>OZ004719.1:36776665-38105353 GCA_963924515.1 Vespertilio murinus
GACCAGGGTGGGAGCCGTGGCGTGTGGGGAAGCAGCCAGGTGGTGTTTACTGGCTAGCTTAGCTCTTTCTTCCTCTTCTCCTCCTCCTTTTCCTCTCCTCCTTCTCTTCCTCTTCCTTCTCTTCTTCCTCCTTCTTCTCTCTCTCTTTTTAAAAGAAATTCTTCTTATTTTTTTACACTTTTTATTTTTTTCAGAGAGGAAGGGAGAGGGAGAGAGATAGAAACATCAATGATGAGAAAAAGTCATTGATGAGCTGCCTCCTGCACGCCCCCTACTTGGGACTGAGCCCACAGCCCTGGCATGTGCCCTTGACCGGAATCAAACCCAGGACCCTTCAGTCCACAGGCCAACGCTCTATCCACTGAGCCAAGCTGGCTAGGGCAGCTCTTCTCTTTCTCTCGAGTGGATGAGTGGATAGAGAAGGAATGTGGAGGGACCCTCCGCTCTATGGGGTGGAAGTCGGATGGAGCGGAACTCCCTTCACTGCTGGTTCCCCTCAGTCTGCAGATGAGCCCAGTGGAGGGTGAGTGCCTGCCATTCCTTCGTCAGTTCAGTGCCCGGCAACCCTGAGAGGCTTTGATGTCCAACCAGAGGCCACAGCACACGCACAGGTGGATCCAGCCAAACCACAGTTCTTCTCGCTAGTTTACAGTAAGATATACAGGAAACACCTTTTCTTAGAATAACCACTCAGTTATTTTATAAGCATTTCATTGACTTTAGAAAATAAAAAAATAAAAAAATACATCTCCAGAAAAGTAGTAAGTGTATTTTTAAAGAAAATTGAAAGTATTCCAAGTACAATAAGAATGTAGAGTAGCTGCACAGTCACGTGACAGTAATTTACTAAATTTGAAGTGATTTGCATGCAATAATTTACTGCAGCTATTGAGTGGTTCAGCAATAAAAAATAATCCTGTTTAAATCATGTTTTTAATGAAGAATAACTTTTCTAGCAAAAATCACCCCACTTAATGTCAGTGTCAGATAGCCATCAGAGTAACCAGCTCTGTCCAGTTCGCCCAGGGTTCTCCCAGGTTCAGCACCTGAGAAATCCCTCAGCCCTGGGAAAACTAAGGTGGTAGGAACCCCCCAAATTTACCTCATTATCACCCCAGGTCCATCTATTTTGGAAGGCGAGCTTGCGGGCCTTGGTGATTCTGGTGTGGGTGTGAGCAGCCTGCAGCTTATCTGCTATAGCAAACAGGTTAGTGACAGCAGCGATGGTTAGAGTTTGAAAGAAATACAGAAACAGTGATTAAAACACCAAAGCCTCTTTAATTATATTAATTCTTTAACTGTTCTTCCTGAGCTACTGATTTAAATTTCAGGTACATATAAGTAGCTTTTGTTCCCAGAAGGAGGAGATAGAAGTAGAAAAAAGCATTCAGTCTTGAGTTAAACTCTTACTCAAGCCCCATCCGCTTCAGAAAAGCGAGCCCCTGGGTCTTGGGCAAAAAGCTCTTGAGTGGCCCATTCTGCTCACTCTGGCAGCAGTGGGCTCCCATCCAGGCCCTTCGATGTTAATTTTAATTTGGAAGATTCTTTTTGAACTCAGTTTTGTAAAAACAAAAATGCTGTATGTCACCCTGCTGTACCCAGCAGATGTTGTTGCTTGCTAGTTCTGCTTTGGGGATGATGCAGTGGGTGGAATTAGTTGATCAGGATCCTAAAACAGATGGTCGATGAAAAAACATTCTTTAAAGGCTTGCAGGGTTGAAATCCAACTTATTAATGTTTTTCTCCTCAATCTGTACCTCTACGAATAACTTTTTACCACTTTATGATCTCCTATAAATGTGACCCAACCCACTAAAGGTTATAATTAGAAACTGTTTAGGATCATGCCCTGTTTTGGCCTTTGACCTTCCTATTAGCTGTCATAACCTGCTAGGAATTGTGCTACCTGCTGAGATGTCCCATGAAGCATGCGCAGACTGCAGATGAGATGCTACTGACTCAGTAGAGACTGTTCTCTGTGGCTTCCGAGCTCCAGATGCCTGGACTAGGACGCCCTTCTGCAGCGAGAGGGCTGCCTGCTATTTCCGTTTAAGTGGGACGTGAACTAGACTTGCACTGAAGTTTATGATAAACTTTCCCTGCGCTGGCCTTTCCACTGCTCTCCCTGCGCTCGCGGCAGCGGGACGCACGGCGACCTGCACTCAGCATTTCTTTCCATCTCTCTGCCATTCATTATTCAGCCCATCAACCCATCGGCCCACCCACTGCCGGCCCCGCACTCACAGACCTGCAGGTGCCCGTGTTCTTGGGGTTGGCAATGACAGGATGGAGGACAGGCTTTCCTGAGCCAGAGCGCCTTGGTCCGCGGGGAAGGAAACCGCGTGCGGTCAGCAATCACCGTGGAGTCTGTGGGAGTACCCATCTAACGGGAAAACCATTCCTGGTCAAATGAGGTAGAGAAATCCTGGGTCAGGTGAAGCTAATCCAGTCTCTTTACATGGCATCCTGGGTCTCCAGGCACTCACGCCCCAAGTGGGACTTCAGGCTGTCCTCCGTGATTGCCAGAAGTTAGAGGTGAGACCAGGATAAGAAGAACTCCTGCTCAGCCGGTGCGGGCACCTGGGGAGGCCACAAAGCTCTTTTCGGGGAGGAGAGAAAGAAAACCTACATTTCAGAATGCGGCTCCTGGATTTGCAGCCTCAGCCAGCACCTCCCTCCCAGCCTTGGCCAGGGCCGTCACGCTCTGTGCCTTCGACTTTTCATCAACCTTAGAAAGTGATCACTGGTCCTGCTGTTGAAACCCATTCACCCCGTATTCTGACACAGAACCTGCCTTGTAGGCCATTCTCCACTTACAGCGTGAGAGAGTTGTCTGCAGGTAAAGAAATTTGGAAAAGTAGTTTTGTTTCCTTGGTTCGTTTTCTCTCCCTCCCCTTTTCCTGCTGAGGGGATGGAGGGGCTTAGTTTGGAAATCCTCCCCTCTGAGGCCTGGCCTAGAATGGGATTCTTGTCTTAGTGTTGACAGACCCTTCAAGTGTCGGGGAATAGAATTTAGGACTCTGGATTTGGATGAGGAGAAACCCACACACTCACTTTCACTCTCTCCTGCTGAAGGTTAGCGTTCCCGCCAAGCGAGCGTCACACCATTGCAGTGCCGCATCCGCTCCCAGCCGGAATCCGGGTCCACACCAACCTCACCGCAGCGGGGACAGCTCCCCGGGCTGGACAGGCTGCTCCCTGAAAGGCACAGCACTCATTGGCTCAGCTGTAGCTCTTGATAAAAAATGCACCTTATTATACCACAACTTTAAAAATATTTTGATGATTGCATTTCAAAATAACTCATTTCCTTTGTAATCCCATTGTGACATTAAAAGCAGGACTCTGAGCAAGGTTCTTAGAAGTCATCAGACGAGGCCTAGGCACCAGCAAAGTGAAGAATCCCTGTCCCAGAGGAAGCAGCGCGGGGTCCGACGGGCCCCGGGAGGTGCAGGGCCACGTGGGGCTGGAGGCGGCCCCTTTTGTTTTGTTCTTTCCCAGCGTGAACCCTCCCGCCCGCACGCTCTGGGCCTCTGAGGTCTGGGGAGACCCGCACAGTCTATTGAGGACTCTTAGCCCACGTTCCTGGCGGTGCCGGTGCTGGTGCCAGTGCCGCCGGCCCTCTGTCTCTGCCCAGTTCCTTGCTCCATCCGAAGGTGAGCCGTGCGGCCTTCCAGCTCAGTAACCCGCATGACCCCGCACAGGTGGATTGTCACTGTCTCAAAGACACTGGTATCTTTTTGGATTTGGACCTTTCTGACTCTCCTAACATTTTTGAATGTTTGTTTTCCCTGTATGGTCTTTTGCTTTGCTCGTCCTCTGTTATGGCTGAGGACATCCCCTCTTCCCCCCGCCCCCATATTATGGCTAAAACCATGTCTCCTCTGCCCCCTTCCCAGGCCTCTGTTAAGGCAGAGACCATGTCCCCTCTGCCCCCTTCCCCAGCCTCTTTCCCTCACCCTGTATTCCACAGACGCCACCTCGGTCCCCACAGGGGTTGAGAGATTTTGGTGACTATATATTTTTGCCTGTAGTGGCCTTTTTACTTTCTTCTTCTTCTGAGTGTGTGACTGTGTGTGTGCATGTGTGTGTGTGAATGCATTCGTGAGTGTGTGCGCGCGCCTTTGTGTATGATTTTGACATTTCACTTGCTTTCATTTCTCCTTCCTTATATCGGCACCCCATTTCCTGGTGCATTTATCTGAACGATCCCCCCAATAAGTTTCCCTTTAAGCGCCTTGTTTCCCCCTCATGTATTTCCCTTTTTATTTTTATAACATATTCCTCCTTAGTGACTCTTTACCGCTCTTTGGTGGCATGAAGTGTTTTCTCCCCAATGATACTATTCCCTTCAAGATCTCTTAGCTTCACACTGTCCCTTCTTCCCTTTTGTAAGAAATGGATCTCCAACATGGAGGCTTCTGACGGGATTTGCGGAATTTCCCCGGGGCAAGCAGAATGTGGGGCCAGCATCCCCGGGGAAACCCCGCCAGGCATCTGCCTCAGCTAGACAGGGCAGGTGGAGGCAGCTAGAAAGGCCTCAGCCCAATTCTTAAAAGGCCCAACGTCAGACAGCAAGACCTAGGCGATGCACAGGAAGCAGGTGGCCTCATAGTACCAGCCAATGAGGAACCGGAGGAGGGACTAGACAAGTAGGCTATGATCCCTGCCCACGTGTGTGCATGTACAGTGCCTGCTCTGGAGAGTGTTATTAAGCGTCTCCCCGTGCGTCTGTTCCCAGTCTTATCATTTGAAATTCGGACAGGTGAGCTATTTCTCTCACCCTTCCATTTTCTTTTTATGCATAGCAAAGGTCACTTGCTCTGACTCTCTTAGAAAACAGTCATACTCCCATCAGACATGTCCCATCACAGTCAGAAGGAGGGGCTAGAGCTTCCGCCCTGGGCTGGGCGCTGCGGCCAGCAGAGCCGCCACATCTGAGTCCCGGGGGCTGCAGCCAGGAGCAGCCTATCTCCCCGGCGCACACGCCGTCAGTCTCAGGCGTCAGCTCTGCACTTCCTGAGGCACGGGCTTCGTGCAAGGCGGAGGATGTATTTTTAAACCTTCTTCAGACCCTGGGTGGCTATTGTTCTGGGACATGAAAAGCCCGCCACCTTCCCAGGCTCTCAGTAGGTGAAAGCCGGGCACCGGTGCCAGGTTGGGGCCCAGGATCAGTGGCAGTGGCAGGAGCAGTCCTGGCGTTTTATTTATATCTCGGTGAGACAGTCCTGCCACTGGCAAAGCCCAAGAAAGGGATTCAGGGCCGTAAATGTGACCAAGCAGGCAAGTGCCCCCTTTCTCGTTCGTTTGTTGGCTTTGGTTGGTGACCGGAGATGGCAGGACCATGGCCCGGCTCCTCCGTAGTGAGTGTGGGCAGGGACTTTTGAAAGCACTTAGAACAATTAAAATAGCAGCTCAGTGCATGCAACCTAGGAATCGGCTATTCATATCATTTTGAAATTCTGTTCTTTCCAATAGATTACCTTTCAGAGGTGCTTCAAAAAGAGGTTTCCCTACATTCTGAGTAAAACCAAAATGTAAGATATAGTGTAACAGGGAAAATGCATATTAGTGGGCAAAGCTCTGGGTCTGTCAGATTTACAAACTAGATTTGTGCAGAGGGGGTGAGTTTACCGTACTCCAGTTTCTCTGCTTTTCCAGGTTCTGTCTTTAAGACGCACTAAGGCCTAGCCTAGAGCGGCTTTGTTTTCCTCAACCCCAAGCCTTTGATGGTCTACGCTTCTAACTGGAAGCTGGCATGAGTTCCTTGTGTAATTTATCCTTTATGAATGCCCCCCATCTCCTGGTCTAGATGCTAATTCGAGGACCCGAGTTATACCTTTTAGGTACCTCCAATGCCAGAAGTTCTAACACAGAACTTCTCAACTTCCATGAACATAGGAAACCCCAGGAATCTTGTTGAATTGTAAATTATCTTTTCATCAGAGTAGGGTGGCCTGTAATTCTGCTTGTATGACAGTTGCAGGTGATGTGACTCTCTGGCAAACTTTTAGCGGCTGTCTCTTGATTATGCTATTTGTTTCAAAACAGGACAAAAGATTTAATTTTTTATTAAATGTCTCATTCATCTGCAATATGAACATAGCACTAGGAAGCAAACATGGATATAAGTCGAGTTCTGTGAATAATGCAGGGTGTAGGGTGTCTTTTTCATTTTTATTTTTTCTGATTCTGATCAGTGGACTTTAGCGTATCCACTGAGTAGGTGTAGATTAGATGAGATTGTATGTGAGTAACTTCTACTGGGCCTCACTCCATTTAGGCTTTAAAACAAAAGCCTCTATAACGAAGTTGGAAGACATCTCTGTTCTTGGCAAGTGAAATGAAACATTTAATGTCATTTTTATTGTTTTCTTTCTAATTACTGAGATCATTTATTTTATTTTTTTTAATAAATATATTTTATTGATATTTTACAGAGAGGAAGGGAGAGAGATAGAGAGCTAGAAACGTCGATGAGAGAGAAACATCGACCAGCTGCCTCCTGCACCCCCCCCACCGGGGATGTGCCTGCAACCAATGTACATGCCCTTTGACCAGAATCGAACCCGGGACCTTTCAGTCCTCAGACCGACGCTCTACCACTGAGCCAAACCAGTTTCGGCTGAGGTCATTTATTGATTACCCTAACCCCAACCCCTGAAAAGCAAACAAACAATAAGGAAAATCATGGAAGAGAACTGAGACCCAACGAAACAAAACAAAACTGTTGCTCTGGTTCCCAGACCATTTTAGGAGGGTGCCCAGGGAGAGCCGGAGGTGAGACAGAGCCCGAGGGGGCCCCGGCAGGAGCCAGCGCCAGGCGGGAGCCCGGCCTGTGGTGCGGGGTGCCGCGAGGGCGGAGGGAAGAATGGGGGCTGGGGGCTCGGAGTGCTAACGCTGAGAGACAGATGCTCCCGTGCTTCCTCACGTGTCAGCAGGTCGCCTTGTGAAGGTATTCCCTGTGGGTTCCCACGGGCTCATTCAGTGAGCCCCGAGTGCTGCCTGGGGGAGAGGATCCGTGGGCTGACACAGGAGATTTTCCACCTCTTCTCCGCTCCCCTCCGGCTTCCAGTTCCCGCTTCCACTTCCTCCCCGGGTTTCCTTACCTGGTGTTGGTCGTGAATCAGTCTGATACCGATTATCTCCAGGAATGTTCAGTGAACTGCAACTGCCTGAGTTAACTCACAGTTGCGTGCGACAGGGAAGCAGCTTGCTGGTGAGCTGTGGTGAGAGATTGCTGAGGCTCCCCGGGGGCCGGAAGAGGACTGTTAATAGTGCTGGGCTCCTTGTGGGGAGAGCCAGCGCGGATCTGTGCTGTTCTAATGGTGGCGGCTGCTTCTTTGGCCTTTCATATTACATTCTATTACCCTCCTTGCCTATTTTTTCATTGATTTGTAGAAAGAATAGAAGGGAGGGAGAGAGACAGAGAGAGAAACATCGATGAGAGAGAGACCTGTTAATTGGTTGCCTCCCATACGCACCCCGACCAGGGCCAGAAATCAAGTCCGAAATCAAGGTACATGCCCTTGGCCAGAATTTAACTCATGACCCTTCAGTCCTCAGGCCAACACTCTAACCCACTGAGCTGAACTAGCTCGGGCTCAATTTAATTCATTTCTTAAGCGGAAGGTCATTCTTGAATATCTCTCCCATATTATGGAGAACTGAAACAGAATGACTTTATAATATATTTTATCAGTTGAATAGACCTATCTATAATAATAAAAGCGTAATATGCTAATTAGACCGGATGTCCTTCCAGAAGTCCTTCTGGATTTTTAATGCTTGTGATGAGCTAGGCACTGACCAAGCATTCGACAGGTTGGGGCTGAGCAGGCAGGTGGGCGTGGAGGGTGGTGACTATGAGGGTAATGTGGTAGAACTTGAAAGGTTGTTTAAACCCTTCACACATGCTGCGATAAGTTCTAAACAGTTATTTGTGGTATTCAGTGAAAATCACCTGCCGGTACTTGGTGTTGCTTTCATGTGTCTGACACTCATTTTGGCTTCTTCAAGGATGGTGCCTGGGTCTGAGGATGGTTTTCACCATGGAGTCCGAGGAGAGAGAGGAGCAGGAGTCCAGGAGATGGAGGGGACCTGGTCTGTGGGGACCCAATGAGCTTTCATTTTAGTATTTTAGTATTTTTCACTTTCCTAGGCATAGCTAATATTTTGCAATAATCAAAAATAAAGTCAAGCCGAAACCGGTTTGGCTCAGTGGTAGAGCATCGGTCTGTGGACCAAAAGGTCCCAGGTTCGATTCCAGTCAAGGGCATGTACATTGGTTGCAGGCACATCCCCGGTGTTTCTAGTTCTCTCTCTCTCTCCCTTCCTCTCTGTAAAATATCAATAAAATATATTTTTTTTAAAATGTAAAGTCAAAGTATCAATGCATTTCCCTAAAAAAAATTACCCAAAGTGAAAGCCTGAATTTTAACAGCAGTGTGAAGTGGACACTTGTTATGTGTGCCTTTATGCTTCATCAGTACCAGTCATCTGAACACAATACATCGCACCAGGAAACGTGGCTTGGGAACCCAGAGAACCTGAGCGACCCCTCACCTCCATGACCACTGACCTCAGGAGGCCTCACTGCTGCTCGATGTAATTTCATTAAAATTATTTCTGTTCATCAGAAAACATACTAAAGAAACCCAAAGGCAAGCTACATACTGGGAAAAGGTATTCACATCACATATAACTGATAAAAAGTAGAAGTTAGAATATAGTAAGAATAACATTCAAAAGAAAAAGAATAACCTACTAGAGGAATGGAGAAAAGACAAGAATGGGCACTTTACAGAGGAGGATGTGTATGGAAGATGCTCAGCTTCTTTGGTGTCCAGAGAAAGCTGGACCAAGGCCATGATGTTATTCATACCCACTGGAATGGCAACGTTAAACTCACCCAGCACCAGAGGCTGGCTTTCATGTGGGTGGTGGGGATTCTTGTGCATGAGTGGATGAGGGCAAATTGTTACAAACAATTAAGAAAATGGTTGGGCCGAAACCTGTTTGGCTCAGTGGTAGAGCGTCGGTCTGCGGACTGAAAGGTCCCAGGTTCGATTCCAGTCAAGGGCATGTACATTGGTTGCGGGCACATTCCCGGTAAGGGGGTGTGCAGGAGGCAGCTGGTCGATGTTTCTCTCTCATCGACGTTTCTAGCTCTCTCTCTCCCTTCCTCTCTGTAAAAAATCAATAAAATATATTTAAAAATTAAAAATTAAAAAAGAAAAAGAAAATGGTTGGGCCCTAGCTGGTTTGGCTCAGTGGATAGAGCATTGGCCTGTGGACTGAAGAGTCCCGAGTTCGATTCCGGCCAAGGGTTGCAGGCTCGAGCCCATATAGGTGGCATGCAGGAGGCAGCCAATCAATGATTCCCTCTCATCATTGGCGTTTCTATTTCTCTCTCCCTCTCCCTTCTTCTATGAAATCAATAAAAATACTTTTAAAAAAAGAAAAGAAAATGGTTGGCAGTGCTTAGTAAAATCGAACACCCATGTGCCCTATGGTTCCAGAAAATCTCTTGTACATTTGCACCATATCCCGTGCAAGAATGCTTGTAGCAGAATGTCTGTCTGTGCAACCTTGTGTGTATGTGTGAAAGTGTGTGTGTAGGGAAGAGGAAAAGGGTGAGGGAGAGGAATTAGGAGAGGGAGAGGGAGAAGAAGAAGGAGAGGAGGAAAAGAATAAATTAGTTGAATGTCCATCAGCAGGAAAAGTTGTCATACATTCATACTATTTCCAAGAAAAATCTGTCTCCTCAATGTATTCATGTATTCATCCATAAAAATGTATTCATCCATAAAAAAAGTAATTCCAGCATGTTATATTGCTGGCATTTTGCTTACCAACCTCACTTGGCTGGCTTGACCCAACTGCGCATGTGTGTTGAACAGGAAATTGCCCGGCATCTGCGTCCCTGCACCCTCCGAGCGATCTTTGGCAAATCCAAGATCCAGAACGCCGTGCACTGCACCGACCTGCCAGAGGACGGGCTGCTGGAGGTGAGTCGGAAACACCTGCTTAGAGTTCAGGTTCACGAATACGCTGAGCAGTCCTGGTGTGTAAGAACCTCTTAATATCCTTGGGTGATACTGTTACTGGTCATCCGATAACCTCCTACTGCAGCCTTAAAAGACCAAGCGGTAGGATGCGGTTTATAATTGGACAGCCTTCAAAGAACTGTTATTTTTCTGATTGGCATATATTATGGATTAAAAGTAATTTCAAAAGTGAAAAACTACAGCATTAATTAAATAGTATGAAACCTGTTTTAAAGTCAGGTGAAAATATCACCATAAGTGGCTAGTTATGGAAATCTGTCAATGAAATCAGAAGTCTAATATGTAAGGTGAGAGCATTGAAATAAATAGCTACTGTTTGTTGATTCTATCGGGTTCTGCCATCGTAAGTGCTCCATGTAAATTATTTCTAGGAATCCCACAGCAACTCTAATAAGTTGGTATTATATCTGTTTTATCAGGCAAATGAAATTGAGACTCAGGGGGGTTAAGTAACATCCTCAAACAGTTCGTATAGAACACAGCCATGTTCTGATCTCTCATCTGTTAACACATTAAACGCCCAGCCTGTTTTGTCTTCCAGACGGAAAGTATAGTGTCAGTCACCAGTGACTGACTGGAGTTTGTTCTTATTGCTGTAGAGAAGGACTTCATTAGCTCCATTCAGATTTTCTCCTATAATCCAGGGTGTAAATTGGCTAATTAACATAAAATAAGAAACAAAGAATTATAAGAAAAATTGGTCTGGTTTAGGGTTAATAAAGTCATTTGGCCAAAACCGGCTTAGCTCAGTGGATAGAGAATCAGCCTGAGGACTGAAAGGTCCCAGGTTCGATTCTGGTCAAGGGCATGTACATTGGTTGCGGGCACATTCCCAGTAGGGGGTGTGCAAGAGGCAGCTGGTCAATGTTTCTCTCTCATCGATGTTTCTAGCTCTCTATCCCTCTCCCTTCCTCCTTTATATCAATAAAATATATTTAAAAAAAAAAGAAAGTCATTTGCTGGCCAAACAAAGAAACTTTAAAGAAAGGATTGATATTCTTTCTTATAGTTTAAAAAATTGTTAGGTGTCTGAAGGAACTAATACAATGAAAAGACAAATGCTAAATTCAGGAATCTATATATATAAAAGCCTAAGTGACAGGACGACCAGACAGGATGACTGAACTACTGGTCGACCAGTGGCTATGATGCGCACTGACCACCAGGGCAGAGGCTCAACATAGGAGCTGCCCCCTGGTGGTCAGTGTGCTCCCACAGTGGGAGTGCCGCTCGGCTGATGGATGGGCACTAGACAATGGTTCATGGCTGGCAAGCATAGCAGCAGCAGTGCGAGCCTCTCCCGCCTCCACAGTAGTACTACCGAGTGAGGGCAGCAGTGGCAGGTGCAGCAGTTCTGGGATAAGTGGGAGCAGCACGTTGCCCAGCCCAAGCTCGGGGCTCCTCCCCGGCTGCCTGCTGCTTCATGCACTATTACATCCTGCCCCAGGGATCGGGCCAAAAGGAGGGATGCAGGTCAGGCTGAAGGACCCCACCAGTGCATGAATTCGTGCACTAGGCCTCTCGTTGTAGTATAAAGGACAGAAAAAGGATATCCATAAGACATCTTACTATTTTTTATTTCATGTCAAATCTATCAATCTTTTATTTTATTTCTACCTTTGACATCATATGTAGAGAAGCCTTTCCCATTTTGTTTAATTTTTTTGCATTGAAATGCTCAGTGCACCTGGTACCTGTGTGGACATGTGGAGTGAGGGAGAGATCCAGTCAGTGTTACCGAGTTGCTCATCAGCTTCCTTTCACTGCTGTTTCTCCTTGGTTGCGGCCCATGCACACCTGTGCCTGTTTCTGAACTTTACGTTTTATTCCACTGATCAGGGCCAGAAAAATACTACTTCACTCCTGCAGTTAATTCACCCTTTAAGGAAGTTTTCTTAGTCATTCTCTTTAACTTATTCCTCCGTGTGAACTTTGCACAATTCTGTTAGGTTCTTTACTCCACCCCCAGGATGCCAGGGGGCCGGGCTGCCATCGCTGTGTGTGTGATTAGGGTGGGAGTGGCGTGACCATAGAGGCCAGCCCCCCCCCCCTGCACAGGCGGCTGCCCCTCCCGCCCGCCTCCCTTACGCCAGCGGAGCCTTCTCTTGGTGCGGGCTGGGGCACGGCCTCTCTTCCCCCCAGCCTTTGTTCTTGTTGCTGTAGAGAAGGACTTCATTGGCTCCACTAAGATTTTCTCCTGTAATCCAGGGTGTAAATTGGCTAAAATCTTACCCAAACTAAAATCTTATCTAGCCCTGGTATGAAATACTATGTAAAAATGTGCAAACCTCACCTTTTAATTACCCAAAGCATTAAGTAAGTATTGGTTTTAAATTCCCACCTATTTTAGGACTATTCCCTTTCCCTTCACCTTGTAATAGCTCAGGAACTGCAGTCTAGGTTTGACTGCAGAGTGTTGCTCGGTGAAACGGAAACGTTATTAATCATAAATGTGTGCCCATTAAAAAATGCTACCCAAGTCCGCCCGGGCCTGCTCATGCAACTTAGGCTATTCCTGCCTGCAGTTTACAAAGCTATTTATGAAATGATAAAAATCATTTATCATTTAATTGCAAATATAAAACACAATACAGAAATACAGTGGAAGTTGGTGCTCTCACAGCCTCCGGCCCTGTGGCTGGTGACTTATAGTGACCTCGGGTGGGTGAGTCACTTTTTCTTTCCAAGCCTCACTTCTCTTATCAATAGAATGGAACAGGGAATGCTGATACCCCAAGCACTGCTCTCTTAGCTAGGGTCAGCTAGTTGGGGATTACTTGGCTTTAAATGGTCAAGCCGTAAAACAACACACGGAGGCCAGAAGAGGTATCTGCTCACAGGTCTTCAAAGTGCAGGTCGGCGTGACACAGACACGAGCTCTGACCAGGGAACATGTGTACCCACACGTGCTGGTCCTGAGCATTCTTTAGTTGTAGGTGACCTCGACCTTTACTGCCCAGTCCGGGCCTTTCTGAAGGCAGTTCCCGTCACAGAGGCCTACGCCAGAGATGTGGGGGCACTGGGACCGGGGCTCCCTGTGGCTGTGGCAAGAAGGGGGCCAGTTTACCCTCAGTCTGTCCCTCGTGATGTTTCCTGAGCCACGCTTGTGCCGAATGTCCAGGAAGTAGGATTTTGATTTATATTTTGTCCTCATAACAAACCGCATAGAGGGTTTTCCTTGCTGACGTTGCGCCAAGATTTCAAAGCAGCTCAACCCTTCCCCTGTTCGCACTGAGCTCACCGTAAGCGGCAGAGGCCGCGGAGGGTCTCAGCAGGGATCAGGAGATGGGCTTCTCTGGACGCCTCTCATGGGCACAGCCATCTTAGTGGTTATAGGAGGAAGGACAGAGATGGGCTTCTCTGGACGCCTCTCATGGGCACAGCCATCTTAGTGGTTATAGGAGGAAGGACAGAGATGGGCTTCTCTGGACGCCTCTCATGGGCACAGCCATCTTAGTGGTTATAGGAGGAAGGACAGAGATGGGCTTCTCTGGACGCCTCTCATGGGCACAGCCATCTTAGTGGTTATAGGAGGGAGGACAGCGGCTGCAGGAGGACACAGGCCAGGCTGTCCTTTCACCGGGGTGTCCCCGATTCTCTGTCGGTAGTGACTGAAAACCTTATGTTTCTGCTTTCAAGAGAGCGTGATGGGAAAGGTCTAGTTTAAATAATAGTAAAATAATACTAGTTTCTGCCAATGGCCTCACTTTGAAGTGTGAACGCCCACTTCCGTGAGGCTCCAGGAAAATGGATTCCTCAGGGGCTGGTGCCAGTGATGTGGCCACAGGGCTTGAAAGCCAGGGGTTCTTCCCTACAACTTGCCCCAGAATGCCACTCCTCAGGCTTAACCGGGGAGGAGGGCGGCGGGGCTGCGGGGGGAGAGCTGGCTGCGGGGTCGTTGAGGAGGAGCTGCGGTGGTTACAGCCGGACTGGGCGCGTGGCTGCGGGTTAGCGGGCCTTCCTCCTCTGAGAAGGGTCCACGTGTGCTCCTAGCCCCTCGCTCCCCCAGCCCAGCAGCGCAGCCAGCAGCGGGCATGGCTCTGCTCCGGCGCTTACCCATCTCTGTACCCGGTTCCCGTCCTGCAAATGGAGGTCTGCGCAGTGCCTGCCGTCAGCCAGCACGGTGCCCAGACAGCCGCCACTGAGCAAATGCTGAGCAAATGCCAGTGATTGTGTCATTATGGTGTCTGTCTCCTCACGTGTATTTCCTCGCGAGACTGAGCACTCACCGGGAAGGGGTCTGTCTTGCCTGGCGTCTGAAAACTCCCTGTTAAGCCATTTTTGAGGGAAGTGGGGAGGGTTTGGGTAAATAAGTCATGGTTCATGTACTCAGGCTGCATTACGTGAGTTTTCCGGTAATGATGGTCATGGAGACCGACCTGTAGCAGAGGCCTTGGTTCACGTGAGACTCCCCGCGGCCACTTAAAATCTGATGCTCAGACCACCCTCAGAGAGTCCACCTTTACTCCTTTTGGGATAATTCCGAACTAACAGAAGAGTTGCAAGTACTATACAAAAACCTTTTTATAAATAAACATGTGGGTTAAGTTGCCAACATAATGCCCCATGATCTCTGAACACTTTAATGTATATATTTTTTATTCTAACCCAAGGATATTTTTCCATTGATTTTTAGAGAGAGTGTAAGAGAGAGGGAAAGACAGAGAGAAAATCAATGTGAGAGAGAGACATCGATTAGCTGCCTCGTGCATCCCCAACAGGGGATGGAGCCTGCAAGTGGGCATGTGCCCGACCAGGAATTGAACCTGCGGCCTCTTGGTCCTGGCTCTATGTTCAGCTGCTGAGCGAAAGCAGCTGGGCCAGGTAGTTAATTTTTTAAAAATGAAAAACATAGCAGTAGACAGGATACATGTAGCTCTGCCCTCCTGGAGCTTGTCTTCCAGGGGTGGCCACCACAGTCAAAAGTATGGATATATTTATCTTTTTCAGATATTCTGTCATTTTGTTATATCATGTTTGTGGTTATAATAGAAAAGGTTAAGAAATACGTAACGTATTTCATTGTGTATATAGGTGATCGAAACCAATCTGGATTTGGCTGCATAATTGTTTCTGCTCGGGTTCTGGTTCCCGGTCCTGCAGCACTAGAGCGGACAGGTGCGGAGCCTGAGAGATTGGCGGCGGCTGGCTCTCCGGCCGCGGTGAGCACAGGCCTCCACACACACCCACACGCGTAGCCTGTCCTCAGTTCTAGTTTCTATCTTGAGAGAAGAGTTGTGATTTTTACTAGTACCTTGTCAAAGAGGAACAGCTTGTACAAAGGCAAGAGCAGCGTTCTCTTGGAGATCTAAAAATAGCTTCGTAAGCCCAGGGCTTGACCCCGAGGGAGAAAATGGCAGGAGATAGGCTGAAGAGTTAGCATGGGCCTTGTACCGGCACACCGAGACATCCAGGAGGATTCGGTCCCCCAGGGGGGGATCCTGGTCACCTCAGGAGGATCCAGTCACCCCGGGAGGATTCAGTCACCCTGGAGAGGATCTCAGTCACCCTGGGAGGATTCAGTCACCCTGGGAGGATTCAGTCACCCCAGGGAGGATCCAGTCACCCTGGAGAGGATCTCAGTCACCCCCGGAGGATTTGGTCACCCCAGGGGAGGATTCAGTCACCCCGGGAGGATCCAGTCACCCCGGGGAGGATTCAGTCACCCCAGGGAGGATTCGTTCACCTCAGGAGGATTCAGTCACCCTGGAGAGGATCTCAGTCACCCCGGGAGGATTCAGTCACCTCAGGGAGGATTCGTTCACCTCAGGAGGATTCAGTCACCCTGGAGAGGATCTCAGTCACCCCGGGAGGATTCGGTCACCCCAGGGGAGGATTCAGTCACCCCAGGAGGATTCAGTTCCTCAGGGGAGGATCCCGGTTACCCCAGGAGGATTCAGTCACCCCGGGAGGATTCAGTCACCCCGGAGAGTATCTCAGTCACCCCGGGGAGGATTCAGTCACCCCGGAGGATTTGGTCACCCCGGGAGGATTCTGTAGCCTGAAAGGAAGTCGCAGCATGGATAGCTAAAAGCAGAGCTTCCAAAGTTGTTTCGGATGGCACAGCTGACAGCCTTAGAGACTAATGGGTGGGAAGGATAACCCACAGGAGACAGGATTAACGAGCATCCCCAAGTCCAGGTGGCGATGGAGAGGCTAATGGGTACCTTCCTCTGTGAGACTGACCTATTTCATAAGTTTGATGGCAGAGCCTGACCTGATCTGACACGTGTATGAGTTCTACAGAACCCACAGAGCCTACGCCATGACTGACACTGTGACTGACCCTGTGACTGACACCGTGACTGCCCACACTGTGACTGACACTGTGACTGACACTATAACTGACACTGTGACTGCCCACACTGTAAATGACACTGTGACTGCCCACACTGTGACTGCCCAAGCCGTGACTGACACTGTGACTGACACTGTGACACTGTGACTGCCCACACTGTGACTGCCCACACCATGACTGACACTATGACTGCCCACACTGTGACTGCCCACACCATGACTGACACTGTGACTGCCTACACTGTGACTTCCCACACTGTGACTGACACTGTGACTGCCCACACTGTGACTGCCCACTCTGCTGCACAGACGCTGGTGTAGAGGTTATGGGGAGAGGGTATAGTAGAAGGTGTGAGCACCATGTTGCTAGTCCCCATTTCAAACATCAGACCAGGAGCTGTGAATAAAGACAGAGGGCAGGTGTGAAACAGCCTGGGAGAGGGGCTGACACAGGCTGGAGCCTATGGGTGATTTTAGGGTGCGGGGCTGGGGCGATTAGGCGCATGGTGACGTTATTGTTTCTGAGGAGCAGTCGGACTGACGAGGCCAGGTCTGCAGGAGGCGCGCTGAGGAAGGACCATGGCTGCCAGCAGGGAGGGCGGTGGTGAGCCAGGGGAGGGGCGGCAGCCTGCCCGGGAGGCCTGGCCGGCGCAGACGTGTTAATTCAGAGTTTCAGCATTTGTGGAGGCTTAAATACATAATGAATAATTAATGAAGATGATTAAGAATCATGAAGGAACCCAGAGGCACAAACTAGAAAGAAGTTAATACTGACTCATCTCAGAACTATATAATCTACGATACATAAGATTATATTATAACCAAGTATGACCTTCTAGCAATCGACAGAAATGTGTAACTAGCCGAAATCGGTTTGGCTCAGTGGTAGAGCGTCGGTCTGCGGACTGAAAGGTCCCAGATTTGATTCCGGTCAAGGGCATGTACATTGGTTGCGGGCACATCCCCAGTAGGGGGTGTGCAAGAGGCAGCTGGTTGATGTTTCTCTCTCATCGACATTTCTAGCTCTCTCCCTTCCTCTCTGTAAAATATTAATAAAAATATATTTTTAAAAATATTAAAAAAAGAAATGTGTAACTAAAACAGTAACCCCTCTGGGTTAAATATTATTTAAAACAAATCAGTAGGCGTGCTCACGAGAGCTCTTATTTTCCATCAGCACGGAGTTTCTGAAAGAACTTCGCCTGGCACATCTGATAAAGCTCCAGCCACCTCCCGGGCAGCATCCTTCCTTTCCCTGGAAGAGGGGGGCGTTGGCCTTTGTCCTCTGCACTTTGACCTGGACTCTTGCCTTTGGGTGCACTCTGCCTCATTTTCCAGGCCATGACTAAGCATGAGCTGCCTTGATAAGTAACTCGCAGTGACTAAAGTCCCTCCAGCGGGGACAGAAGTCGGCCTCAGCGGCCTGGTCAGGCCTCCTCCTCCCCCTTCAGAAAGCAGAGCTGCTCCTGCGTTGGTTTTAGAGTGAAGGCTGCTAAGCCCACGCTGTTCTCCGCCCATAGACAGTGAGGGACGTTCTGTTTGCACAAGAGAAAGCAGAGGGGTAGGCCGACAGGAAATGCCAGGCCGTGTTTTCAGAACAAACATCCAGGTGAGGGAAAGCTTTTAAAGAAAGTTGAAAGGCCTTCAGGCCTCATATGTCAGATACCACCGCTCCCAGAGCGGGCGCAGCGCTCTGCAGGGCGTTGAGTAGCTGTGAGGACCGGGGCTGCTTCCCGTCCCCGTTCCCGGACGTCCCGGTGGCCATAAGGCAGCGCCGGCGTCTTGCCAGTGTCGTAGGCAGCAAAGGCCACACATTCTTTCCTTGATGCAAGTACCAGTGAAGCCCCAAGTGCTGTGGGTGCTATTTTTAAATCTTATAGTGGACACATGTTTACTTCAGGTTAGGAACCTGATCCAGTGTGTGGCTACGTGTAAAGGACAGCTGTGCTGTGAAATGGGTTTGTAGTAATTCCTCCATGTCATCTGCTTATTAATGTTATGTTTCTATGTATGTGTATGGGTCAATATTGGCTAATTTTAGGGGTACTTACCATGTGACAGGCATTGTTCTACATGTGTTACATACATTAACATATGTGAATTTCAGGGGAGTAGATATCATTACCCTATTTCTGGATCAGTAACTGAGGCATGGAGGGTTAACTTTCCCAGAATCGCACAGCAGAACTCAGCAGAGGAGCCGGGACCATCCACGATCCACTCTCCCTACCGCCCTCCCTCCTCCAAGGTCACACAGCAGAGAGGAGCCGGGACCGTCCACCATCCACTCTCCCTCCTCCTCTCCCTCCTCCAAGGTCACACAGCAGAGAGGAGCCGGGACTGTCCACATCCACTCTCCCTACTGCCCCCCCTCCCTCCTTCCCGTGTTATAATCTGAACTCTTCTCCAGGGCCTGGGTGAGAGCGTGGAGGCACAATGCTACAGGATGTTGAAGCAGAACAGTTGTCCTGAACAGTTATCCACAGAATAACCAGAACAGTTATCCACACATTCTAGCTATTCTGAAATAGCTAGAATGTGTGGATATTTACTTATATTTTATTCTCACTAGCTCCTACTTTTATTCATGAACTTGTCCCCCTCAGTTTCAGATAAATCATATAAAATTGTTTGTTCCTCAGAACTCTCTCAGCAGCAGGCTCTGCACCATCAGCAGGGCAATGGTGAGGTCACGTGATTATTGATAAGCACGTTGGTTTTGCTGACTAGGTGGCCCAAATCCATGTGGCATGCAGATCTCTGTCTCGGGGTGGAGACGTCGGCGGAGGTCTGCCTGGGGAAGTGCTGGTCGGTTTCTTTGAAAAGCCCCAGATGTTCCTCTGTGTGAGGCCGCGCGCAGCATCGGCACTTCTCTCGGACTGTTAGGTGCTGTGAGTCTCACCTGGTGCTCCCCCTCCCCGAGGCTCCACCACGTCCCAACCTCGTCACGTGGCCCAGGTCACTTCCGGGTGCACTGTGTGCCCACGGCCAAAGGGCTTTACGACTCTCTTCCTACATAAGTCAAGTTCGGTTTTTAAATTCCATGTCGTCCGCTCATCCATGCCTGCTGTCTCAGTTCCTGCGTGGCTTGAGCAGGAGTGGGGGCTGGAATGGAAAAGGGTGTGTCATCTCTCAGTGGGGGTTGGGGGACCGTTCCTCCATGGAAGCATCTGTTCCCTGCCTCCCCCGCCCCCACCCACCGTGCAGCTCTAACTGCCCGCAGCACAGCGAGTGACCCCAACACCAGAGAAGAGCCCCAGCGTCAGGAAAGCCAGGTGGGGCTGGTCCCGCTCACTGACCTCCCTCCACAATGAGAGCCCGTACGCGCGTGCTTATAGCCTGTTGTGGGAGGGGTGCAAGTCCCCCTCCCCCCATGATAACCGCTGGGCCCCTTGGCACAAGCCGCAGAGTCACCAGCCGCATAATCCGCTGCGTCAATGAGTAACCACTGAGGTTTAAGGTGGCAAATAGTGCCTTTGCTGGGACATCATTGAACACAGTTTCTGTGCAAAGTTCCCGCTTTGCCTGGTACACATTAACTTTCCGTTGCGGTGCGGCCAGCTCCTGGGAGCGCGCCTGCTGCCTCCTCGAAGGACAAGACCGTACAGCACGGGCCTCCGGCCATCGCAGCGCGCGCTCGGAGTCGACAAAGGAGCCCTTGCGCCCTGATAATCTCTGCCATCGACACCCGCGGTGACACCGATGCCGTGGACTCGCTTTTTTAAGGATAAAATAACTTCATGCGTCTCCTGTGTCAGTAGCCTTTGCTGGCAGTTATCCACTGCCGACCTCCCCTTATTGCTGGCCTTGCAGCCTGCCTCCTCCCCGAGGGAAGGTATCTGCAGATTCCCTGCCATCTAGCTCTCTTACCATCCTTATCGTGGGTCCTTCCCGTTCAAGTTCGCACACAGTTGTCGAAGGCCTGTTTGTGCTATTCACCGTTCCCAACACCAGGGGGAACTCGCAGGATTTGATGTTCTCTGGGAAGGACTGTGAGCCAGATAGATCCTTCACGCCAGGACGCCATGCTGGGGGGCCGAGCCTCCTCTGGGTCCCCAGCAGCGCCCGGAAGGTACCAGCTGTGCCTGAGTGATGGTGGGGCGGCACTGCAGGCCCAGGAAACCGTGCCCGCTGGGGAGCCACATGCAGTTTGACATTAGAATTTAAAAGGACATTGGTGAGCTTGGAAGAGTGGCCCAGGATCAGTTCATACCATATCTAGGAGCTTGAAATTTATTCATAAACTAACTGCCTGAGACTGTTTGCAAACTGTTGTGAATACATTCATTTCCTTGAGTGGAAAAAAAACCCAACACAAACATCTAAACCTTTTATTAGATCTCTAAGTGTTCTACCACCCAAACATTTTTCGGAATATTTGCACCGGAAGGTTATAAGTGAACGGCCATACTGTTGGTTAATCAGACTGAAGTAAAGCCTTTCCATATCCATATTTCACATAAGAAATTCAGTGTACAGTATGTAAGTTCATCCATCGACAAACATACCCTGGCACCGTGGAGGATTTCCAGCTTTCTTCACCAAGAGGGTCAGGTTCCCGTAGCGGTCGTGCATAAATGGCCTGCGACGCTGCAGGGCGCTGAGGACAGCGGGCCCAGAGCCTCGCGTTTAAGGAGGAAAGCAGACAGTCACCGGCTGACCACAGAGCGGCCAGTTCCAGCCGCCATCAGCTGTGCAGTGAGACGGGTGAGGTGGAACCTGACCAGAAGGGGTCAGGGAGGCTCTCTGGAGGGAATGACATTTGAACTGAGACCTGAAGCAGTTGGTTCCGTGTCAGCGGGGGAAGGGGGAGAGCCCCAGACCGCAGCGCTGACGCAGGGACGCAGGGGGGACACGGGAGGCAGGGCCTGCTGGGCCGTCCCTCTGCTAAGGAACACGGCTTCACCCTGCCACTGACATGGTCAGGGCTGTGCTTTCTGAGAGAGCTTCCTGGTTGCTGTGTAGAAAGTGCAAAGTGGACGGAAGGAGTGACCAGCTCACGTCTAAGTGTAAACGCTGAAAGCGCACCGGTGCCATGCCCTGGGTTTTGGGTGTGGCTGGTCATAAAGCTGCTGTGTTTCCCTCGGCTCAGCTTCCCCAGGGAGCCGAGGCTGGAGGCCCGAGACGGGCATCCTGCAGCCTTTCTCCCGTGCCCCGGGAGCCGCACAAGAATTAGCGGTATCTGCGTGCGGCAGAGATTTCGAAGTCCCACTCTGCTCCCCTTTCTCTGTGCTAACGTTCCATGCTGCTAGGCTCTGAGGGGCTCACGTCCACATGTAACCCCCTGTTCTCGCAGAGGAGAGTGGCTGGCCAGCGCCGGGCTGGTGTGTGGCGCTCCGGCCTCCTGCCCAGCGGCGCCCGGTTCCCGGGGCGTGGCCTGACGGCCTGGCAGCGGCTGGCTGGCTGTGGCTATCGCCGGCAGGGGTGCAGGAGCTCTTTCCTTTGGTTGCGAACAGAGGTGTGTGCAGTGCATTCTTTCTCTAAGGCTGGTAACAATATACTGCTCCAAGACATCCAGCCTCTTTTTACTCAGACTTGAAGCTGAAACTCCGCTGTGCGGGCCCCGGGGAAACCTGACTTCTTTGTACTCAGCTGAGAGGTTGCAAGAGCAGCACTCTGCTCCCAGGGTGCGAAGTCCATGAGCTGACACAAGTGGCGACTAGAAAGAGAAATGAGCTGAGCTTTTCATAACTGCCACTTGATTTGAACTTGAGTTCAAAGGTAAATCAAAAGTTTAAAGTTGCATTTGCATGCTACTGTGTCCCACGGGCTTCCCTCAGCCTTAAGGGCTGTGCACGGGGTGGCCCCAGAGCTCACCGCCCCCTCTCTACCCTCAGCTTCAACTCACTTTTCCTGCTGGCAGAGTAGAAATGACATTTCAGCCCTGGCTGGCTTGGCTCAGTGGATAGAGCGCTGGCCTGCGGACTGAAGCGTCCCAGGTTAAATTCTGGTCAAGGACGCATACCTCAGGGTCAGGCCCTCCCCGGCCCTGGCCCAGCCCTGGCCCTGGTTGGGGGCATTCGGGTGGCAACCAATCAATGTGTCTCTCTCACTTTGGTGTTTCTCTCTGTCTCTCCCTCTCCCTTCTGCTCTCTCTAAAAATCAGTGGGAAAAATATCCTCGGTGAGGATTAGGAAAAGAAGAAAGAAAGAAAGAAAGAAAGAAAGAAAGAAAGAAAGAAAGAAAGACATTTCACATTAAGCCCTGGATGAGATGACCTGGATAAAGGACTAAATCAGCAGAGCTCAGGATAGAAAACAGACCCTCGAGGGATTTCAACAAGAAAGGGGTTTCCTACAGGGGAGACCACAGAAGGGCAGGGGTGTCACAGGGACCCTGATCTCATACCACATCACTGTCCTGTGACCAGGGTCAGGCTGAGGTCTTGGTGCTGACTCACCTGCCTCTCGCAGCCACGAACTGAAGACGAGTCAGGGAAGGCCGAGGGCAGCCACTGCAGGCACAGCCTCTGCCTCGCTGGCAGCAGCCACAGCCTCGGTGACCTGGTCCTGCCTCTCTCTCCCAATTCTCACACGAAGCCATCTAATGGTGGAGCCTTATTTGAGCAAGACCCTTAGCTGCCAGGGAATCTGGGAAATAGAGTTTGTAGCTTTCCGGCTGCCAAGCAGAAGGTGGATGGAATGGAAATTGAGATGTTGGTTGTGCTGCTGTTGGTATATGAGTACAGACAGTCCTCGGTTACATCGGACTCGGTGTATGTCATTTCGTGGTTATGTCACCATCTCTCATTTATTTATATATAAAAAAAGGTCCGTCATTTCGATGTATGTACATATGTGCTGTATGGTTTTTATTATTTATTTACCACAAGTGAAGATCAGGAATTGTTATCTTTCTTTAACAATTTTGTTACTGTTCCACTTCATTACTGCTGTGTCTGTGCTCCATGTGAGTGACGTAGGTGCTTATGTAGGTGGGTTATGACTTACGGCAAAAAATGCATCACAATGCGCCGTAGGAATGGATCTCCGATGTAACTGAAGACCTACTGTAGCAGGAGGACAGGTATCACTTAAGGTCAGCACCTAATATACTATGTAACCTTTCATTAACCTTAAGAGGTTGATTTGCTTCCAAGGGAATGCACTAGGGTACAATTAAGTATAAATCCTTATGTTGTGAACCCATTGTTTATAAGATCCCTTTTCTCCCCACCAAGAGGTAGCAAATAAGGGAGCCAAGTTCTGTGTTTGGTCTGATCAGTCAGCGAAGTTCCCTGCTTTCTGATGGGTGTGTTTTGCAACACTCGGGTGTGAACAGCTACTTGGTCATATTTGCGAACTAGAGGCCCAGTGCATGAAATTCTTGTAATAACAGGCCTTCCTCCCCCCGGCTGCCGGCACCAGCTTCCCTCTGGCCACCGGCAGGCACCCAGCACTGGGGTTTCCCTCGCAGCCCTGGCTTCGTCCGGAAGGTCGTCTGGTCTAATTAGCATATTATGCTTTTATTATTATAGATACTTGGTTGGGGATGTTTGCATCTATTTCTGTGAGAGACGTTGTTATGTAGTTTTCTTTTTCTGTTGCGTTCATCAGGTTTGAGTATTAGAATAAGGCTAGCCTCATTAAATGAGCTTCTGTCTTCTGAAGGAGATTGTATAGAATTTGCATAATTTCTTAAATTATAATTTCTTAAATGTTTGGTAGAATTCACCAGTTTTGGCAGAATTAACTCATCAGAGCCTAGTGCTTTCTATTTTGGAGTTTATGAATTATTGATTCAATTTTGTTAATAGATATAGGCCTGTTCAGATAGTCTCTTTATTCTTTTGCAGGTGTCTTTAAAGGAATCAATCCATTTCATCTAGGTTGTCAGATTCGTGGGCATGGAGTTTTTCATAACATTCTTATCCTTTTGATTTACATGGGATCTGTAGTGATGTTCCTCCCTTTCATTTCTGATATTAGTAATTTTTGTTCTGTCTCTTTATTTCTTAGTTGAGCTGGCTAGCGGCTCCTCAGTTTTATGGATCTTTTCCAAGAACCAACTTTTAGTGATTTTTCTCTGTTGAGTTCCTGTTTTAAATTTTATTGATTTTTGCTTTTGTTTTTATTATTTCTTTTCTTCTGTTTAATTTGCATGTAATTTGCTCACCTTTTCTGGTTTTCTAAGGTAGAAGCTTGGATTAACATCTTGCTTTGTTTAAGCCTCCCGGGCAAATGCAAGTCTGCTTGCTCACATCCCAAAATTCCCCGCTGTTATTGCCACAGGTGCACACTGAGCTCCTTCTGTTTCCTGGAGACCGAAGCTGTAAGAGACACGTGCATACGAAACAATATTTTGTCAGACTAGTTATATCCTGTTCTTAATTCTTAAAATATATTCCCATGTTTTATCTTACCATAAAAATACAAATGGAGACCAAAAAGAGAAGTTAGAGGCCGCAACAATTAGGAAAAGTCTTATTTGGAGACTTAACTAGCCATGAAATGGAGGTAAGAAAAGCACTACCCAAGGAGAGAGCATGTTGAGTAAAGACATGGGAGAGCAACGCACATGTTCACAGACATGAGACTGCACCTGGTGGCTGGAGTGAAAAGGGCTGTGTAGCGGGAACAGGTGTGAAGATGAGCTTAATTAAGCAGGTAGGTGCCAGAAGGTAGAGAACCCTCCATTTGGGGCTTGGAGGTTAGGGTTTCGTGAACAGCATAGTCATTTCACATGGATACCCAGTGCAGGTTTGTAAAAGCTGCCCAGTCTTTTTAGGTGTGTGGCTGCTCTGGCTCCATGAGCACAGACCTGGGCCCTCCAGGGAGCATGAGGTTACAGCATGCGGAGCCTTTGTGGGAGGAACACCTCTTCTCCAATATCTCATTTATCAACAAAAACGCTGGCTGGTTGCCGACCGCGGGGAGTACAGTAGAAACCCTGAAACTGATTCCAGCAGCAAAGTGCCCGTTTTCACAAAATGGGTTTGTGGCGTTTTCTGTACAGAAAGCGCCCTGGAGCTGGCCGCTCCCTCTGCCCTCCTGGAGTCCAGCGGCTCCGTCCCTGCTGTGATCTGCTCTCAGACACACCACCTAGGACTTGGCCCATCATGGGACTAATGAAGTCTGAGCTACTGATAGGAATTAAATGAAAACAAAGATGTTCCGTGTGAGTCACTCGGTGGCCACATCTGAGTGCCGAATTGCTGGACCGTCTCCACACTAAATCCCCAGCGATGTTTAATGGCGTCGTAATGGGAACCAGGTAAGAGGTCATGGAACTTAGCTTCACTTTGTAATGGCTATACCAAACACCACTGGGCATCCACCAGCACTATCCCTTCTGGTCAGCAGTGTTTTCAATGACCCTCCGGGTAAGAGGGGGTCATTTGTACCCATGCTTTTCTTGGGCCAACAAAAAAGAAGGATATAGTTTTTAAAAGGAATATGTAAGTAATGTGTTTATACACTAAAGGAAATGAAACAAAGAGTATGTTTTCTAGTCAAAGGGACACATAGAGATTTTCACTAGTTCTTTGGGAATGACAGCAAAGCACATGATAAGCTTGTCATCGCTGGGGATTTTATGACTAATTCCATTCCCATGAGATGAAAACATATTATTTTTCTTCCTCCAAGCACAAGCTGTCTCAGCCGTTCAGTAACTGTCACTTCGGTTTAGGAGCGTTTTGTGTGTGTGTGTGTGTGTGTGTGTGTGTGTGTGTGTGTTTGTTTTCCCCCCCATTATAATCCAAGGTTAGATTCAGGCTCTCTAACCTAAAACAGAATGTTGTACATTTGAATCCATAGCTCTAGACAAAACCAATAGGGAATGACCTATGCAAGTAGAGATCAGTGTTTCTAACTCATTATTTTGAGTATTAACTTCCAAATTAGAAGCATGGTCGAGTTTTACAGTGTCGCTTGAAGGCTCAAAAATTCATTCCACTACCAACTAAACCCCCAAATAAGAAGTAGGAGGTTCGTGAAGATGACAGAGCAGCGTGGACTAGTGGTCCCCTGGGATTTGGTGTGTGTAGAAGCCCTCAGGGCTGACGTACTTACTTCACCTCAGCCTTAGAGTCCATAGCCGTGGCTCATTCTTAGCACTTCCCTTTTGGGTTTCCATGGGGGCTGCAGGATCTCCTTTTTATTACTTATTTTTCCATGCAATATTTTAAGAAAAAATATTTAAAATATAATAATGTTACCAAAACTGTACCAACATAGAATAATATCACAAAAGTTGTAGGAAATATTGAAAATCTGCAAATAACAGGATTACTTCTATTATATTCTAAAATATTTTTTCCAACCAGCTCTTGATTTTATTGATTTTTTTTGTCTCTATGTTATTTATTTCTACTCTAATCTTTATTATTTCTTTCCTTCTACTTACTCTGGGCTTTTCTTGTTCTCTTTCTAGTTCTTTAAGTGGTAGTGTTAAATAGTTTATTTTTATTGGAGCATTTAGTCCATTTACACTTAGGATTATTATTGATTCTAATGGCCAATAATTATTGCCATTTTAATTCTGTATGGCTAGGTTTCTCTCTGTTTCTTCTCATTACAGCAATCCCTTTAGTATTTCTTGTAATGCTGGCTTGATGGTGATGTACTCCTTTAGCCTTTTTTTTTTTTTTTTGGTCTGGGAAACTCTTTATTTGACCATCTATTTTGAATGATAGCCATGCTGGATATAGTAATCTTGGTCTCAGATTCTTACTTTCCTTTACCGTGAGTGCTTCATGCTATTCCCTTCTGGATTGTAGAGTTTCTGATGATAAATCAGCCTTATGGGAACTTCTTTGTATGTAACAGCTTTCTTTTTTCTTGCTGCCTTTAAGATTCTCCTTGTCTTTAATTTTTGGCATTTTAATTATGATGTGTCTGGGCATAGGTCTCTTTGGGTTCTTGTTTGGGTATCTCTGTGCCTCCTGAACTTGTGGACTTGTGTGACTTTCTCCTTTACCAGGTCAGGGACGTTTCTGCCATTATTTCTTCAAACACCTTCTCTATGCCTTTCTCCCATCTTCTGGTGCAGCTGCTGTTCTAATACTATTACGTTTCACATGGTCCCATAGCTCCCTGAAGCTGTCCTTCTGTTTTTTAAGTGTTTTCTCTTTTTAGTTCTCTGATTGAGTGATATTTTTAACTCTGTCTTCTAATTAACTGATTCAATCCTCAGCTTCCCCTAATCTGCTGTGTATTTCTTCCAATGTGTTCTTAATGTATGTTATGTCATTCTTTATCTCCAACTGTTCTTTTCCTATAGTTACTATATCTGTTTTCATTCTGTTGAAAATTTTTACCATCATTACTCTGAACTCTGATTCAGATAAATTTCTTATCTCTGCTTCATTTATCTTTTCTTCTGGAGAATTCTCCTTTCATTTGGAGATTGTTTGTTTGTCTCTTCATTTTGGCTGTCTATTTGGGTTTGTAACTACTATTAGGTAGATCCTCTACACCTCTCAATCTCTAATGTAGGACAGTATTAAAGGCTGTTTCTGACTAATTAGATCAGGCAAAGACTCAAAGCATTCAGATACTGCCTCTGCCTACAGACTGATAGGATTCTGACTTGAATTACCCTCCAGGCAGTCATTCTCAGGTATAGCCAGAGGCTTTTTGTTGTTGTTGTTTTTATTTTTTTTCAAAAGGGTAGAGCAGTTGCTTCTGCCTGGAGGCTGTTATTTTTAATCTCTTAAGTGGTCTCAGGGCAAGGTATTTTCCAATAGTGTGTCAACTCTTCTTTTATATTCTAAAATATTTATCCCTCTAGCTCTATTTTTGTTCATCAGTTTATATTATTCATTATATTCCACAAATGAATGAGATAATGTGATACTTGTCTTTCTCTGACTGGCTTATTTTGCTTAGCATAATGCTCTCCAGTCCATTCATGCTGTTGCAAATGGTAAGAGTTTCTTCTTTTTTTACAGCAGGGTAGTATTCCATCGTATAGATGTACTACTGTTTTTTATTTATTTATTTTTATTTATTTATTTTTTAAATATATTTTTTTGATTTTTCACAGAGAGGAAGAGAGAGGGATAGAGACTTAGAAACATCGATGAGAGAGGATCATTGATCAGCTGCCTCTTGCACACTCCTTACTGGGGGTATGCCCGCAACCAAGGTACATGCCCTTGACTGGAATCGAACCCAGGACCTTTCAGTTCCCAAGCCGACGCTCTATCCACTGAGCCAAACCAGCTTCAGCTAGATGTACTACTGTTTTTTAATCCACTCACCTATTGATGGGCATTTAGGTTGTTTCCAAATCTTAGCTATTTTAAGTTGTGCTGCAAGCAAACAAACAAACAAACAAACAAACAAAAAACAACCCCAGTGTCTTGGTAATGTAGCTTGATATCTGGTATTGTGATCTCTCAAACTTTTTTCTTCTTTCTCAGGATTACTGGGTTATTCAACAATTAGGGGAAAACTCTCCAAAAATTAACATGGAATTTTAAAAAAAGGTCTTTTTAAAATTTATTCCATGTTAATTTTTGGAGAGTTTGTTCTAGTTCTGTGAACTATCCTGTTGGTATCATAATGGGGATTGCATTGAATCTATAGATTGCTTTGGTAGTATGGAGATAATGTTGATCCTAGCAGTCCATGAACATGGTATATTCTTCCATTTGTTTATGACTTTCTCTATCTCTTTTTTCAACATCCTGTAGTTTTCCTCGTATAGGTCTTTTACCTCTTTAGTTAAGTTTATTCCTAGGTATCTTAATTTTTGTTGCAATGATAAATGGGATTTTTTTTTTTTTTTAGTTTTTCTTTCTGTGAGTTCATTATTGGTGTATAAAAAAGGCCATAGATTTCTGGGTGTGAATTTTGTATCCTGCTACATTGCCAAACTCATTTATTAAGTCTAGTAGTTTTTTGATGGAGTATTTGGGGTTTTCTATGTACAATATCATGTCATCGGTGAATAATGACAGTTTTACTTCTTCTTTTTCAATTTGAATTCCTTTTATTTCCTCTTCTTGTCTGATCACTATGATTAGCACTTCCAGTACTATGTGTAACAGGAATGATGAAAGTGGGCATTCCTATCTTGTTCCTGTTCTTCGGAGAAATGGTTTTAGTTTTTGCCCATTGAGTATGATGTTGGCTGTAGGTTTGTCATATATGGCCTTTATTGTGTTGAGATATGCTCCCTCTGTTCCCACTTTGCTGAGACTTTTTATCAAAAATGGGTGTTGTATTTTGTTGAATGCATTTTCTGCATCGATTGATTTTTGTCATTCAGTTTGTTTATATGATGTATCATGTTTATTGATTTGCGAATATTGTGCCAGACTGGCATCCCTGGAATAAATCCCATTTGATCGTGGTATATGATCTTTTTATTATATTGCTGGATGCGATTTGCTAATATTTTGTTGAGGATTTTAGCTTCTGTGTTCATCAGAGATATTGGCCTGTAATTCTCATTCTTTGTAGTGTCTTTATCTGGCTTTGGAATTAAGATAATGCTGGTGTCATAAAAGGAGTTTGAAAGTGTTTCTTTCTCTTGGATTTTCTGAAGTAGTTTGAGGAGTATAGTTGTTAGTTCTTTGAATGTTTGGTAAAACTCCCCTGTGAAGCCAATACCACCGGACCTGGGCTTTTTTGCTTGGAGTTTTTCGATTACTGCTTCTATTTCATCAGTTGTTACTGGCCTATTCAGGTTTTTTGATTTTTCCTGATTCAAGTTTGGCAGATTGTATTTTTCCAGGAATTGACATATAGTTATTCACAGTATTTACTCACAATCCTTTTTATTTCTGTGGTGTCAGTGATTACTCCTCCACTTATGTTTCAGATTTTATTTATTTGGGTCCTCTCTCTTTGTTTCTTGATGAGTCTGGCTAATGTTTGATTTTGCCCAGGAAACTTGGGGTGCCCGCCTTCTAAGCTCTATCCCCCGAGTCCCCAGTCCTGGCTTTTGCTCTCACATCTCTATTCCACTTCACCCTCCCTCTGTTGGAGTACAAGGTGAGTGGCTCCACACAGAATTTTGTTGGTTGGCCCTTTAAGAGGGTGCCTGAATTTTCTGCTGTGACTCCCTGGCAGGCTGCAGCCCGCTGATTTTCACAGCCAGATGTTATGTGGGTTCCCTCCACAGTTTTGTGCTCTCTTCAGGGGGCCCAGAATGGGGATTAGAACCCAGAGTTCTCAGTGCCTCCCCCCCCCCCCCACACACACACAGCTGAGATATCTCTCCTGGACTTCAGTTGCTGCCTGTGGATGCCAGGCCAGCCCTTTCACACCTCAGCCCCTCCTACCAGTCTCTGTCTGGTCTCCACTTTCAGTCCTTGGGTGTCAGGGTCTCTCCTGTGAGTTTCCTGTTGATTATTCGGGAAGTTTTTATGTATTTTAGTTGTAATACCAGTTTGTTCCTGGAGCATGTCTGTGCAGCATACACTTACTTTGCCGCCATTTTTAATTTATGGCATTTCATTCACTTTTTAAAAAAATATATATTTTATTGATTTTTTTACAGAGAGGAAGAGAGAAGGATAGAGAGCCAGAAACATCCATGAGAGAGAATCATCGACCAGCTGCCTCCTGCACACCCCCCACTGGGGATGTGCCCGCAACCAAGGTACATGCCCTTGACCAGAATCGAACCTGGGACCTTTCAGTCCATAGGCCGACGCTCTATCCATTGAGCCAAACCGGTTTCGGCCATTCCATTCACTTTTAAAAATAATATTTTTATTGATTTCAGAGAGGAGGGGAGATGGAGAGAGGGATATAGACATCAATGATGAGAGAGATCATTGATTGGCTGCCTCCTGCACACTCCACACTGGGGATCAACTCCACAACCCGGGCATGTGCCCTGACTAGGAATCAAACCGTGACCTCCTGGTTCATAAGTCGATGCTCAACCATTGAGTCACACCAGCCAGGCTCCATTTATAAAGGAAGTGAAAAAGGTTACATTAAAATCGTAGATTTTTCTGTCTTGGTTTTATTTTATTCTCATAACCCTGCATAATTTAAATTAAAGTTTCAATAGAATGTTCCTTTCTTTAAAAAGAGGATATTTTAGATTTCCAGGGTCAGAGATGAGGTTAGGCCGTGCCTCGATGCCCAGATTCTGTGTTCATAGGCATAGCTCTTCTTAATGTCATCACTGAGGCTGCCCGCGGGATCAGTCCTCTTTTCATTGGCTTTCAAGCTTGGGGTCCCCACTAACCGTGCTCAGCTTCCTGCGTGAACCAGCAGCACAGGGCGCACTGGAGGATGCACGGTGGCTAATGTCGCCCATGTGAGATGCGCAAACACATTGTGGTTTTGACCCAACAATATAAATAAGTGCAGCATTTGCCCAGAGTATTTTAGTCCCTCTGACTCACTGTGGAGCCAGGCCGCTTATGAATTACTGTTCCCAGCATCAGACACTCTCGTTGGGGAGGCTGGGGAATTTTCCATGCTGCTACAACAAAGGATTCAGGAATGTGGTGTTTCATTTTACACACAGTTGACATTTTATCCCTAACCCGCTCTGATGCAGTGTCTGTGCTTCATGTCAGATGTCGCTCGTGGAGCTGGCTCTCACAGGAAGCAGCAGCGCCGGAGCTGGAGGAGCTCTCGCGGAGCTGACACTACAGCTGGCCTGACAGCAGAAAAGGGGCTCAAAATGGCGAAGCGTTTTCCCGCTTGTCCTGTGAGAGTTTCAGAACTTTCTAGAAAAAAGAGGTCCGAGCAATGGAGCTTCATCCCCTCAGCCTTTGCTGTCACAGAGGTGTTTCTGCTTGAAGTGCCCTGGGGTGAGCTGTGTGCCTGGGAGCTTAGGCGTGGCCTTAGGCAAACCCCAGAAGGCCACCGCGCCCCGAGCTCCCCGAGCCCAGGCCCGGCTCCGTCCTCCGCTCCGTCTGGGTGACCAGTGCGGCCCTCCTCTCCGGGCCTCACGGCTGTGTGTTAGCTCGTCCTCAGTCGCCATCACCCTTCCAGAGCAGCCACGTGGTCTGCAGGGCTTTCCCAACAAAGGACCACAGGCGGGTGGCTCAAACCACACACACTGACTTCCTGCCAGCTCTGGGGGCTGGACGTAGGTGGCAGCAGGCGTGGCTTCTTCTGAGGACATTCCACAGGCTTAGAGGGCTGCCTCCTGCTCCACACATCATCCCTCTGTGTCCTGATCTCTTCCTACAAGGACATCTGTCATGGATTGAGCCTAAAGATCCCATTTTACCGTAGGCACCATTTAAAGGTCTTTCTCCAAATACAGTCACATTCGGAGATACACGTGGGTTTGGGAGGACCCAGCTCAGCCAGGAGAGTAGCCGGACTTCTTTGTCCTTGTGGGTCAGCGCAAGCTCAGTGCTTCACAGTGTTGACTGAGGTGGGGGCCGGGGAATGGCTCGTCTCCTGTGGATCCACGGAGCTGCGCCAGGAGGCGGGGTCCCAGGTCAGAGGCCTCTCCCAGGGCCCGGCCTGCACCTCAGCTGAGACCTTGTCACGCAGCTCTGAAGGGCAACGGGATAAGATGCTCTGAGTGTCAATGTGGACCAGGCTCAGTGCCGGGCATTTACATGCATCTGCCTGACTGAGTCCCTAGGCAGTCCTGAAAGGCACAGGCCGCACACACGGTTCTCACTTGGGACCTGAGGACACCGATGTGCGCTATCAGCCCAGGGTCCCACACAAGTGCACAGAGTGCTGGCACCACGCCCCGTCTGTGCTCGACTCCCGCCCTGGGTTTCCAGCACGTCTGTTTGCTTCTCCTGCAGAAAACATGGCGACTGGCCACTGGTAATAGGTCAGCCCCACTTACACCGTTCTGCAGAAAATTACCCCATTCCGCAGAAAATTACCCCGTTCTGGAGATCTGGTTTTTCACTGTGTCCCTCTTGGCCACGTCAAGACTGGGTCAGTGAGCTTTTTCAGGGGGGAAATTTTTTTGTCTTCTTTTTTTACTAACACCAGGTGGAACTCTGCATGGTTCAGATATTCACTGCATTGGTTCCCAGAAAAGAAGTCACTTCTGTTCTTTGTCATCATTCAAAGAGCTTTGAGTCCCTGCTGCTGCATAAATTACCTGAAACGCAGCGGCTTCAAAAACCCATTTTCTCTCTCAGCTCGGAGGTTCCCTGGGCTCAGGGCCGCTGACGTCTTCCCTCCGCGCGGGCTCCCAGCTCCTCCTCCTGCGAGCGCACCGGCTGCCAGGCCTCTGAAGTCCGGAGCTGGCAGTGCCCCTCCGTCACACTCTTGGCTAAGTGAGCCCGGGCCAGCCCACGTTCCGAGGAGAGGGGATGCCCAGGGCCACGGTTACTGGAGGGCATGACTCATTAGGGCCACCCTGAGCGCTGGCCACCGCTCAAGTTTGCTCAGGAACAGAAATGGAAAGAAGTGGGGGGAGAGGCAGTAGCGGCATATCAAATACTGAGTGATTTCTCAATTCAGGATTAAATATAGAAACGGCTTTGAAGCAAGCACTTTAGTGCTTTTTTCCCAAAAAAACAAGGAGTGTTTTTCAGAAAGCAACATTTAAGCAACATCAGTGGATCTATGTGACTGTAGCATATTTAATCTTTGTAGGAAACAAGGCCTCTGGAGACAAATAAGACCTTGGCCCTGGGCCGCTGCAAGGTCTGGAGCGTGGACCAAGCAGCATAAGGTGGCCCAGTTTCACCAGTGCCAGCCTCAGCCTCTCCCTCCTCTCTCAGCTGCAGGTGATGGGCTTCGTGCACTGACCAAAGCGGCTCCTCAGAATCAGATAATTCTCTTGAGGGATGGATAGAGAGAGGGAGGGAGGGAGGGGGGAAAGAAGGGGGGAAAGAGGGGGGAAAGAGAGGAAAGAAGTGACATGAAAAGAAAACAACCTTGCACAGTACATCAATAACAAGGTGCATGTGTGTTCCATCTGCGTTCAGTGGTGAAATCTTTAGCTTTTGTTAAGAACCATGAGTTGCTAAACGATATGTGTCATTTACTCAAATACGATCAATAGTCCTATCCTAAAAAATGAGCTTTTATGAGTTTTTAAATTATTTTAATTAGATTTTTCAGTAAGATGTATAAAGACATCTCACGTGGGAGATACAATTTCTTATGTGATATTGCTATTTATTAACATACTCATAGGATCTGTGTATGTTGCCAGCTAGAGGTGGATGCTGTTTAGACATAGCGCGATTTAGTGGGCTCATCAAATCATGGCCCACTTGGCCACATCTGGCCCGCTCCCTGGTTTTGTAAATAAAGTTTTATTAGACCACAGCACAAATATTCAATTTACATAACATCAGCAGAGTTGGAGTTGCAACAGAGTTGTATGGCCCACAATGCCTGAAATATTTACTGCTTTATCCCTTGGCCGAAGGAATTTGGTGATCCCTAATTTAAATGCTTAGTCTGGCCACTTAGGAGTTTTTTAAGTTCCACAAGAATTTTCCTTTGTTTTCTGTTTGTTGGTAGGTTGGAGGCTTGGAGTAGAGAATAAGATCATGGTACAGAGGTGGGATGGAAGGAAGAGGCCCGGGAAGAGCATAAGGGCAGAAGGAATGGTGTCTGGAGACCCAGAAAGACAGCACAAGGTGGAGTATTTAGGTAATTATTCAAGATCAGAGTGGCTAGAGTTTAAGATCCGAGAGAAACAAGTGGTTGTCATGGAATTTGGCCTAGAAGACGAGGCCCGAGTAGTGGTGGGCGTGTCTTGTTTCCTTGGCAAGGAGGCAGGAGAGGAAGGTCCAAGCACAGAGCCAGACACGTGCTCCTGCCTCCAGTGTTGCACGCCCTAAGTGAGTCTCTGACTGGACACGTTAAAAATCACCTTCTCTGTTGTCCGTCTTTAGGAAATGGAAAGTGTGTGAAAGCGAGAAAGCAATGAAATTAAAGGGACTGTACCACATTCTCTCGGGTCTCTTTCAGTTCTTACTTCTTGTGATTCTGATTTTCCAAACTAGTCACTGAATTTCCACAGCAGCCAGCACCCCCCACGCCCCCTCCTGTTGACTTAGAGTTGTGATGGATTCAGAGAGCAGTCCGGTGAGAAAGGTCACTTCACACTTGGAAGGGGGCCTCACAGGCAACTTCCAGTGGTTGGTTTTGTTGTGTGTTTTTTTTTCAATCTCAACCCCAGTGTATCCTGCTGCAGAAGGAAATTCCCACCTGTGTGAGGGAGCCCCAGGCCCCAGTAGGGGGCATGGCGCCTGACTGAAGACACCACCACTGAAGCTGGCCCTGATTGGTCTACCCAATCTTGACCTTGGTGATGATGTCATCAGCAAGGTCAAGGTTGGGTAGATCATTGAAGACAGTCTCATCCCAGATGCCCACAGGTGAGGACCAGGTGCGGTCAAAATACTCTGGCTGGTGAGTGAGGAAGTTGACTGTCACAGCAGGAGGCTCTAAATTCTCACAGTGAAGATTTATTTTCTGGAACTGTTTGATCTGTCTTCATTCTTTTCAAACATTTGTTTTGTATGTTCTAGGAATTTTTAAATTAAATTGGTTGAAGATAGCTTAAGTTGCGGGTGTAGAACATGAGCTCTGTGTACTCTATTGTGTGCTCACTACCCGAAGTCCAGTCTCCTTCCAGCAGCGTCTGCTTGACCACCTTTACCTTCTGGGCCCCCTCCCCCTCTTCCCCTCTGGTAACCACCATTCTGTGGTCTGTATAGAGCTTGTTTGCTTGTTTGTTCATTTGTTGCTTTCTGTTTTATATCCCACAGATATGTGAAATATACCGTGCTTGTCTCTTTCCTTCTGACTTATTTCACTTGGCATGATACTTCTGAGACCCATCCCTGTTGTTGCAAATGACAATATTTCATCTTTTTATGGCTGAGTATCATTCCATTGTGTGTACATACCATGTCTTCTTCATCCTCGCACACTGCTGGTGGGAATGTAGGTTGCTGCAGTCCTTGTGAAAAACAGAATGGAGGTCCCTCAAGAAATTACGAATAGAACGACCATATGACCCAGCGATCCCTTTTCTGGGTGTCTACGCCCAAAACTTGAAAACACTTATTCATAACAATATATGCACTCCTCGGTTCATTGTAGCATTATTCACAATAGCCAAGACATGGAGACAACCCGGATGTCTTTAGGAATTTATTGGAGAAGCCTGACTGGGAGTTGTCTAGCCTAAAGGAGAAGAGGGGTGGAGAACAGTCCATGGGACCCCGGAACCTCGGCTGAGCCGCTGGCAGTCTTCCCTTACTTAGGAGGTGGGAGAGAGCAGGTACACGGTTACAACGGATTGCTGGGACTCATCTCCCAAGTCTGCTTCTTAGCTGATGTGGGATCGAAGTCTCAGTTTCCCCAGCTGTCCACAGTCATGGTGCTTACAGCCAGCGAACATCATGAGTGTTAAACGGTGAAGAATGCGAGGCGTCTAGAACAGGGCTGCTATTGTCGCCGTTGTCGTGGTTATCACGGTTATTTATAGCCTTTACGAATTGGGCTGCTAGGAATAGAAACGCCAAAAATAGAACAAATGAGAGGTTTCTTATTGGGAAAGAAGAAGGAGGAGGCCGATGTGACAGCAGCTCTGGAAACCAGTCCTGAGAGCTCTGGGAATCTCAGCTTTTCCCTCGTGTCACCACTCAATTCCAAGCTGGCCACTCTCCCCCGCGTCATGTGCTCATTCCGGCAGAAAGAGCGAAGGGTGAGGTCAAAGGGACACTTACACTTGCTGAGTGCCACGTGTTTTGTTTTACATATATTTTTTTACATATATTGATTTCAGAGAAGAAGGAAGATGGAGAGGGAAAGAAAGTTAGGAACATCAATGATGAGAGAGAATCATTGATCCGATGCCTCCTGCAGCACCCCCTACTGGGGATCAAGCCCGCAACCCGGGCAAGTGCCCTTGACCGGACTCAAACTGGTTTCCTTCAGTCCACAGGTCGACGCTCTATCCCCTGAGCCAAATCAGCCAGGCCTGAGTGCCTGGTTTAGGAGCTTCCTGGACTCTACCTGATAACTTGTGCTTATGTGACATGGGTCAGCAATTCCTCCCGTGCTCCCCTCCCTACACATGTAATGGAAGCAAATCAGCCTTCTCCCTGTAAAGAGAAAGGGAGACCGAGGACCGGGTGCGCACGTTGTTGCCAATGATGTTGTTGCTGCCATTCGGGGTTACCTTGGAACACCCTCTCTCTCTCAGAAAGTTCCCGCAGACAGGCTCATGGAGAGAGTGCCCCCTGTTCTAACAGCTTCTCCAATCCGCCAACAGTAATCTCAGAGCAGCGCCAGGGAGTGTGCCAGTGGCCAGGTCGCCTATTCTTCCATTGGTTGAGTTCTGGGTTAGCCTTTGACATTAACGTGGTGTTCTAAGTAGTTTAAGAGAATAGGAAACATTAATTAAAATAAGTCATCTAGACTTTGCTGGGCCAGGGTCGAGGTATACCATTCAAAATAAGGCTGTAAACTAAGCCAAGCCACTGATGACATCCGATAAAGCTTTAGATAACTAATTGTTCTGTGCGATTCCAGAAACTAACAACTTTTGGAATATTTATGGGCCACTGATGATGTGATTAACTCAGGATGGAAAAAGGGGTTGTCTCTGTCACGCGTGTCCCTTTCTGGAAATCCTGTTTACCTTCCTTCCTAGTGGGAATGTGGGCACTCACCTCTTGTCCTCCCGAATCCCCCCAGGCCGGCCCTGCCCGCCATGCCCAGTGCGGACGGACAGCCATGGCCTTCGCCGGCCTCGGAACAGCCCGTTCCCCTCTGGTCACGGACGGGGGTGTGAGTGATGGAGGCAGGGGCAGGGAGGGACGGTGCGTGGAGCCTTTAACACACAGCAGCTGGAGGAGGAGGGTGAGGGCGCGAAAAGAAGAGCCAGCGGGCACAGATGAGGCGGGCTTAGGGCCACTGTATGTGCAGGACGCCGTGCACAGGAAGGAGCAGGAGTTCCAGATGTAAAAGGACTGTCCGGGGGCGAAGCCTTGTTCTGCTCCTGAGCTCAGGAGGAAAGGAGGGCCTGGAGCCCGACACAGGCTGCTGTGGGGCCTGTCGGGTGCTTTGAGAGAGCCCCAGCTGGGGTAACGGGATTTGATGCAAGGCAGAGAAACAGGCCACCGGGTTTGCCCGGGAGCAGGTAGTATCCTTGAGGCTGCATACGTCTGTCCAGAGGCTGCTCACAGTGACAGGGGTGGACGGAGCACAGGGGGGGGGGGAGCCCCTGGTTCACAGCACCGGTGACAGCGCCCCTCTGCCCTGCATCTGTCTGCCAAGGCACCGGCCCCAGCCCAGGGCCGCTGTCCCGCGCGCCTGCCCGGGGGCTGGGCCTAAGGAGACTTCTGACGTTTCACACAATGTATTTAGCCAGGACAGCCTGACGTGAGTGACAGCGGGGGGTGGTTTATAGAAATACTAGAGGCCCGGTGCACAGATTTGTGCACGGGTAGGGTCCCTCGGCCTGGCCAGCGATTGGGGCCAATTGGGGCTGGCAGGCGCGGAGGAGGGATCACAGGAGGTTGGCCGACCGTGGGAGGTTGGATGTGGGAATGCACTGACCACCATGGGGCAGCTCCTGCATTGAACATCTGCCCCCCGGTGGTCAGTGCACATCATAGTGACCGGTCGTCCAGTCGCGTAGGCTATTGTATATATAGCTATAGCAGTTGCCTTTTAGAGCGTTGCTATCAGAGATTAAGGGTATCCCTTCTGCATCCCCAGCCTGCCCTTCAAAAAAGACAGTATCAACATAGGTTCTGACCATTTGACTTGGTATCTTTGGTTGTAAAAAAAGTCATGTTTTTCTTAAATCTTCAATTATGTCAACATTTGTTCTCTCCATTTCTTTCTGGATTGAAATGACAAAGTCCATGCTACTATCTCCTCGGTAACTATTCAGTTCTGAGTATGCAGTATGTCAGCTTCGGCGAGATCTGATCTCAGAGCCTTTCCTGATTTTTCTGATGTCCTTATAATGGTGACGTCCTGTCTTCCAAGTAATTTTAGTTGTTTTCTAATTAGATTGTTTGCAAACTGAAATGTGCAGGAACTGTGGCAGCAAGAGTTTTGCCACGAAGAGATGCCCAGTGTGTTTTACAGAGGCCCCGGGTCCTCGGTCCCTGTCCCATCTCCCCTGAGGCCAGGCGGCAGCACGACGCAGACAGGGGCTGCCTCCGACCCAAGTCCTCAGGGAGCCCCGGACCCCCTGCAGGCGCTTCCGGAGTCACCAGCGATGCTTAGAGGGCTCGCTCCATGAGCCACGTTGATTTCCTTCTTGTGCAGCCCAAGGTGTCCCCGCTGACCTTCCCTCCTCCTGCCCACACGCCCTTTTCACTGTGTGAGCCCCGCCCTCTCCTCAGCCCGTCGCTCATGCCCAGGGCCCCATGTGCCATGCGGCCAGCGAGGCTGCCGAACACAGACCTCATTCTCTCCCGAAGATCGCTTACCATGGTGTCAGATGGCCTGGGTCCAGCCCGGATTCTGGGCACCTCCCTTTCCTGATCCCCTAGGGCAGGAGCTGTTTGCAGCCCTGCGACCTTTGGGAGCACTGGGAGATGGAAGGGATTATTTCTGTCTGTCTGTTACTGTACCACACTTCAGAGTATGTGCCCTAAAACACGGCACTCTGCCACCGCAGAACAGGGGCCGAACGCAGGAAATCACAGCCGCGCTGCTCTGTGAGCCCCAAGCTCTCCAGTTTCCTCCACAAACGTCTTTTGTAGCAAAAGAAGAAACGTTTCTGGGCTAGGACCCATCGGGGATCACATGCTGCACTGGGTTCTCAGGTCTCTGTACCGCCTTTGTTCGCAAAGGTCTGTCTTTTTCATTGGTGATCTGCTCAGTGATGCAGCTGTCCCCTGAGGGCAGGAGGTGAGCTCAGTGATGCAAGCTGTGATCTCAGTGATGCAGGCTGTCCCCTGAGGGCAGGAAGTGATCTCAGTGATGCAGGCTGTCCCCTGAGGGATAGGAAGTGATCTCAGTGATGCAGGTTGTCCCCTGAGGGGCAGGAAGTGATCTCAGTGATGCAGGTTGTCCCTGAGGGGCAGGAAGTGATCTGCTCAGTGATGCAGGCTGTGATCTCAGTGATGCAGGCTGTCCCCTGAGGGACAGGAAGTGAGCTCAGTGATGCAGGCTGTCCCCTGAGGGGCAGGAAGTGATCCCAGTGATGCAGGCTGTCCCCTGAGGAGCAGGAAGTGATCTGCTCAGTGATGCAGGCTGTGATCTCAGTGATGCAGGCTGTCCCCTGAGGGGCAGGAAGTGATCTCAGTGATGCAGGCTGTCCCCTGAGGGGCAGGAAGTGATCTCAGTGATGCAGGCTGTCCCCTGAGGGGCAGGAGGTGATCTCAGTGATGCAGGCTGTCCCCTGAGGGGCAGGAGGTGATCTGCTCAGTGATGCAGGCTGTCCCCTGAGGAGCAGGAGGTGATCTCAGTGATGCAGGCTGTGATCTCAGTGATGCAGGCTGTCCCCTGAGGAGCAGGAGGTGATCTCAGTGATGCAGGCTGTCCCCTGAGGGGCAGGAAGTGATCTGCTCAGTGATGCAGGCTGTCTCCTGAGGGACAGGAAGTGATCTCAGTGATGCAGGCTGTCCCCTGAGGGGCAGGAAGTGATCCCAGTGACACAGGCTGTCCTCTGAGAAGCAGGAATGGCCTGCAGTCACAGCTCTCTTGATGGCTCAGAAACCTGTGTCTTCATAGACTCACAGCAGGGTGGGCCAGGCAGTGAGGGGATATTGGAGAACCAGTGATAATAACACTTATTCCGTGGCACTTAGTACCTGCTGGCACTGTTTAAATGCTTTCCGTGATCTAATTTCATCTCCACAGCAACCCTGTGTAACAGGTTCACTGTGTTACAGATGTGAAATCCGAGACACAGGGACCTGGTTTGCTCAAGGTCATCCCGCCCGGAAGTGGCAATGCCAGGCTCCTCCCTCCTGTGAGCACTTAGGCTTGGGGGGCCCCAGGCACTCACAGCCACGTGCCCCAGGCCAGTTACCACCTGTCAGAGCCTGTTTCATCCACTGAAACATGGGACTGATATCTACTTCGTAAACGTGTAAGGATCATGCAGGAAATCTGTTGAAGCACTGAATCTGTAGCAAGAGTAAGTGAAATTTAAAGTGTAAATATTGAGAATTGGCATGACTCACACTGAGACGTGGCAACTCGGTGCTTTTCCTCTGGTTGGGGGAGGGGGAGAAAGGGGCGGAAGCGACAAATGTCTGTCATGGTTTCGGGTTGTCTGAGGGGCCGGGCCCGCACCGGCTCAGCCAAAGCCACCCTCAGGAGACGAGGCCCTGCAGCAGTTTGGGAATGAGCCTCCGGAGCCGGCGGTTATGTTAGAGAGGGTGTCAGATCCACGGGAGAAAGGGCAGCGCCGTCTATTTCGAGGGGATGAGTAATTGCCTCCGGCTCAGGGAGCGCTTCTCACTAGCGAGGGGCCGTCTGTGGGATCCGGGTCCTGCAGAGAGAATCCTGCAGAGTGCTTTTCAGGGTCACTCCAGCCTAGCACTTCCTGCGACATTCTTGGTTTGTCTCACAGCCCTTCACCTATGGCCTCCGTGCTCGCGGGGAGGACAGTCATACTCGGGAGCTACTCTGGTGGCTCAGGCCCGCGTTCGTGCCCGCCGTGGATTTGAGGGGACGTCTGGGTCCGAGCTGTGACGTGGGCAAGGACGTCCGTGCACCTCCCTTCGCACGGCCTGGAGGCTCCTCCCAGCCCTGGGTCCGGAGCACTAGGCCTCCCTGAGCTGAAGCGCCTGCCCAGGGGCTGGCCGGCAGCGCCTGGCAGCGGGCACTGTGTGGCACGGGCTCTCCCCCTGCCCCCTCGCCCCTCCGCCTGCCCACAGGCCTCGCTGGAGGAAGCCACGCTCTCCCTCGGGAAGGCCCGGCAGAGTCCCGCTCTTAGGAAACCGGTTTTGTCACGGTGGGTGGTGGAGCAAGCTGGAGGCCATGGTTTTCCTCAATGTGGGCCTTTTCTTAGGTGTGGGACTGTCTGCGGCTGCGTTCTGTGGTCAGTAAAGGTTTGGCACCTGAGGGAGACCTTACTCTCTCAAAACAGGTGATGCTGGCAATCTCAGAGGGGAGAATACAGAATTAAAACTCACACCAAGGTGTCTTCCTGCATCCATCCCATCCCTTCCCTCCTCTCCCCTCCCCCCCCTCAGTGGGCAGGAGATGGGTGCTAACGGGATAGTAAAGGCTCATGTCTCTTTAATTCCCAGTCTTCTTTCCTGGTGCTGAGCTTCGGAGGGGGGGGGGGGGGGGGCAGGCACCCCGTGTGGTCAGTGCTGCCCTGAAGGCGGAACGAGGCACATTTCTCTCCTGAAATTGAAACGAAGGTCACTTGACTCACTCGATTAAAACTGGTCTTGACTGCTCACGGCGCGGCCTCCCTGTGCTCCCAAGGTCCCAGTGCTCCTCGGGCCAGACAGACAGCCAAGCGTCACTAATCCTCTGGGAAGCCAGCAGTTGGAGCGATCAGGGACTTGAAAAGCTCCCGATAACTGGATTTCGGCCTCCGATCGCTGATAACGTTTTTAATTTGGGCTTGGAGCCGGGCCCTCCGGGATGAGTGCAGCCCTTGTTCTAAACCGAGCTCAAGTAGACTCGGCCCGGACAGGCACAGGCCGCCAGCCTGGCCTTCTTTTCAGGCTGCGGTGTGAGCAGAGGTTCTTACGTTCTCATCAGCCAGGTATCACCTGCGTGATTTTCACCAAAGCCGAGGACCAGCCGAAATCTTACTCACTGCTGTTCCTTAAGTGCATTCATTAATAATCATAAATCTATTTTGCTGCTGTAAGTGGAAAACGAGTATTACTTGTCCGTAATTAGAGGTCTTGAAACAGATGCAATGTGAGAAGCGACCGAGTTTGCCTGCACGGGGCCAGGCGCTGAGCCGGGCCGGCCTCCTCCTCCTGACGGACCCTCCTAGAGCTCGCTCCCAGGTGACTGCCCACCTTTGGAAGCTCGGGCCTCCGGAAAGCTCGTTCCCTTCAGCCTGTGTGGGAATTCAGCACTGGGCTGGCCGGCCTTGCGTGAAAACTCCTTTCGGAGGTGAGTCAGGAGACCAGGAAGGAGGGCGATGCTGTCCTTACACCCAGGACACGGTCCCCTGAGGGGTGGCACACTGAGGAGAAGAGGAAGACTCGAAGATGGTTTATATTTGTTCATTTGTCTATAGCTCATCCCCAACTCCCTCCCCTCGGGCAACCGTCAGCTTGTCTGATCTGTGGGTCTGTTGCCCTTTTGTTTATTCACTTGTGTTTTTAGATTCCACATATTAGTGAGATCATCTGCTGCCTACCTTTCTCTCTGTGACTTATTTCACTTGGCATAATATCCCCTAGGGCAGGGGTCGGCAAACTCATTAGTCAACACAGCCAAATATCAACAGTGCAACGATTGAAATTTCTTTTGAGAGCCCCAAACCGACTTCTGCGCATGGGCCCCGAAGTTTCAGTCACACTGTACATGCCCGCATGTGGGATTTTGTGGGAGACCCACACTCGAGGCCAGAGAGCCACATGTGGCTCGAGAGCCGGGGTTTGTCGACCACTGCCCTAGGTCTAATCATGTTATCACAAATGACAAGGTCTCATTTTGTGTGGCTGAGAATATTCTATTGCCTCCCGCATAGTCTTTATCCACTCATCTTCCACGGGCATCTGGACGCTTCTTTATTGTGGCATTTATTGGAGACGGTGCAGGGAGCATAGGGGTGGGTGTATCTTTTTGAATGAGTGGTTTTGTTTTCTTCAGATAAATACCCAGAAGTGAAATTGGTGGACTATTTGGCAGTTTTGTTTTTAATGTTTGAGGGACCTCCATACTATTTTCCACTGTGGCTGCACCCATTTGCAATCCCACCAACAGTGCACAGGGCTCCTTCTGTCCCGCCTCGCCGGCGCGTGGGGCTGATTTGTGATGACAGGGGTGAGGTGTCTCTGGGGGTACTCCGCATTTCCCGGAGAAGGGAGGTTGCGTGTCTTCATGCCTGTTTACCCCTGCCCCTCCCCTCCTCCTCCCCGTATCTCTTCTCCTGGACCCAACTCTCAGTGCACACCTGCTTGGCCCACAGCAGCCCCACAAACACTGCTTCAAAAGTCCTGAGCCCACTCCCCTCTCCTGGTTGGAGATCTGACCCTGGGGGGCACAGGTGGGGAACAGGTGGGCAGGGGAAGCAAGACTGGACAGGAGCTTGAAAGGAGTGTACACGCATGCACACACACACACACACAAACACACGCTCATGTGTGCACATAGGCACACAAGCATGCACATATGCAACGGCTCAGAACAGAAGATATGTGAAAGCAGTAGATCCTTTGTCTGACCAAGGCTGTGACCTTAGAACAGCCTCAAAAATGCAAACCACCCCCCTGGCTGGTTTTCTCAGTGGTTAGAGCATCAGCCTATAGACCACGCGTGGGCTCAATTCCCAGTCCAGGGCACGAACCTCGGTTGCAGACTCAGTACCCAGCCCTGTCTCTCACATCGATGTCTCTCTCCCCCGCTCCCTCCCCTCCACTCTAAAAAGTAAACATCCCCCTTCTTGTGCATAAACATCACACATGTAAGACCCTGTGCAATGAGTGGTTCCAGCAACACACCCTCGGTCACAGGAAGGAAACCTTCCATTTCTGGGGGGGAGGGGCTGCTCTCGGAGGCGCTTCGTGCTGCTTCCTTCAGGTTTGCTGTTTCCTCGGCCAGGCCCGGGCCCTGCGCTCCCCGTGGCCATGGTCCCTCTGGGATTGCCTGCCTCCCGCCTGCCGCTCTGGCCATCCCAGCGTCTGGGCTGCTATTCCTAAAGGACAGACAGAGCAGCCGGCCCGCGGGCCGTGACGGCAGGAGTGGGAGGGCGAGCCGGCTGCTGTTTCGGGTCTGAAAGCGACACCGCCCCCCTCGGACCCGCTTCCCTGAGGGGCTCGCTCACTGCGGGGTCCGCGGCCTGGCCTGTGCGAGGGTCCCTTTCCCCAAACACGAGCCGCCGCTCTGCCCGGTTATTCCCCAGCGATACCAACCCTTCAGCTCCGTTCTGCCCAGTGGATGTTCTCGAGCTCCGTGCTGTCTTGGCACCGAGGCTGGTTTTACCTGTGGCTAAGGAAGCACGTGGGCAGCCTGAACCCCAACGGCACGTGCCTGCTCCCTCTACCCAGCCTCACCCTAGCCTGCCTTTTAACTGAACTGTGACAACTGGGCTTGGTTTGAAACCAGACGTACCCGGTGAGGCAGCAGCAGGGGCCAGGGAAGGAGCACCCCCATGTCTGACTTGCAGACCCTCCTCGCCCGCCCAGGCCTGCCTCCGGCTGCCCACCTGTCTGGGGAGGGCCGAGCGGGGCCCGAGGCCTGGCCCCGAGGCCTTGGCAGGTGCCGCCCGCCCGTGTGACCCACACTGAAGCCAGGCCTGTCTTTCAGGTCCAGTATTTCTTCAAGATCCTGGACAACTAGCTGTGGAGAGGGGAGCCGGCGCGCAGACGAGGACTCAGGCACGGAGGAGCACGTTCATTCCTTTATTGTCCACTGTTTGAACCGACCGAGTACAGATCAACAAGGCGCTGCAGTCCTGCGCGAGTACACACGGGGACATGGAGGTGGCTGCGACAGCACGGACACCGTCTATGGGCTACTGCGTTGCTTTTATAAAGTCCAAAATAAAGGTTTATTTTTCAAACAAGTGACTTTGGTTTATTTCATACATTACACTTTTTCTTGCAGAAAAAAAAAAATAAAATTGTACAACTTGCATAAATATAAAATTCTTCCACCATGACAATGGTTAACACATTCATGAAGACACAGCACCAGCACGTGATGCCTCAGAGAAAGGAAAGGAAAACGCTCAAAGCAAACCCCCGGGCTGACCCCAGCCAGCGACTGCGTGCGGGGGGCAGGGCGAGGGCAGGCCGGGGCTCCCCACGGCACAGCACACCCCTCCCCGTGTCCGCGTTCCTCCCAGCGCAGCCCCCCGCGACGGCCCCCCGGCCCCGGGGCAGACAGACCCACCACCCGGAGAGGGAGGCCATGGAGTGTGTGAAAACGCTCGCAGGCGGGCCCTCCTCTCTGAGAGGGCCGCCCCCCACCCCCCGAGAAAAGTACCATGCCAGTGTCATTCCCGTTGCGTATGTACACCTTGGACAGCGAACTTGCTCACACGAAGTAGAAAACAGAGACGATAAAACATGGCTTGAAAATGACCGGCGCGCGCGCCCCCGCTGGGGACGCGCACGGACTGAAACGCGCAGCAGCGATGCTCGGGCGGACGCTGCTCACCAAGGTCAGTATGGAATCATAATTTACAGTAAAAACGGGCACGTCCCAAGGCTCGATTTGTTATTTTTTCTTCGTCATTTACAGTAGAATAAATATTTTTGTTGCTATTGCTACACTTTTAAATTTACATTCTAACCTATGAGATGCGGAAAGCTAGTGTGAAGCATAGAGATTAAGTGTAGGTCCCATACGTAATGACAGTTTGTTCAAGACTAGTAGGTTTTTTGTATCTTTTTTTTTTTTCTCTTAACTCTTTAAATGGCTAGTGGGAAAGGTTTGTGCTTGTGATCAGCTCTTAACTTCAATCTTTACATCAAAGCGTCCCATAAAGCGGTCTTTCTCACTGTACCCAATGTTCTCCCCGTACGCCTTACACTCGACGCGGACCTCCGTGTCCATGGTGAGGTTGGTGAACTGCACGGCCAGCAGCGGCTGCAGGTACTTGGGCTGCAGCAGCTTGCCGTAGTACGGGTAGTACTGCAGCGGGAAGCCGGGGTAGTTGCCCAGGCCGAAGTACTCCACGTTCCCCACCTTATCCTTGTCCTCGTCCCGCTGCAGACGGAACGGAAATGAGACGTGAGAGGGGCAGGTGCCGGGTGGGGCTTGCTCTCTCTCTCTCTCTCACACACACACACACACACACACACACACACACACACACACACACCAGGCCCTGGGACCCCCGGGAAGTGAGCAGACAGACACGGGGATGGGATGTGGCCTGCCCCCAGGTGCCCTAACCCTGGGGGACACCGGGATGGGGTCTCACTGTCTGTACAAGCCCATCGGGGGTGATGGTCTGGCACACGAGGGGACAGCGCCCGCGGGTACTGCTCCCTCAGCACAGGCCCGAGGGCGGGCGGCCCGGGGAGGAGCGGCCGGCTCCCGGGACCTGGCTGCTCACGGGCCTTCCCTCCCCGGAGAGGTGTCCGGCCTCTCCCCACTGCAGGGACTGTGGGGACGGGCCCCTTGCTGCTAAACAAGCCACCAGACACCTGCTCTTCCATCTACAGGGAACATGTGCTGAGTGTTCCCCTGAACCTGCCCATATTTTTTTGAAAAAAGACAATTTTTTATGTGACATCACCAATTAAAAAAAAGATGTTGGATTGGCCCAGAAAGAATCTCACTACAGACTGATTAAAGAGAGAAAAAAACTGTTGGGCTCAAACCTTTCTCACCCCCAACGGGACCGGAGCCGCCCGTGTGGGCTGGTCCACCCCTCAGCTCCACACACCACATCCCTCCCTCCTGGTCAAACCCAGATTCCCGCCTCCTCATCCGGGGGGCAATGACCCGCGGTTTCACGCTCCTGACATCTTTCTGTTCTTTTAAGAAGTTCTACCCGGAGAGTTACAGTCTGACTGACAGAGACTGCTTCCGGGAGCAGTGTTTCTTAGGTCCCAAAGGAAAGTTTTACCTCTAATTCACACAGCCTCCCTCAGTCCCCGTCTGTCTCCCCCCTCCCCTATCCCCTCCCCCCGCCATGCCCCCCCGCCCCCCCCGTAAGGCCCAGCGCTCACCTTGCCGGTGCACTGGACGGGCAGGACATAGGGGTTGTACTTCAACATTGGAAGACTCTCCAAGGTATCATTCTTGGGAGGCTAAAAATGAAACCCACACGGGTCAGTGACTTTGTAAATAGCTTGTAATGCTCCCTCCCTCCAGTACGCCCTCCTCCTCCTCCCCTCCAGCGGGGCACTGCCCAGGGCACCCCGCTGTGAGGGATGGGACACCCAGCCTGCACACGGTAGGGGGCCCTGCCCTGAATGACGGGGTCCGGGCGGGGTCCATCCTTGAAGGGACCGGCACGCTTTGGAAATGACTCCACCCCCGACACGCGATGCGCACACAGCCTCGCGTGCAGTCAGACAGAGGGAGGCCGCCGCACCGCACGCACAGCACAGACACTCTGGCCTAGCCGCCGTGTGAGGCCAGAACGGAATGATCTAGACCGGGCTCGGAGCCCCCTGCCGGGAATCCCTGCAACATTAAAACCGGAAGGCATGCCGAAACCGGTTTGGCTCAGTGGATAGGGCGTCGGCCTGCAGACTAAAGGGTCCCAGTTCGATTCCGGTCAAGGGCATGTGCCTTGGTTGCGGGCACATTCCCAGTAGGGGGTGTGCAGGAGGCAGCTGATCGATGTTTCTCTCTCATCGATGTTTCTAACTCTCTATCCCTCTCTCTTCCTCTCTGTAAAAAATCAATACAATATATTTAAAAAACAAAAAAACACAGAAACAAAAAACCAGGAAGGTAACACTGGCGGAGAGGGCCAGGTTCCAGAAATGAAGTGAGCCCAGCAGTCGATCCCATCAGGAGGGACACGGCCCTCGCAGCAGGGGCCCTCGCGGGCGGGCGGACGGGGATCCCACCGGGGCCCCCGTGCTTGTGGGGGGGGGGGCAGTGTTAGCCGTTCCCAGGAGAATCCGGTCACTCGTTCTATAAAAGCAGAGGCACCTGCCACCCCTCAGACCCCAGGACGGCCCCCATCGGAGGCTGGAGCCCACAGCCGGGGCATCACGCTCCACTCAGACGGTGTTCAGCGTTAATTCTGCAAGAGAATCCTCGTTCAGGAAAATAAACCGCCCTTTCAGGTGACCGGTTCGTTTTTAAAAACTACCCGGGCTCCGAGGACGGAGACCAGCACACGCTCTGTGCGCAGGCCGCTTGCAAATCTAAAGACATCCTTTCCTGTTTCTACTCGGACAGAGTTCTCGCTATAAAAGCCGCTCTCTGGCGCTGGGTACAGGGGGCAGAACAGTCCCCTGCCGGCCTGGGACCCCCACCCCCAACCCCGAACCCCTGCAGAAAGCCAGGCCAAGGTGGGCGCCGAGGCCCCGGCTGCTGTACCGGCTGCGCCTCGAGGCCCCGCGGTGCCGCCAGCATGCCGCCCACCCCGCCCGTCTGCGCCCGCCGGCGGGAGGAGGGACTCGCCTTGGGTTTGAAGCCCAGGATGCGGTTGAGCTTGATGAAGATACAGGGCTTGCCCTCCTTGTAGCCGTACGATTCGTCGTTGATCCCAGAGCAGTTGCCCAGCCACTCGACCTTGAACCTGCAGACCTTCCGCTCGCCGGGGTCGCTGTCGAAGGGGCCTCGGTCCTTGTAGTCGCTGGGCACACCTGGAACGGCAAGCGCGTGGTCACCCGGTCCCCTGGGGCCGCTCCGCCCGCAATGCCGCGGCTGGCTTCAGCCGGCTCCCAGCGCACCGGTGCCCGCACCTAACTCCCCCCCTCACCCGGGCCCCGGTGTGCCCGGTGAGGAGCTCACGACAGCTGGTCTCTGGCATTATTTCTCCGCCGTAAATAATGGATGACTCAGCTGCCGGGAGCCTGGGGGAAACTGGATCGCCCGCACAGCTCGGCCCGAGGCGGGACGGCAGGGTGAGAACGCAGGCCAGCAGGTCCCCTCCTCCTCCAGGCTCCGAGGCCTGGGCTCAGGACTTCCTGCGGCCCTGCCCGACTCGCAGGTTAAACAGGAAAGAGGGGAGGAATTGGTTTCTAGCTCGCATCAATGTCTCTCTCCAGCCCCCCTTCGCCGCACCTCTCTCTCTCTCTCTCTCTCTCTCTCTCTCTCTCTCTCTCTCATGACATTCTCCCCGGAGCGCCGCCCAAGGCCCACGGGACGGAAGGGGACAGGGGACGGGGCGGACCACCCAGCGGCCTGGGGTTGGGGGACGACTTACTGCCGCAGTCCTCAAAGATCATGTCGTCCTTCTGCGCCAGGTCCCGGTACTTCTCCAGGAAGCGCACGATGTTCAGCACGTAGGGCTCGTAGGTGTCGGGCTTGCTGGGGTGGAAGGAGATCTCGGTCTTCTGGATCTGAGGGACCTGCGTCAGTCCTGGGCAGGGGGAGGCAGAGACACGGGCGGTCAGCAGCCGAGAAGCCACGGACGGCGGCCCGTCCGCCGACACAGCCCACCTCCCCCGCCCGCCCGCCTACAGGGACGGGCCCGACCCTCACTGCTGACATTACTCGGCGCCCAGAACAGCACACACTTCATGATCGCGCTTATGAACGAAAGCACTTCTGGCACAGGGAGGTCAAGCCCAAGGTCACGGAGGAAGTGGTGGGACCTGGGTTCCAACTTTACCACGCCGGCACCAGGAGCCGGACCCTCGTGAACACACGCCACCCTGCTGGGTCTGCGCAGGCGCCCTCCCCCCCTCCCCCACGGCGGGCCGTGCGCCCACGGGTCTTCCCTGCCCGTGAGGTCAGCCCACTCCGAGCACAAGACACAAGACTCCAGCCCGCCCCACGGACATTTCCCCGCTCTTCCCCCGAGCCGGAGGGCCGGGGAAGGGTGTGGGGACTGCCCTCCATTCTGGAGTGAGTGGTTATTGTGCGCAGGCCGGTGCCAGCCGGGGAGAAGGTCCGGCACTCGCCCCGGGGCCTCGACTCTGCCGTCTCCGGGACGCTCTGCCCCCACGGTGAGCACCGCAGCCCGGCCCTCCGGGGGCCACGGGGTGCCCGTCACCGTGGGATTCTGCCCCGGATGCAGCTGAGTGCGCGGCCACAGCAGAAATCCAGAGAAGCCACAGTGCTCTGACAGAAGCACGGCCTACATGCTGCACGAACACGTACTACATACACTACATGGGACGCATGGGACGCCCACCTAAAAGGTCCCCTGTGATTGACCTTGGGCTCAAAGGGAGCGGCACCTCCCGTATTTGTATCTGCTAACCTGGCAGCCCACCCCAGGCCTGCCCTCGGTGCCCGCAGACAGCCACGGCCCCGCCCCGGGCACCACGCAGGCAGGAAAACAGCGCCGTGACCGAAGCAGACGTGACAGGTTCGGCTGTCTGACTCCCTGAGGCGGGCTCCGGGCTCCGGGCTCCGGGCTTTGGGCTCCAGGCTCCGGGCTCCGGGCTTTGGGCTCCGGGCTCCGGGCTCCGGGCTCCGGGCGGGCAGTGAGGAGGCCGGCCTGGGCTGGCCGGGCCACGCTCCCCCACGCGCGGCTCCCCAGAGGAGAGGGGATGGGGGTGGCCGAGCCAGACACTCCGGAGTGACACTGGGAATCCTCAAAAGGCTGATGCAGGACCTGGAGGAGCCGGGAGGAAGCTTCAACGGGAGGGAGAGAGTCAGGGGGAAGTCCGAAGAACTCACTCACAAAAACAAAACTTTGTTTTAAGTCTTTGCTTAAAAATAAAGGAGGCTCACTACAATTAGGATGATGTTTAGGCCTGGCCAGGCAGCCCTGTTGGTTAGAGAATTGTCATCACACCAAGGTTGCAGTCTGATCTCCGGGCAGAGCACCACAACAATTAACCAGGCAGCCGGCCGGTGTGGCTCAGTGGTTGAGCGTCAACCTATGAACCAGGAGGTCACAGTTTGATTCCTGGTCGGGCACATGCCTGGGTTGTGGGCTCCACCCCCAGTCGGGGGTGTGCAGGAGGCAGCCGATCCATGATTCTCTCTCATCAATGATGTTTCTATCTTGTTCTCCCTCTCCTCTCCCTTTCTCTCTGAAATCAATATAAAATATTTAAAAAAAACAAAAAAGACTCAACCAGACAATACGTGGATGGTGGAACAACAATTCGATGTTTCTCTGTCCCTCTAAGATCAGTAAATAAAACAAAATAATCTACATTCTTTGAAATGCTCCAAACCATAGGGAATGATGTGGCCAAAGGAATGTAAATGTCCCCTGAACAACCTTTCTACAACAAGTGGGGGGCGGGCTGTGGGGTCGGTGCGCAGAGGCACCTGCCAGGGGCTGACAGCTGCCCGCTAAGATGGAGAGGGAAGGGAGCCCAGGTGAGGAGGGCTCTCCGGGGCCGGGGCCGGGGCCGGGGCCGGGGCCGGGGCCAGCAGCCACCGTCGGGAGGCTGTGAGCGGCGGCCTCACCGGTAGGAACTGCAACAAGACACTTAAATCGAGGTGACCTTCATGGCCCCCAGAAACAGGCAGCCAGGGTCAGAGGTGTCGCTGAACCCGGAAGAGTGAGGTCCCCCCTGAACAATCGGAGTAGGGGAGTGGGTTCCCCCCAGATCATCCGGAGTGGGGCCGGAGGGTCACTCCCCAGGGGCCCGGGAGAGCTCAGGCCGGCCTCTGGTCTGCGGGCAGGAGGCTGGGAAACCCACCCCAGGGGAACCGCCCCGGACTGGGTGGTGGGGACAGAAACGGGCAGGACCAGCAGGCAGGGCGGGCAGTCCCCGCTGGGGACGCGGAGGCAGGAGGGTGCCGCCGAGGGGAGCACGGGGGAGCGGCCTCCCCAAACCCCAGGGTCAGACGGGGAGCGTGGGGAGGTCGGGCCGGCAGACCGGAGGGGCCTCAGGGAGACTGGCACCGCCGTGCCGTCCACCGTGCGTCAGCAGAGCCGGTGACTCAGCAGAAACCAAGCTGCTGACAAAATGTCGGCGAGCCTGGGCCAAGCTTTGGGGAGCCTCACGGACAGTCGGAGCGGAAGTGAGCCCCGGAGCCCGGGCGGGGGGAACCCCAGGACCTGAGCTGCGAGGGGAGCCCCAGCTCACGGCCCCTCTGGCCTGGCTCTCCCCCCCCCCCCCAGCCCCTGCCGCTCAGCTGCACCCACCCCTCAGGCCTTCCCTACCAAAGGGGGCAAGGAGGGACCTGCAGACTCCTTTCAGGGTCTCTGCCCAGACCCGACACATGAGGGGGACCCAGGCTTCCCCTACCCCAGGGCCGGCTCCATGCAGCCTTCATCCCGGAGCGCGTGGCCCAGCGACATCGCGCTCACCGGGGCTCAGCCCTTCTGTGAGCGGCCAGCAGCGCCCTGCGCTCAGCCCCTCAGCTCTAATCTGCGCCAATGCCGGTGCAACCTCATGCAAACGGCACCGATGGCCAGAGAGACAGTTTGTCTCGTCTCCCCAGATGGGGCAAGGAGCAATGACAACCCAGGGATGGTCTCCTGAGCCCGAACCCCCCAGGCAGCATGGTGCACAAGCCACTCCCCCATCAAGCCTGTAAGATAGGAGAGAAATGCAGATGGAAGGTTCTGGAAGAATCCTGACGTTGTTCTGCGCAGAGAAGCACCAGAAACTGGGGCCACCAGGAAGCAGGAGGCGACAGGGACCGCTGAGCGCGGGGGAGGGATCCTGTGGCGGTCAGACCTGAGCAGAGCCTGGGTGTGAGGGGGGCGCTGCGTCCCCAGGGCAGGCAGGGTCCCCGAAGCCCAGCCCGGCCCTCCGCCTCAGCTGGAGCTTCCTTCTCGGCCTCTGAGGCCTGAGCAGCTGGCACAAGCCTGAGACACCCTCACCCTCCCAGAAAAGCCACTTCGCAGGTGGACGTGCCCAGAACAGCAGCACCCATGGTTTGGGTTTGGGTCATGCCCTCGGCTCTCCCCTGAGGCGCGCAGGACAGAAGCGCTCTGCTCTGCTCTCCTTCCTCGGGCTCTGGGGGTCTCCCTGCCACCCCCTCGCTGCCCCCGCCCAGGGCCTGCGGTGGAGGGCTCGCTCCTGAAGCCACCGGCCCCCATGTCCGCCTGGACAGCCCTAGCCGGGCGACTCAGGCCTCCGAGCGCTGGACACGCATCCCCTTCTCACAGTGACTCCCCTACAGCAGTGACCCCCCCCCCCAGGGGCCGAGGCGGCCCCGGCCCGCTGTCCACACTGACATTCTCGGAGGAATGGGGAGAGAGAGAAAGGAAGGAGCGGGACCGGGCAGCCCGCTCACCCTGGCCCCCACGTGGGCCGGTTCTCCTTGCTGGCTTCCACCCGCTGGGCACCTCAGGGTGCCCCCCCCCCACCTCAGCACATGTCCTGTCTCTCCTGTGTGCTGAGCAGTCATTCTCAATAAAACATGGGGCTATGTTCCATACACACACACACACACACACACACACACACACACACACAGACACATACCTCACACCTGTGCACACATACACGTGCCCGCCGCTCCCTCTGGCCGGCTCACCCCCTTGCGGACGAGGATGCGCCGTCTGTGGCGGTCACCCTGGACCGACGGCAGGCGCCCAGCCTGGCTCGGGGTCTCAGGCGAGCGTCCAGGCAGCAGCCGGCCCACGGCCCCTCCGTCCGGGCCGGGGTGAACCGTGCTGAGCTCTGCACGGCTTCGCCAACGCGGCCACCATTTGCCTTCAAGTTCGTCTTGACTGTAACTTAGCGGAGTCCCCTAAGGGGACGGGCGTGATCGTGAGGACGCAGAGAGTCTGACCTCTGGTGTCAGCAGTGCGTGGGATTTGGGAACCTCGGGCCTCGAGTTGGTCCCGGACCCTGAGACACAAGGTGTGAGTGGGTGTCTGTACCCGAGGGGAACGCAAGTCCGAGGAGGGAACAGGAAGGAGAAAGGCTTTTCACTAAGAAAGAAGTGTTGTGTGCCCATCAGGTTTATAAAACGCATCAGGTTGACAGTTTCTCAGCCTACTCGTGAGTCTGAAGCCACTGGGACCTTGTAGCGGTGGCTCCGGTGAAGCCGGGAGCCGAGCGGTCCCTCTGGCGTCACAGACCCAGCCCCGCTGGCCAGCGGGCGTGAGGGCTCTTCCAATGCACTGGAGAGTTTTCTGGAAGTTTGTGATCATTTGAAAAACTCACAGATGGGTGATATTTGTGAGTTTTATTTTGCCTCCGCAAGTTCAGGCAAAAACATTGTATTCTACCAACACTTTTTTTTTTTTAATTAAGAAAAGGTTATGTCCTCAGTGCATAAAATATAGGAATTTTCTCTTCCCTGTGATTTTCTCAATAGCATCGTTCTCTGCCATGAGCAGCAGGTTTTGGGGGAGCAAACAGTTAGAGGTGGGCCTTCCACTGCACAGGGAGTCAGCGCCTAACCTCGGGCTGTACCAGGTCCGCCTGCCCTCTCTCCGCTAAGCCTCTTCTCCATGAAAACCCAGGCAGGCTCCCATCGGCCACCCAGGGTGGACACACTGTCAACACAGCCACGGACACATCCCCTGCATGTCCTGTCTCTCCTGTGCGCTGAGAAGGGATTTTCAACCAAAAATGGGGGTATATTTCATACACACACTCACACTGACACACACCTATGTACACATATACACATATATACACACTTATATACGAGTGCACACATAGATGTAACACACCAAAATATGCGCGTGCTTGCACATACTTGTACACATACATATTTGTATGCCTACGCGGATGCAGACTCACATATGTACATGTGTACACTCATGTGCTCACATTTGTACATGCACACTTGCATACATATGCACACAAAGTATAGACTTGTTCATATGTACACACGTGTACATGTTACACATGTGCATGCATACATAGGTGTGCATGCAGTTTCCCCTTTCAAATGCCACTAAGATATTTATGGGTTTTATTTTGCCTCCGCAAGGTCATTATCAGTTTCCCTAACGAAACAGGAGGGTAAAGGGGAAGCCGGCAGCCTTTGCCTCACCTCCCGCCTCAGACCCAGCTTTGACCGTGACCAGGGGCCACCCAGACTCCAGGCCCCCCTCCAGACAGCCCCCCATCCTCCTCCAGACACCCGGGGTCTGCCTCCTCTGAAAAGTCCTCGAGATGCCGGGCTGTCTCTGCAACCATCAGGCGTTCCACAGCCCCCGGTGGACGGCCTCTTCCGTCCAGGATCAATGCCCGCTCGCTGGGCGGAGGCATGGCCCGGGTGGCCGGGGGCGAGGGCCCAGCGGCTGGCAAGCGCATGGTCCCACGGGGCGGCGCGGGCGGCCTGTGCGGCTCCCAGTGGCTCGCCCCCGGTGCAGGCATGGCTCTCGCAGCGGCAGACAGGAACCAAGAGGCGACCCCAGCGTCTTGCATTGGCGGTGCCCCCCGTCCAGGCCGCGAGGAAGGGCAGCACGCCATGTTTACCTCGCCGGGATACCAAACAGACGCCGGCCACAGGGCCGACCCCTGAAACAGGACGCTGCATGAGACCAGCGTTTGACTGTGTCTATTCACGCGTGGACGTGGGGAAAGGTATGCTTTCTGGTCAGAAGCCATGAGAAAATACTTGCCTACCCTCCTTCCCCCAATGGTTTGCATCACCTGGGCCCTCGGGTCACGAGATTACTAGGCCGCAGGCCCCGAGGCAGCCGCCCCCACACATTGCACCACCTGGGGTCGGAGGCCCTGAGGCCGCTGCCCTGTTCCTCCCTCCCCCACTACCCCCCCCCACACACACACACACACCGGAGCCTCCTGGTCTCTTTATCAGAACAAGACCCATAGACCCATTTTTCTGGGGCTCCAAGAACTGTTCACGCTAACCGCCAGGCTTCCTGTGCCCCCAAGCGGGCTTCCTGGTTGTGTCCTTGTCTTCAGAAATGAAGAAACAGCAACATGGGCAGGTGGGGAAACCACGGAGGCTGGGGACCCTGGGGGACAGGAACTGGAGTTTGCAGCCGCAACCCTGCCCCCCCCCTCAATCCCCCCACCTCCCGGCGCCACCCATCGTGGCCTGGAGCTCAGAGGTCCACCGGAGAGGGAGGGGGAGGGGGCACGAGAGGCCGGTGTGTCTGTTCATCATTTCGGCTCACAGATCACAGCCTGGTGCCGTCTCATCAGAAATGGCTTGGCTTTGAAGAAACAATTCCTCCAAAACACGACGCCAAGGGCTCCAATCCCCCCGAGATTTAAGGGAAAGGCCGTCATCCCAGTGGTGTCTCGGGGGAAAAAGGCCATTGGGTGTGAAGACTTGAGAAACCATCTGAGCTGGCGCGGCAGCGCCTCGGGTCCTAAGAAGCCGAGATGTGCCCCGTGGCCACTGACACGGCCGAGGCCGAGGGCGGGGCTGGGAGGTCCTGCTTGGCCGCCCTGTCCCCACCTCGGTGCCGGTCACCGTCCTCCCAGTAAGGAGCCAGGTGCCCTGAGCCCTCCGCACTTCACACCAAAGCAAAGGCCACCCCAACCTTGCGAGGAAGGACAAGAGGACAAGTCCGTACCAGCTCCGCAGGAAGCCAGAGCCGGCCCCGCCTTCCCTGGCCCACGAGCCGCACCCGGGACCTTCCTGCACGCCCCTGCTCTCAGCGAGCTGGGGGCAAGCACCCAGGGGCAAACCAAAACCTGTGTGGCTCAGTTGATAGAACATCGGCCTAAAGACTGAAGGGTCCCAGGTTTGATTCCGGTCAAAGGCATGAACCTTGGTTGTGGGCACATCCCCAGTAGGGGGTGTGCAGGAGGCAGCTGGTCAATGTTTCTAACTCTCCATCCTTCTCCCTTCCTCTCTGTAAAAAATCAATAAAATATATATTTTTAAAAAAAACAAAAAACTGGGGCTGGGCCTGGGGGCGGGAGCTGGGGAGCATGTGGGCCTCGGCCTGCCTGGAGCGCCCCCCCCATCACAGGGAGAGGACAGAGCTGACCACCATGGGGACTCCCCACGGGGTCTGCCTGGGGCCAACCCCATGGCATGTGTGTTCTAAAGGGAGACTACAGAACTGCAATGTCATCTAAACCCACTTTGTTTTTCAAACATGCCTCCTCTTCCAATTCCTCCCAAACACTCTTCAGTCCACCTCAGGAAACACGAGTGCATGAAGCACCTCCGCTGTACCAGCCACAGCTCAGCCTGACCCTGACCGGGGGTTGTGGAACGGGGCTGTTCACAGCGACCTTGTAATGCCACCAGTGTGCCTTACCTATGCTGGTTTAATCCTCCCAGGATAACATCCCCATTTCGCAGGTGAGAAGACTGAGGCTGAGTGAGGTGGAGCAGTGTGTGTGGCTCTGTGTCCAATCCCAGTGGCCCTGTCCCTGTCGGGTCAGCGTTACTGTGCACGCCGGGGGACCGGCTCAGCACCGCATTCAGGTGCAGGCTGGGCCACGGGAAACTGCCACCGGCAGCCACTCTGACCCACAGAACATGTCTCCACAGAGCATCCCCGCCGAGGCTCCAGCCTGGGGCTCCCGGGCAGGGTGGGAGGTCTGCTCCAGGACCCTACGGCCACAGCCCTTCGCAAGGAGCTTAGGATCACCACAGGGCCGATGGCCACCACCGCCCAGGACAGTGGTCGGCAAACTGCGGCTCACGAGCCACATGCGGCTCTTTGGCCCCCTTGAGTGTGGCCCTTCCACAAAATACCACGGCCTAGGCAAGCCTATTTTGAAGAAGTGGCATTAGAAGAAGTCTTAGCCGAACCAGTTTGGCTCAGTGAATAGAGCTTCAGTCTGCAGACTGAAAAGTCCGGGTTCGATTCCCGTCAAGGGCATGTACCTTGGTTGTGGGCACATCCCCAGTGGGGAGTGTACAAGAGGCAGCTGGTCGATGTTTCTCTCTCATCAATGTTTCTAACTCTCTGTCCCTCTACCTTCCTCTTTGTGAAAAATCAATTAAAAAATATATATATATATATAAAAAGAAGAAGTCTAAGTTTAAAAAATTTGGATCTCAAAAGAAATTTCGATCATTGTACTATTGATATTTGGCTCTGTGGACTAGTGAGTTTGCCTACCACTGGCCCAGGAGCCTGGCCGTGGTTATCTGTTCCCTTGACCTGCGCTTCATGTTGCAATCTAGTCCCGAGACCCGTGGTCAGCCTGTCTGTCGGCGTGTCCAGCGTCAGAGGCACGCAGGGCGAGTGCTCTGCCCAGCTGCCTCCCTGGCCTCGGTCACGGGGCTCCGGGTGCGCCGCGGGCCACGCCCGGCCACGCTGCGGCGCCACCTCCAACGCAGCCTCCACTTGTCTTCCCTCTGAGAACTGGGCCAACCGGCCACACTCTTTGGGGTCGTTTGCTGAAAACTACCATTTCCCTCTTTACATGTCAGAGAGAGGCAGAGACATCGAGCTGAAGACCCCAAATGGCCAGGGTTTTCTTCTACACATGTGTCCCGCCTGCAGCCTGAAGGCCAGCTCCGGCCGATGAGAGACGCAGACCGCTGCGGCCCGCTCTCCACGGTGCCGGAGGAGGGCGCAGGGCCCCGGGGAGCACCTCCGCAGGCGGAGCTCGGCCACCTGGCCACCCCCGGTTTGCAAACGGATGCCATGTCCCTCGGCAAGGCCACGGACTGCGGGGGCTTGGCCCAGACTCCCCTGGCAAAGTGAAGGGCGAGGCGCGGAGGAAAAGGAGAGACAGAAGCGACAAAGAACCCAGGTGACCGGCAGGCAGGGCAGCGGCAGGACGAGGCCCGTGACGCGGCCGGAGGACAGGGCTGCATAGTTCCCAGCTGAGCCACCGGCATTCCTCAGGGCCACGGGCCGCAGTGGCTGCGAGGGCGCTAAATATAGGCGCCGAGCGTGTGCCTGCAGGACGGGCTGGACGAGGCGGGAGGACCAGCGCCTCGGCCGGGGTTTCCCAGCAAGGCCGTCGGCAAGGTCACCTGCAGGATCCCCCAAAAGGCCGGCTTTTCCCCTTGAAAGGAGCAGCTCCTTCTGCCCAGGACGCCGAGGAGATGCGGAGGAGATGCCAGCACAGGCCGACTCCCCAAGGCCACACCCCCCAGGACCACTCTCTAACGGTGGCAGGTGAGACCAGATGCTGGACTTTCTGCTCAACGGTGGTCGTAAATGTAAGAACTCTTCTGAAATAGCATCTCATTTATCGGAAAATAGCTTTCAAACGGCAAACAAAAGGCCCGTACAGATTTAAACTAGGATCACTGATGCCCCCGTAACCCTGGGACTGAGGAGGGCGCGGGGAGACATGCCACGCTCTAAGGTGGCGGACGTTTCCCAGAATCCCCTGCAGCCACCCACAGACCCCGACGTTTCCCAGAATCCCCTGCAGCCGCCCACAGACCCCCTCTCCTGGGGGGTGTTGCTGGAAGCGGGGTTGTGAAGAGCAGGTTTAAGTCACTTTATATACTTACATGTTTTCCTTTTCCACTGCCCACAGCCCCTAGACCTGAACGTGTCTGGGAATATGGGGGTTTCCTGACATCAGACACGATGTGACGTGAGGCTAAAAGGCCCGCTCGCTGCCCCCACATCCGGGGATGTTCTCAGAGTCCCTCCCACAGCCAAGCAGGAGGTGTGACGGAGGCTGCTCAGCGCCCGAAGACAGCCCAGGACGGTCACCCCCATGCAGCTGCTACCCAACAGCTGCCCAGGGACACTGGGTGGGCCAGGCCACTGCCACCCCCGAGGTCACCTATACTGAGAACCTGGAAGTTATGTAACATCTCCTTCCCTCCAGGTCCCCCTGACGACAGGGACCCTTCAGAGATGGACACCCCGCCGGAGGCTGCCCGCCTGCCCTGCCGGCGCCAGGTGCCAGCCCTCGGGTGGTCCAGTGTTTTCTAGGCGCTTTGGGAGCCACGTTTTCAGAGCTAAAGGAGACAGGCAGCTACCCGCAGTGGGTCCCGGAAGCCAGTGAGCAGATGCTCGTTGCACAGGCAATGATACTGAGAGTGGAAGACAGTGCTTTTGTTCAAGGTCACACTGTAGGTCAGCAGCAAGTGGGGGAGTGGACCCTGAACCCCTGGCTCCTCCGTGTGAAATCCGTTTGCCTTTGAAAACAGGAGCCAGGCTGTGCCCTAAAGGATTTCTCTGAGTCACAGACCCCTGGAGACGGTGTGTGAGAGCCCCCTAAGGGCCCGGACCCGGGACGCAGGCCGGCTGGACCCCTGTGGCCGGTGGGGGGACGGACAAATGGAGAGATGCCCCCTGTGGCGGGGCGCCACCTGCGGCGAGGGCAGGAGCTGGGCGGGAGGGAAGCTGCTGCTTGTCCCCGGCTGTCAGAGAACCCACCTCCTCGGACAGCACCCCCCACCCCCACCCCAGAAGCACCGGGCGTGCGCCCAGCATGCTGGCTCAGTTACCTGGCGGGGCCACGCGGTCCTGGTAGGTGGGCTTAAATTCGCTGATGGTGAGCAGCAGCACCTGGATGGTCCCGATGAAGATGCCGGCCAGGCAGCCGTAAAAGATCAAGTAGAACAGAAGGATCTTAACTGCAAGGAGAGCAGACAGGACAGATGCTGGGATGCAGTCACGTGCTCAGGACGCCCCTAGGATCTTCCCGGAGACGCGTGCACGCCTTCCTCCCCCTTCCCCCGCCTTCCTCCCCCCACCCCCCGCCACCCCGCCCCTGTGCCCACAGGCTGCGGCTCCAGCACTGACCAGCAGGACAGGGGCGGAGGAGGAGGAGGGAAGGAGGCGGAGGGGGCGGAGGGGGAGGGGGAGAGGGGGCAGCCTCCATTGCGGTGTGCCTGTCAGGGAGGGTTGGGGGTAGGAGGAATGTTCAGCTCGGACTAAGATTCTTTATAGGAAACACTGAATTCCCCACATGGAAGAAAGGTTCACGAAGGTCGCCTATGAAATCCAGGGCCCTGTCTGTGCTTCTGCAACGCGCTGCTGCAAATGGCAGCCTCTTCCCGCAGAAGCCTGTGTGCGGTGCCTGCTTATCCGTAGACCTCCCTCTCGCAGCGGTGCCTGCTTACCCCCCCCCCCCACATCTCCCTCTCGCAGCGGTGCCTGCTTCACCCCCATACCCCCACATCTCCCTCTCACAGCGGTGCCTGCTCTTCCCCCCCCCCCCCCCGACATCTCCCTCTCGCAGCGGTGCCTGCTTACCCCCTCCCCCCAGCATCTCCCTCTCGCAGCCATGCCTCTGCTGCTCGTTCGAGCACGCAGCGCTGCGGCGGCCAGCAGTGCCCAGGGCCACCAACACCCAGCTTCCTCTGGGTGCACCAAACCAGAAAAAAAGAAAACACAGTCCTGGCTGGTGTGGCTCAGTGGACAGTGAGGCAGCCTATGGACTGAAGGGTCCGGGTTCGATTCCGGTCAAGGGCACATGCCCGGGTTGCAGGCTAGATCCCCAGTAGGGGGCGTGCAGGAGGCAGCCCATCCATGATTCTCTCTCATCACTGATTTTTTTAAATCTCTCCCTCTCCTTTCCTCTCTGAAATCAATAAAAAAATATTTTTAAAAAATGCACTTGTAAAAAAGGCCAGCACACTTGTATTTCATCTTCTGACTGCGCCCAGAAGAACGTCTAACGTGAGCTGCGTTTTCTCTTTCCCAGGACAGAAGTGGCTGAGGTAGCAGAAAAGCCAAAAAAGCCAGAAACCCGGGCCGGAGGCTCCCGAGCTATCAGTTGCCGGTTTACGAGGATTACCTCCCCATCAGCTGCACTGGCTGCGCGGTCACAGGCTGTACCAGGCGCGGCCGGCAGCTGCGCCAGCCAAGCGGCTCAGCGCGAATGCAGAGGGAGACCGTCTGCAGCAGGACCGCAGAGGCCCCGTGGCGTCTAGAAAAGGTCCAGGTCGCACGCATGAGGTGCGGGGCCTGGGGAACACGCTGCAGAGCAAGCGTGCTGTTGAAAAGAGGGACCTGTGTGTGTGGGGTGGGGGGGATGGAATGGGGGGGCATTAGCCAGGTCTCCATCCATTTAAAACCCCGCTTTCCCATCAGCAAGTGACCCTCCGGGAGAGTGGTTAAAATAAGCCAGCCGTGCCGGCAGAGCACACCGAGGTGATGAACGGTGACCTTCCAGAGGGCCCGGCAGAGGCCAGCGAAGGCAGAGGACAGCCGCCCGGGCCAGCAAGGGTTAAGCGCGGCTGCGTATCCAGGCAGCGGCAGCGGCAGGCAAATGGCAAGGCTGTGACGTCAGGAGATCTGGAAAATTTTTCCAGCGGCCGCTCCTGCGAGGTGCAAGGCCGGTGCGGCAAGGTCCGGCCCGGGGGGAACACGGAGCTGCCCCCGCCCCGGCTGTGCTCCCGACGCCCGAGCCTTTCTAGACCCGCCCTCGGACCCAGATCCCCCACGCCAACCCCACGGGGAGGCGCATAAGGGAGGCTGCCACCCACAACGGGAACGGAACGCGGCTGGGGGGACAGGGCGCTGGCCAGCCGCACCGATGACACCTGAGATGCAGCCGCTCCGGCTGCCCGAGGGGGGCCCAGAGGAACCCCCTCCTGCTCCCAGGTGTCACTTGGCAGAAGGCGCCCAGGTGCCGTGCCGCAGCCATGGGGGGGGGGGGTTGGTGGGGGGCAATGAAGGTCAGGCCCCGGGCGCTGCTCAGAGAGAGCTGGGCAGAGGGCACCAGCCAGCCAGGGCGCAGGGGGCAGGCCGTAGAGGCGTTTTTCTCTTAGGCAGTTTTCCTTCCTTTTAAAAAAGTACAGGTAGAATAAAGGTTGTCCAAATGGGAGGGGAGGAGCTGTCCAAGGGTCCCAGAGGGAGGAAAACGTGAGACCTGCAGGTCCTGCGGACGCAGTGAGGGGGCGGGTGATGTGCTTCATTAAAAAGGCGGGACTCTGCCAAGGTCTCCGCAGCAGGTGCCGGGAGGCGCCCGCGCCCCTGGTGACCATCTACCTGTGGGCGACACCGGGCCAAGGGCACCCTGCCCCGGCCCCAAGGGCGCCGTGCTGCAAGGGGGCCCTTCCCGTGGGCGGCCATCAACGCCGCTCGCTCTGCTGCCGGGCTCTGACCTTTCCCACAGCGCCCGCCCGCCCGGCCGCCCGGCAGACATGTTAGCTCAGCGCAGACCCTGAGCTCTGGCCCAGCACCTGCCCCGGGAAGCAAAGGGCAGGTGGGCTCAGCACAGGGTCCTGGTGTCTGCGTGCCCATCCATGGTGCGGTGTGGACCCGAGACACAGACATTAACACATTCACTCCCTCTCTCCCCCTTCCCCTGTCCCCCCTCCCCCCTCCCCTTTCCTCCCTCCCCAACCTCTCATGGAGGTGCTGCCCCCTTAAATGTCGGCTTAAAGAACAAGTCCTTCCATACAGCTTTACCCTCCAAAGCAAATATTATTCTGCAATTGGAATGAGGAAGAAAATATATATATTTAATCAGGGAGGGGGGGGGCACAGGAGGGCAAATTTCGCAATATTCCCCGAGTCATGCCAAGGCTGGAGTCAGCCCACCAGGGAGGGCGGGGAGGCTCCGGGAGCGGGAGGAGGGGGCCACTCCGCAGCGCACCCCCACCCCCAGGCCTCCTTCCAGCCACCGGGAGCTGTGCACCCCGCACACCCCGACTTCCAGGTTCCCCCCACGTCAGGACGACGCAGAGGAGCTGCGGCAATCATCCCACCGAGGAACAGTCTCCCCCGAACACAAGGAAACATAAAATGCCAGCGAAAAGCCATCCCCGTGAAGATCTGCATGTAACACGGCTCACGGGCACCATGATTCCCGGAAACACCTTGGGATAGGGTTTCACCTTGACTAACCTTGAAGGGTGATGCATTATTAACCCTTCACTTCTCCACCAAGAGGGGCCTACACCGCGGGCTGCACTCTCTTTTTCTTTATGTAAAAAAAAAAATAACCCACGGATTCTGGCTTCTACCATTTCAAAATGTCAGCCGGGCACTATTTCCCTGACTCATTCTGCTGATGCCCACAGTCTCCCAATCAGGACCCTACCCCGGCCCTGGGCCGGCTCCCTCAGGCTGGAGGGGGTGCAGGTGGTGGCCATGATGGTGGCGGGGAGGATGCCAGAGGGGAGGGGGCAGTGATGCCGCAGGGGGAGTCCCTCCCTCCCTCCCGCACTGCAGTCACGACTCAGATTTGCCTACAACTCTGCCCTTCAAAACGACCTTTACACACACACACCACACACACACACACACACACCACACACACACACCACACACACACACCACACACACACCACACACACACACATACACACACCACACACACACCACACACACACACCACACACACACACACCACACACACACACACACACACACACACCACACCACACCACACACACACACCACACCACACACACACACACACCACACACACACACACACACACCACACACACCACACACACACACACACACACACACACACACCACACACACACCTAGGTTGCCCTCCAGGTGCAGGGAGGCAGAAAAAAGCACATGCGGTGTTTCATTGTCGACGGGGGTTTGGGCACAGGCTGCCCAAAATCTCACACAATGACCTGCTTGTGCCTTTGTGCCATTTGTTCCTTGGAGGAACCCGTCACCATCACCCGCTCGGCACGGATGCCGCAGCTCTGAGTGGACGTGGAGACCCACCAGACGCTGCGGAGATGCGGGGCGCAGGCGGGCAGTGCGGGCTCGGGGGGGGGGGTGGCGGGGGCTGCGGGCATCGCTCAGAGACGCCGCAGCGGGGAGCGGGGAGCGGGGAGCGGGGAGCGGGGAGCGGGGAGGGCTCGGGCCCCCGCCCCGCCCGAGGCACCGGTGGAGGCCAGGAGGCGCCGAGACGCGCAGCCTCGCCGGCCCCGCGCCCCATCACCCTCATCCTCACACCTCCGGGCTGCTGTGTAAGGACCTGGGGCATGGCCGCTGGGAGAGACCCCTCTGGTTTCCCATGCCTGGCCATTCCCGGCGGGGAAGGTCCGGATCGATAGACCGCAAATCACCCAAACCAGCCGCCACGGATCGGAGAGCCCCCGCCCCGCGCCCCCCGCCGCCCCGCAGTCCGCACCGGGCGGCCACCCCCGGGGCGCGCGGGGCGGCGCGGCGCGGTCCGCGGCGGGTGCGCCGCCGGCCGCCGGGCGCTGCGGGGAGAGCGCCGCGGGCCCCGTACTTACACCAGCTGCCGCCGGTCCTGCCCAGAAACTCCTTCTTCTCCGAGTTCCAGATGAATTTCTTCCAGCCGCCCTCCTCCTTGGCTTTCCCGCGGGCCATGGTGGCGGGTCAGCAGCTGCCGGGGCTGCGGGGGGGACTGCGGCGTGCGCCCGGGGTCCGCTGCCGCTCGGCGCCGGCCGGGATCTGCGCAGGCTGCACCCGCCGCGGCCGCTGCGGCGCTCCGAGTGCCAGGCGCGCCGCGGAGCAGCGGGAGCGGGAGCGCGAGCGGGGAGGGAGGAGGCGGGGGCGGAGGAGGGAGGAGGGAGGGAGGGAGGGAGGGGCGGAGGGACCGCGGGCTGGGCGGCTCCGAGCCCCGCACCTATTGGTGGGCGCGCGGCCGCTCGCGGGCTCTCTCTGGTCCGCCGCCCGCTCCGCTCGCCCTTGGGGCTCGGGGGGCTCCGGGAGCCCGCAGCCGCCTCTCCCAGGGACCGCGAGCTGGGCCCCCGCCTCCGGTGACCTCTGCGGGGACGGCCGGGGCCGGGGAAAGTCAGCGGGAAGGACGGACGGGCGGACCGGGCCCGGCGCGGCGGCACGCAGGGAGCCCGGCAATTGGCGGAGGGCGCGCGCTCTACCTTTACTATATACCGCGCCCGGCGCCGCGGGGCCCCGCCCACTAGCGGCCGGCCTGGCCAATCGCCGGCGCGGAGGGGCGGGGCCCCGGCGGGGGGGGGGCGGGCGCGGGGCCGGCACAAAGGAGCCGCGGTCGGTGGCGAGAGGTGGGCCGGCGCGCGGGGGCGGCGGGGGGGCGGCGGGGAGAGGGCGGGGGGCGGCCCCGCGCGGCCCTCCCCTCGCTCCGGCCCAGCGCCCACCAGCCCCTCCGCCGTGCGGGGCTTTGCACCTGCGTCGCCCGGCGCCCCCGCAGAGTCCCGGGGCCCCGGCCCGGCGGCACGGATCCAGTCCCGTCCGTGCGCGCTCTCCTTGCGCGCTCCTGGTTTCCTCTGCAGCAGGTCCACCCCCCGAGGCCCGGGGCGGGTGGGGAAGGTCACTCGGGGACGCCCAGGAGAGTCGGGGACTCTGCCCAGCTCCGCCCCGCCTCCCCGCTCCTGCACCTGCCGCCCCCTGGGCGCTCCCCGCCGCCGCCGCCGCTGCGGTTGGAGCTCCAGCCCTGCCCTCCCCGGGCGGCCCGGCTGCCCGGCGGCGGCGCGCCGTGTGGGCGGCCCGAACCACCTCCAGCAGGACACCTGCCAGACCCACCCGGAGCGCAGCCGGGCCGCGGGGCCTGGAAGGTGAAGGAGGCCGACCGACCGACCCCCAGCGAGTCTTCCTTGGGAGACCAGGGGCACTGCAGGGCGATCCGTGCCAGTCTAGACCCCGCGACATGTCTGCACGTGACCCAGCCTCCGCCGGCTCTCCTGGGTGCCTAGTCCGCGGCTGGTATTTCCACTGACTTATGCGCCCCTCTGGGGGTACAGACCCCTTCGCTTGGCTGTGAAATCCCTGGGACGAAAGGGATTGGGAAGACAGCTCAAATGGCCAGACGTTCCGGGCAGCCCTGGGCATGCGCTCCCCTCCCATCCCGGTTGCTGAAAAGCCAGACTCCTTGGTTTCATCCCCCCCGCCTCCCGGAGCCCCTGAGCGGCGGCGTCGCCCGTGCCTCTGGGGGCAGTGACACAGCAGAAAGGCAGGGTGCCCTGCAGTCACGGGGGGGGGGGGAGGGGGGCATCCATCCCATCCCCGGGCCACAGGGCCCCTCGGGAAGGATTCCCAGCCCCGTGTCCAGGAATCACCAGCCTCTGCTGTTTGTCCGGGCACCTTTGTCTCCAAGGTCAACCTTGCAGGTCTGAGGGTAAGACAAACTCAACAGAAGGCGCTCTTTCCCTCGAACCCTTCCTTCTCCAGGCCCACCTGCAAGGCCTGGGCAAAGAGGAACATCCCTGAGCTTTTGGAAAGCAGCGGCCACCTGTCCGCCCAGCCCCCAGGGGTGCTGCTGGCAGGGCTGCCTCAAGGGCGACCCGAGACCAGTGCTGAGGCAGGGAGCCACCCTGCCCCCCCTGCAGTTTGCGTTGGCAGAGGCCCAGCTGCAGGAAGAGGCTGCACCTGCAGACAGGATGCCCGGGCCCCGCCCACAGGAGTTGCCTCACGGAGGAGTTTCCAGCAGGACAGGTCACTTGCAAGGGCGAGGGTGCATTGGCCCCCAGCTTCCTGTGAGAGGGGCGGGAGCTGGGGGGGCAGCATGGGCAGAAATGGAGGAGGGCGGAGGAGGTGGACGGGCCGGGAGGGGTGGGGAGGGAGTGGGCCTCGCTGTGCACACTCGCCTTGCCCACCCCCCCACCCCCCACCCTGACTTCTCCGTCTCCGGCTCTCCTCTCTTTCCTCTCCAGTAGGCGCATGCCATAAAACAAAGCCGGTGGAGAAAGGCTCAGAGTGACAGGTTTTTAATTAGAACCCCCACTTTGTCTTTAAAAAAAAAGAAGAAAAAAAGGTTGTCTTAGCTCGCTAGCTCTGTGGGGCTGTGGCAAATGCCAAGGAGACTGCGGTTGGCCAGGATGAACGTGCCCTCTTGTCCTTGACCTTCTGTCTTCCTCTGGGGGACACTCCTCCCCCTTCCCCATCAAACTGTAGCCCCCCCCCCCCAGCTCGCTCATTCCCCCTCCCCTGGTGTCAACTCTGACGGGTCCTGAGGGTCCTGCCTCCTCAGACAAAGAGGGATCTCATTCTAAATCAGCCTCCCCCAGGCCTCCGAGGAGCTCCCCGCCCCCCTCCCCCCACTCCGCCCCCAAAAATCCGACATTGCCTGTGGAGAGCAGGACCTCGGCCCGGGGGGGAACCCGGTGCCCGGGCCAGCTTCCCTGCCACCCTCGACCGTCCAGAGTTGTGTCGCCCACCTAAGCACGCCACCACAAAGAGCCAGCTGGTGAGGAGCAAGGCAGGCCTGCATTCACACTCCCCTTGGTGTGACCTGGGTCAGGCCGCCTGCTCTGCCAGGCCCAGCTCCCTCCCTGGGCGGTGAAAATGGAGCGCTACAGAGTTGCAAGGACCGAGCGGAGCTGTGGCAAAGCGCTGGCTAAGCCCAGTGCCTGCGCACAGCAAGAGCTGTTGAGTGGCTAGCTTCACGGCAATGGCCTGCTTCCATTCGACCTCATCCAACCTTGGGGCTGCTGCTGTGACTTTGCCACCTGCCCCCTGGGATGCCCTTGGATACCCTCAGGAGGTCCCCATCCTCCCCGCACCTTTCTCCTGGCTTCCCAACGCGCTTCCCGCCCTGTGACCTCCTCCGACTCTGGTAATGAGTAACCGGAGCACACCGTGTTCCTTTGGACCGCGCCGGGCGGGGCCGGGCCGGGCTGGGCTTTGCTCCGAGGCCCCTTCGGCGAAGGGTGCTGCAGCAGCGAGTTGAAAGAGGAAAGTTCGAGGTTCCCCGGAGGGCAGGGAGCCTCTGGCAGGTGCAGAGTGTGGCTGGGTGTGGGCTGGGAGGTGGGGGGAGGGTGTGGACCAGGGAAACCAGGCGAGTGGCTCAGCGCCTGCTACGGAGAGTGTTTTTCTCTGCAGAAAAGAGGATGGAGGGATTGGGAGGCTCGGGGTGGGGGAGGGAGGCAGTTTTTACATCTCTTTTCTGCGCGGGTGAGCGGGGAGGAAGGGTCCGGAGGCCTGAGAGTGAATGGTGGTGCGGGGGGAAGGCTGGGGAGAGGGAACAGGGGGGGTGGCAGGAAGAGCAGCAGGTTAGGGACCGCATCCAAGTGAGGGTGACAGGTCCAAACCCAGGAAACGGACTGAAATGGAGCTTTCCAAGGCTGCAGAAGAGGGGTGTGGCTTGGCAGGTGCATGAGGGAGATTCAGATCTAAAAATCAGACCCCACCCCCCACCCCCATCTCCACCCAAGCTTTTGGCTCTCTGAGCCCCTGGGCGAACAATGCATTGTGGCCTGCAGAGGCCTCAGAGGGCAAGCCACCATCGGGGCCACAGCAAGCTCATGCACCTGCTGCCTTAGTGCCAGCGGGGGGGGGGGGGGAGGGGGGGAAGTGCCCCATAGGGAGAAGGTGCCCAGCGGGGGAAGGGTGCCCAGCAGGGGAGGGTGCCCAGCGGGGGAAGGGTGCCCAGTGGGGGAGGAGGCTGGCCAGTGGGGGGAGGGTCCCCAGTGGGGAGGGTGGCCAGTGGGGGAGGGTGCCCAGCAGAGGAGAGTGCGGATTGCATGATGACTCATCCTGGCAGCAGAGCGTGAGCCCACTGAGGAAGAAAGAGGGCTCCATGCTCCTTGGCAGGTCTGTGCGCAGTGGGGAGCGGCGGATGCACGGCTCTGCAGTGGGGTGAGGGCTGGGAGAGGGGGCCACTGTGACCTGGGCCGACTGGTCACGCTGGTGGGACGTGGGCGGAGGCCTGGCAGGCTGGGTGGGAACCCCTCAGCAGCCATCACGGGAGCCCCGCATGGTGTCATGCGGTGCTTCCCATGGAGCCTGTGTGTCTGACTGGAGACCAGGGACCCTGGGCGGTCCCTTCGGTGCCTGCATTACGTCCTCTGCCCCTCGCCGGTCGCTGGGTCAGGGGTTGAACTCTCGCTCTAGGGGAGGCCACGGTATGGACATGTTAGGAGGAGGGGGCAGTTTTAGAAGGCCCCTTGGCAAGGCGGACCGCTCCTGCCCTCAGTGGAAGTGGAAGTGACCTTGTCACCTTTGTCCCCGGGCCCTGGCTGGCAGAACTCCAGGGGTTGCTTTTGCTGACCTGGTCCCTGGCCTGTCAGTCGGGGGATGGGTGCGTCCAGAGAACATCGTGTGAGGTGGGGAGGCTGCGACGCCTCTGCACCATCCGGTCCTGTGCCAACCTGTTGTAAGGTGTTCGCAGGCGGAAGAGGCAGAGCAGCGGGACACACAGCCGTGTGTGGTCAGCGCAGGGATCCTGGGTGTGAAGGCGGCAGGGAAGGGCAGGGGGCCACACGGCGAGGCCTCCCAGCCGGCCTGCCTCTCCTTCCCATGTGCTGAGAGGTCCCGCCTGCCTTTCCCTGGAGCCAGGTCTGGTGCCAGCCTCACAGCCTCAGCCCCGGGAAGACCAGCTCCTGTGGAGGACTCTCTCTGACGGACCACAGGGGACCTCTGAGAGGCGTGGTCCCGGCCTCGGACTCGGGGCAGATGCAGAGGGGAACAGCGGACATTTTACCATTCTTTCGGGGCGGGACTACATGAGTTTGCCAGAGATTTGGGAAACGCCGGAGCTGCGGCTGGTCTGCTGAGTCTTTACCTCCATCCGCAGCCTCGGCCCAGGACTCCGGGCAGGGCAGGTCGCCTCGGCCAAACCCACTGTGGCCAGCGCGGCCACTAATGCCCGAGGGTCCTAGCCCATCTCCATCTCCCCGACGGTCAGCCTCCAGGTGACGCTGGGCTGGGCACGCCCACCGGCCGGGGACAGCCCGCTGCCGGGAGCTGCCGGAAGCCTAGCTCCGTCCACCTGCGGCCCAGCCCTGCGGGGCCGGGAGGGCGCAGGAGGCCCGGGCAGCCCTCCATGGGCGACGCAGCCCTCCTCCCGCTCCAGCCGCCACAGGGGCCTCTCCCCTCCCAGTCATGCCCAGCGCCTCTCCTCGGCAGTTTCCCATGTACTGTTTGTAAATAGATGTTTATTGATTTCAGAGAGGCGGGGAGAGGGAGAAACATCAATGATGGGAGAGAATCTTTGATCAGCTGCCTCCTGCACGCCCCACACTGGGGATGGAGCCTGCAGCCCGGGCCTGTGCCCCGATGGGGACCTGAACCGAGACCTCCTGGTTCATAGGTGGATGCTCAGCCCTGAGCCACGCCGGCCGGCTCCAGTTTACTGACGTCCTGTTTAAAGCGGGGGCCTGGCTCCGAGGCGGCAGAGCGGAGGGGAGCCGGTCCCGGTGCCCTGGCCGCGTCACGGTCATCCTTAGTCTTCCCAGCACTGCGCCTCCTGGTTTCCGGGAGCCCAGGCCTCCTTCCGGCCGAAGCCGGTGAATGGTTCAGAAAGGGCTCTTGCTCTTGGGGACAAACAGGAAGCCCCCTGCCCCTTCCGTCCGGCTCAATGACAGGGACACACCTGAAGCCGTCAGGATGGGGCCCCGGGCTGCAAACACCACCTTTGGGGTGGGGGTGGGGGGCTGCCGCCAGGGGCTGACCTCCTCCTCCACCCCCTCAGCCAGGATGCCCATGTGCAGGGCAGCAGCTGGGCGAGGCAGCTGGCGAGTCTTGGCAGGGCCTGCACCCCTCCAAGGGCCTGCACCCCTCCCCAGCATCCGCAGCCCCTGCCGGCCGGTCCGGGCTTGCTCGGCCTCAGTCTCGGTTGAGGTGGGGGGTCAGGCCCACACATGCCACCATCACCGGCCTCAGCACTGACCGCCGTGGCCTGGTGCCGCCCTCCACGTGGCTGGGACGCGGAGGAGGGGCCGTGCCCTCCCCAGGGCCGCGGAGCTGTGGGGGCACAGGACACCCAGATTGGCAGCAGAGGACACACAGCAGCTCAGAACCTGCCCAGCCTGTAACGCATGCCGGCTTTTCCTCTTCCTGATGGACGTGACCTTTCCGCGTCCTTGTGGAAACACTGCATGTGAAGGAGCTCGTCCGTAGGAATCAAACTCAAAGGGAGGAATGAAAAAGACTGTTTTGCATTTATTTTACTTCAAGGGGGAGGAGGTGGGAGGCAGGAAAATGCAAAAAAACAAAACAACAACAACAATAAAACACAAAAACATTGCACAAACTGGATTCCAATCTAATTTCTGCCCCTGCATACCTCAAAGAGCCGCTTGGGCGCTCTCGGGAGCAAATCCTCCGGCGGACTGGCTGTGTGCGGGGTCTGCCTTCGCAGTACCTGCATCCCAGCTCGCTCACAGAATAGCTCTTTTGTTAATAAAGGAAACACCCACCTTTCATACCCACCATCCACGTGGCATCGCACCCACATGCCCAGGGGGCCTGTGCCCCTCGCCCAAATGTATGGACTGCAGGTAGCCTGTGTCCAATCACATGGCATAAGACCCGCCAGCGTCCTCAGCTTCTAAAGCTGTTGGGGTGCCTTCCCTCACAGTGGCATGGAGGATGGAGCCCCCATAAGTGACCGGCCTCCCCGACAGCTCTGGCTCCGTTACGCCTGCTGCCGCCCGCCCACTGGAATCCACACGGATGCGTGCTAACTGCAGGATGGACACTCCAGGTGTACTGTGGGTGAACTTTTCCTCCTGTTTTCTACCTCCGCCTTCTTAACAGCTCAGGGAGGTGGGCCTGGTGATGGTCACTTTTCCGTGTCAGTCGGCCGGGCTGAGTGATGCCAGGTGGCTGGTAAAACCGGCTGTGAGGGTGTACCTGGGAGAGACTGGGTTTGGAATGGTAGACGAGTAACGGAGATGCCCTCAGCTGGGCGCCCAGCTGCTGAGGCCGGGTGGGACAGAAGGTGGAGGCAGGGCTACCTCTCGGCCTCGGCTCAGACCCAGGCGTCTACCTCCCACCCTCGGCCATTGGGGCTCCTGGTTCTTGCAGACTTGAATTGGGGCTGCACCATCTGCCCTTGATTCTCGGGCCTTCAGACTTGGCCTGAATGATATCACTGGCAGATGGCAGAGTAGGGGACTTCTCTGCCTCCACAGTCCCAATAATCTCTATATATAAAAGGCTAATATGCTAAGTGTCCAATGGTCTGGAGAATGATGTCACTAGCAACGCCTGGCTTCCTCTCCCTTTTGATGACTAGCCTCCTTGAGTTTCTTCTGCCCAGGAACATGACTTGCTTTACAGCCAGGTGTAAACATTTTACACTTTAACCAAATGTCTAAAGCGTTTTCCCGTGCCTCATCTCATTTGGTCCTCACAGAAGTCCTGAAGTAGGTAGATAGGAGACTTGGTGGAATCGTATTTTCTTTTCATTAGCTGGAAAACAAAGATTTAAAAAGCTTAGAAACTGATTGCCCCTAAGCACACTACCTACCTTCTTGATCCCCCTAACTGTCTCTGTCTGCCTGATCATCCCTAACCACCTCTGCTTGCCTGATCACCTCTAACTGCTCCCCTGCCTGCCTGATTACCCTTAAGTGCTTCTGCCTCAGCCCCTGCCGCCATGGCTTCGTCAGGAAGGGCATCTGGAATGATGTCCAGAAAGTTTTTTGGCTGTCAAGTCTAATTAGTATATTATACTTTTATTATTATAGATGACTATTATTTTCATTTTATTTTAGTCCTATAATTATATGCAAGGGGGCGAATGACAATGTCCCACGGTGGACAGCACTAACGAGAGAAACAGTGGGGACTTGGAGCAGAGGCACCCCTTGCGGAGGAGCTGAGCCTGAGCAGGACTTTGATCTGTAGAGAACGTAGAGGCCACGTTTCTGACCAGGAAGACGAAGCCCCGTGGGGAAATGCCTGCCCCGTCCGTGTCCACTCCCATCCGCCACTCCGCTGGGCTGACCTGAGAAGACCACACATGAAAGTGGAGAATGCTGTTGTCTACCTGTGAGGGGCCCTGGGAGAGACTTCACTGTGATCCTCCATTAAAAAGGAAAAAAAGAACCCGGCCAGCGTGACTCAGTGCTTGAGTGTCAACCTAGGAACCAGGAGATCATGGTTCAATTCCTGGTCAGGGCACATGCCCGGGTTTCAGACTCAAACCCCAATGTGGGGTATGCAGGAGGCAGCCGATCAATGATTCTCTCTCATCATTGGTGTTTCTATCCCTCTCTCTCTGAAATGAATAAAAATATATTAAAAAATAAAACGGTGAATTTAACACTAAATAAATTAAGAAAGAAAAGGAAGGAGGGAAGGAAGAAAGAAAGGAAGGAAGGAAGGAAGGAAGGAAGGAAGGAAGGAAGGAAGGAAGGAAGGAAGGAAGGTTCCACGACAATGTTATCCTTAGAGCTGGGCGTGGCTGTGAGCTAGAGAACCCCACAATACAATGGCGGCAACAGTGTGGGTGACTCCCTCTCCCAGACCTGGAGGTGGTCCTGGAGGAGGATGCTGGCTCTGTTCGCTGCCTCCTCAGGGGCCGGGCCCCTTCCAGCTCACCCTTGACCATCCCTCCTGCGGGCCCTGCTCTCCTGGCCCCAGCGGTGCGTGGGCCGCGGCGGGTCCTCACAGCCAGGCTGAAGGCCGGAGGAGACAGAGGGCGGAGTGCCAGCCTGTTGTGGGGACACCGCCCAGGAGCCGTCCGCTGGGCTGGCTGGTCAGGGCAGCGCCTGGCGCAGGGGAGCCGAGGCACAGTCTGTATCTGGGCAGCTCGTGCGGGTGGGAATCGGAGGGTCTGTTTCCGGCTCGGCCACAGCAATGCCAGGAACGGACCCATCGATTTGCTTTTTGAGTTGGTGTCATCTGGGCCCTTTCAAACCAAGAAAGAGATGATCATACAGACAGAAGCCCAGAGGGTTCCCATTATCTGACATTTGTCCAAGGAGAACATCAACCTCTTTCCCCTGTGGAGACAGTGAGGAGCCATTAGAAGATAATTCATTAGGGGAGTGATTTGTTAGGCGAGTCCAGGCCAGGGGCCGGAGGAGGCTCCGGAGGGAGCAGGGCAGAGCGGGGCAGGGTCTCAGCGGGTGGCGGGAAGCAGACGCAGGTGCTCCGGCCACGGTCTGCGGCTCTGCCCCCCGGGCTGGGCTGGGCTGGGCTGCTCACATTCCCGCAGCTGCAGCCGCCCGGGCTCAGCACCACCAGCCCCTGGGCGGAGGGACTCGGACAGCTGCCGCCTAATCTTAGTGCGCACAGGGCACTCAGCACCGGGCAGCTGGCCTGCGGGCGGTGGCACCGGGTGTGCGTACCCCCCAGCCGGCAGCTGCCGGGTCAGCTGCAGCGTGTTCACTGACAATGGGGTTTATGTATGTAAGTATGTATTTATTTATTTATTTGTATAAATATATATATATATATATATATATATATATATATATATATATATTGATTTCAGAGGAGAGAAGAGGAGAGGAGAGGGGAGAGAGAGAGAGAGAGAGAGAGAGAGAGAGAGAGAGAGAGAGAACATCAGTGATGAGAGAGAATGATTGATTGGCTGCCTCCTGCAGGACCCACACTGGGGGTCGAACACACAGCCCTGACTGGGAATTGAACTGTGACCTCCTGGTTCACAGGTTGATGCTCACCCACCGAGCCATGCCAGCCGGGCTATTTATTTACTTTTTAATGCATTTTTATTTTGTTCTATATTTTGGTTAACCCTCACCTGAGAACATTTTCCCATTGAGTTTTAGAGAGTGGAAGGGTGGGGGAGAGACACAGAGAGAGAAGCTTCCATGTGAGAGAGACACAAACTGGTTGCCTCCCACACATGCCCCCACCAGAGCCAGGGATCCAGCCTACAACTGAGGTACGTGCCCTTGACCGGAACCGGGGACCCTTCAGTCCACTGGCCGCACTCTGCCCACTGAGCCAGCTCCAGTCAGCTGTACACTAAGCTCCTGGAGAACAGGGACCTCGTCTGACCTGCACCCCACAGTTCCCGCGCCGGGCCGGCGACTCAGGGGTTCAAAGAATTGCCGACTGAACAAATGACTAAAGTGTTAACCAGGCCCCTCAGGGACTCAAGAATAGATGACTTGACTCAAAGGGAGCTCTCGTTTGCAAAGGAGAAGGTGGTGTAACTGGTTGCTCAGTGACAAAGACATTGAGGCCCAGATGTATAACAACCAATCATCTGCAAGAGGCGCCCACGGTACCATATAGCCAACCAAATCGTCACCTGTGGAAATTCTGACAGATGTGGCCAGATGTCACAAAATTGCCCCTTTCCACAAAGAGTCCGTGCCTGCTCCCTCTGCTCTGAGAGGCCGCCGCCGCCACTGTGCCCGTGCCGCCGCCTCTGCGTAGGCTGTTCTTGGCCCGTCTTTTCACACAGGTGTCACGGAAGGCCTTCCCGGAGAACACAGCGTGGCCGGCGTGACATGCTAGGCCACGACGCTGGTGCTTGTCCAGAAACCTGAAGGCAGTATCACCTAACAACTCAACCTGGACGCCCCCAAAGCTGACGCCCCCTCTGGACAATCAGCCTCAACGTACGGCTACCGCCGTGGCCAAGAACGCCATGGAGAACATAGACGTACAGAACGGAGAAGGCTTCACCAGACCTCTCTCTCCGACATCTCCATTCCTCTACTACTAGGATGGCAAACATGAAACTCGGGAGCAAGGATACAAAACAAAATGAAAAGTAAGAGAACTCCAGAAAGACGGGGATTTTCCATGGCAGTTCCAGAGGCCACATATGAAAGCTGGGAATCAGAGGTCCCACCGTGAGGAAGAGGCGGCCTCCAGGGAGACAGCCGGGGCCTCGGGAGAGGAAGGAACCCCAAAGAAGCGGGAACGGAGAGCGTGGAAGCACGGGAAGGCCGCCGGCGTGGTGCCGGGGACGAGGACTCTCCCGGAGGCCCCGGACCCCACCCTTCCCTCGGCCCCGGCAGCACCCAGAGCCTCGCGGTCCTTTCCCCCTCCCTCCGGCACAGGCCACGGCCGGAGCAGACTGGCTGCAGGGCCGCGGGCAGGTGAGGGGGCGCTGCGTGGAGAGGGGGCGGGGGCACCTCTTTCTCAGCGCGCAGAGGGGAGGGTCTAGGCTGGAGACAGCTGCCGACTTGGCTTCCCAGCCTTGGTCTGTGCTTCTCTGTCTACAGCATTCTGCCCATCTTCCTCTTCCTCCTTCAGTGAGCTTTGTCTTGTTTTGTTTAATCTCTGCCACATGCAGAGCTGCTAAATGAAGACCTAGTGGTCGGCAAACGCCTTAGTCAACAGAGCCAAATATCAACAGTGCAATGATTGAGATTTCTTTTGAGAGCCACATTTTTTAAAACAATATTTTTAATTGATTTTTTGAGAGAGGGAGAGAGAGGGATAGAGAGTTAGAAACATCCATGAGAGAGAAACATCAATCAGCTGCCTCCTGCACGCCCCCTTCTGGGTATGTGCCCACAACCAAGGCGCATGCCCTTGACCAGAACAGAACCTGGGACCCTTCAGTTTGAAGGCCGACGCTCTATTCACTGAGCCACACCAGTTAGGGCAAGAGCCAAATTTTTTAAACTTAGACTTCTTCTAATGCCACTTGTTCAAAATAGACTCGCCCAGGCCGTGGTGTTTTGTGGAAGAGCCACACTCAAGGGGTCAAAGAGCCGCATGTGGCTCACGAGCCGCAGTTTGCCGACCACGGCTCCTAGGAGAGCTGTTCTCTGTGTCCAGCAGGTTCCGAGGAGGAAAACACAGATCAACTCAGACTTCCCCTGTTCCAGCAGATCATTCATACTCAGAATCCTGCAGGTAGGAAGAATTCATCTTTTCCAGAGAGTTTTGAAAAAGTTAAAGCTCATCAAATGTACTTCATCTGCAGTGTGCCTATGTAAATTAAATCCTTGCCGGAAGAGAAATTACTATGAAAAAAGTCTGTTGATTTTTTTCCTCATTGCCCCTTCGTCCACATCGGAAGGACGATGGTCACAAACCTGAGCTTCCTCTGCCCTGAGGCGGGGGCAGCGCCTGCCTTTGGCCGGAGCCCGGGCCACGCCGCGAAGGCGTCCCCACGGAGCCCGGAGGAGCGGGGGTGGGCCGCCGTGACGTGACGTAGGAGCACGGACTCCCCCCAGCGTCCCTGCCCCAGGACAGAGCTCCGGGACAAGGGAAAAGAGTCATGAGGATGTCGATACAATCACGGGGAGACACTTCCTGCCGGTTTCCGGCCACGCTTCAGGAACGCCGTCATCCGCTGCACAGAGAGGGATATTGCCCAACTGAAAACAATTCTTTTGTTCTTGTGGTGTTTTTCCTAAAACTGCATAGCGATACAGAAACGTTTGTACCTGCGAGCCTTTTGTACCTGTCAAGGCCCAATGTTAGAACTGGAGAGTAAACTGTCTGAAATAGGAAAAAAACATTGAAAACAATAGGAGCCTGGCGCCAGGCAAACAGCACCCACGGGAGAGGAGAGAGGAAGGCGCCCACGGAGGAGCCCCCTCCAGGCTGAGGGCTCTCGGGAGCCCGACGGAGTGGCTGGTGTGAGGTCAGCTGTGGACTCACCTCCCCGGCCGCGGCGAGGTCTGCGGGCTGCAATCCTGCCCGAACTGCCCACTCACTCAGGCTACGGCGCCTTTAGAGACCAAACTAGTGGCCCGGTGCACGAAATTCGTGCACATTAAAAGGGGATCAATTAGAGGAACTATTTTAATATTGCTATTTGCCCTTCTCTATAATAAAAGTGTCAGAGATGAAGGAACATTAATAAAATGTATATGAAAATCTCCCTCCTGGTCAGAGTCTGGGGCGGGCATGGGGACCCAGAGTCAAGTCCCTGCCCACCCGAGACTCACACAGTCACCCAGCGGCGAGGCGGCTGGGATGGGAGGCACCACGGCAGCTGTGCCACGGGCAGCACGGGGTCTGTCATGGGAAGAAGGTCCAGAGAGGAACCCTGGGAGATGGAAGGCACCTCTGCCAGACATGGGGGCCGCTGCCCTCCTCCACCTGCACGTGGGCCCAGCCTCACCTTGGGTGCCTGTGAGGCTTCTGTGTCTTTATTTATTTACTTACTTTTGTATTGGAGGAGAGAGAGAGAGAGAGAGAGAGAGAGAGAGAGAGAGAGAGAAAGAAACATCCATTTGTTGCCTCCAGCAAGCATCCCAATGGCAGCCAGGGATGGAACCTGCAAATGAGGTGCATGCATTTGACAGGGACTCAAACCTGCAACCTTTGAGTTGGAGGGCTGACACTAACCACTGAGCAAAACCGGCCAGGACCGAACCTGCCACCTTTTGCTGCCAGGATGACGCTCCAAGCAGCTGAGCCACCCGGGCCAGTGAAACCCCCTTTCCTTGAATTAGCGAGTGGAAAGCTGCTCTGGTGCCGGACGCTGCATATTCGAGCACCGTACCTCCATCCCTCAGGCCTCAGTGAAGGCTCAATACACCTGACGTCGCTGGGGACTCAGCACAAGCCCTAAACACCAGCCCCGAGGGGTCAGGTCTGGCCCCAGGATGGTGGTGGGGGGTGGGGGGAGGGGAGACCACGCCTGTGAGCCCTGAGCCAGCCCCCGGGTGCCTGACCGGGACTTGGGAAGCCTTCGTTCTCTCCGCACTTTTGCCTGTGGGAGCCCTGCCATCCCTTCCCACCGCCTGCGTTCCCTCCTGGCGCTCTCCTGCAGGGGGGGGTGGGGGAGGGTGCAGGGATGCCTGGGGCTCTCCTGCAGGGGGATGGGAGGGGAGGCAGGGTGCAGGGATGCTTGGGGCTCTTGTTGCTCTGCGATGGCACCCAGCCGGGTCCCTGGTGCACATCCTGCAGCACCCCTCCGTCCTCTCCGGAGGAGACTCGTGTCCTTTCTCCCTGTGGGGTTACTCTGTAGGATGGCTGGCGGGGCCGCCCACCAACACCCCAAAAGTGCTGGGTCAGCTCAGGGCCCAGGTGCAGGGCGGGGGGAGCAGGCGCACCCCAGGTCGCCTCTCCAACCTGGCCCCCTGGCCCTGTGTGACCCCAAGTGCAACCAGGCCTGCGGGGCGGCGTCCAGTGAGGGCTCCAATCAGTGAGGGACCCGAGAGAGCCTGCGGGAGCGGGCACATCCGGCGCGGAAAGCAGAGCCTTTACCCAGACTTAACCGCTCAGCACCGCCCCTGGGGTACGTCCCGGGTCCCTGGCGTTTGCCCTCCCGGGGCGTGGCTTTCCGTGAAGCAGCGCATTCTGTCTCGCAGGCTTGTCAGCAGGAAGGGAAGGAAGGGGGGGGCAGGTGTGGGCGATGTGCGCTGAGTGGCCAGGACCTGCCGGGCCAGGCCTGGAGAGGAGCCCTGGCCAGTGCCGCTCAGTGGTTAGAGCAGCCGTGGGCAAACTACCGCTGGCCCGACCCGTTCGGCTGTTCTATCCGGCCCGCGGAGCCAAAAGAGCGGAGGGTTCTCTTGCTCTCCCCTCCGCTCCTTCACCAGCAGCCTAAGATGAGAGTGCCAGCATGGTCAGGTTGCTTTTGTTCCGGCCCTCCGGTCCAGTTTAAGAACCCATTGTGGCCCTGGAGTCAAAAAGTTTGCCCACCCCTGGGTTAGAGCATCAGCCCACACACCTAAGGGTCTTGGGTTCAATTCTGGGTCAAGGGCTCATAGGTGGATTGCAGGTTCCATCCCAGGCATCCAATCTATGTGTCTCTTTCATCTCTCTCTCTCTCTCTCTCTCTCTCTCTCTCTCTCTCTCTCTCTCTCCCTCCTTTCCCTCCCCCCAAACCTCTCCCCATCCCTTCCACTCTCTCGAAAAATCAATGGCAAAAATATCCTCGGGCGAGGACTGACAACCACCACCAAAAGGGCAATACTCTCGGCATTTGCCGGCTCGGTGAAAACCCAGGCAGGAGAGCAGGTGCGAGTCGGGCAGACAGGAGCTCACAGGCGGGCAGACCACAGGGTTCCCAGGCCCTCCGCACGGAGCGGCTTCCTCCCTGCACAGAGCTCGGCTCCCTACAGGCCGAGGGCCCCCGAGATGCCGGGGCCCGAGGGCTGGGGCAGCACCCAGTCCGGCCTCAGCTTTTGGCGGAGGGCAGTCTGCTCCCACCTCGCTGACAGCCGCCCCCTTGGCACACAGCGGGGCTCATCGAGTGGAGATGGAATAAACCTGCCCGGCCTTCCTGCGGGTGGTCCTCCGCCCTCGCCGGCGCCCCTGAGCGAGGGAGCGGAGCGCGCTGGGCCGGGAACGCGTTCCCAGCCTCCTTTCCTCCGGGCGTGGCCTTCCCGGCGGCTCGGCCTGGCTCAGAGCACGGGCCCCAGCATCCCGGCATGTTGGGGACAGCACCCTGGCCCCACGGCTGTCCCAGGCTCGCAGGGGTGACAGACTGTGTCTGAGCCACGCCGGGGACCCGTGCTTCCGCTGTGGCACCCTGAGCTCCTCCACGCGGCTGGGACCCAAGGGCAAGTGCGCCGCCGCCCCGGCCTCTGGAGGCCATCTTTTCACCAGCGGCCTCGCGTCTTCATGTGGCCCAGCGTCCGGCCATCCACAGAGCCCGCGCCCCTCCCGCCGCGCCCACCTCTTCCCCAGGCAGGGCCCCCAGGCTCCGGGAGGGGGGATCGGCCCTGCCAGACCCGGAGGGCGAACTAGCAGGCCCGTCACCCAAACAGGCCGCTTCCGGGCCGCAGGCCCCGCTGCTGGGACGGAATGACGCCTTAATCCGACCCGAGGAGCCGAGGTCTGACCATGGCCGAACCTGGGGATGGCCCCTCTGATCCCGCAGCCCGTGCACTGAGGACGGGGTGCATGGGGCTCCCCATGGAATCCTGGCCATGACTCCAACGCCCCTCCCATCTCCGGCCTCTGCTCACCTGCACCGGGGGACCCCTGAGGTCCAGCGTGGCCGGAAGGACGGACTTGGCCCACCGCTCTCACCCTCCTTTCCCCGCGCCTCACGGCTGGTGGGCTGACCGGCAGGAGACTGACCCGAGGCGCCCAGCTTTCCGGCACCCCGCGGAGCCCAGGACCGCCCAGGAAGCGGGGACTGAGGGGCAGCATCAGCCTGGGGCTATGCGCCCAGGGAGGGGGGGGGGTGAGCACACTGGCCACCAGGGGCGGCTGTGCGCGGGACACTGTGTCCCAGCCACAGGGAGTGGCTGCCACTGGGTCAGTTCCCCCCACAAACCTCGGTCCAGCGCAGCCGTGGGCAAACTATGGCCCGAGAGCCGGATCCGGCCCGTTCGGCTGTTCTATCCGGCCCGCGGAGCCGAAAGAGCGGAGGGTTCTCTTGCTCTCCCCTCCGCTCCTTCACCAGCAGCCCAAGAGGAGAGTGCCAGCATGGTCAGGTTGCTTTTGTTCTGGCCCTCCGGTCCAGTTTAAGAACCCGTTGTGGCCCTCAAGTCATAAAGTCTGCCCACCCCTGGTCCAGCGTCTGCTGGGCACCAGGCGCCGTGCTGGGCACCGCAGGCACCCCCAGGAAGCACAGCTCCTGCTTTGCAGAGGCCACAGGCGGCAGAGTGCGCAGACGCAGCCCCTTCCCCCCACGTTTCACCAGGCTGGGGTGGGGTGGGGGGGGCTGAGGGGCCAGGGCTCAGGGCCGCTGTAGGCGGGATGTTATCCTGAAGCTCTCACTCTAGGCTGGGCCCCGGCTTGGGTGGCACCCCTGGACCTGTCACGGTTTGCATCCCTGGGCTAGTACCTGGCCGGTCTCACCCTAACTTCTACCTTCGAGAACAGAAGCACAGCTTTTAGCAGCGGACATGAAGGCGCGTCCATAGCAGACAAGTGCTGCCCCGTGTCCCCACCGCGGCCTGGCCTGGCGGCAGTGCTGCCGGAATCCTCCGGGGCTGTGACAGCCTCCGGGAGCCCGCAGCCCGGGGAGGCCAGAGCTAAGCTCACAGATGCAGGAATGGAGCACAGCCTCTGTTTCCATGGCGACAGTGATAACAGCCTGTATTTATAGACCCTCTATCTCTAAGGAGCTCAAAGTACTTCACAGACACATTATCTTCTGGGGGTTGTGGGAAGAAGGAGAGAGAGAGAAAGAGGAGAGGAGAGGAGAGGAGAGGAGAGGAGAGGAGAGGAGAGAAGGGGAGGGGAGAGGAGATAGAGAAGAAGAGAGCAGGAGGAGGAGGGGAAGGAGGGAGGGAGGAAAGGTGAGCGGGATCAGGGATCAGGGAGCAGGGAGAAAAGGACACACCGTGCTGTACGCACAGCTCGCAGATGGCAGGGAGGGAGGACTCGTGCCCGAGGTGCAGGGAAACCAGTGGCAGGTGGCAGATGCACGGACCACGGTCCTCCAGCTCCTGGAGCCCTGGCGGCTGGCCTTGGGCAGATGTCAGGGCTGGGCTGCCACCTCGCAGGCATCCAGCTCAGGTCAGGGTCACCTGGGACGTCCTGTCACCTGGAATGTTAAGCAGAGCGGCTCAAGAAGCGCAGGGATGATCTTCCATGGAGTGCTGGGGAGAGCGTCCTAGTCCTGTGGCCAGAGGGCCGCCAGCAGCTCCCAGGGCATGCCCAGGCGCGAGGCCTGCTGTCCTGCGGCTCTCAGACCCAGCGGGCTGCAGTGCAGGGGCCTGCACATGCCATGGTGGGGCCTGCACATGCCATGGTGGGCTCTGCACATGCCATGGTGGGCTCTGCACATGCTGGGGCCTGCACATGCCATGCTGGGGCCTGCACATGCCATGGTGGGCTCTGCACACGCCATGGTGGGCTCTGCACACGCCATGCTGGGGCCTGCACACGCCATGGTGGGCTCTGCACATGCCATGGTGGGCTCTGCACATGCCATGGTGGGCTCTGCACATGCTGGGGCCTACACATGCCATGCTGGGGCCTGCACATGCCATGGTGGGCTCTGCACACGCAATGCTGGGGCCTGCACACGCCATGGTGGGCTCTGCACATGCCATGGTGGGCTCTGCACATGCTGGGGCCTACACATGCCATGCTGGGGCCTGCACATGCCATGGTGGGCTCTGCACACGCAATGCTGGGGCCTGCACACGCCATGGTGGGGCCTGCACACACCATAGTGGGCTCTGCACATGCTGGGGCCTGCACATGCTGGGACAGGCTCTGTACACGCTTGGGAGGCCTGCACCCGGTGGGGCGGGTCTCACTGGAGCCCCTTCAGAGTGGGGGATGCTTTTCCATGCTTCTCGTTGCCCCTCTGAGACACGGGGGTTTTGCTAGACTGTGGTGTTGCTTAGACCAACTCACAGCCGTGGCCTCTGAAATCTAAAACGAGCCGGGCTGGCAGGGCTCAGTGGCTGAGAGTCGACCTATGACCCAGGAGGTCATGGCTTGATTCCTGGTCAGGCACAAGCCCAGGCTGCAGGCTCGATCCCAGCATGGGGCGTCTAGGAGGCAGCGGATCAATGGTTCTCTCATCTTTGACGTTTCTATCTCTCTCCCCCATCCTTCCTCTCTGAAATCAATACAAATATTTCAGAAGGGAAGAAAATGAGTTGTCAGTCCCGGAGGGTGGGCGTGGCTCTCGAGCTCCCTGGCCCGGAGCCATTCTGCCCCCCTCTTCTCTGACTCCAGCCCCAGTCCCACTGCCGACCCCCACAGACCCTGCTCCCCTTCACCACCACCTCGGCGCCCATTTGGCCTTTGGAAAACAGCATCTCTTTCTTCCTTTGAAAAGAGCCATGTCTGCAGGACATTCAGCGAACCCAGCTACCCATCCCCATGGCAACCCTGGGGACAAGGGCAGCCTCTGCGGGTCTTCAGGGTCTTTAGGGACAAAGGTGCCATCCCCGCAGCCTGGGGCCTCAGTCCAAGCCCGGACCTCAGTCCAAGCCCGGACCTCATGCCCATGCCCAGACCTCAGGTCCATGCCGGGACCTCAGTCCAAGCCCGGACCTCATGCCCATGCCCAGACCTCAGGTCCATGCCGGGACCTCAGTCCATGCCCGGACCTCAGGCTTAAGCGAAGATGAGGTCTGCCTCTCCGTTGGCCGTTCAGGTTTCGGCGCCCTGGGTTAGGGTCCGTAGGTCAGTGGTGTAGGTGGCTGAGCCACAGGTAAGTTTAAAGGCTTGATTTGCAATGGGCTTCCGACTCCAGAGCAAAAGGAAGTTAAATGCAGGCCCCTCAGGAGGAAGACATGGCTGGCTGAGGCCCTCATGTTCCAGCGCCGCATTAGGCACTTCACGGAGACCGAGTGGGACCTCCACCCGCCGGGATGGGTGTCCTCACCCTGAATTTCTCCCGATTCCCCAAAGAGACATGCCCCCTCCTGCCTCCTGGCCTGACCTCCGGAGGGAACCCTGTTCTGTTCACTGTGCGCCTGGTCCTCCTCTTTTTCTGCATTTCCCTGGCCCTCCTCCAAACCCCCCCTCCCATGCCCAGAGGTGGGGTGTCCTGCCTCTCCCCACAGGATTCTGTCCCTGTCACATGCTTGGCACACACATGTCACATGCCTGTTGCATACCTATCACATGCCTGTCACATATCTGTCCTCACCGTGGCACCTGCTTCTGTTCACATCAGTTTTCAGTTGTCATCGGAGGCGCCTTTTGTGTGCAGAAAACATCATTCAAAGGCTCACTTTCTGGATTAAAAATTGATATTGCACTTATTAAAGTTCAAGTAAAACTAGAAGAAGGTTTCTCTCAGTTCAGCTCACAGGTGTGATTTTGCAGTGTTTCCGGCGGAGCTCGGCAATCACTGCGGCAGCGCCTGTGTGTGAGTACAGGTAGTCAGTTACCTCCGGACATTGGAAGCTGCGATTATAAATCCTATATACGCACAAACCAGTGTATGCATACCACACACACACACACACACACACACACACACTTGAATTAACTAACAGCTTTCTGGAGTCCTTCAATGCTTATATACATTACCGCCCTTTAACTTTATGTATAGGGTCCTGAAGTTCTCTTATCTGATCCAATAAACCTGGTAAAAAATCACTTCACAATCATAGAACTCCACATGAATTACCCAGTTATACTTTAAATCCTCATTCCGAGGCTATCACGCTAATTGGCCCAAATCTCTTAAAATTAAAAATACACAGAATGCAATTTTCTTCTTTATACCACATTGCCAATACTACGTGCTCTCAGATCTTTGCAAACCGAATTCCCAGTCTTCCTGGGGCGGAGACCCCGGTGCCGCCCCCCCCCCTCCCCCCCCCCCCCCGTCACCTATGAGTGAGTGGAGCTGAGCGGACGGCCCGTTGAACGCGTGGAGCTGAGGCCACACTGCGAGTCCGTCTCCCGCTGGGCACGATCGATGGGTTTTCTGCTCTTGACATCGAGGGGTACGTGCACAGGGGTCTCGGTCAGAGGAGCTGGGAGAGGATCTGGGCTTGCTTGTTTGGGGGACAGGTCGTCGGGTTTAAAGGGGCAGGACTTTGCTCTGTATCAGCTGCTGCCGGAGGCGATTCTGTGACTGGGTATGAGAGTCACCCTGAAGCATCGGATGATGTCCATGTTTCTGCCTGTTCAGACGTGATCCCGGCGCCCTGGTTTGGGTCCCTGAAACACGCCTGTGTGGCACTGTCTCCGTGCGCCTGGGTGTGCGTGCCGGGCCGGCGCCTGGCCACACGCGGCTGAGCGGGGGTCCAGCTGGCGCCGGTGTGGCCTGGAGGACAGCTCGGGGGTCCCCTAGAGGACAGCTTGGTGCCCCCACACCTCCTCTTGCTGGTCTGCAGGAGCTCAGTGCCTGGTGCCTCCGCCCTCCCCACACCTTCCCCTCTGAACCTTCCCATGCTGCCACGCCTCTGCCTTGGAGTCCGGGAGCAGACGGTGCCCAGCGGGAGACGCTGCGGCAAGCACGTGCCCGTCCGCGAGGGGCCGGGGGCTCGGAGTGCCAGCCTGCCTCTCCTCCCCTTGCTCACTCTCCGCCGGTGCTGGGTCAGCAGAGCTGCCCGGGCCAGGCTCTCGGGCCGGCTGCTGACTCGCCACGTTATGAATACTGCTCATGGCCTCTGCAGCTGGAGTCCAGGGGCCGGTGTCCGACCAGCAGCGCCCGGGAAGGCTGGATTTCCCACCAGGCGGGAGGTGCCGTGCTCCTGGGATAGGATTGACCCGCTGTCTGGAGTGAGCGGCTCCGCATCGGGCCTGGTCCCGGCCTTCACCCAGGCCTCAGTGCGGGCGCCTGGAAACCAGCGAGAACCCACCATGGAGCACGCGGACGCACAGGACCGAGCTTCCGCCCAGGGAGCTGCGGTGCCGAGGCCTTTGCTAGGAGTGCGGGGGGGGGGGGGGGGGGGGGGGGGCGTCGGGAGAAAAGTTCAGAGCAGGATTGTTTGTATCGATGATCTCTGACAAGTGTGTACCCACACCGTCCACACTCACCAGCCATGCAGTCCCTGAAAAATGTAACTGCTGAAGAAATGCTCAAATATTTAGAAGGCAAGATATATACTGTATTTATAAATATGATATATATTTTTTCTTTACATATGTGTATAACTATATACATATATGCATAATTATATATCTATATAATTTACTTTTATATGTATGTAATTTGAAGAAATGCTCAAATATTTAAAGGCAAACTATATATATATAATATATGATATATATTTTTTCTTTACATATATGTATAACTCTACACATATATGCATAATTATATGTATATCATTTAACTTTTATATGTATGTAAGTTGAAGAAATGCTCAAATATTTAGAATATATATATATCTTCTAAATATATATATACATATTTAGAAGATATATATATGAAGAAATGCTCAAATATTTAGAAGATATATATATATATACACACACACACACACACAAAGTGTGTAACACACACTTTTTGTTACATATACTAGTGTGAATAACTCTATACATATATGTTCTATTATGTATGCACATGCCTGGTATTGTGATTGCATTAGTGATAACAATGACCTTCTTTGGAAATGCTCATCAAAACTCAAGCATAAACCTTGGGAGGCTTTGATTGCTCCTTGGTTTTCTAATTCAGTTGCAGAGTATCTTTAACCAGCCAACCAACCCGACCATCTGACCACCCAACCACCCGAGCCTCTTCCGTGAGGCCCCGCGGGCGTGGAGGAGTGAGCCGTGAGCCGGAGCGGAGAAACAGCGAGCACGTTTAGATTCTTTGTTGTTTGTGAACATTGGCCTCGGATAGACGTGAGCTTTAACTTTTATGTGAATATGCCAAGGGCGAAGTCCAGAAGCCAAGGAGCATCCTGGTGTAGTGGAACATTAACTGCTCTGAGAGTCAGGAGACCTGGATTCTAGTATCACCTTAGTCATTAAACATCGACCTTGCACCGAAAATACCTGCCTCTCAGCTTTTACAACACGAGAGGAATTATACTAGCCGACCTGGGAGGTTCCGTGCGGCTTGGAATGCTAGGCCTCAGAGGTACAAACGCGCCTCCTCGGTCATTTAGTGCAGGAAGCTCATAAACAACACCTGCGCGGCCAGCGCCCGCTGCGGCCGGGGAGGAGGCCTGGCCTGCCAGGCCCGTGCTCCAGGTGGTAGGCTTGCTCCATACCCGTGTTGTATCAGAAACATAGGTACACTCCCTCCCTTCGCCTCCGATGGAACAAATATTTGTTTAAACATTAAGCTTAGCCATTATCACATACTTGCTGGCTAGAGTCATAATCTGCTCACGGTCTGATTGTATCTGCTGCCCCTTCGAGCTTTCCGCCCGGCCTCTTGGGCTGGGTTCCTGCTGAGAATAATGCGGGGCGTGTCTCCGCCGCCGAGGGCCCCGCAGCGGAACCTCAGCCCGAAGGGAGCCGAGGACCCGGCCGGATCAGCTGCTCACCGGAAATGGAAACCTCACGCCAAACCGTGTGGATGAGAGCATGCTGGGTCCACTCCTGAGGGAATCTTCTACCTTAAAAACCTGCCCGGGGAGTGACTGTTTTAACAATATCCTATCTGAATAAAGCGTTTGTTTATTTTTGCTTTAAAACTCTAAGTTCATGAGGACAGAAGACCCTTACCCTACATTTGGCTTGAGGGCCCCACGCCTCATTCTGTGACCTTCGAGGAGACCCGTGGCCGCTGGGACGAAGCCCGCCACGGGCACACACACCTCCTGCGCCGGCGGCGTGGGCACCGGGCCCACCTGCCTGCCGATGGAGCGAGCTGGAGCTGAGGACTGACTGGCAGCCGCTCTCTCGGCTCCTCCTCTCGGTTTGAGGCAGCTCGATGATGGGCAGACAGACCCCTCTCGTCCCTCCTGCGGGGTCAGGGCCGGGTCGGGCTGGGCAGCCCCTCCCCAGGTGCCGGGGAGTCACTCGCACTCCACAGGTGTCTGCCGGGGAAATTAAACCCCTGTTTGCCCTGCAGAGTGTGCTCAGCGGTGTTCTGCCCGCAGACGTGGGCGTGTGGTTGGTCCCGTCGGGCAGAACAGAGCAAACAAACCAGAGGCGCCGTGGGGCACGCCCAGCACCTGCCTGGAGCTCAGAGGACACCCCGACCTTGCACAGCTGGGAGGAGCCCGGGGACAGGTGTGCAGGGGAGGTGGACAGAGGGGCGGCCGCCGGGAGGCCTGCGCCTGCAGGGCGGGGAGGGGAGCTCGTGAGCGGCGTGGCCAGCATGGCTGCTCCTCCACGGAGGAAGCGTTTCCAGGAGAACCTCCTGGTGCGGTGGGCAGAGGCAGAGTCCCGCGGGGAAGGGTCCCGCCCGAGGACACGCCGCTCATTAAGGGACATGCCGCCGACTCTGAGCAACCCGTTCCCGCCTGCCAGAGGGCACGCCTGCGCTGCTCACAGAGCCCCCTCCGCACCGTCGTCGGGGAGAGGGTCCCCAGCCTGGCCTCACCTCGCATCCCGGCCGGCCCCGGGCAGGCCACCCGCTCCGAGTGCCCGTGTGGCTCTCTGCAGGGGACAGCGCCGGCCACGGGGGCGGTGACGGCCTCTGGGTCTGGTGTCCGGTCTCTGGGGAAAGGCTCCTCTCGGTGTCCTAATCTGAGTGTTTCTCGTGGACAGGGAGGTGGCTTCCCGTGGTTTCTGCGTGTCCTGCCCGGAGCGGCCAGGGCAGAGGCTCTGCCTGCCGCGCCTACTCGGTGCTTCGCTTCCAGGAGCCAGCGGCTCCCTGAGCGGCCGGCGCGCGGCCCGGGGCTGCCAGGACCGGGAGAGGAAAAGCCCTCACACACCGCCCTGCTTCCTCACTCGCCCAGACGGCCCCGGCCTGGGCCCCACAAAGAACAGCGCTGGGGGTTCTGCTGAGAGCACCCCTGCAGGTCAGCGCCGTGTGAACGGCCAGAGCAGAGGCGTGAGCCGCAGTCAGTGTCCAATGGCGCTGCCCTTCCTCCCGCGCCTCCCGGCCGGCTGGGAAGGCAATTCCCTCCGCACCGCTCCGGCTCCAGCGGACCAAATACCAGCAGCCGTTCAGAACCACACCGACCCGTCCTCGTCATCCAGAACCACATAGACCTGTCCTACTCATCCAGAACCACACTGACCCGTCTTTGTTGTCCAGAACCACACGGGCCCGTCCTAATCATCCAGAACCACACTGGCCTGTCCTAGTCGTTCAGAACCATACTGGCCCGTCTTTGTCGTTCAGAACCACACCGGCCCGTCCTAGTCGTCCAGAACCACCCTGACCCGTCCGTGCACACTCAGTGGGCTCAGTCTTCTTCCATTACCGACTCACTATAAAGATCTGGAAAATGAAAACAACGTGTATCTTTTGTAAAAGGCACATATAATCATTCAGAAAGGGCAGAAAGTTACCCCCTACCCTGCCACCCAGAGATCGCACTGTGCACCTAGACAGAGTCTGTGCGACCCCCTGACAACACTCGGTGACAGCGCGGGTGCTGCCGCTCTGCGTGCGCCTCCAGCCGCTCCTCTGTAGCAGGCGCTGTGCGCAGCCTTCACGCTGATGCACACACCCCGACGCGTGTTATACCGGCCACAGTTTGTATGCACACTTGGACGTGTTTATGTCACTAACGAGCTGTGGTCACTTGAAGCTGCTCCTGACTTTTATCTACTACAAATGGACATCTTTAAAACTACATATGTGTGCGTGTTCTCCACTACTCTCTTACAGTAAATTTCTAACGTGGGATTTCTCGGCGAGGGGCCATTCTGACTCTGGATACTCACACACCATCAAACTGCCCACGAGGAAAGTCGTACCCAGAAATTGGTGAGTGATTATTGTTCTCTGCACCGCAATAGCCATGTGCATTCACTTATTTTTTAAAGACTTTAAAAGAATTATTTATTGATTTTTAAGAAAGAGGGAAAGGGGAAGTGAGGGGTCGGGGGAGAGAAAGAGAGAGAGAGAATCAATTTGTTGTTCCACTTATTTATGTGTTCATTGGGGATTCTTGTATGTGCCCTGACCAGAGGTTGAACCCACAACCTTGGATTATCAGGACAATAACCTAACAACGGAGCCAGCCGGCCAGGCCCCGAGTGCTTTGACTGCCCTAAAAATCCTCTGTGCTCCATCTGGTCATCCCCTCGTCTCCTCCTCCTCCTCACCCAAATCCTGGCCATCACGGATCCTTTTTTGTCTCCAAAGTTTCACCTTCTCTAGGATGATACATAATGGAATCACACACAGAGTATGAAGCTTTTTTCTAACTTAATTTGATAGATGAGAAAACCAGTGTTTACAGAGGTAAATAATGCTGGCCAAGGTCACAGAGGTAGAAAGAGGAGAAGTCAGGATATCATTGGGGAAAAACCAAAAACAATTAAATGAATCACAACTGAACAGAGAACATTTCTGGAGTTATAATGTAGTAGGAAATCATGGTTTCAGTTTTAAAAACCAAAAGAGAATCTGAAAAATATAACTTTTGTGGGAGGTGCACTCCCCCAGAGCACTCTCTGAAGTCTGGTTTCCACCCCCACCCCTGGCTTTTTTGCTGATAACACCTAAACTGCCACCTCACTGTTACAGAGAACCCGAATAAATCAAGCAATGCTCAGAGTCTGGAGTCACACTTCATTCACCGAGGTGGGCTCAGAGGAAATGAACTCAAATTCTAAGCAAGGCTACAAGGAGAACTTCCCTTTTCATTAAAGAGACAGCCCTGTGTGCACTTAGTGGTTATCTCGCTGCTGGCCTTGAAAACAACACAGTTCTATCCAATTCAAAAAAAATGCGCCTGGCATGGCATTGAGAGTTATGGGCATATCCAGTCTCCGGCCTACAAGGTCAGACAGCGAAGTTTATCTTCCTCGTTTTTCAAGCAGGCTAAAAAGCAAAGTTATTTTTTAGAAGAAGAGGCCGTGTAAAAATGAGCAGAGAATTCCAAACAGTAGTTTTACAAAACAGGGTTTAGCCTTCTCACCACCAGCGCCCTTTCCCGGCACATGGGGAAAAGCAGCATTTGCAGCAAAGCTGGTGGCTGTTAATGCTTTTCTGACCTGTCCCAGATCTCACGGAACCCCGCTGCCATCTCCGAGTGCCCGGTCTGGGGCCCTGTAGCCAGCACTTCCTGCGTCGCCTGCCGTTTCCTGTGCAGACCCTGCGAGGAAGGCTCGCAATGATCACCATCTCCGTTTCACCAAGGAGAGCACCAGCCTGGCAGGAGCGGGTGAGGCCTCGTGAAGGCCAGTGCGGCCCGGGAGCCGGCGGCCAGCCCAGCGCCGACTTCCCAGACGGGCCGGGCCGACCGCTGGGAACGGCGCCGCGGCCGTTTCTCTGGGTTCACGCCCCGGGAAGCTCCGGACGCCGCGTCGGGAGCCAGGGAGTGTCCTGTTGTTTTTGAGCAGCTTCACCTCCGGCCAGTGATGGGCCCGGAGCAGCGCGGCCAGCAGGCCACCCCCAGGGGAGAGCTAGTGTTTCCCTCGGCCTGTTCGGTGTGTTTTTTGTCCCCCTCTCTCTGCCAGTGTAAGTCGGTGCCAACGGGAGATCATCGGGTTGCGGGAGAGATGCCGATGGGGCTGCGATAGGAACGCAGGCCCGGCTGTCTGTACCACCGCGGGGCGCCCGGGCTGAACCTCTGGGCAGGGCAGCAGGGCGCCGGCTGCGGGCACCGGAGACTCCCGCTCCTCGGAGACTTCCTGCGTCGGGGAGGAAGGAGAAATGCACGTGGAAATCTCTGCCTCCCCTTGGCCGGGAACCGAGGCTGGCCAGGAGGTCACCGCTGTCAGACTTGCCTGTAGCAACCTTGGAAAGGTGTGGGCAGGTGTGTGTGTGTGTGTGTGTGTGTGTGTGTGTGTGTGTGTAGGGGGTGCAGGCTGGGGGATCTGGAACAGCCTCTCCCCAGCTCTGCTGAGCCACAGGCAGCCGGGGCGGCGGGAACCCCGGGCACGCACAGCTCCCAGGGCCAGAGGCCTGGGCGGAAGCTCAAACCACCCAACAACCGCAGGCCGCAGAGCCCGCCTCCGCAAGGTGGGCATGAGACAAAAGCACGCTTTGCAGGGTTATGGTGAGGATGGTGAGACCGGCGGGAAGGATCACGAGTTCACGGTAAGTGTGTCCACACCCCCGGCAGCCAGCCCCTCTGAGCCAAGCTGTTGGCTACTCAGGAGGCGCCGCCCAGCGAGAGGGAGGCCGCCCGCCCGGTGCCGGGGGAGCAGCAGCCGCGGCTCTGCAGCGGTGGCCCGTGCTTCAGGCACCTGGGGGCGTGCTCGACTGTCCCCGGTTTGTAAGCGAAGATGTGAAAACACAGGTCGGTTGCTCAAGGTCAGATGGGAAAACGGTCATTCTGACTCAGGTCTGCCTGACTTTCAAGGGTTCGCACACGCGGTGTCCTGTCTCGGGCACACACTTTTCAGACAGGAGAGGTGAAGAGATAAGATGCTTCCAGGAGCTCACTGCCTCGCACGACCGAGCCACCCTGGTGTCGGGAATCCGAGGCAACAGAAGTGCAAAATTCTAATGCCTGCGGGCCAGGCAGGGAGCCCTCCCCGGATGTGTGACAGCCGGGGGGGATGCAGGAAACAACAGCCACAGAGCCAGAGCCCGGACATAGGGGAGCCTGGGGTGCGGCAGAGCCTGGGGGGACCTGGCAGGGCGTCCAGGGGGTCAGTCCTTGTGGTGCATCCATTGGCATGACCCCCTGGTTTTCCTGGTTAGCCTGTCCATGTGATAGATCCCATTGATGTTTCAAACAACGATCATCCCGGAATAAACCCACTTGGTCAGTTTGTAATTCTTTTCCGCTATGGAGGAATTCTCCCAGCTAATCCTCTATGGAGGACTTCTGCACTCATGCTGATGAAGGATGTTGACATTTGTCTGTAGTTTTCTCTTTTTGTTCTATCATCGTCTAGTTTGGGTGTCAGGGTGACACCAGCTTCTGAAAATGAGTCCGGCAATGTTCCTCCTCTTCTATTTTCCAGAAGAGATTGTGTTGAGTAGAAGTTAATTGGCCCTCAAATGTTTGCTCCAATTCTCTAGAGATAGTGATAACATTTGGGCTTGGAGATTTTTTTTTTATTACTAATTCAAATTCCTTAAAAATTACAGAGCTCGCCGAAATCGGTTTGGCTCAATGGATAGAGCGTCGGCCAGTGGACTAAAGGGTCCCAGGTTTGATTCCAGGCAAGGGCATGTACCTCCGTTGCGGGCACATCCCCAATAGGGGGTGTGCAAGAGGCAGCTGATCGATGATTCTCTCTCATTGATGTTTCTAACTCTCTATCCCTCCCCCTTCCTCTCTGTAAAAAAACAATAAAATATATTTTAAAAAATTACAGAGCTCATGAATCCCCAAGTTCTACAGATAGAAAACAGGCAGACAGCCAGCTGGCATGGAGGTTTCAGACCCATGTCTCCTTCCATCCTCCCACCAGCCCCTGTGATGGCAATGTCTGTCACTGCTGTGCTATGTCCATCCCATCATCCTTTGGAGCAAATCGCCTGTTCTCTAGTGTGACAGGTCCATAGAGAGGAACTTTGCCCCGGCTGGGTCATAACCATTCTCCCACACTGTTTGGATGACTTAGTTGACGAGGTTTGGGACTTCCGAGCTGATGAGAATTTGGACTTGGAGTTGGCTTGGCCATCGACTGAGACCCGGGGAGCTTGGCATGTGGTGCGTGTGTGTTGCACGTGGGACAGGCACAAGTCTTTGGGAGCAGTGGGTGCAGGCAAAACAATGGCCCCTGAAGAGCCTCTCATCCGAATTCCCAGAACTTGGGATTGCTTTGGAAGGCAGAAAGGGGTTCGCAGACATCACTGGTGATCGCGAGATGGGGACAGCATCCTGGATTCTCCCAGTGGGTCCACTGCAGCCACAGAGGTCCTCTGGGAAACGGAGCGCGGCGGACAGTCACCAGCGGAGGGCTGACTGTGACGGAGGCCTGGCCAGACACGGCCGCTGTTGGCGATGGGAGGGACCACAGGCCGAGGACCAAGGGCGGCCTGAGGAGTGAGAAAGGGCGAGGAAAACGGTTCTTCCTGAAGCCCGGACACGCCCCTGGGACCCAGCTGAATCTCTGGTCTGCAGAGCTGTAGGGTGACGCCTTTGTCTTGTTTTAAGCTACCAAGTTGGCGATCACATGTCATTGCAGCAGTCAGAGGGGAATGCAAGTCCACACACGGAGATTCTATTCTGATGACTGTCTTTATTTGGTTCTAAAATGTGCATTCGGTTCTTTATTGCATCTTCTCTGTCTTTGCTGACCCTTTGCAGCTCATGGCCGCGGCTTCCTGCTTTCTAAAGCTGGTTCAAGCAGGTTCACAGTTGCTCATGGAAGCGTTTTTATCCTGGCTGCTTGTCATATAAATCCAACCTCTGCGTCCTCACGGTGTCGGCCACCTAGCAAATACAAGCATTTTAAAATCCAGAGTGAGATCCTGCGGGTTCTGGGGGTGAGGCGTGACTTGGACTGGAGCCGGCGTTACTGTGGGGTGTGAGGAGGCTCTGGATCCTACTGGCACCTGCTCGGTAGCTGGCCCTGCCGGCTCCATGCTGCAGGCGAGCGGGCTGCCACCTGTGCAATCGGGAGGGGTAGAGGTCGGCTCCGCATTTGGCCGCGGTTAAGCTCATGTGGTCTATGGGGTGGGGGTGGGGGTCCTCTGACTGCTGGGGGGATGGGAACCCGGTGGTGGGTGTCCCTCTTCCCACTGGGCAGTGGTGAAGGTTCTGGTTCAGCCCCGGGCTTCCTCTGACACTCCCCAAGGGGAGGGAGGGTGGAGGGGGTCTGCCTCTTACTGCTGGGCAGGCTCCTGTTGGGAGGGGGGGGGGCTCAGTCTGAAGTGGGGGGAGTTCTAAACCATCAGTGGGACAGTGGGGACACCTCATTGGAACCCCCGCAGGGAAGTGCAGGTTCCCCCTGGCTTCGAGGCTGTGGGTGGGGTGGGCCTGCCTTCTGCGATGACCTCTTAGAACTTGAAATCCCCCTGTTCAACTTGGCTAGAGATTCTGCTTTGTAATTTTTTGAAAATTACCTATGTAAAAGAAGAACATTTTATTAATTGTAAAATAAATACTATTTTGTGTTGGAAAATTAGAAAAACTCAGACCAGGAGAAAGAAGGAAATGACCCTTCCCACACCCTTCATCTGGAGACCGCTGTCAGGGTTGTGGTGGGGTTCCATCCAGCCCTTCCCCCTCCGTGTTCATCCGCCTGCTATGGGCGGTGAGACAGACGTGGGCAGACAAGGGCGATCCTGTGTAGAAAGCCCAGGTGCCCAGCAAGGGACCACCAGTTGTAGGGTGGGGCCCCACCCCCGGGTGACCCCACCCTCAGGGCGACCTTCCTTTCCCCGGCATATCCCTGACCTTTCCTCCCTGGAGATAATGTCTGGGTCTCAGTTGTATTTCAGCTCCGCCCAGAAAAGCAGCGAAGCCAGCCACGGCTGACCTCAGGACATTAGGTACTGACGCCCGCCTGGTGCTGGCCAACCCATCAGTGGAGACCACAACCCTGAATGGACACACCTGGAAAATCACTGAGAATTCTATTGAGGGCTTCCCCTGTGACGTCCCCTAAAATCTCCAGCCTTAACCCTCTGTTCGTCATAAGCATCTACAGAAGCTTTTCAAAATTAAATTCAAAATATCGTGGCGTGTGGAGATGGTTTTCCTTTTGGACGCGTGGCAGTGAACTGGTTAAAACGTTTAGGATGGAGCACCCCTGATGCTGAAGGCCTTTGGTGGGAAGGGTTCCCAGTCCGGCCAGGCTGGGACCTTCCGCAGGGCTTCCTGGTTTCAATCTTCTTTGCCCAGTAGCCGCTGACCCTGCAGCCAGAGCTGACCCTGCACCAGAGCTGGCCCTGTGGCCAGAGCTGACCCTGTGGCCAGAGCTGACCCTGCACCAGAGCTGACCCTGTGGCCAGAGCTGACCCTGCACCAGAGCTGACCCTGTGGCCAGCGAGGTGTGCCTTGGGCTGCTGCCCCGGGGTGTCCCAGGTGGCACAGTTGTGACTGTGCCTGGGGAAGATGGCTTCTGAGGTGGAGAAACTTGAAAGAACGTCTGAGGTGGAGTAACTGAGTCTAGAGGGAGAAGCATTACTCACTTGTACCAACGTATTGAGTTCAGCCCAAGGCGGAGGGAACCTCCTGTGCCAGGGCTGTTTCCTCACAACCTCCCCTCCATCTTGGGCTGGTCCACCCAGCAATCTCCGCCCCACGAGTTCTGTCCTCTCTAGGACCGTGGGCCCCACCCAGCCCCAAGGGCGACTCCTCAATGGCCCTCCGCTTCCCCCTCCTCCTCTCGACCTCACGGAGATGCCGAGAGCTCCCTCACATCAGTGGGTTCTTTGGGTTGGGCCCCCATTTTACTAATAACCATCCCCAGGGCTGCTGGGTGCCGCTGCTGCCCACCTCCCTCCACAGCCCACAGTCTGGCTCCACTGTCCTCTGGCGTCCACCAGCAGCCGGGAGAGGTCGCTGTCATTCCGGGTCAGGGTGAGCGATGGAGGCCGTGCAGTTAGGACGAGGTGACCCTGGCCGCTGATGAATTTTCAACCCTTAATTTTTAAACTCTCTTTTCTCATCGTCATCTCTAGGTCCTGGCTGTGGTTGGGACTTCCACTTCTCTTCCCTGAAAAAGGGCCACACACAACTGATACTGAAAACTTAAACCTGAAACTGGACAACCAAGGGGTCCGAGCTGCCTGTCTCTACTTGAACCAATTCAGCAGGGACAGGGTAGACTCATATATGAGCGTTTATTCCAATCCTGCTGGTGGCTGGGAGAGCATCAGGTCATCCACAAACATCTGCTCTGTCCCCCCTATAAACCAGCTGCTTATATTGGGTAGGACACAGATTACATGGGGAAGTGGCAAAGGAATATGAATGGCTATAATGGTTATAGTTTACAGGTGATGTGGGTGGGACTCCACCCTTTGGGCAACAAGGATGTAATCTGTCCGTGATAATGGACCGAATTCCAAGGTTGACTCCCAGGTCCCTGGGACCTTCAACTCCCAGCCAGGTTAGAATGAGCTTTCTTTCATCAGAATGAGACAATCGCAGGTACAGAGCATGGTCTGTGGACCGAAAGGGGCCACATGCTCACCTGGATAACTAGGGGAGGCCTGAGTGGAGGCCCTGCAAACTCATAGGACTAACTAACCACAAAGGATGGTCTGAAATTAAAACCTTTAAAAATATATACAGAGTGGCCAGATTATTATGATCTCTGAATGCATAATAATCTAGCCACTAAGTGTATATATATTAGAGGCCCGGTGCATGAATTCGTGCATGGGTGGGGTCTGGCCAGCCTGGCCAGGGGGAGGGGACATGGGCGGTTGGCCGGCCTGCCTGTTAGTCAAACTCCTGGCAAGAGGGGACAATTTGCATATTAGCCTTTTATTATATAGGATACACTGAGTGGCCAGATTACTATGTGATCAGAGATAATAATAATATGGCCACTTCAGTGTATTTTTTTTATTGATTTTAGAGAGGAAGGGGGAGGGAGAGATAGAAACATTAATGATGAGAGAAAGTCATTGATTGATTGCCTCCTGCATTCCCCCTAGAGCCTGAAACCCAGGCATGTACCCAGGACCCTTCAGTCTTCAGGGCACACTCTATCCAATTGGCTGGGGCTAAAAATTAAAACAATTTAATTAAAAAGCAGTTTACAGTGGGTAGTCCTAGACCAGTATCTTCCCTGATAAGGATCCACTTGATTGACTTTTTGTGTCTAAGACAACATACCTGTGGAATGTCAGAGTAACTTGTCACTTCCCTCTTCCTGGACCCCTCTGGGCACAACAAATGGTGCCAGGGCACAGACCACAACTTCCCTTTGTCATTATCATGTTGGCTGTTGACTGTTAACTATCCTGCCCACCTGTGGGAAGGAAGCACGGCGAGTCTATCATTTCTCTTTTTCTCCAAAACCAGAGCTTCCCCAGCTTTGCTTTCTCCCGCCTCCCTAATCGATCACCAACAGATTCCATGTAACCCACTTACATCTCCTCCTTGGAGAGTAATTTATAAAAACAGGTTAAAAAGTCACCATTTCCAGGAGCATTATCCCAATCTGTTGAGAGTCTGCTTCCCAGCAATTGTCGCCAGTTTGGCTTAAGTAAAAGAATTCTTTACAGGTTTGAATGTTTCCTTCAGCAGGGACAAGGTAGACTCATATATGAGCATTTATTCAAATACGAATCAATATTTCTTATGATTCCTATTTCTTATAACAATAGCTGGTCCCCATTATTCTACTTCCGCCCCTAGCAGTCCCGTCGGCAGCTGTGGACCCTCCTGCCCGCAGGGACTGGGGCTTGGTGCGGCCCGCTGCCTGGCAGGGGAGCCTGGGTCCCAGACAAGCACAGCAGCCCAGACCACGCTTTTGGGAACTGGGAGGCCCTTTGGCAACACCGGCTGTTTTCTTGGGGTGGTTCTGTGACCCAGTTCTTCCCTAGACTGTTCCAGAAGAAACCTGCTTCTGTGGCCGGAGCCAGAACACACCCGCCCTCTCTGGAGAGAACAGTGGGAGAAGGAAGACGTTTCACAACGTGGACAGTGGTTCATGGCTGAGGAATCTGAGCCCTGCTTTGCAAGTGTGGGGTGGAAGGGAGGCTGCTGTGGGAGGAAGGTGCTTGCCCAGGAGGACTTCATGGAGAGGGAGGAGGATCCGAGGAGGCTCCCAGGCACCCTCTGTCCCCTGGCCCTCTGAGAAAGCCAGGATGAGGCCTGTGCTTTAGGCACGGCGGCCCTGCTGACCCAGAGAGCAGGCATCAGAGAGACAGCCCGCCCAAGTCAAGCGAGGGGTGGCGAGCGGCGGGGAGGGCCCCTCACCAGGGCGGGCTCCCCAGGATCGATCCCAGGAGGACAGTCCGGTCTCCAGGACACACGGGCTGCTGGCCCCTCTCTCTCTGCAGGAGGGCTACGTTTTCCCACGAGGGTTCTTCACAAGCCCCCGCGGACTCTCCAGTGGAGTGGCAGGCATGCCTTATCCCTGAGAGTGAGCCTCTGCAGACAGAAACACTGGCCGGTTCTAGTCCACAGTGTTGTAGTAAAATGTAGAGATGTTTTAAAATGCTTTTAAAAAACGTATAAAAACGTTAGGAAGGTTTTGAAAATTTTCCTTGAAACTTAAAGTGTGATATTAAGGATGTATTCCCCACTGCCCTGAAGCGTGTGTACCCCACAGATAAGGATTTGAACTTCAGTTACTGACTCAGAGTGACCTGCTAAGACAACCGTGTGTGAGTGATGTTCTCCCCCTCCATAACCACGTGTAGCCGCTCGCCCTGTCTGAGGTTAACGTGTGTGCATTGACGCCGTTCATTGACAGCCACCTGAACAGGCTCTGGCCAGCTCACGGGGCTCGCCTGTCGAGACGGCCACGAAGGCACGTTCTTGTCATTTCGGCAGTGACACCGCTCCCTGCTCCTCTCCCTGCCAGATGACAGGAGAACGGCTAGTTCCTCCCGACCGAGACGCGACTGAGCTCTCGGGTGAGGAACACCGGCCCCTGCATCCAGAACGGACCAGCCCAGCTGCCGGACCCAGAGGACAGCACCCCCGGGATCCCTTTAAGCCTGTCCCTGCAGCACCGGGAATTGTGGGTAATAAAGTGCTGTGTGATCTGCAGCAGCATATGTTTCATGTGGTGTAATCCCTCCAGCAGTTAATGGAGTTATTGTGCGGATGCTTAAAATTAACACTAAAGCTTCTGGTCTTTTCGGTCCTAAGCCTGGCTTTGGTCCTGCTTGCGTAGAGCAGTCTCTTCGCTAGCAAGTACTTGAATGTCCCCACACCTGCAGGGTTAACGTTTATGAAAAGAGACGCCTTCGGTAAGTGCCCCAGGTCCTTTCCCGGGATCTGCTTGGGACACAGGCAGAAGCTGTGTCCCAAGCCAAGCCTCTCCAGTCCTGACATCGATCTGGAATTGTAACCGGACAGCCATGGGGTCCGGCTGCCTGTCACTACGTGAGCCAATCCAGCAGAGACAGGGTTGAGTCATGTATGAGCGTTTATTCCAATCCTGCCGGCAGCAGGAGAGCAGCAGGTCACCCACAAACATCTCTCTGCCTCCCATAAACCAGCCGCTTATATGGGACAAGGACAAAGATTACATGGGGAAGTGGGGATACAGGTATGGGGAAGTAGGCTATGTGGGCTGGGGTGGGACTCCACGTTTGGGCAACAAGGTTGTCAATCTTTCCATTGCAATAGGCAGTTCTTGAATGGTGGACTCCCAGGTTCTGGGGGCGTACAACTCCCAGCCCGGCTAGAATGTCCTCTCTTTAACCAGAACAAGGCACCATGGTTAGGAGAGCGTGATTACTATTCCCCATAACATAGCTAGTCCCTGTGGACGGAAGGGCCACGTGCTGACCTGACAGCTCAGGGGAGGCCTGCTTGGCAGCCTTGCAAACTCAGACCTAAAGTCACCACAGAGGATCTGAAATTAAACTTTAACCAAAGCAGTGATGGTGGCAGTTACATCCTAAGCTGGTATCCTTCCTGACAAGGGCAACCTTTACCTTAACTGAGCCTGTTGTCTTTTTGCTTCTACAATAACATCCTTGAAATGTCTGGGTAACTTATAACTTCCCTTTTAACTTCCTGGGCACCAGGACAGAGACCATAATTCCTTCATTGCTATTGTTATCACGTTATTGCTGACTGTTAACTACCCTGCACCCACCTAAGCATGTGCCTATCACTTTACTTTTTATCCAATCCCAGAGGTTTCCCCACGTTGCTTCCTCCCGCCTCCCTAATCTGTCACCGATTGGGGTTCATGTAACCCCCTACGTCTCCTGCTCTGATTGCAATGTATGAAAATAGAGGAAAGACCAACGTTCTCCAGAGCACGATCCCAACCCACTGGATTTTTGCCCCTAACGGGATCAGGATGTGCACGCCGTCGAGCATGTGCCTGACTCAGTGCCACCGGGAGACCCTGCTCAGTGCGCCGTGAGCCTGGCAGCAGCTGCCGGGGCCTCGCCACGGAGTGGCCCGCCCACAGGGACACGGTGTGGCGCCCTCTGAGTCATCTCTGTGGGGGGCGGGGACTGGGGCTTTCTCTCCTCAACCAGACGCAGCGCTGAGCGAGCAGGACCCCGGTGGTAGAACAGCGCTTTCCCGGAGAACAGCAGACAGTGGGACCGTTTTCCGTTCCTCCCGTAGGAGGGCGAGGGGCCACCCGCTCCATGCAGACACTGTGGGCCCCCCACCACGGAGCGTGCTCCCCGCTGCCTGGGGGCAAGGCCTGGGTCAGGTCCTCTTCAGGCCCGAGGGCTCCCCCAGCCCCAGGGGTGACTCCTCACTGTTTGCGGGGTGGGGGGTCGCCTTGCCTGCTAAGCGGGGTGGGTTGTGCAGATTCTGGCCAGAGACCTGGGGACGGCTGCTGAGGGTCACGTGATGGGACACCATGAGCAAAGGGGGAAGCAGAGGGAGGGCGTGGGGCGAACCTGGGTCCTCGGTGACGTCTCCACCGCTCATGTAAGTAACGTGGACCCTCTCCACCTGGGCCGCCCACTGCCCAGGGCCCCCTGGCTGGGTTCCTAGCGGCCGTGAGAAGCTCCTCATTGTGCCCACCCTCCCCTCCGGCAGAGCCTTTCAAACCGGGGCGCAAGGCGGGGGCGGAGGGAGGGGGAGGCCCCCACGCCCCGGGAGGATTGGGCGCCGAGAGCAGAAATCCACTCGACGACGTCCCTCCTCAGCTTTGGAATTCATGGGGACCCTCCGTTCTAGCTCCTAACATTTGTCTTCACGTAGAGCTGGTCTTCCCCCCACTTTCCATGAGTGGACTGACCCCTCGGTGGCGTGCTGTCCGCTGAAGCGGCTGTGCCGGGCCCAGGCCGCACCCACAGGCGGTCCCGGAGGGCGGGCGGCACTGCGAGGCCCGGCGGCCGGGTGCAGACACGGCAGGGGCAGAGCAGGAGGAAGCCCCGGGGAGGATGTGGCAACTTTCCCTTCCCGGTATTCCCCGGAAAGCAGGCAGGCGGTGGAGACGGAGCCCAGCTCCGGCGCATTCCTGCCGCAGGCGAGGGCCGGGAGGTGAATTCCCAGGTTGCAGGAAGGGCGCAGTCCTCACGGCTGAGAGCCCACACGCCTCCCCCCACCCCCATCCTCCCACCCATCGCTCAACAGCAGCGTGGCCCCACCCCAGTTCTCGGGAGCCACGTGGAGAACATAGCTCACCTTCCGTGCGTGGGAGCGCCTGCTGGCCTGGGCCCAGGTCCGGTCCGGCATGCTCCGTGGGCCCAGGTCCGGGCGGGCATGCTCCGTGGGCCCAGGTCCGGGCGGGCATGCTCTGTGGGCCCAGGTCCGGGCGGGCATGCTCTGTGGGCCCAGGTCCGGGACAGGCATGGTCTGTGGGCCCAGGTCCGGGCGGGCATGCCCTGTGGGCCCAGGTCTGGGCCGGGCATGCTCTGTGGGCCCAGGTCCGGGCCGGCATGCTCTGTGGCCCAGGTCCGGGCGGGCATGCTCTGTGGCCCAGGTCCGGGACAGGCATGGTCTGTGGGCCCAGGTCCGGGCGGGCATGTTCTGTGGGCCCAGGTCCGGGCGGGCATGTTCTGTGGGCCCAGGTCCGGGCCGGCATGCTCTGTGGGCCCAGGTCCCAGAGGGCATTCTCTGTGGGCCCAGGTCCGGGCCAGGCATGCTCTGTGGCCCAGGTCCGGGCGGGCATGCTCTGTGGGCCCAGGTCCGGGCGGGCATGCTCTGTGGGCCCAGGTCCGGGCGGGCATGCTCCGTGGGCCCAGGTCCGGGCGGGCATGTTCTGTGGGCCCAGGTCCGGGCGGGCATGCTCTGTGGGCCAGGCCAGGACCGGGCTCCCCCTCACAGCACCCCGTGGCCCGCAGGACTGAACCTGATGGCAGACTGTCCGTGCTCCCTGCCCAGTCCCTCCGCACGTTTCCAGGGGGGTTTCCAGAGCCGAGGGACTGCTGTGGGGAAGCCCCTGCTTCTTCCCGGAGACAGCCGGAGGGCGGCTCTCCTTAGACGCCATTCCCGGCCCTCGACCGGTCCGGCTGCCGGGTCTGCACGGGCCTCGCCTTCCCCCGCCGTCCCTCCATCCCCATCCCGCCCTTCTCGTCTCTTCCAACTCAGAAGCCCTCGTGCTCCTGGCTCTGTTGCCCCTGCTCAGCAGGGACGCTGCTCTCAGCTGCTCTCGGAGGACGGGATGGATTCGTCAGAGATTGTCTGCTGAGGACCCGAGGCGGCTCTGCCCGCCCCAGCGCTGGCCCGTGGCTCTCTCCACGCGGCAGAGGCGAGCCCTCCGCCGGGGAGGCGGCGGGAGAGGCCACAGGCCGGGCTGGGGCTGAAACAGACGGCACAGGGCCACCGCGGGGCTGGCCCACGGCAGGCGGCCAGTGAGTGCCAGCCCTCTCCCCGTGGCTTCCCTTCCACGGTCTCCGTGTCTCCCGCCTGAATGGATCAGGACTCACCCCCTCCTGGGACGGGCGAGGAGAACGGAGGGGGCAGGGGCTCCTGTTTAGTTTAAAACCACCAGCTCCATTTCAGAAACAGCCGTCGTTGATGAAGGCCAGGCCCTGGGCGGGGCTCGGGCCTCCTTGCCGAGCGGACTCCGCCGGAGGCGGCTCACCTCGTCGTGACGGTGGGCGGAGGAGGGGCCGGCTCCTCACCAGCGGGAAGCCGTGCGGGGCGCCTGGAGGCGTGGGGGCCCGGCTGGGTGTCTGGGGAGCCCTGTCCCCCACGGAGGAAATCCAGAGGCGCAGCACGGGCCGGGGAGGAGGGCTGCGGGGCACGGCTCCCCAGGTGCAGGGAGAGGCCGGGGACGGCCAGGGCGCCCAGCTGCTCCAGCCGGGGCCTCGGACCCGGGAATGAGAGGCCCCCAAAGTGACCCCACTGGAGCCTCCAGCTGACCACGACCCCCTCAGAGAGCCCAGGGGGGCAGCCGGGCTCAGCTGCTCTCCATTCCTGGCCCACGAGGCAGCTCTTGCTCTTGGAAGCCACCGCATTTGTGGCAGGTTGGTCAAGTGTTCATCGATCGCCAGAACGCGTCCCCCACCAGGAACTGCCACGGTATTATCTCCGTTTTACAAATGAAGAAACGGAGCTCTAGAGAATGCGAGGAGCAGGTGTAAGATGCCACCAGGAGGATGCATGTGGCCTCAGAGTCGCCCCAGGCCCTGCGTGGGAGCAGTCTCGTGCGTCCTGGGGGGGCGGGAGGGACGTGGGTGCCGGCTCCTGGCTGTAGCTGCCCCCCGGCTGCCCCCGGGCTGGCTGCACGGCTCGCCCTGCGCTCGGAAGATCACCGCCCGCTCGGAGCTCTCAGGCTCACCCAGGTGACCCCAAAGGCTCTGCCCCTCGGCTCCTTGTGTGGCGGCTCCGGACGGAGTGGGGCTGGGGAGGCCAGGAGGGCAGGGGAGGGGCTGGAACGGCAGCAGGAGGAGCACGTGGTGTGCGGAGGCATTTAAACGGAATGTGACCGTGCGGACGGCAGCTCTGGGCAGCACCACCGGCGGGAGGGCCGCAGGCTCACGTGGCTGCTGCCTCCGCAGCGACGCTCTCTCTGTGCCGCTCGGGTCTCCCTTTTCTCGCTGCAAGCTCTTCTCTCCGCCAGGCCCACGGGGGAAGCTCACACCCCACACTGTCCCCCCGAGGGCAAAGGCCGCAGACCTAGTGACCAAGGGCCCACGTCTGACCCACTTCCTCTGAGGTTTCACCCGTCTCTGTTCCGTTCACTCAAGATGCTCCAGCGGCCCTAACCTGTTTGGCTCAGTGGATAGAGCGTCGGCCTTCAGACTCAGGGGTCCCAGGTTTGATTCCGGTCAGGGGCATGTACCTTGGTTGCTGGCACATCCCATTAGGCGGTGTGCAGGAGGCAGCTGATTGATGTTTCTAACTCTCTATCCTTCTCCCTTCCTCTCTGTAAAAAGCAATAAAAAATACTAAAAAAAAAAAAAAAAAAAAAAAAAAAAAAAAAAGATGCTTCAGCGCCTCTGACCCGGGGCTGGTCCCCCTCCACCCTGGGCACACTCACCACCCCAAGTATACTCACCACCCCGGGCACCCCCACCACCCCGGGCACTCTCACCACAGGGTCTTTGCTGAGCCTGTCCTCCCTCTGAGTGTGCTCCCCCGGGCACTGGCCTCCCGCACGCCTGTGCTAAGAGTCCCTTCTCCGAAGCCCATCGGGACTATCACTGTTAACCCTGCCCTCTCCCAGCAGCCCAGCCCCGACGCCCTGGCGGCTCCCACAGCACCCCCCTCTGACAGCACTGAGCGCGACTTTACTTTCAGTGTCCACACAGAGCCCGTCCACACAGAACCCGTCCACACAGAACCGGTCCACACAGAACCCGTCCACACGGAACCCGTCCACACAGAGCCCATCACACAGAGCCCGTCCACACAGAACCAGCCCGTCCACACAGAGCCCGCCCACACAGAGCCCGCCCACACAGAACCCGTCCACACAGAACCGTCCACACAGAACCAGTCCGTCCACACAGAGCCCGTCCACACAGAGCCCGTCCACACAGAACCCGTGCACACAGAACCCGTCCACACAGAACCCATCCACACAGAGCCCGTCCACACAGAGCCCGTCCACACAGAGCCCATCACACAGAGCCCGTCCACACAGAACCAGCCCGTCCACACAGAGCCCGCCCACACAGAACCCGTCCACACAGAGCCGTCCACACAGAGCCCGTCCACACAGAACCGTCCACACAGAACCAGTCCACACAGAGCCCGTCCACACAGAGCCTGTCCACACAGAGCCCGTCCACACAGAGCCCGTCCACACAGAACCCGTCCACACAGAGCCCGTCCACACAGAACCCGTCCACACAGAGCCCGTCCACACAGAGCCGTTCCACACAGAACCCGTCCACACAGAACCCGTCCACACGGAACCCGTCCACACAGAGCGCGTCCACACAGAGCCCGTCCACACAGAACCCGTCCACACAGAGCCCGTCCACACAGACCCGTCCACACAGAGCCCGTCCACACAGAGCCCGTCCACACAGAGCCCGTCCACACAGAGCCCGCCCACACAGAACCCGTCCACACAGAGCCCGTCCACACGGAGCCCGTCCACACAGAACCAGCCCGTCCACACAGAACCCGTCCACACAGAACCCGTCCACACGGAACCCGTCCACACAGAGCCCATCACACAGAACCCGTCCACACAGAGCCCGTCCACACAGAGCCGTTCCACACAGAACCCGTCCACACAGAACCCGTCCACACAGAGCCGTTCCACACAGAACCCGTCCACACAGAACCCGTCCACACGGAACCCGTCCACACAGAGCCCGTCCACACAGAGCCCGTCCACACAGAACCCGTCCACACAGAGCCCGTCCACACAGACCCGTCCACACAGAGCCCGTCCACACAGAGCCCGTCCACACAGAGCCCGTCCACACAGAACCGTCCACACGGAGCCCATCCACACGGAGCCCGTCCACACAGAGCCCGTCCACACAGAGCCCGTCCACACAGAGCCCGTCCACACAGAACCGTCCACACGGAGCCCGTCCACACAGAGCCCGTCCACACAGAACCCGTCCACACAGAGCCCGTCCACACAGAACCCGTCCACACAGAGCCCGTCCACACAGAGCCCGTCCACACAGAGCCCGTCCACACAGAACCGTCCACACGGAGCCCGTCCACACAGAGCCCGTCCACACAGAACCCGTCCACACAGAGCCCGTCCACACAGAGCCCGTCCACACAGAGCCCGTCCACACAGAGCCCGTCCACACAGAACCAGTCCACACAGAGCCCGTCCACACAGAACCAGTCCACACAGAGCCCGTCCACACAGAGCCCGTCCACACAGAGCCCGTCCACACAGAACCCGTCCACACAGAGCCCGTCCACACAGAGCCCGTCCACACAGAACCAGTCCACACAGAGCCCGTCCACACAGAACCAGTCCACACAGAGCCCGTCCACACAGAACCTGTCCACACAGAACCCGTCCACACAGAGCCCGTCCACACAGAGCCCGTCCACACAGAACCAGCCCGTCCACACAGAGCCCGCCCACACAGAACCCGTCCACACAGAGCCCTCAGAAACGAGTCAAAAGAAATAAAATCATTGCAAATGAGTCCAGCTACCTGCAAAGGAGCACTGTATTCTAAGTTTTACTTTCCATGTTTGTGCTCAGATGGCCGTGTGTGCCTGGTTGTTGAAAAGCGGTTCCCTGAGACAGAGACAGACACTCTGCACACGGGCCCTGACCCTGGGCGGACGGGGCCCCAGCTGACCTGACAGCTCAGGAGGCCTGCTTGGCGGCCTTACAAACTCAGACCTAAAGTCACCACAGAGGATCTGACATTAACCTGTAACTAAAGCAGTGATGGTGGGTAGTCACATCCTAGGCCAGTATCTTTCCTGACAAGGGCTACCTTTACCCTAACTGAGCCCATCTGTCTTTTTGCATCTATGATAACATACCCTTGAAATGTCTGGGTCACTTGTAACTCCCCTTTCTCTGGACCCTTGGGGCACAAGGGGGCACCAGGAGAGATGCCACAAATTCCTCCATTGTTATCATGTTAATTGTTCCTGCACCCACCGAGGTGTGTGTCCATCATTTTACTTTGAATCCAATCCCAGCAGTTTCCCCACTTTGCTTTTCCCACCTCCTTAATCAGCTGAAAGTGGCCCACATTCGCTCCACGGCAAGTTCTTCCTCACTGGCTCATTCCTGCGCACCCCGCCCTGGGCTGGGACTCCCCCATTTCCACCAATGTAGAGTTCAGGTCAGCTCCGAGTGGGCCGGCTGGAACCCAGGCCGCCTGGACGCAGGACGGACTCCATCTCTGGGAGCCGGTGCTGCACAGCCAGGGGTCTGAAGCTGGGGTTCACTGTTCAGACCTCAGGACCACAGGGCGGATTGGGGAATGCTGCCCCCAGAGGAGCCCCACTCGGCTGGTCGGCCCCCTCCAGGCCTCGCCTTCCTCCACGGATGTCACGTGGCATCACACAGCACATGCCACCTGCTGAGGTTCAACAGAAAGACTTGCATCAAGAGCAGAGACAGCAGCAAGCAGGTTTACTTCAACGAAGAAAATACGTCACAATCCACTTCCTGTATCCAAGAGCCACGTGGTTCTGCAGAATAGTCCCTGCAGCCCTGCATCGAGGACGAGGCCCAGAGGCGCCCAAGGGCCCACACCTCACCCGGCCTCACACCTCACTAGCTCCAGGGCTCCCACGTTTTTAAGCAAATATTTAAATGGCATCTATGCTAATAAAAGAGTAAGATGCAAATTGACTGTACCAGCCAATCAGGAGTGAGTATGCAAATCAACCCAACAAAGATGGCAGTTAATTTGCATATGCAGGTGCTGAGCAGGCTGGGCAGGCTTTCCCCACCGCCCCAGCCGCCCCGGACCTCTGGGCAGCGTGGAAAGGGGAAAAGGCGGCTCCAGCCGGAGTGGAGGCGGTGCCGGCAGCCAGGGGAAGGAAGCCAGGGGAAGGAAGGCCCATTCTTGCCTGAATCTGTGCATCGGGCCTCTAGTTCTAAAATAGGTGCCAATATTCACTGTTTGGCTGCACTCTTTATAACTTCTACATTGACATCAACCTGGGGTACTGTAGTAAGAACTTAATTTTAAAGTAGAAACCATCCCCTATAGCCAAAATGGGTACGGTAATGTTATGTTAAATAAAAATACTTAAGCCTATTGCCGTTTTACAAAGGAACACTGAAGTGTGAGTGTCAGAGGCAGAGGCGGGCCGATGGGTGCGGCCCCGGGTTCCGAAGGGGTCCTGCTCGGGGCCCTGAATGTGATGCCATGTGGTGGGCTCAGAGGACATTTTCATGTATTAAAACTATCGTTCTGAATTGCCTGAGATTTTAAACGAGAGTCTATTGCTCCTATAATCAGGCATCTGAAGAGGCTGGGCACCAACAAAGGAAGTACCCAGTGGAAAGCTAACGAGGCTGGCACACCTGCCCTCCCCCCTCCCCCCAGCCCAGGTGGGGAGTCCGTGCTTCTGCTTCTTCCAGAACAAATGGGATCTCGCAGGTGCCCTGGCTCTCGGACCTCAGCCTGCCCCCTGCTCAGCACGGCCCCTCTGATGAGTCCCCGCCCAGCCCGCTCACTGGGTGGTGGGGAAGGGGGTTCAGAGCGGGAAGCTGGGGTTCAGGCCTTGGCTTTGCCCTACAGGCTGTTTGTTTCCGTGTCTCTAGGGGGCAGATGATAACACCCCCTTTTGAGTTTGTTTAATTATGAGAGAGAACAACGTGTAGAGTGTTTATCAAAATGCTTGTCGTCTCCTCATTCTGCTGTGTCTGTGCCATGTGGGCCGGCCTCTGGGCCTGGCGAGATGGAGTCTGTGTGGCTCTCCAGGGGAAGATGTGTTTCCCAGTCATATCTGCGCACAGACACCCGCGCACAGCCTTTCACGGACGGTGCTCGGGTCTGACTGTGCTCCGGAGCCAGCGACCACCCGCCCGGACCGGTGTCGCCTGCGGTCGCCTGGGGCCCTCGCCTTTGGCCGTTGTTCACAGCCTCCCGTGTGCCGCTGGGTTGTGCTTTTTTTGAAAGGCCACGCGAAACTGGGAACGAGCTGAAAAAAGCCACCATAGTTAATGGCATTTTGGAATCACAGGCTCTGGTTTATGGAAAAGGCAGGTTCACTGTTCAGGCCTCAGGACCACAGGGCGGATTGGGGAATGCCCCCAGTTGTCAAAGAGCCAGCATCTTACTGTAAACTTCACAGGCAGTGGCATGAGCGCATCTCTTCAGGAGAGCGGCAATAGGAAAGACGCGCCGGAGCTGAGGCCACGACGGTCTGAGGTCCCGGGGCCCTGAGTGCTCACAGCGAACCGATGGCGCTGGCAGTTGCGACACTTTTTCTGTGCCGGGCGCGGTTCTAAGGTTGGACTACTCCAACCCTCACATCGGGACGCTGTTCGCATTCCCCTCCCCCTAAGGGGGAGAAAACTGAGGCACGGAGGGAGGTTCCCGAGTCGGGTCACCGGAGTGCATGGCAGATCTGGGGTTCGAGCAGGAAGCTGCGCTCTGAAGCCGCGTGTCTTGTGCGTGTTGGCTGCTGTGGGGCCGCACTGCAGACTTAGGAACAATTGGACTTGTTGGCTAGTTTTTGTTGTTGTTTTTTTTAAATACGTTTTTATTGATTTCATAGAGGAAGAAAGAGGGAGAGAAGATAGAAACATCAATGTTGAGTGAGAATCATTGGTCAGCTGCCTCTTGCACACCACCTACTAGCGATCAAGTCAACTGTCCCAATAATATTTTAAAATGCTTTTTTTTGTTTTCAATCCAGAATGGAATCAATAAATAATAATCCTATTAGCTGTCTTTTAAAAACTCTAGGATATAGTTCTAGAGCCTAAAATAAAAATTTCTCTTATCACCTTGACATTTTTAATGAAAAATCATTTATTTTTTTCAAGACAAGAATAGTTACAAAAAATTTTTTTGTTATGATGAAGACTTTTCAGATCTACCCTCTTAGCGACATTCAAATATGCAACGTCGTATTCTCATCTATAGTCACATGACATTTATTTTATAACCGGATGTCTGTTCAATTGATCCCTGCACCCATTTCGATCACCCCCCTTTGCCTATGACAACCCCCAGTCTGCTCTCTGTTTCTGCGAGCTTGTTTCCATTCCACAGACAAGTGAAAGCGAATGGTGTTTGTCTCCCTCCATCCGACTTCTGTCCTCACGGTCCATCCACGTCCTTACAAATGGCGAGATTTCCTTCTCTTTTGTGGCCGAACAGTATTCCACTGTGTGCGTAGAGAGACACTTTTCCTCTGCGACAAGAAAGGCCACGTGAGGGCAGGCAGGCAGGTGGCCGTCTGCAGGCCCAGGAAAGAGGCCTAGGAGTACCCACTGCCCCTACCTTGACCTTGACTGCTCTGCTTGACCTTCACAGACATCTCACAGCACCAGTCATCTTCCTTGTAAGGCGTTAGGAGCGCTCAGACGGAAAGGCGTGAGCAAAGCATCACACACACAGCCTCACCGATCGGCTTCAACTTCTCGGCAGGCCGCAGAGCACAACACTGTCCTCAAGCCTGTCTTTAGACACCAACTCATGGTCATTGTGAACTCTGTGCCTGGAGGGGAAGGAGCTGGGTGGGAGCCGTCCAGCCAGAGCCACACAGGCCCGGGTGTCAGGAGAACAGAGGACTCTCCACGAAAGGCCTGGGAGATGGTGAACCTGACCCTCCGCCCACAGATGTGCCCTCGGCCCTGGAAGCATCGGCCCCTCCAGGTGCCCGCGGTGCCTGGAGGCAGAGCCAGCCCCGCGCGGAAGCCCGGCCTCCGCATTCGTGGCACAAGGCTGGTGAGTCCCAACGTCGGGCATGGAACACGTCCAGTCCGGGGGGTCCCTGCCGCCGTGTGACGGGCCGTCCTGAGGAGAGGACAGTGTTCCCACCTTCGCCAGAAGCTCCCGAGCTGCTCATTCCCAAACAGAAACCGAACAAACTTGGTCTCCGGGGCCTGCCCAGACCCAGACCAGAGCCCGCACTCTCACCAGATCCCCAGACCGCACTGGCACCTGAACCGCTAGCCCAGGGACAGCGGAGGTTTCTCCCATGGACTCCCACAGGCCACCACCTGCGCACCTCATCTCTCCCTTTGGTCCCCCCCATCCTCTCAGGCCCGGGGCCGAGCGGGACCCCAGCTCCCACCCACCCAGGGGGTTCTTTTCCATCTGGTGACCCTCATCTTCCCACCGCCTCAGCGACCTGCCTCTCCCCCCCTCTCGCTGCTCCCCGGGTTCCCAGGCCTGTCTCCTCTGAGCTTCGTTTCCGCTCTGGCCCACTCTCTTCCCTGCCTGCCGAGCTGGACAGGCTAACGGAGCTGGACAGGCGGGAGCCAGGGGCAGGAAGGCCAGCGAGCCACCCTCTGAGGACAGAGGGCCCAGGCCACCCCGGGCAGGTCAGAGCCGGCCTCCGCCGGGGCTGAGGATGGAGGAGTGGCAGGGGGTGAGGCGGCGTGCGGGTTTATGACACTGGAGAGTCCAAGAGGATGTTGCTCCAGGGCCCAAGGCCAGCAGGTGGGGTGTGGTGGGGCGAGCCTTTCCCGCACCCCCACCCTGCCCTGCCCTGCCCTGCCCTGCCCTCGGTGACCCCTGCGTGGCGGGCTCAGGGCCGCTGAGACTCAGGAGGGCGCTGCTGACAGCCTTGCCAGATGCAGCCCCACGGGGTCTCTCTACCTGCCCAGAGGGGGTGGGCGGCGTTCGCACTGGTCAGGCTGTTTAGGAAAAAGACTAAGTCCCGTGGATGGGAGCCTGAGCAGGCAGGTGGGGCTCCCCACGCGCCCGCCACGCACACTGCGCACGTGTGGGGAGGGGCCGGCCCCAGGCAGCCGTGGGCGGCTGGTGGCCAGCTGCCGGGGCTGGGCCTTGGGCAGAGCTGGGAACGGAGGAGGATTTCATTTGTCCGATGCGATCTGACAAACCACTGTCCGAGCATGTGTTCTCACGTGTGGACGGGTACACGTATGGAAGGGCACACGCCTGTACTCCGGCCCAGGGAAGCTCTCGTTCAGTGTGCGGCTCTTCCCTCCTGCGAGACCCTCGTCCCCCCTCAGCCACAGGCCTGGGCCGGTCCCGTCGGGAGGCTGGAGCCTGACCGGGGACCCCTCACCAGGAGGACTCTGTGTCAGATCGCCTGCGAGGACAATCAGAGGCCGTGTTCTCCCCCCCCTCCCACCCCCACCCGGCCCTTTCTTGTTCATGGGGTGTGGCTGGGGCCTTCCGGGTCCAGGATATAACCATCTGGCTGTGCCCTGCACTCGGCCCGGAGGTGTGGCTCCTCCATAAACTCCAAAGGGCGGGCCAGCCCCTCGGGGGGGGGGGGGTGCGGTCCTCTCCCAGGAGCCCCCCCAAGTGGCCCCACAGCGGGTCAGGGTGGTGCAGCTCTGAGGCAGGGCTCAGGAGGGCGCTCCTCTCTGCTTTGATGAGTCAGACTTGGGCCCTGTTTCCTTACTTCCTGCCTTGGCTCCCCAGGGACCTCCCCTCAGGGGCTTGCACCCTGGTAGGGGCCACCCTGCCCCCACCTCAGAGCCTCTTCCAGAAGTTGTATCTGAATTGTTTTCCTTAATCCTCACCCGAGGATATGTTTCCATTGATTATTTTTATAGAGAATGGAAGAGAGAGAGAGAGACAGAAGCATTAATGTGAGAGAAACACATCAATTGGTTGCCCCCTGCACGTGCCCCAACCAGACCCTGGCAGGAGAGGAGCCTGCAGCCAAGGTCCATGCCCTTGACTGGAACCGAACCCGGGACCCTTCAGTCCACAGGCCGATGCTCCAGCCCAGCTGTGGGCAAACTACGGCCCGTGGGGCGGATCCGGCCCGTTTGGCTGTTCTATCCGGCCCGCGGAGCCGAAAGAGCGGAGGGTTCTCTTGCTCTCCCCTCCGCTCCTTCACCAGCAGCCCAAGACGAGAGTGCCAGCATGGTCAGGTTGCTTTTGTTCCGGCCCTCCGGCCCAGTGTAAGAACCCATTGTGGCCCTCGACTCAAAAAGTTTGCCCACCTCTGCTCTCTAGCCACTGGGCCAAACCAGCCAGGGCTTGTACCCAAACTTGCCTGTGAGCTCTGTGCCCTGTGTGAGCTCCCTTCTAGAGGAATCACAGGCGGGCCTCTTCGTCCCTCCGCCGCCCTGCGCCACGGCCACTCTGGCCCCCCCCACGCTCCATGCTTGCTGGCCCATTCTCTGGCCTTCTCGGTTGGAAGCATCCTGCTTGCTCCCCGCTCCTCTTAACCCACCAACCCTCCCGCTCACACACCTGTAACCAAAACATGGGGCTCAGGAGGGCCCCGCCACCCCCACCCGCAGGCCCTGCCCCTCCTCCGCTCTGCTTCCGGGCACACGCCGGTCGCTGCCCTTCTCCCTTCTGGGGTGACATCGGTGTTTGCACCTGTGGCAGCGTGCACTCTGCAGGCCTTGCACGGTGACCCCAAGGCCGGGCTCACGGCTCCCACTTACTGGTGTCTCGGGATTGACTGCATTCTATTCCCACAGGACTGTCCTCAACCTCAGTGCGCCCCCTCTCGCCAACCCCAAAGACAAGACCCGGAAGGGGACCTTTGGGCCAATGAATCTGCCCTGTCACCACCCAGGGAGGAGACTCCTGCCCGCCCTGCTGCCTCCTGACCCCCCAGGTGACGGACACTCGCCTACGTCACAGGGGCCTCAAGTGACACGGCTGCTCGGGGCGCGCTCCGGTTGGCTGAGCATCATCCCAGGCATCGGCCGAGGCTCCACAGGTTGAGAACCGCCGGCAGAGTCGCCTAAGACCGCCGGGAAACACAGATTATTTACTTTACGATTCATAACGGTGGCAAAATTACGGTTATGAAGTGGCATCGGAAATAATTTGATGGTTGGGGGTCACCACCACGTGAGGAGCTGTATGAGAGGGCTGTGGCATGAGGAAGGTTGAGAACCACTACTAACCACTGAGCACACCAGCCAGGGCGTGGCAGAAGTGTTAAGAGAAAAGAGCGTGGCTCCTGGCACAGTCAGGCATTTTTCCGGACCTGACAAAACGTAGGTATGCCGTATTTTTCGGATCATAAGACTCACTTTTTCTTCACCAAATAGTGGGAGGAAAAGTGCCTGCGTCTTGTGGTCCGAATAGAAGAAGTGCCTGCGTCTTCATGAATTCTGACTCTAGCGAAGAAGAGTTCTTGGGGTTTTCAGAAGACTAGAGTACTCAAACCTTTGTCTTTATGTGTTAATGACAGTGATAATGGTTCTCAATGCCACTGTTGACTGCTGTTCAGTTTATATGGTTCAAATATTATTCTGTTATACTTTATTAAATATTTTATTACACTATTTGGTTCAGAATATTTTTTTTCCTATTTTTCTCCTCTAAAAACCAGGTGCGTCTTATGGTTGGGTGCGTCTTATGGTGTGAAAAATACGGTAATTTTGATTCATTCCCACCACGTGGCTATGACAGTGTTCGCTGCTGCCAGCTTCTCGTTTGACCAGTTGAAAGTCACTGCTCCAGCTCTTACCCGACTGCAACGAGTGCTGGTTCCAAATGCATTCATCCGTGGGGTTCATCCAGTCACTCACTCTCTCACTCACTCTCTCACTCACTCACTCACTCACTGAGCGTCTATTACGGACCAGACGCCTTGCTAGATGCTGGGAATAGAATCCTGACTCTTAGGACATGCAATTCAGCGGGAGAGGGGGATGATTTAAGCTAATAGTCTCACAAATCTCACAAAGAACAACATAATCACAATTATGGTGTGCTGTGAGGGATAAATGGAGGGCATTGTTCTACGATGTGGCCCTTCCTCCTCACCTTTCTTTCCACAGGCACTTGCTACAGAAGCCCGCAGGAAACTGCCCGGAGGAAATGTCAGATCCCGGAGTACTTGAAGAGACGTCAGCGTTTCAGTCTCTCGGTGAGCGCTTGGGGTAGCTCACGGAGAGGGGCCAGGCTCCACGCGGTCACCCACGTGCAGCAGCAGCAGTGGAAACAGCGAACTTCGTGACTTTTAACGCGAGTCTGACCTACGTAGGTACAGCATGGAGGTGGTATGCATACCGCTCCCCGATGTGCTTACAAACTGAACACAGCTGGAGAACCAGAGCCCACGGCAAGACAGAAGCTTTCAGCAGCCAGAGGTCCACCCCCGCCTTTCGAGCGTGTCGGACGCGGCGGGCTCACGGAGCCTCCGGTCCCGGAGGGCGGCTGGTTCCCCTCCCGGCGTTGTGGGTCCCCGGGGACGGGGACGGGGGCCCGGCAGCGGGAGCGCACGCTGCACGCCGAGAGCCGAGCGCCCCGCAGCACGCCAGGCTCTGGGCAGTGCATTCCTGGAGATTTCCACACGAGCGGGAAATTTCCACGGGGCAGAGGCCCGTGCCCTGGTGGCTGGGTGCCAGCCCCTCACGCAGGCTGGTCCAGGCTTTCTTCAGTTCTGGGCCCCCTCCTCCCCCGCGGGGAAAACGGTCACCCTCTGTGTCTCTCTCTCCCCATCCCCCCACCACGCAGTCCTCCTAGAACATGGCCGGGACCGGCGTGCCGATCCCCCGGCTCCTAAGGCCCCTCCCTGCGGGGTGTTTGTTAGATGTAATCACCGAGGCGCTGAGGAAGTTCACATCTAGTTTGGGGCCACTGTTCCTCTGACTCTGGTAGCGAGTGTTAGAGAGTGTGGCTGGGGCCCTGGCCGGTGTGGCTAAGTGGGTAGAGCGTCGGCCTGGGGACGAAGGGTCCTGGGTTTGATTTCGGTCAAGGGCACATGCCCGGGTTGTGGGCTTGATCCCCAGTAGGGGGCTTGCAGGAGTCAGCCATTCACTGATTTTCTCTTGCCATTGATGTTTCTATCGCTCTCTCTCTCCCCCTCTTCCTTCCTCTCTGAAATGAATATATATATATACACATATATATGTATATATATATATATATATATATATTTTTTTTTTAAAGTGTGCCTAGGGAGAAGGAATCAAAGGGTCGTGGGAGGCAGAGGGACAGAGCAGCCACCTGCTGCCCGAAGGAGGCTCAGCCTTCGTGGACTAACATTAAGAAAGTTCACGGCAGCAGTTTCTGCTTCGGAGACCAATCCAGGCCAGGAAGCGCCAGGAGCCACGCCTCGTCACGTGGTGCAAGGAGTCGGGGGCGGGGGGGCAGGGGGGACAGGAGTCCTCTTGGGTTGTCTGCGCAGCCCCGCTCCTCATGCCACCACTACCTAGTTTTGCTGTTTGGGTTGTTTGGTGCCAGTGATGGGTACGTGCTGGTCGTGCTGACATTCCTGCACATTCGGTGGGTGTGATTGCACACAGACCCTTCCTGTCTCCTTTGATGCTTTGCACGGGGAACCCCTCTCTCTACGGCGGCTTCCCTGGTGAAGATGTATCCCCTCTGAAACCCCCTGCTATGGCCCTGACCGGTGTGGCTCAACGGTTAGAGGTTCACCCTGCACACCAAAGGTTTGTGGGTCCAATTCCTGGTCAAGGGCATGTACCTGGGTTGCAGGTTTGATCCCCTTAAGGTAACCAATCAATGTGTCTCTCTCACATCAGTGTTTCTCTCTCCCTTTCCCAATGGAAAAGACATCCTCAGGTGAGGATAAATGAATAAACCGTAAAAGCCCCTGCTATGGGGTCGTCTCAGCTGTGCCGTCCTCGCCAGCCTACACAGGGCGGATGAGTGTCACGTCTCCTCGGCTGCTTGTGAACACGGTTCTGTGTATGTTACACAAGTGGGAGGATGGCTGAATGAACCCAGAAATCTTCCCCTTCTTGGTAGTCTCAGAGCTCTGCCCAGGACCTGGCCCAGTACCCACGGCCTCACATGATGATCATGAGAGAGCGGAGTTAGCTGGAACTTCCAACAGCATCTCCGTTATGCCGCTCACGGCGGGAATCAGGCATCGTGCTGAGTGAAACAAGCCAGTCAGAGAAAGACAAGCACCATGTTGGTTCACTCACCTGTGGACTCTAATGAGCACAGTAAACTAACCAACAAACTCGGCAGAGCAGAATGACAGCTGCCAGAGGGGAGGGGCTGGTGGGCCGGGTGAAAAAAGTGAAGGGATTAGTAAAGAGAAAACACAGACACAGACAGCGGTATGGCAGTTACCAGAGGGAAAGGGAGCTGTGGGGGGGGGGGGAGGGGGTTCAGGGGTGGCAACTGGTGATGGAAGGAGGCTTGGCTTGGGGTGGTGGACACACAACACAATGTGCAGATGGTGTGTTGTAGAATCACACCCCTGAAACCTATATAATTTTATTAACCAACGTCACCCCTATAAATCCAATAACTTTCTTTTCATGTCGGAGAAAAGGAAGTCCTTGGTGCGTGGGTTCTGTTGTCGGTTTGAAACCCCAGCAGTGGGGGGCTCACTGTTCATTGGGCAGCAGGATTCAGAGTGGCTCAAATTGCTTGCAAATTTGTCTGCAACCTGTCTGCAACCTTTACCCCTATTGGTCCCATTCCTCCCATTCCCCCCCCCCCAAAACTGGGAACTAGCCATCCTTACACATCTGAAAACCGCCCCCCCCCCCAACTGGGAACTAGCCATCCTCACCCATCTGAAAACCGCTGTCGGTTCCCTTTAATATTCTCTTTCCCCCACATGGGCCATTCTGTGCTGAGTCAGACAGCAGCCCGTCAGCACCGTTTCTGGTCCTTCCTCCTCCAGCCCTGCTCTGACGCCCGGCGTGTCCTGTGGTTCCGTGGGGAGAACTCGGGAAGGTGGTGTGGCACTGAGAGGCCAGAGGCAGAGGTCTGGCCCCTGACCACGTCTCTGAGCCTCTGAGCCCCGGGGCCGAGCACCGGGGGCGGCACCCGCTCTCACGGCGTGCTGCCGCCACAGCCACAGTGACCGGGCGCCTTCCCCGCCGCCGGCACGGGTACGCAGCTCCTCTCTCTCTCGGGCCTTTCCGAACTGAGCGCTGGAGGGAGGAGCCTGCCCAGCGAGGACGGGGGTGCCATCGGGCTCCGTGACCGCTGTCAGGGGTGAGGAAGCCGTGTGTGGAGGGAGGAGGCTGAGGAGCAAAGCCAGGGCCCCGAGGGGGCCGGAGGGGCTGGCTCAGCCCTGCACTGATTTCTGAAAGGTGCGAGGGGTGCCAGTGGGCACTCTCGCTGCAGGAACAATGCTCGGCTGTGGCAGCACCGGCCATGCCTTCACCATCTCTGTGTGTCCACGGGGGTGGGGGGGGCTGGCACAGTGCAGAGCAGGTGCTGACACGAGAGGGACTTCACTGTCCTTCCCTCCCTCAGTGCCGGCTGCAGATGTGCAAACATGGCCAGCTAAAACCCGGCCCAGGGAGAGATGCTTCCATGAGGCCTCTGTCCTCCCCACTCCGGGCGGGGTGTGTGTGGGGGGGGGGACGGGGGGGGGTACCTGCCGAGCACCTGGCCACCACAGAGCCAGCGCTGCCCTTCTCTGGGGTTCCTCTGATAAGATGGGGGGGGGGGGGGGGTAGACGTATCTTCAGGAATATTTGCGGCTGGTCGTGTGTTCCCAGACTCCCAGGTCGTCCCCAGTCCAAAACGAGGAGCAAAGCGCAGGCCTGGAGAGTAAGACGACGCGGGAGCTGGCTGCGGGGGGGTCACCTGACTCCCGGAGCACAAAGGAGTCATGGGTTTGAGGGCCAGGCTGGCGCTGGGCCGGGAGGAAGCAGCCGGCAGGGGGATGCGGATGCCGGGGCGGGGCCGGAGGGGGAGGCGGAGCGGGCTCACAGGTGCAGAGGGGCAGGCTCTGGTCCCTCTCGGGGTGTGACCCCTGAGGGCAGAGGCCACGTGACAGGGCGTGGGGGGGGCTCTGTCTGCAGGGAGGGGCGTGGCCGTGGCCTTGGGCATTGTGTCCGTGGTGCCGGAGGGGACACGCCGGCCACCACACGAGCTCCTTCGGGGGGTCTCTGCGGCAGAGGAACCACACAGCATCAGTGACGACTCCACTGCCCCCCCCCCTGAGTTCTGCGAGCCTTTAGAGGAACACCTAAGTGGCAGCGGCCCCGAGGGTGCAGGTGGGCGGAGGTGTGCTCCGAGCGCGCAGTCCTGCCCCTGCGGCTCTGAGCGTCACCTCCTCCGCCGGGAAGCCCGCGCTCGGGAAAGCGGCAGCTGCAGGGCCTGAGCTGCTCTCTGACCCCCAGTCCACTGACCATCACGGGGGTGCCAGACCCCCCCTCTTTCCTTCCTTTCTTGCCAGGGACTTCTTTTGGCACAGACTTTGGCCTTAGACTAGTGCCATAGACCTCCTCTGACCCGGGGCAGCCGCCCGGCACGCCATCGGCACCGCCGAGAGCCCGCAGGGCCCGCCTGACCTCGCAGGCAGGGCCCGCCCTCCGCCCGGCCCCCGGGAGCCGGGACTTCTGGCTACTCGGTGGAGGAGCGCCAAGGTCAAGGAAAGCCAGGAAAGGACAGAAGTAAATGTTTGTGGAAAAGCACAACCCGGCACCAACAGGAAGCATTTGCTTCCTCGCGTGTCTTGCCCTTCTTGGGTTTTGGGTTTCCCAAAAGGAAACAGTGCTGTTTTGGGAAAGCACACACACGCATGCCCCCCCCCACACACACACACATGCACACACACAAACACGTACAAACACATCCACACAAACACACCCACACACGCACACATGCACACACAAACACACACGTGTGCACACACCCACATGTGCAAACACATCCACACAAGCACACACACACAAAAAACACATGCACACACAAACACACACGTGCACACACACACACACACACACACCAGGGGCACCTCTGTGCCCAACGAGACGGCACAGTGGAAAGCAGGCCGGCCCCCCGGCACCGCGGGTCCTGCAGGAGCCCCTAAAGCCCCACAACCAGGAGCCACGAGGCCGTTAGTCAGCTCAGTCTCGGAGGAGCTGCTCTGGGAAGCCGCTGTCTTGTCACCGGGGGCTGACGGCAGCAGGGGACTCGCTGGGCCTCCCGCTGCCCCGGGGCGAAGGGAACGGGCAGCCGAGGCCGCGGGCCCCGCACAACAAACAGTGCGGACGGGCATTGGGTCCGGCCGTGGTGGGACTCCGGGGCCAGCCAGCGAGCATCCCCCAGTCCTCTCCACTCTGGCTGCGCCGAAGCCCCTGCTGGGCCCAGTGTTCCCGGAGGGCCGGTGCACGGGCCGGGGCATCCGGACCTGGGCTCCAGGTAGACCTGGGCGCAGAGGCCAGAGAAGAGGCCGGCCCCCTCCACAGACTCGGAAATGGGTGCTCCCGCCAAAACCGGTGTGGCTCAGTGGATAGAGCGTCGGCCTGCGGACCGAAGGGTCCCGGGTTTGATTCCGGTCAAGGCCATGTACCTTGGCTGCGGGCACATCCCCAGTGGGGGTGTGCAGGAGGCGGCTGATCGATGATTCTCTTACATTGATGTTTCTAACTCTCTATCCCTCTCTCTTCCTCTCTGTAAATGATCAATGATATATATATATATATATATATATATATATATATATATATATATATATTTTTTTTTTTTTTTTTTTTTAAAGAAAAAGAAGTGGGTGCTCCTGCTGGTGAGCAGGGGCCTGGCTTCCGGCCCTGCCTCTCCGGGCGGCCGGCCAGCGGCTGCTTCTTCCCTCTCTCGGGAGGTCAGGTCACGGGCCGGGCCCGGGATGCCTGGTGAGTGTGCGAGGAAAAGCGCTGTCCGCCTGGGTCTGGGGGGATGGGGGGACCGCGAGGTGTGGGACCAAAGCGAAGGCAGGCACGGCGGGAGGAGCTGGCACCGGCAGCAACGCCTCGGCTTCACGGGCGGGTCCAAGGCCGCGCGGCCCGGTTTTGAGGTCGGAGGTCAGGAGGAACGCAGGTCCCACCGAGGAGAAGCCAGCAGCCCTGCAGGGAAGGGTGGTGTGCCAACCACTGCACACACCGTCCTGCTCCTCATCAAGGAGCCGGCACAGGACACGCACCCTGTGAGATAAGACCGATTCCCCCCGTCCTCTAACAGGAAGGAAGCCTGGGCTCAGGGAGGCCACGTGACAGTCAAGTCCCTCAGCCGTTACGCAGCAAAATCAGCAACTAAATACAGATCCTTTCGTGCCAAAATCCGTGCATTTTCTGCTCCGTGGGGCTGCTTCTTCAGAGAGCCGAGCGCCCCCTGCCCTCCGACCTCCTGCCCTAATGGAGGACCCCTCTCCACTGAGGGGGGAGCAAATCGGCTCCCAGAAGCAGCCTAGAGCTCCCACCGGCCAGGAAGTGGCGACTCCCAGTGTGAGGCCTGGTCCCCCGGACCCGAAACATCCCTTCCTCTCAGAGCTTCAGAGCCAAGTAAGTTCACACTCCCAGTCACCGAGTGAAATCCGTCCAGGGGCATGGCGGCCATAGCCTGACACGGTCCCCACGGCAGCTTCGCAACAGTCACGGCGGATTATTTAACGTTAAGAGACGGGCGAAGAGGCGTTTCACCATCTCTCAAGGTGGCTGCGGGCTGGTCAGGGGTTTAAGGGCAGAATTTCCAATTCCAACGTTTGTGCTCTCTTCTCCTGTCTGAAGACCCCGCTGCCCCCACCCGGTCCCGAAGACAGACTCCCCGCAAACAGCTGTGGCCTCAGCACTCTGAAGTCTTGATGCACGTCTCCCGAGGGTGGGCATTAAGAAAAAGTCATTCAGGGCACGGTAAGGAGAGGCAAAGTGCGTTCGGAGCCGGTGCGTCCGCTGCGTTGGGGGTTGTAACGGGACAACGGCGCTTTGTCTGCGGAGCAGGAAGCAGGCAGGAGAGGAGGCGCGGCTGCCAGTCCGGAGCCGCTGAGCGGGGCCCCCGAACGGGCCGCAATCAAAGAGGCCGGCGAAGGCGATCAAAGAGGCCGGGCTGGGGCCTGAGGACCAGGCGGAGGTGCCCCAAACCCCGAACCTGCTGCCCAGGAGCCTCCTGAGATGCCCGCAGGGAGAGGGCTGCCCCGGGCTCTGGCCCTGGGCCCATTGGCCGTGGCCACGGAAGCCAAAGAGGCAAACCCCTCCTCCCCCAGTGACCTCAGCATCCCGCAAGCACGGTGGTCGGCCACGTCCGGCCACCGGGACGCTCTGGCCCTGTGATGGCGCTTCCTGCCGAGCCGAGGCCCCCACAGACCCCGAGCTCACCCCCTCCTTCACGCCCGGCTCCAGGCCGCGTGGGCCTTCCAGCTCAGGCACCCCGACTCCTCCGTGTGACCCCCTGAGGTGCAAGCCGTTTCCTGCGCAAACTAATGGACAGGAGACTTTGTTTTTATTTTATTATTTTAAAAATAGATTTTTTTATTGATTTCAGAGAGAAAGGGAGAGGGAGAAAGCGATAGAAACATCAATGATGAGAGAGAATCATGGATCGGCTGCCTCCTGCAGGCCCCAACCTGGGCATCAAGCCCGCAACCCGGGCCTGTGCCCTGACCGGGAATTGAAAAGTGGCCTCCTGGTTCATAGGTCGATGCTCAACCCCTGAGCCACGCCGGTCGGCCAGAATAGTGTATTGACCCAAAGAGGCAGCGGGTGAGAGCACCGGGCTCACTCCTGCAGAGGAGCAACCTGCCGTCATCCCCCACACACACACACACACACACACCCCACCCCCCCCCCCCCGACACACATACCCGCCGGCAGCAGGGCTCTGGGGATGGGCTCTGAGGTTCCCAGCCCCGCAGGGGGTCCATCGGAGCCGCTCACCTGCTCTGTACGTTCCCACCAGCCATCCCGGCTTCCTGTGGACCAGAGAAGGGTTCTGGGACCACATGCTGGAGGGGTCCTGGGCAGCACAGTTACAAAAAAGTCGGGGTCCGGGAAGAACAAGCGAACTATCCTGGTGTGTGTATGGGGGGGGGGGGAGTGTAGTGTTGTCCCCGCAGAACCTGACTGACATCCACGGAGTGTGGCCTGGGAAGGCCGAGCAGACTGGCGGCTCCCTGAGGTGTGTGTGGGGGGTGAGGGTGGCGGGGGGAAGGGGAGGTATACTCAGGAACGCCAGGAAAAACCCATCAGCTCTCGGAGTTCCTGCTGGCTTGGCTGCCTGGGGATTCCTTTCCTTTACCAGTTGTGGAGTGAGTATATTTGAGGCACCCCTCTCCCCCAAAACCTGAGAGGAGGTTGTCGTGGGGTTGAGGGGTGAGAGGGTATTGGTTGCCTATTGCTGGCATAATCCCCAAACTTAGAGCCTTAAAACACACACACTTACTGCCTCGTGGTCTGCAGACGGAGAATCTGGGCGCTTGGCTGGGCCTGCCCCGGTCTCACAGGCCAAGGTCAAGGTGTGGGCGGAGCTCATTCCTTCCTGGAGGTGCTGGGCAGAGCCCACCTCCGGGACCCCCAGGTCGCTGGCGGAATCCACGTTTCCCAGTTGTAGGACGGAGGTCCCCTTCCCTGTTGACGGCTGACTAGAGGCAGCCTGCGTGCCCTGGCCTGGCCCCGCTGTCCACATTCAACGCCAGCGAGGCAGGCTGGTCCTCACGCTCACCCTCCTCCGCCTCATCGCTCCTGCTGCTTCCTCCACGGGGACTCCCCAACTCCGCCGGAGATGCTGCTCTGCTCTAAGGCCGGAGTGAGTCCACTGGGCCCATCGCATCTCCGCCTGAAAGTCTGTTGCCTTCGCTGTATCTGCAAAGCCTCCTTTGGCCTGTCACCTAACATACTTGCAGGACCCTGCATTGGTGTGTGGGCATCGTTGGGAAGGGGCCGCTATGTGCTCTACCACAGAGGCGGGGTTAGAGGTCACGCACACGATCCCTCTTTATCCCACAATTACAATGAAGCGGCCCGAACTCAGCAGCAAGAAGAAACTTAACCCCGGTCACAGGGCTGACCCTTGGCCGCGTTGCCATCTGCTCACAACTCTGTCATGGGGGGAGGGGGGGGCAAACAGAACGTTAGAGCCAGGAGGGCCTTACCGAGGGTCCAGCCCGGGAATTCCGGCTCTCCGTCTGTGATCGGGCGCCCATGGGTCCACCAGGCAGAGGGAAAGCCAAGGGAACCCCAGAACAAGGATGAGTATGGGTAAGAGCAGGCCTGCTTTCTTCTTTTCTTTCTTCTTTTTTTCTTTTGTTTTTGAGATCCGGTTAATGGTTTTCATAAGAACCTCAGAGATGGCGCCTGCCAAAAAGGATTAAGAAGCACCAATCTCCACGCTTCATTCACCGACTTTCTTTAATCATCGCTGACCCATTTTGTGGCTCTGAAACTCAGGTACCTAGACTGGAGCTGAGATTTCGGCAGACCTTCCCCTCGCTCACCTCCACCAGCAACCCGCGTTTCTTTCCTAAGCTAGTTCCGTCTGTCAGCCGCCACGCGGTCCTCCAGGGAAGGGGTGTTTAAGGACAGGAGCTGACGAGATAGCATGTCCCCTCGGCCTCCTCTTGTCATTGTCATCGTCTCCATGAGCCGGGACTCTGGGGACCGGGGAGGGAGGGAGCCTGGGAAAGGGCAGGGCCGTGTGGCTGTGAAACCAACGGGTAGAATTTCTCTTTCAAGGTCAGTGATTTTAACCTTTTCCTCAACCGAGCCTTTTCAGCGGATTCTGTTTGCTGCTGCTCGTCTTCCTGTGCCAGCGTCCTGCACGCACTTCCTGGTGCGCCCACCTTTCCCCACTCCGGGTTTTGATGCCCTCCAGGGCGCCCCTCCTTGGTGCCGGGCCCTGCATGTAACTCGTGAAGACAAACAGGCGTGGCGTCTGCCTCCACGGAGCTCACCGGCTCAAGTTTCAAGAAGTGTTTTCCTTTCACACTGAGTCATATTAAACCGACAGTGTACACGCATTGGTTATATGGCGGCTATTGGTAATAAAGAGATTGATCTCAATCACTGACCAGAGATTTCAGCCATCATATTGCCTCAACATCATATATGAATGAATTCAGCAAAAATAATTATTAAAATAATTTACTGACCAGTGAGATAGCAACAGGGGGTCATTTTCCACAATTGTCTGGTTTCAAGATGATATTATATACTAAGAGAAGAACACAGTAGCCCTTTCTTTGATTTTTCTTTTACTTGTGGAAGAATAAAATAAACAATAGAAGACAATGCTCTCTGGGACACATATAAAAATAAAACACGTGGAAGCAAAAAAAAAAATCCACTCAAATAAAAGTATCACCCTCTAGCTTTGCACAGTGGAAACAAACAGAATGGTATGACTTAAAAGCTCTGAGCTTCAGTTGTTCTCATCTGCAAAATGATGATAATATCTGCCCCCTCTGTATTTTAAGACTAAAATTTAAAAAACTAAATTATATTGTGTATCTAGAAGAATTACTATTTCAATGAGAATACATATGCCACCATAAAAGACCTTGGAAACAGAAGTAGGTTTTTCAAAGTGCTGTTAGTGTTATATTGCATTGTACCTTCTTTAACACCCGGTGAAAAGGGAGCTGTGATGGACCAGGAGGTATCATGTTCTTAAGAAAAGAAGCCAGCCACTCCAGGCACCTGTAGGAAACCCAGGAGGAGCCATTGTTTGGTCAGTTCTGCAGGGACTTGCTAAGGCGATCTTTGACACATCCTGTGTCTACCACAACGGTCAGGGTCCAGGCACAGAAAACAGGCAATCCACTTAGGGGGACGCAGGGCAGCGTGGCTGTGTGAGCCCTCCGTCGTCTTGCTTGTGCTTTTGTGTGACGCTCAGAGGATGAGATTAATGCATGGGGGCTTGTGGAATGCAAAGAACAGACCTGCAACGCAACCTGCAGAGATCCTCCCCGTATGCCACGGAGATGAGAAGGGTGAGTCACAGGTGCTTGTTGTCATCATCACTGTCTCAAGGCATCACCTCCCCTTGGCACAACTTTGCAAAAGCCTGTCTTGCTCATGACGACATCTTTAAAAAAAGTGGGTCTAAGTAAATATTTGTTGAGTGTATGAATATATGACCCAGCTTTTACAGAATTATTTGGTTCATATATCCTATAACCTGAGTGGCCAAGTTACTATGACCACCTGACGTTTGTAGGCAAATTAGCCGCACCCTGCATCGTATGGGACATGGAAGCCGAAGGCCTGTTGGAACACCTTTGCCGTCTGTAGTTACCAAGATAAAACGTCTCCAATTAGCACAGGAACACAGGATTGGACAGTTGAGCATTGGAAAAAAGTCATGTGGTCCGATGAATCACGTTTCCAGTTGCGTCATGCTGATGGCAGAGTGAGAATTTCGTGGAAACAGTCTGAAAGCACGCACCCCACATGCATGAGTACAGCCCTTCAAGCTGGTGGGGCAGTGTTATGGTGTGGGGCATGTTTTCCTGGCATGATTTGAGCCCTTTAATTCGTGTGGAACAACGTCTGAATAGCACAACATACCTAAGTATCGTTGTTGATCAAGTGCATCCTATCATGTTGATGGCGTATCCCAATGCAGAAGGCTTCTTCCAACAAGACAATGCACCATGCCATGGTGATAGTATTGCGCAGCATTGGTTTCAAGAACACGAGGGAGACTTTACCTTGCTTAGGTGGCCCCCACAATCACCAGATCTCCATCCAGTTGAACATTTGGGGGACGAAGTTAAAAGAGCCATCAGGCAGCTGGTTCCACAACCATCCGATTTCCCAGAACCGGACAGTGCTATCCATCAGGCATGGGGTCAGAGTCCTCGCATCACCTTTCAGCATCTCGTGGAGTCAATGCCAAGAATCGCCGCAGTATTGAAGGCAAAAGGTGGCCCAACGAAGTACTGATGGGGTAGCCATAATAATCTAGCAACTCAGTGTATAATAAAGAGGTAATATTCAAAATAACCCTCACACCTTCACAAGATGGCTGCTTATGATCAGGCCAATAGGGGGTTAGTGAGGGATGACCAAACAACTGAACAGCAGGCTGCATGGGGTGACCAGACCAGTGTGTGTGTGTGTTGGGGGGGGGGGGGGTTAGTGGCAACCAAGCAGCGGAGAGGGTGCAGTTGGAGGTGATCAAGTCAGCAGGGTGTGGGGGGCAGTTGGGTGCAGTTAAGCTGGCAGGGGGGGACAGTGAGGGGCGACTAGGCTGGTGGTGGGGGCAATTGGGGGTGACCAGGTCGGCAGCAGGGGCAGTTAGGGGCAATCAGGCAGGCAGCCAGGTAAGCGATTGGGAGCCAGTGGTCCAGGATTGTGAGAGGGATGTCTCACTGCCGGTTTAGGCTCGATCCCCTTTCACCTAAACATGCAGTCGGACATCCCCAAAGGTGTCCTGGGTTGGAGAGGGTGCAGGCTGGGCTGAGGGGATCCCCTTCCCACACATAAATTTCATGCACCGAGCCTCTAGTATTGAAATAATACCACAACAGCTAGCTAAGCTGCACAGAGCTTTATTGTCAATACCATGACATGCGGTTCAGCTCTCCTGGCTGTGATCTATCATCGTGGCTCTCCATCACCATGGAGGCAGCCTCTCTAGCAAAGGAGGACCTGTGGCTCCTCAACCAAGCCTCCACTGTGCCCAGTTCTCCTAAGCCAAGAGCTGGTAGATGGGAAGAAGGAAGGAAAGAGAGACTGGCTGGCCTTGTGTGTAAGCCCTCACTATCACCACATAAATGACTTGGAGTCGTGTATGAAATGGAACAGTTCAGGCTTGTTTTCTTTTTCACAATTTATTTTTTTTCTGAACATCCTTTAAAATCCCGTGAAGGTTAGGCAGATCCAGGTTCCACAGCTTGCCATTGTGTGCCTCCTGCGTGGTCGGAAGCTGCTCATCCTTGAAAAGTCTTTGATTTCCACTGCAGATGGAGGGCAGTGTTAGAGCCAGGGGCAGATGTCCATTCTTGGGTAGGCACCGATAAGGTAATGTCCCTTCTAACTGTTAGAGGGAGACTTTACCTTATTAATGAGTCATTGATGATAATGCAGAATATCTCCTATTAGTTTTCCTTATATCTGGAAAACAAGAGGATTTTAAAAATCAGCAATATTTAAAATAGAATCATCCTATCTAATAAAAGAGAAACAAGCAAATTGACTGCACCTCTGCTATACCCACAAGCCATGAATACCAGCTAATCAGGATCGAGTATGCAAATTAACCCAACAAATATGGCAGTGGCCCCGGAGCTGGAGAAAGGAGGCTTGGGTTGCCCCAAGCGATGGAAGAAGCCAAACTTCCTGCCCACCCTGGCCTCAACTCAAGGCTACAAAGTTTCAATTATGGAAGATAAATAAATCCCAGATACCAGGGCCTCTGCTTGAGTCGCTGGGGTGTGTGGCCAGCCTGCAAACCACTACAGGCCCCTTGCCCAGGCCACCCCATAACCCAAAAAACCCCCACCCTGCCACCCTGATCCAGGATACCCTTCAGGGCAAACCAGCTGGTCCCCATCTGTGCACCAGGCCTCTATCCTATCTAATAAAAGAGTAATATGCAAATTGACCATCACTCCAACACACAAGATGGCTGCCCCCATGTGGTCAAAGATGGCTTCCCCCATGTGAACACAAGATGGCCACCACAATATGGCCAGCAGGAGAAGGCAGTTGGGAGGGACCAGGCCTGCAAGGGAGGGCAGTTGGGGGAGATCAAGCCTGCAGTGGAGGACAGTTAGGGGTGACCAGGCCTTCAGGGGAGGGCATTTAGGGGTGACCAGGCCTGCAAGGGAGGCAGTTAGGGGCAATCAGGCTATCAGGGGAGTGGTTAGGGGGTGATCAGACTGGCAAGCAAAAGCAGTTAGGGCAATCAGGAAGGCAGGCAGGTGAGCAGTTGGGAGCCAGGTGAGCAGTTGGATTGTGAGAGGGATGTCCCAGATAAGAGAGGATGTAGACTGGACTGAGGGACACCCCCCACCCTGTGCATGAATTTTGTGCGCCAGGCCTCTAGAAAGAATAATTATCCTTAGTTCATTTTTGTCCCATAACCATTTTTGTTTATCCTGATTATTTGCCAGTATTTTTTATGAATTCAGTTATTTCTCAGAGTTCTATAAATCTTCATTCAGCTCAAAGACATGTCCTGCTTGGAAGCCTGCAGTTTAGAATAAGTCAGAGTCCTTTTCACGGATTTTTCTAAAACTGTAACATATCTGCAAATGCTTCAGCCTAAAACCGTGACTGCCTATAAATGACAAAGCTTGAAGTGGCATGGTTATAAATTTGATTATAATGCAATTGATAAAAAGCTTTGCTTTCCTATAAGATATAATATTCTAAGACAACAGTTTCTTGGTAATAATAATTGCTGTAAAATGGCACAGAGAATAATATAAAGACTATATATATATATATATATATATATATATATATAGATTCAATACACAATTTTAACATGTAAAGAACAAATGATGTGTAGGATTTAAAAACTCTGTACATGGTCTACGGGAAGTGAGAGTCGAGCATTGGAAATAATTCACAAATTCCCAGTGTGTGGACCGCAGTACCTGGAGCACCACTGTCGGACGCCCCCACAGGGAGCCATCACTCTTGGCTTGCCTGGTGTTCCCGACTGGACGCCTGCTACCCCTGAGAGTTTTCTGTTTGAACTTGGCTCTGAAACTTTGCAAGTTGCTTTCAGAAGCAGACTGAACCTTCTAGAACACCCATTTTAGCAAAATAATATGTACACAAATAGAACATAGTAATTATTATTAATTTTCATTTGACAAAGCTTCCCATGTAATTTCAAGTATATTAAATAGTCCTAATTTAGTTTAAAAGCATTTCTTTTACTTTTCTTATTTTTAAAATGTATTTTATTGATTTCAGGGAGAAAGGGAGTGGGAGAGAGAGATGAAAACATCAATGATAAGAGAGAACCATTGATCGCTGTCTCCTGCACACTCCCTCCCCACCCCCCACTGGGGATCAAGCTGGCAACCTGGGCCTGTGCCCCTGACCCGGAATCCAAGCGTGATCTGGTTCACAGGTCGACGTTCAACCACTGAGCCACACCAGCTGGGCAAGAATTTTTTTAAGTAAACTTAAAACTTTCACAAACTTTTATAACCTTCATGACATTTAATAAGCCTTCTACAACTTTCACAGCCAGGCTCCCAGGAAAGGCAGGGGGGGGGGGGGGAGGCGGTGAGGAGAATGATGGGAGACACCAGGCTTTGTTGCGTGGATGTGGCCTCCAGAGAAGAGTGGAAAGGGCCTGGTTTAGACGCTTGCTCGCCTCCAAGCAGGGGAGGAAAAGGCACAACTAGTGAGAACGGTTCAAGGGGATCTGGACCGACCCCAGCAGTGCCGGCCTCAGCCAGCTTGGAAGTTAGGTGGCACGCACAGGCCACCCTCGGGCTGAGCAAGCACTAGCAGGTGCTGGCGCTGTGATGGGCATTTTTGTCATCTTCTCCAGGAATGAGTCACGGCTCCCACGCTTCCTTCCGGAAGGGGAGCTGTCATCTGCGATGACACTGTACCATGCGGGTGGGTTTGCTTTTCGTTTATTCAGAGGATATTTATTGAGCATGACCATGTTCTATAGGAGAAACAGACTGTGTGTGCATGTGTGTGTGTGTGTCCGTGTGTGTATGTGTGTGTGTGTGTGTGTGTGAGAGAGAGAGAGAGAGAGAGAGAGAGAGAGAGAGAGAAACATGGCTCAGAAGACCCCTCGCTTCTCTCCTAGGCGATACAAAGTCAGGAGCGAGTAGAAATTGTGTCTCTGTCCATCTGTTCTCATCTCGGGCCACTTGACCCACTCCATTCCTAGCACCCTCCATCCCCACACTGACCCTGGCCCTGCCAGGCTGACCTTTAACCTTTCACCTGATGTGTGTCTAGCTGTAAGCTTAGTGGTTCAGGTAGGGGTTTGTGGACAAGAGAGAAAAGACCCAGTAAGGGGGACACATGACGTGCATCAGAAAGCTGCCGGGGACCGGAGACGGTTCAGAGGGTGTGAAGATGTGCGGACAGGAAGGCGAGCGCAGGGGTGGAGAGAGGAGATCGGGGAGGCGGTGAGTCCAGGGCGGACTCTGGCATGAGCCGCCCCACCCTCACCCGGTGAGTCCCGTCGCACTCGGTTCATTGTTTCTGTTTTATTCCACAGCAATACCCCTTCGTGATGAAAATTTAATGTGTTCATCGTAGAAAAATTGAAAGAAGAGACAAACAACGAAGGAATTAAAAACCACCCATAATCTTATTACCCAGATGTAACCACAATGAACACTTTGGTATTTTTCCTTCTGAACACACACATTTTTACCTTACTGGAACAATTCTACTTTGAAACTTGCTCTTTTTTTTTTTCCATTTAATATTTTGTCCTTGAACTTTCCCTACGTAATTCTCTCACACAGCACACTTCTTAGCGGCTGTAGAATACTTTGCCATGTTGATGTGCCATAATTTATCCGAGCAAACGGTCCTTTCCTCCCCCAGGTCGGTTGCCCTGCCCCACGTTCCCCCCGAGAGCCAGGCTTGGAAAGCCACCCCCAGGCCCCAGAGCCAGCAATACACGGTCTGTGCTGGTCCTTCCCGAGAGACCCTGTCCCGTCTAGATCCACAGCCGCGGAGGTGACAAGGAGCTTGGGGCCGCCACGCAGGTGGATGGAAGCGCAGGCAGGTGCCGGGAGCGGGTGGGCTGGGGCGAGGCGTGGCCACGGCCAGACTGCGGGCAGCACCGGAGCCTCCCTCACGGGCCTCGCGCAGGAGCCAACACTCCCAGCCCCTCAGGGCTGCCTGGGAAGGCGAAGAAAGGCACATGGGAGAGCGGATTTGGCTCCATGTGCTCCGGGGAAGGTGGGCGGCTCTGCTGCCTGGGAAACCGGCTTGGAGCCGGTGCTTCCTGGAATTCTCCAGGCTCCTCTCCCGCTGGGCGCCCGTGTTCCTGACTAAGGCGTCTGTCTTTTTCTTTGGCATTTACCGGCAGCCAAGTTTTGGCAATGCCTGTCCAATTCTTCTCCTGAAGCCTGGCTGCCGAACCTCGGTGCTCCCCCCACCCAGCACCCTCGAGCAGGCTGGCATTGCCCTCCCCCTCTGCAAGCTGAGACTTGGGCGCGGGGCGGGGAAGGGCACCTTCTCCCCGGGCTCTGGGGAGGGAGTCTGGGTGAAGGCTGCAGTTCGGTTGCCCTTGACACCGAGCACCTGGTCAAACCCTCCAAAGCTTTGCAGGAAAAGAAGGAAAACGTAGCCTGAGGCTGTGCTACTCCCGCATGGAGGTGGCGGGTGTGGGGCCGGGAGGGGGGGGGGGCACAGGGACCCACTGATTCCCGCTGTTGGGGAAATGGTGCTGCAGCAGCTGCTGCAGAATCAGTAGCGTGTGATCCACTCGGGTAAATGACACGCGTGTCCACGTGCCCGGGGAAGCTTGGCACCTGCTCACATTCTGTGCACCGTGGTGCCAGCTTGCACAGCCTGAGTCTCACTGGCCTGGCGCTGGTTACGCACTTTAGACCCAATTACATGTTTAGTCACTAAAGCCACCTTTTGGAGTAAGTTACCCCAACTTTAGAGATGAGATTAAGTAACGTGCAGATGAGTAACTAGCATAGATTAAGTAGCCCTACAGAGAAGATTCAATGCTTTGACTGTTTACTTAGTGGTCTTCTCCTTGTCTGTGGGAGCCCTCTCCTCCTCAGCCAAGACCCGCTGAGCACTTGGCCCCGCCCAGGCTGCTTGTTGGGAACCATGGAAGGGAGGCGGAGCTGTGACCCTAAGAGCATTCCGGCCCAGAATTCTCACCGGAATCCCATTGGTTCAGCTGCTGCTAGTGTTTGAGGATCCTAACACACACACACACACACACACACACACACACACACACTCACACACTCTCACAAACACACACACACATACTCTCTCTCTCTCTCTCACACACATTCACACACTCACACATTCACACACACTCACACTGACACACACATGCACACACACACGTGCATCTCTGCATTGAAGAATCTTGAAATCTCTTATGGATAAAAAAAAAATCACAGATATTTGGGGGCGGGAGGGGGGGGGAGAAACACACCAGGATAATACAACTTAATAACTAGACAATACTAAATTCTATAGGAATATAAAAATAAGTGCTCCTTCCTCAAGTATTTTGTGATCTTGCCAGGAAGTTAAGGTAAATATGCAAATAACTATAAATAACTGCATTATAATGTGAACTCTAAAAGCAGGAACTTGACTCATCTCATTCACCGCTGCAGTCTTAGGTTCTCGACAACCCAACCTGGTGGCGTCTACATAATAAACACATGAATAAATAACATTGCCTGGATGAATTAGCACATGGCCAGCGGGGCTGGGAGGAGCTTTTAAGCACTGACGCTTTCAGTGTTACCTGTTTCTGTGTTATCTGTTTCAGTGTTATCTGGTTCAGTGTTATCTGTTTCTGGGAAACAACTCCAACATTGAGCAGGCTGGGACTCGGCAATGGCCTAGCCTGGTGGTGGGCTCAGGGCGGCCTGTGGCTGCGGCTGATGCCAGTGGCCGGGGGACTGCTCCCGGCTGGCTGCTGGCTTCCAGGCAGCCTCAGTTCCTCTCCGTGTGGCCCACTCAGTGGGTTGTTCAACGTGGAATCTGGTTTCTCCTGAGATAGAAAAGCTGCCGAGATGGAAGCGGCGAAGTCTAGTGTGATCTGTTCTCAGCAGAGACATGCTACTACTTCCGCCTCCGTCTACTGACACAGAGCACTAGACTCTGGTGCATTGTGGGAGGGACTCCACAGAGGGTAAGTTCCAGGACGTGGGCCATGAGGGGCATCCTGGAGGCTGGCTGCCATGGCCCTAAAGTTACTGTGCAGGCTCATATCTCAGAGACAAGGTATGCTGGTGCTGAAATCGGTGCATTATTCACCAGGCTTATGAAAGTTTAAAGGATTATGTGTGGTTTGATTTCTGGTATTTTAAATGTATGCAGGGAGATTATACATACATATGTGTGCGTGCGTGTGTGTGTGTGTGTGTGTGTGTGTCTGTGTGTGTTTATTTTGAACAATTTCTTTGCAGCAAATAAGCATCCCTACATTACCAAATCAGGATTTTGACATTTGTTTATAAATAATGTCCCCATATAATGGTCACCATTCCTCAATTTCTTGCATGCTTGAGAGTATGCGGGAGGGGCTAGGCATGGCACTGGGAACTGGAAATGCTGGTAACACAGCAATGGAGGGTCACGGGAGTCACTGGTGGGCTCGCATTCCATCGCAGGAGCTGACGCTTTCGGCAACTTGCTCAACGTCCCTAAGCCTAATGGGACCGATGATGTTCTTACAGCACAGGAGTGTCCTGGCACTTGCTGGAAATCGCCTTGCCTGGAACACCCAGACAGCAAAAATGTCTGTCTTTCTTTCCATCTATCTATCTATCTATCTATCTATCTATCTATTTATCTATCTATCCATCCATCCATCCTGTATCTCTTCTGCAAAAATATATTTATTACATTTGTAATGAATTAATTTTAGAAGCCCATGTTCAACCCATTGTGTGAGCTGACAAACTGGGTCCTTTGAACGCACCAGCGATAAGTTTTGCTGGGGCAAATCTATGAGAAAACTGCCCTCACCAACCTGTGCTCATGGTCTAACGCAGTGGTCGGCAAACCACGGCTCACGAGCCACATGCAACTCTTTGGCCCCTTGAGTGTGGCTCTTTCACAAAATACCACGGCCTGGGTGAGTCTATTTTGAAGAAGTGGCATTAGAATAAATTTAAGTTTAAAAAACTTGACTCTCTCTGTTGACTGATGAGTTTGCTGACCACTGGTCTGATGTTTGATAAATGCTGACGAGTTCGATGGCTGGCTCTTGCACGACAGCATCAGTGAGTTTTGGAATTCAGAACCACTTACTTCTGCCTGTGTGAGTCTGGGGTGCTCTGCCGAATCACATGCCCACAAGGCTCAGGCAGTCATGGCCGTCACAATGAAATGAAGTCAGTGGTCCCACAGGAAGCTGACGGGTAACATAGTGGTCATGTTACGCTTGATACTTTCTTTGCATCATTTATGTTAGACTTGGCTGACTGGATATTCATCTACTATTGTTAGATACTGCTAGTGACCTCTAGTGAAATACTGTTACTCCTCTTCTATTTTTTATTTCATTTTTAAAATATATTTTTATTGATTTCAGAGAATCAGGGAGAGGGATTGAGAGAAATATCAATGATGAGAGAGAATCATGGATCGGCTGCCTCCTGCATGCCTCACTCTGGGGATCAAGCCTACAACCCAAGCATGTGCCCTGACCTGAAATCAAACCTGTGACCTCCTGGTTCATAGGTTGACAATCAACCATTGAGTCATGCCAGCCGGGCTATTACTCCCCCTTTAAGCATTTGCAGCCATGTAATTGAAGTGTAGTCTACGATTTCATGGGATGCTGTTGAAAACAAAATTGATCCCAGGGCTGATATGAAAGGACAAATGTCATTTCTACTCCCAGAATTAAAAATGTCATGTTTTTCACTAGAATGCTATTGTTCTTATCGATTGGTGCTATACATTCAACCCTATGCAAAAAAAAAAAAAATGCACGTGGGACATTTGCAGATAAAGAAATATTCTTCTGAAATGTTTTGTGCAGCAAATGGCCATCTTCTGATTTATCCTTTGTATACATATTTGATATGATTGAATTTCCTGAGAAACCATTTTCTACCATGGAAACCCCCAATCTGGAATACCAGCGCTGTGGGAGAGTGGGAGGAGACTTGAAAGGCAGGCTGAGGACTTGCATCACAGAGCGACCTCAGAAGCTGACCGCAGAGCGGACGTGCAGGGAGGAGACGGAGGCACCGCAGTCAGACCCTTAAATGGCTGTATAATAGAATGTCTTTCCAGAGAATTCGGTGAAGTCAAGTGGCCACTATATTTGAACCAACTGGCCACACGGAATTTCCCCCCACTTTTTATTAGGCAATAAAGCCAAATAGAAGGTTAAAGAATTAAAGACAGACAGAGATATCTGAGAGTGCAGTTTGGCAGGGCACGTTAGAAATAGGACTCGGCCAGCTTTCAAAGTGCAGCCCCACAGATGGGCACTTCCGGAGCTCACGCCGCCAACATCGCAGGGCGGGGGCGGGAGGGGGGTGCAGGCTCTCTGAGGTGAGCATTTGGTATGGAGTGCTTGTGAACCCCAGTTCACGTGGGTAGTATTCCTGCTTCATTTGTGCTTTTTTTTTTTTTTAATTCTGATGAGATACTATTTTCTACTCACCAAGATTGGAAACATTAATAAGCTTGACTACACATATTAGTGGACTAGGGAAGCAGGCATTTTCCTACATTGCTGGAGAAAATGTAGAATAGCCTGGCCAAATAGCTCCGTTCACTAGAGCAGCATCCTGTTCCACGGGGGCAATTTTGTCAAAGTCAGCATTTTTCATTTGACCCAAGGCTCTAAGTTGAAGTTATAGGTCTAGCAACACACACACACACACACACACACACACACACACACACTGAGTGGCCAGATTATTATGATCTCTGAACGCTCTGTGTGTATATATATATATATATATATATATATATATATATATATATATATTAGAGCCCGGCGCATGAATTCGTGCTTGGGTGGGGTCCTGCCAGCCGGGCCGGGGGAAAGAACATGAAGGGTTGGCCCCGCCTGCCTGCCGGTCGAACTCCTGGTCAAGGGGACAATTTGCATATTAGCCTTTTATTATAAAGGATATACAATGAGTGGCCAGATTATTATGCATTCAGAGATCATCATCATCTGGCCACTCAGTATATGTAAATATATATATGCAGGAGGCTATTTAAAAAATGTAGAACCACCTAAAGGTCCAAGTAGAGGAGATTAGCTGAGTAAATTGATATGTTCACTACCATGGAATGCTGCATAGCATAAGGAATGTATAAGAAAGATCTCTATGAACCAATATTCAGTGATTAGCAAGAGACATTGTTAAGTGAAAAGATGCAAAGTACTCAGAGTATCCTTTGTGTAAGAGAGAAGAGAATGGAAGAGTGCACACATTTATCTTTATAAAAAGGAGCAGGAGGAATACACCGGAGAACAATGGCATGGCTATGGGCACGGGTGCTGGGAGAGTGCGGTGGGAGGGCCCGGGGAGGGAGTGGCATAGGGTTATCCGTAGGGAGGAGGAGTGTCTTTTGTATGTTGTTGCCTTTTGGAAGCATGCAGATGTCCTACATAGTTAGAGGATATGTACCACATATAACCCACCAACAAGGACCGGAAGGAAAGCACAAACACAAAGCAAATGGCAATGTATGAACCTTACGGTATCTCAGTAAGTTGTGCAGCCACACCGAGAGAGAGCAGGGCAGAGCAAGCGGTCTGACTGAAGCATCTGTTGAAGATGGTATTTGATCATATGCCTGACAACATTATTTTATCTGTATTTTGTTTATTTTTTATTTTCCCCCCCAACAATTTCAAACACCCCTTTCAGGGAAGGACTGTATCCCCCCTAATGTGACAGCCTGTGCGCCTGGAGCCATGGTGCCGACAGAGAGAAGGCCAAAGGCGTAATGGCCACAAGAGCTGGGTCCAGAAGCATGACGCCATGTTTGGCAGATAGATTTTATGGGAGAGAAAAAAAGAAAAGAAAAAAGACAGAGAGAGAAATTTCAGAAACCTGACCTCAGAATTCCAAAATCCAAGTAAGGGATAAGATTTTCCATGACAGACTTTGTTTGTGAGGGAAGTGGAGATAAGGTATGAAGACTCGAGATAAACAACTCCCAAAGCGTCTTCTGGGGAGCTTTGGGGAGGAGATTAATCTCTACATGTGACGTGCATGTTGGTGGCTGTGTAGCCTCAATCTCTGAACCGATGGGAAGGTTCCCAGCTGCCAGCCCCCCACAGATAATGCAGGCAGGAGGCCAGTCCCTGGTCCCAGTCCTCTGGCCGGATCATTCACATCCAGAGACGGTGTGACAGGAGCCCCGAGGCCCAGGCGGCCCCATCCTTACAGGCCCATCTGGTTCATTGAGAGAAAGGCCTAGCAGACATTCAATTACAAAAGGAGGGTACTGTACATGCCTTTAAGTTCTGCCAGTTCAGTAAAGGAGAATGAAGAACTGCTGGATGAAGTGGGATACTGCCACCGATCCCACTGCCACGGAGCCCACTGCCACGGAGCCCACTGCCACGGAGCCCATTGTCATAGAGCCCACTGCCACAGAGCCCACTGCCACAGAGCCCACTGCCACAGAGCCCATTGTCATAGAGCCCACTGCCATGGAGCCCATTGTCATAGAGCCCACTGCCACAGAGCCCATTGTCATAGAGCCCACTGCCACGGAGCCCACTGCCACAGAGCCCATTGTCATAGAGCCCACTGCCACAGAGCCCACTGCCACGGAGCCCATTGTCATAGAGCCCACTGCCATGGAGCCCACTGCCACAGAGCCCATTGTCATAGAGCCCATTGTCATAGAGCCCACTGCCACAGAACCCATTGTCATAGAGCCCACTGCCACAGAACCCATTGTCATAGAGCCCACTGCCATAGAGCCCACATCCAGAGGGCCACTGCTCAGTGTCACTGAGTCCATTGTCTACTGCTACTGAGCCCACTGCTACAGAGATCACTGCTTGTTCCCAGGGTGAGGGCGAGCATGGGCACTGGACACATGAAGAAAGAAATAAAAAGGAAGGAGACGGAAAGTGGAGGAGGAAGGAGAAAGCTTTATGTTAAGCTCTGTCAATATCTAATTTGGTGTCTGTGTGTAGACAGCCAGTGACCTGTTCCCAGGCTGGCGAACCCCCTGGCTCTGCCCCGCTGCCTGTGAAATCTCACACACAGCACAGAAGTGGGTCGGACGACTGCAGGGAGGGCAGGGCTGACCCCACGCTCCTGGGCAGTGGCCGGTGGCGTTTCTGTGTGTGCCGTTCTCCAGAGAGCGGTCACTTAGTTGGGAAAGGGTGGTAGGCTAGAAGCGTGCACTGAACTTGTGCTTGAATGGGAACGCATTTTGTAAAAGCTCACATGCTATGCTTCATTGGGATGGCTAGGCATGGCTCTAAAGTTTCCTGCGTCTCCCGTCGTGGCCGCTCTCCGAAGGGACCACTCAATGGCCACGCTCTGGGAGCACCTCTCCGCGGCCTTGGCTGGCCGACCGGATCGGAGATGAGCTGGCAACCCCTCTCCCGGCGTGCTCAGGGTCTTTGTAGGCTCAGAACCCCCTTCCATCGAGTCGCTTGGGTCCCCTATTCGAGCTGCCAATTTCTTTCTTCCTGGTTCTTTAGTGATCTTTCCAGCATAGAAGTGTGAATAACTTTAGCTTTGCACACGTATCACTTATATGATTTTAAAGGGCCCCACCCGCATCTAGGCTGTGCTGAAGACAATGGACAGTTTTCATCAATTTGCCTCCATCCTTCCGGCACCATTTTCTACGGAAATGCTCCAGAGGTGTAGTCGCTGGACCACCACCACCAGCAGCAGCAGCAGCAGCAGCACTTGGGTGCTTGTTAGAAATGCAAAGTCTCAGGCCGCACCCCAAATATACAGAATCGGAACCTAAGCCTGGGGCCCAGACACCTGTTTAACAAGTTTTCTAGATCATCTGGTTGCCATCCTAAAGTTAGAGAAATACCATGGAACTCCATTTGTCACTTTCTATCCCCCCCCCCTTCTCTATTGTCTATTGCTGACTGGAGCGATTTACCCACAATCCCTCACTCCACCCCACTACGGGGCATTCCACAGAGCCTGGAGACATTTTGGGTTGTCAGCTTGGGCAGGTTGGGGGTTCCTTGGCATCTGGTGGGAAGAGGCCAAGGATGCAGCTAAACCTCATATAGTGCACAGGGCAGCACCCTAACTGAGAACTATTTGGCCCAGAATGTCAATCATGTTGAAGTTGCGAAACCCTCCTGGGAGGGTTGTGGCCCAGAGCCTTGGCTCCCTCTGATCCCGTGCTCCTGTTCGCCACCCTGTGTGTCTGTGACTCAGCACCCAGGCCTTGCACGGAGAACCTCTTTAAAGGTCAGAAAGTGACCACCTCCCTCTCAGGACAGTTGCCTCCTTCGGCTCCACTTCCCTGGGCCAGTGAGGGCCCTCATGTATGACAAGCACTGTCTGTGAGAGAACAATGACCCCTTAGTCTCCAAGAGAATGTCAGGGCCAAACGATTGTCTTCTGGCCAAGAAGTGATGACAAAGGAAATGGGATGACATCAACCCATCGCAGTATTGCAATTCTTCTCTGATTTCTGAGATGAAAGTTGCAGGGCTCTGAAGGATGTTCGGTTTTATCCTTCATGATCAACCTTTGTAAGAGAATTTTTCTGCTCCTCTCACCCCAAAACACATACCTATCTTTGTCTATTGGACAATAAAGGAACATGAATTAAATAATATGAAAAATATAAATTCTCTTTTTAAAAAAGTAACACCCCTACTACTATCGTCAGTCCATGTGCTCCTCCAACTCCTCAATGCTGGCCCCAGGTGGGTAAAGGAGAGGGAGGCTGTTGGTCTAGGGCAGTGGTCAGCAAACTCATTAGTCAACAGAGCCAAATAGCAACAGTACAATGCTGGAAATTTCTTTTGAGAGCCACATTTTTTTTTTAAACTTAGACTTCTTCTAACGCCACTTCTTCAAAATAGACTCGCTCAGGCTGTGGTATTTTGTGGAAGAGTCACACTCAAGGGGCCAAAGAGCCGCATGTGGCTCACAAGCTAAGGTTTACTGACCACTGGCCTAGGGGGTTGCAGAGTTGATGGTAAGAAAATGCACAGCCAAAATCCCAGAGCCCTCAAGAAGCTCACCGTGGACTATCAGAGAGAACTCACTATCAAATCTCAGAGATTTCACCATGGAACCTCAGGGCACTCACCGTGGAGCTCCAGAGAGCTCACTGTGGAACCATAGAACCTCAGAGTGCTCACCGTGGAACCTCAGGATACTCACAGTGGAGCCCCAGAGAGCTTACCATGGAACCATGGAACCTCAGAGGGCTCACTGTGGAACCATAGAACCTCAGAGTGCTCACTGTGGAACCTCAGAGCTCTCACCGTGGAGCCCCAGAGAGCTCACCATGGAACCATGGAACCTCAGAGCACTCACCGTGAACCTCAGAACACTCACTGTGTAACCCCAGAGCACTCACCGTGGAGCCCCAGAGAGCTTACCATGGAACCATGGAACCTCAGAGGGCTCACTGTGGAACCTCAGAGCTCTCACCGTGGAGCCCCAGAGTGCTCACCATGGAACCATGGAACCTCAGAGCACTCACCGTGAACCTCAGAGCACTCACTGTGGAACCCCCGAGTGCTCACCATGGAACCATGGAACCTCAGAGAGCTCACCGTGGAACCATGGAACCTCAGAGCTCTCACTGTGTAACCCCAGAGCACTCACCGTGGAGCCCCAGAGTGCTCACCATGGAACCATGGAACCTCAGAGGGCTCACTGTGGAACCTCAGAGTGCTCACCATGGAACCATAGAACCTCAGAGCCCTCACAATGGAACCTCAGAGAGCTCACCATGGAGCCCCAGAGCACTCACCATGGAGCCCCAGAGCGCTCACCATGGAACTTCAGGGCGCTCACTGTGGAGCCCCAGAGCGCTTACCATGGAACCATAGAACCTCAGAGAACTCACCGTGGAACCCCAGAGAGCTCACCATGGAACCTCAGAGAGCTCACTGTGGAACCTCAGAGAGCTTACCATAGAACCTCAGAGAGCTCACCGTGGAACCTGAGAGAGCTCACCATGGAACCTCAGAGAGTTGACGGTGAAATCTTAGAGAGTTCACCATGAAATTTTAGAGAGCTCATCTTGGAGTCTTGGAGCTGTCTCAGAGAGTTCACTCAAGACCACAGTTGGAGAGAGGACCTGAGGAAGCTTCTGTTTGAGGGAGACAAGCTAATGTAGATGAGAATCACCAAGGTAACCAAAATGTATTAGAGAAACATGACCATCTACCCATCCTGAAACATAGCACTTTTCGGACATTTAGGCATGACTTCCACTACAACTAATGTTCTCTGCTGTTCTGTAGGAAATAAAATAGTCATATTCTTAATCTAAAATCTGAAAAATATCCATCTAAATGCTTCCCTCTTCCTGCATCCTCCACCTCCACCCATTCACTTGGGCATGTGGATGAGTTCCCACCAAATGAGTCAGTCACATAGAACATTCGTCTCTTTGAGCAGATGTCACTGTAAAAAAACAACATTGCAGCATTACACAAAGCTTACCAACGATGCCTGTCATGTGGCAACGGTGCCAACATAAGGAAAAGGGGTAATTTTGGTGGATTCAAAGGAGACAAGATTACTGTAATTATGGGGGATTGCTTCTAAGTAACCTCAGACAAAAGAAAGGCTGCTTTGTATCACCCTGAGCTCCGGGAAGGAGGAGACAGGAGCCTGGCAGGAGGGCGGCTGTCCAAGGGGAGGGGATGGGAGACAGCAGTGTTTACTGGTGCTGTTCTTGTGGCTGCCTTCCCCTGTCTTGAGCCGAATGCAGTCCTAAGGGAAATCAAGAACTCTGAAGGTCACTGGAGAAGAAGCCAAAGGGTTTGCCCAGAATAAACTACCACCCTCTGTCCTCCCAGACTGCCAACATCCAACCCTTCTTCTCCAAAGCCCTGCTCAAGTCCTTTCCCTTCTGTGAAAGCATCCCGTTCCTCTCCAGTCTGCAGAACTCCACCTCCTACCTGGCAGTGCCAGTCATAGGGCCTTTAATTAGGGTGGGCTTTATGACTTCAGCATGATGGACCAACATCTTCTGTGGTTCTTTAATCTCCTGCATGTTCACACACAGATTCCCTAGCCAGGTTGGCATCTCCTTGAAGAAGGCATGTGGTGTAAGCCACCCTACGGTGCCCCATAGGGCCAGCCTTGAGTGGGCCCTCAAAGCATGTTGGTTAGGTATTCATGCAAGAGGTGGTCAGCTAAGGCTATCTACCCAGACGAGGTGGGGTCTGATGAATTAGAGAAAGGAATTCACTGAGCACCTATGAGCCAAGTGGAGTAAGGGGCGATTGTTTTGTATGAGGCAACAATAAATTGGGGTCTGCTCCTGCTACAAACTTATGGAGAATTTGAGAACAGGTTTGAAGAAGAGAGCAGGAGTTCACTGCACTCAGACAATGGTGGAGAGAAGGAAAAGAAAAGACAAGACCCCTGACTCCAAATAGGAGGTCAAGGATGAGGAGGGGAACAGCTGGAAACATGGGTCACCTTCATCCACAGGGATACCCACAACATAAGCCTGGGATAGAGCAGACTCTCCCTTCAAAAATTGTTGATTCAACAGAATGAATGAATGAATGAATGAATGGGTGGAGGAAGTGATGAAGGAAGGAAAGTGAGAATGACTAGAGGAGAGAAGGAAGAGAGAAAAGAAAGGAGGTTTGTGTGTGGGGAATGAGGGGTACCTTAAGATGGGAATAGGATGAACAAACAGTGAGATGGAAGGTTCTGGAATACTGCTCTACAACCTATTCAGAAAAGCCAATAAACAGTAAAATCCTTGTAAGTTTCTCACCAATATCAACACTGGCTCTAAGTTTCTCAACTCACCATTTCTCTTATACTATTGCAAAGCAGAAAGTTAACCAAGTGGAAACACGATCCTTGAGTATGAGGTCAAAGGGGGAAGGCAGGCAGTGGGTGTGACAGCAAATGAGTTATTTTCTGACATCTCCACTTTTCCCACCAGCGAAGCTTTATTCAGGACATATTCTCTGAAGGATCAAGGCTAATCTCCTTTTCACTCAGAGTCTCCATTAACCTTGTTCTCCCATCGGGAAGCTTTGAACAGGATGTTAAAAGCAGATTCCTCATTGCTAATTCTTAAATCCTCCCAGTTCCCATGAAGCTGAGAAAAGACCTCCCAGTCCGACAATATCCACAATCAGGTGCTAAGTTACTTGTCTCTCGGCAGGCCAGCCAGCATTTCAGAAAACATGGATGCTATTTACTGGCTTGAATTACAGTATGAATAGCTATCCACAGACCCATTTGCGCTGAGCATATTATGTAAGAACCTGAGCTTCAAAAGTTCATTATCTAAAGGATGTTAAGTACTTTCTCCTTGTACTGTCTCTCTCTCTTTAATCCTTTCATATTCCCATTCTTCTTCTCTCTTACTCTTTTATACACACACAGACACACACAGACACACACAGACACACACACACACTCACACCTACCACCTTTACGTCATTAAATAATCATAGACCAATCACAGTTAGAAGTCATATAATCCAGTCCTCTTTAACAGATTGAGGTGACAATTGTGTCAGCAGGGAGGATCAGTTAGTGACAGCCCGAAACCCAAATCCAGGCCTCCTGACTCCCCTTAGAATTCTGCTTTTCTCTGCAGCACGCCACTTCCAAGTGCACAGTGTGAGAATGTGTGTGCTGACCTTGGCCTTCTGCCCAGGCTCCCGGTGAGGACAGACGAGAGGATCCTGGCTCGGCCTCTACTTCACTACTTGACCCGAGCCAGGTACCTGGCCGCTCTCCTCCATGCAATGGGAGTGCGTCTTCTGCTGAGACCACTGAACATGCGGACATTCTTCTCTGAGTCCCGAGTCCTTTCTCTCGCCCCATTCCCTAGTGGTCAGCGTGGGCCTGCTCAGTGAACACTCCATGCACATGGCTGGTCTCTGAGAGTCTGGGGACAGGCCGCATGCTACAGAGAAAAAGGAGAGCAGCCAGAACTCAGCTCTGCCACTCCTAGGGCCTGTGACTCAGTTCCCTCCTCTGAGAGAGCCCGATGCAATGGCGAGGTCCCCTCAGGGCTGCTGTGGGCACCGGCCCGGCGGACGCACGGGACAGAGTCTAGCACAGAGTGGGTGCTCGGTAAGCCTGCTTTCCGTTCTTCCACCAGATGGGCCGTGGGCCGGCTGGTCTCCCGATGACTTGATGTTTATGGGATGACAATGTGCCATCTGTAGTAATTTAGGGCTGATTAGGAACGCCAACAAAATGAAAGACAAATGCATGGCACGGATTTGGTTTGAGATTTTTGATCTCCCAGGTTTGTTATGCTACAGATTAAAAAACAAATAGGCTTTGTTCAAATCTATACTATATTTTAAATAAATAAAACTTATAAATCTTTACTTTAGGTGGTGGCAAGTGACACAAAAACAAAAAGCAAAACAAAACCACAAGAATTTAGAATTAATATTGGTTTATTTTTGCCTCAGTTTTTGTTCATATGAACCTTTTGTTTAAATCTATCCCTTTTTTAAAATGCATTTTTATTATTGATTTCAGAGAGGAAGGGAGCAGGAGAGGGAGAGATAGAATTATCAATGATAAAAGAGAATCATTGATTGGCTGCCTGCTGACCACCCCACATTGGGACTGGGCCTGGCAGCCTGGGCATGTGCCCTGACTGGGAATCGAACCGTGATCTGCTGGTTCTAGCTGGATGCTCAATCACCGAGCCACACCAGCTGGGCAACCCCTCCCTTCTTTAGCACACACACAAACATACACATAGCCCTTCGAAAACCGTCAAAAGCAAAACTAACTAGTTTTCTGGTTGGACTGGTGCCTCCACACAATGACCTCCCAACCAGAAGGAGTGATGATCTTTGCTAAAGGAAGGCCTGGTGCCTTTACCTACCGCACCTTAAGACATGGGCTAGCCAGAGCCTGGCGCGAGCAGAATGGTCCGAATGGCAGGTGTCGGGAAGCCGGCTGTCGCCAGCCAGCATTACCTGAGGACGGACACCTCCCCTACGAAGGGTGTGAGGAACCTAGGAGCTCTTCCGGCTCTGAGGCTCCGTGCTTCCTGGAACACAATGGTGTCAACGCAACAAAATCAGCTTTCAGGAAGCAGCGTGAGACTGTGAACGCCGTGGACTTAGGGTGGATCTAACAGCAAATGAGAGTGTTCCTGGACCCTGATGCCTGGTAAGCGAAGGGATGGAGGAGGCACTGTTCTAACAGAGCAGGGTGTGGCTGGTAAGGAGGATGCTTGCAATAGCCTCCCCTCTGGCTTTTGCTCTCTGCGCTTGACTCGCCCATCCTGTTCCAGAGCCCAGCCACCCTCAAGCGTTGCATTTGAAGGTGAGCCATTGACATGCTAACAAAGGTCAAGGACCGCCGAGTGAGGAATGTGGGAGCAAGGACACATCCCAATAGGGAGGCTGGAAAGAGGCCTGATTTGACTCAAGTGGAGGCAGTCACCCTGGACAGTGAGGGGGCATCTACTTACTCAGCAGAGCAAGGTCAGGAAAGAATTTTTGGGACAAGGAGCAAATGCTGGGGATCTCTTCCTGTAGAGAAAGCTGGGAGGCACCAGGAACACAGGGATTACATGGTACTCTCACCGTAACCATGGCAATGGCAATTTGGCTAAGAGTGTGTGTGTGTGTGTGTGTGCGCGCGCACACACGCATGTGTGTTTTCATGAGGGGCATGACATATCCATTAAAAAGGATCTTCCCACCTTCCCACACAACTCATTCCATTTTGAGTTGACTCTGGTGACTAGATGGTTGTCCCTTCCATGAGCTGAGCCACGGCCTCAGCAACACGGAAGCGTTGGCCCTGTGTTTCCAGGGCTCAGAGGGTAGGACTCCAAGTCTCTGACTTTGAAGACGCCGGCACGCATGCACCTGCGGGCTCTCTCTAGTTCCTTGGTAACGTCCGTTTCCCCTTAACGCTCTGATAGCCAAATCCTTCACCTGCCTTTGATCAGAAGCTTCCTCACAGAGGCCCTTTGTCCCCTCAGTTCTGTCTTCGTGGGTGTGTCTGCCGGGGATTTTGCTGGGGTTGCACTTCCTGGTTGGCTCTCTGATCACATGATGAGCGTGTAAACATCTGCACGCAGGCAGGCCCAGCCTGTGGGCCACGTAGGCAAGGCCGCCTCTCAGTCTGCAAGGCCCGCGCTGCACGGAGTTGGTGAGGTCGACGTTGCCCACAGCTTTCTCCTTGATGAGCCCAGGGGCACCTGCAGCCCGGGCAGCACCGGGCAAACGCTGGCCATCCATCAAATGCTTGCTCTTGGCTGTGTGACCTTGTACCACAATGGCATCAGATACCTGATGTAGCATTAGACTCTGGGAAGAAGACTCAGAACGCCTTCTTAAAGGCAAAGCTGTCAACATACCGCAGCCCATTGCTCAGTACGTTCAGCTGCGTGACAGAGTAGCAGGACCATGGCTTTGGGATCAGGACGCACTGAGTTCAGCAGCGACTCTGCCACTCCCTCTTTTGTGGTTGATGTTAATCCTCACCCGAGGATATTTTCCCACTGGTTTTTATAGAGCGGAAGGGAGGGGGAGAGGCAGAGAGAGAGAAACATCGATGGGAGAGAGACATGTCCATTGGCTGCCTCCCATACAAGCCCTGATCAGGGCTGGGGATCGAGCCTGCAACCGAAGTATGTGCCCTTGACCAGAATCAAACCCGACATCTTTCAGTCCACAGGCCAACGCTCTAGCCACTGAGCCAAACTGGCTAGGGCTGCCCCTCACTCTGTGGTGGCCTCTGGCTTCGGGGTGGTTAAATTAGACGCGATGGTGACATGTCTGGTACAGTCTACGTCACCACCCTTATTCCTCTTCCTGGGGCCATTTCCTCACGCCCCTTGGAAACCTCAAAGCAACATGCTTTTGCGTCTTCATTGAAATACGATTTCCTGGCTGAGAGACATCCAGTTGTCCAGGACGCCTGCCTGTGTGTGCGTTTCCCTACCAGTGTCACGACTGGCCCGGACCCTCCGAGGGATGTTCCTTCTTGGGGTGCATCCTGGGTCTGGCCACCCCAGTGCGCACGTCGCCAGCTCCTGCCTTTAATCACCAGGCTCTCCCACGAATTTGAATGAACTGCAGTGGAGCGAACGGAAGGTTGGTTGGCATCCGGCTGAGTGAGATTTCAAATGGGGGGCTTTGGGGGGTTGGGGAGGAGGCCTGAGCAAAGAAAGGAAGCAAATGCACTTTTTGATAATGTTGAAAATTGAAAGAAGACCCCAATTTTTTAAAGTTTTTAATGAATACTAATGACCACTGGTGCACGAAATCTGTGCAGGGGCGAGGTGGAGGATGGGGGTGTCCCTCAGCCCAGTCTGCACCCTCTCATAATCTGGGACCGCTGGCTCCTAACTGATCACTTGCCTGCCTGTCTGATCGCTCCTAACCACTCTGCCTGCCAGCCTGATCACCCCCAACTGCCCCTCCTGCCTGTTCACCCCCAACTGCCCGACTCACCAGCTTGATTACCCCCAACTGCTCTTTCCCCCTGGCCTGATCACCCCTCACCACCTCCGCCTCGGCCCTGCCACCATGGCTCTGTCTGGAAGGATGTCTGGAAGGTCTCCCAGAATATGTTCCGATCTAATTAGCATATTTCCCTTTTATTAGTATAGATTTTTATGGTCGCAAAGGATTTCCTGTTTTCTGTGCTGTGACCCCTCACACGCACTGGTCTTCCTAGGTGACTCCTGTGATGCTGACACAGAGGGGCAACTAGACAGAGGCCGTGGCAACCTGCTGTCTGCATCACCGGAGGCAGCGAATCCCAGCAGCCCAGCCTCCCGCCTCGGAATCTGCCTCCTTGTGGATCCCACACATTGTGGGACAGGGTGGGGTACACTTGCTCCCTTCTCTGCGCGGCCGCAGCCCTCGTGTGAGGAGGGCCCAGTGCCTTAGTTTACGTTTCCAGGTTGAACAGGTACAGTTCTCTCAGCTGCTCCCGCATGGAGGTGGTTTGGGCTGTGTTCTCAGGAGGGGCCAGGGCAGGAGGAAGTGACCACACCCACTCGGACCAGGGTCACCTGGGGTTCCTGCCCCGTTCTTGGCAGTCCTCCAAGTTCTACCTGACTTCACTCTTTTATATATATATATATATATATATATATATATATATATATATATATAAATTGATTTTTACAGAGAGGAAGAGAGAGGGGTAGAGTTAGAAACATCGATGAGAGAGAATCATCGATCAGCTGCCTCCTGCACACCCCCCACTGGGGATGTGCCCGCAACCAAGGTACATGCCCTTGACCAGAATCGAACCCGGGACCTTCCAGTCCACAGGCCAACGCTCTATCCACTGAGCCAAACCGGTTTCGGCTGACTTCACACTTGACCTTCTTGCTCCTGCTCCGGAACCAGCTTCCTCACCTCTTACCTTTCAGAGGACTCCAGTTCGAGTCCACCCTCTGGCTCTCTCTGCTCCTGTTTGTTTTGGTGGCATCCTGCCACGGGACCCTACTCTCCCCATTCAGCTCCCAACACCGTGGGTTTTACATCCGGAATCTCTGGGAGCCTGTGGAGGTCACTGCCATTCCCCCTTTGAAGCCCTCCTAGGCAGACGCCACATACTTCATGGACAGATTTCCCTACAGACCCCAGCATGCAAGTCCCCAACATGCAAGGTCCCCCAACATGCAAGGTCCCCCAACATGCAAGGTCCCCCAACATGCAAGATCCCCCAACATGCAAGGTCCCCCAACATGCAAGGTCCACCAACATGCAAGGTCCACCAACATGCAAGGTCCCCCAACATGCAAGGTCCAGGTGTTTTCTTATTAAACATATTTTTATTGATTTCAGAGAGGGAGAGGGAGCGAGAGAAGCATCAATGATGAGAGGGAATCATTGATCTTCTGCCTCCTGCACACCCCTACTGGGGATCGAGCCCACAACCTGGGTATGTGCCCTTGGCTGGATTCGAACCCGGGACGCTTCAGTCCACAGGCCGACGCTCTATCCGCTGAGCCATACCATCTAGAGCTCCAGGTGTTTTTTTTAATTCGCCAATTCAGTTATTTGAATAATTCGGCTTTCATCAATAGCCCTTGTTCGTTTGCATTGTAGACAATGCCTTTAGCCAAAATGAAACAACTTGTTTCCAATAATTCTAAAATTTTAAATACTTAACTAAAAAAAAGGTGCAATGATTGAAAGAGCTGCTTCCACGTGCTGTGTGTGTGTTACTAGGAACCCGATGCTTTAGAAGCGCTGCTCCTTGCGAATCGTAAGCTACCAGCTCACCGGGTGCTGGTGCGCCTTTGCGACGTCCGTGGTGTCTCCCCGCATTCCCTGCGCCGCTCAGTGCGCGGTGGCACCGCCGTGGCCACTCGCCTCGCGGTCCCTCTTCCCTGCCCGCCGCGCGGGAGTAAATCAGGCTCACGAGTTGTGGTGGCGGGGCTTTCAAAGTGGCTGGTCCTGAAAATGACCCCTTAGCAGCCATTTCGTTGCTGCATGCGCCTGCTGTCTTACTCCCAGGCACGCAAAATTCCACAGGGCACTTCGTTCACTCGGCCTTGTGGGTAGCAGTTTTCTCTAAGCTGCGGGTGAGTCTGTGTCACCTGACAACTGTGCCTGAGCCCCTCCCAGGGGTAGCACCGGGAGAGGCCACACCCGTCTGGTCAAGGTCACGTGGGGGCGCTGGGCGGTGGCTTAGCCCTGGGTGTGCGAGCATCACTCACAAGAGATGTTCCTGGTCTTCCAGGATCACAGAGGTGGCGGGAGCACCAACTAGTCAGGAGGCACCGAGGCCAGGAGCCACGGGAGCTCAGGGGAGGGAGGCAGGGGGAGCCAAACCGGCCCATTGAGAGGCCCGCAGAGGACACTCGGGCTCAGGAGAGTCATTCCGACTGCCCTGAGGGGAGGACAGCGTGGAGGCCTAGGCCAGAGCCCCGCTGGCTCGCTGAGGGCGGCAGGCTCGCGGGAGGCTCGGGGCAGGCTCATGGGAGGCTCAGGGCAGGCTCCGGGCAGGCCCCAGGGAGGAGGGCTGGGCTGGGAAGAGAAGGGAGAAGACCGTGTTGAGGGGCTCGGGAAGCGGGCATCTGAGTGCCATTCCCGCCGCATTGGCTCCTGACCGTCACACCGGTCTGTCCCCGCACCTGGAGGCAGGGGGCAGGGCCTCCGGCAAACACACGGAATCAAACGTGGTTTCTGTCTCTTCTCTGGGCTCGCCGGCTCTCACTGGCTCCCCTCAGCTCCCGCTCGCTCTCCTCTTCTGAGACGACGACAGAAATACAACCAATGTGCAATTCACGTCGTTATTGTCATGGATACCCGGCGCCAAGAAATGACTCGGCGAGATGCAGCAGCTGCGTGGGAACAGTAGCAGGAGCATGGGACAATGGCCTGATGGGATGGCAGCGGAGGGGAAGGGAGGGGAGGGGAGGGGAGGGGAAGGGAGGGGAGGGGAGGGGAGGGGAGGGGAGGGGAGGTAGGAGGGCGGCCCAGAGGCTGCCCGTGGGGTGAAGGACTGAGCAGCAGAGCCAGACACCAGCCTGGCATCTCTCTGAACGTTAGCTCTAACCTCGAAAAGGCCTGGAAGGCAGACACCACTATCTCCATTTCTAAAAGAAGAAAACTGAGGCCAAAACAGGTGAAGTCATTTTCCCACGGTCACACAGCTCCGGGCCAACCAGGGTTTAGGTGTGGGCTCCTCCGACTTCCTCCGGTGGCTTCTCGGTCCCTGCTGCTGCCCCTTTTCCTGAGGCCGATGGAGGCGCAGCTATAGGGAAGCCATTACGTTTACTCGTGGGCACTCCCTGCAGCCTCTGCAACCTGGCTTCCTTGCCACAGCCCCTCCTCCCAAACTTGAAATTCACAAATAGAACAGCACACATATACATACTAGAGGCCTGGTGCATGAAATTTGTGCATAGCGGGGGGAGGGGGAGTGCATCCCCTCAGCCTAGCCTGCACCCTCTCCAATCTAGGACCTCTCAGAGGACAGCCCTCTCACAATCCTGGACCGCTGGCTCCTAATCACTCACTGCCTGCCTGCCTGGTTGCCCTTAACTGCCCCCATCCCTTGCTGGCCTGATCACTCCTAACTACTCCCCCTGCCGGCCTGGTAGCCCCTAACTGCCCTCTTTCTGCCAGCCTGGCCATCCCCACTGCACCCCCCTATCTGCCTAGTCACTCCTCACTTCCTCCCCTGCTGGCCTGGTGGCCCCCAACTGCCCCACCCATGCCAGCCTGGTCGCCCCTCATGCCCACCCCCTCCCTCGGGCCTGGTTGCCCCATGCAGCCTGCTGTTCAGTTGTTTGGTTGTCCCTCACTAACCCCCCTGCCAGCCTGATCATAGGCAGCCATCTTGTGAGGGTGAGAGGGTTAATTTTCATATTGCCTCTTTTATATAGGATATATATTTATTGATTTCAGAGAGGAAGGGAAAGGGAGAAGCATCAAGGATGAGAGAGAATCATTGATTGGCTGCCTCCTACACACCTAACACTGGGGACTGAGGCCACAACCTGGGCACGAACCCTGATTGGGAATTGAATTGTGACCTCCTGGTTCATAGGTCACCACTCAACCACTGAGCCACACTGGCTGGGCTACAGCAGTTGTTGATGAAAAACAATGTGACTCCGGCAGCTCATGTAGTGGGTCCCGCCGACATGCCTGCTGCTTCCCGGCGGGTGTCATCCTTAGCTCTCCGAGGTCACAGGAGAACCGTGTCATCCTTAGCTCTCCGAGGTCACAGGAGAACCGTGCAATCCCTGGGCTCGGCCGCTGGCCATGCCTTCCCAGGAAGGGCACGCACAGACCCTTCCCAGGGACAAGGCAACGGCAGCCCCGCCCGCCTGGCAGCCCGCCCCTCCAGCCGCTGGGCCATTGCCAAGTGCTGCTGAGACGCCTGTGCTCGGCCCAGGAGGCTGTTGACTCACGGGGCCGTCTTTCCGGCCTCAGGAAGTCCAAGTGATACTTGGCTGGGGTCAGTACCAAGAATCCTGAGCGGGCAGTTGGCATCTCACTTTGAAGATCTCCCGTGGCCAGACAAGCACGGCCAAGTGCTGACATGGACGTGGGAGATTGGGTGGTGATGAAGCTCTCTGTGGACCAGGCTCGTCTGGCCACCCTGAGCTGCTCTGGGCGGAGGTGGCTGCCTGGTGCGCAGTCCAGCCAGAGGTGCCGGGCGCCGGGGTCCTGCCGGCCCTGCAGGCTTGCTGCCTGTATTGTATTCCCCGTGGAGCGGCTTGCTGGCCTCTGAGCCCATATGATCAGGGCCCATTCATTCATTCATTCATTCATGAATAATAGATGGTGCACACCTACTATGTGCTGGGCTCTGGGGAAATGGAGAACACTGTGGTAGGCAGACAGACACGCTTCTTGCCCGCCAGGACCTCACAGCTCAGCACAAGGAAAGCGAGCAGCACAGAGCTGTGGTGGCTGGCAGCGGGTGAGGTGGAGACAACCCCAGCCTGGCTCTGAGAGTGCGGAGGCGGAGCGGGTCTCATCGGCAGAGGTGGAGTAGCCATCCCTGGGGAACGGTGTTTGAGCTGAGATTCGGGGGAATGAGGTACTTCTCAGGCCCTTGGGCTGAGAATGGATCAGGAGCGGGACTGGACAAGCGCCGGGCGTGTGCGCATCGACACCCGAGCAGGCAGCACAGAACTTGCTCGGATTTTGCTCTAAAAGTGGCAGCAAACTTCAGCAGAGAAAGGAGGGGCCCTCAGCCACGTGACACCTCCCTCTTTTCTCAGACACCACCCCCCTTCCCCCCCCCCCCATTCCCTCGTTGGGTTTCTCTCAGCCAGTAATCCCTGTCCTTCCCTCGCCCTGCCGTGTCACCACACGGCCAGCTTTCTCGGGGGCCTGTGTCTCCTCCTGATGGAGCTGGTTCCACAATCTGCCACCCCCTCCCCACCACCCCTCTCCCGCTCACATCCCAACCTCCTCCTTCGCCACCTTGGCCCCGATCTCCCCTCTCTCCTGTGTCGCTGGCCACACGTCTTCTGCGACGCCCAGGTCACAGCGGAGGCCACAGGAGAAGAGACGAGGGCCCTTCCGGGTCAGGCACCCCTGCGGTTCCGGGGGGCAGGAGGCTGCAGGAACCCTCCGGTGGGCTCTCTCACCGGGAGACACTTGCCCTCGGAGGTCCTGCTGAGGGAGCTGGGGGTCTCTCCCTTGATTGAGCTTCACGCAGGCCAGGCCGGGAGAGGCGGAACGCATACGCCGGAAGTGGGTTTAGCAGGAAAGTTGGGGTTTGTTTCCCTGGCAACGCTAACTCGGCCTCCTTACAGCTGGAGGCCTGGGTTTCTCCTTCCCCGCTCCGGGGCCAGCGGACACTGAGCGCGGCCAGCCTGTGCGGGGTTCCGTGGGGCTGGCGCTGGGGCTCCCTCAAGGTGTCATCTCCCTCAGGGCCATGGGTTGATGCTCACCCCACTGGCTGGGGGAACGGGCCGTTTTGTGACGTCACACACCAGGGCGGTGTCAGCAGGGCAGGGCCAGCTGAGGAGGTGGGGGCTCAGGAACAATAGTGGCTGGAAGGTGAAGGCCAAAGCAGACAACAGTCCAGGAGTTGGATGGCCAGGGCTGGCGCAGGGGTGTGTGGGAACACAACCACATCATGTACACGGCCGCGTGTTCTGACCACTCACATCTGTTTGGGACATTTTATAAAACAAAGGTGAGGTTCACTAAGAGTCCTCAAGGCACGGCGAACCCCAGTTCATCCATCTGAGTAATTTGCATTTGGTACAATTTGGGCCATCTCAGTGCAGGGCCGGGCATCACCTCAGCCCTTCAGAGCTCCTCCGTGTCGGTTTCACATTTTGAGGGTTCCTGGCAGTAAGTCCGTGTGTCCTTTCCCCGATGTCATCAGTAGCCACGGGCTCACCCAGCCTGACTTCTTCATGTAGAAGGTCAACTTCGTGACATGCAAATCCCATTGCACCATGGACGGTCCGTGTGGTGAGGCAGCCCCGGCCGCCGAGGTGAGGTAAGCGGTTCACGGCATTACGTGATTGCTGTCCGATGGAGCTAATGCACTGCCTTGCTCTTTGCCTCTCCCTGTTTCCCATGAAGTCGCTGTGGGATGGAGGTTCCACAGCTAATGTAATGTGTGGCCTCACTTGTAGCAGCCGGTGACGGGAGAGTCAAGGACACAGAGAAAACTTGTCAGTCAACGTGCTCCTCTCTGCTAACCCTGACCTCCAGGGGCCCTTCAGACATCGCGAGGGGAGGAAGAGAAAGTTGTGTGGGTTCTTGTTTTTCTTTCTTACTTTTTAAAAATATATTTTATTGATTTTTTACTGAGAGGAAGGGAGAGGGATAGAGAGTTAGAAACATCGATGAGAGAGAAACATCGATCAGCTGCCTCCTGTACACCTCTCACTGGGGATGTGCCCGCAACCAAGGTGCATGCCCTTGACGGGAACTGAACCTGGGACCTTTCAGTCTGCAGGCCGATGCTCTATCCACTGAGCCACACCGGTTAGGGCAGGTTTTTGCTTCTTGTTTCTCTCTAAGGGCGGAGTGTTCATTACTGCCCGGGACGCTGTACCGGGGGCCTCCGCGTGGACCGGAAGCCCTGGCTGCGGTGGGCGGAGCGACGTGCGAGGCTGTGCGGCCAGCAGCTGGCGTGGAGCGGCTCCTGTGGTCTCCGGGCGGCCAGCACGAGGACAGGGACAGCGCTGACGTTACTGACACGTGCTGCCCCGTGCTGCCCAGGCATCCTCTCATCTAGGCCACGGACTAGCATTGCTCTGTAAGGTGTGACCCCCATTTTACAGACGGAGAGACTGAGACTCGTGTTGGCTAAGTGATATGTCCGAGCTCACACAGCTGTGCATGTCGAAGCTGGGGTTCGAAGCCCAGTCCGCCTGTGTCCCACACCCTGGCTCTCCGTAAGGCTACCCTCTGGGACCAGGTCATGCTGAGGTCCTTCCTCACTGCCAGGGTCCGGAGTAACCGAGGGGTGGCATCGAGTCCTCGGGAGCAGATGAGAGACTAGAAGATCCGTACGTACACGAAACACGCAGTGAGGACAAACATTTGTACAAGAAGATGTAACACTGTCACTTTAAGAAGGAAGCGCCCTGCCCTGGCTGGTGCTGCTCAGTGGTTAGAGCGTCAGCCTGTGCACCAAAGGGTCCCGGGTTCAATTCCCCGTCAAGGACACACACCTGCGTGGCAGGTTTGATCCCCTGCCCTTGTTGGGCACATGCAGGAGGCAACCAACTAATCAATGTGTCTCTCACATTGATGTTTCTCTCTTTCTCACACTCTCCGCCCCTCACCACTCTCTTTAAAAATCGATGGAAAAAGTATCCTGAGGGAGGATTAGCCAAAAAGCAGGAAGCTCCCTGGTAAGACACAAACTATCAATTGTTGTAAAGATTCACATCACACTTTTTTATTTTTATTTAATAAATCTTTAACACTTTTTTTTAAGCACGTGAAGGAAACCTGCCTGGATTGCAGTGTTGGCCTCGGACGCAGTTCCGTGGGATCTGCCGTCTGAAGCCACCTCAGACATTTACAGGAAGTGTTTGGGTTTACTGTGGCCGTTCAGCTAAATCCCCCGACCTTCTTCTCGGGTTTCTGCGTACATTGCTATCGTGTGGACTGCCCGACATTTATCTGTACCTTACAACCATGGCGATACGTTTCTTCTCTTCTTTAGACAAAGGCGTGTCTTGTGATGGTCATCACCCCGGGACTTCAGATTTACCCCGTTAGGGACTTGCTGTGTTCTGTCTGTGACACCGTCATTCTGGGAGCCCGCTGCCTGGGTCTCACCCCTGTCCCTGGGCCTCTTACATACTCAGATTCGGGTTCACAGACAGCCATGGAGCCCTACTGTGTGCTTCTCGCTACGTCGCCTTTCTCATCCTCACAAAATCCCTGTTTTGCAATTGGGGCGTGACCGGTGGGAACTGAGGCTGGGAGAAGGCGGTGACCTGCCCGAGGTGACCTTGGCCGCCGGGATCCACCTCAGATCTCGCCGCCCGCGCTGGGACACATGCTTCGTGTCACATCAGAGCCTTTCCGGTTTCCCAGCAGAAGCCTCTTTCCTCACCTCTAGACAAGCCCAGGACTGGCTTGTGGAATCCCGAAACAACGATTCCGCGCATCCCAATCAGAGGTCGCCTCGCTGACATTCTCAGCGCTGTCTCCAGCGGACAGGGCCGCCATGCTCAGGGCTGGGGTTGGGGGCTGTGGGCAGATGCTCGGGCTCCTCCGGAGAAGGGACCCGGGGGTGGAAGGCTTCACCCAGGCCCGGTGCCCGGTCCCTGGTCCCCGGTCCCGCCGAGCCCCATCATTATCCCTCTGAGCAATTGCTCCGCGCCCTGTGGTGGGAGAAACAATAGCCAGATTGAAAGGAGCTATTTGTGCCAACGATGGTGGCGTTTCTAAAAAGGTTTATTTTTAACGTTTATTGTTGGGGAGGAACTTTCATTGTTCGGAAGGAACTGGAGCCCACGTTCAACCGAACCGCACATCTACCCGGCCAGAAATAGTGAAGTCGCCTCAAAAGCCTGCCCTCTCTCTCTCCTTTGCAGGGTGCAGAGTGCTGCTGGCGCTGCCCCCGCAGAGGGTGCCAGGGGGCCCGAGGCCGGGCCAGGCCGGCCCCCACCGGGCCGGGAGCGGCCGGCAGTGCCGGGACCTTCTCTGAATCCCGGGCCGTGTCAGCTGCCACTTGGCAAACGACACAATAGAATGTGCAAGCGAGCCGCACTTGCTCCTCTTTTATAGGAGTTGCTGGGCAACCGCTCTCCCTTTCGCACAGAAACTGCCGTCCGCGCCGTCTCGGCGAGAGTGCTTGACGAATGCATGGCGCCTGTGGCCGCGGCCAGGCTTGGGAACCGGATTCCTCCACGGGCCACGCAGCGCGCCCTCCCCGGTGCTCCCTGCATTTCCGACCTCGCAGGTGAGGGGCCTGGATCGCCTGGCCGCTGAGAGCCCTGCCCTCTCTCACTGGAGGCGGCACAATTTCTCTGCCGCCTCTCTCTGAGCAGGAAGAGCACGCGCCTTCAGAGGCAACTGTGGCCACCACGTCTCTGCCAGGTGCACTGGAGTGTCATCCACTGACATCACGTCCCCGACGTCCGATGCCCACAGCCCGAGTTGGTAATTGTACCCGTGACCTCGACATTGCACTGGCCGCATGGGTCGCCTTTATTACTCATGAAACCTTGAGTGGGGAGGGGCTTTGGCTGTAAGGGCCTCGGGATGGATGTTGGCCCCGCCTCCTCCTTAGCGATGAAGCCGTGGGGGGGGGGGGGGGGACAAGTCCCACAGGCTTCTGAGACCTCATCCCGTGACCTAGAGAGCGAGCCGCGCCCCCAGTCCCGCCTCATAAGCCTGTTTTAAAGACAAAGCAAGTGAGCCCGTGTAAAAGCACTCAGCACGGTGCCTTAGAAATAATAAACATGCAAGTACAGGTAAAGGATGCCAAGTATGTTCTCTTCCGTCCTGTGGCAGGGAAAGGGAGATGTGGGGATGAAATGCTGTGCACGTGGGCCGCTGGCTGCTGCAGTGGACTCATGAAATGTCCAACAGCCCCCGTGAAGGGCCATGCGCTGTGGGGGGAGAGGCCCGAACCCCCTGGCCACAGAGCACGGTTCCTGAGGCAGGGGTGGCGAAGGAGAGCTGGGACGGTCAGTGTTCATGTTTTAAAACTTTTTGGCACGAGCCGCCGCCGCTGCACGCAGTGTCCGGGTTTTCTTTGGCACCGAGCAGATCTGAGGACGCCTGGGTTCCCGACGGAGCTCTCTGACCGACCCGGGGCCCGTGGCCAGCCGCTCGCTGGCTCTGAACCAGTTTCCCACTGAAAGCAGGGATCAGGGCGCCGAGCTGGACAGTGCCTAGGGGACCATGTCCTAATCCACAGAACGCTTTGAAAGAGGAGCCGGAATTGTTCTTGTTTTCTATGGCTGAAGAGTCCAAGGTCAAAGGAGGTACCAGACGCCCACGGAGGGGCGCTGAGGGCCAGCGTGGACCAGCCCTCCTTGCTCCAGATCCGCCCTGTGACCGCCGCTGGATCCAGGACACCAGGTGGAGGGGTCTGCCCAGTGACGTCACTCCCCTCACTCTGCCCCTGCCCCGCTGGCCACGACCCACAGGCTCACTCCGGCTGAGGACAGCCTCTTCCCTCCCTTTGGGCATCTTGGTCTTTTTTTCAGGGAAGGAATCTCTTTCCTTAGGAAGCGGATTACTGTAGATAATTTTTTACAGAGAGAAAGGGAGAGGGATAGAGAGTTAGAAACATAGATGAGAGAGAAACATCCATCAGCTGCCTCCTGTACACCTCCCACTGGGGATGGGCCTGCAACCAAGGTGCATGCCCCTGACCGGAATCGAACCTGGGACCTTTCAGTCCAAAGGCCGACACTCTTATCTACTGAGCCAAACTGGCTAGACCAGAATCCATTTCTTACATGGAAGTGTACTGAGCTTGTTGGAAGAAAAGTCTTACAAAGAAAAGACTGAATGAGATTCGTTGGTCCTGCAGGTTCTTTCATGAAAACAGCTGTCCTCGGACAGGCCCGGGGGTTCGAGCCCTCGGACAGGCCGGGTGCGGGCCCTCAGGGGACGTGCCTGTGACTGCGAGTGAAGCTAACGTCCGTCACCTGAAGCTGGGCAGATTATCCGTCTATGGTTAGACCTTTACTTCTGTAACCCGTAAAGAATTTTTGTGAGTTTATTTGAGCCAAACTGTTGGCATATGCCAGGAAGCAGAACCTCAACGGATTGAGATAATGCTCCGGAGAATGGCGGGTTATGTTTCTATATTTCTACATTGCAATCAAAGGAAAGGGACGTAGGGGAGTTACATGAAATCCATTGGTGATAGATTAGGGCGGTGGGACAGAGCGAAGCGGGGAAACCTCTGGGATAGGGTAAAAGGTGAAATGATGGACACGAGCTTCTTTTACAGAGATGGCTACAGGATACTCTAACGTAATTAACAGTTGACAATTCACTCCATAACAATAACAATGAGGGAATGTCTGGGGCCATTTGTTGTGCCCCGAGGGGTCCGGGGTAAAAAGGAAGTTACAAGTTACCCAGACATCTCACAGATAGGTTATCTCAGAGGCGTGAAGGCAGATGGGCTCAGTAAAGTAGATCGAAGTTGATCTTTGTCAGGTGAGATATCTGGGACATGACTACCCACTATAACCTGTTTGTAGTTAGATATTTAGTTTTTAAACCATCTTTTGTGGTTACTTTAGGTCTCTGAGTTTACAAGACTGCCACGCAGGCCTCCCCTGAGCCTGTCAGGTCAGCACGTGGCTCCTTTCTTTCACGCTACGCTGAAATTGGGAAAAGTGAGGCCTGCAGCGTGTCAGCCTCCCGTTCCCAGCCAGTTCCATCCCTCTCCACACCCCAGGTCTTAGCTGGCGGTGTTTCCTGTTAGTTCTGTGACATTCTTTTCCTTTTAGTCTTTGTATGCGTACGCCGTACACCACGGGGCCATTGCAGAACACTCTCTCTGCCCCATCATGCCATGTCACCGTAGCCTGCTCCAGAGTGACTGATATTCTAACCTTGCCATTTACCCGTCCATCTGTCTCCATCACCAGGTTGCTAGTCTCCAGATGCACCATCCTCACTGCATTCCCTTCGCTCTGCAAGGGCCCGCCAGCTCATTTTAAATGCTTGATAATGAAAAAGTAAACAAAGCCATGCCATCGTTTCAGTTTGTAATATTTAATCTCATGGGTGTTTTCATGACCTGCAAGGGCATAGGATCCTGTGTAGAACATAGCGCCGACGATAAGACAGAACAACTAGGCTTCCCACTGAAACCCGCACAGAGACCCAGCCTAGGGAGGCGCCTTTGGTGTTCGGCAAAACAGCCGCAGCAGCAGCAGGAGCCACAGGGAGCTGTGGGATCGGTGTCTCCGGGGAGGAGGCTCGCTCGCCTTTGGGAAGCACCGTGCTGAGTGAGCGGAGCAGAGGCCTGGCTTCCGGAGAGCTAACTGTGAGGACAGCTTTCCATACTCGGGGTCCTGTCGGTTGAGGAAGATCTAGAATAAAAGGGCCAGCCCTAGCCGGTTTGGCTCAATGGATAGAGCATCACCCTGCAGTCTGAAGGGTCCTGGGGTCAATTCTGGTCAAGGGCACATACCTCGGTTGCAGGCTCCCAGCCCTGGTCAGAGGCATGTGAGAAACACCAATAGATGTTTCCCTCTCCCTTTCCCTTACCCTCTCCCTCTCCCTTCCACTCTCTCTCTAAAAAAATCAATGGGAAAAATATCCTTGGGTACAGATTTTTAAAAAAGAAGAAGACAACTAAGGTCTTAGGAAGAACGCATCTTAACGCAGCATAAAAGCTGTTTGTAATTCCAAAGTGTGGTCAGTTGCTTTAAAGATGGCCGTCATCGCTCCTTCCCCCTCTGAACCCACCTGCCATTTCCCCCGGGATCAGGTCAGACTTCCTCCCCACTGAACCCCGCTGGCCTCCGGTTCCTACTGGACCGGTGGAATGAGGTGGAAATGAGATTCCAGCATCGCCAAGTCTGACAAGCCTCGCAGCTTGTGCCGGCCTGGGACCTGACCTCCAGGATCTGAGTCTCTCCGGAGTGTGCCGGTGGCTCAGTGTGGATGACCCATTCCCATTATTTTCAAGGGAAAATGGCAAGAGTCAAAGATACGATTTTATAAAGCTCTTAAATATGTTGAAAGAAGTGCCACTTTCACGACCTCACAAGTATTAATACCTTAGAGTGCCTTATTCTCCACGACCCATATCCCTCTTCTGTGCTCCTTTGGGCGCTAGTGTGACTTTAGAAAGATCACGGTCAAGGTCAAAACTGGCGATGAATATTGCCAACAACATATATTAGCTGTGTGGCATTTATTTTTTTTAAAAAAATATGTTTTTTTTAATTAATTTTACTTATTTATCTTTTGGTTAATCCTCAGATGAGGATATTTTTCATTGATTTTTAGAAAGTGGAAGGGAGAGGGAGAGACAGAGAGGAACATCTTTGTGAAAGAGAAACATCAATTGATTGCCTCCTGCACACACCCCAACTCGGGCCCCAGGGAACCTGCACCTGAGGCATGTGCCCTTGAACGGAATCGAACCTGGGACCCTTCAGTCTGCCGGCCGGTGCTCTGCCAAGCCGAGTGACATCTGGTTACAGCTTCTTTGGACTCTTACTACACTCCAAAGGTCCTTTGAATGGGAGGAGCAAAATCGAATCTTTTAATAACGCAGACTCTCTGAAGGCTTGCCACATGGTCTTGCTATTTTTCCACCAAAGTGTGAGCTGCAGCTTGAATTTCCCCCACGTGCCCATCTTCCTTTGATACTGTATCTCCGGCTCGTTCCCCACTCACACTTCCGGGGGAAGGCAGCCGATGGCGGCCAGCGAGCGTGCGCCCTGGGCTGGGCAGCACCACTGCCTGAGAACCAGGAAGGCGAGGCTGGGTCTTTAAGGTCTGGACACTGAGCTCCTCAGGATGGCCAGGCCTCAGGGTCTCTCTCCCTCGGCTTTTCCTGCTGATGGTGAGGCGAAGGTCTAGACAACTCTGCGCCGCTGTGTAAACACCTGTTCATAACGCAGACTGCAAGGCCCTCGGAACAGGGAATTCACAGGAGAAACATACGTGGTCAGGGCACGTGCGGCCTAAAACAAGGTACCACTCAGAGCAGCGGGAAGGGGCCACAGGCACTGGTTTAGCCCTGATGGTGCAGCAGAGTGGTCATCGCGGCGTGAACGCGAGGGAGGAACCCAGTGGCAGTGCTGGGTTCTACGGGCAATGTTTCCACGCCTGTCCGATGCCTCCTGCCGGGCCCTCCCCTACCCACAGACACACTCACATCATGGCCATATGTCCAATGGGGGAAATAAAAAGGGAAGTGATCTACTGTGCTGTGTGTTTAAAAAATTATAAATGAAATGTTAAATGTATACATAGAGAGGACAATGTGAGCATTCCTCCTGCGAACCCCTCCTTAGAATCCATCCCTAGATTCAGTAGTTAATGATTCCCCCTCTTCCTTCCTTCCTTCCTTCCTTCCTTCCTTCCTTCCTTCCTCCCTCCCTCCCTCCCCTCCTCCCACCCAAACGAGGTCCAACCATTGCATTTGATTGTCATGCCTGTTAAGACTCTTAATTTGCAGCAGACCCTGCTCCCCATCCCCCTTTTTTCTGGTCCCTGGATGTTGCATAAACTGGGTTCGTTGTCCTATAAATTATACCAAGTTCTGAATGTCTGTTTGTTCTCCTACTGCCCTGCAAACTAAAGGTTAGACCTAAATCTTGATTAAATTCAGGCTTAACATGTGTGTCTCACTGCATTACATCATTCAGAAAGTACATTGTGTCTGGGTGTCTCATTCCGAGACGTGCCCAGTGGACCAGCGGGTTCCCGGGGGGAGGGGGACCCTCCCATTGCCAAGGTCCCTGCCACCCTTCTGCTAATGGCTTTAGCACCTGCTGGTGTTCCCTGCCTGAATCAATTATTCCATTAGTGGCTGGAAATGGCGATGTTCCCATTTTATCAATCCTTCTACATTTAATCACTGCAGTTCTCTGCAGAAAACATTGTCCTTATCGGCGACAGCTCTTCTGGTTTTTCTGAAATGTGGTCCTACAGGGTGACAGGAAAGATCAGTGCCCGTCCCTAATCCTGTCCACACTAAAGGTAGAAGCACTGACACAGTGCCATGCTCACATGGTGGTCTCTAAGTCACATGACACACTGACACAGTGCCATGCTCACATGGTGGTCTCTAAGTCACATGACACACTGACTGGAAGCAGGGCTTCATGGAGAAAAGGAGGCGGAGGGATAGAGGGGAGGGAGAGAGAGAGAGGGAGAGAGCACTCATGGACATAGACAACAGTGTGGTGATTGTGGGGATGGTGGAGGGGGATGGGTGGAGGTGGTAGAGGTCGTAGAGGGGATAAAAGGTGATGGGAAAAAACAAAATAAAATAAAAAATTTAAAAGGGCTGATTCCAAGTCTGAGGCTAGAAATAAGATGATGTTGAACCTGGTAGTGCCAGTAAACAAAGAATCTCTCAAAAGATTAGTACATAAAAGTGGAGCTGTGCCATAAGATCCCCTGGGTGCAAGCTGGGCTATCTGAGCACCAAACCCCAGAGCCACTGAGATAGACGGGCTCACGGTGAATGTCCTGGTAAAGCCCATGAGTTCATCAGGATATGGTCGAAAACCAGGAACAATCCGAGGACCACAGAGCCACCCTCCGAAGCAAAAGCAAATCCGTTGGTCGCCACTGCAGGAAAGAAAGCAGGACGCCAGCCCTGACTGTGAGAACCAGTAAGTTAAAGAGAAAGACTGATGGCGCTTTGGGAAGACCAGCATGGGCACTGCGAGAAGAGAAGGCTGGAGTGGCTAGAGTGGAAACCGGGACATTTGCTCTGAAATCCAGGACTGTGCAAACGGCCAGGAGCGCATAGAAGAAAGAGCTGGTCCCTGGTCCTGGAGCTCACACCGAGCGGTGGCCGGCTGGGGGCCGGGTGACTGCCCCTGAGGGGGACATGGGCGCGGAGAATGACAAGGGCAAGCAAGCGCCTCCGGAAGCAGGAAGAACGGTATCGAGCTACCCTGAGCGCTAATCCCCGGGGAGGGGGGTTGAGACAGAAATAAAAGATCACCCTCCCTACCCCAAACCGAGGCCAGAGGAGGGGAGCCAGCCGTGGGGAGCGCCGACCCGGGACCCGGACAGGATAGCCTGTCCCCGGAGGAGGGCCTGAGCCCACAGGGAAGGGACTGGGCAGGGTGGGGGGGGGGAGGCTGAAATCGCCACAGAGGGGATGGGGCTCAGCCCCTGTGTGTCATCGCCATCTCTATTGTATGGTCGCTGCCTGTAACTGGGACAGAGGTGCCAGCCGGGCCAGGTGACCAGAGGACTCTGGGAAGACAGGGCGGGGCCAGGCCCAGCTGTGCTGTGTGGAAGGAGCCAGGCCCTGTGGCTGAGCGGCCTCCTGGGAAAAGAGGCGCCGTGTGGAACAGCACAGGTGCGCCAGGCGGCGCTGTGTCCAAGTCCTCGCACCAGAGATGACCTCGACCCTGAGGCCGGAGACACTCTGAGGGACCAGCCAGCAGGGGGTGGGAGCCTGAGGTCTCTCTCTCTCTCTCTCTCTCTCTCTCTCTCTCTCTCTCTCTCACACACACACACACACACACACACACCAGCCAGCAGGGTGTGGGAGCCTGAGGTCTCACACTCTCACCACTCTCTCTCTCTCTCTCTCTCTCTCTCTCTCTCTCTCTCTCACACACACACACACACACACACACACACACACACACACACACCAGCCAGCAGGGGATAGGGGTCTAAAGTCGCACACACGCACAGGGACCAGCCAAAAGGGCATTGGGGGCCTGAGGACTGACTCTCTCTCTCTCTCTCTCTCTCTCTCTCACACACACACAACACACACACACACACACACACACACACGGGGACCAGCCAGCAGGGCAATGGAGAGCCTCAGGCTGTGGGGTCAGGGGTCAGGGGGGTGGTCTCTGGGGAAACCCCTGCAGGACCCTCTTATTTTCTATAACAGTTTGTGGAAAAATTGACATTATTTCTTCAAAAAACGTTTGGTGGAATGATACCATGAAATCATCTGAGCCTGGGGTTTTTCTTTAGGGAAGGATTTTAAATTATAAATTCATTTCCTTCACAGGCAAAAGTTATTTTTATTTTTCCCTTCAGTATGCAAGGGAGTGCTTTTCTCTAAGTTTTTTTTTTTCTTTTCCATTTTACCTAAGAAATTGCTTTCTTGGCATAGAGCTGTTTATATTTTCTTACTAGAGGCCCGGTGCATGAAATTCGCACAGGGGGGAGTGTCCCTCAACCCAGCCTGCACCCTCTCCAATCCGGGACCCCTCGGGGGATGTCTGACTGCCAGTTTAAGCCGAATCCCAGGGACTGGGCCTAAACCTGCAGTCGGTTATCCCTCTCACAATCTGGGACCACTGGCTCCTAACTGCTCACTTGCCTGCCTGCCTGATCATCCCTAATTGCACTCCCCCCAGCCTGATCACTCCTAACTGCCTCTGCCTTCTGGTCTGGTCGCCCCCAACTGCCCCCCCTGCCGACCTGGTCACCTCATGCAGCCTGCTGTTCAGTCATCTGGTCGTCCCTCACTAACCCCCCTGCTGGCCTGGTCACCCCATGCAGCCTGCCAGCCTGCTGCTCAGCCATTACTGTTACTGTGATGGTGTCCCAGATAATTTGCATATTCCTCTATTATTAGTATAGATTGTTATTGTGGTGTCTGTGGGAGCTGTCGTGATGTTTCTCTCTCATTGTTGACATTGTCAGGTGAGGTCTGTTCCCTGATCAGTATGACAAGGGATTTATCAGTTTTGTTGGTTTTATCTATTTTCCTATATTTTCCTATTTTCTCTTTGTTATTATTCCATCCCTTATACTTACATTGGGTTTATTTTGCATTATTTTAAATCAGAAAAATCAATAAACAGAAAATAATTGCAACATCTAACACACACTAACCCAGGGCTGGGCAAACTACGGCCTGTGGGTTGGATCCAGTGAATAAAACTATTGAATTAAAAAAAAAAAACCCAAAAAACAAAAAGACCGTACCCTTTTATGTAATGATGTTTACTTTGAATTTATATTAGTTCACACAAACACTTCATCCCTTTGGTCCAGTTTAAGAACCCATTGTGGCCCTCGAGTCAAAAAGTTTGCCCACCCCTGCTGACTAACCTCTCTCTTTCTCAGGTGGTGAAGGACAAAGTTTCAGTAAATAGAAGGCTAGAAATTCCCAGTTTCCAGGGACAACTAGCAGTCCGAGTGAATCAGGTGAGTCACTGCTTGCTTTTCTACAGGAAAAAAAAAAATGCTGGAGAGGTCCTGGCCCATGCGGCTCAGCTGGCTGGGCCTCGTCCTGGGCACCAGCAGGTCACTGGTTCGATTCCCGGTCAGGGTACAAGCCCGGGGTGTGGGTTTGATCTCCAATCGGGGAGCATCTCACGTGGGTGTTTCTCTCTCTCCCCTCCTCCCTTCCTCTCTCCAAACACAAAGGCATTTCCTTACAACGCTAGAGAAGCACTGCCCTGGGCCCAGGGGCCAAGGAACGAATGTCCTGTCCTTTCTCCTGTCCGTTCGCAGGCGGCGCGTGCTCAGTACGTGCTCTGCGTGGCTCAGTGTAGAAACAAGGAACGGCAGGATGGTCTCTGTCGCTCACCTCCCAGGAACATCCTGACCAGAACTGCTGAGCAAATACAAATGGCCTCGCCAATACAGCTGGGAGGCGTAACGGCCAATACGCTAATTGAGCATTCACCAAGGGCGTCAACAAACTGACATGGGAGTCTCCCGTTTACCTAATAATTACTCTGCTTCCTGATGGGATGCTGCTGGCATTGTCATCAAAACAACAGGTGTTTACGGAAAGCCTGTCCGTGCTGCACCGCCCCGCAAAGAGCCCAGCTGCCAAAGGTTCCGCGTCCACGGGGGAGTCCAGGTGCACATGCAGTTAAGTGGTCCAGTCCAGCCGGCGTGGCTCCGTGGCTGGGTGTGACTCTTTGGTTGAGCGTGGCTCCGTGGTTGAGTGTGACTCCTTGGTTGAGTGTGGCTTCATGGTTGAGCGCTGACCTGTGGACCAGGAGGTCACTGTTCAATTCCCAGTCAGGGCACATGCCTGGGTTGTGTGTTTGAATCCCAGTATGGGGCGTGCAGGAAACAGTGGATCAATGATTCTCTCATCATTGATGTTTCTACCTCTCCCTTCCTTTCTGAAATCAATAAAAATATATTTTTTAAAAATTAAGGGGTCCAGGTTATCAAAATCTGAGTGCTGGGAGAGCTGCAGAGCTTTGGGGACTCAGAGGGCCACAGAGCACAGGGAACCTTCACAGATCAGGCTGGAGGGACGTGCACAGCAGACAAAATGTGTTCGTCCCCGAACCAAGAAGAAAGGGAAGAAGCACTCCTGTGTGCAGAGGGCTGCAGGGGTGAGCAGGGGGCGAGCTCACAGAGGCCAGGATGCCTGCCTGAGCCTCCGGCCTCCGCAGCCGGCTGCACTTTGCGAGCCGGGTGCCGGGTGCCGGGTGCCGGGTGCCGGGTGCCGGGAGCAGGGGAAGCGCAGCCGCAGCAGCCAGCCAGGCCTGGGCAAACGACCGACTGCAAGCACGTCAAGCTCACGCCCGCGGGCCACATGCAGCCACAACGAATATTTTTGCAGCCCAGCCAATGTAACGGTTTGTAAGAAACGATTTAATAAAAATTTCATAACTTAACTTTTACAATATCCTGTCAGACATAATTACTAATAACAAACTACAGTGTTCACTGATGACCGATTACTACAGCCGTGTGCATTTGTTTCCCTTCGTCCTCCACTAACACGCCGTTTCTCTCCACTGACACCGGCCGCGGGTATTTTAGCAGCCGACGGCCACGTCATTAGTCTTGGTCTGACTTGTTTGGTGTGCGCAACAGGAAATATTTCGCTTTCGGAGAACAAGAAAAATAGGTTTATTTGCGTGGCCCTTATTAATTTGTGCCGTTATCCAGTGTCTGGTAAGTTAATGCCCAAGAAAAAAATATTAATTTTTATTAAAATGCTCTATTATTTTACGTTAACGATAACTCATTTATTTCAACCCTTTGTATTCAGCATGTCTCTATGGGAATAAACCTACGTTTCTATGAAAATTGAAGCTTTTGTTTTCTTTGGCGGCCACGTAAGCTTATACCTTGTTTATATGGCCTGTGTTAGCCTTTGAGTCTGACATGGTTGGCCTGCAGGAACCTGGTTCCATTAGGTGAGCAACGCCGGTGCCTGGGGGTGAATGTGGGGGGTGTGCATAGTGAAGGACAAGTCAGGCTGACTTCTGTAGGATGGAGTGCAGAGGGGAGGAGGGAGACTGTAGGGGATGGCAGAGGGGAGGGGAGGAGGGAGACTGTAGGGGATGGCAGAGGGGAGGGGAGGAGGGAGACTGTAGGGGATGGCAGAGGGGAGGGGAGGAGGGAGACTGTAGGGGATGGCAGAGGGGAGGGGGGAGGAGGGAGACTGTAGGGGATGGCAGAGGGGAGGGGAGGAGGGAGACTGTAGGGGATGGCAGAGGGGAGGGGAGGAGGGAGACTGTAGGGGATGGCAGAGGGGAGGGGAGGAGGGAGACTGTAGGGGATGGCAGAGGGGAGGGGAGGAGGGAGACTGTAGGGGATGGCAGAGGGGAGGGGGGAGGAGGGAGACTGTAGGGGATGGCAGAGGGGAGGGGGGAGGAGGGAGACTGTAGGGGATGGCAGAGGGGAGGGGGGAGACTGTAGGGGATGGCAGAGGGGAGGGGAGGAGGGAGACTGTAGGGGATGGCAGAGGGGAGGGGGGAGACTGTAGGGGATGGCAGAGGGGAGGGAGGGGAGGCGGGTGAGGGCACTGGGGACCGGGTTCAGTGAGATGCGGCTTGGTCTCCCTGCCACCTGGGGCCTCCGCCTACTCTCAGGACAGGCAGGCTCTGCTCCGCCACCTCCCCCCGCCTGCCCCACGGCCTCCGCCATCCCTGCGGTTTTAAGATTTTACACAATGAGCGGTTCCCTCCCGCCGGTCAGAGCCTCCCAGAGGATTTCCAGCTGGTTACAGACTTAAGCTTCCTTTCCTTCCAGAGTGACATCGCCTGGACTGACTGCAGCCCCCAAGAAAAGCTTTATTTTTGGAAAGTTCTAAAGAACACCTATTCAGCTATTTTTGAGTTTTCAGAGTAGGAAAAGTCAATGCTTAATTGCTGAGAGCGAGAGAGAGTGTGTGTGTGTTTAGGTTCCCAGACAGTTACCGCTGTCTCCCTCGGAAAGCTGTGAACCGGGAGCGTGTCCATGTCCGTGTCCACGGGGCCTGCAGGTGGCCCTGCCGGGGGTGCCCCTCGCTGGGTGGCCTCCCCCTCCTCCCTGCGGGAGCCACAGCTCACTGCGCCCCGTCTGTGGACAGGCACCCGAGGCGGGTCAGCACGACTGAACGAGGCCGTGACACAGAGAACTCAGAAGAGGCTGGTCCTCCCGCCCACAGCACTGGCCTGGGGTCGGCAGGCGGCCTGTCAACGGGCCTCTCCACGTCCTTCCCCAGGAGGCGGGAGCCGGGCCTCAGCGGGGGTCTGTGCAGAGCGGGTCTGCTGGGGTCCGGGTCTGTGCAGAGAGCGGGTCCCCTGGGGTTGGGTGAGGCTGGGCTCCAGGATTTGCACAGAAAGCGGGTCTGCTGGGGTCGGGTGAGGCCGGGCGCCCGGGGTAGCCCTGGCCACTAGACCATGAGCTTCTCAAGAGCAGAGCCGTCCTGGCACCTGCCGAGCACCATTCCTGGCACAATCCGAGCTCAACACACGTGGAGACCTGGCCCACCTGCTCTGGTTGCCTGGAGGTGAGCGTCCCATCCGCGCTCTCCAAATCGTTACCATAACAACTGCAAGTGTCCGGGCAATGGCAGCAGCTGGTTGGGGAGACGCTCCGGTGTCTACAGCGCCCCTTCCTCTCCAGGCTGCCTCTCCTCTGGCCCATCAGGAGGCAGGGAGGCCTGACTGTCTGCCGGCTGCTGCCTGCTGGGGCCTGCCGTCCTCACTGGGCCGGGGCCGTGCGCGTTGCCCTTTAAGTGGATTCCCTGAGGTCACCGCTGGACGGCCGGCTGCGCCCCTCCGTGTGCTTGGCTGGAAGCCTTCACTTCCCCTTCATGGGAGACATGGTCTGTGACCCGCTAGGTCAGCGGTTCTCCACCCTCCCAATGCCGCGGTCCCCTATACACCTCCTCACGTTGTAGTGACCCCACCCATAACATGTTGCTACTTCATAGCTGTAACTTTGCTACTGTTAATGATCATAATGTAAATATCTGGGTTTTCCAATGCTTCCCACAGGTTGAGAACCGCTAGTCTAAGACCATCGGAAAATACAGATATTTACATTACATAACAGTAGCAAAATTGCAGTTATGAAGTAGTGATGAAAATAATTTTATCGTTGGGGGTCACCACAACACCACAACACGAGGAACTGTATTAAAGGGTCGTGGCATTAGAAAGGTGGAGAACCAGCCGAAACCGGTTTGGCTCAGTGGTAGAGCTTCGGCCTGCAGACTGAAGGGTCCCGGGTTCAATTCTGGTCAAGGGCTTGTACCTTGGTTGCGGGCACATGCGCAGTGGGGGGTGTGCAAGAGGCAGCTGGTCGATGATTCTCTCTCATTGATGTTTCTAGCTCTCTGTTCTTCTCTCTTCCTCTCTATAAAAAAATCAATAAAATATTTTTTTTAAAAAAGAAAGAAAAAAAAAGAAAGGTGGAGAACCACTGTGCTAGGCGGAAACCTCGAAGCCTTGGTCCCTGCTGCTGTCTCCAGGGAGGGTCTGGGTTTCAGGGCACAGATTTAGCCTTTCTATGCCATAAGCACATCTATAGCCACAATTAAATATAAGATATTGTGGTGTGTGGGGATGGTTTCCGTTCTGGACGCGTAGCCGTGAACTGGTGAAAACGCCAAGCGCTTCTCATCCCCTTTGCCAGGCTCAGCATCAGGGGCTCCTGCCGATGTCTGCTGGCTCCTGTGCGGGAACATCGCGGTGCGGCCTTGGCTGCAGGCTGTGCTGTCAGGACGGTCTCCCGCTGCGTGCCCTCCCCCCCCCCCCCCCCCGCCCTCCGCCATCCGCCCTTCTCCTCTCAGTGGTCGCACCGCGGCTGTCCTTGGTTTCCGTGGCCTCTGCTCCTGGTCTCCGTCCCCTGGAACACTCAACCGCCTGTGCAGAGCCTGCCCCCCGGGAAAGAGCCTCACACTTTTTTGACTCGAGACACACCTTCCTCACATGCGAGAAGCCTGTGTACCTAGGAAGCCGGCGTTCGGGGGTCACGGGTCTGTTCTTTCTTCGGGAACCAAGTCGGGAACCGGATGTGTTGGCTCCTGCTGCTCTTTGGGCCGGGCTGGGACGTCTGTGCAAACAGCCTGACCATTTGTTTTTAAACCCTCACCTGAGGACATGCTTAGAGAGAGGGAGGGAAGAATGGGGGGAGGATGGAGGGAGGGAAGAATGGGAGGAGGATGGAGGGAGGGAGGAGGAGAAAGGATAGAGAGGTGAATCGTGCCCCGTGTCCGTGCCCTGACGGGGGACCGACCACTCTCGCAGGCCGGTGCCTGACCGGGAGCTGAACCGGCAGCCTTTCTGGGCTCAGGATGATGCCGGGCCGGCCGAGCCGCCCGCCGGGACAGCCTGACCATTTGGCAGCCCGGCTTCCGGTCAGGAAGAGGAGGCTCACAGCAATGTTGTTCTTTCCCAGCCGCCACCCGCTCACCACCACCCCCCACCCCGCCCGCTGCCCTTTCTCTGAACCGAGACAGGGTTGGATCGGGGCTTTGTTTGGTGCCGGAGGCAGAGGGTTGGGGTCAGCTGAGGTCAGTGCCCATTTCATCTACAGCAGTGGGCCCTCCCTCGGTCTCAATGGAAAAACCTCAACCAGAATACATTTACACATAAGACTTAGTTTTCATTGAATTCTGTGTTGGCAAAGGAGGCCAGATCCCTATCTCTGGAGGCACTTAACCTCTTCAACAATGTTTTATTAATTTTTTTTCAAAGAACTTGTACTGCACCATAAATCAGGGGGCCCCTGCTTCTAAGGCGGCCCCTGAAGCTGGCGGACTGTTGACGTTCCTGTCATTTTAATGGAGACCTTGTCATACACATACTGGGGGGGAGGGGGGGAGGACGGGGAGGGAGGAGGGACAGAGAGCGGAGAACAGAGGATTGGTGTCCGGAAACCTGGCTTCTGTCCTGACGGGGCCATTCGGGGTGACCTTGGGCAAATTCCTGAGCCCCGGGCTCCTCATCTCCACAAGCAGGAGACGCCATCACACGTGAGCTTTCTCAGGCGCCGGGGGTTAAGGACGCCGAGTGCAAAGTCAGCGGAGCTGAGCGCAGCCCCATGAGGAACTCTCCAGACAGACATCGGGTTTATTTCAGAACCCACAGCTCTCCACGTGGCCAACGAGCAGGGGTCATGTTTCTTGAGGAAGCAAGACTGAGTGGCATTAGAGAGTGACAGAGGACGTGCAGCACGTCAGCACGGCTGCCGCCATGTTCACCCCCTTTGCCGGTGAGGGAACGCCGGCTGGGGCAGCCGCAGTGCCGCCTACCCCTGGCCGGAAAAAGCCGCCCTGGTTGCCTGCTTCACTCTGGCTTCTCTCTCTCTCTCTCTCTCTCTCTCTTAATAATTTGAAAGAGAGAGAGAACAGGAGGGAGAGAGAGAAATATCAACTCGTTGTTCCACTTAGTTAATGCATCCACTGCTTGCTCCTTGTCCGTGCCCTAACTGGGTATCGAACCCACAACCTTGGTGCATCAGGAGGAGGCTCTAACCAGCTGAGCTAGGGTTTACCTCGATTCACTCTTCACACCTCCATTTAGATAGCCTTCAGAATAAAGGCCGTTACAAGCATTGTGTTTTAAATGACTCCGGCTTTTAAGAACTCCGTTAAAAGCTAACCTGGTAGGCATTCTTCCTCTGGCCCATTGGGATGATAACCGGAAACCAAGGGGCAGGTGGTAGCTGACACGTGGTTCACATGTCCAGGGACTGAGCACACGGTAGAGGGATTTAAAACCTTGCTCTGTGTGAGCGCATGAGCCCATGCCTCTCATCCATCCTGTGGTTCCACACGCACCAGTTACCGAGTATGCCAGCCGGGAAGAGACTCTCCTGTGACAATTTCCCAGAGGCTGCATTGCCTGAGGTGTCCAGGGAGCCAAAGTCCAAACTTGTTTAGGAAAATGGCATACTCGGAATTGTTGGCTATGGGACGTTTATATATGACATTAAGAAATCCCCCCCCCTCCAATTTTATGCTACAATAGTCCTCAGACAATATGGACAATCATCAAATTTTAGCAGCGGTCAGCAAGTACATACCTCCTCCCCCTGATCATATGTCATGTTCTCCCTGTTTGAAGGAGTGAAAATTGTCACCTACATGAATTTTTCAAGCAACTAGTCTTATCTAATAAAAAAGTAATATGCAACTTAACCATACCCCACTACACCCACAAGCCACACCCACCAGCCAATCAGGAGTGAGTATGCAAAATAACCCAACCAAGATGGCTGTGGCCATGGAGAGAGCATGAGGTTTGGGTTTCCCCAGCAATGGAGGAAGCCAAGCTCTCCACCTGTTCTGGCCTGTCTTGGCCTCCACTGAAGGCTACAAAGTTTCTTATTATAGAAGATGAATAAATCCCAACAAAAATGGTTGTGGCCACGGAGTGAGCAGGAGGCTTGGCTCCACTCAAGGCTACAAAGTTCCAATTATAGGAGATAAATAAATCCCAGTACCAGGACCTCTGCTTGAGTTGCTGGGGGGCATGGCCAACATGCAAACCACCACAGGCCCCTCACCCAGGCCACCCCATGCCCCAAGGGAACCCCGACCCTGATCTGGGACACTCTTTAGGGCAAACCAGCTGGCCCCCACTTGTGCACCAGGCCTCTATCCTATCTAATAAAAATATAATATGCAAATTGACTATCACTCCAACACACAAGATGGCTGCCCCCATGTGGTCAAAGATGTCTGGTCCCATGTTAGACATAAAATTGCCACCACAAGATGGCCAGCAGGGGAGAGCAGTTGGGAGGGACCAGGTCTGCAAAGGAGGGCAGTTGTGGATGATCAGGCCAGCAGGGGAGGGCAGTTGGGAGGGACCAGGTCTGCAAGGGAGGGCAGCTGGGGGCAATCAAGCCTGCAGGGCAGGGTAGTTAGGTGTGACCAGGCTGGCAGAGGAGGAAAGTTGGGGGCAACTGGGCCTGCAGGGAAGGGCAGTTGGAGGGGACCCAGGCCTGCAGGGGAGGGAAGTTGGGGGGACCAGCCTGCAGAGGAGGGAAGTTGGGGGCAAACAGGCTGGCAAGGGAGCAGTTAGGCATCAATCAGGCTGGCAGGGGAGTGGTTAAGGGGTGATCAGGCTGGCAGGCAGAAGCGATTAGGGGCAATCAGGAAGGCAGGTAGGCGAGCAGTTGGGAGCCAGCAGTCCTGGATTGTGAGAGGGGTGTCAGACATCCCTCGAGGGGTCCCAGATTGGAGATGGTGCAGGTTGGGCTGAGGGACACACATTCCCGTGCATGAATTTTGTGTACTGGGCCTCTAGTATCTTTACAAAAGCACTAATGCTAGTTTTACACTGATACTATTTGATGGGATATTTGAGAAAATGAGTATTTTTCCAACCCTAGAGGAATTGCAGATGTTTTTACATGTTCTAAATAAGCAAGCTTCACTATGAATGTAAATGATTCCAATTTAAAAAATTTAAAATTAATTTCAGAGAGGAAGAAAGAGGGAGAGAGAGATAGAAACATCAATGATGAGAGAGAAGCACTGATGGACTGTCTCCTGCACACCCCACACTGTGGATCAAGCCCACGACACAGGCATGTGCCCTGACCGGGAATCAAATTGTAGCCTCCTGGTTCATAGGTCGATGCTCAACTGTGAGCCATGAAATCAGGGCTCATTACACCTTCTTGATCGTGGAGCGAGTGGAGCCCCTGGGCTGACCCCTGTGTTGGACACAGGCAGTGCCCGCTTGTCCTTCTGTGGCCCGTGTACTAATGGTCCGTCACCTATGAGGTCCGCCCACGGGGAACATGACCTCACTCCCTGAGGACATGCTGCTTTGGGTTTGCAACCTGAAGACGTATTTGTGACAACTGTGCAGAGAGCGAGACAGGGAAGAAGCCGGGAGAGGTTTGGGGCCTTCAGGGCTGGAATGTTCGGGCCCAGAGGTCCCTTCCTGCCTTAGCGATAGCGAGATTCCGAGAGGCACGTTCTCAGGGCTTGTAACCCCGTGTTAGCTCCCTAATCGGAATTTGGGGTCAGTTTGTTTAGATTCTTCTAAACCACAAAAGCTGGCGTCTTTCATGGGTCTAGACAAGGTATGAATTATGAATGGGCCGAAAAATAATTAAGGAAACAGATTTCAGCCCATCACGGCACATTCTCATACAACCACTGCCTTTTGGGAGCCAGCACAGTATGAACATTAGAGAAAACAGGCTTCGGAGCCCAGAGCACCTTGGGTGTGAGCCCAAGTTCACCACGTTTTAGCTGAGACTTAGACCATCCATTCACCCTCTCTTTTCCTCATCTGCAAAATGCATAGGTTTGTCCCTACCTCTTATTTGTGTGAACATTGAATGTAAAGCACTCAGCGTGGTGCTCAGTGTATAGCACACACGGAACCTTATTTCAATGCATATCTTCCTCTTACCTTCCCGATTTCCCTCTTCTCTTTCAGCCAGGACTGGCTAACTGCTCTAATGAAGGTAAATTTCAGGGGCTCGGCATAACAGGAGTCTATTTCTCACCCATCCAATCACTCTGCTCCCCGAGGTCCCTCGACACCCAGGCCCCTCCATTCTGAGTCTCACGATCGCCTAAAGCCCAATCACTCTGCTCTCGAGGTCTGGCGGACACCCGGGCTCTGCTCACCTCAGGTCTCCATGCTCCGCCTCGGGCGGTAAGCAGCCGGTGGGTCAAACTGGCCTGCTGCCTGTTTGGGTACCATTTTACCTGTTTAAATGGCTGGGGGAGGGGGGAGAGGATGAGGAAAAAGAAAAGAGAGAACCCATGGACATGGACAACAGTGTGGTAATTGGGGGAGGGGTGAATGGGTGGAGGTGGGGGAGGGCACAGAGGGGATAAATGGTCATGGGGGGAAAAGTATTACAAAAAAGAAAAGCTGAGGATGGGCATATTATTTTCTGAATAAAAATAAACCTAAAAACAAAGGGTATTTTGACTTTATAATGCCTGTGTATTTCTCTTTATTCCTCTATGCATTTCTACACTTTACGTGTTTCTTTAAAAAGATGTTTTTATTGATTTCAAAGAGAGGAAGGGAGAGGGAGAGAGAGAAACATCAATGATGAGAAAGAATCATTGACCAGCTGCCTCCTGCCTGCCTTACTCTGTACAGAGCCTGCAACCTAGACATCTGCCCTAGCCAGCCAGGAATGGTTCCTGGGCTGATGTTCAACCATTTGGTTCATGGAGTGATGCTCAACCACTGAGCCACACAGGCCGGGCTGGGACCATATTTCTTTATCCCAAATAACTTATTTAGTACATATTTTCACGCATGTGTCCAGGCAATAAATCATCTGAGACTTGGAGAGCAGGTAGGAGTTGAATGCAGATTGTTTTTTTTTCTTTCATCCTCATTTTGGGAGGATGGCATAGAATTCCAGATAAGCTATTAAATCTTTCACCACTTTACATAAAGCAGCCATTGTTTTTGTTGAAAAGTCAATTGTTGATTTAATTACTGCTTCTTAAAAAATGGAATCTTTCCAAGCCCAAGCCGGCGTGGTTCAGTGGTTGACTGTCGACCTGTGAACCGTCAGCTGCCTCTGCACACCTCACACTGCGATCAAGCCCGCAACCTGGGCATGCGCCCTGGCCAGGAATTGAACCTTGACCTCCTGGTTCATAGGTGGACGCTCAACCACTGAGCCTCTCAATTCCCAGCCAGGGCACATGCTCAGGCTGCGGGCTCCATCCCCAGAGTGAGTGTGCAGAGGCAGCCGACCAATGATTCCCTCTCATCATTGCTATCTCTCTCTCTCTCTCTCTCTCTCTCTCTCTCTCTCTCTCTCTCTCTCTCTCCCTTCCTCTCCCAAGTCAATAAGAACATATTTTTGAAAAGTGTTGTCTGTATTCTCTGGCTGCTTTGAAGGTTTTCTCTCCTCTCCGGTGCCGGCAGCTGTCAGGACGCGGCCCTGTGTCCGCCTGGGTGTGTTTATCCGTTTGGTTCTGAAGTGGCTGTCGAAGGTGCTTTGACTATTGCTGCAGTGGCTTCCACGCCCCGCCCTTCAGTAGTTCTCCTGTTCGCCAGCAGACAACCGGCCCGAAATGCAAACTTAACCACGTAGTTCCTTTCCAAGTCTTTCAGATGCCTGAGACAAACCCCAGGCCCGCCTCCAGGGGCCCGGGCCTCCGTGACTACATTTGCCCCTCATTTTCTTCTCCTGGATCCAGCCTGTGCCCCCCCCCCCCCCCCCCCGCAACAATGAGGTGAATATAGTAACCTCCTCCACAAACCTGCATGCCTGGATGTCTTGCTTTTGCTGTTCTTTCTGTCTGGGATGGTCTTCCCTTATCTCTGCCCACACACTCATCTCCACCCAGGTAACTGCTAACCGTCCTTCAGAACCGACCTCAGACACCGGATCTTCCAGGTCCGTCCTCGGTGGCCCAGACTGGCCCGGCCCCGCCACACCTGCCCCAGCAGCCTCCTGCCGGGTGTGCACTGCCTCTGAGAGGAGCAGCCTCCTCAGTGAGGACACCAGATACTAAGCTATTCGGAGGTGAGAGCCAGGGAGTCTTTGTTCTGTTCATCCTCACCCGAGAATACGTTGTTATTGCTTTTACCCTAGGAGAGAGGGAAAGGGAGCGAGAGAGAAACACTGATCTGAGAGGAGCACCGACCGATTGCCTCCCATCTGTGCCCTGACCAGGAGTGAACCAGCAACCTTCTTCTCTTTTCGGTGTGTGGGACGACGCTTCAACCAACTGGGCCAGGGCCAACATACTTACCTTTTCTATTTTTTTATTTTGTTAGTCCTCACCCAAGGATATTTTCTTCATTGTTTTTTAGAGAGAATGGAAGGGAGGAAGAGAGAGGGTTGGGAGAAAGATGAGGGAGAGTGAGAGAAACATCAATGTGAGAGAGACATATCGATTGGTTGCACCCCAACCAGGGCCCGGGCTTGAACCTGCAACCCAGGTAGTGCCCTTAATCGGGAATCGAACCTGGGACCCTCAGGTGTGCTGGCTGATGCTCTAACTACCGAGCAACACTAGCCGGGGCTAGATTACCCATCTTTTAACACCCAGTGCTCAGCCCGGTGCCTGTCACATCGAAAATGAATATTTGTGGAATGAGTTAGACAAAATCACAGCAACTAGGCTCCAAGGAATAACTATTTATTCTCAGCATTTACTGAGTCCTCGCTGTGCACCAGACACCAAGCTAAGCGCTCTACACACATTGTGTCCTGTAACTGCGACCCTATGAAGTAGGGACTATGATTATCCCCATTTCACAGATGAAGAAACTGAGGTTCAGCGAGGCCATACATCTACTCAGAATTAACAGACAGCACACGGCAAAGCCACGTTTCCGATCCAAGCCCGTGTAAGTGTGGGACACAGTCTTCCTCACAAAAACCAACCCTGTCACTACTCATCTCTGACAGCAGCACTCTCCCCACCCCCCAGCCTCCCCAACAATTCCCCAGGTTTGAGTACTAGTTACTGTGTGGTCACTTCTGTGAGGCTGGGTCCAGATCATGGTGACCCTCAATAAATGCTACCAAACCAGGAAATGGTGAATGAGAATATGAAACCTCCACCAGGTCTCACTTCAGCAAGCTCGAGTCCCCCTAACCCTGGGACTTTATGGGAATTAACATAGAGAGATCAACCGAAGGACTTGTATGCATGTATATAAGCATAACCAATGGACACAAGACACTGGGGGGAGGGGGGGCATGAGCCGAGGGTAGGGGAGGCCAGGGGAAGGGCACTGGGGGAAAAAAGGAGACATACACACTACTATTTGTAATACTTTAAAAAACAACAATTAAAAAATAAGATTGTGCCTCTTCAGTGAATGTTGTGTACAAGAGCGTTACACTTGTAAGATTGCACAGGACACTCAACACATTTTAAATAAACTATATAAAGGGTTGAAGAAAAGAAATGTTCATTCAAATTCTACCTCCAGATCGAGGTGTGAGTTAGACTGCTGGGGACGGAGCCTGGGCTGTCTCAGCCGCGCGTGTTGGAGGCGGGAAGTGAGCCCCTCGCCTGCTCAGTGACGGAAGGAGCGCACCCAGCCCAGGGGCCGCCTTTCCTGAGGGCCGCAGGGACAGGGCTTTACACACAAGCCCCCGGGGCCGGAGGAGGTGAAGAACCTTCCAGAGAAACTGATTTGCAACCAACAAGGGGTGGACCCTAGGGCAGCATCATGGGCATAGAGTGGGCACGGGGGTGGGGATGGGGGGTTCCTCGGAGGCCTCGGTGCCACGTGGGGACGCCCTCCATGGAGAGCACATGCCTGATGCATGTGATCTGCTTTTGTGGCTCAGCAGGGACCTGGCGAAGTGCTCCTCCCTGGTGGGGAGCACCGACAGGAGGTGGGCGGGGCTGTGGTGGGCGGGGCCTCAGGGAGGCAGCCTGTGTGTGCAGGCAGAGGCCATGCAGGTAGAAAGCAGGCAGAGGCCGTGCGGGTAGAAAGCAGCGCTGTGGCCTGCGCTGGCATTTGAGGGGTGAAGGTTAAATTGCAAAGAAATGACCCAAGGCTCTCCCGAATGACGCCCGTGGCAAAACGAGCCCCCGAGTTTCACCGTGTTAGGAAAGTAGAGAAACGGAGCCCACGTGAGGAGGCACGCGTCTCGGTGAGTGGTTGCCCAGGGAGTTAAGGAGTTAACACCTGCAGCTGGCACAGCAGGCTCACTTCTTACAGCGCCGTGACATTTCCGCCCTGGGTCCGACCCATGTGAAGAGGGTACAATAGAACCCCTTTATCCAAACGAGGAAGCAGATGCGGGGGTCTGCCCCTTGTCCCAGGGGAGGTCGCTCTGTCACGGGCACCCTTCGGGCAGCCCGGTCCCGCCTTTGCACTCGAACACCCCCCCCCCCCGGGTCACCCCTCGGTGTAGCCATGCCTCCTGTCCGCACGGCCTCTCTCCCCGGATAACCGCCCACCTTCCCAGCCGGTGAGGGCGAGTCGGGGGAGGCTGGGACCCGGGACTCGCTCCTCTGCTTCCTGATCCCTAGTCTTTCTACGGCCACGGAGAGTGGTGCCGAAACCCCCGCTCCACCCGGAGCGAGATTTTATGATTGAATCCCTCTTCTCTCCGCTACGTTGCACCCCAGACAAAGACGGGCGCGGGGTGCGGTCAGCGAGGGGTGCACACTGGATGGGCTTGGCGTCCCTGTGCCAGGTCCCTTGGCGTCGTTCCTGGGGTTGTACAAGCCAGGAACCTGCGATTGTATGAGGCCCACGCTGCCCCCAGTCAGCCTGACCCACACGCAGGGCAGGCTGTGCCAACAGCCGTGCCTGGGCACCGTGCTGGGCGCCTGGGAGCAGAGATGCCTATGGGACCCTGGCTCCCAGGGCCTGCGGTGCGGAGGAAATGAACGCTCACAGCACGGCGTGGGTGCCAGCTCCCCGGAAACAGCGTTCAGAGGAAGGAGACAGAGCGGGGAGGCCCAGCAGTGAGTGGGGGGCCGGCTCTGGTGATGGCTCAGCGGGACTCTACGCTCCAAGCTCCACCTCTGAGTGGCCCTCAGCCTCTGCCCACAGGCCCACACGCAGGGCAGTCAGGGCAGGGCTGGGCTGCTGTGATGTCTTACGGGGGCGGTGGAGGGAGCTAGGAGAGAGAGGAGGCTTTTGGCGGGAGTGGCCGTCCACCTGGGAGCAGGGCACCGGGCCAGCCTCCTCGCTGGTCTTTGCAGGGCGTTTCCGCCCGGACCCTCCTTCCTGAGCCTCCCCTTTGCTCTCTCCCTTCCCGCTCGGGTACACACTCTTTCTTCTCATGGCGGATTTTGTATTTTTAGCCCAGGCAGTTGCTGTGGCAACCACTAGAGCTGAACATTTTGTTTCCCCGAGAACAAATGCATGTTTAAATAGTCAAGCAATTTTCCGTTGTTCAAAGGAACTGCCATTTTCATGAGCATGTTATTCAGACCACATGAAAGAAAGTGGATTTTCTCTCGTTTATTGGGAGGTTCCCACAGTGTCCACGCTTCCCCAGGGGGCAAGGTCACGCTTGGTCTGCATCAGCTGCGGCCATCTCTCTCAGGGAGGATGAAGGGCCGTTGGATTGTGTTTTACTCCTCCCACCATGTTTTCAGAGGCCCTTCCCCAAGGGGCCCCTGACAGGGGCGAAAGCTCACCCCTCCCGCCCGGCAGGGAGCGCGCCCAGAGCCACTGTCCTCCGCCCTGCCCACGTCTGCTCACCCGGCAGTGTGAGTGGAAATATGGCTTCTGCTCAGGCTTTTGACCTTTCCCTGCCTTAGAGAAACTGTAGAAGTTGCGTGTACTCTGTCTGAGTACTCTTTCCTCCCAGGATATGGCACACACGTGTAGATTGTGGGTTGCAAACGTGACCCTGGTTTAGGATCCAAGGTTCTGAGGCTTCCCTCAGCCTCCAGATTCCTTCCAGGGTCAGGCAGGTGAGATGGGCCCCCCCCCCCCCCACCTCTGAGGAGGAGTCTTACCCCTGGGTCCTTGGGTGGGGAAAGAGGATATCGTTACTTTTGCTAAGGCCTAACTGAGACGCTCACTTTGTTCTGTTACAATCACAGGAAAGAAACCACAGGTCACTTTAGGACCCCCACTGCTTTGCAATTGCTGGAGTTTTACCAAAATCGTGTGCAGACTCATTGTTACTTTGAAATTATGGTATTTGTTAGGTGTGTTGTACAGCTCAATCTTCTTACTTTTAAGTTAATAGCTATGTATATGTATATGTATATGTATATGTATATGTATATGTATATATTCACTCCAACACACAAGATGGCTGCCCTCATGTGGTCAAAGATGGCTGCCCCCATGTGGACACAAATGGCAACCACAAGATGGCCAGCAGGGGAGGGCAGTTGGGAGGGACCAGGCCTGCAAGGGAGGGCAGTTGGGGGCAATCAAGCCTGTAGGGCAGGGCAGTTAGGGGTGACCAAGCTGGCAGAGGAGGGAAGCTGGGGACAACCAGGCTTGCAGGGGAGGGCAGTTGGGAGGGATCCAGGCCTGCAGGGGAGGGCAGTTGGGGCAAACAGGCTGGCAGGGGAGCAGTTAGGCATCAATCAGACTGCAAGGGGAGTGTTTAGGGGGTGATCAGGCTGGCAGGCAGAAGAGTTAGGGGCAATCAAGAAGGCAGGCAGGTGAGCAGTTGGGAGCCAGTAGTCCTGGATTGTGAGGGATATCTGACTGTCTGTTTAGGCCCGATCTCACCAGATTGGAGAGGGTATAAGCTGGGCTGAGGGACACCACCACCTCCTCCCTACCCCTATGCACAAATAACATGCACAGGGCATATATATATATATATATATATATATATATATATAATGCAAATTGTTCCCTAGAGCAGGAGTTTGACCAGGGAGCGGAGCCAGCTGGTCAATGGCCTGAGACCCCTCCTCCCAATCAACCCTACCCACCCCCAATCGGGGGTGGGGCCAGCCTACCAACTGCCTGTGGCCCCTCCCCCCAGCCAGCTGGACCCCAGCAGTGCATGAATTCATGCACCACCGGGCCTCTAGTATAGTATATTCACTCAGATCACAATTTGATTTTTATTATTTTGGGAACTGTATTTAAATTGCTTTCTTTGTGGTAAGTTATGTTTTGGTTTGTGCATTTAAAGACATCATTCTAAGGAGGACTCTGAAGGTTTCCCGGATTGCCAAAGGGGCCATGGCACCCGAGACTCTAACCACTGCTAAGGTGCACGTGCGAGCTCTAGTGTTCCCGTGTCTGCATGGATGACTAGCACGCTGACCCGCTCCCTTCACTTTCTGTGCTAAGATCACTTCAGCGCGGAGCCGCATGTCTCAGCAGAGGAGTCGGACCTCACCCTGCTCTCTGGGGAGCAGGTGGTCTTCTGACGAAGCTCCAGGTGCGGACCCGCCGCCACCCTGAGGGCTCCCTGCCTTGCTCCTCACTCCCCGCCTTGGAAGCCACGTGTGCAATTGGAAGCTGAGGGGCCATCTGCAGAGTGCAGCCCGGTCAGGGCGGTCAGGGGTCAGACTCCACCCTGTGCATGTCTAGTTGGAAGGGATTCAATGCAGGCAATTAGGGGCTGGGCTGGGGGAGCGAAGACCAGGGGAGCTGCCCTGGGCTTCCCAGAAACCGGGGATCGTAGGGCGCTGCTGGAACATCACTGACATCCGTACTGCTGCATCGGAGGGGCACCATTCCAAGTCGCCTGGAGGCTGCCCACAGCGTGGCATCTACCTTCTCCCGAAGCCCACACCCACCCACCCCCTGCTGCCGCTGCTGGAGGGCTCCGCCCCCTGCTCTCCAGGTTCTGCGCTCGCCTCTCCCGGGTACAGCCGCCCTGGCAGGATCCCGAGAAGCACAGACTTCAGGCTTCCAGCTTCTGGAAACGGAGGCAGAGGAGGGGTGGGGAGGCACAGTGCAGAGCCAGGCACAGAGCCAGCGCCCTAGTCTGGTGGTTGTCATGTGGCAGAGAAGATGCAGGTGAGGATGCCGGCACATCCGAGCTGTAGCCTGGGCCCTGCCTCTGGAAACTCACACTGTCCTCCTGGGACTCAGCTGTTACATCTGCACAGGTGCAGTTTTTAAGCCGAATCATATTCATATCAAGTCCTGAATCCCAATGGTTCTGGGAGTGCAGCTCCTTGGAATTCATCCCTAGCAATGAAGATGGACATCGTGGCTCATGAGCACCCGTGAATGAGTGGGTCTGTGAGCAGGACCTGTCTGGCTATAGGCTGAGGCATTCTTAAAAAATAAATAAATTATACACACACACTGAGTGGCCATATTATTATGATCTCTGAACACGTAATTATCTGGCCACTAAGTGTATATCCTATATAATAAAAGGCTAATATGCAAATTGCCCCCTCGACCAGGAGTTCGACCAGCAGGCAGGCAGGCCAACTGCCCATGTCGCCTCCCCCTGGCCAGGCTAGTCGAACCCCATCCATGCATGAATTCATGCACCATGCCTTTAACATACACACATACACACACACACACACACACACACACACACACACACACACACTGAGCGGCCAGATTATTATGCATTCAGAGATCATAATAATCTGACCACTCAGTGTGTATATGTAGATAGATAGATATAGATATAGATATAGATTAGATATAGATATAGATTTCAGAGAAGAAAGGAGAGAGATAGAAATGTCGATGATGAGAGGGAATCATTCATCGGCTGCCTCCTGCATGACCCCTACACCCCCTACCCACTCCTAGGGGTTGAGTCCGAAACCTGGGCGTGTGCCCAGACCGGGAATGGAACTATGACCTCCTAGTTTATAGCTTGATGCTCAACCACTGAGCCACACCAGCCGCACAAAGGATTCTTAAGGTTTGCTAGTGCTCTACAGAGAGGACCACTTTGTACACCGGGAAAGCCCACCGCCATTTTCTCTGCAGCTTTGGTGACAGGCCCTCTGGAAACAGGGACGCCACCTCCATAGGCACGCCTGGCGGCTTGATGGCTTTACCGGGGAGAGCGTCCCTTTGGTGCCTTCACACGGGCGTATTTTGGAGATAATTCCTCCTTAACCCAGAGGCATCTCTGTGTGAGGTAATCACCCACCTGGCAGATCCCCCCCTGACAGCACAGACCACAAGTACAGACGTCTCCGGACCTGAGAGAGCTCAGAGCAGCCTGGACCGGGCGAGAGGCATTCTGCTGCTGCTTTGCAGTCCTCTTCTCTTGTGGGCAGGGGAGCAGGCACGTGGAGCCAAGCCGCCTCTCCAGAGGCCTGAGCCCTGCGGTCAGGAGGAGGCGGTTTTGAGCAGCCAACATCAATTCTCGGAGAGTCCCTGCCCCCCAGGTGAGAGGGTTCCCGAAGGCAGAGAACAGGTCTAGCAGGAAGGCTCAGAAAGGAATGCGCTCACTATCTGATTTCATGCTTGACAGCAGCAGGCAGGCTGGCTCCCACTTCAGTCAGCCACACCATTCCACCATTCCTGCCCCCAGTGCGGGAGGCCTCTGGGCAGCGTGGGCGGAGCTCCCCTGGCATCCCTGGCCCCGTGGAGGGGAGGTAAGCTGGCGATAGTGGCGTGGAGGTTGGGGAATCTCTGCTTCGCCTGCCTCGCCTGGGCCCTGAAGTGACTGTGATAATCAACGGAATTCACCTTTTAAAAGCCACTCTTGGTACAAAGCTCAAGTCTGGAGCTCTTGGGGACTCGGGGATGAAAAGTCCATGGTTGCTGACTTTGAGATTTCATAACCTGCTTGAAATGAATAACACACCTAAGTAACTTTGAAACAACCCTGTGATGAGTGCTAAAACACGTTTCCAAATACCCTTTAGGGGAGAGAGGAGAACTATTTCTTTCTCCGTAAATAGGAGGAGATGGAAAGAAACAAGGTTCGAGGGGACCCGGAAGGAAATGGAGGCGTTTACTCACTAAGTGGTGGAGAAGATTCCCAAGGACGGTGGGGGGATGAACGGGTCATGTGGAAGCCCAAAGGTAAACTGAGGCTGAAAGCAGAAGTAGGAAGGGCGTGGCCTAAGAAATATGGAGTCACCTTAGATGGGCTCGCTGGGTGGGGGGCAGGATTGGGATTGCACAGTCAGAAACCAGCCTGTGGAGGCTGGGCTGGGGGGCTTGGAGTGCATCCTGTGGACAGTGGGGGTCAACGAAAGCTTTTTAAAATATATCTAATCTAATAAAAGGGTAATATGCAGCCAAAACCGGTTTGGCTCAGTGGTAGAGCATCGGTCTGCGGACTGAAAGGTCCCAGGTTGGATTCCGGTCAAGGGCATGTACATTGGTTGCGGGCACATCCCTGGTAGGGGGTGTGCAGGAGGCAGCTGGTTGATGTTTCTCTTATCGACGTTTCTAGCTCTCTATCTCCCTTCCTCTCTGTAAAATATGAATAAAAATATATTTTAAAAAAGGGTAATATGCAAATTGATCATAACTCCCTCCCAGTAACAGCCGAACAGCAGGCTGCATGGGGTACCATGGCTGGCAGAGAGGGGCAGTGAGGGGCAACCAGACCAGCGGGGGGCAGTTAGGGGCAATCAGACAGGCAGGCAGAGGTGGTTAGAGGTGATCAGGCTGGCAGGAAGGTGAGCAATTAGGAGCCAGCGGTCCAGGATTGTGGAGGGAGGTCCGACTGCCAGTCCCTGGGATTGGACCGAAACCAGCAGTCGGACATCCCCCAAGGTGTCCCAGATTGGAGAGGGTGCAGGCTGGGCTAAGGGGACCCCCTCTCCCCCATGCACAAATTTTGTGCACCAGGCCTCTGTATTGATTTCAGAGAGGAAATGAAAGGGGGAAAGAGAGAGAGAGAAACAACAATGATGAGAGAGAATCATTGATTGGCTGCCTCCTGCATGAGCCTGAAACCTGGGCCTGTGCCCTGACTGGGAATTGAACCGTGACCTCCTGGTTCATAGGCCGATGCTCAACCACTGAGCCATGCTAGCTGGGCCCGCTAACAGCTTTTGATCAAGGGGATGAGCTGATCAAAGCTGTGTTGCAGGAACACAGTTCTGGTGGAGGCGTGGGCGGGATTGGAGAGGGGGCCACGCTAGGGGAGGGTCCGGGGCTGGGTGTTATGAATGGAAGAAGGGGGAGGTCTGAGACCCACACGAGATGGCGCGCAGCCCCGAGGACAGCTGCCAGCCGCCAGCCGCCAGCCTGTCTAGTGGAGTTCCTGACACCCAATCAGCTGCAGGGCCATCGACTTGTTTGTGAAATCCTAGAGCCGTCGCAGCCACAGAGATAAGCTCGGCCACCTTACTTTACAAACAGGAAAACTCGGACCCGAGGCAAGTTCCAGTGTAATGAGTTTCACAGCGAAGAGCTGTCACTCTTCTTGTCCACTTTTCACACAACCTGGAAAGGTGGTTTCTAATTAAAAACGCATTGGCTGTGCCCTGGCCAGTTTTGCTCAGTGGATAGAGCGTCAGCCTGCAGACTGAAAGGTCTGGGGTTTGATTCCGGTCAAGGGCACATGCCCTTGTTGCAGCTCGATCCTCAGTAGGGGGCATGCAGGAGGCAGCTGATCAATGATTCCATTGATGTTTCTCTCTCTCTCTCCCCCACCTCTCCCTTCCTCTCTGAAATCAATAATATATATGTTAGATGACTGTTTTGTAAAAAGGCCAACCAAAGCATGAACAGGTGGACACGGGGTTTCCAAGCCGGTGTCACAAGGGCTCCCTGAGACCAGGTCATCTCAGTGCAGGGAGGCTCAGGCTGACATTCAGACACTGAAAAAGCACAACCTTCCCCCATGGACTTCCCTTCCCCTCCATCGGGTCCACTGTTTGCTGTTTGATTTTGTGCTTCTTTATCCTGTAAAATACTATGAGGCAAAAATGGGTCCGCCCTGTCGCTGTGGCCATTTAATTCCAGACGTCGGTCTCATGGGATCCAGGAAACCTGTTGGAAAAACAGAGGCAAAAAAAAAAAAGGAAAAACAGAGGCAGGGCCTGAGCGGTGACCGGTCCAGCACACGGAGACAGTAGCCAGACGGTGTCTGAGGATCCTGGTGAGCCCACCACGTTATTAGGCCCACGCTCTCCGCCCTGGGCCAGCTGCACGTGTGAAGGGGGGACCACCCACGGCCGGGGTGAGCTCCTTCAGGTTCTAGTTCTCCCAGGAGGCTCTGCTCTGCCATTTCAGCCCCAAAGGTCAGCCTGAGGCCCAGCTCAGACGGGAGTAGGGGAACAGGAGGAGCTTCTGTGGGGAGGACTCCAGCAGCTTCTGTGGGGAGGACCCTGGGAACATGGACACTTGACCTTTGGCAAAGGCAGATACAGAAATCTTGAAGAAAATAAAAGCCAAAGAAAACCTCCTACCTATGTTTCTGGCCCAAGAAGAACACAAAATCCAGGGGCAGAGAGAATCCGGAAGAATACAAACTCCGAGACGTCGAGCTCTGTGGCATGGCCCCAGATGCAGAGATGCCCTTTGAAGCCACAGATGCACACACCGCGCTCGTTACGCACCAGGTGCTGTGCGGGGCGTCTGCATTTTCTTTGTTCTTTTGTTTTTCCCAGCGTCACTGAGGTTATGGACATTCTACGATATGCTAAGTACCTAACGGAACAATTCAGTGTACATATGCACCGTGAAAGGATGAGTTCATTATATCCACCACCTTTTTTTTTTTTTAGTGAGAAGATTTAAGTTCCACTCTTAGCAAATTTCAATGACACAATAGCGTTCTCCGCTGTGGTCACCACATTGTACGTTAAATGCTCTAAGAGCTTCTTAGTCTTCCAAGCAATGCATTGAGAGAGGTCCTACGAATACCCCCACTTACCAGATAAGGAAACTGAGGCTCAGAGAAGGCAGGTAAATAACCCAGGGTGGTAAGTGGCCCCAGGCTCCAGGGGAGCACCCTGATTCTCCCACACACGGTCCCACACTCCAGGCAGGCACCGTGATTTCCCCAGAATGGTCCTCCCTCACTCCGTTCCCGGTTCTCTTCTCCCACTCTGCACGGCTGCTTCAGGGGGTGGAAAATGCTGGGGCTGACACGGTGAGCCCCTGTGGTGAAGGAATCTTGACATGAGTGGGATTCCCAGCAAAGACCACGGAGAGATGTTCACAGGGTCAGACCAGGACAAACGGAGGCCGCATGCATGCAGGGCCGGCCCGTTTCCAGCCAGGGAGGTGCCGGTCAGTTTTCCAAGCGCTTCCTTGTCCGCAGCTCTCACGGACACACTGCTCCGTGAAGCCAGGTGTGCAAACCCACTCTGGTCCCTACAAAACAGACTTTCCCAGGAGACATGTTTCCCTCCTTCTCGTGGCCCCCGTCCGGCTCTCTCTCGCTTTCCTCTGGGGACCTCGGCGTCTCACCGGAGCCGCATTCCATTTGAAGATCAAGGTCAGCACTGATACCCTCTGGTTATTGACAGTAAGAAAACAGAAGAAATGCAAGTAGCAGGTGGTTTTCTCTCGTTCCCTCTTTCCCTAGAGATCTAACTTGCGTCTGGTAACGGGTCACAAGTCCACAGGACCGGGGGGCCATCCACCAGAAATGACAACATCTATGGGGAAAGGTGTGTCTTCCTTGTGTCTGTGACCACAGCGCCCCCTCTGGCCGCAGGCTAGACGGAAGGGGGGCTTCCCAGCCACAAGGTGAAGGCCAAGAGGAGGAGAGGAAGAGGTCCCCTGGGTCTCCGCCCCATTGCCAGGCTGAAAAGGACCCCTCAGGGCCTCACGGGGGCACACTTCCGTGCAGCTCCTCCGGGCGCCAGGCCCAGCTCTGCGCTGCGTGTCGGGAACCGGTCATTTCAGGTGGCCCTGGAGGACCGCCGGCGCCTCCCCGAGCTGCCCCCTCTCACAGCACAGAGGTCCCTGGAACATTGTTGTTCGCTGGGGAGCAGACCCCCCGGGGAGAACATGATTTTCCTGGGGCTCTCCAGTCAGTGAGCAGTCGGCCAGCTGTGACTGAGAGCCTGTGACCCCGGAGCAGCCAGCAACCACAGGCCAGAAGCGTCCTTCTGCGAACACTGACCCCCCAGCTGAGCGTGTGCCGAGGCTCAGTCACCCTTCCTTCTCCCAGGAGGACACAGATGGACAATAGACATATGCAAAGTGCTCAACGTCACTAACTATCAGAGAGATGCAAATTAAAACCACAATGAGCCCTAGCCGGTTTGGCTCAGTGGATAGAACATTGGCCTGTGGACGGAAGGGTCCCAGGTTCAATTCCAGTCAAGGACACATGCCTGGGTTGCAGGCTCAGTCCACGGTGGAGGGTGTGCAGGAGGCAGTCAATAGATGATTCTCTCTCTCTCTTTCTCTCCTCTCCTCTCTGACATCAATGAAAATACATTAATAAAAATAAAAAAAAACAGTGAGGTGCCACCTCACACTGGCCAGAATGGCTGCCATCAACTAACCCACCAACAGAGCTGGGAGGGTGTGAGAAGGGCCGTTGGGCACTGCTGGTGGGCGTGCAGGCTGGTCAGCCAGGCTGGAAACGGTGTGGGGGTTCCTTAAAACATTAAAGATAGATCTTCGATACGGTCCAGCAATTCCACTTCTGGGTATTTATCCAAAGTAAACAAAATCACTAATTTGAAAAGACAAATGCACCCCATGTTTATTGAGGCATCATTGACAGCAGCCAAGATATAGAAGTTACCTAGGTATTCACTGTTAGATGAGTAGATAAACAAGATCACACACACACACACACACTCACACTGGAATATTACTCAGTAAGAAAAGGAATAAAATCTTGCCATTTGCAACAACATGGGTGGACCTCCTTGAGGGCATTATGCCAAATGAAATAAGACAAAGACAAATACAATATGATCTCACTTATATGTAGAATAAAAAAAACAAAAAACAAAACCCAAACAAAAATGTACAAATAAAACACACACAGACTCATAGAATCAGAGAGTAAGCTGGCGGTTGCCAGAGAGGCAGGGGTGGGGAAGGCGGGGGCGAGGGGGAGGGTCCATAGTCTGTTCGTACAGCTGTATCTCCTGTGTCATTGTGGCACGGGCTAGCGGAGGCCTTTGGAGGCACCACCAAACGCATCACTGACGTTCGTGTTCTGGCGAATCTATACTTTCCATCAACTCTCGGAAGAAGGTTGGGTCCCTAATCCATTGGCAACAACATTCTTCCATGAAAACTGTTTCACTGGGCTGATAGCTCGCTATTGTTGGGTTCTCTCCCAGCGTCTAAGGACTGAGGCGTCTACAGCCCATTTTATCCCACGGGGAGGCCTCGGGCAAAGCCCCCAGTGAGTGCAGCGCAGACGGAGTCACGGTCACAGCGGTGACACGCAGGGGGCAGACATTGCTGGCCCGAGAGGGAACAACAGACAGATACTGAAGAACACTGGGACCATGGCCAGACTGAGGCGGCTCGGAGTGCAACACCTCTTTACCTTCTTGCGAGTGATTGGCCCTTCCCCCCTGGAGTGTCCTCCCCCTTGGGGCCCCTGCCCAGCAGCCTTCCGAAGCGTGTGAGCCGATGACGTGCACGGCATTCACGAAGCGTGTTGGTTTTCAGGGCAACCTCCGTAGCGGCCCACACGGTTCAGTGCCTCATGCCCACCGGGCAGGACCCTGACCTCCGGGAAGCGAGGTGCCTTTCCTCGAGGTCAGCAGCTCGCTCAGTGCAGGGCGGGGTTCACGCCAGAGCTTCGAGTCCAAACCCAGTGTCCCTCCCCACGCCCGGGGACTACTGAAGGTCGCCACGAGGGCAGCGGGCCAGGCATCTGCAGGAAGTCTGCAGGGAGCAGCTTTTCTGGAAGCCCAGCTCTCTGCCGCGGTCGGGGTACAGACGACTGTCCTGGGGGGCCCCTCCCTGACTTCACCCTCCGCAAAGTCTGGCCTCCTGAGGTCGAGCCTTGACTTGTCCGCTGTGTTGAGTCTCCCTGGTCTCCGTTTCTCTGTCATGAAGCAGGGTTAATAATACTGACTTTAAAGCATCAGGATTGTTGAGAATACGGTGGATAATTAATGGACAGAAAGACGACCGTGCAGCATGCAGTGAGCAGAGCCTCGCCATGGTTACCTGCGCCGTCCTAGGCAACAGGGCACGCTGTGGCTTAGCTGCGCCTGGCGCGTCCGGGGCCCGGGTAAATGCCGAGGGAGCGGGCAGGAATCCCTGCACCTGCCTGTCCAGTCTGAAAACACTAGGACGTGTCACCTTCCTAACGTGGAAAATCGATGCGGAGCGAGAAGCTGAAGTCCCCTGCCTCCCCTCCCGGCCCCGGAGCTGAGCTGCTGTGGATTCTCCTTTCCTTCCCTTCCCTTCCCGCCGCTGCCCTGAGCAGTGACAGCGCCAGGCCCACGGAGGCCGCACCAGAATTCCAGTCACAGGCCTGTGAGGCCAGGAACCTGGGAGCCTCCAGCAGCCCCCGAGGGCCGGAGGTGCCTGCTGCGGAGCTGAGGGGCGAGACAGGAGGCCTGGAGCCAGCCGCTGGGCCGCCACCGGAGTCTCCGCCTCGAGTCCCGCAGAAATCACTGAGCTGATGGCGCACTACTGAGAGGAAGAGACCTGTGACCCTACCCACCTCCACACGGCACGCCTGTACTGAAATATGGTAGAAGTCATATTTTGATAAAGCCTGCTGTTTGAATTCTAACTCGGCTAAGTCTGATTAAAACACAGGGTACTTACGTGGAGGCCTGGAGGCTAAGGCAATTATCCCGGGCCTGAGACCAGAACCAGGAAATTGACACCCATTGACTCAGTAGCTTCGGGGATAAAAATTGTAGATAACCTTTAGGGACTGCTTTTGTTTTGTCTATGGGCTATTCTCGACTTTTGTTTTGTGTATCTGCTAGGGCCACATTCTTTTTTTTTTTTTTTTAATATATTTTATTGATATTTTACAGAGAGGAAGAGAGAGAGATAGAGAGCTAGAAACGTCATGAGAGAGAAACATCAACCAGCTGCCACCTGCACACCCCCCACCAGGGATGTGCCCGCAACCAAAGTACATGCCCTTGACCGGAATCGAACCTGGGACCTTTCAGTCTGCAGACCGATGCTCTACCACTGAGCCAAACAGGTTTCGGCTAGGGCCACATTCTAATGTCCCGCAGGATGTGACTGGGAACCAACCCTGCTGGTTGTCCCCAGTCTTTAGAATTCAGCTTTTAAAATTCAAACGAAGGAAAATTCCTGTGGGTTGAGCCTTTAAAAAGACTTGCCTACCCCTAGAACAGGGCAGTCCTACCTGTGTGTAGTGCTCTTGCGGCTGTCCTGGCCAGTTTTTTTGTTTTTTGTTTGTTTGTTTGTTTGTTTTCTTTTTTTTTTTCTTTATTTTTTTATTTCAATAAACCTTTGCCTGCTTTTTAAATTAATCATCAGCCTCCGGTGGTTTTATTTTGAACCAAGGATTCGACCCCACAGCAGTACCAAGCACAGACGGGAGGAAGAGCGAGCTCGGGGGTGGGGCCGGGAGGAAAGGCACCTGGAGAAGGCTTTCCACGGCCGTTACAGTAAAGCGCAAAGTTCAATGCGATTAAAAACCAGAGAAGCGGAACTTGCCCAAGGTCAAACCACCGAAAGTGACTCACACCCAGCTTCTGTGGCTCCACCGCCAAGGTCCTTTCTCCCTGGCTCCGCGCTGCAGGCCAGAGACGCGTGTTCTGAATGTGTAACCAGAGCCAGGCATTTCCTGGCCTCAGCCCCCGGGATGTGGCTGCGTGAGTGGGTTCAGAGTTCACAGCGCCGTGACTGTGAGGATAACCTTGACTTCTCAGGGTGTGTCAGGTGCGAACCGGGAGGTGAGTGAAGTGTGCCTTTGTCGTATTTTCCCTCAGCCCACTGAGGCTGCCTGAGGCCTGCCCGAGGCACTGGGCTTCCCCACCGGCGCGGCCCAGCAGCGGCTCGTGGTGCGTGGAATCTGCCTGTGCGACTGAGACATGATTGAGCCTGTGATTAGTAACCAATAGCTGTCGGAGGGGAGTTAGCTCAGCTAGTGTTCCGTCCCCGGCAGCGCGGGGTTTACAGGAACCACAGTGCCTTCATCCAAAGCCGTGTCCTTCCAAAGGTGCTGCTTAGGTGCCATGTGGCCGAGGGAGGAGGCTTCCCGCAGGACATGACCGAGGGAGGGAGGGCCATCCCGTGAGCATGTGGTGCTGGGTCCTCAGCCGCAGAAGTAACTCCGATCGCCTGGTGCTTCCGTGTCTGGTGAGGGGCCATGCCACTGGGTGGGGAGGGGGGTGAGGGACCAGGGTGTTGGGTGGGAAGGGGGGGAGGGGCCAGGGTGCTGGATGGAAAGGGGGGGAGGGGTCAGGCCTCTGGGTGAGGAAGGTGGTGCTGACTTTGCTTTTCTGAAATCAGGAGGCCCAGAGGAGCCTGTCCCCGGGCCTGGTCTGCCCATCCCTGTGGCTGCAGGAAGGAGCCGGCTGGGAGAAGGGCCTTGGCAGGGCCACCTCTGCCTCCTGTTCCCGGGGCAGCCACCAGGGGGGCGCAGGTGGCTGAGGGGGGAGGGGAGGGGGGCTGCCAGAGGCTGGGGAGCTTAAAGAAGTCAGTGAGGCCAAAACCGGTTTGGCTCAGTGGATAGAGCGTCAGCCTGCAGACTAAAAGTTCCCAGGTTCGATTCCGGTCAAGGGCATGTACCTGGGTTGCGGGCACATCCCCAGTGGGGGTGTGCAGGAGGCAGCTGGTCCATGTTTCTCTCTCATCCGGCTCTCTGCCTCTCTTCCTTCCTTTCTGTGGAAAATCAATAAAATATATATTTTTTTAAAAAAAGAAGAAGAAGAAGCCGGGAGGAGCAGGAATGAGGGGAAAGGAAGCCAGCCCTGAAGACGGCCTATGGCTTTAACCAGGGAGCCCTGCGATGGGACACAGAGGGCAAAGGCCGCCGAGGGGAGCCCAGAGAGCACGCGGGGGGGGGGGCGGTGTTTGCCAAGGGGGTCCGGTGGGTCTGTGCCCATCTCCGGGACACCCCGCTTCCCGGTGACAGCCCTCCCCGCCTGTGTTCACAGCTCTGCGCACACCCAGCCCGCACGGACACCGACAGCAGCGCCGACGGGAGCGCCTCCGGCCCCACGTGACGGCCCGGCCGCGTCCCGCTCCCACGGCCTCGGCTCAGCCACACGGCTCCCGGACAGACGGGCGGGCCGCCGGGAGAGGCTGGAAAACACTCAGACGTGAACAGTGACCATGAGGAGGATGTGATCCTGTGTGTTTCTCTCTGTTCTGCTTCTCACTTCTCCCTTTTCCTCACTTTCTATGGTCAAAAAACATGGTTCACTTTTTAAATGAGAAGAAGAAAAAAAAAAGCCGAGGCCAGTTTGGCTCAGTGGTAGAGCGTCGGTCTGCAGACTGAAAGGTCCCAGGTTCGATTCCGGTCAAGGGCATGTACATTGGTTGCGGGCGCATTCCCCGGTAGGGGGTGTGCAAGAGGCAGCTGGTCGATGTTTCTCTCTCATCGACGTTTCCAGCTCTCTATCTCTCTCCCTTCCTCTCTGTAAAAAATCAATAAAATATATTAAAAAAAAAAAAAAGAAAAGAAAAAAAAAACACTGACAAACTTTAACAATGTAACCCTTTTTGCTGGAATCCACCTATTTTTCTGAAAAAATAACAACTATCTACTGACTTCTTCCTATGCTCAGAGGGTGGAAGGTTGAGGCACGTGTGTCCTCCTGTGTACGTGTGCATGTGTGTACGTGTGTGTATACACAGTTCTATGTGCACACACACATACAGTATATGTGGGCATGCGCCAACTGAGATGATGACTCATTCTTCAAAAACTCACTGTAACCAAATAAGAAAGGCAAATCTTTCCAGAACAATCCGTTACATAATCATCTGTGGACACAGGGAGAATGATTACCCAGGTGATTAATCCCACAGCCTGGTCTCCTGCGGGGTTCACCCTCCCACCCCTTCCCCTCCTCCCCATCACCAGTCCATACCCTCCCTGTCCCCCACACTGAACCCCCACACCCTCCCCGTCCCCATACTGAACCCCCCACCCTCCCTGTTCCCCATACTGAACCCCACACCCTCCCTGTCCCCCATACTGAACCCCACACCCTCCTTGTCCCCCATCGGGAACCCCTTGGCACTCCCAAACAAGCCGGGGTCTCACTGGTCTTTCTGCCATCGCACATGTCCTCCCCGCCAACAGCCCTCATTCAGGACTCCGTGCCCCCTGGCACAGCAGCCTATGCCCTCGGCACCGCCTCTATGGGCACCCGGGCATCCTCGCCCCAGGAGGGCCCAGCGCCGGCCTGCAGTCTCCCAACACTGGTGCCCGGGGCGTGCAGCAGGCCTGAGTGCCAGCACCCGTGGCCCCTGGCACCTGGGAGGGACCATCGGACTGCAGTGTGCCAGTCCCAGGGCAGGCGAGGGACAGGCAGGACCAGTGGGGGGCGGGCACGTGGACGTGTGGGGGCCCCCCAGCCTTGGGGGACAGAGCGTCCTGCAGCCGTGTGGCTGGTGGCCGGCAGCTCGCCAGGCCTCCCAGGCCCGCGCTTTGCTGTTTTTACCCAGAATGTCACCTGACACGACTCCGCTGATATCTTGTCTACCTCAGAGTCTGTGGTTTGTGGTAAAAACACAGAAACTCATTTCTATGCTGCCATGGCAACCCCTGCCTGCCTATGAGAACAACAAAGCCAAACAGAACAACTGTTGTCCTCCTGCCCATAAAAGAACCGGCTCTGAGAGGCTGCCTCACGGAGGTGAAACGCTCACACCCCACACCCCAAAGCAGCGCGATGGTGAGTGGCTCGGGAACCTCACAAACACGTGCCACGCACCTGCCTGTGCCGACGCCACGAGCAGATGCTGGCGTGGCTCCCGCGTGGGGACAGGGGACAGCGGGCTTCTCCTTTCTCCATCATCCCTGGGGCGCCAGGCTCTGCCCCCCCCCCGCCCCTAGGGGAGGGCATTTATTCCACCCGTACAGGGGGGGGGGAGACGGGGGACTCTTGCCCCTCCCAGGGTCTGACTAGGCCTCACCATGGGCTGGGGAGCCCTAAAGTGAGCAGAGAAAGGGGCTTTCACGTGTGGAGGGCGGGGTGGAGGGGCAGTAAGATGAGAGAGGTGGGAATTAGGATAAGCAGCGATGGAGACAAGAGTATGGGAAGGGAATGAACTTGAAGAAGATGGAAGAGAAGAGGAGGACGGACACTGGGAGGCGCAGGGAGGGCCGGGAGAGGGGACTGTGTGATGGGGAGAGCGGGGAGCAGGCTTCACGGCATCCGCTGAGGGACACTCCTGGGGACACGGCCTCCTGCTGAGCCCCATCACCCGTGCCAGGGCCTCGGCCGGCTCTCCGCGCTGTCCGCTGGCCTCGGCCAGACTCTCACCTTCATGGCTGCCGCTCTGACTTCCTGGGGCTGTGGTCCCCCCCCCCAACCCCCCTTAGGACAAGCTGAGGTTTAGGATCGGGATTTCTCAGCCACTCCCCACAAAGTCTTTCTATGATCCCCTTCAGGGTAATGAGGGGAAATCACTCATTTTTTTGCCTATTCGTGTATTCATTTGCGGGTGCAGCCTGTCAAACTGAACATCTGAGACACCGTCCCCCCTGCCACGGCCCTGGCTCCACCTCCGCTCGGCTCCCTCCACCAGCGTCTGCTGACTGCCCAGGGCGCTGGCTCTTTCTCAGCTCACCAAGCATCCCCGCCTGCACTTGGCCTTAACCCCGTGGTCCTTCCATCCCAGGATGCCTTTGGGGTGGATGTTAACATGACTCCATCCTTCAGTGGGTTCAGATGCAGAAGTGACCGCTGGGAGGCTGGCCCTCACACACCTGCTGAACTGGCTTCCCTTCATGGCCAGGCTTTGACTTTATTCTTCCATATCGCCCACTGCTACCTCCATTGGTCCACCCATCCACCCATCCACCCATCCATCCATCCATCCATCCATCCACCCATCCACCCATCCATCCATTCATCCACCCATCCATCCATCCACCCATCCACACATCCATCCATCCACCCATCCATCCATCCATCCACCCATCCACCCATCCATCCATCCATCCATCCATCCATCCATCCACCCACCCATCCATCCATCCATCCATCCATCCATCCATCCATCCACCCATCCATCCATCCATCCATCCATCCATCCACCTATTCACCCATCCATCCATCCACCCATCCATCCATCCATCCATCCATCCATCCACCCATCCATCCATCCACCCATCCACCCATCCATCCATCCACCCATCCACACATCAATCCATCCACCCATCCATCCATCCATCCACCCATCCACCCATCCACCCATCCATCCATCCATCCATCCATCCATCCACCCATCCATCCATCCATCCACCCATCCATCCATCCATCCATCCATCCATTCACCCATCCATCCATCCATCCATCCATCCACCTATTCACCCATCCATCCATCCACCCACCCATCCATCCATCCATCCATCCACCCATCCATCCATCCATCCATCCATCCATCCACCCATCCACTCACTCATATTTGCGTTCCCACTAGAATATAAAAGGACGTGTTGGGAGACATTTCTGCAGGAGACGCTCCTGTTTCTACAAGTCCAGACTACCGTCTCCAGTGTGTTCATTTGTAGAACAAGGATCAGGACAGCTTACTGCACCCTACTGTTACAGAAGATGCGGGTTCCCTGCGCCCCAGGCTTCCCTTCTGACATGCAGCCCCTACATGTGGACCTGTCACTTGGCCCCCAAGTCCCCAGAAGGGTGACACCAGAGCAATAAAATGTCGACACTCCCGAAGCCATACCAATATTGCAGGAACCTTCGGCTTGCAAGTAGGACAAAGTGCCTTCCTTAGGCAAACTTTCTCCAACAGTCGACACTGAGCTATTTGCTTATATCTTGAAATCCACACACTGTGCCCTCTCACAACCCTGGACCCCTCGGGGGATGTCTGACTGCTGATTTAGGCCTGACCCCGGCCTGGCCTTTGGGGATCGGCCTAATCCAGCAGTCGGACATCCCCCAAGGGAAGTAGCAGTGCACCAATCAGCAGGCAGGCAGGGAGGAGCCAGAAGCGGGTCCAGACACCACGCCACTCACACTCATCCTGGCCCACGGGCCTGCAGCCACCACTCAGCAGTACTGCTGTGGAGTCAGAAGAGGCTCCCACCACCATAGCTGCACTCGCCAGCTGTGAGCCTGGCTTCTGGCTGAATGGCGCTCCCCCTGTGGGAGCTCACTGACCACCAGGGGGCAGCTCCTGCCTTCAGCGTCTGCCCCCAGTAGTCAGTGTGCTTCATGGCCACTGATCGACCACTCTTCCGGTCGGTCATGCTGTGGTGACGGTTACTTAGGCTTTTATAGAGAGAGATGACAGGTCCTCCCCGACCCTCCCCACACACTACTCAGAGCCCCTTCCTCACTTGTCAGTGTCCAGGGCACAATGGACAGGAACCTGCCATTGTGAGATGCCGCCAGTGCTAGCCAGAACTCACTCCTGTGTCATAGCTCAGGGGCATTCCCACCTGGTGGGGCCCATCTCAAACCTCCCAGCTGCCCAGTTCCGCCCAGGAAGTCGGTTGAGGTAATCCCCTGACTTTTGCCCAAGCCTCGGGGCGTTTTATTCTGTGTGTGAGGGTTATTTATAGACGTTTGCTTGTGCGCAGACGAGGCGGAGAATTCACAAGGTTGTTTTTGGTGTTGCTCTGATCCTCAGCTGTCTTGAGAATGTCTGATTCCCGGGGCCGGTGCGCGCAAGGCTGGAGGATCGGCTTGGGAGCCCAGATTTCGATTTTGCCTGAATTAACCTCAGCGTTAATTCAGTAATGGTTCCTGCTCCTCAACCCGCTGAGGCTGCCCGAGGACACTCTGGCACCTGTTTTTAAAGAGACGAAATGACTCATTTACATTAGCGATAAAGGTAAATGCACCAATACCACTCCTAAAGGCTTTACGTAACTGAATTTTGATGGTTCCCATTGTATCTTCCTCAACCAACGACATTATGATTTTAGAGGTAACTATTTTTTCTCATTGATTAGTGGTGTGCAATTGGGAGTGATTACTGCCTATATTTTCATCATCCAAATGTTTGTTGAGCACCTCTTATGTCCAAAGGACAGTATCAGGCTTTCAGTAAAGTAGGCAAACAAGTGCATCCTAATGAAGAGAGAGCAGGACGCCTGCCCTGAGTATAAACAATATCAAGTATCGATGCCAACAAAACGCTGTGGAGGCATCGGGATGTGGAGGCCTCGGAAGTGGGAGGACAAGACACTGAGGCAGTGACGTGCTCAGAACTGGCAGGTGCTAGCGCGGAGTGTGGCTCAGAGTCTGCCCTCAGGAAGAGCCTGCTTCCCTGAAGGCAGGAAAGAGAGCCAGTCTTGCTGGGGAGCATCGTTTCCTGTGGGTCCTGAGAAACAGACTCAGGCACCATCTCCGAGAAGGGAGCCCAGCATTTCAGCAAATGCACGTGAAGGCGGGCGGCGGGCTTCGCTGCCCTTGGTCCCTCTGAGAGCCGCTTCCCGTGGCCGTATGCCCTCCTCCTCTGCTTTGTCATCAAACAGCGATTACAGGTGATCGCGACGCGTAGTGGTCATTACTGACGAACACGCTACTCAGGCTGAAATAATTTTGAGGGTAAGTCATGTTTGTTCTCTTTGAAAGTAAGTTGACAACCGAGGGCCCTCCGGACAGAGCTGTGAAGCAAGGACAGTGACGCTGGCTTGCTTTTCCCAGGCTGCCCTCACGAGCAGAACCTGGGAGACAACGCTTGCATTGGTAGATGCTGTTCCTGGATCTTGACCCTTGAAGCGCCGCTGCCTGCTAATCCGTAGCTAATTTGCTTGATAAACAAATGGCCAAAACGATGATCGTGTACTGAGTTGCTTTTCTCTGATGTCCATATTGAAAGGTGGCAGCTCGGGGGCAGCCCGAAGCTCAGGGCCATAGGGATGGTGACGGACCGGCTGGCAGCTGGCCTCCCTTCTACCGCACCTGCTGTGCTCGCTCCGTCTCCTCTGGATTCAGACAGTTAAAGCCGGAAAGGACGCTGGAAGTCACGGACCTGACACTCTCCTTGTAAAGTAAGGAAGTGGAGGCCTAGGGAGGTGAAAACACACGTTAAGCAAGCAACGAAGCGAAACAAACCCAACGTATCCAAGGTGCTGAACGCGCCAGAGGCGAGCTCCCCGCACCGAGCTGCGGGGACTCGGTGCTGGTCTCTGCCTGCAGAAGCCAGAGTTCTTGGCGATTTTAAAACCATCGCTTATCTCTTGTTCTAAAAATAGCTTCATCTCCAATTAAAGAACTGCAGGCGCACTGACGGTTAATGGGTTTCGTTACATGGAAAACATCCCTGGGTATTAATTGTGAGCCAATTATTCAGTATGATTCTCTCTCAGGTTGCATCAAAGAGAAAGCAATCTCCATCCTGCAAAACAGAAGCACTAGCGGCAGCGTGACCCGACCTGGGTCATACGAAGTGTGAGTGTCTCAGCTCGAATCGGGACTCAGAGGCCTGTTCTGTCCTCGAAGTCGTCATCCTGCACCCTAGAACGTCGCTAGGGCGCACTTATTTCAAACAAAATCCCCCCCGCGTGTCCATTTGAAACTAGTATGCTACCCCACGCTCAGGCGCTCATGAACGATGCAAAGAGGCAGGTCCCCACAGAAGCATTTCCCTGCTGGGAAGCCTTGGGGGCTTAGATGGACCACGTGATTGGCAATTTCTGCAGGAGTTTCTGAGCCTGATCTGTGCACCTGCGAAAAACAACCTCAGTAACGCAGACCGCAGCAAAGGCCCTGCGCTCCCCGGCGTCCTGCCTGCCGCTCTCTCTCCTCCCAGGCCGCACAGAGCCACGCGGAGCTTTTGGAACCCGGATTCCGGCACGGGCACAGCAGCAGCAGCAGCAGCAGCAGCAGCAGCAGAGCCCCGGAGCGGGCAGCCTGGGGCGGGCAAGCCCAGGAGGTAACGCCTGCTTCTCACCGAAGAGCGGCGGTGCCTCTGGAGCAGCAGGTTCCATCCGAAGAAGCAGGCCTCCTCCTCACCCTCCACACCACGCCGCACGCACCATCCCGCTGCCGGTTTTCTGCCCAGAGTTCAGCAAAATCTGAACCTCGGGCCCCCGCCATCACAGGCGCACTGGTGACCGTGGCATGGTGGCCTGGGGTCCTAGGCCTGGGGAGGCCTCACCCATCATCGCCTCCAACTTCCCACTCTAAGCAGCGTGACCTCGGGAAAGGGGGCTCCGGCTGCTTGGAGGCTTCCAGCGATGGGGAGCTCAGCCCCTGGGCCAGTCAAGCGAGGATCCACCCGTCGACAAGCAGGGTGTTCGCCATCACCTTGGAGAATCACAGCCTCGGCCTCCTCCTCAGTCCTTCCTTCTCTCCTCCTCACTCTCTTCGGTCTTCCTCTAAGTTGCAGTGTTTCCCAAGCATCCATTCTATTGGCTCACACTGAGACGAAGGACCGTAGGAAAAGTGTTCGGCCACCTCCCCAGTGGGCCATACTTATGGGTCAGGGGGGACAGCACCAGTTAAAGATTAGGGGGAGGGGGGAGGGGCTTAAAGGGTGCAAGCAAAATCAGTTTGCAAAAAGCTAATTGAATTACCTGTCCAGTATTCCTTAGATCCCCGTGGAATTTCGCTTTTTCTGGAGGAAGTACATCGGACTGGGAAAGCTGGCTTACGGACTGTGACCAGACTCGCTTCCTGCCTGTCCTGTGTCTTATCAGGGACGTAAGGTTTCAACAAGGTGGGGGAACCTCTCGTTCTCACCCTGGCAGTGGGGTTTGTACTATTTTGCAACCACCGACTGGTCTGATGATACAATTCCCCTCTCGAGCATTGGCTGGACCGCCCCAAACTGCCCGGTGGCTGTATCCAAGGGTGATACATCCAAAGCGCAGGGCCTTATTTTTTTAAAAAATATATTTTATTGAATTTTCACAGAGAGGAAGGGAGAGGGATAGAGAGCTAGAAACGTCGATGAGAGAGAATCATCGGCCAGCCGCCTCCTGCAAACCCCCCACCTGGGATGTGCCCGCAACCAATGTACATGCCCTTGACGGGAATCGAACCCGGGACCTTTCATTCCACAGGCTGACGCTCTACCACTGAGCCAAACCGGTTTCGGCCGCAGGGCCTTATTAACATGCTCACTGACCCTCCTCCTCCGGGGTCCACCCACAGGGCGCCCCTCACCTCCACAGCAGCTCTGTGCAACTTGGCAAAACACCCCCTCTTGGAGGTGGCGCGGCCCAGCGCTCCCCAGTGGGGTGGCTTTGTGAGACGCTAAAGGCACCCCTTCCTCTGAGCAGGCGTTGCCCTGCGCCGAGCGGGGCCGGGCTGGGCCGGGCTTGGCATTGCTCTGCGGAATCCACACGGAGCAGCAGCTCAGGGAACACTGGCTGCTGGGACTCAGGCCAGTGATCGCCGGGTTCCATCCCAGCAGAGGTTCCCCTCCGCCCGCATTGCAGCTCCTTGTCAACCTCCCACGGGGAGGATGGGGAAGGCCAACCGGCCTCCAGGCCTCTTCAGCGAGAGGCACACACCTCGCTTCCGCTCACCTCCCATGGCAGGAAGCATCACTTAGAGACCCCGAGGTCACAGGGGCAGGAGTTGGGAAGTGTGACTGATCCCTGAGCGGCCACTTTTCTGACACGAGGAAATGTCTGTGCCGGGTGACCTCATTAGAGCAAGTCAAGTCGCGTCAGCCGAACGGCGGTCATCTCAGGGGCGATGGAAATGCTGCTACAAGGTCTTCACATCCACTCTGCCCCCACTTCCCTGTCTTCGCCCCGCCAAGTCATGACATGAGATTCCGCAGAACATTTTGGAGTTCCGCTGGGCGAGCCACTCCGCCACGCCACCTAATCACTTACTCACCGTCCTGGCTCTGGGCACTTAGAGGACTGGCACCGAGCCCTTTCCTGCAGAGACGGCGTAGAATGGCGGGGGGACGCCCCACTGAGCCAAACGTAAAGTAATAGGATCGATGCTGGGATTGGCAGGAGGCGGGGCTCCTGGGGTCCCCGAGAGGGTCCGGAAAGCTTTCGCTGACGTATGGTTTGTCCAAATTAGGTCTGAAAGGATGAATGGGCTAGACCAGTGGTCGGCAAACTGCGGCTCACGAGCCACATGCGGCTCTTTGGCCCCTTGAGTGTGGCTCTTCCACAAAACACCACGGCCTGGGCGAGTCTATTTTGAAGAAGTGGCATTAGAAGAAGTTTAAGTTTTAAAAATTTGACTCTCAAAAGAAATTTGAATCGTCGTACTGTTGATATTTGGCTCTGTTGGTCGTGAGTTTGCCGACCACTGGGTTAGACAGGCAGAGGGGGGAGAGCCAGGGTAGCAACAGCGGGGTTCCAGGTGAGTGCTGCTGAGGCACAAGGCCACGCCCTGGGCACGGAGACCACCCATCACCACGTGCCCACCACGAAAGCCACACGTTCAGCCACGGAGCTCCAGCGGCAGCCGGGAGGGGAGCCACGGAAGCACTTTCAGGGAACGGCCACTCCACACCGTCTGCGGGCGGCTCGCAGCCTGGGTGCCGGGGGCGCCACCCTCCAGCGGCCAGCAGGAGCCGTGGCTATGGCACCTCCCGTCCAGGAGCGGTTCCCTCCCCTGTGGCTGCCTACGGCCTTCCGCACCCCGCCCTCTGAGAGCTGTTTCCCGGCTTCCTGCTGGCACCCCGCACAGCCATTCCAGGGACAATGAACCTATCCCCCGCCCCCCCCCCACCCCTGCAATCCGGCATAAATGCCAATGTCCCGACTCCCTTACAGAATTAGCGGGACCGTTATGCACGTCTCACCCCTCAGGACCTCCTGTTTTTACGTATTCTACCGTTAAAGGTCGACTGATTAACAAGCATAATAGCCTATTTCGTTCTAAGGAATCAGTGACTGATAGTGATTGACGTGAACTCCTTCCACAACTATGTTTGCATAGTTGCTGTATCTTCAGTCTTCAACTCAGAGCATCCCTCAAGGTGGGCATGCCAACCGCGTGGCAGGTGAGCGGGCACAGTGTCCGTGGCTGGGCTTCCATCGCGTCCCTATACCTCCCCGCCCATGCTTGCTGTGGGAGTCAGAGTGTCAGAATGCCGTCCATCAGGGCCTCTGAGCAGCTCCGCAGGGGGGTGGGGTGGGGGTTGGAGAGGGGGTGAGGCAGCCGTTGCTGCAGAGAGGGAACTGGCACTGCAGCCAACCCAGATCCTGGCTCCGTGAAAGTGACCACATGCGTGGCCATTCCCCACATCCATGGATCAGCATTCCTGCCTCTGGGGTTCTCAAGACATAAGGCCACATGCATTCCTAGGTTCGGACTCTGATGAGGACTTTCACGGCTACCACACCTCTCTGTGGGTGACATCGGAGGAGGTGTGGTAGCTGGAGGCGGACCGGAATTTCCGGTGGGCAGGCAGCGTGTGCCTTAGTCCATTCTGGCTGCTGAGAGGCAGTCACACGGATCGGGGAGCTTACACCCAGGAAGCAGCTCACGGTTCTGGAGACTGGCTGTGCAAGATTAGGGGCCAGTGTGGTTAAAGAGGGTCCCCTTCTCGCTGCCAACTCCAGTACCAGGAGACATGAACTTCCTGCTGTTTGTGGCACATTGTGGCGGCAGCCCCAGCAAAGGAACAAGCAGTGAATATAAGGGAACCAGCTCCACCCCAGCAAAGAACAAGCAGTGAGTGCCAGGGAACTGGCTTGGGGACAGCAGCCCAGGAGGGAGCTGGTGCGCTCTGTTTAGGACACAGGAGGCGGGACGGGGTCCCCAGGGAGCGCCCGCAGAGCTGTGCCCGGTGGACTCTCCCTGGGTCACTGAAGAACAAGGCTTCCTGTCTGAGCTGCCAGCATCAGGCTGGGCCCGGCCTGAGGGCACATTTGTCTGTTGCCATGCCAACAGAGCAGGTCAGGAGATTCAGGTGCTCTCTCCCTTCCGCCCAAAGGCTGCCGTGCAGGCTCCTAACCTCACTTGCTTTCTTAGAATTCCCATCTGAAGTCAAGAAGCCATCACTCCCTCCTCCCCCCTGATCTCAAGGTGACAGCGATGTCTACTGGCAGGAACACCTCTGTGCGTCCTGAATGTGCGAGGGCAAGTCCACTGGCCAACCCGCTTTGTTTCTGTTACGCCCAGAAAGGTGACGCCTCAGGCTCTAAGCCAGTAAATGCACTTCTTTCCTCCCTGATATTTCACACACACACACACACACACACACACCCCCACACACACACACACACAGAGATAGACACACACACACAGACACACACACGCACACACACGCACTCCTCTCTGGTTCTCTCCTGATTCCACCCCCCTCACCTGCCACACCAGCGCAGGTGCCCCACTTCTGCAAAACAAAATGTTTTGCAGGGAGCTCAGGTGTCGCACTTCAGACTGCTTATCTCATCACTATGACGACAGGCCACCCTTCGCCGTGTCCAGCTGCGGGAACGAAGGGAACAGACCAAACACGTGCAGCACAGAAACAGGCGAGGAGGCAGGGCCTCGCGGGGGTCATGCCTGGGACTGTGCCCGGCCCCTCGGCCGCCAGGCGCCCAGCTGCTCGGGGATGAAGTGACGGTATGGTCTCGGCAGATTCGCGTACACAAGGACCGTGAACACAGGTCCTGCTTATAAAGTTCTGAAGAAGGAAGCATTGAAAACACTCCACGTGACACGGCAATCCCACTTCCAGCTGTTTATCCAAAGAAATCCAAAGCACTAATTTGAAAAGACCTATGTGCCCCTATGCCCAATGCAGCATTATTCACAATAGCCACGGCGTGGGAGCTGCCCGCTGCCACTGATAGACCGCTGGGAGGAGAAGCGCACATACGCCGTGGAACATCATCAGCCACAAAGAAGAATGAAACGGCGCCGTCTGTGACAGCACGGAGGGACCCAGAGTACCGTACACTAAACAAAGTGTCCGTCAGAGAAAGGCCAGTACCATAGATTTCACTTACGTGTGGAATCTAACGATAAAACAGACAAACCAAACAGAAATAAACTCGCAGAGACAGAGACTGTTCTGATGATTGCCAGAAGGGGGGCAGGGGGAGAGATCGAGGCGGACAGCACGCCCGTTGTGACAGTCACGTGTGAACGAAAACAGCCATTTGGTGACCTGATGAGCTCAGGGAAGGCCTGCGTGGCAGTCTTGCAGACTGAGAGACCTGAAGTAACCACAAAGGATGGTTTGAAAATTAAATATCTAACTACAAACAGGTTATAGTGGGCAGTCATTTTCTAAGCCACTGTTTCCCAGACAAAGATCAGCTTTGATCTTTACTGAGCCCATCTGCCTTCCTGCCTCTAAGATAACCTATCTGTGAGATGTCTGGGTAACTTGTGTAACTTCCTTCTTACCCTGGACCCCTCAGGGCACAACAAATGGCCCCGAGACATTCTCTCATTGTGACTGTTATCAAGTTAATTGCAATGTGTTAATTACGTTAGAGTATCCTGTATCCGTCTCTGTAAAAGAAGCTCATGCCCATCATTTTACTCTTTATCCAATCCCAGGGCTTTCCCACAGGCTTGCTTTCTCCCGCCTCCTTACTCCATCACCAATGAATATTCATGTAACCCACCTATGTCCCTCCTTTGATTTCTTTGTATAAATACAGAAATGTAACCGCCATTCTCCGGAGCATAATCTCAATCCGTTGAGTTCTGCTTCCCGGCAATTGTCGACAGTTTTTGGCTCAAATAAACTCACAAAAATTCCTTTACAGGTTTCAATGGTTTTTTTCATTAACACACGCGATGTGAAGAACAGCCCAGGGGACAGAGCCACACTGTGAAGACCACGCGTGGTGTCGGGTGGGGGACAGACTTACCGAGGTGAGGACTTTGTAAGGTATATAAATGTCGAGTCACTACGTTGGATACCGGAAACTTCTATAATATCAAATGTCAGCTGTAACTGAAAAGTAAAGAGGATCTTTTAGAAATACTTACTGGCTGAGGAAAGAACAGTGGGAGGAACTCAGGTAGGTGAGGTTCTGTAAAGGTGTCCCCATCCTGCCGGGGCCGCCAGCCAAGACACCGCACACATAATCCTGTTGGCCAGTCCGCCCACAGCACCTGTCCTGCCGAGAGGACAGCAGCAGGGCAGTGAGGACAGCAGCAGGGCAGTGAGGACAGCAGCAGGGCAGTGAGGACAGCAGCGGGGCAGTGAGGACAGCAGCAGGGCAGTGAGGACAGCAGCAGGGCAGTGAGGACAGCAGCGGGGCAGTGAGGACAGCAGCAGGGCAGTGGGGGCAGTGAGGACAGCAGCAGGGCAGTGAGGACAGCAGCGGGGCAGTGAGGACAGCAGCAGGGCAGTGAGGACAACAGCAGGGCAGTGAGGACAGCAGCAGGGCAGTGAGGACAGCAGCAGGGCAGTGAGGACAACAGCAGGGCAGTGAGGACAGCAGCAGGGCAGTGAGGGGTTAATGAGGAGGCTGAGCCGGGGCCTGTGGAGCAGGCGCGATAAGGGGTGGGCCTCGCAGGCATCGTAGGAGAGAAGGTGCCAGCACTGAGCAGAGCCGGTACCGAGCGCACGCGTGCCTGCATCTGTGAGGGCTAACGGTGCAGGCAAATAGGAGTGAGTCTGAGTAACCGGTAGACCAGAACGTCAAACCTCAGAGGGAAGGCAGGGGAGGGTGGGGGTAAAGGGGAGAGACCAACCAAAGGACTTGCATGCATGCACATAAGCCTAATCAATGGACACAGACAGCAGGGGGTAAGGGCATGAACGGGGTGGCGTTAATGGGGGAATAAGGACACGTATGTAACGCCTTGATCAATAAAGAATTTTTTTTTATAAAAAGCAGTGAGTCCCCTGAAACAGTCCTCTGTTGGAGTAACTGTCAAACACAGAGTATCACTCCCCCCCGCAGCTCCTGTCAGCGAGAACCGCTGTTCGTGTGCTTTGGGCGGTTTTCACTGTTTTGTCCTTTACAGCTCTCTGTTGGTTTGGGCCCGCATTTCAATCTGATTATAAGGTCACAGCCAGCACATGGCCCTTCAAACTAGCGGGAAGCATTGCATCTTGAATTCCCCAGTCGTTCTGCACTCACCCTGCAAACTCTGTCTCTTAAAACAGCTGGCCTTCAATACATCGTACCTCCCTCTATATTTCTACAAAGTAAGCGCCTGAACAGACCTCCCTGGGGCAGATGACAGAACACCTACAGAGAGAAGAGGTAGGCTTGCAAAGATGATGAATAACCACGAAAAAAGGAGCCAAAACCCTGCACTCTGGAATCCACGGGACTCTTTAACGGCAAAGAACCCCCCCCCCCCATTCATGCCCTCTCCTCCAGTTGTCTGTGTCCATTGATTAGCCAGCCATGGGCAAACTACTGCCCGCAGGCCCGATCCGGCCCGATCGGCCATTCTATCCGGCCCGCGGAGCCTAAAGAGCGGAGGGTTCTCTTGCTCTCCCCTCCGCTCCTTCACCAGCAGCCCAAGATGAGAGTGCCAGCATGGTCAGGTTGCTTTTGTTCCAGCCCCCCGGTCCAGTTTAAGAACCCATTGTGGCCCTCGAGTCAGAAAGTTTGCCCACCCCTGGACTAGGCATGCATACAAAGTTCTTTGGTTGTTCTCGCCCCCGTACCCCGACCCTCCCCTACCTTCCCTCTGAGGTTTGACGATCTGATCAATAAACGCAGCAACCCCAGTATCTGCAGACTTTTCTGACTAAGTTTTCCCTATCAATGGAAATGTTTTATATTTTCCCCCATAAAAGTATGTATTTACTTTCGATACAGTCGCTGGTCCTAATGTATTATGTTTCATAAAATGCATACGAAACAGAAGCAAAATGCACATTAATGGTGGAAAGCACCTGAGTCCTTCCACCGTGCAGCCTATGGGATCACCTACCCCGGGGGTGCAGGCACCCCACTCGAGAGCCCGCTGGCCAGAGCGCGGGGGGCTGCCGGGGTCGGCTCCAGACGGCTGTCCGGCCAAGTGCAAAAAGCTGGGCTCTGCTCCTGTCTCGGGCCTGGAAGTGGCCAGCCTGCGATGGAGTCTGTGTACAGGACGGACGGGAGGGGATACATGCCGCAGGCCCAGCAGCTCCGCCAGGTCCCCTCACGCCGAGCCTTCTGTGGGCCCTGGAGCGAGGGAACGTGTGGCCGTCCTGCCAACGAGGTGTAAAACTACCTCCCTCGAGGCAACACTGCGATGCCAGCACCAGGCTCTCCTCCGCCGGGCGGCCCTTCCCCGGCCTCGGCTCCTGCCGGCCCGGCAATCGGCAATCCTAGGACTGCAGGGCACACGCCCAGCCCGCGGTACCCATGTCCCACCGCGGGCTCCTCAGGTAGAATTCGCTCTCTGGTCTCATGGAGGTGCACGTGTGTTTCTATCCATACGTGTTTCTATCCACATACCACATGCCTTCCTACTGCTTAGGGAAACCGCTCTACAGGCTGGGCTGGAACTCTGAGAGGGAAATAATCATGTCTTTATTTTAAACAGAGGGAAGCCTGGAAAACTGGTGATGGGCTCGTTGGATCCCCCTTTGCAGACGCACACAGGCACCAGGCAATGGCCAAGGCGTTCCATCCCCACCCAGGACAGTGCTGGGGTGGTCATGGTTCTGTCCTCTTTAATGACTGGGTACATGAGATGGCATCAGCTGGGCTGACATCAGCCACGAGCAGGATGCAGAGCAGGAGCGGAGCTGCTGTGGGTGGGCAGGGCCCCTGAGAGAGAGAGGAAGCCCAGCCCTCTCTTCTCGCTCTTGGACGACCAAGGGGAATCATTCGTCGGCTCAAGTGCGTTCTTGCACTCTCACAGGCTTCAGCCAAGAGCATGGAGCCTCACTATCTGTGATGAAGGGGTGGTAATAAAAATTAGATACACTGTTACTTTTAAAATGTATTTTTATTGATTTCAGAGAGGAAGGGAGAGGGAGAGAGAGATAGAAACATCAATGATGAGAGGGAATCATGGATTGACTGCTTCCTGCATGCCCCCTCCTGGGGATCGAGCCCACAACCTGGGCATGTGCCCTGATGAGGAATCAACCATGACCTCCTGGTTCATAGGTCGACGCTCAACCATTGAGCCAGGACAGCTGGGCCACTATTACTTTAAAACCACAATCACTTGTTTTCTATTCCAATAGAACATTATAAGAAATCACAAATTGTATATTAAAATTTTAGTTTAAAATATATTTTAAAAATTGTTTCACCTTTAGGCAGTTTTCACCTATTTCCAAATTACAGCTTCAATCAGAGCATTCTTCAAGAATAAGAAGGAATTAAAAAAATGTATTAAGTTAAAAACAACTAGACTTGCCTCCCTTTTTGGGCACAGAAGAACACTCTGGGCAGCTGAGTATCCCGGCACACACGGAAGTGTGCTGTGTACTATTTAGTATGCTCGCCATCTGTGTGTTTAAGTCTGCAGTGTCCGTGTTGTGGATCTCCGAGGTTTAATTGTCACACACAGTCATGCTCCTGGCCCTGCTCGGGGACACGGAGGGATGAGATGTAGAAAGGTACTCACGCCTCTGTCTCCAATTCCCCGGAGACAAAGAAGATGCGACAAAGAATAGCAGTTGCTTCGCAGACTCCTGAGCTTAGACAGGGCTGGAGCACCAGCGATGCCCTCCACCTGCTCTGTGGGGAGGACCCGGCTTCCTCCCGGGGCTCACGGCTAGTCGTGGCCAAGCCGGGCTGGAGAGAGGGTCGGCTGTTGGCAGGTCTCCCTGGTGTTCACCAGAAGTGAACCAGGACTCGCTGTAAGCAAATGAGGAAGCAGAACATGGCCAAGTGTCGAGAAGGCCAAACGAGGGAGGATTTCCTTGGTACAGCTGGCTCACTGGCGGCGGCTAGCCGTGTGCCCACAGAAAGCCGCCGAGCAGTTCTACGCCGACTGCGGTCCCCTGGGCTGATGCTGAACAGCACAGGGGTCCTCGCTGGAGCACAGGCCAGCCAGTGCCCCCAGGGGAGCCACATGAAGCATGCGTTGGACCTCCTAGTCCCTGTGTTACATTCGTCAGTGAACTTCCCTTACTACCAGGTCAAAGGCTAAGCTAAGGTGACCAGACGTCCCAATTTTTAACAATCTGTCCCGGTCCCGAGGCGTTTAAAAAAAAAGTCCCGATTTTCTAAAACGCCGAGGGACGCGGGACAAATTGTTAAAAATCGGGACTGTCCCGCCAAAAGCGGGACGTCTAGTCACCTTAGGCTAAGCGCCTTCACGGGTGCTGCCCTGAGTCCTCAGACTCGTCTCTGCACCGTCCGTCCATCTTTATCTCCAGCCGCACGGGCGGCCTGGCTGCCGGCATCCCCCGTGGCTGTTACCTCCAGCGCATTAGTGCCCGCCCCACGCCCCTGGCCTGACCCGCCCTCAGCCCTCTCCCCTCCCCCCACCCCGCTCAGGCTCAGGACTGCACAGGCAACACCTCCCGGGGCCTCTCTCTCCCTGGCATCTCCCCGATTCCTGCTCCCTAGACTGGGTACCCTCTACAGCGCCAGGCTTCTCTCTGCACACGTGGTCACTGCTTTCAGACAGATCACTGCAGCGCCCCGTGCGCTGTGCCTTCCCGGAGGGACGGGCCAGCTTGCAGCACGCAGAGGGTCTGATGCGTCGTGAGAGCGCGGCGTAAGCTCAGCACGTGCTCTCTGGCCAATTCCATTACTCACCACGTGAGTTCATGTAAGTGGAGCACACAGCACAGTGCTTGGCACACAGATGTGAAGAATGCCAAGCAGCTAGTGACTGAATGGGCCTGAAGACCGGCCCCATCCTGCGTTCCTGCTTCCTCGGGCGGGTGAGGGCGGGTGGGTGACCGCTGGCATTTGCCAAAGGGACTGGGGGGGAGGGTCTGATTTGGCAGCGCCTCTGAAGAGCCTGCAGAAGTGCTGGAATGACTGTAGGGAAACCAGGCTCGCACGTGGTGCCCTGGGTTTGAGGCACAAAGAAAGCAACCCAGGGCCACTGCTCCAGGCTCTCCTTCCCTCCCTGGCTGGCTTTCATGTCCTCCTCAGTTTATGACTTCGGGTCATGCCGGCTCCGTCCACTAGGGGTCAAACTTTCATGTGCTGTCTCTCATGGCTGGTGTAGGGAGGGGCTGGCGGGGAAACTGCGGCCTCCTGGGGGATTGCACAGTGAGCCAGCTGCCTACCCTCTTGTGGGGACAGGGGGAAATGGAGCTGTTAAGGGGAGCGTTTTCCCTGTCCTGGGTCCTGCTTCCTCGGTCACCTGGTGAAGGCACGGGGATGGCGCTGGCAGCCGGAGCCCGGGACCTGGTGGATGGCTGATCTCGCCGCCGCCTGAACACGGCAGGCAGACGTGGCCGTGTGGCTCCCACCGGATTTCTTTTCCGTGTTGCTTCTGTTTATGCCATTGCATCCATGGAGCGTCTCGTCCCCTTAAGCATCACTGAATTATTTATGAGAATTCCAGTTAATATTGTTAGTCTTTTATAGTTGACAATGTTGAAAAAAATATGCCAATTCTCTTCCGATTGATGTATGGATTCCATAGGATCCTATTACTTCCTGAGGCACTGCTACAGAATTGACAGGCTGGTTCTAAGACATGGTGAGAGTCCAGAGCACCTAGAATAGCCAATACAACTTCGGGAAAGATGACTTATGGTACTTGATGTCAAGACTTATTATAAAGCTACAGCGTCAAGATAAACAGACCAGGGAAGCAGATACCAGGAGTAAACCCACATAGAGATGGTCAATTGATTTGTGACAAAATTGCAAAAGGGTAGTCTTTTCTGTAAATTGTGCTGGAACAATAGGTTACCCAGTGTTTTTTTTAAAAATAAAGGTAGAGCTGAGGTCGGTTTGGCTCAGTGGTAGAGCGTCGGTCTGCGGACTCAAGGGTCCCAGGTTCGATTCCGGCAAGGGCATGTACATTGGTTGCGGGCATATCCCCGGTGGGGGGTGTGCAAGAGGCAGCTGGTCGATGTTTCTCTCTCATCGACGTTTCTGGCTCTCTATCTCTCTCCCTTCCTCTCTGTAAAATATCAATAAAATATTAAAAAAATAATAAAAAAATAAAGGTAGATCCACATCTTAGATATACAAAAATTACAAAAATTAACTCAAAGTATGTTTATAGACCTAAACATAAAATTAATCTGCAAATTTTCTATAAGGAAATAAGACAAAATATTTGTGAACTTGAGTTAGGCAAAGATTGCTTAGCTAAGACACCAAGAGCATGGCTCATAAGAGAAAAGCAATTACTTGGATTTCATGAAGCACTTTCACTCTGTGAGAGACGCTGTTCGGAAAATAGCCCTGGCAGGTGTGGCTCCGTCGATTGGGTGTTATCCCATGCAAAGAACCATCGCCCGTTCAATTCCTGGCCAGGGCACATGCCCAGGTTGCAGGTTCGATCCCTGTTCAGGGTGGGTGGGGGAGGCAGCCGATCCATGTTTCCCTCTCACCTCTCCTCCCTTCCCCTGTGCCCCCTCCTCCCTTCCCCTGTCCCTTCCTCCCCTCCCCCATGTCCCCTCCTCCTCTCCCTTGTGTCTCCTCCTCCCTCCTGTGTCCCCTCCCCCCTCCCCTGTCACAGAAGAGGTGTCCCTCCCCCCACCCCTTGGGCTCTGGGCCCCGCCCCTGGGACCTTCACCAGAACTGAGCTCCTTAGCTTCCTCCCTCCCATGGCCAATCTTCACGGCCCTTGGCTCCTTCCACCAAGCACACATGTGTTCTTGCTACCCTTCCTTTTAAATACACCCTCTAAGGGGGCGTGTGGAGGTGGAAGAGGCATAGAGAGGATAAATGGTGATGAAAAAAATAAATTAAAAAATAATAAATGCATTCCTTAAGATACTTCCCTATACACACAATCACACCAACTCACATAGGTACATCCATACTCAGACACACATGCACATCCGCAGTCTCCCAGATCCAATCAGGACATTCTTCACAATCTCCCCAACTCAGTGAGTTCAGACCTGACTCTCAGCCACACGGCTTATTAACCTGCTGACCCGGTGGCCACTGCTCACACAGCACGGGGACGCACATGTCAGAGCCCGCGATGCCCACGCAGCCGCAGCCTCCCCTGGCCTTTCACAGGCATGTCCCTCCCCGAGTGCCCAGCCTGCAGGGCGCGGTGACACCTGCCTCACCACTGCCGGGCGGTGTGAGCGGGTGAGCGTGGTGCTGCCAGGCGGTGTAAGGCCCAGTGAGCGTGGTGCTGCCAGGCGGTGTGAGCGGGTGAGCGTGGTGCTGCCAGGCGGTGTGAGCGGGTGAGCATGGTGCTGCCAGGCAGTGTGAGCGGGTGAGCGTGGTGCTGCCAGGCGGTGTGAGGCTGGGTGAGCGTGGTGCTGCCAGGCGGTGTGAGCGGGTGAGCATGGTGCTGCCAGGCAGTGTGAGCGGGTGAGCGTGGTGCTGCCAGGCGGTGTGAGGCCGGGTGAGCGTGGTGCTGCCAGGCGGTGTGAGGCCGGGTGAGCGTGGTGCTGCCAGGCGGTGAGCATGGTGCTGCCAGGAGGTGTGAGGCGGGGTGAGCATGGTGCTGGGCGCCACACTGGCAGGAAGGCATTAGGCTCAGCCAGTGCCCAGCCGCCGGCCTTGGCTCCAGCCGCTCCTTCCCCAGTCCCTCTCCTCCGTTCTGTTCCAGGCGCCAGTGTGTCCCGGTGGGATGAGTCAGCATAGCCAGCTCCTCCACGGAGAGCTCTCTTCGCTCGCCTCATCCTCCTTAAACCCCTCGTGCTCCTCAAGGCCCGGAGCAGTGCCCCGCCCGCCCACCCACCCCGCCTTGGGGCACCCGCCCTGGGGGCACCGCCAGCACCAAGCATGGCGGCCCTGCTTACTCAGAGCTCTGCGATATTTTCTCATTCTCAAGGCCCCACTCAATGTCTAACATCTCCCCAAACATTGATTTCTTTAGAGCAATTTAATCTCCAGACACTTAAAAAAAAATCATCTCCTGCAGTCCATTGATCAGTAAATCCTATATAATAAATGCCTAATATGCTAAGTGTCTGGTTGTCTGGTCTGCTATTCAACCAATCAAATTGTAATATGCTAATGATATGCTAAGGACGCTCAACCAATCTCTTATGAAGTGCACTGACCACCAGAAGCAGACAGTCAACCAGTCGCTATGATGTGCACTGACCACAAGGGGGCAGATGCTCCAACCAGTAGGTTAGCTTGCTGCTGGGATCCAGCAGATTGGGACTGAGCAAGATGTCCCAAACATGCTCTGGAGCTCTCCTGCAGTCTCTCCCTGGCTGGCGAACCTCCCATGTCCCTCCCCAGCCCCAATCATGCACTGGTGGGGTCACTCGGCCTGGCCTGCGCCCTCTCACAATCCGAGCTGAGGGACACCTTCCTCCCTTGAGTGCACGAATTTCGTGCACTGGGCCTCTAGTTAAATTATAAATAAAAAGCAAACTCTACTTCTATAGCACTTCTATGTACCTCACAGTAGGGCTACTACAGGGTGTCCCCAAAATGTATACACACTGTGAACATTAACATAATTTCCATTTTCAAAAGGTAATAGACCCTACAGACACTGTGCATGCATTTTGGGGGGACACCCGTATTAGGTGCTCCTTTTCCCTCAGGGGCCACACCAATTTCTTGTGAGTTATGTAAAGTACTCAATGCCGGGCTGGTTTTACCGCTATTCCATCAATTCTGATTGGATCGCTGGAAGGTGGTCGATACCCAGGTCCTTCCTACCCCCCTCCTCCTCAGATTGCATCTTCTTTCTCCCGAATTCCTTTCCTTTGGCTCCTACCCAGAGGGAGAGGCTCAGCTTCGACCTCACCTCCTCCAGACTCCCTTACTGCTTCCGCTTAAGCCATCCACCCTCCCGTCCTTCTCGGGACAGGACTGGGATTTGAGAGACCCGTGTGTCGATGACCAGCTGTGGGAACCACGGCCAGGAGTTTCATCAACTCTAAACCAAGAATACCGATCGATGCCCAGCCTGGAGCCGGAGCCTGGATTCACATGAAAGGCCTGACTGTCTCCGATGCGCTTCCCCTGGTCTGCCTTGTGCTCTAGCTCCTGGTAAGCCGCCCTTCTCCTGGCCTGGCTGGAGAAATCCGGGGAGAGCAAAGCTGTTCTCCTGGCCTTGTAACTCGCACTGGGCGGGGCATGAGTGAGACGGAGTGTGTGTGGGAGCCAGGCCCTTCTTTCCACAGAGAGCCGATGTCCATCCCACGCTAATTCCACAGAGAGCCCCCCGCCAAAACCGCCCAGGCACACGTGCCTTTTCTTCTATGCACCCCAAGACGCCTTTCCAAGGAGGAGGAGGGAGGCATCTCCCCTGATACGTGACACATGTTCTAAGCCGAGGAGCAAGAAGCTAACATCATTCATCAAATGAGATTACAGACAGTCAGGAGACAGCAGGTCCCAATTAAACTAGAACAACAGCCCGCACCAGACGCAGGCGCTGTTTCAGGCTCTGGCCTCGCAGTCCATTTCCCACGGGGCTCAGCTCCGGGAGGAGCAGAGGGGCGGAGCTGGGGGCCAGGGTGGACGACAGGCCCGCTCTGGAGAGGAGCCTAAAGGGAGTGTCGGATGTGTGTCTTCTAACCATGGAGGGAAGGTGCTCTCAATCGACCCAATGGCTTCCTGGGCCACCAGATGCTTTTGAAGGTCAAATGGAACAAGGTCGGAGAGAGTGGCACGTGGAGATGCTAGCATTCCACGGAGAGTGCTTCCTTCCTTGTTTCCCATTCCTTCCCATTTTCTCACTCCCCCCCCCCGCCCCCCGCCTCCATCAATGAGCGTAGAAAGAAGAGGATCAAACAGCACAGGATACATTAGTGTTCATGTGGCTGATTTTCCAGTTTTGGACCCATCCACTCCCTGAAGTAACTGCATGTTAGCATGTCCCTTTTGCTCCGTATTTGAGTCGTTATAACCTGGTCTGCCTGGTTCTGGAGCTCATGGCCTGGATGCTCCACCTGTGCCTCCTGGGTCTCTCCGGGGTCATAGGGCAGCTGCCAGGCGGTTAGCGAAGCATCGGCATGAGGACGGCTGGGTAACGTGACCCAGCCAGAGGTCACGAGACCCCACTGTGTCACTTGGCTCTTGCAATCCTGTTAGACTTCTGTGTCTAGAGGGTCCTCGGACAGGGTCTGGGCTGTCACTCTGGGGGTAGGTTCAGCCAAGCACAGGGGCTTTGCTCAAGTGTCATCAGAGCTGAACCCGAGGCAGCGAGGCTTGATGGAGGAGCTGCCTTCTCTCCGGCCTGCGCGATGGCCGGGACTTTGTTCCCAGGGGAGGGGAGGGCGACATTCCGGGCAGAGGAAGCTACAGGCGTAAAACCTTGGTGGGAAAAGAGCACGGCACGTTTACCAAAAGACAATTATTCTGCCCTGGCTGGTGTGTTCGGTGGGTAGACCCTGGGGACGGAAGGGTCCCAGGTTTGATTCCTGTCAGGGACACCTACCTTGGTTGCAGGCTCATCCCCAGCCTGGGCCCTGGTAGGGACTCGTGCAGGAGGCAACCAATCGAAGCATTTCTCTCACATTGTTTCTCTCTGTCTTTCCTTCTCTCTTCCACTCTCCCTAAAAAATCAATGGGAAAATATCCTCAGGTGAGGATTAACCAAAAAGTAAAAATTAAAATAAAAACACAACTATTCCAACGCCGGCAGGAGCCGCGGCTGGAAGAGCAGAGCTCACACGGGAGGTCCTTCTATGCGAAGACACTTGCAGTTGGTTCTGCCGCCGACGGAAACCGCTGAGGGGCTTACCCGGGCAGAGGCAGGACCAGACTCAGGTCTTAGTGAGAAAACCCTCATGCGGTAATGAGGACTCGGTGGTTATTTTCTGTTGGCGGACGCTTTCCCTGAGCTCCTCCAATAACACCACTTACCTTATTAATCTTCAGAATTGTGAAAATGGCTGCTTTTAGTGGAAACTTTTATTAGAATATATCTTTTGGCTTTTGTTCTGCCTTTCAATTTATCATCCAAAAAAAAGTTTGTTTGGTTGTTTGTGTTTTGTTAATCCCCACCCAGGGACATTTTTTCTATTAATTATTTATTCATGTTTAGAGAGCATGGAAGGGATGGAGGGAGGGCAGAGAGACACATCAATTGGTTGCCTCCAGCTCGGGCCCCCACCAGGGCTGGGGATCGAACCTGCAACCTAGGCAACATGCTCTTGACCGGTAATCTAACCTGTGACCCTTCATGGCTTAGGCCAATGCTCTAACCACTGAGAACCACTGGCCAGGGCCAAAAAATATTTTAAATAAATGTGTTAGCCAAGGCTCCCCCTGGCAGAAAATGGTATAGCGTCCTCTCAGGATGTTTTATGCTCCAGTCTTTCTCCTTTATCAGAGATCTATCCTTCCTCAAAATGGAAATAATCAACTGTTCAGTCCCTTGCTGGAGAACTTAATGGAAGACAGGGTTCTGCTATTGGAACTGCTGGTAATGATTTTGGGGGAAGGCCACAGTTTCGCAATGTCGCCCTTAAATTCCTTCCAATTCTTGGGTGAATTCCATCTAGATTTAGTGATTTATTTAATTTACTTTGACAATTTGATGTAGGAAATCCTGTTTATTCCCAATCCTTTTATAACTAAGAACCAAATGGTACATGGATTATCTTTTCCACTTAAAATTAACATGGCTTGGTGGATGGAATGTGGCAGCTGGGATCCCATTAATCCGAGCCCCATGGAACACGCAGGCATGAACAGCGTTTGAACCTTGACCCCACTGCCGGGAGTCCCTGGCGTAACTGCTGGCTGGTCCACTGCCCGGACACGGAGAGGACCATCCGACAGCCCTCAGCTGCGGTGGCCAGGCAGTCCGCCTGGACGGCTCCTCTGTTTCTGGCCCTCGACCTGACGGCATCGACTACAAATTGCGGGCACACAAAACCAAACAAAAGGATTCTTGATGTTTGCGATTCATTATTATCAACATTATCAACAGTGCCTGGCCAGAATGGTCATCAGTTTGAAAACAGGCTTTGACCAAAAAAGTTACTTATTCCTATAGATTCTTTTACATTTAAAAAAGGAACTGTATGTTTAATAAACACTGACTTGACAATCATTCAAAATGCGTATACATTTTTTGGGGGGACAGCCTGTATCATGTTGAACTTGATAAAGATATGAATATGGAGAAAAAAATGTTGCTAAGGAACAATGTCAAAATCAGATTAAGGGAGCCCTGGCCAGGTGGCTCAGTTGGTTGGAATGTCATCCCATAACCTTTTGGTGTATGGGACAACACCAAAAACAACAAGCACATACCTAGGTTGCAGGTTCAACCCAACTGATCAATGTTTCTCACATCAGTGTTCTCTCCCCCAACTCTCTGTCTCTCTATTTATCCCTCTTCCTTTCTCTCCCTTCCTCTCTCACATCAATAAACATATCCTTGGCTGAGGATAATAGAAAAATGATCAAACTAAGGGATTGGGAAATATTTCCTAGAGAAAGAAATGTCTGGATTTATTTTAAAGGATCTGAGGGTGATAATTTGATTAAGAAGGTGGTGGAACAGAGGGAGAGAGGAAATCACAGTAGGTTTTGATAGCAGTCCTATTCCCCAAGGACAGCGGGCAAGGATGAAACATTCTTAAAGGCACGGAGTAATGGAATTTAGAGAAGAATGAAGTTGAGGACATTTACATCTTGGCTTTGACTTTTCTATGTGAATAAGAGACAAGATAACTTGCTAGAAGTGAGAGGGAACGGGTATCTAAGATCTAAGGAGAGAGGAATGCATGTGACACATGTTGTTGAAGAAGCTTCAGAGCCTGAAGCGTGGATGGGTCAAAGGTCTCCTGGGCTGCAGGAGGGCTGGCTGTGTGAGTGTTGGACTGACTGGGAAGAGAGAGTAGAACACAGAGTGGTGAGTGGACCCTACCTGATGCTGAAGTAGCTTAGAGTACGGCCAGAGGACTAGGAGAGGACCAGGGACCAGGAAAGGGACCTCAGCCAGATGCTAAAGGAGGATGGCGTGTCCTGGAGGCAGAGAGAGAACCGGAAGTGCTTCCTCTCTTGTCCAGAGAAACAACGCAGGTGGACCAGGACCAAGAAAAGACATGGGCAAAGTCAATCCTCGCCCTCCTGCTCCTGGAGAGGAGGGCACTGAGAAAAGGGTGCGCTCGGGGGCCGCGAGGTGGAAGTTCTGTATCAAGAGAGTCAGATGTGCTTTAAGGTTGGAGAATGTACACAAAGAAAATCGGGGTGTCGTCCCTGTCCACCCCCGAGGAGGGTGACAACGTGCCCAGGGCCAGGAGAAACATCGGTTGGTACAGAGACCCAGAGATGACGCTGGTCCTACTACCATCTATCTCTAGATCCGATGACATTGGTAAATGAGGACATTGAAACATCTCCTGTAAATATGAGCTCAAGGATGTAAACGCAATGCAAACCCAATGAGGAGACGAGTAGAAGGCACTAGAAAGAACCAAATAGGACTTCTAGAGATGAAAAATGCAGTGTCAAAGTGGAAACGTACCCGGTGGGATTCAGAGTGGGTTAGAACCTAGGACCCGGCAGGACAGGCATGGAATCCGAGGAGAAGACAGGCACAGGGCAAGAGCTTGTCCCGAGGGTGTCGGGGGAGGCAGGCATCCATCTACTTTTCTGTAAGGAGTTTACCAAACATGCTAACGCTTACTGAGTGCTTTCTACACGTTGTACTTGGTACTCGTCCCAGGAAATACCAGATACATCAGACAGTGTATGGTCACACAGGGAGGAGGCAGGAGGCAGACAACTGCAGGACAGAGGCTGCATGCTGGGTGGAGGTGCGGACAGGTAAGGAGGCCGTGCAAGAGCGGAGTCGGCTCTTCCCTGTCCCCCTGAGGGAGCACCCCCCAATATCACAGCCTCCATGCTCTCAGGCATCGCCTCAATCTGGACCCGGAATGGGACAAGGTAATGACCGTGGAGAGGAGTGCTGACTCCAGACCAGGCTGCCCAGGAGCCTGCTGCTGTTCCCACACCCCGCCTGCGTGGCGGAGTCCACGTGTGGAGGCAGCTGAGCCTGCGGCTTGTGCTAAAGAACCGCTCATCCTGGAAGCCGGGGCTCCAAGCCTCCTTCCCTGACCAGCTCCGCCTCTGAGAACCAAACACACACAGCGAATAAAGTTACATTTAGCGCACGGCTTCCTCCTCGCAGCAGCGCGCACTTCACAAACCTCTCTTCTCAGTGGCCCTTCACTGGGCCAGGAGGACCGGGACCATCTGATTCCTGTGCGGTTGTTATTTTTTTATTTTTTTTAAATACTTTGGTTCTTGCAGTAAAATCTGTCACACAAACCTTCCCCTTTTAACCATCTTTTAAAAATATATTTTATTGATTACAGAGAGGCAGGGAGAGGGAGAGATAGAAACATCAATGATGAGAGGGAATATTTGATCAGCTGCCTCCTGCACGCCCCTCACTGGGGATCAAGTCCACAACCTGAGCATGTGCCCTTGACCGGAATCGAACCCGGGACCCTTCAGCCCTCTCTATCCACTGAGCCAAGCCAGCTAAGACCATCTTTTTACCCATCTTCAAACACACAATTCAGTGGCACTAATCTCGGTCACCACGTTGGACAACCATCACCCGTATCTACTTCCAAACGTCTTACCCAGTTCTTGTATCCGTACCTAAGTGTGATTTAATCTCTCTTTAATGAACGCTTGTTCAACTGATGCACGAATTACTCAGTGGGCGAGGGCTTGACTATAAACACACGGCAGTTCGGGTTTCCTTTGCTGTTAAGTGGCAGCAACCAGAGGCTGTAACAGTCAGACAAGTGGCAGCTGATAGAAGCGGGCAGATCAAGGGAAGACCCTGAGCAAGAGCCTGCGCCCCTCTGCTTTTGTAACTCCTGGCAGGCTGCTGAGTCAGAAGCCACACGGCAGACTCAAGACGGCCACCGCAGGCCACGGGTCCCCTTTCCGGGAGACAGCTTTCAAAGGAGGCGGGCCGGCTGGCCTTCTGCAGGTGGTCTGACCCCCGGGGGTACTGAGAAGTACTCATACTATGTCCAATGTTTAACAACTGTATTTTATCTCTCTAGGAAGAAGCCATGCTGGTGCTATTCCCGTCTCTCGTCCTGAAGAGTAGATGACAACAACCCCTCTTCTCTGTGCTTTACCCACACCGAGCCTCAGGGCACGGCCTGAGTGTTCACAGGACGGGGCAGCTCTGTCTCTAGGCGGAGACGGGAGGAGAGGGCAGACTGACAAACAGAAAGCTCAGGTCATACGGAAAAATCAACCAAGGTGTGTTTCATTCCAGTGAAACCTTTGCAGATACGCCAAGCGTCCATCTCATTTGTGAACACCGGCCTCCTTCACGCGGTCTCCGCACGAGGCAGCACTCTCTGACCGGCTGTCTGCCCGCCGGAGGCCCGGGGCCCGGCCCAGGGGCCGGAGGGGAGCAGGGCCCAGGGACGGCCAGGGCACCGCGGGAGGCTCAGCGCAGCCCCTCGGGGCTCCATGCCTCTGCGTGTGTGTAACTGCCGTGACCATTATTACAACACAATAGTCCCATCAATTCCTAACGTTCCTACCCGTTGGAATAACTGTGCCCGCCCCTAATCTCCAGACAGACCGAGAAAGAGCTCACACCATCTCCCTCTGGGGTGGGGGGGGAGTGTGAGATGGGGGTGCAGGCATGCGTCTCACACTGAACTCCAGCCCCTCTGAAGACTCTCCCACTGCGGCAAGGAAAACCCAAGTGTCACCGACAAGTCCCCAGTGGCAGGATCGCCTCTTCCTGGGCAGCAGCCGCACGGCGTGGCGGCGTGGCGGCGTGGCGGCGTGGCGGCGTGGCGGCGTGGCGGCGTGGCGGCGTGGCGGCGTGGCGGCGTGGCGGCGTGGCGGCGTGGCGGCGTGGCGGCGTGGCGGCGTGGCGGCGTGGCGGCGTGGCGGCGTGGCGGGAGGGAGTGGCCGCTGGGAGAGGAGCGGCAGGCCCTGGGCTTCCTTGGCAGCCCGCCTGCGGTGAGTGAGAGAAAGTGAGTCCCCTGATCCCCTCGAACTTGGGTGCAGGAGACGTTTTTAGGAAAACTCAACCCTCACAGATTCTTCCCCTTCATCACTCCCGGCTCTTCCTCACCACTAACTCACGCGCCCGTGCACTTTAGCGAGTCCGGACCAGAGACCAAAACCTGAACTCCAGCTTGGAGTTACCTAACATGTACACCTCAGCTTCGGTGCACACGGAGATCACGTGTCACTTCTGTGGCCCTAAAGCATTGTGCTCCCTTAAAAGATCCCAAGCCCGGCTGGCGTGGCTCAGTGGTTGAGCACAGACCTATGAATCAGGAGGTCACAGTTACATTCCCGGTCAGGGCATGTGCCCGGGTGGTGGGCTCCATCCCCAGTGTGAGGCGTGCAGGAGGCAGCCGATCCGTGATTCTCTCTCATCATTGACATGTCTATCTCTCTCCCTCTTCCTCTCCCTTCCTCTGAAATAAAAAAATAAAATAAAAATAAAATAAAAGGATCCTGAGAGGAAGATCGGGATATTCCCAGCAAGATCAGCCTGAGGCCAGGAGGTGCTTTAGCTCCACGACAGCGGGACACACACACACACACACACACACACACACACACACATAATTTTGGGGTGCTTCCTTTGAAATTCTACCTTTTCTTTGGCTCTTCTTATTTTTTTTAAAGGAGAGATTATATTTTTAATATTTTATTGATTTTTTACAGAGAGGAAGGGAGAGAGATAGGGAGTTAAAAATATCGATGAGAGAGAAACATTGATCAGCTGCCTCCTGCACACCCCCTACTGGGGATGTGCCTGCAACCAAGGTACATGCCCTTGACCAGAATCAAACCTGGGACCTTCCAGTCCGCAGGTTCTCTATCCACTGAGCCAAACCGGTTTGGGCTACTTCACATCCGCACGGTGTCTCTGGGAGGCAGCAGTCAGAGGCTCTGGCCAAGGCAGGCGGCCGGGTAGCCCTGGGAAGGGACTGCAGTTTGAGGGCTCAGTAAAGTTCAAGGAAAACGAGGGCCCCACATAAACCCCACCCTGGGGTTTGGCCCTGACCCACCCTCTCCCTCCAGCGCCCTGGCCCGCCAGCCCCTCTGCCCTCCCTCCCTGGCTCCGGCTTGATGCTGAGCTGCGCCTGCTCAGGGCGGCCCCGGGGGGAGGCTCTCTGGGTTCCGTCAGCTCCGGTGCCCACGGCGGTCCCCCCAGACTGGCTCTCCCCAGCGGTGTGGGTGGAAGAAAGCACAGCACGGCATAAGATGTAAATCCATTTGGCACTTGCCTGCAGCCCAGGAGAAAAGCACCTCTTGGAGGTGAGGAGGGGGGAGGAGGGAGCGGGATGACGAGGCAGAAACTCAGACCTGGAGCCGGGCCTGGCTGGAGGGAGCCGGCCCAGGGGCCCTGCTCAAACACAGCAGCTTCTCCGAGGCTCAGTGGAGCTCTGACGCCTCAGGAGCTCTCAGCCCGGTTTCTCTTTCTTCATGTGATGCCGCCTTAGAATCAGGTGCTCTCTGCCCACAGCGGGCTTGCACTGAGCTCTAAGCGGCCTCCCGGGCTGGGACCAGAGCAGGCTCTGCTCACTCACTCCCCCACCCCACCTCCGCACTCAGGTTCCAGAGGGGCGTTCCTGGTGGCCTCTGGCTTAGAATGTAAGGTCTGTCTCTAAATGTCCGGCCCTGGCAGCAGTGTCGTGGCTGTGTCCCAGACTCCTGGGCCTCAGTCAGCCAGTCCCCCTTCTGCAGACTGAGACCTGAACCACTCAGTGCTCTGGGATCTGTTATTGGAATGGGAACCCCATGAATGAGAATAGATCCTAATCCAGGGGTGGGCAAACTTTTTGACTCGAGGGCCACAATGGGTTCTTACACTGGACCGGAGGGCTGGAACAAAAGCAGCCTGACCACGCTGGCACTCTCATCTTGGGCTGCTGGGGAAGGAGCGGAGGGAAGAGCAAGAGAACCCTCCGCTCTTTCGGCTCCGAGGGCCGGATAGAACAGCCGAATGGGCTGGATCTGGCTCGCAGGCCGTAGTTTGCCCGTGGCTGTCCTAATCTCTCTCCGAAGCAACATTCCCGATAAGGAGTCAAATCCCTTTTTCTGTAAAAGCCCATGAGCAGTATGTGAGGTGCCCAGTCCCCTGGCCTCTGTTGCAAGACTCCGCCCCGTCCTTGTGGCGGGAAGCAGCGGGCGGGCTGCTCACCTCTGACCCACACGACCCTTAAAACGCCGCTTCCTTCCAGTTTCACGTGTTCACCATTACCACTCTCTGGAGTCACACAGGCTCCTAATTGACATGAACTGCACTCATGTGCTTTCCAGCAATTTAAAATCAGAACCTTACAGGTAAAAAGCACAGAAGCTCCCTCTACATTCCAGCTCCTTCTCTGAACATGCGAGCACATTTCACGCAGTCCTCGCGTGTGCAGGTGCTGCAGTTTCCCTGTGTCGCACCCAGCACCCTTTTCCATGTGGGTCTACTCTGCTTACTTGTTTTCAAAGCTCATGCCGTAAGTGTCTCCTTACACTTATAAAGCTGGCCTGCAAAACATTCTCCTATGGTTCAATATTTGGGTGTTTCCATGAGCTGGATAAACACAGCTGCTCTAAAAATCTTTGTGCAAGTGACATACAAGAAACTTCATGTCCAAATGTAAATAAAAGCCACGTTACTCCGGCTGGCTCTACTAATTATTAGGCTTGAACCATGGTCACATGCCCTAGCCAGTGTGTTCAGTGGTTAGAGTGTTGGCCCTTGGATGGGAGGATCTTGGGTTCAATTAGGGGTGAAGGGCATGTACCTGGGCTGCAGGTCTGATGCCTCACACTGATGTTTCTCTCTTCCTCTCTCCTACCCTCCCTCCCTCCCTCTCTTCCTCTCTTTCTCAAAATCAATGGGAAAAATATTCTTGGGTGAGGGTGAACAAAACAACAACAACACAGCCAGATCATTTTTTTTTAAGCAACCAGAATGCAAATTCATTGATTTGCCCATCCTGTGGAATAATCTATCAGAAACAACATTTTCTAAGAGATATGATCTGATCTTAAATGTTTCTTAGAAGTCTGTGGCTGTCCACAGACATCACATGTCCCTTCCCAGATCCAATGATGCATCTTATCACCATACTAGCTCACCTGCACCCACGGCTTAGGCATTTCAAACTGCATTCAGATACCATAGTATTTTAAATAAGACAGTTTCATTACCATGTCCACTGTGGAAAGGAGTTTTGTAAACAAGACTCGATAAACACAAACACAGGCAGAAAAATGTTGGTTCTGACTACACAAACATTAAAGATTTCTCTTCAATAGCAGGCAGTGGTGACAGACGTGTACCATACTATGACAAGGTTTTTTAAAATATATTTTTACTAAGGGCCTCCTGCACTAATTTGTGCACAGGTAGTGTCCAATGGGGGCAGGGCCAGCTGGTGGGAGGGGCTGTGGGAGGGCTCCAGGGCATATATAGTTTGTTTCACTCAGTCCCAATTGGCAAGCTAGCCTACCAGTTGGAGGTCTGCCCCCTGGGGGTCAGTGTATGTCATAGTGAGCGGTTGAGAAGCCTTAGCATATCATTAGCATATTACACTTTGATTGGTTGAACAGACAACCGGACAACCAGACACTAGCATATTAGGCTTTTATTATATAGGATTGATTTCAGAGAGGAAGGGAGAAGGAGAGAGAACTAGAAACATCAATGATGAGAAAATCATTGACAGTTGCCTCCTGCATGCCCCCTATCGAGCCAGCAACTGGGGCATGTGTCCTTGACTGGAATCGAACCCAGGACCCTTCAATCTGTAGGCCAATGCCCTATCCACGGAGCCACACCGGTTAAAGCTAAAACAAGGTTTCTTCAAAGTTTAAAATCAATGGGAGTTTTTCCTTTTTGTTGAGTTTTTTACCTGTTAAAAAAATGTGCACTATTGTGTGTTCACCATCCCAAGACAAGCCTCCGTCCATCACCTCCTCCTTCACCTCCCTTCAGCCCTCCTCCCACAGCACTCACCACACTGTGTCTGTATCCATGAAGTTTTTCTCTGCTTTTTTTTGGGGGGGGGGGCAGGAGGGCTCCTCTACCCACCCCCCCCAGCAAAGTGCCCCCCTGTCCGACAGTTGGCAGCCTTCTCCCTGTCTATGAGTTCGTCACTATTTTATTAGTTCATTCTGTTTCTTAGATTCCACAAATGACTGAGATCATATGGTATTTGTCTTTCTCTAACTGGCTCTTTCACGTAGCGTGACACTCTCCAGGCCCACATTAGATTATAAAATGAATGCCTGTAAATCATTGAAAAAGTAGGAAAATGGGTCAAGGATATGCACAGTCAATGCCCAAAATGAGAGAAACCTCAATGATGAAAGTTAGATATTCTAACTTCCCCCAAATCTCTAAGAGACATAAAAATTCAAACAGCAGCATTATGCCACGTAATGTCCACCAGCTGCGACAAAAGCCCTTCAAAATGAGAGGACTCCACATTTCAGCACAGCGGGGGGAGTGGGACCAGGCACAGCGTGGGGGAATTCACGTCCATGCACCCTACAGGGGACACGGGCCTGGGGGTGCTCACCCAGGCTGGATGGCCAGCTTCTGGACAACAGGAGAGAGAGAGAGACTGAGCAGGGAAGGCTGGGAAGCAGCAGGACCCGCGAGGGGCTGTGGGAGCCCTCTCACTGAGGGGAGTGAGCTTCTGTCCCCTCCGCCTCCATGGGCCGGCGGCTCCTCCAGGTGCCCTGGCCCGGCTGCTGGCTGCCACAGCGAGTTCCGGACATGACACATGACCTGAGCCCACCTCGGCTCCTGGCAAAAGGGGCCACGATGGAAAAACAGTACGGATTTCCTCACAAAATTAGAAGAGCAGCTGCCGTACAATCTAGCAATTCCACGTCTGGGGATTTACCCAAAGAGCACAAGCACACTCATCTGAAAAGATACATGTCATAGAGTCACTGCAGCATCGCTAGGAACAGCCAAGATATGGGAGCAACTTAGCTACCCATCAGCAGATGACTGGGCGAAGACAATGTGGTGTATATAGGACTGTTACTCAGAAATAAAAAAGAAGGAAACTTGCCATTCGCAACAACATAGATGGACCTAGAGGGTATTATGCTACATGAAACAAGCCACACGCAGCATGGAGCAGAGAGCCCCCAGAGGCACACCGGGGCCGGAGAAGCTCTCCCAAGCACGGGGTGTGTCCCGAGCCCGCAGGACAGGAAAGGCAGACAGAGGCTGTTCCTAAACGCACGATTCTCCCAGCCTGCGCTCCGCTGTCCGAGTTCCTTCCCTCCTGCACCGAGCGCGGTCCTGCGCCAACTGGGCAGGGAGTCATGACAGAGCTTCCTCCGGAGCGTATCCTGGAAACGCGCTTGTGTTCTCGCCTGAGTCGCATTTTCCATGTTTCTCCTCCACATGCTGGCGGTAGCAAATGTGTCCCCGTGGCCGCCGTCCAGGCGATCTGCAGCAGAGCTTTGCTCCGGGCCATCTTCCAGAAGACTCGTTTGGATTCCACAACTGAAGGGCCCCGAGCTTTAAGGAGGACCCGGAGACAATGCGACTTGAAGCCTTTGCAAGGGGAAGAGGGGAGGGGGCTGGGAGCCCTCCACCGTGCTCCAGGCTGTGCTTTGCCCTGGTTCTTGCTACAGGATGCCAGGGGTTCCCGAGGGTTTCAGGAGCCCGGGGTGAAGCACTGTGGGATAGGTACATATTCGAGTTTCAAACCCAAAGTGGATTTAAAGATGTGGTGGGTAGCATTTTCCTCATGAGCACTGTGTTCATGAAAGGTCTGATGGTGTGTCTTTTCAGGGTGGGAGAAACACCATGCATGGACAAAGCCACAGGTTTCTTCATGAGGTGGTAAGGGGCCTTCTAGTCTCACTTAATAGAAGTCCCATAATTCTTCTGGGTGGCAAAATCTACCATGTTCAATATCTATGATGTTGTAAGCTATCTATATATATAAAAGCCTAAGCTACTAGAATGACCAGTCGCTGTGACATGCACTGATCACCAGGGAGCAGACACTCAATGCAGGAGCTGCCCCCTGGTGGTCAGTGCATTCCCCACTCCCCCACCCCCTGCTGGCCAACTTCCCCCGAGTCTTACTCATCCTCTCCCAAGGCTGGGCCCCAGGCTGGGAAAGGGAACCAGGGGTGGGAGCTGGTGGACACAGCTTCTTTCCCAGGGGGCTTTGGGCCAGCTTCCTCCTTGGGGCTGGTGGCCAGCCTCCCACGGGATCTACCCTGTCTCTTCCCCCAGCAGGCAGGCCCCAATCGGCCTGTTATGCAGCAGGCAGTGAGGGAAGGAGGAGGGGAGAAGGCAGCCAACTTCCCGTGATTCTTCCCCCTGGCCAGCAAACCTCCCGAAGTCCCTCCCCCTAGCCAGAAGGTCCTGTCCCTCCCCCCAGCCAGCAGGCCCCAGTGGCAGTGCAGCGGCGACAGGAGGAGGGGAGGGAGGGGGGAGGTGGGGGACCACCAGGTGACAGGGAACCAATGGTGGCATTAGCATCTAGTGTCTGTTCCTTCCATGCCCAGCCCGGCAACCATCACCTCCTCTCCTGACCCCAATCTTATCGCCAACCAGGCCTAGAGACCCACCCATACACAAATTTCGTGCACTGGGCCTCTAGTTTCTAAATAAAATCTCATAATTTAAAAACAGTTGCTAAGTAGCATTCCTAGTTTACAAGTAAAGAATGGTTTCAGGGAGGTGCCTGCCTTGCCTGAAGTGACAGCTGGAATACAGCCAGGCCCACATGGGTCCATGTGCACAGCCTTCCACCATTCCAGTGTTGGGATATAAGCCTCTGTTAAGATACAGATGCATTTTAAGCAGCAGGTGGGAAGCTAAGTCATCCCTACCACCTTGTAGTATTGATTGATCAAATTTAGGCAGATGTGGCCTCAGAAAACGAACCTGAAAGGAACAAAACACAGGAACATTGTAAAGCTCCCGCCCTTGGACCTCAGCACGTGAGGAGGACAGCATAGCGCCCAGTGCACAGGAGAGGCTCGGTCAGTACAAACTCCTCTCCTTTCCTCCTGTCCTGCATGAGGTGCACAGTGGAATGTGGGGGACAGAAGGCTGGACACGAGACCAGGATCCAGGAGAGGGGGTCAAAGGCACTCCCCAGGAGTGACATGGCCGTCTCCAAGGGAAACGTGACCTATTTTTCCAAGCGCTACAAAGGTCAAGCCTCTCTGCTCATACAGGGCTGTTCTCTGTGCCATTTTCCAGCCGAGGCTGACAGTCCTGAAGCATCCTAAAGGTTCTGATTCCTTCTCATCACCTCTAAGTCCACCCAAGGATTGATTCTGCTGAGAAGGAGCCTATACTTTGTTGTTATGTGTCAGGAGTAGTGGTAGTGGTGGAAGTGGTAGAAGTGGTGGCGGTGATGGTGGTATTGGTAGTGATGGTAATGGTGATGATACTGGTGGTGGTGGTGGTGGTAGTAATGGTGGTGGTAATGATGGTGGTGATGGTAGTGGTTATGGTGGTTGGGTAATGGTAATGGTAATGATGGTAGCAGTGTTAGTGATGGTGATGGTGGTGATAGTGATAGAGAAGATGTGGTGGTGGTGGTAGTGATGGTGATGACAGTGATAGAAACGATGTGGTGGTCATGGTGGTGGGATAAAGGTGGTGATAATGGTGGTAGTGGTGGTAGTGATGGTGATGGTGGTGGTGTGGGATGGTAATGTTGATGGTGGTGGTGATGGTGGTGGTGGTGGTGGTGGTGGTAATGGTGGTAGTGGTGGTGATGGCAGTCATGGGGTGAAGGTGGTATGGAAGTATGGAGGTGATGTTGGTGGTATGGAGGTGGTGATGACAGTGATATTGATGATGTGGTGGTGATTGTGGTGGGATGAAGGTGTTGGTAATGGTCGTAGTGATGGTGGTGGTAATGGTGGAGGTGGTGATGATTGTGATGGTGATGATAGTGGTGGTGGTGAGGTGGTGGTGGTGGTGGTGATTGTGGTAGTGATGATGGTGATATTATTATTTTCCCTTTCGGGCAAGTATCTTTTCTTGTATATTTTATGTTCCACAACATTAAGCATAGTGCTTTGCAAATAATAGGTTCTCAAATATAACTTTTGAAGGGATGCCTGAGTTTTTCAAACACTGTGAGGTAATAAAGAGATGGCAGCTACTGTAGTATTTTCCCCATTCTGTGTAGGTGTTGGGTCGTCACTTCCCCTGTGGAGGCAGCAGAGCTCACTGCTGACAGGGAGGGCGGGTCTCAGGAATGGGAGCTGGGACAGTGCACTTCACTCCCCTGAGCCCCCACCCCTCTTTGTAAAGTTGGGGTAATGACAGTTACAACGCCCACTGCAGAAGACCCGTGTGAGGATCTGAGAAGACAGGCCACAGCATATGCTTGTACTTTGCTGGCATTTGGGAAGCATCTTGGCAAATATCTATTCTTCTTCTATGATGTTCAGTCCTCCCACTCACGTGGCAGAATTTACTGTTCCTTTGGCATAAAAATTTGTTCATATTATCATGACAAAAGTGTTCTTATTATTTAACAAATTATCCCATGTTTCTCATTATATCTCAAGGCTCTGTATCTATATATCTAAATCCAAATCTAAATCATCCTTATCTGTATCTCCATACCTATAAAACAACTACTGTGTTTCCCCGAAAATAAGACATCCTCCAAAAATAAGACCTACTTCATGGAAACATAATACATCCCCCGAAAATAAGACCTAGCGCATCTTTGGGAGCAAAAATTAATATAATACATTGTCTTATTTTCGGGGAAACAGGGTACTAGTTCACAGGTGCTCAATAGATATTCACAAATCCCAAAAATAACTCAAAATACATAGGTAAGTTTTTTATTAGATCAACAAGAGGTTGAGTTGGACCATAAAGTGGCCAGAAAAGTGGGCTTAGGTGTGTGACCTGATGCATTTGGCATAACTGGCAGCATCCCACACTGGACACGGGTTTAATGAGAGATAGGACAGCTTAGCAAAGTCCTCAGCGTATGGTACAGAAAGGGGAAGATGGGAATGAATCAGGGAATGCTTGCCAAGGACACTAGGCTCTGGATGTATAAATAAATAAATAGATAGATAGATAGACAGACAGATAAATAAATAAATAAATAAATAAATCATATCAATAACATAATGGCTGCGGGTGCTTGGGTGGCCAGAATCCTTCTCCTTAGTCATTGAGGGAAATCAATATTTTAAAGCATGAGGTGCTTTTTTAAGAATGGGTGAGACATGCAGGGGACTCAGATTACTCTTATTCTACAGAGGGGGAAACTGAGGCATGGCAAAGCCATAAAATTCCTCCTTAGCCACGTACCAGTGTGGTGGACATGGTAAAAATAGCTCCAGATTATCAAGACTCTACCATTTCCTCCCACTGCCAGGCCTGTTATCAACATCGCTAACTCTCACAGTTACCCTGGGAGGTAAATAGTAGCAAACTAGGGTCCAGAGACATTAAGGGGCTTGTCTAAGGTCACACCGTGATTAAGCGACAGGATCTGGGGCCAGCCTGTCTGATCCCAGAGCCCAGGCCCTGACATTCTGACCCATGGTCCGGAAGACGCCGGGGTGGGGGAAGGACACTGGCTTCTGAGAGAATGAGTCCAGTTTCCAGACTTCGGAGAGCAGAGCTCAGCACAGGCTGAAGGGGCTCTGGCCTCGGTGAACGCTGCTACCTAGGCCGGCGTTGCTAGGTTACGGGACGTGATTAAGCTGCAGTGGGGAGGGGTGCAGTGGGGAGGGGTGCAGGGGGGAGCTTAGGGATCCTGCTCTGACTCGGGAATGAGCCGTGAGAGGGTCCATCCTAAGGGGCCTCCCTTAGAGTGTGGGCAGTGCCACCTTCCAGGGGAGCATCGTGCAGAGGGGAGCAGGAGGGGGAGGCTGGGAGCACCCCCTTCCCAGCCGCACCAGGAGGCTAAGTTTCAGCCTGACCCCCAGGTGCGCCCTGGGTGAGGTCCCGTCCCCGGGCCAGCCACAGCTCCCCGGTCAGGAAAACAGGGTTCTCTATCAGTCACAGCGGAGAGATGGAGGCTGGCTGAGCTGTCTGGTTAAGTGTTAAGCAAGGAGCAGGAGTTTTGACCTTGCGGCTCTGGATTGGCCGGGACACAGAAAGCCAAGCTGGTTCCGGGGAGGCTGACGTTGACCCGGGGCGGCCCAGGCTGGTTTAGTGTCACCAGCGCCAGCCGGGCCTTGCCGTTACGGTATCGCCTTGCGGGAAGGAACTGGGACATGGCTCTGGCTGACCGGCTGGGGCAAGGCAGTTTCCACCGGGCAGCTTAGAAGGAGGAGGCCACCAGTACAGAACCTGCTGGAGGGGAGACCCTCCCTGAGCGGCCCCAGCAGCCCCGCTCTGCCTGGAGACCTCAGCCTGCAGGTGGGCTCGCAGCCCCCCAGTTCTGGATGAGGGTGCAAGAGCAGGTGCATGCCTCTCACGGCTCCTGCAGGCCTCAGACTTACTGTAGGTCACCCCGCCTTTGAGCAGGGCACCCACCCGGGCCGGCCAGCTCAGCTCCGTGCTTCTGCCGTGTGAGCAGCAGCCTCGGGGGCAGCTTCAGAAGAGGGCGAGCTTCCAATTTCAAACTAAATGGAGCCCACGTGGCGCCAGGGCCCAGCGTTTATTATTCCTCGGGAGCCTGGAGCTCTCCTGTAATTTGCCGTTAATATTGCCAGTGACCTTGACGGGTGCCCTCCTGCAGAGCACGGGGCCTGGGAGCCCTGACCTTGAAATGCACCCCGTGGACCGGAACCAGCTCTACTGCGAGGCTCATCAGACCCGACTCCAACAGCCCGCCTGTAGCCGGGAGGCGCGTTCCTGTAGCCCCGATGCCGAGGAACAAGCACACTTCCTCCGCCGCCTGGCACGCGTTAGATGCTCCACACATGCCAGCACAGCCCCCACCCCACCCACCGGCCCTCGGCAGCCTGTTCTCATCTGTGAGTCTGTCACTGTTTTGCTTGTTGGTTCATTTTGTTCCTCAGATTCCACATGAGTGAGGTCACATGGTGCTTGTCTTTCTCTGACTGGCTCATTTCACTTAGCGTAGTGCCCCTCTGGCCCGACCGTGCTGTGGCAAAGGATAAGAGTTCCTCCTCTTTTACTCCCAAGCCGGGGGCACAGGGGTGGGAGGATGGTGGAGGGAATGATTTTAGAAGAAAAACCTCTTGGACATGCATAACAGTGTGGTGACTGCCGAGGTGGGGTGGAGGGAAGTGGATAATTTTGTTAACCAGTGTCGCCCCAATAAATTAAATAAAAATGGGAAAATTGCCCCCGGTGTAGCAAGTGGTGGAACAGTGACATTACCAACATGGTCACAACGCAAAGCCAAGGAGATGGACTCCCATGAAGAGACCGAGCTTGGGATGAGAATTTGGGGGATCACCTTGGGATGGGAGTTCAGGGAATGACCTCAGGATGGGAGTTTGGGGAATGACCTTGGGATGGGAGTTTGGGGAATGACCTTGGGATGGGAGTTTGGGGAATGACCTTGGGATGGGAGTTTGGGGAATGGCCTTGAGATGGGAGTTTGGGGAATGACCTTGGGATGGGAGTTAGGCAATGACCTTGGGATGGGAGTTAGGCAATGACCTTGGGATGGGAGTTTGAGGAATGGCCTTGAGATGGGAGTTCAGGGAATGACCTCGGGATGGGAGTTTGGGAATGACCTCGGGATGGGAGTTTGGGAATGACCTCGGGATGGGAGTTTGGGAATGACCTTGGGATGGGAGTTTGGGGAGTGACCTTGGGATGGGATTTTGGGAATGACCTTGGGATGGGAGTTTGGGAATGACCTTGGGATGGGAGTTTGGGGAATGGCCTTGGGATGGGAGTTTGGGAATGACCTCGGGATGGGAGTTTGGGAATGACCTTATCGGCATTCAGACAAGTGGCCGCTCTGTGGCACAGAAAAGGCACTGCTGTTGGGGCGTCCACATCAGAACTGCTCTGAGGAAAAGGATTTTTAACTTTGCTATCAGAGGCTCAGGGTGTTGGGGATAATTTCATTTGTTCCACACATATTTCCCTGCCCACCATGTTCAAAGTTTGCAAAATAAAGCAACTGCCGCACTGAGAGGACAGCGGTGCCCAGCAGGGCTTCCTCGCCGATTGGAATGATTCGGGGTGAGGTTTGCCCTGGCCATTCTGCAGGGTTCTCTCCACATTCTCCCTGCCTCCTCTCCTCCCACCACACCCACCTCAGCACTCTGGTCCTTGGTCTTTGTTTTCCTGATGATAATCAGCTCTTACCTGCCCTGGCCCATTGCCTTTGGTTTCCTCAATGCCCAGCATTTGCAGCACATCCCCAGGTGATGCTGATGGCACATCCCCAGGTGATGCTGATGGCACATCCCCACGTGATGCTGCCGCTTCGGGTCCTGGAAGCACTTTGGAAACAATGATTAAACCTTAGTCTTAAAGGCCCCAGCACCTCTGGAGCGACCTGCTAACAGCAGAAATCCACACTGCAAGTCAGTTTTGTGTGTGTTAATACAGATAACCTTATACATAGTTTGTTGGGCAATTGTTTCTAAATAGTTATCATTAGTGACAGCAGTTTGAATGGCGTTATGAAAGAACTCGCAGGATAGGAATCAGAAGAGCTGAGGTTTATAACCTTCCAGCTCTGCACTGAGTGGCCAGATGATGATGATCTCTGAATGCATAATAATCTGGCCACTCAGTGTATATCCTATATAATAAAAGGCTAATATGCAAATTGTCCCCTCTACCAAGAGTTTGACCAGCAAGCAGGCCGGCCAAACCGCCCATGTCCCCACCCTCTGGCCAGGCTGGCTGGGCTCCACCCATGCACAAATTCATGCACCGAGCCTCTAATTTATATATACTGAATGGCCAGATTGTTAGGCATTCAAAGATCATAATATTCTGGCCACTCAGCGTAAGATTTTAATAATCTGGCCACTCAGTGTAAGATTTAGTGCCAAAAAAGTGAAATCCCAGTAATGTGTCACAATGTACATCACAAGGTTGTGAGAGAGAATCTGGTGAGCCAGCTGCAAATGCAGAGTGCATTGTGGCTGTGTCCGATGGGGGTGCTGTGCTCTGATCCAGCAGATCGCCCCAGGCCTCAGCCTTCTGGGCCCTGAGACGCTGCCTGAGCGAACACGCCTTCAGCTCTAAGGCTCAGGAACCTGCACCCAAACCGGCTTCAGCGACAAGGATGCTTCCTCGGCACATTACTGGGCGCCCAGCCCTGGCGCGCCAGGCTGTAAGATGAGAGGTCTGCAGGGAACGGGCGGGCGGACAGGGCCAGGGAGTTGCTGGGAAACGATGTGTAACAGAGATGGTGTTTACGATCATTTGCATTGGCTCCTGGAGCTCTTTAAGGTTAAGATGATTCATAAGCCAGACCCAGGACACAGCATGTAACGAGCTGGGAACCTCGGCACGATGCATGCTAAACCCCAGAGCGGTGGGTCTCTGCGGGGGCTGCACGTGAGGACCACAGGCAGGTTTAGGGTCCCCTGTCTGGGTGCTGCTCCACAGCTGCTTCTCTGTCGATCTAATAAAAAACTTATAGGTATAGAGATACAGATATAGATTATTTAGATTTGGATTTAGATATAGATATGGATACAGAGACATGAGATATAATAAGGAAAAACATGGGATAATTGTTAAATATTAAGAACACTTTCATCATGATAATATGAACAAATTTTTATGCCAAAGGAACAGTAAATTCTGCCACGTGAGTGGGAGGACTGAACATCATAGAAGAAGAATAGATATTTGCCAAGACGCTTCCCAAATGCCAGCAAAGTACAAGCATATGCTGTGGTCTGTCTTCTCAGATCCTCACACGGGTCTTCTGCAGTGGGCATTATACCTGTCATTACCCCATCTTTACAAAGAGGGGTGGGGGCTCAGGGGAGTAAAGTGCACTGTCCCAGCACCCATTCCTGAGACCCCCCCTCCCTGTCAGCACTGAGCTCTGCTGCCTCCACAGGGAAGTGACGACCCAACACCTACACAGAATGGGGAAAATACTACAGTGGTTGCCATCTCTTTATTACCTCAGTGTTTGAAAAACTCAGGCATCCCTTCAAAAGTTATATTTGAGAACCTATTATTTGCAAAGCACTATGCTTAATGTTGTGGGACATAAAATATACAGGAAAAGATACTTCTCCAAAAGGAAAAATAATAATACTACCATCATCACTACCACAATCACCACCACCACCACTACCACTACCATCACCACTTCCACCACCTTCAACACCAACACCACCACACTACCACCACCACCATCACCACCACCATCATCACTACCACAATCACCACCACCACCATCACCACTACCATCACCACCTCCACCACCTTCACCACCAACACCACCTCACTACCACTACAACCATCACCACCACCATCATCACCACCACCATCATCACTACCACCATCATCACTACCACCATTACCATCACTACCACCACCACTACCACTATCACAATTATCACCACCTTCACCCCACCATCACCACATTGTCACCATCACTATCACCGCCATCACCACCATCACCACCACCACCATCACCACAACCATCACCATCACCATGACCACCTCCACCACCACCATCATCACCACCACCACAACTATCATCACTACCAACACCATCATCACCACCATCACCAGCACCACTTCTACCACTTCCACCACCACCACTATTCCTGACACATAAAGACAAAGTATAGGTTCTTCCTTAGCAGAATCAATCCTTGGGTAGACTTAGAGATATGAAGGAATCAGCACCTTTAGATGCTTCAGGACTGTCAGCCTCGGCTGGAAAATGGCACAGAGAACAGCCCTGTGTGAGCAGAGAGGCTTGACCTTTGTAGCGCTTGGAAAAATAGGTCACGTTTCCCTTGGAGACGGCCATGTCCCTCCTGGGGAGTGCCTTTGACCCCCTCTCCTGGAATCCTGGTCTCTGGTGTCCAGCCTTCTGTCCCCCACATTCCACTGTGCACCTCATGCAGGACAGGAGGAAAGGAGAGGAGTTTGTACTGACCGGGCCTCTCCTGTGCGCTGGGCACTATTCTGTCCTCCTCACGTGCTGAGTGGTCCAAGGGCGGGAGCTTTACAATGTTCCTGTGCTTTGCTCTTCCAGGTTCTTTTTCTGAGGCCACATCTGCCTAAATTTGATCAATCGATTCTACAAGGTCATAGGGATGACTTAGCTTCCCACCTGCTGCTTGAAATACATCTGTATCTTAACAGAGGCTTACATCCCAACACTGGAATGGTGGAAGGCTGTGCACACGGACCCATGTGGGTCTGGCTTTTGGTCTGCTGTATTCCAGCATAGTGCCCCCCAGGCCCGTCCATGCTGTGGCAAAGGATAAGAGTTCCTCATTTTTTACTCCCAAGCTGGGGGTATGGGGGCGGGGGTGAATGATGGAGGGCTTGATTTTAGAAGAAAAACTCCTGGACATGCATAACAGTGTGGTGACTGCCCAGGTGGGGTGGAGGGAGGTGAATAATTTTGCTAACCAGTGTCACCCCAATAAATTAAATAAAAATGGAAAAATTGCCCCCAGTGTCACAAGTGGTGGAATAATGACATTACCTACATGATCATGACGCAAAGCCAAGGAGATGGACTAGCCTGAAGAGACCGAGCTTGGGATGGGAGTTTGGGAATGACCTCAGGATGGGAGTTTGGGGAATGACCTTTGGATGGAGTTCGGGGAATGACCTTGGAATGGGAGTTTGGGGAATGACCTTATCGGCATTCAGACAGGTGGCCGCTCTGTATGTCAAACTCAAAGGCTATCACAGGCCAAATAAACAAAGCATGCGGCCCACGGGACTCGAGTTTGACATACTTGATGTACGTGTGGTGACTATAGCTTATGATGAATAGGAAAGTTGCTATATATATATATATATATATATATATATATATATATATATATTAGTGACCCAGTGCACAAAATTCGTGCATATCAAATGGGGATTAGAGGAAATAATTTAATATTACCATTTTTCCTTTCTCTATAATAGAAGTGTCAGAGATGAAAGATAATTAGTAAAATGTATGTGAAAACCTTCCTCCTGTCAGAGTCTGGGGCATGCCATGGGACCCAGAGTCAAGTCCTGGCCCATCCACATCCACCTCAAAATAGCATGAGACCCAGACCCGGTCACAGCCCCCTCTCACCCCCCCATTGGGTTAGATCCAGACCTGGCCAGTCCCACCCTTGTCAAGCCCTGCCAGGCAGGAGGCATAGCCTCAGGTCCCCTGGCCCAGTGCCAGGATGGGGGACGTGGCCTGAAGTTCCTCAGCCCAGACCGGATGGGGATGTACCTTGAGGTCCCCCATCAAGCCCCGCTGGGCGAGGGCATAGCCTGAGTTTGCCTGGCCCAGCCCTGGGGTGGACCTTGAGGTCCCCCATCAAGCCTCACCTGGTGGGGTGCAGCCTGAGGTCCCCCAGCCTGTCACTGGGTCGAGGGGAGCAGCCTGAGGTCCCCTAGCCCAGCACCAGCATGGGAAGTGCACCTTGATGTAGAGGGCCACCTGGGAAGGCACACGGGCAATTTTCCTTAATTACCGCCAGCTGAACTCAAGGTGTAGGCAGAGCCACGCCCTGGGAATATGTTTTCCCAAGATGGTGACATGGTGTCAGCTTGGCCTTCATATCAGCCCAGGTGTCTGCAGGGATGGGACTAGATATGTAAATCCAGGCATGGTAGGGCCTACTTAAGAATGCAAATAAGTTGGTGATACTTCCTGGTATTGGGGTATAAAATACATGTGCTGGGAGGGGCCATCATCTTCTTCCTGCCCCTCCAGCAGATAGGATGGCAGCCCACCCAGCTCCCAGCTTAAAATCTATCTCTGTGCCTTCTCTCTTTATTTCTATTATTTCTCAATCCCTGGTGGCCTCCACTTAGAACTGGTTTGTTCATCTCTCTTTCTGTGCGGGACACAGAAAAGGGAGATCCCTGCCATGTCTGATCCCCGCCACATCAGGCCCCCACACCTTGAGGTCCCCTGTCAAGCCCCACGGGGGTAGGGGAGGGCGTAGCCTCAGGTCCCTGCTGATTGCTTGTTAAGGCTCCTTATGGGAACTTGGCCTCAGTTGTGGGTTCAGCCATCTTTGTGACAGAGTGATGGTTAATTAGCATATTCCTCCTTTATTAGATAGGATTTTGTGTTTTATTGCAGACATCTGCGCATCCCCTCTGAGGTTTGATTCAGTAGGTCTGGAGGGGAGGCCCAGCATCAGCGCTTTCACAAGCTTCTTAAAAGTTTAAGATACAGTGGACCTCGGTTCTCAAACTTAAATCCTTCAGGAAGGCTGTTTGAGAAGAGATTTGTTCAAAAGCCAAACCATTTCCCCATTAGAAATAATACAAATTGAATTAATCCGTTCCAGACCCCCAAAGGATACCCTGTTAACCTTCCTTAATGCAGTACATGTCTAATGGACTGTTTAATCTACAAACAAACACTTCCTTTCGTAAATTGATCAAACCACCCCTACTGGCCTCCCAGGACTCATTTTCAGCCTGGCCAGTGATCAGGGCCAATTGGGGCCTCTGGCTGCTGGCCGGTGCCGTCCTTCATTCCACACGCTCCCTGGTGGTCAGGGCACGTCATAGAGAGCGATCGAACTCCCGGTCTCCTGGTCGGACTCCTGAGGGGACACTTCACATATTACTCTTTTACTAGTACAGTAAGTAGGTCCTCAGGTTACTTCGGAGATCTGTTCTTATGGCGCGACATAACGCGATTTTCGCTGTAAGTTGAAACCCACCTACATAAGTACCTACATCACCCACATGGAGCACATACACAGCAGTAATAAAGTGAAACAGTAAAAAATAAATAAATAAAAGAAAGATAACAATTCCTGACCTTTACTTGTAGTAAATAAATAATAAAAATCATAAAGCACATGTGTACATATATCAAAGTGACCGAACTTTTTTATTATTATAAATAAATGGGAGATGGCAACATAACCACGAAACGACGTATGTTGAGTCGGACATAACCGAGAACTGTGTGCATATCGATAGATATGAGAAGACGGATGTTGGCTAAGCCTGTTGTGGTAGCCATTTCATAGTATACCTAAGTCAAACCATCCTGTGATATGCTCTAAACTTATACAGTAATGGATGACAATTGTTTCTCAGTAAAACAAAAACATATGAAGTTTAAGTATTAAAAACGCGTGCATGGATATTTTTAGCAGCCTTATCCATAATTACCAAACACTGGGAAAACCCAAATGTCCTTCAACAGGTAGACGGTTAACACCTGTAATACAGCCGCACCATGCTACAATACACTCAACACAGAAGGAACGAAGAACCGACTGCAACATTGTGGATGGATCTCGAAAGCACTCTTCTGTGTGAGAGGAGCTGGGCACAAAACACTACATATTGTCCAATTCCATTTATTTGACATTCTGGAAAAGGCCAGACCACAGGGACAGGAAGTAGCTGAGAAGTGGCCATGGTATGGGTATGGGTATGGGTATGGGGGACAATCTGACCACCAAGAGGCATACGTGGGCTTGGGGAGTTGATGGAACTGTTCTCTGTGTTAATTATGGTGCTGGTTACATGACTGTATGCTAAACATTTAACCAGACAAATCATACCTGGTGGGGAGAGGCTTAACGTGAAGGAAAAGAAACCACACGAAAGGATAAAAAAGTGGCTTCACTCAGATTAAACTCATTAGTATTAGAGAGCGAACCCAGTTCCTGGGGAGCTGGGTGTGTCCGGCAGCTTGGGGGGGGGCGGGGCTTGTGTGGAGAGACAATGGTCCAAGGGCCTCTCACGCCACATCCTTCCGAAGGGGACTTGAGCTTTAGCAGGGCAGCCTGCGCCCCGGGTGCCACGGCCACCGGTAACCAGACTTGCAGCCTTGCCCAGGTCACATGGCTCTGTCCCTTCCTCGGTCCCCTTGATCCGGGATTACTTTGGACACTAGCGGTCCTGGGAGGCTATGGGAAGAACAAATACCAGGGTGTGCTGGGAGGGGGGGGAGGGGGGTCCATGGGGCAGAGAGAGGGGAGGGGGGGAAAGGGCCCCGCATGCTGCTTTCTCAGGTGAGCGTTTCTAAGGAGTGTGACGTCTGTTCTTTCTTCAAGGAGTTCCCTCCATTTGTTGTGTGTTCCTGACATTTTCCTAGAATTCCACCTTAAAACGCGCTGGGTGCGCTGAGGCCAGCGCCGCGCAGAGCTTTTTGCCTAGACGATGACGGATCGCCTTTGGAGCTGGCTCTGGCTCTGCACATCTGGAAGCCACATGTGGGCGGCAGCTGCATAAAACGGCCGGCCCAGCAGACCCGGGCGACACTTCTTGCCAGGAGCCCAGACAGCATGAGCCTCGCTGTGCTGTGGGTGTTTCTGCCCCTGGCTGCGGTGGCCTGGGGCCAGTATGGCGACTACGGGTACGGGTACCCGTACCAGCAGTACCACGACTACGGCGACGACGGGTGGGTGAACCTGAACCGGCAGGGCTTCAGCTTCCAGTGCCCCCACGGGCAGGTGGTGGTGGCCGTGAGGAGCATCTTCAGCAAGAAGGAGGGCTCCGACAGACAGTGGAACTACGCCTGCGTGCCCACCCCCCAGAGCCTGGGCGAGCCCACCGAGTGCTGGTGGGAGGAGATCAACAGGGCCGGCATGGAATGGTAAGGGGTGCAGGGGGCCGAGGGACACCGGGTAAGGGACACCCCTGCACTTGGGTAAGGGATCCCCCTGCACTTGGGTAAGGGATCCCCCTGCACTTGGGGAAGGGATCCCCCTGCACTTGGTAAGGGATCCCCCTGCACTTGGGGAAGGGATCCCCCTGCACTTGGTAAGGGATCCCCCTGCACTTGGGGAAGGGATCCCCCTGCACTTGGGGAAGGGATCCCCCTGCACTTGGTAAGGGATCCCCCTGCACTTGGGGAAGAGATCCCCCTGAACTTGGTAAGGGATCCCCCTGCATTTAGGTAAGGAAGGCCCTTGCATTTGGGTAAAGGACACCCCCCTGCACTTGGGTAAGGGCTGACCCCTGCCCTTGGCCTGGGAGTGTCTCAGCATGACCCTCCCCCGGGGGGCTGCCTGGCCCCCAGTGACAGCTCCCACTGAAGCCTGGGCAGGTCCTACAGGACCCTCGCCGCTGGAGCTCTGGGTGGGTTTGCCAGGCTGAGGGCCGCTGCATCTGGGGGAACAGACAGCTGGCCCCTCTGCACAGACAGTGTGGGGACCACTGAGTTAGAGCAGTGGGCAGGGGAAGGGGACAAGAACCAGACAAAGAGACATGAAAGCGTGGCTCCCTGCTGCCCTAACACGTGCTCTCGGTTACTGGGACGGAGGGCCCGCCGTCCATGACTGGAGAGAGGTCACCAAAGGCTTCCAGGGAGCTGTGCTCCCCTGTGGGCTCTGCCCCAGTCAATGGCCCAGGCGTGGTCCCCGCCTGTGCTTCACTCGCTGTGCGTGTGGCTGGCCCAGCCCTCTGCTCAGTCAGGAGCCCAGGAGCCCACCCCGTATCTACTAGCTGTGAGGCCGTTACTCACACAACCTGGATGGAGGCAGGTGTGTGGTGGATGCAGGGTGGGAGACCTGCGGGGAGGAGGAAGCCTGGCTGTGATGTCACGTGGTGCGGTGGGTTTGGGGGAGGCAGGGGGTAGGGGACCACACTACCAGCAGACAGAAAATGATGGGTTGTCAAGGGGGAAGATGATGACGGTGGAGGAGCCAGGCGAGAGAGGGGACCTCTGAAGTCACACAAACAGCGGCCATCTATGAGCGCTTACCCTGAGTGGTACCGTGGATTCTCCTGCTTAATGCTCAGAGCGAACCTGTAGGTGATTCTGGTGGATGGACTGAGGTCTAGACATCAGGGGTTTCCTCAGCTGGAAAGTGGCAGAGCCAGGATTTGGGTTCCACAAGTTTTAACTACAAAGTGTTGGTGCTTAACTACAGTGCTGGGTCACTGAGGGCCTGCTGCCTGCCCCAGAGCCAGAGCCGCAGGCCAAGGTCAGGGCTGCAGGCCAAGGTCAGAGCCACAGGACAAGGTTAGTACTGTAGGACTGGACTCGGGACCACAGGACAAGGTCAGGGCCATGGGACAAGGTCAGGGCCACAGGTCTGGACTCAGGGCCTCAGTCTTCATCCTGGGGAGGCTGGGATCTCAAGGTCACAGCCAAGCGCAGCTCTGGAAGGTTGGGGACCGGCTTGGTTACCATGACTGAGGAGGGGCTCAGCCAGCTGGTGGCAGGGTGGGGACAGGGTCACACAGGCAGTGGCAGGTGGGGGACCCTTCACTGGGCCTTCGTCCACCTCACTGCCTGTGGTGAGCAGACATACTTATCCGAAACCCCCTCTGACCGCTGCCTGCCTCAGAGCCTGGCATCTGCAGGGACTCCCGGAAGCGGGCCGGTCACTGGAGCGGAGCCTGGGGGAGGCCCATTAAACTGTCCCTCCAGTGGTCCATCCAGGGTGCTCTATGAGAGGGCGCTCTTAGAGCCTCAGCAGAGCAGCGCTCAGAGATGGGGCCTCACCCCCGAAGGAGGCGCCCTGGGGCGCTGAGTCAAGAGGCCTGGGTCTGGATCCTGGTTCTGAAGACCATTTGCCGGGGACTTTGGGCCTGGGGCTCAGCTCCCTCAGCTGCGAGCTCACTCGGGCCAGCCAGGCCTCGGCGGGCTCGCCCTGCTTCTGGCTCTGCGGGGCCCTACATGCACTTGGATTTTCTTGCCTCCGCTGTTCTGGTTGTCTTTCTGTTTAGAGAAGGCAAATGGCGATTGCTTTCCAACTGGACAACTTGTGACTGGCTTGTTGTCATTGACTCCCAAGGCCTTGCAGGAAAAGGGAGTGGGAATAACGTCATTACGTTTGGCCAAGCAAGATGCTGGCAGGCAGGCTCTCCCCTCCGCTTCCTCCTCACGCTGAGTGCGCAGGGTTAGAGGGTCCCCCTGCTTCCCCGGGGAGGCCCCCTCAAAATCACCGAGCACAGAATGCGCAAACGTGAAACAGCCTCTCCGGACGGACACCCCTCGCCCACAGGCTTCCTGTCTTCAGATGACCGTGGCTTTGACCTCAGACCCCAGGCGCAGTGTAAAGTCTGGCGGAAGGAATTGCTCGGTGGCTGGGAAGCCATTACCTCTCCCGTCCAGGCCCGTGATCTGCTGGGGGGGGGGGGGGGGAGCGGGCGGACAGTCCTCTGCAATTCGGCTGCCTCATATAACTAAATTGGCCTGCGGGTTTCTGGGAAGAGGGGAGAGGAGTCTCCAAATTCAGCAAGAAAAACCCAAGTGCATTTCCAGGGCCGAGCAAAGCTCAGGGAGCCTCCTGGGAACAGCAGTCTGACCGCTCTTTCCTCAGCTGGACGACAGACAGTGCACGGGGGTTTGCCGAGGACACTGGCTGAGGGGGCAGGACTCCTGACGGGGCTTCTACCGCGGCTGAGGGTCCAGGCAGCTGAGGGCCCACGTGGCTCAGGGGCCCATGAGGCTGAGGGGCCCACTTGCCTCGGCTGCTCGGCTGACACAGGATCCTGAAATGTGCAGGCTGCTCAGCTCTGACGTGGCCAGGAGGCTTTCCTAGGTCCCAGATGTGCCTCTGCAGTGGTCTGGAATCTTCTCTGCCTCGGGAGGCACGGGCTGAGGGACATGTGGAGCCGTGTGGAACAAGACAGGGCTGGAATTTTCTAGGGGGTTAAACTCTGGTCTTAGAATCAGGAAACCTGGCTTCACAGCCCCCGTTTCCAGCACCGCGTGGCTCCGTGGCCATGGGCATGTGGTTCCTCCTTCCAGGAAAACAGGAAAGGTGTGGCAACCACTTCAGAAGCTGATAGGGCACTTGCAGGAGAAAGAGCAGAACCCTACCTAAATCAACAGGATCTAAACTAAATGCCCCTGAAGGGATCCGTCAAAACAAAACCCAAAACCCTCACAGACAGACCGCACTGTGGTGATTGCCAGTGGAGAAGAGGGCAGGGAAGGTCGAAGAGGATGCAGGGGCAATAAACAGTGATGCAAGGAGACTTCACTTAAGGCGGTGGACATACTACATAATGTGCAGGTGATGTGGTAGAGAATATCACCCTGAAACTGATATGATTTTATTAACCAACTAGTGACCTGGTGCACGGATTCATGCACATTGAAAGGAAATTAATTAGAAGAAAGATTTGTGCAGTAATTGCCTTACTGCAAAAAATTACATGTATATATAATATAGAATTATGAAGTTTAAACACACATGCGATTGGCACCAGCGAGAGCTTTATATGTATCATGCATGCGCAAGTCAATGTTTATTTTTAAATTGCCAGTGCCCATCATATGCACAGGCCTGTGGGTTGTTGGTTGGATGTACATATATGGTCAGTCACTTAGCCTTTTCTATATACAGATGTCACCCCAATAAATTCAATTTACAAGGACATAGTTCAATTTCCTTATGTTTTCAAGGCTGAAGCCAAGCACTATGAATGCTGCAGAAGCCGCTAGCAGGTGTCCATTCTAACAGGTATCTGCTCCAGAGAAACTGGTAAATCTTGAATAAAAATAAAGGAATGCATGAATGATTCGGATGCCTGGCCCTCACAGGCGGGAAGGCAGGCTGAGGGAACCCGGGATTGAGGAGGCTGACTGGGCCCCGCGGCGTCCGTGGCTCAGCAATCAGACCAGAGGGCCTCGTCCTGCCTGAAGGCACCTCCCTTCCCCTGGGCTTCAGAGACTCCCCAGAGGCATTCGACGGCAGCTCTGAGGCCACGGCGAGGGGTAGGCGGAGCGACAGTCCTGACTCAGGGTTCCACACACAGGTGCCCTCCATCCAACACCCCCCAACCTGCTCGATGTTTCTGGGGCGCCCCTGTCATTCCCTGCTTGGTTTTGTATGCTGTTTGTCTCCTTCCACACAGGAGCCTCGTGAAGTTAGTAGCTCTGTCTCCTTCGCCGCTGTATGGATACCCCCCCCCCCAGTGCCTAGGGTAATGCCGGCTCATGGCGGGTCCCCCAAGTGCACAGTGAAGACCAGGCCAGGCCAGCGGGAGCTTCAGGGGGCCCCATCCTGCCATCCTCCTGCAGGAACTCCACTTTGCCGTGCCTTTGCTCTCAGGGTTCCAGTGTCTGTAACGTGGGCTCAGTTTGATGCTACCTCACTCTTGATTGTTGCATTTGCCACTGGGTGGGATGGGCTTCTTAGACCCCCCTGAGCCTCTGAACTGAGCACAGAGCATGGCTGGTACCCTGTTATTATGTTTCTGTGGTCCTTGAAATCTCACTGTCCCAATGAGCTTGAAATCCACTAGTAAACCTCTTGTTTCAAAACTAAAGGCCTGGTATGTGAAAATTCATGCACTGGAGGGACTCTCACAGTCTGGGAGCCCTTAGGAGCTGGAGGCTACTAGCGATCAGGGGAAGGCAACACCCTAACACCCTATCACACCTCTGCTGCTGCCACTGCCGGCAGTGCAAGCCTCAGCTGGCCCTGGTTACCTGAGCCTCAGGCAGCCCTGGGCAGCTGGGAAGTTGACATCTGAGGCTTACCTGAGCCTCGGGCTGGCTGTGGGTGGTTGGGAGGCTGAAGGGACTGAGGACTTTGGAGGCAGGAGCATGGCAAGGCTGCCCCAGTGGGGCTAAGGGAACTGGGCACCACCATCTTGTGGCTGTAGACACCGCCATCTTTGAGGGTGGGGCAGTCAATTAGCATATTCCCTCCCTATTGGCTATGGGCCCCACCATCTTTGAGGGCATTGCCAGGGCCAGCCAAACGGTTGAACCAGGCTGAGGTAGGGAGGTGGGAATTGAGAAAAGAAAGAGAGATAGGAAAGCAGGGTCGGGAGGACTACAGGTAGCCATTGACCGACTGTAGCACGTTTATTAACTGCGCAATGCCTTTTATACACAAAACACTGCATAGGAGGTCTGTCAAGAGGAGTGTATTCTTTGTTCCTCTTAATCTCTAAGGGACAGAGCAGAAGGACAACTTCTTGGTACAGCAAATCTCAGTAAATAGTTACAGACTTCTTGGCAAGCCATGAAAGGTTGCTCTCATTCTACTGATAGTAGCCATCCAAACAAGTCTGGGAAAACTGTGTGGGTTGGGGGCCAGCCTTGCTGGCCCCCTAGAATGCAAGGACCTTGTCAGCTTACACCCTGTCTCCAACAGGGCATGGCAGTCAATTAGCATATTCCCTCCTTATTGGCTGTGGGCACTGCCATCTTTGAGGGCGGGGCAGCCAATTAGCATATCCCCTTTTCATTAGATAGGATCACCAGGGCTACCTGCCCTGTACCCAGGAGCAGAAGGGGCGTTGGTGAGAAAACCGGTGGGTCTAATTCCAGCCTGGGCCCAGTGGTGTCACGTTACCTCCTGAGGGTGTGTGCAGGCGCCCGAGCTGTGAAAGCCGAAGCCACAGAAAGCGGGTTCACAGGTCCTGTATGACCTTCACGCAGCTTCAGGAAACTGTAACTTTTCCAGAATGAAAGGATTAAAAGCGAACAGGATGCCGGCGGCAGTGGGGTGCATATTGGGAGTTAATGCAAACAGAGCATCACAGAATCAGGCTCCGCCCTGGAGGAGGGGGGTCAGGGGGACTCCAATTTACCCCATAACAAGGCCCTTTCCCGGTAGACTAGGGTGGAAGGCCAAGAGAGGCGGCCATTGGAAAACCAGCAGAACCCCACGCTAACGAGAGGGGCTGTTCCCCAGCCCTCCTTTCCGCGGCGCTTCAGTCATTAAACCTGCCTCCTGCTCACCTTCCCCTGCTCCTCCCATCACGCCCAGATGCTCTTTGCCTCAAACTGCCAGACCCAGCGACCCTGAGGGACATATAGTCTCCGCAGAGTCACTCAGTCAAACCGCTTTTGATCTTCACAGCAGTCCTGGGCGGAGGGGGTTAGGGGGGCAGGCACTGCTGTTTTCCGTGTGTTCGAGGGACTTGTTCCTGTCTGGGTGCTTGTCAGACAGTCTTCCCAGTCAGTAAGGGACTGCCAGAGCCACCATACCTCTATATGCATGTGTGTATGTGCGTGTGTGTGTGTATATGCGTGTGTGTTTCTTTGCGGTTTACTGAAATAATGAAAAGATTATGAATTTTGGAGTCAAACAGAGCGATTCCCAAAAGGCAGCCCGACTACTCCCCGCAGGCCAGGCATGTCAGCCCTCTAGCTACTGCCTCTGCACAGGCCCGTCCCGGGCTGTGAGGTTAGGGGAGGTGATGGATGCCATCTCTGCTCCGTGTCCTCCAGGCACCTCCCTGACCTCTCCGACCCGCGTGTCCGGAGCACCGGGCGGTGCCGGCGAGGAGCATGGGCTCTCTGAGCCGTTCCGTAGGACTGTTTTGTTGGAGAAAATAGTTAGTGTGCAGATGGGGCCTGGCACGTGAGAGTTCTCGGTGAAGCTGCTGACCCTCTAGTATGAGGACTCGGGGAACTGAAATTCAGAGACACCTAGGACAGCGCTGGGAAGTCACAAAGCTGAGGAACAAGCAGCTAGGTTATCGGCCCCCGTGTGCCGTCTTCTGTTTGGGAGCAGGCAGCCCAGTTACGATCTAGATACTGCGTGTGCAGGAGAGCCGTGAGAGCTCTCACACCTTCAGGGAGACACTGAGGAGGGAGACACCTCTTGGTTTCAACAAAGATGGGGCTCCTCGATGTCCAGGAGCGCTGTCCAGCGGCCGAGCCTGCAGCCCTGCATGACCCGGATGCTCTGGGACTGAAGAGCATCTCCCAAGACCCTCTGGGTCCCCCTGGCCTTTGGCAGCCTTCACTGCTTAATGGGGCGGAGCTGGTGCCAGGGAGGACTGTGTGTCTCCGCCTGCCCCGTGTCCCTCCGCCCAGGTTGCTCCTGCTTCCTCCTCTTGAAACCTGTAGACAGGCAGCACACTGGAAGCCTGGGCGTGGAGAAGGGAGCAGCGCTCTCAGCCAACGCCAGAGGGGGGGGGACTGCAGGGATGGGGGACTGCAGGGATGGGGGACTGCAGGGATGGGGGACTGCAGGGATGGGGGGACTGCAGGGATGGGGGACTGCAGGGACGGGGGACTGCAGGGATGGGGGGACTGCAGGGGTGGGGGGACTGCAGGGATGGGGGACTGCAGGGACGGGGGACTGCAGGGATGGGGGGACTGCAGGGATGGGGGACTGCAGGGACGGGGGACTGCAGGGATGGGGGACTGCAGGGACGGGGGACTGCAGGGATGGGGGGACTGCAGGGGTGGGGGGACTGCAGGGATGGGGGGACTGCAGGGGTGGGGGGACTGCAGGGATGGGGGGACTGCAGGGATGGGGGGACTGCAGGGATGGGGGACTGCAGGGACGGGGGACTGCAGGGATGGGGGACTGCAGGGACGGGGGACTGCAGGGATGGGGGACTGCAGGGACGGGGGACTGCAGGGATGGGGGGACTGCAGGGGTGGGGGGACTGCAGGGATGGGGGGACTGCAGGGGTGGGGGGACTGCAGGGATGGGGGGACTGCAGGGATGGGGGGACTGCAGGGATGGGGGACTGCAGGGACGGGGGACTGCAGGGATGGGGGACTGCAGGGACGGGGGACTGCAGGGATGGGGGACTGCAGGGATGGGGGGACTGCAGGGATGGGGGACTGCAGGGACGGGGGACTGCAGGGATGGGGGACTGCAGGGATGGGGGGACTGCAGGGATGGGGGACTGCAGGGATGGGGGACTGCAGGGATGGGGGACTGCAGGGATGGGGGACTGCAGGGATGGGAGGACTGCAGGGATGGGGGAACTGCAGGGATGGGGGACTGCAGGGATGGGGGACTGCAGGGATGGGGGACTGCAGGGACGGGGGACTGCAGGGACGGGGGGACTGCAGGGATGGGGGACTGCAGGGACGGGGGACTGCAGGGATGGGGGACTGCAGGGACAGGGATGGGGGGACTGCAGGGATGGGGGACTGCAGGGATGGGGGGACTGCAGGGATGGGGGACTGCAGGGACAGGGATGGGGGGACTGCAGGGATGGGGGACTGCAGGGATGGGGGGACTGCAGGGATGGGGGACTGCAGGACAGGGAGGGAGGTCGCGGGGAGCACCTGTTTGTGCACCTTCTCCATCAGACACTGAGCGCTGTGTCCTGGCCTCCCCCTCACTCGCTGCTGGAACAGGGCCCGAACAGACCACCCCCCACTGTCCGGCCCGCAGCCCTTTCGGAGCAGGGGGACACTCCGGAGGGATGTGAGCGATGGAAGCGCGAGTGAGACCAGACCACGGCGGGCAGGGCCTGGTGCACACCCTGATTCACGATGTGGATCCAGAGCTGAGCTCCCTGCCGTCCAGGCTCAGGGCTGAGACTCAGGCGCCAGGTGGGCGGGTCCCCGAGGCTCTGAGAACAGCACCCTCTTCCCAGGGAAAGAGTGGCTAGCGTCCAGTGGCAGTGGGACTCGGGCAGGAGAGGAGAGGGCAGCTTGGGAGACGGAGGGAGGGAGGAGCTGAGCACGCTGGAGGCCGGTGCTGAGACAGGAAGGGGCTGTGCAGACCCCCGGGCCCAGTCCTTGGCCTGCAGCCCCTGCCCCGGGCAGCGCAGTGAGATGCCGGGCCGCAGGGAGGGCTGTGGACGGGGAGCAGGGGGACCTTCTGTGAAGACTCAGACTCCGTGGGTAGCGAGGAGACTCCTGGGTAAGGAAGAGGCTCCGGGGTGTGTTCCCAGCTCCCCACGGGCCGCCCCTGCCCAGCCCTCTCCACCCCTGCCCAGCCCTCTCCACCCTGCCCAGCCCTCTCCACCCCTACCCGGAGCTCTCCACCCCTGCCCAGCGCTCTCCACCCCTGCCCAGCACTCTCCACCCCTGCCCAGCCGTCTCCACCCCTGCCCAGCCCTCTCCACCCTGCCCAGCCCTCTCCACCCCAGCCCAGCCCTCTCCACCCCTGCCCGACCCTCTCCACCCTGCCCAGCCCTCTCCACCCCTGCCCGGAGCTCTCCACCCCTGCCCAGCCCTCTCCACCCCTGCCCAGCCCTCTCCACCCCTGCCCAGCCCTCTCCGCCCCTGCCCGACCCTCTCCACCCCTGCCCAGCACTCTCCACCCCTGCCCAGCGCTCGGGCCAGGGAAGGGGCGCCCTGTGCTCCAGGCTCCGCTCCTGAGCAGAAGGAAGGTCATGGGAGGGTCACCATTCGCTGCCTTTCTCTTTTCTTCTTTTACTTCACATTCAAGTAAAATGAAGTTCATTATCTTTTACTTAAAATGGCACGAATAATAAGACAATCTTGCATCTGTCAATTCTAGATGCCTCCACATTCACCCCTTTCTGCATTCTGCCACCTAACAATGTGCTCACTGAGGGCTATCGGGGCAGCGTCCCCCAATTTCCTTCCCTTGAAAGAGTCTGAATCGTTTGAATTTTAATGGTGCGCATATGTCATTTCTACGAATACAGCAAAGTCTTTATTATTTGCATAAACGTGGAATGAATTGTCAGGGGTGCAGGTCGGTGGGAGCGGCTGCCTGGGCCGTGGGGGAGCCGGCCTGTCGCTGCCGCTGGCTCACGGTGTTTCCTTCCCTCAGGTACCAGACCTGCTCCAACAACGGGCTGGTGGCCGGCTTCCAGAGCCGCTACTTCGAGTCGGTGCTGGACCGGGAGTGGCAGTTCTACTGCTGTCGCTACAGCAAGAGGTGCCCCTATTCCTGCTGGTGAGCTGGGGCCCAACACAGCCTCCTGACCCCCGGGCCTGGGGGAGCATGGGGGGACCGGGGGGGGGGGGGAGGGGGGTGCTCTGCTCCAGGCTCTGCCTTCAGATAGGCCCGGCCCAACAGACTTCCAATGCAGCAGCTAGCTTATAGGATGGATGGATGGATGGATGGATGGATGGATGGATGGACCAATCAACCAACCAACCAACCAATGAAAAGGCTGGAAGAACATTCACACTGGGAGGGGCCTCACAGACCATCCACCCAATGCTCCCACAACCTTCTTTTCGTGGAAAAAAAAAAAAAAAAGAAAGGAAAGAAAGGAAACAAACAGAGCAATAGAGCAAGGAAGTCCCCTGGCTGTGCCTGGGGGCCTCTGGGGGGGGGGGGGGAGGCATGACCTTTGCCCCGTGCCCCTCCCTCCATCACACTGACTTCCCATCAGACAGAGGTTGTGGACAGGACTGAGAGCCGAGCTTTTCCAGCGATCACAGGTCAGATCTGCAAACAAGTACATAATCACAGACACCAGTAAAGAGGCTCTGTTTTCTAGATCAATCTGCAATCCCAGACTGGGGCTCTGTTTTCTAGATCAATCTGCAATCCCGTCTGAGGCTCTGTTTTCTAGATCAATCTGCAATCCCAGTCTGAGGCTCTGTTCCTCCTCGCTCCCTGGGCTGATGCCAATGTCCGTGCCAGCGCCACGCTGCCTGCCGGGAGAAGGCCGTGCATGTGATTCCCTGATAGCCCACCCTGCGTGTTGACAGCACAACTTGCCCAGGCCTCCCGTGTGCAGACAGCCAGGCCTGGCTGCCTGGGACCAGGGGAGTCTCAGGCCAGCTGGGCAGGCGGCTCTCACCCGTGGTCTATCTCTACGCGATGAGGCCTCCAAGGGCGGCCTTGCGGGCTGTGCGTGTTCTCTGAGACCACGCTGCCTTGCTCCAGGGTCCCAGGGGCACACTGTCCCGGGCACAGGCAGCCCAAAGCTGAGCATGTTTCTGGTAAGTTCGGAGCCCGCGGCAGCTGAGGCAATGCTGGGTGATGGAGTGGCTGGGTGATGGAGGGGCGGGGTGATGATGGAGGGGCTGGGTGATGGAGCAGCTGGGTGATGGAGGGGCTGGGTGATGGAGGGGCTGGGTGATGGAGCGGCTGGGTGATGGAGCGGCGGGGTGATGGAGCGGCGGGGTGATGGAGCGGGGCCGCCCCAGCTCTCCGAGTGCTTCTACGCACAGAGCAGGGGAGGCTGGGGTATAGCCGGAACTGCCAATCAAAGACGGATGTCCTGCATCAGACACAGGGTTTCCCGAGGCGGCTACAGTGGCCGGTGCCACGGAGCCTGGGCCCCTCCTTGCCCCCCCCCGCGCCCTCCTCCTCTGCCCTCGTACCTGGCTCCCCTCCAGGAAGTCCCTTTCCTTCCTAAGGGGCTCAAGTCCATCACTTAGGATGGCAGCCACCTGTCTGGCCATAAGAATCAGGAGGAAGGGAATGCACCGAGCACGCTCACACTCGCTCACAGAGCTTTAGGGCACGCTCCGGCCCATGCTGGCACCCCGGGACTAGAGACCGTGGAGGCTGTGTTGCGCCCTAAAATGTCACAACCCCAAAGGCACAGAGGTAAACCCCAGAGCAAGCCAGACGCCCAGTGTGTCTGTAAGTCAGGATGAAGGTCCTGAGGGCCAGGCCGTTGAGAGGGAGGAGAGAGGCTGTGACCTCAGTGGCTAGGCCTTCGGGAACCTTCTCTCCCGCCCTGGCCCAGGGCGAGGCTAGCAGCCGGCCTCCCTCAGTGAGGTCAGCCTCCCTTGGTTACCAGGCGCCAAACACAGTTTGCATGTAAACAACTGGTCTGGGAGAGTGAGACACGAAGGAGCACCGGTCGGTTCATCCATCACCACGCTGGGAAGACCCGCCCTTCCACAGGATCCACGGGATCCACGGGGCTGGGCACGCGGGCCGTCCAGGGGGCGTGTTCTGGGAGGACGGGGTGAGAGAGGAGTCAACCTAGAGGGAGGGGGACGCCCGGGCAGCGGGAGGGTTGGGTGGTGCCTGTCCGCTGCCCCGTGGGTGCTGGGCCTCCGCTGAGCGCACTCCCTCCGACGGCGTGGGCAGGCCCCGCCCACCGCACTGGGCGCGTTGGAGGACACGGGACCTGGATCCAGTCCGCGGTGCCTAACCAGCGCCGGAGCGCAGGGTCTGCTCCGTAAGCATCGGATGGATGTTCAAGCCGGCGCTTCCGGGGAGGGGAGGAGAGGGGCGCAGAATACGGTGAAGAGGCCCGAAATGCATCATTTACTTGTTAAGTCTGCCCCCCCTCCCCTCTTGGCCCTAGTCGCACAAGCAGAGTCCCTGAGTGGTGCAGGCACACAGTAGGCACGCAGCTTCTGTGAGTGAGTGGATGAGTGACTTCAGCCTGCTCCCAGGTTTGTGGTGGGGATGAAATGAGAGCCCATCTGCCCGGTGCTGCCCCTGGTTAAGGGGCACAGCGCCGGCCTGTCTGGCGGCCGAGGCCCCTGGCTTAGGGGGTGCAGTGCTGGCCTGTCTGACAGCCGAGGCCCCTGGCTTAGGGGGTGCTGTGCTGACCTGTCTGGCGGCCGAGGCCCCTCCCTCCCAGCTGCTGCGAGAGCCTGCTCCTCACCTACTTACAGGCCTTTGAGGGGTCAGATGACCTTGCAGGAAGCAGAGCCGGTGACTGGGGCTCGTTATACAGAGGAACGAGGAGCCGTCCTCCGGACGTGTGTGTGTGGGGGGTGTCCTGACACCTCCCAGGTAGAGGAGGGGGCGGGGGCCGCTGCACGGTCACGGCTGGGAGGCCCGAGGCCTCTGCCCAGACCCGGGGAGAGCGGCTGTCGGGGCGTCGCACTGTCGAAGGCCGGCCCCGGCCTCCGGGCCCAGGAGAGGACACGGGGCGAGGATCCAGGCCGAGGCTCCAGCAATGCGGCGGGCAGGATGCAGGCTCACGGCGTTCGGAAAGTGGTCAGGCTCGGTGTGGGGTGAATGGAGGCAAGGGAGGGAGCAGGGGGGCTGTCCACACACAAACACATACACACACACACACACACACACACACACCCAGAGCGCTGTGTTCTGTGGCTTCTGCTCCGTGTCCCCACCCCCAGCACCGCTGCCTCGAGCTTCTCCTGTTTGTTGGGAGCTGAGCCTAAAAGACTCCCAGGTCTTTGTGTCTCCACATTCCCAACTTTCCCATGGGGCCCAGGCTTTGGGGTCCCTGGGGCTGGTCCCAGCAGTCCTTTAGGGACCACTTGTCAGGTCCCCCCAGGGCAGCCCACCAAGCAGGATGCTGTGGCCGGAGCCCGGAGAACACGGGGCTCTGTGAGCGGAAACAGCCCGGCTCACCGGCTGGGGGAGGGTGAGCAACTCTCCTGAGGTTCCTGAGACCCTCGGGCTCAGGTGGCAATGCTGGCCCCTGGCCACCCCCCCCCCACCCCTCCCAGCCTTGGCCAGCCTGCCCCTCCGCCCCGGCAGGCCCTAGAGGTCAAGAACCAGAGGATGGGCCCGGATGAGAGGGAGAATCGGGCGGGGGGGGGGGGGGACACAGAACCGCTTAGAAAGGCGTGAAAGCCCCTTCGCAGCGTGCGCCCCCCCGCAGGACGGCTCCCCAAGTGCAGTGTTAGAGATGACGCTGCCATGGTTACCGAGGAGAAGGGTGCGTTATCAAAGGGCAGCTGGGAGGAGCCGCGGGATGGGCTGCAGCCTCGGTGCCTGACCCCCGCCCCCGGTGTCTGAGAGGCCCAGTCGGGCATTTCACATCTTTCTAATGGACGAGGCCTCAGCGTCCGTGAGGCCTTGTCTCCCCAGCACCCCAGCGCGCTGCTGGCACGGGCAGCCCCTTCCTAAACGTCTGCAGTGAGTAAGCCTGCGGCAGTTTCCTAGGAACGGTAACCATGGTGACCCTGACAGGGATGCGAGGTTGCTTTGTGCTGAGAAGGATTTCTTCCACTGGCACTGTTTTCTCTGACCTCCCTGACGACCCTCCCGAGTGCGACCTGTTTTCCCACACTCCCCACGGCGAAACTGCCCGCAAGCCTCCCGCCCGGGGGAAAGCGCCCCCCCCCCCCCCCCCCCCCCGTTCGCGGGCGGTGATGACCTGCCAGGAGCTGGCACATTTCTCCCCCCCTGAGACGCTCCCCGCAGCCGCAGCCCGCAGTGCTGGGAGCTGGCTGAGCGAGCCAGTGTCTGCGCCGGGGGCACCGGGGGTCAGCCGCAGCTCGCTCTGCGGGTGAGCCGGCCGCCAGTCTGGCCAGACGTGTGCACTGGCCTGGGGGGGACCGGGTGTCACTGGCCTGGGGGGACCCGGTGTCACTGGCCTGGGGGGACCCGGTGTCACTGGCCTGGGGGGACCCGGTGTCACTGACCTGGTGGGGCCTGGTGTCACTGGCCTGGGGGAATGGGTGTCACTGGCCTGGGGGGACCCGGTGTCACTGGCCTGGGGGGACCCGGTGCTGTTCTCACGTCGGTGGTGCCGTTTCTCCCGACGCGGCAGCCTCGCTGCTCGCTGGCAAGAAGGCGAATTCCTGATAGATGCGGACACGCCGTCACCCGCAGCCCCACCGGGTTGGACACGTGTCAGTTTTAGTGTTTATGCATGAGGACTCGCATTCTTAGCCCAGCCAGTCATCGGCAAACCACAAACACATGTTACAGCTGAGGAAGCCGCAGCCTTCGGAGAACACGTGTAAACACTTCCAGTCTCCATGCAGCACCAGCCACCGCGTGTGCACCCCGGACACCCCACCCTCACCCCCACCCCCACCCCCACCTCCACCCCCACCTCCACCCCCACCCCCACCCCCACCCCCACCCCCACCAGCATGCCAGGGCTGTCCAGGCAGGTCCTCTGGGGACCAGGAACTCACCGTTTCTCACTGAGCACTGTTTTTTTTTTCTTTTTAAAATATATTTTTATTGATTTCAGAGAGGGAGGTAGAGGAGAGAGAGAGAAACATCAATGATGAGAGAGAATCGTCGATCGGCTGCCTCCTGCACCCCCTACACTGCGGATTGAGCTGCAACCCTGGCACATGCCCTTGACCGGACTCGAACCTGGGACCCTCCAGTCCGCAGGCCGATGCTCCATTCACTGAGCCAAACCGGCTGGGGCTGAGCATCCATTTTCTATTCTAAAGGCTCTTCCAGACCCAAGGCCTTCCATTTGGTTCATTAGGAAACAGGCTGTGACCCAGAAAGGGATGCCCGTCCTCAGAATCAACATGGCCGACTTCGTTTCTCCCTCCACCGGAGACCCTCGGGCTCCCGACGCCGCCTTCTCCGAGCCCAGCCCCTCCTCCTGTGCGCTGAAGTCACGGCCGGAGAGTGGATCTGCGTATTCCCAGCTCGCTCAGCTCACCTCAGGACAGCAAAACCAGAGCCTCCTCCTCCTCTCCGTCCACCCCAAGCCCGGATCAAAGCGGATCCTAACTGCCGCTCCACCCCCAGGCTCTAACACAGACTTCGGTGTTCGCTCGGCCTTTCCCGGGGAACCCTGGCAGCGAGGAGAGCCACCTGCAGCACCTGGTGACTGCTGACCCCCCGCCCCCCCCAGGCGCCCGCTGCGCCCGCACCCAGAGGCTGCTGGGAGGCCAGCGGCCACGCTGGTCCTCTGTGCAGCGGAGGCTGTTAGTGCGGAGATGAGAGGCCAGGCTTTGGGAAGCAGGATTGGACGCTACATTTGCAGGCAGTTTGCACTGAGTGTAGATGCTCATTTGGGGGGGGGGGTGGATGGCAACAGCACCCCTGAGCTTGAGCAGAACCAATTGTCCCTTTCATCGGTCCGAGCGCTGTCCCGCTAATTGTGCCTTATTTATTATTTATGAAGCAATGGGCTGTCTGCCTATCAGTGATGCCTCCCTCCCGGCACGCAGCTCCGCAGAGCAGACATTTCAGGAAGTATTGTCTCACCCGAGGCCCGGCCCTCCCAGCCACTGAGAGCCAAGCGAACCGCAGTTACAGGCCAAATCCGTTGCTTCCCACCAACCTCGGTCCCCTCCTATCCCCTTTACTGGATTCTAGAGGCGATCACCCGTTCTACCATTCATGGATGCATTGTGTCAGCCAGGGAACGGATACAAAATAACCACAATTCACAGACTTTGAGTCAGTTCCCAAAAAAGATGATAATACCTTCTATGTACTGAGCATCTACCCCGTGCTCATGTGAGTTCATGCATGTCTCACACGCAGAAATGACGGCACTGGAGCGGAGCGTGTACAGACGTGCGCGATGCACAGAGGGAGCTGCATGCACAAGGACCTGTCCACGGTTCCCAGCTCAGTGTCCACAGGTCCAGCTGCCTCCAACCTGTGCTCTGCGCACAGCCCTGAGCTCTCCCGACCCCGATGGGGAGTCAGCCCAGCCCAGAGGAGGCGGTGGTGACAACACAGCCACCATCTCCTGGGAAAACAGGGAGGAGAGCAGTTACGTTAGCTGGAGGGGAGAGCGAGGGGCGTTGTCCCCGCCAAGGTCAAACCCAGGAGACAAAGATGGATGGGACTGACGAAAGCCAAGCAACTGTGCTTGCTGACCGGCGCGGGCGTGGGCGGTGAGCCGGGCGCTCCGTGCCAAGACCGCAATTTGGAAAAGACTCAGGGACTCTCCTCTGCCAGTGCGAGCCACGGTGTCTCTGGAGCCGAGCTCCCCGCGCTGGGACACACAGTGGAGCTGACATTTAAATCTCCAGGAGGCCGCCGCAGGAAGACGTGGACACAGGCGTGCGTTCCCACGCCCCCAGAGGGGGGGCAGGGTCTCCCCCCACTTCGGTGGCAGCAAATGCTGGCCATTTGGCAGCTTCCCCGGCTCTCTGGGGGAAGCCACGCAGGCTGTCCCTTTGGGGGGCTCTCCTCTGTGTGTCACTGCACCCGGGGTTAGTGTCTCATCGTTGCAAGAGTAATTCAGACAGCTCCGATGCAGCACCTGCAGGCTAACCTGAGGCATGCGCACGCCCCGTAGCTTACCTGGGAGAGCAGGTGCGTAAGGATCACACACGGCTTGGTTTGTGCAGAAACTTCTCGGCCATCTGCCTGTCCGACAGGGCCATCCTCTCTGTGGCCGGGGGGAGAATGCAGGCCAACCTCAACCCCGCGATTCCACAGGACCTGCCCACCGAGAATGCAGGCCCCCCTCCACCCCCATGGCCAGCACTGAGCGAGTCGCAGGTGTGCATGCTGCCCGGGGCCCGTGCACCCAGATGCCCCTCCGGGAGCTCTCATTGGTCAGCAGGATGCCGGGTGCCCCACAGGATGCTGGGTTTTTAGCCCAAAGAGAACGAGATGGTGCCGGCCAGTCATGGACATTAGAATGGGACGTCTGATACTCGGTGCCGACTGGGAAGAGGGGGAACGGGGTGCCCCGAGGCAGCCCCGCTCCGCTGCTGAGCAGGCGAGCCTGGCGCAGGCGGGGCGCTCTCGGCTCACTCTTGTTTTGAGGAGCTGCCGGCGGCTCCCGGGCACCGGTTCTGGCAGGGTCCGTGGTGTCGGGGATGCCTGTGCTCCAGTTTCCCGCCACGGTGTCAGTGGAGGGTGTGGCCGTGGTTGACGTGGGGCCTGGGCGAGCCCACGGCTGTTGCGCACTGTGGACCATGTGGCCAGGGGGCCCCAGCGTGGCCACGGCAGCCACCACCCGGGAGCTCATCTTTCCTTTCACTTTTCCAAACACCTTTGTACTGTGACTCACAGGAAAAGATACAGATTAAACCAGCACACAACACATACATCATAAAACACACATCATACATTTAAACTACCACACAATACATGCATCATAAAACACACACATCATGCATTTAAACCACCACACAACACATACATTATGAAACACACACATACAGTCCGGCCAGTGTGGCTCAGTGGTTGAGCATTGATTTAGGAACCAGGATATCATGGTTTGATTCCGGGTCAGGGTACTAGCCAGGTTGCTGACTTGATCCTCTGTGTGAGGCGTGCAGGAGGCAGCCGATGATTCTCTCTCATCATTGATGTTTCTCTTTCGCTCTCTCTCCCTTCCTCTCTGACATCACTAGAAATATTTTTTTAAAAAACACATACATACATTTGAAACAAAGTGTTTACACATATACCCAAGAACTTATCCTGCGTGTTTCCTATTCTATTTCTCCTTTTGTAAAAAGGAAATTTGGCAATTACCAATTACATTGATTTTTATGATCCCTAATGAGTCACTATCCGGTTTGGAGACATGGTTCTAGTTGACTTGAATGGGATGAACTAATGTTGACATTAATATTTCTGCAAGGCCTGGGGAGGTGTCGGCTTCTTTCTCAGCGGCTAGCCCCATGGCGGGAAGAAGGAAGGTGAGAGAGACGTGTCCTCTTTGCTCACGGCCTGGGCCACCTGCTGAGCCACCCCTCCGCCCTCGGCTGGGCTCCAGGCCGCACGCCGCCCTCCGCACGGCCTGCCCATGCCCGCAGTGAGACGAGTCAGAAGTCTCCTCTTCCCCTCTCACCTCCCTCCTCCCCGCAGGATGACCACGGAGTACCCCGGCCACTACGGCGAGGACATGGACATGGTGTCCTACAGCTACGACTACTACATGCGCGGAGCCACCACCACCTTCTCCGCAGTGGAAAGGTGAGCTTCCCTCGGGCCAGGGGTTCGAGGAGCAGCTCGAGCTCCGTGCCAGGGCCCTGGCTGCAGGACGTCCGAGCGGGGTCCGCACTGTGTGGCTTCCCGCTTGGTCCGGGTTCAGGAAAGACCGCCTGGACCGACAATGGGAGGCACTGGGAACCGACTTCTTCTCACAAATGCATTGAGTGGAGCCGCTCACCCCGGCCCCTAGGGGTCCAGCCTGCTCCGAGGCGGGACTCCCCTCCTGGTAGTCCATGATGCTCTAAGCCAGGGGTGTGCAAACTTTTTGACTTGAGGGCCACATGGGTTCTTAAACTGGACCTGAGGGCCGAAACAAAAGCAACCTGACCATGCTGGCACTCTCATCTTGGGCTGCTGGTGAAGGAGCGGAGGGGACAGCAAGAGAACCCTCCGCTCTTTGGGCTCCGAGGGCCGGACAGAACAGCCGAACGGGCTGGATGCAGCCCACGGGCCGTAGTTTGCCCATGGCTTCTCAAGCTCTTCCCTTATCCATCTCAAAAGGCCCTTCTTCCAAACGTCAGCAGGAGAGGGCCGCCATGGTGGGAGGGGTGCCCGCCCTCAGCGCCGGTTCTCCTGGGGACCCCTTGGCGCTGGAGGGGCGGAGAGAAGCAGCACGCCAACCTACCAGCCTGTTTAGAAATGAAAGAGGGAAGTTTAATAACACAAAAGGCACTCACTTTTCACTCCCTTTCTCTCACAGTCAGCTCCCAGTCCACCTAAACACATCAAGGCAAACAAAAACAAGCAGAGAAGGAGAATTCTCCTCCTGCTAATGTGGGGAGAGGGGGTGGGTAAACGCAGGTGCTGACAGGTATGTGGCCCACCTGGAGGCAGGTGAGAGCCAGTTCGCCCAGCAAATGAGCTCCTGAAACGTTTCCAGCATACACTTTGCAAAGAGAACAAAGCTCCCGTCAGCCCAGTAAATGGTGGGCGGCGATGGATCTGGGTGAGACGTACCTTCTGCGTATATTTATGATCGTAAATGAAATGGCATCTCACCTCACTACAGTGCACCTACCCAATAAGGTCCACACTGTAAAAAACCAAAAACAAACCAAAAAAAAATAAAAATAAACGTTAATTAGCTCTAAAGAGGCTTCCTAAACAAACACCTTCCTGTTACCCATCAGAGAACCCTCAGTTCTCAATCGGGATCATTTTTATTTTACCGGTAGATACATTTTAACTAGTTAAGTCACCTATTTTCTAGAAGCAGCAAATTCAAAAATGAACAGGGAAGATAATACTTAGAATGAAAGTTGCTTCAGCAGGGAGGAGAAACAACTGAATGATGTTACACTACAGGTGGACCACATCTACCTGTCAACACCTGCATTTACACACACACACACACACACACACACACACACACATGCACGCACACACACATGCACACGCACACACGCACACAGTCTCAGATGGGCTCGCCAAGAGGAGGAAAGACCTCCGAACGCAAAGACCACAGGAGCTGGTGCCGTTCCGCTGGCTGTGCAGCCCCGAAGGGCAATTGGTAACGGGAGAGCGGGGCTCTCAGTGACTAACGACGCCTCCAAGTCCACGGGAGGATTGGTTCCGGCCCCTGTGTGAAAGGCAGGGACTCACGGTGAGGAGGAACCCCATCTAAAATTGCCACAGCAGAAATGGATGGGGGCCACTGAATGGCCACTGCCTCCACTCCACGCTGGCCACGGCAGAGTGAGTCTCTGAGCTCTCACACCCAACCCGCCCTCTGAGCAAACGCGGGACGGATTGCCCGGGGCCAGGGGCAGCTCGGCCTTTCCTTCCTGGGGTTAGGGCGGGTCCCTCGCCTCCACTCCCGTGGCCGTGTTTCCCGAAGGAGCTGCCACAGGGTCAGAACTCATCAGAGAAAGAACAAGGAGCAGGGGATTCCCTGTCAGGGGAACTGTGGGCGGTGTCAGCACACGCTGTGCTCCAAGCTGCTAGGGCTGGGGCAGAGGGAGCTGACCAGGCTCCGCATACCAGCCCCCCGTCAGTCCTCCAGGGGCACTGGGCTGGCTGAGGAGGTGCCCAGGACTCCTGACCTCACAGGCCACCCCCCCCAGTCTTCTGGAGGCTTAAGACCTGTCCTCTGAGGAGTGGGGAGGTCCCTTCGGTCCTAACTGCTCCTTTATGGGAGGGGGGCGCTCACAGCTGTCCCCCCGCGGGGGCCTTTCGCACAGAGTCCTTCCTCACAGCCATCTCCTCTCTCTCCACAGGGACCGCCAGTGGAAGTTCATAATGTGCCGCATGACCAACTATGACTGTGAATTCGCAAATGTTTAGATTTGCCTCGAACCAGGTCGGGGTGAAGGGGAGAGGCCGGAGGCCCGAGGGTGTCCACCTGTATTAACTCCAGTTGGGTCCCAGGAGGTTCCTGCACTCTTCCTCCCCCCTGAGCTGGTCAGCGGCTGTGATGCCAGCTTGCTAAGCCTTTCTGACAACTATCACACTTATAACCAAACCCACAACGAAGCCACGTTTCTCACTCAACATGCGACTGTTTTATAGGCCTGAGGACGGCTTTCCTCAAGGCCGCATGTATGGTGTGCATGCTCACTGCCGGAGCACCTACTGTGTGCACATACAACCCAAGTACCTACTGTGTGCGTGCTCATGGCCTGAGCACCTACACTGTACATGCACAGCCTGAGCAGGAGCCTGGTCCCTGGAGCCCCCGAGCTGAGAGTCCCTGGGAGCTGAGCACAGGGCAGGCAGAGGAAGGTGGCAGGGAGGGCCTCTGCAGGTGGGAAGCTGGGTCCTCTCGGAGGACAGGCCTCCCCTTGAGGGACAGACACACTGGCCTGGAAGTCCAGGCCATGGCTCTGCTCCGGGTGAGGGGACTGGGGAAGGGAAGAGGGAACAGGAGGGCAGGGTAGGTAGAGCTGAAAGAAAAGAGTGTAGATTTCCTGCAGTGGAAGAGGCTGTCAGCACCCCAGAAGTGCCAGGGGCACGGGGATCAGTGTCCCGTCAGACAGAAAGGGAAGAAGAGGAAGGCCCGAGGCTGGACTCCGGTTCAGATGGGGGGCGGGCGGGGAACGCGCAGGTTCTTTGGGAAATGGGACCGGCTCCTGGGAGGCCCTGGCCAGCCCCCGGGCTGCCCGGAACTTCTGGATGGGAGGGGCTGCCCTGGGCCCAGTCCCCTCCAGGGTTAGTTCAGGGGTGTCCTTGGCCGAGGCGGCACCATCTCCCCCTCCCTGATGTGTCTGTCCCCAGCCTTTGTACTCTCTTCACGATAAAAGGAATAAAAGTGCGAGCGTTTCTGTGCTGCAATGGGAAGGCCAGCATTTGCTCCCTCGCCCCTCCGGCTCCCGGCTCCCGGCCCTCCTTTAGAGAGCACGGCTCCGCAGCGGGGCCTGCGCCGAGCTGGGCGGCACCGGGGAGAGCAGGAGGTCAGGGGCGGGATGGCTGGGCCGGCCTGGAAGCGTGCTGAGCGCTCAGGACGACTGGACACGGGGTGGGGCCGCAGCCTCTGCCTCTGCCCCCTCCCCCCTCCCTCCTCCCCTCAGCGCGCCACGGGCAGCCTGGCCAGCAGGTTAGTCGGCTGGTGTGCTGTCCCGTACAGCAAAGGTGGCGGGTTCAATTCCTGGTCAGAGAGGGGACAGGAGGCAGCCGATCAATGTTTCTCTCCCTTTCACTTTCTCTTCTCTCTCTCTCTCTCTTTCTCTCTCTCTCTCTCTCAAAAAAAAAAAAAGCCCCCATGAGGATTTTTAAAAAGAATATATCACATGCGTTTTTAACCACAGAAGCACCTCTGTCCTTTAGACACAGTTTTTGCCTTTTGCTGTCAGAGCTGAGCTGCCCTGTGGCCCAGGAGAGCAGGTGGGGCCAGTCCGCCAGCTAGGCACCCACCAGGCACCCACCGGGCGGCCATGAAGGGGGTGTGGCCAGGGGCCTGCCAGGCCGGGGTGATCCTGGCACGGGAAGGGGAAGGCAGGGCTAGGATGGCCTCCTGGTCCTTAGCTCGAGGTCCTTTCTCAGCTGTGTGGTCTCCCCCGTTGTCCCCACCCCCCTCACAATCTTACTTGACAACAAGCCTCGCGTGTTAATTCTCACAGGGGAGCCATTAGCATTTGAGCGATGGCAGCCCTGGGTGGGGCCGCAGGAAAGGGCTGCGCTGGGTGAGGGGCGAGCTCAGGGGGAAGGGGACAGCAAGGCGGTGGCTGACCTGCACTGTGATGTGAAGGGGCGGGGGTGGGGGTAGCTGGGACCAGCGGCCCGGAGACCGCCCGCAGCCCAGCTCCGGGGAAAGAGCAGGGCCACCCCGTGGGAGCCTGTGCCCAGCAGAGCGGCCGGGAGGTTCCCTCCGAGAACGTCCCTGTGCACGCGGAGCCAGGACGGCTCAGCGCAGACACAGTGCCCCGAGTTCAAACCCGAGTGACCGTGCTTCCCATCGATGTCAGTCAGGCCGGGAGAGCCAGGTCCGATCAGGCCTGCATCCCGGACCCTCTGACCGCACGCCCCTCTCTTGCTTCCATTGCGGTCCTCCAGCCAGCCTCCTCCCCAGCTCCGAAGAGCCACCTCGGCGTTTCCCGGGACCTTGGCCTCGGTTGTCTTTGGCTCCTGGCCGTCCTGGGATCCTGTGAGCGCCATCATCCGGCCTAATTATGTACCCTGGCTTTGCCGAGGTGTCTTTCAGAGGACACGCCGGGGAGAGTCCAGAGCCTGCGCCCACCCCTGCTCTGACCAAGGGTGGCTGTGTCACCGGCCAGATCCCCGCCACCGTCTCCTCACCGGCCTGGGAGGGACAGGAAGCCGCCTCCAGCCACTCCACGTGGAACAGGAAGAAGAGACGTGGTCACCCTCCCGGGGCCACGGTCTCACGGGGAGACGTGAGAAGATGGACAGTGGAGACCAAGGCCCTGCGGAAGCCCAGGCGATGCTCGGCCCTGAGGGACAATTGGACCCCCCCCCCCCCCGCCCTCACCCCGACAGGAAGTCCCCTCTCCACCCAACTCTTCAACGAGTACCAATGGCTTTGGCCCAGACATGAAAGCCAACTTCCTTTTAGTTTCCTCAGAACCGTGGTCGGCAAACTGCGTCTCTTTGGCCCCTCGAGTGCGGCTCTTCCACAAAATACCAAGGCCTGGTCGAGTCTATTTTGAAGAAGTGGCGTTAGAAGAAATTAAAGTTTAAAAATTTTGGCTCTCGAAAGAAATTTCAGTCGTTGGTGCTGTTGACATTTGGCTCTGCCGACGAATGGGTTTGCGGACCACTGCCTTAGAAGAGCACGTTCTCCCAAAAGCCTCAGTGGCTGTATTAACGCAAAAGGAGAACCTTCCGTATAGACGTTTCCTTCTTCCACAGTCTTCCCTGTCGCCGTGCAGCAGGGCCTGCCTGGCTCTGGCCCCTTCTACCTTCCCGTGGGGCAGTCGGACATCCCTCGAGGGGTCCCAGATTGGAGAGGGTGCAGGCTGGGCTGAGGGACACAACCCCCATGCATGAATTTCATACATCGGGCCAATAATAATAATAATAATAATAGGCTACTCACTAATGATGGGTGAGCTGGGAAGCACACCCCCCTAGTCACAATTGCCACTTACAGGCACAGAAAGTGTGCGTCACCATACTCGGTGCCTGAAGGCCAATTGGGGTGTTTTTATGGCCTCCGGGCTGTGAGCAAACCAACATCCGAGCGGCAGCCCAGGACCAGGCCCGGGGTGGGCGTGTGTAACCCGGGGCGCGTTTGAACACTGTCATCTTTTGCCAGCAGACAGCCCCGGTGTGGGTACCACAGGGGAGTGGCTTTGTTGGCTGTGTCCCCTGCACCGTAAACACTTCATGAAGAGCACAGCAGAGCGCCAAGACAAGCCCTGGCCCAGATGTGGCTTCATGAGCAGCCTCCGTGGCCCTGTGGCCCGGGTCCCGTGTCACGCCAGCAGGGGGTTTGCTGGTGGGTCAGCGGGTGCTGGCGGGCAGGACGCGAGGCCGCTGTTGGGAGCTGGGTGTTTCCTGACACGCGGTGCCTGGCGGACACGCATGGACTCTCTGTGACCGTGGACGCGCTGACGTGGCTGGCTCCCCGGCCCCTTTATTGGCAGGCGCAGCAGTGAGCTCATGAGCCATCCCTCCCCAGAAACATGTTCTTGGAAATCACACACGCTCCGAGCCACGCTGCCTGTCCTCGCCCGGACACCATGCAAGCGGGGTGCTGTGCCCGGGGCCCCGCGTGCACAGATGGAAAGCCCACAGGCGTCGAATGGGGGCGGGAAACCGAGAGGAGGGGGCGCGGGGAGAGAGGGGCGGCGGGGGTTGCACCCCTGCTCGTTCTAACCCGAGTCTCCATGGCTGTCCCTGCACCTTCGCTGACTGTCACCCACAAGGTGTCATCGACCCCCGCTTTGTTCCTCACAAGCTGAAGAAGGACTGGAAGCACAAACATACGCTTTTCCTCGGGGCGGGGGAGGGGGAGTCCCAGATACGGAGACACCCAGAAGGTTTAATGCATGGAGGAAGACAGACGGCTAGCCCCAGGCTGTGGGCAGAGGGAAGGTAGGACAGGCAAGAAGAAGTTGGCACCAGAGTGGGGGTAAGAAGGGGGGGACTGCCTGCCTGAGCCAGCCCTGGAAGTGGGGCGCTCCCAAGGCCAGAGGGAAACCTCGGGGACCCACTGCCACACCTCACACGGGGGCTGGACGGAAGTGCCTCACCGGGGGACCCCGGGAGGCGTGGGGGAGTCCGGTCCGGAACCGGCTCTGGGGCTGAGCCCGGAAATGGTCTCCTGGGCCCGTCCGGGTTAGCGCAGGCAGGACGGGGACTCGGGCGGGCAGCCCACGCTCTGTGGCTTTCTGTGGCACCCACTGCGTCTCGGGCGGCGCCTGCTGGTCTGGAGGCTTCTGCCTGCGTCAGGGTCGCCCCGCCGGCGGAAGGGGACTTGGAACCCCAACTGTTTTCAAAGCCCAAAGCCCGTTTTCTCTGCGCTGTGACCTGGAGTCGGGTCCCACTGAGCGAGGAACGTTTTCACTCTTTTATGCTTCCAACTGACGGCCGCCCACCGAGAAGAGGGACCCGCAGGCTCTCCCGGCATCGGACACGCTGCCCGCGGAGGGCGGTGGTGGGGGTCAGCGAGCTCCTGGACTCACCCCTGGTCTCGCGGCCAGTCCCACCCCCATGGCCCCGGCAGCAGCGTCTCCTGTGGCTGCCGCAGCCCCGTGCCTGCTCTGCAATGGCTCCTGCACACCCCGGCCCAGGGGCTCGCTCTGGCCGAGGACGCAGCTCTGACCTGACCGTGCAAGGAGAAGCGCCGGCTCCACCGAGAGGCACAGCCCTGGCCCTGGGCCGCGTCGCCACCGCTTCCTCCCGGGACCGGCTCCCCCACCAGCACTCTGCCCTCGGTCCGTTGAACCCAGCACCGGCTCCGGGAGCAGACTGAGCGAGGCTGACGGCAGCCCCCTCCTCTCAGAGGCTCTTTCCAACAGAAACCAAGCCGACTGCTGGAAAGCGGTAGTGACGCCAGTGCATGAGGACACAAACGGTTTTCTCCGAGCGCGGCCCCGGTGGAGGGGTTTGGAACCTGCGAAGGAGGCGGCGAGAGGACGGGCTCAGGCCACGCTGTGGGGCTCTCACTGCGGAAGGGCTCCATCCGGGGGCCCTGGTCTCCTGGGTGCCCACTCAGTCACTGCAGAGGGCCCTGGTCTCCTGAGGTGCCCCCACAGTCACTGCAGAGGGCCCTGGTCTCCTGGGTGCCCCCACAGGCACTGCAGAGGGCCCTGTCTCCTGGGTGCCCCCACACACGGTCACTGCAGAGACAGACCTTCCTGCTCGAGGGGCTGGGACTCTGGGGGAGGGGGTGACACATTGAGGACCGTGTGCCGTTCTCTCGTTTGCAGCTACCTATTCAGATCACTTTGCTCCTGGCACCGTCTTAGGAGCTGAGGAGGCAGCAGCGGGCAATGTGGCACAGAAACACCTGTGGCAGCCCCTTCCGCCTGCTCTGCGAGAGGTGGACAGACACACGGACTGAAAGCAACGGGATGGGGCAAGATAGCTCGTGAAAAGGGAAACCGGAAATAAAGCTGGGCTGGCCAGACTTGCACCAGACAAAACAGACTGTGGAAAAGGCCATGAGAGGTGCCGGAAGGACCCAGCGGCCCCACATCTGGGATTTATCCCAAAGACCCCACATCACGCTAAGGAAAGCCAGTGCCTCCGTGTGTTCAATGCAGCATCACTTACAGCAGCCAAGATGTGGAGGCGGCGACGCGGCCCTCAGAGGACGGGCGGGTAGGGAAGCTGGGCACATACACCCTGGAGCATGACTCAGCCATAAAAAATAATGCCTTCACTTACACGCAGAAGCTCAGAAACCAAATAAATGAACACGCAGAACAGAAACTTGCTCACAGCCACGGAGAACATTTTGGAGTTTTTTGAAATATATTTTATTGATTTTTTATAGAGAGGAAGAAAGAGGAATAGAGAGTTAGAAACATCAATGAGAGAGAATCATCGATCAGCTGCCTCCTGCACACCCCCTACTGGGGATGTGCCCGCAACCAAGGTACATGCCCTTGACTGGAATCGAACCTGGGACCCTTCAGTCCGCAGGCCGACGCTCTATCCACTGAGCCACACCGGTTTCGGCCACAGAGAACATTTTGGCTGCCGGGGGAGGTGAGGGGAGTGAGCAGCACAGGCTGGCAGCCACAGCACAGCCCGGGAGGCCGAGCACGGCGTCCGGAGTAGAGTCAGTCACATTGCAATCACTCCGGGGCACCACGAGCGGCCAGGCTTATGGGGGGTCACGTCACAAGTCACAGGAATGTCTCGCCATTGGGTTTGTACCCCCGGAACTAATGTTATAGTGTGTGTCAACTGTACATTGTGTGAAAGCTTTAAAAAATATATTTTGAGAGATTTGAGAGCCAGACAGGAAGTACTTCACAGACAGTTAATCCCCGCCCATCCCGACCAGGGGGCATCAGGTGATCGCACCTCAAAACTACAGGGCTGCCCGAGGGCTGCGTGCGGGTCTGCCTGGCCCCAGAGCGGGCACCTCCATGTGGGAGGGATGCGGGGGGGGGGGGGGGAGCCAGGAGGCCTCAGGGAGGAGAGCCTGGGGTTGAACCCACAATCTCACGAACCCTGGACCCGCAGGCGTCCTGCCAGCCTTGTAAAGGCCGGGAAAGCTTTCCATGGCCCTTTATTTTGTTTTATAGCAAAACCACCGCTGCCCTCTCATTACAGTATTTCTCCAGGGAAATGCCGTCCTCTGCCTGGCACAGAGATGCTCTCTCTCTCTCTCTCTCTCTCTCTCACAAAGCGCGCGATGGCCTGGCTCCGCGGGGGTGGCGTTATGATGGATCACTGCGGGTGCTGGACAGGGAGGCGGCGCCCACAGCTGCTGTATCGATCTTCCCATCCCTCTCTCCCTCCTCCTCCGAGTCACTGATGGAGGAAACTTGGCTTCAGAATGGGAGCCAGGTGCCGGCCCTGCTCCCTGGACCGTTAGGCCTCCCGAGCCCCTTGCTCCCCGCCCGGCCCCGGCTGGCCGCCAGGGGCCTCTGAGCCCGGGTTCTGGAAGGACGTGCTGGGGGGTCTGTCCTCAACCTCCGGGCCAGACGACGCACGGTGGGGTCACATGGCTAACCGGTTAGCTGGCACCACCTGGCCAGGGTCCACGTCCCGCCTCGGTTCTTCCTGTCCCTCCTCCCGCATCTGTGGCCGGCGCTGTCCGCGGGTGTGGTGTCCTGGGATTCCCGTGAGAGGGGCTCAGTGAGAAGGCGAGTGAGAACCACTTCCCAGGGTGCACCTGGGGTGGGGACAGAGAACTGGCCCATTCCCGGGGAATCAGGGGAGAGTTTATGACTGACTGACTCCTGGGCCACGCGATCCTCTGAGATGTCGTGTTCCCTCCCGCTGAGGGACATCTGCACGTGGGGTCCTATATCAGGAACAATGCCGCCCCCCAAAATCCGCCCCAGCTCCCCCTGACCAGTCATCGCTGACCCACCCACCAGCTCTCAGCCCCAGATCCCTGCCCCGGGCCGGCCTGATGCACCACCTCTGCCTCAGCTCCAACCCGAAGCTCCCAGCACGTCCAGGCGCCCGCCTCCTCGGTCTCCACGGGCAGCTCTGTTTACAGAAAAAACAATGAAACCTGTAAAGAATTTCAGTGAGTTTATTTGAGCCAAACAGTCGACATATGCCAGAAAGCAGAACCTCAATGGATTGAGATAATGCTCCGAAGAATGGCGGGTTACATTTCTATATTTATACATGGCAATCAAAGGAGGGACACAGGTGGGTTACATGAATATTCATTGGTGATGGAGTAAGGAGGCGGGAGAAATCAAGCCGGTGGGAAAGCCCTGGGATTGGATAAAAAGTAAAAAAGTAAAATGATGGACGGGTACTTAGGTGAGTGCAGGAACAATTAACATGATAACGAAGGAATCTGAGGCATCTGTCCTGGCGCACACCACACGTGGTTGTGCCCCTGGGGCTCCAGAAAAAGGGAAGTTACAAGTTACCCAGACATCTCACAGATGATAGGTTATCTTGGAGGTAAAAAAAAAAGGCAAATGGGCTCAGGAAAGATATCTAAGTTGATCTTTGTCTGGGAAAATATCAGCCTAGAAAATGACTGCCCACTATAACCTGTTGGTAGGTAAAATATTTAATTTTCAGACCATCTTTTGTGGTGACTTTAGATCTCTGGGTTTGCAAGACGGTCACGCAGGCCTCCCCTGAGCTTGTCAGGTCAGCACGTGGCTCCTTCCGGTCACAGCTCTGTGGGCAGGTGCGGACATCTCTGTGCTCCTGGGAAGCGGGCACGTGAAGGGGCACCTGGCACCCCTCCCAGGCGGACTGTCCCACACACCACTTGCCCCAGTTCTATCTTTCCGAGTCAGTCAGCTGGTGAAGCAGAAACCAGCTGAGGAATGAAATGCCAATAACTTCTCTTTGTGCCAAACCACAAATTCTTCTGCTTCTTGGACACTCTTCTTCACGGCCGGGGCTGCGGGGTGGACAGCCCCCCTCCGGGTGGGACGGACGAGCTTGTCCCCAAGCACCGCCCGCCCCCCGTCGACCCCTCTCCGCTTCGGGCGTCTGGCTGTCGTGTCGCCAGGGAGACAGGGGTGGCAGGCGCGTTGGGATCTGAGCCGGAGCCAGGGGAAGGACGTAGCAGAGCCTGGAATTCAGGATGTTGGACACCCAGAGCCTTTTGTCTTGTCTTTGGATTTAGCCTCACTTCAGGGTTTAGCAAAGCCCATCCCGGTCTGCTCACATGTGCCATAAGGGAAGAACAACTGAAATTTGGGGGAAATCCAGAGTTATTTGTGGATTTTCACCTGCACAGGGGTCAGTCAGTTCCTCTAACCCCTGCATTGCTCAAAGGTCAACTGCATGTATGTTCTAGTCATAGTATGTGAACACCCACGTCCCTCGTGGTTCAGGGTTCGGGGTTGTGAGAAGGGCCACACACAAATGACAGAGCAGACAAGAAATAGTAATTTGGGGTGCCAGGCGGGAGCCCATCCCAAGAGGAAGGACTCCACTTGGGCTCAGGCCTTGCCGTCCTTTTATTCCGTTTGGGAGACACCTACAGCCCTTAGGCAGGCAGGTTCCAGTGACAGACTATCTTATCAGTAAGGATTTACACGGCTGTCTGGTCAGGAAGTTGCTTCAGCCATCATTGTCTCACCTAGTCAGTGCATAGCTCTGACCTCTGCCAGGGCTCAAGGGTCACCAGCATTCAGGGCCCCTTGTCCGCACCGCTCTGCTGGCGAGGACAATAGGCAGCTTCCCACAGTAGCAGGCTCTCAAAACCAGGTGTTAAAGCCAGTAGACCAAAGTTTGAAAAAGGTCCTAGAAGTACAATGACAGGAGAATTACCATCACTGATTGACAAGAGTAGATCCCGTAGGATAACTCACACCTAAGTGGAGGTCCAAGGAGTATCTGGCACCAGTACCGGCTCAGATGTCGATGTGCGGCAACAGCTCACCCGTCCCGGTCCGGGGTTAGAGACGGGGCACCTGACTTACGTTAAATGCTGGTTAGAAAGCCCCAAATAAAACAGCTGTTAAAGACCCCTTTGAGTCTGGAGGTCTTCCTCGCACGTGTGCCTTCGGCGTTTTGGTCACATTACATTGGCCCGAGGACGGAGGCGTTTGAGGCCAATGTGGCACCGCCGTCCACGCTCACTAACGCTGGCTCTGTTACCCAACCGGTGTTTAATCTATCCAACAAATGCTTATTTTGAGCATGTACCACAGACAAGATAGCACTCGGGGTTATTCTGGGGAGGCAGGGATGAGTCAGAGATGGGCTGTTAGCTCCCTCAAGGGTCTGATAAACCGGAACACCGCAGCCGGCGCAGGCGGACTGCCTCAGAGCGGGATCGCGCTCTTCCCGATGTGCTCGTAAACCGTTACTGGCGCTGCGAGAGGCAGGGATGTCGTTGCATTTTAAGATTTCGTTTATGATGTAGCAGGATACAAAATTAACAGCCAGGACCCGGCAGCATTTTTTTCAGTTTTCACTTGTGTGTCTGAGTCCCCGGAGGGACCCGGGGCTTTGTCGGTCTGTGTACCTACAAGGCCAGACAGGGGGTAGGCGCTCCCCAAATGCTTACTGAAGGGGCAAAGGAAGGAGACTGAAAATTCTGGTGTGTTTATTTTTCAAAGTGAGGCATAGATCACCCTTCATGTGCATATTTCATGTTAAATAAATGAGCATTTCCGTGAGGCAAAGGACCAAGTCTCATGTTCTACGCTTCACAGAACCCGGTGGGGACAGTTAATACACAACGAATATTTCCTGAGTAAAATGAACGAGTTCATCCGGAAGGATGTTTCCACAATGCATAGCAAATGAATAACTCTAGCGAATTTGTCAAAACTCACAGAAATAGAAGCAAAAAAGGATGTGTGCTACTGTATATAAATTTACCTCAGTAAAACATTTAAAAACGATGACGTTTAAACAATAAAAAAGTTTATTTTACCACAAAGCAAAATATATAGTGGTAGGATGACTACTAGGTCAGTTGACTTTTTAAAAAATAATTTACTGATTGCCCGGCCAGTGTGGCTCAGTGGTTGAGTGTCAACCTATGAACCAGGAGGTCAGGGTTCAATTCTGGATCAGGGCTCGATCCCAGTGGTGGGTGGGCAGGAGCAGCAGATCAATGATTCTCTTATCATTGATGTTTCTCTCTCTCTCCTCCCTTCCTCTCTCTGAAATCAATAAAAATATATATTAAAAAAGAGTTTAGTGATTTTTAGAGAGAGGAAAGGAAACATTGATATGAAGCACACCAACCGATCAGCTACCTCCAGCATGCCCCATTGGGAATCGATCCTGCACCCTGGACATTCTCACTGACTGGGAACCAAGCTGACAACCCTTTGGTGCATGGGACAGCACCCAACCACCGAGCCACACTGGCCAGGGCAAGGCCTGTGGTTTAATAGCTCAGCAATGCTACTAAGGACTCAAGTTCTCTCTGTTCCGCCATTTCGGTGGGTTTATTTGTCCTCAGGGTAGTTCTTCCCACGGTTACCAGATTCTATCGTGTTTCCACCTGTGACCCCACCCGGACGTGGAAACACCCTGAGGAAGGAGACGCCGTTTCCTCTCTGTGTCCTCTCAAAAGCAAGTTCATTCCTTCTGGTTGCCCCAGACACCGCTCCTCACGTTCCAGTGGCCGGGCCTGCCGCCGTGCACATCTGGACCAAAGACTCCCGAGAGGACGAACCCCGTGCCGCCTCCTCCCCACCCGCCCCCACCCGGCCGGCCCTGGTCCGCCTTCCCCAGAGGAGGCTGTATATCCTCACAAAACCGTCCACTGGGAAGTAAGGGTTAGAGGGGAAAAAGGATATAAATTAGGCAACCAACAGGCATGCATGGAATATGGACTTTCAGGTATTAGATAATGAAATTTTCATTTATGAAAACTTGAACCTTGCCGGGACCAGTTTGGCTCAGAGGATAGAGCATCAGCCTGCGGACTGAAAGGTCGCGGGTTTGATTCTGGTCAAGGGCATGTACCTTGGTTGCGGGCACATCCCCAGTAGGGAATGTGCAAGAGGCAGCTGGTCGATGATTCTCTCTCATTGATGTTTCTGACTCTCTATCCCTCTCTCTTCCTCTCTGTAAAAAATCAATAAAATATATTTAAAAAAAAAAAAAAAAAAACTTGAACCCAGCTAATTTTTTGACATTCCCTTCAATACCTCTATTCAGATGCTCTGCCCTCAAGCACCTCCCAGTTGGCCCAGGACACACCCACCTCCCAGGTGCCTCCACTCCTCGGTCCAGGCCCACCTCCACCCACAGCCAGGACTTCCATCAAAGCCACCCAGACTCACCCCTATTTTTAGGGTCTGTCCTCAGCACTCTCACCGCTTATTCGGTTTCTATCACTTCCTTCTGAATCGTTGTCAAGAATCCTGGTCATGCTGTGTAACCAGATGCATGTGCATTTTTGCAGGTTCCTGTGGAGTGAAAATGACCGTCAATTAAAAAATAAATCTCATTTCTTTTTTGTTGTTAATTCGCACCCAAGGATATTTTCCCATTGATTTTTTTTTTTTAGAAAGATAGTGGAAAGGAGGGAAAGAGAGAGAGAGAGAGAGAGAGAGAAACATCAGTGACCAAAATCAAACCCGCAACCTTTCAGTCCGCTGCAGGCCGATGCTCTATTCACTGAGCCAAACCTGCTAGGGCAGTCTCATTTCTAAGGACGGTGTGTTTGACCCTGAGGCAGACTGAAGAAAAATTGTGGGGGGAAATGTCCTATAGGCCCTCTGGCATGTCCACATCATCTCTCCCATCGGTGTGCTTCTCTTTCCTGGGCTCTGCAGAGTCTGATTTTCTTGTATCCAGAGTAGGTGAGGTTTTTATGACATTTATACAGCTGCAAAGCTGTGGGGAGAGCGGTGAGGAAAGAGGGATTGTGGGAAGCAGAATGGCCCACTGCTCGACTCCCCCTACAGGACACCATGGGGCATAGCAGCACAAGCTTGGAGGGTACCATTTTGTCGCTGTCCTGGGCCCTTGGTTTCATTCATCTTGTCCTGAGGGATGTTATAAGAGCTCACGGTCATGGGCACCATCTCCAGCCCCCCTACACCAGAAACTCCCTGGCCTCTCTCAGCCCTGCCAACAGACTGAAATAACTGGGCATAAAATGTTTCTTTCGAAATTAAAGAAACGAGCTGGACGCATTGCCAAGTGGTGAGTCGGAATGAAAAACTTCCAAGTCTCCTTCCAACTCTAAGATGCCATCGTCCCTCCCGCCGGGATCCAAGCTGTTCAGTAGGCCCTGGCCTCAGCTCACTTCTGACCTATAAAGACTTCAGCGCCTCCGTCATCGCACGGAAAAACCGCCGCTGAATCTGGGACAGAGGGTAGGAGGCGTGCACGTCACTCGGGAAGTCTTCGGGCCGCCAGGCCGAGGTTCCCGATTGTTCATGCCAAGAAAAATTTCACACAGCCGCCCACACGTGGGGTACCGGAGGGAAAGTGAGAGTGAGAAAACGATAGTGCGGAGAATGCTCTCTGGTTTATGTTGTGTCGCATTGAACTTAGAGCAACCGCAAGCAGCACAGAGTGTATTTCCCATTCCAGAAACCTCTTCCATCGCAGACTGGAACTGGGCAGCTGACAGCGCCACCTAGCTGTCACTACCAGGGCCTGACACCCTATGTCCAGCCTGGTTTTGGGGTGTAGGATTAGTCACGGCCCAATGAGCAGCTCGTTGCCATTTGATGATGAAAGCAAGCAAAGCTCCCGAAGGAGGTTTCTGTGTAATAATAACTCACACTTAGATTATGCCGTCTACAGTCCAAACCGCCTTCTCGCCAAAAGCACCTGCACCCACATCCTCCTTGTCGAACCCAGGCGAGGCTGTCCTGCCTTTGTTTTGTTAACCAAACTGGCGCACTTGGCACAGGTCACCTCCTGTCTTCTCTGGACAGCTGTCAGCGGGCCGTGTCCTAGGCGAGGCGTCTGAAGCCACCGGTTTTGCAAGCTCCCCGGGTGTATGCAAACATCCCTGGGAAGGAAGGACAAATGGTAACGTCTCATTCTGAGTCGCTCACACTCAAGAGCACAGCCGCTCACCCAGTATTTGTAGGGGGAGGCGCGCCAGAGGCCCCGTACAATAAGATCCTGGGTGGTGGCCTGCGGAAGCCCAGCGCTCCTCGCTGGAGGGTGATCCAGAAAAAGCCTGAGAAGGGCATCTTGTGATGCGTCAGATGGCAGTCCTTTACTAAAGCTGTGGGGAATTACCCCATCACCCCCAGTGCTGGCGGGGGAGAGGGAGTGCGGGGGGGGTAAGGGGGAGCCTCTAGATGTTAAAGGGGCAAGAAGGCCAGAACTGGGCCTCCTCCCTCCGACGCAGCCCCCGGCCGTACAGAGCTTGGCCCGGAAGTATTTAAACACGGTGCTTCCTGGCTGTTTGGGGGAATTACCCTCCCTGAGCCTTTTCTCTGTTATTGCAAAAAGTAGTGAAGGTGATGTTTTTGTTTTGTTTTTAGTAAATGGTCTTTATTGTCCTAGGTAAATCCTGTGGAAACATCCAGGAGGACTAGAACCATGCCCGGTGCCTGTTTGGACCCAGGGAGAGCTGATTAAGATGCAAGCTGGTGATTTACGAGGGGAGAAAAGTGCCCTCTCGCATTGCCTCTCCTCTGCGTCATCTGCTTCCGAAAATAGGGGCCGTGTGTCCCACAGCAGTGCTGTCTGCCACAGGCGCCGCACTCACTGCGTGAGGGTCAGCGTCGAGGTGCGTGAGCCTGAGCGAGCCGTGGAGCCAAGAAGGCAGCCGGCGCAGTCGTGCAGCTCCCGCTGGCTGTCACGGGAAGGGACACCTGAGCCCTCTTTTTTTTTTCTTATTTTAAATATGTTTTATTGCTTTTTTACCTCCTTCTGGGGATGTACCCACAACCAAGGTACATGCCCTTGACTGGAATCGAACCTGGGACCCTTCAGTCCGCAGGCCGATGTTCTATCCACTGAGCCAAACCGGTCAGGGCATCCTTCCTGCCAACCTCTCTCCGGGTGCCAACCTCTCTCCGTGTGCCCCATCACCCTGATGGATTGCTTGGTGCTCACTCTGCAGTGGCTGCTCCTGAGGCTCCGCCCACCCAGGCCCGGTCTCTGTGCCCAGGAGGCGCTGGCCTGGGCATGTGGCAAGGCCGTGGCGCTAGCTTCCTGATCATCACGTTCTGCCGGCGTTGTTCTGTTTTTACGTGAACTGTTCATGTCTTTCCTCCAGAACCATCTTCAGTCGTAATCTTTGTGTCCCCTGCTATGCCTTCCTGTGAGTGGGCCCTCATATTCAGTAACGTGGATAATCTCCACTCACCCCAACTTCCTTTGTCCGTGTTCTCGGTGTGAAGTCTAACCCAGCGGGCATCCATCGAATGACTTCCCGCTCACTGTGGTTGACACCAGGCCTCTGTGTCTCGCGCACCCGACATGGGGTGAAAGGTCGCGTTCAGTCACATCCTGGTAAGAGCGCCAGCAGGTCTCCGTGGGCCCGGAGCAGAGACAATGGTGGGAGGAAAGTACACTCGGACACCTCTGACCCCCAGGGAGACGGTATAGATGGTGGCAGGTTGCGAATCTGACCTTTGAAACGTCAGTCCAGGGTCAATGGCCAAGACCCACCTCACTGGGAAAAGCAACGTTCTGACACAAAGCCAGAGCCACTGCCTCCCGACTCATTCCGGGGAGGAGATCGGTGCCCAGGCACCGTCTGCACAGGCGGCCCAGAGGGAACCCAGCCCGTCTGCCGAGTTTCTCCCGCAACCTCGGCGGCTCTGCCGTCACAGGGCCGGGGCAGGGGTGGAGCTGGCTGGTAGAAACAGACTAAATCAAGAAGCCATTGGTCCGAAGCAAAGTTCTGTCTATGGCACTGCCCCGTCATTTGGCATCACACAACATGTTTTAATGTGAACCCCGAGAAGCAAGGAAACCGAGTTAGAAAGAGACCATTGCAGCCCCGTGCGCTGGGGATGGCCAGCTGGACCCCGTCAGGAGGAAGTGCTGGTGAGATCACTTTCCTTTTTTTTTAACGTTTACTTTTTTATTGATTTCAGAGGGATGTAGGGAGAGGGAGAGAGAGCGAAATATCAATGATGGGAAAGAATCATTGATGGGCTGCCTTCTGCACACCCCACACTGGGGATCAAGCCTGCATCCTGGGCATGTGCCCTGACCGGGAATCAAACTGTGACACACACCCCCCCCCCAAGTTCATGGATTAACACTCACACACTGATTCCTACCCATGAAGTGCATTTGTGGAGAGCAGACTGCTTCCTGCTGGAAATGTCACCCGCACCTGCCATCCCTCAGTTTCTCAATTAAACAGTCCCCCACTACCACCAGAGGGGGACCATCTAGCTCAGGGATGGTTTTCCTGGTTTCCATGAGACACACGTGGCAGGCGGGGAGTCCTCAGCTTCTTTAGACTTCATCCCTCTCTCTTCCTGTCTGTAAAAAATCAATAAAATATATATTTTTTTAATTTGCCGAAACCGGTTTGGCTCAGTGGTGGAGCGTCGGTCTGTGGACTGAAAGGTCCCAGGTTCGATTCCAGTCAAGGCCATGTACCTTGGTTGCGGGCACATCCCCAGTAGGGGGTGTGCAGGAGGCAGCTGATTGTTGTTTCTCTCTCATCGATGTTTCTAACTCTCTACCCCTCTCCCTTCCTCTCTGTAAAAAATCAATTATATATTGAATTAGAATCGACCCAGGAGGAAGCAGGCGGTGATGGGAAGAATGGCAGAGCCACCAGCTCGGTGGCCGTGGAGTAGAAATCTGCGGGGAGGAGAAAACCAGCTGCTCCCCCAAACCTTGGTCAGCGGTCCCTACCCTGGTGCTGCCCCGTCCTCTACAAGGCTCACCCCACGCAGCCTCTCTGTGCGTGACTCCCGGTCCACGTAGAGCAGACACTGTCGCCCGACCGACTCTAAATTGTGTTATGAGAGGTCAGGACCCTCTTTCTCTTGGACCATTTACTAATTGTCATTATTTTAAGAAATCCAACAACACTTCCAGAAATGAAAAAAAAAAAAAAAAACCCACAACAATACATTGACTAAATCAAGCAACACGATCAGAGCTAGATTTGAAGGGGGAAAAAAATGACCTTTATGCGGTTGAAAAGACACCAAAAAATAATACTCACAAGCTCTTTGACTTTCAGAGCCATCTGAGGACACTCCAGACCTATCACTGTCTCAAATGACACGTAACACAAACCTCTGAGGAGCCGCACCCCAGAAGGGCGTTGGGGGAGCCTATGAACTCTACCAAACACCGGGAATTCACATGCTTTTCTTTGGTTCACGAATGTCATCAGATTCTGCAAAATCACCGACTGCAATGTGCCCGTCTGACTTCTGGCTGTATTTTACACATTTTATCTTCTTCTACTGGCCACCCCCATAGCTTGAGCTTTAATCCTAAATACTGACAGCCCATTCCTACCCCTCCCCAAGCCACTCCTTCTCTTGTCTGAGCTCTTTCCATTGTCCGTTGCCCATTCTAACGCCCCCTCCAGTTCCCCTCTCCCCCACGGTTCATTTAAGCCGCAGGTGCTGTCCTTGTTTCTCATCTCCCAGAGCTAAAGAGGGTGCCACTTCCTCCATTAAGCTTCTTCATCTAAGTCCCAGCCTTCTCCTCCTTCTGTACTTTGTACCCCCATCCCCCCCTCCCCCCCAGCGGTGCCTGGGAGTCCCAGGTGAGTCTCTGCGATATTAATAAGGAGAGCCGTCACTAGTCACCATCACCATCACCGCCCCCGAGCGGTTTCCTCCGGAGTGGGAACCAGCGGGCGCTGGGAGCTTCCCCTCACCCGCCATGCGCCCCTCGGGACAATCGCAAGCATTTTCTTGAGATTAATGGAACAGAAAAGTAAGAAGCCAATTTCCTGTCTCCTGAATCTGTGACGAGGAGGGTCTATAGGGGGCCGTGCCCAAAGCTAATTTACATTTATTTTGCTCATGGTTCGTTTTTATTATTCTTTTCTAATTGGAAGAGCAGCCAGCGGCAGGTACTAAGGTCTTCAATGATAAAGGAACCAGCTGGTGAGCACAGGCAGGTTACGTCACCCTGAACCCTGCCGACCATCCCATCCTCAGGGAACTGCAAAACGCTGAGATTAAGCAACTCGAAAAAGCCACCAGCTGGTGAGGGATAAACCCGGGGTTTGACTCTCCTTCGCCTTCCGTCACGCACGCTGCCTCCTGTTACAGCTTCAGTCCCGTCTTCCTGAGTGAAAACATGAGCCCCAAGAAGGCAGAGGGGAGACTTTTAAGTGGCTTAAGTGTCTGAGAGGCCAGCTTCCCCTGTCAGTCCCTTTCCTATCCGAATCTGAGACCCTCAGTCACTGGAGATCTGGTGGCTAATGTGTGTCCGAGTTTAAAGTATATTTTTTTATTATTGACTAGAGGCCCAATGCACAAAAATTCATGCAAGAATGGGCCTTCCGTCCCCTGGCTGCCGGCATCGCCTTCGCTCCAGCTTTTCTGCCTTCCCATGCTGCCTAGAGGCCCAGAGTGGCTGGGGCGGTGCAGAATGCCTGCGTCGTCACCATGGCAACGACACAAGTGTCCTGCCCCCTGGCCACTCAGCGCCCATGTATGCAAATTAATCCCCATCTTTGTTGGGTTGATTTGCATACTCACTCCTGATTGGCTGGTGGACATTGCAAAGGTATGGTCAATTTGCATCTTACTCTCTTGTTAGTTATAGATGAGAGAGAGGAGAGAGAGAAACATCGATTTACTGTTCCACCCATTCTGCATTCATTGGGTGCATTGTGTATGTGCCCTGTCATGGGATTGAAGCTGCAACCGTGGCGTAATTGGGACGATGCTCTAGCCGGCTGAGCCACCTGTCCAGGGCTTCAGTGCACATTTTTACAACCTGCTATTTTATCCCTGGCATAGGTGTGGGCTCCATTTTGGGCACTGGCCTGCTCTAATTAAGTCTATAGATCTTTGTTAGATGGTCCTGCTGAGTAAAAATGATTTTTGTCCATGAGAAAAAGGGAGGCACCAACATTTCCAATACCACCACTACCACTGTTGGATCCACTCTGTGCACCCAGTTCTGTTCGTGTTACTTTGCATACATTGACTTCCTTACTGTACGTCATCTCAGGGGTGGGTAGGTGTGAGCTTCTCTATTCCACGGTTCTTACCAGCTGGGCAGCGTGGCTAAGTGCCCAGGCTGGCAAAGGGTCTCAGCCCAAGAGCCCACGCCTCCCTGCCACCTGACGTCACCTTCTCCTCACCTTCTCCTCCTATGCTTAATCTCATAGGCACGGGCGTCATTCCTGTTTAAGAACCACACTAATCAATTTATTGGCTTTTATTGTTTATGTAAAAGAAGTTTGTGGGGGTTTTTTAAATAAATTTTTATTGATTTCAGAGAGGAAGGTAGGGAAAGAGAGAAACATCAATGATGAGAGAGAGTCATTGATCGGCTGCCTCCTGCACGCCCCTTACTGGGGATCAAGCCTGAAACCGGGGCGTGAGCCCTTGACTGGAATCGAACCTGGGACCCTTCAGTCCACAGGCCGATGCTCTATCCACGGAGCCAAACTGGCTAGGGCAAAGAGGAGATTCTTTACAGTCTGAAAAAAAAAAAAAACTCACAAAAAACAAGAAGCAGGTAAGCCCCAGCCAAGGTGTTATGGATAAAATAACAATAATGATGTATAGATATCACCGTTTCTGAATGTCGTGGCTTGTTCTGATGTATTGAGCTCTTCTATCTGCCACACACTGTTTGGATATTAATGCTGAACTGTCGTTACTCTTATTTTTCCCAGCTTGCAACAACGATGACGTACACATCCACCGATCTGGGCTGTAGGCTGGCCTCCTCGCCCGTTTGGTGGCTGGTGGGGTTTTTATGGGGGGAGAACATTTTATCTGAAGCCTATTTTACGTAAATCACATCCAAACTCCCCTCCGTCCTCAGCTGCCTCCTTCCCTGACGCCCTCTTCCCTTTAAGACAAGCTCCAAATCCATCCACCGGTCTACTGCATCCCCGGGCACAAGGATGCCACTGCAGACCCGGCTCGCTGACTGAGGACCCCACGGGCCGGCCCCTCTGGGGTAAAGGGCACTGGCTGGACTGCGTGGAACTACCAGCCCCCGTGGAGTGGGAGCGGTGTTTCGGAGGGCTTTTCCTCAGCATCACTTGGACAGAGATGCCTGGTGGCTTGAGGAACTGCACTCTGCGCCCTGACTGTTAGGCACTAAATATAGACTGTGACTCGCCGGAGGAGCTAAATTTAGCAGCACAGGGGTGGGAGAGAGGCTGGGAGGGGGAGAGACAAGCGGGGGGCTCTCCTGGGACTGACGGAAGCAGCCCCGCTTCGGCCCACGGCCACGGCTAAGGCATTGTCCTGCCCGGGAGGAGCGGCCTGGAAATGTCACCCTCGGCTGATGCTCCTGGCAGAGGGGTTCGCTGAGAGCCATTTTTCTATTTTAAAATATGCAGATGGGGTGACATTTATCTGCCTCCATCTGATTAGTTTGCTGTCACCGGTGAGCGCCCAGGTCCTCAGTCCTGGCTGAGCTCGGACCTCCTGGGGGGCTGTCTCTAATTCTGCCCGCGCCGCCACCGCAGATCGGCTTCCCGCGTCAGATGAGACGCGCTGATGGTTCAGCCTGAAGGTCAGCGGGAGAGTGGCTCTCCGGTGCTGCCAGCCGCGCTGCCCGAGCTCCCTCTCTGGCCACAGACCCCGTGGCCTGGTGTACTTTGGGGGAAGCCACGTCGCTGCCCATCTTGTTCGGTTGGGGTGAGGGGGGAGGCGGGATCCCTGGCCCCACCTCTGTGCCGGGTCCCTCGGTATCACAAACCTGTGGTCCTCTGTCCAGCAGGGTGGAGAGCACTCGTGAGCGTTTTGACTCTGTCTTTGGGTGACGACAGCTGGAAACAGGCTCGGAACCCTACAATCACTGTCACTATTCGACTGAATTGTGTGGCCCGAGTGAGGAAAGCATCTCCTTCCCTGCCCACGAGTAAATTCCCTTTGACTGATGCCACGGTTTTCCTTCACTTCCTCCCCAGCCCACTCCCCCAGCCAGGAGGAGCCAGAGGCGCTCCGTGGCCGATGCCCATGTCACCGCGTCACAAGCTGAGGACCCTCCATGGCCATTTCTCTGCTCCCAGCGCTGCCTGAGCGGCTGGCTGCTCTCACCGCCCCAGACAGGCGGAGCGGGAGAGGGGGAGGCAGGCCCTGGCTGTTAAATGCCCTCATGCTCAGCACTCGGACGCACCGTCAAAGAAACTATAGAGAAACACAGCCGACTCCCTGCGAGGACCTATGGGCAAACTCAGCACCGAGTTCCTGGGAAAACCCTCCAAGGAGTCTTTTTTTATTATTATTTTTTTAAAGACTAGAATGTCAGTTACTAAATGGATTTGTGTGCTTTTTATTTATTTATTTATTTATTTATTTTTAATATTTTATTGATATTTTACAGAGAGGAAGGGAGAGAAATAGAGAGCTAGAAACGTCGATGAGAGAGAAACATCGATCAGCTGCCTCCTGCACACCTCCTACTGGGGATGTGCCCGCAACCAATGTACATGCCCTTGACCGGAATCGAACCCAGGAAACCCCAGTCCACAGACCGACGCTCCACCACTGAGCCAAACCGGCTTCGGCTCTTTTTTTTATTATTAATAATGCTAGAGTCCCAGTGCACAAATTCGTGCACAGCTGGGGTCTGGCCGGCCCAGCCCCAATTGGGGCAGATCAGGGCTGGGCCTGTTGGGAGGAGGAGGAGATGGTGGAAGGTTGGCCAGCTGGCCTTCCCCTATTGGGCCAATCAGGGTCAGGGCAGCTGGAGGGAGGGGCCTCGGGTGATTGGCCAGCAGGCCCCACCCCAATTGGGGTTGGGCTGGCCTTGGGGAGGGGCTGTGGGTGGTGAGCCAGCTGGCCACACCCCCAAGGAGGGGGGTGCCGACCAGGGGCCACAGGTCTGGGGAGGGGCCATGGGTGGTTGTAAATATAAATCATAATGTAAATATCTGCGTTTTCAATGATCCTAAGCTCTACAGCAGTGGTTCTCAACCTGTGGGTCATGACAAAATTACAGTTATTAACAACTAAAATAATTTTATGGTTGGGGGTCACCTCAACATGAGAAACTGTATTAAAGGATTGCGGCATTAGAAAGGTTGAGAACCACTGGGCTGGCTAGGGGGGAGAGACTCCAGGGAGGTTGGCCAGCCATCCTGCCCCCTGTTAGGGTGGGGGGTCAGTCAGGGGCGGGGCTGGCCAGGGGAAAGGACTGAAGGCCAATCAGGGTGTTGGGGGCACATAGTGGGCATGGATGGCCAGGAGGAGAGGCTATGGGAGGTTGACCAGCTGGACCCACCCCCTATTGGAGTGGGAGAGGTGTAATTAGGGGCAGGGCTGGCCTGGGGGAGGGGCTTCGGACCTATCGTGGTGAGGCGGGCCAATCAGGGGCAACCAGGGGGAGGGGCTTCAGGAAGTTGACCAGCCCCCACCCCCTGATCAGGCCAGTTCTCTGGCCATAGTGAGCATCATAGCAACTAGTTATCGATCTTTCTGGTCATTACAAACACTGGCTTTTTAGATAGATAGATAGATAGATAGATAGATAGATAGATAGATAGATACTAGGACTGGCATTGGCTGGGTTGGCATCGACGCTGACACTGGCCCATCAGAGGTAGTCTGGACCCTAGAAACTAACTCTCTCTCCCTCTCCGTTCCTCTGTGAAATCAATAAAAATTCTATATATACAAAACTCTAACATGCAAATAGACCGAACAGCTGAACTGGACAACCGGTCTGTATGGCACGTGCTGACCACCTGGGCCGTGCACAGAGCACAGTGAGCATTGGCAGCAGGCAGCAGGGCGGGGAACGTGATGAGCCTCAGCGAGGCAGGATGGTGAAGCAGGCGAGCGGGGATGCAGGGCGCAGTCACTGTCATAAGGGCAAACCTCTGGTGGTTCCTGAAAATTCTCTGCTTCTGTGCACATCGGTCCCACCCAGTGCTTGCACCCGCTGCCAACACCTCTGTGGGCCAGAGGCAGGTGGCTTGAGAAGGTAGCATCCCTAACATAGTTTCACCTCATTTTATACAATCACCTGACACGTGTGAGTCCCTTTCACAAATAAACCTCCCCTCCTTCCTACATAAAAGGCATTTTATGTCTAAACTAGGGGCCCAGTGCATGAAATTCATGCACGGGGGGGGGGGGGTAAAAGAGGAGGGGTATCCCTCAGTCCAGCCTGCACCCTCTCTAATCTGGGACCCCTCGAGGGATGTCTGACTGCCTGGGATCGAGCCTAAAGGGGCAGTCAGACATTCCTCTCACAATCCAGGACTACTGACTCCCAACTGCTCGCCTCCCTGCCTGCCTGCCTGCCTGGTTGCCCCTAACAGCTTCTGCCTGCCAGCCTGATCAAGCCCCTAACCACTCCCATGCCATCCTCTTTGATGCCTAACTGCTCCCCTACTGACCCAATTGCCCATAACTGCCTTCCCCTGCAGGCCTGGTCACCCTAACTGCCCTCCCCTGCAGGCCTAGATCCCCCCCAACTGCCCTCCCCTGCAGGCCTGGGTCCCCCCCCCCAACTGCCCTTCCTGCAAGCCTGTTCGCCCCCAACCGCACTCCCCTGCTGGTTTGATGCCCACAATTGCCCTCCCCTTCCAGCCATCTTGTGTCCACATGCGGGCAGTCCTCTTTGACCACATTGGGGTGGCCATCTTGTGTGTTGGAGTGATGGTCAATTTGCATATCACTCTTTTATTAGATAGGATTTATCTTCACTTTTCAGAGACTTTCCTGGGTGCTATTTGGTGAAGGTCTGGCTCGGCCAGCAGGCTCTCTGGGAATTGCGGGGTTCTGAGTGCGGATCTTCGGTGCCTTTGTCCCAGGCAGTCCGGCATCCCTGCAGGCACAGAGGCTCACAAAGCACACAACTGCCGACAGGAATTCTGGGCAGCACAGCTGATGGGTTTCCAGCCTATAGGAAAGTTAGCTCCAAACATCACACTCGATGGCACCATAGACTATCCATCAGCTTCAGATTTATTTATGTTTTTTAAAATATCTTTATTTATTTCAGAGAAGAAGAGAGAGATAGAAACATCAATGATGAGCGAGAACCATTGATCGGCTGCCTCCTGCACACCTCCTACTGGGGATCAAACCCACAACCCAAGCATGTGTCTTAACTGGAAATTGAACCATGACCACTGAGCCACACTTGCCATGCTGTTTCATCTTCTATATATATAAAGAGCTAATATACAAAGTGTCCCCTCAGGAGTTCAACAGGAGCTCAGTCACTCACTGTGACATGAACATGGCGGGCAACCAAGGTGGTGGTGGGCGGGACACTGAGGGAAGGAGGGGAGGAGAGAAGGAGGAGGTGGAGAAGCGGAGGAGGTGGGGAGGAAGGGGACCTGATCAGCCCTGATGGCCAGCCAGGCCGGGGGACCCTCCCTGGGCATGAATTTCAGACACCAGGCCTCTAGTATGTATTATGAGTTCATTTAAGTTTTCCTGATTTTGTCTGTGTGTGTGTGTATGCGTGTGTGTGTTCTTCAAATTATGCTTTAAACAGATTTTAGCATCTTACTCATTCCCTAATTAATTCATGGGTTAAATAAAATGTTTGAAATTTATTCACGCTGCATTTGGATGTGAGTCATGAGTTTCACCTTTTCAAAAATTGCACTTTAGCATAACCATTTTGTTTAATGTTAACAGCTATCATATCATACTAATAACCACTCTCTGAGTCAACCTTGGTTTCCATCTTCTTCAAAGGCACGTGGCTAAAGAAGGAAACTTAACTAGCACATTGCGGAGTGTTGATACAGAAGAGCTGTCTGATGTTTCCCAACTCCTTTCAGGTAAACGTGTGTTCATACTTCTTTTCCAGGCACTCACACGGGCTGTCCAAGGTGTACCTCTCAGCAAACACGTGGCATTATTGTGGGGATCACACATTGCACCCCTTTTCCAGGAGAGGAAACTCGGGCACCAGAAGGCTCCGCACTCACCTGAGATCACACAGATCTAGTGGCGGTTCTGTCTTCTCACCCAGGCCGTCTCCCTTCAGGGTTCCTCACTATTTGTTATTTAAGCCCATTTCACAGATGAGAAGACTGACGGTGAGGGACCTCATTTGCCTAGAAGCGCAAAGCCAGCCGAGGGCAGCGCCAGCGCCTGTGCCCGGCCTGCCTGGTTGGGGCCGGTTTCTCAGCAGCGAGCGGAGAGAAGCCAGTGGCCTTGGACAGAAGCCGGTTTCCCGCCTGCAGAGGCCTGCCAACCCCGCCCGTGTCTCTGCAGCAGAAAAGCAGCAGCGGGGGGCCGGCTGCGCCCCCTCAGGGTGTTGGGGTGCCAGGTTACAGGGTTTTGTGCAACTGGGCCCTTGTCCCGTTTCTCACCTCCTTCATCCTCCCCCCCCCCCCCCAGACCCAGATGCTGCAGGATGCCTGGAAGGGCCAAGCCTCTTCTATCTCTCCCCGCCCCCCAGCACCCCCCTCCCCCCGCAGAACAGCTCAAGGGAGCGTTGCCAGGAGGCAGCCACTGACGGCCGCCGGGAGGCGCTGCTGGGGTGAGGCCTGCGGAGAATGGACCCCCGGTCCAGCCCGGCCTCCGCTCCCAGGTGCCGGGCCGGCAGCAGAGGCGCTGCTGGGGGTGCAGGGTGGGGGGTGCAGGGTGGGGGGTGGAGCGTGGGGAGGGAGAAGCTGGCGGAGAGGCCACGCAGGACGCTCTAGCTCCTCTGCTGCCAGGCCGCCCCCCTGCCTTTGCCCTCCCTGGGTCTCCTCCCTCCCTCCCTCCCTCTCTCCCTCCTTCCCTCCCTCCCTCCCTCCCTCCAGGCTGCACACGCTGCCCATTGTCACCAACAGTCCCCGCCAGCAGCTTCCTCACCCCCAGCCCCGCCCGACACCGCCCAGCTGGGGCTCTGCGCCTGCACCGCACCCCACAGCACAGCCCTGGCTCAGTCCCACCCCCTCCCGCCCCCCGTCGCCCTGCCCCCCCCCAGGGCTCAGTCCCCGCCCCCGCCGCTCTGCCCCCCCACATTGGTCCCAGTCCCCCCCCCTGCTCAGTCTCCCCCCCCCCCCGGGGCCCAGTCCCCGCCCCCGCCGCTCAGCCACACACACACACACACACACACACTGGCTCAGTCCCGCCCCCGCCGCTCAGCCCCCGCGGGCTCCACGCCGGGATCCGCATTGCGGCGCCGCCACCGCCCTCCCCGCCCGCCCCCCCCCCCCCAGGCCCCCGCACCGCTGCGGCGCTTACATAAGCTGCGGCATGCGCCTCGGTCATCCTGGGCTAGCCAAGCTCCTGGGGAGACTGCAAACCCCGAACTGCGACCAGACGGCCCTCCTCGCCCCCCACCACCCCCACCCTCCCACCACCCTCACCATCCCCACCCCCACCCCTCCACCCCCCCTCCCACCACCCCCACCACCCCCACCCCCACCCGAGCTGTCAGACAGTCTCTCCTGGAACAGCCACCAGCAGAGCGGAGAGGCGTCCGTTTAGGAGGAGCGGGGAGGGCTTCCCTCCCTCCCTAGGATAACAGGACTCCTCCTGGGAGGGGACATCGGAGCTCCTGCACACACACCCCATCCCCTATCCCCCGGCTGGCACCGCCACCTCTAACCGGCCTGGACTGCCTGCCAGCCCAGGGCCCCAGGAAATCCGCCAAAGCCACAGACCTTTTTGCTGGTACAGACCGGTTTGTGCCCAATCTCCTCACTGGCTCCCAGACCACGACTCCCTGCCTGCTTCACCAGCAGGTTCCCCTGGACCCGGGGGCATTGCCCCAGCAACGGACCGTGCCCAGTTCCTACTGGGAGCTGCGCGCCACCACCGGCCCCCTCCGGCTCCCAGGGCTCTGCCTGCTCTTCATTCCCAGCCCCACCTTCGCGGTGTCCTTGTCCCCAGAGCGGGGCCTCAGCCCAGCTCACCCCCCACCTGCTGGGTAGACTAGACAGCAGGGTCAGTCTCACCCCGCAAGGAGGAAGAGGGGACCCTTTGGGAACCACCAAGCCCTTTCTGTCCCCTCCCCTCGGGCCACCCCATGGGGCTGCTGCTCTCTGACAAGAAGCGCCTGTGGCAGCCGGTCCGCCGGCAAAACTGAGTCCCAAACTGAGGGTGGAGGAGCGGGGTTCGGGGTGAAACGGCATCGGCCAGCGCCGTCACCTCTTGTTCTGGATTAAAGGGAGGACACGGGCGTTCAGCTGGCAGAGCCCGGGGCAGACTGTACAGTTCGCTCACCCAGGGCAGGGGAAGGGAAGGGCAAGGGGATTTTTTTCTTGGCGACTTGAGCTGTTTCCTTCCCAGCGTGGAGGCGGGAGTTCGCTCCTGGCGAGGGGCGAGGACGAGGGCATCTCCAGGAGAACATTTCAGGAGCCTGGCACGCGGCCTTGGTCCCGGGGTGAAGCGGGGCAGAGTTCAACTGGCCTCCGAAGAGTCAGAAATCCACAGGGCTAATCCGTTCTGAACATTTAATCTTCAGCTATGCCTTTTGGATGCCAGTCGGGATGACATGAGCCTAAAAAAAAAGGATTCCATATCCGGATGGCAGAGTGGCATCCACACATCCACCCGGTGGGCCCGGGAATAGTAACTGCCGCCTTCTGCGCGGCATTTCCTGGGCGTTGGACGTGGGTCTCGGGAGGCGGACAGCGGCGTGGAAAGAGCACGGCCCAGAGTCAGGGTGCTGCGCTGTTTCCACCTCTATTCTCAGCTCCATGTACAGTTCCCTCCGACTGTACGACCTTGGCCAAGCCCTTCTCCTTCCCTCACCTCTGAAATGGAGAAGGCAGTTCATCACCGTCCTCCGTTGTGAGGGTTAAAGGAGGTGACGTGGGCTTCTGAGATCTAACAGGCTCCACCCTCAAGATAGTCCCCCAAATGCCTTCAGTCCCCGTGGCCAGGCGAACCCACTTTTCGCCCCAGCTTTGGGTCTTCATCAGATCCAATCCACTGGGTTTTTATGTGTTCCCTACCCCTGTAGAAGGTGGGTAGGAAGCAGCCAATCAATGATTCTCTCTCATCATTGGTGTTTCTCTCCCTCTCCCTTACTCTCTGAAATCAATAAAAACATATTATTAAAAAAAAAAAGTAAAGAATCTCATTGTCAGATGGTGAGACACCCAATGTGAGGGCTGGGTGGAGACCAGTCGTGACCAGAGGCTTAAAGGCTGTGGCAGCAACTCAGGTTGGGGGCCCTTCAAGATCAGCTGGCCTCAGAAGAGTCTGAATCCCTAAAAGGCCACGTTGGAGGCTGGAGCAGGAAGTCCGAGGGCTGGGTACCAGTGCTCTCTCTGCCGCCTATTGCGTCAGCGCTCTGAAGTTCAAGTCCATCATTAATTCTCAGCAGAGTACACGCTGCACGTCTGTGAGGTCAGGAGAGGGATGAGAAAGCTGAGATGAGATATAAAGATGGACACAACTTAAACAGAGCGGTTTGGGCCAACCAATCGGGGAGCAGGAAGACTATTTGCCAAGTGGTTACGGATGAAGAGCAGAGACTCAGATTTCCAGGATCCATTGCTCAAGCCAGTGCTTATTCTTGGTTTAAAGTGATGGACCCACAAACCTGTATTACAGGTCTTACTTATTTTGGCCAGGAATTTATGAAATCATAGTATCATAATTTCTGGCCATGTGCATTTGATGAGTTGTACAAGATACGCACAGTCCCACAATGAACTCTGTAAGGTGCCCTGGGTCTCTCTCTCTCCTTGAGAGCTCTGTGGCCTGTCCAAATGAGGTGTTGTGTTGTTCTCTTAATGTATCTTCATATTGTAAGTATGATAGATGTTCCCCCTTTTTCTCCATTGATCCCCTCCACCCCACACCAACACCTGCTAGGCCTTCACCACACTATTGTCTGTCCATGGGCTATACATGTATGCATAGAAGTTCCCCGGTTAACCTCTCCTCACCCCCATCCCGCCTTCTCTCTGAGATTTGACAGTCTGTTCCATGCTTCTGTGTCTCTGGATCTATTTTGTTCACAGTTTACTTTGTTCATTAGATTCCACATAGGAGTGAGATCCTATGATACTTGTCTTTCTCTGACTGGCTTATTTCACTTAGCATGATACTCTCCAGGTCCCTCCATGCTGTCTCATAGGATAAGAGACCCTTTTTTTTTTACAGCTGTATAGTATTCCTTGGTGTAAATGTACCACAGCTTTTTATCCACTCCTCTACTGATGGGCACTTGGGCTGTTTCCAGATCTTAGTTATTATAAATTGTGCTGCTATGAAGATAGGGGTGCACCCATTCTTTCTGATGGGTGTATCGGGTTTCTTAGGATATATTCCTAGAAGTGGGATCACTGGGCCAAATAGCAGTCCCATTTTTAATTTTCTGAGGAAACTCCATACTGTTTTCCATAATGGCTGCACCAGTCTGCATTCCCACCAGCAGTGCACTAGAGTTCCCTTTTCTCCACATCCTCGCCAGCACTTGTCATTTGTTGATTTATTGATGGTAGCCACTCTGACAGGTGTGAGGTGATAGCTCACTGTAGTTCTAATTTGCATCTCTCTGATGATAGTGGCTTTGAGCAATTTCTCATGTCTCTTGGCCATCTGTGTGTCTACTTCAGAGAAGTGACTATTTAGGCCCTTTGCCTATATTTTAATTGGATTGTTTGTCTTCCTTTGCTTAAGTTGTGTGAGTTCCTTATATATTTTGGATATTATTCCTTTATCAGATATATTATTGCCAAATATGTTCTCCCATACAGTGGGAGCCCTTTTCATTTTGTTGATGGTTTCTTTTGCTGTGCAGAAGCTTTATATTTTGATGTTGTCCCATTTGTTTATTTCCTCCTTAGTTTCCTTTACCTTAGGACAGTGGTAGGCAATCTGTGGCTCACGAGCCACATGTGGCTCTTTGGTCCCTTGAGTGTGGCTCTTCCACAAAATACCGTGGCCTGGGCGAGTCTATTTTGAAGAAGTGGCATTAGAAGAAGTTTAAGTTGGCTCTCAAAAGAAATTTCAATCATTGTACTGTTGATATTTTGCTCTGTTGACTAATGAGTTTGCCAACCACAGCCTTAGGAGATGTATCTGGAAACATATTGTTATGTGAGATGTTTGAGATTTTGCTGCCTATATTTTCTTCTAAGATATTTATGATTCCATGGCTTATATTTATTCTTGTGTATGGTGTAAGTAGTGTTCTACTTTCAGTGTTTTGCATGTATCTGTCCAATTTTCCCAATACCATTTATTGAAGAGACTTATTGACTCCATTGTATGCTTTGCTTCCTTTGTCAAATATTAATTAAGCGTAATGGCTTGGGTCAATATCTGGGTTCTCTGTTCTGTTCCATTGATGTATGTGCCTATTCTTGTGCCAGTATCAAGCTGTTTTTATTACCATGGTTTTGTAGCATAACTTGGTATCCAGCATTGTGATCCCTCCAATTTTGTTCTTATTGCTCAAGATTGCTGGGCTATTTGGGTCTTTTTCCATTCCATATTAATTTTTGGAGATTTTGTCCTATGTCTGTGAAATATGCCACTGGTGTTTTAATAGGGATTGCATTAAATCCATAGATTGCTTTGGGTAGTATGGACATTTTAATGGAATTGATTCTAATAATCCATGAATGCAGTATATTCTTCCATTTGTTTATAGCTCCTCTATCTCTTTTTCAACATCCTGTAGTTTTCCAAGTATAGGGTTGTTTTTTTTTACCTCCCTGGTTAAATTTATTCTTAGATAACTTTATTTTTTATTGCAATAGTAAATGGGATTATATGTTTAGTTTCTCTTTCTGAGAATTCATTATTGGTATATCAAATTCCATAAATTTCTGGGTGTTAATTTTGTATCCTGTTGTCAAATTAATTTATTAAATCTAGTAGTTTTTTGGTGCCGTTTTTAGGGTTTTCTATGTACAATATCATGTCATCTGTGAATAAGGGCAATTTTATTTCCTCCTTTCCAATTTGGATGCCTTTTATTTTTTCTTCTTGTCTGATTGCTGTGGCTAGGACTTCCAGTGCTATATTGAATAAGAGTGGTGAAAGCAGCTCTAACAAGTTTGGCTCAGTGGATAGAGCAATGGGCCTGCAGACTGAAAGGTCCCAGATTTGAGTCAGGTCAAGGGCATGTACCTTGGTTGTGGGCACATCCCCAGTAGGAGGTGTGCAGGAGGCAGCTCGTTGATGTTTCTCTCTCATTGATGTTTCCAGCTCCCCAGTAGGAGGCAGCTAATCAATGTTTCTCTCTCCTTGATATTTCTAACTCTCTATCCCTCTCCCTTCCTCTCTGTAAAAAACCAATAAAATATATGTGTGTTTTTTAAAGAGTGGTGAAAGCAAACATCCCTGTCTTGTTCCTATTTTTAGGGGAAATGGTTTTAGTTTTTGCCCATTGAGTATGATGCTGGCCATAGGTTTATCATATATGGCCTTTATTGTGTTGAGGTATGATCCCTCTATCCCCACTTTGCTGAGGGTTTTTTTCAAAAAAGGATGCTGGGCCCAGCCGGTGTGGCTCAGTGATTCAGTGTCAACCCATGAACCACTGAACCAGGATCCTGGTCATGGTTCAATTCCCATTCAGAGCACGTGCCCAGGTTTCAGGCTCCATCCCCAGTAGGGGGCATGCAGGAGGGAGTAAATCAATGGTTCTCTCTCATCATTGATCTCTCTCATCATTGATGTTTCTATCTCTCTCTTCCTCTCCCTTTCTCTCTCTGAAATCAACAAATATATATATATATATATATATATATATATATATTATCATTATTATTTTTTAATGAGTGCTGGATTTTGTCCAATGTTTTTTCTGCATCAATTGATCTGATCATGTGATTTTTGTCTTCCAGTTTATTTATGTGATGGATCACATTTACTGATTTGTGAATATCACACCAGCCTTGCATCCATTGAGGTTTTTTAATTTTTAATGATGGAGGCCATCTTCACTGAGAGACCTGCTGAATTTCTTTCCTCCCTCTTAGTGTCTTTCTTTGCTTCCTGATGTTTTCATACACTTTCATTCCTTTTTGTCAGGGAAGGACATGAAGCAGATTTCCAGGCTCGTCACTCGCCTGCTGCAGGTGGCTGCTCATTCTCAGGGCAGCTAATAGCTAGCCAGCCAGCCAGGCTGGGCTGAGGCAGGAGGCAAAGCATGAGAAGCGACAGCCGTCCGTGGTCTGAAGTCCCCGACCTGGATCTGGAGTGTCTCTGAAAGTGATAATCTAGGTCAAAGAAAACAAACAGACTGTAATTAAGAGAAGGGAAAACCATAGGCTTTTACCCAAAGTATTATGTTTTCAATGTAAAGGAAAACATTCCAGGAAATGAGTAAATTGCAAGTCATTGAAGAACAGCCATCAGGTCTTACATGACAGTGACAGGGGCTTCTGCTTGTTGCCAAGCACCTGGCCTTTACTTAGAGCCTGGCTTTTAGCTGGAAAATGGTCACGTGGGAAGAAGACTGCATCGCCCACCCCTTGCAGCTGAGGGGCTGTTTGACCACCTTCTGGGCAACCAGCGACAGGAGGTGGCCAGGGCAACTTCTGCAAAGTGTCGACCGGAGAGAACATGGCTCCCGCCCCTCCCCTCCCCGCTGCATGGGTGTGCGTGCAGGCTGGGGAGCCGAGGTGGGAAGCCGGGGTCGGCGGATGACCCCGGCCTGGCCTGGCCCGCCTGGTTCGGTTGTTATGAGACAAAGGAAAAGACCTCCTTACTGTGACCACCGTGTTTGGGATTAATGCTCCTTGGCGATGCACACGCTCCGCTCAGGGAGAACACCCTGCAGGCACTACCGTTAGCACCGGCTCAACTCATAAGCGGCGTGTTACTTCCCAGCGTTTTGAAAGGTTCGGTGTTTTCGAATCTCAAGGACGTGGATACAGAGAGAGCTGGGCCATGATCCACTTTAATTCGATGAGGAAAGCAGCCTGGGGGAAGGGCAGATGGATGGACGGACAGATGGATGGGTGGGTGGGTGGATGGGTGGATGAATACAGACAAACAGACATACATAGCCAGACAGACAGACAGACAGACAGACAGACGGACAGACACAACATACCATCCAGCAGAAAGGGCGCTAAGCCAGGACTCAAGTACCGGCGGTGTCACTGGCTGGTTGGAATTTCTTGCCGGTGAATATCACAGGTGCTCATTCTCTTTCATACAATGATCTTATTTCTTACGGAATGTGCCCTAAGGGAAGAGTGTGGACAGAGTGCTGTGCAGCTGGTGTGGCCACTGGGTCTGAACCTCAGGCCGCACCGGGTACAGTACCAGGAAGGGTCCCAGTGAACCGGTGTCATTTGCATGAGCTGAGTTCCACTGAGGAAAGAGCTTCTCACAGGGACGTGAGGCTGGGACACGGAGGCACAGAGATGGGGCAGGGAAGAGGGGGAGCACGGGCAGTGGGGTGTCTGCTCCAACCCCGGCCCATGGCTCAGTCCCCAGGGAGCGAGGGTCCCCGCGGAGGCTGGAGGAGCTGCCTCCAGGGATGAGACCGCCCGGCGGCTCTGCTGGTTCTCAGGCCCGGGCGCTGGGGGAGCCTGGGCTGAGCTCAGCGCAGAGGGCCTGGGGCACCCTGTCCCCCCGGGCCTGGCCTCCAGGACCAGAAGCCCCCGGTGGAGAGCGGCCCGGAGGCCCTGGTGGCCGCCCAGCAGCGGTGCCGGGGACGTGCTGCCCCCTCGTGGCCGTGTGGCTTGTCGGCACAGCAGGGGCAGGAGCTGGGAGGCTTTGTGAGCTCCTCGGGCTCCCAGAAGCTGGACGGGGTGTGGCTAAGAGGCACCCAGGTGGGACAGAGGCACCCAGTCTGAGTTGCCACTGTCCCCTTTGTGGCCTCAGATCCGGAAATTAATGTAAATGCACAAAGGGGGTGGGGGTGATAAGGTGTGTTTTTCTCATAACCCGTGCGCTTCATGACATAAGCAGCTCAGCACCTCCCTGTCCTGGAAGGCGCTGGACGCCGGGAACGTGCTCCCGCGGGGTCTGTTGACAGCAGGTGTCTGCACGATATCCCCAGGGGCTGGCCCTGGCGAGGTCTAAGAAGGGAAGGGCGGCAGACGCTCCGGGGTGTGGACGGCATCGCAGTGGCTGCCCTGGGTTTTGCGGCAGGTCTGGGTTCTGGGGGCAGCGGAGCTCAGCTCTAGGCCCCCCCTTCCCCTCCCCCCACGTCCTCCCTCCCCCCCCCCCCCCCCCCCGCACTATTTGTGCTTCTCCTTCTGGGACCTTCCTGCCCATCGCTGCCTTCCCCCGGGGGGTGTGCAAGGCTCTGTAAGCCACCAGCCCGTGGCAAAGCCCTTCGCACTGAAAAGAACTCGGAGCAGCTTCAGTGTTCTTACCGCCTCCCGGCTGACAGCGCCTGTGGGCGAGCGCCTGGGTTTGGGTTCGGGAGCACTCAGGTTCCGCTCAGCCCTGAGGTCTGCACTTAATTCTCTGAAAACTTGAGGCAGTTCCCTGACCCTTCGTTTCTCAGTTTCCCCACCTGCAAAATGGGTTCATAAAATCACCTACCTCTTCAGACTGTCACAGGAAAGGTCCTACAAACACTCGGGAAAAGCCAATACGCTGGTCCCATGTGTCCAGGGCCAGAGGGGGGCCCGGGCGCCTACAGGGAGGGAGAAAATGGCCTTGCGGTCACAGGAGACATCCCCTGCCTGTGGGAGGCGGAACCAAGGCCCTGAGGACCCCGATGAGCAAGAGGAGGGTGGCCCGGGTGGGACCACAGCAGGCGGCGGAGCTGCGGGCCTGGCGGATGCTCTGGGGCCCCCAGGAGGGCACCGGGGCAGCAGCCTCTCCCCATGGCCCAAAGGCAGGGAGAGAGCCACATGGCGTGACCCAGGTGTCCCAGTGCTGACGGGGCAGTGACTGCTGCGGGAACCAGGACTGGGGGCCTGGCCCCGGGCGACAGCCTCACTCAGTCTCCTAAGCCAGGGAGGAGCCTCCAGCGGAGAACACGCTGCCCGGTCCCCGTGACGGGGCTGCAAGTGAACGCGGAGCCACAGTTAGAACACGGCCCGGCCTCCCTCACACCGGGCGGGCCGTGAGGTGTGCCTGCTGCTGGGTCGCTGGGGCAGCCTCCAAAGCAGCAGACTCCCGACGCTGTTGGCTCGGAAGGGCAGGGGTGGCCCTGGTCTCCAGCCGGCCATCGGTCCTTTTGGGTACCTGACCCACAGAGGCAGCTTGTGAGGTGAGGCCTGCAGTCACCGCAGGACAGGCCCAGACACTTCCTGTCGCCCAAGTGCACCTGACACTCCTTCCCTGTCACCAAGTGCACCTGACACACCTTCCCTGTCACCCAAGTGCACCTGACACACCTCCCCTGTCACCCAATACACCTGACACCCCTTCCCTGTCACCCAATACACCTGACCCCCCTTCCCTGTCACCAAGTGCACCTGACACACCTCCCCTGTCACCCAATACACCTGACACCCCTTCCCTGTCACCCAATACACCTGACCCCCCTTCCCTGTCACCAAGTGCACATGACACACCTTCCCTGTCACCCAAGTGCACCTGAAACAACCTTCCCTCTGACCCAAGTGCACCTGACACACCTCCCCTGTCACCGAAGTGCACCTGACACAACCTCCCCTCTGACCCAAGTGCACCTGACACACCTTTTCTGTCACCCAAGTGCACCTGACACAACCTTCCCTGTCACCCAAGAGCACCTAACACACCTCCCCTGTCATTAAAGTGCACCTGACACAATCTTCCCTCTGACCCAAGTGCACCTGACAGACCTTTTCTGTCACCCAAGTGCACCTGACACACCTCCCCTGTCACCGAAGTACACCTGATACAACAACCTTCCCTGACGTCCATGTGCACCTGACACAACCTTCCCTGTCAACCAAGTGCACCTGACACAACAACCTTCCCTGTCACACAAGTGCACCTGACACAACCTTCCCTCTGACCCAAGTGCACCTGACACAACCTTCCCTGTCACCCAGTACACCTGACACACCTTCCCTGTCACCCAATACACCTGACACAACCTTCCCTGTCACCGAAGTGCATCTGACACAACCTTGCCAACCCAGTTCGAGCTGCAGAATCAGACTGTGCAGTTCAGCAGAGCAGCCAGTGCTGGGTCTGATGCTGACTAGCATCCACTCGGCTCCTCTGCCCCAGCGGACAAGGTCCCCCTCGGAGCCTAATGGGAAATCGCTGTTCCCAGCGTAAGCTTAGAACCGAGGCGCCACACAGACCAAATGGGAAAGGCCGGGGGGACCACCTGCGTTCCAGAAACCGCCTGACACGCTGCCCTGCTCCTTGTGGCCTAGTAGCATTGGCACCTGATCTATATTTGCAAAAATAAATATATTGCCTGTGTTTTTAAGGGCAGTATGCATTAATATATTCTCTGCTGCAGTAGATTGGTGTGCCTGCCTGCCCTGCCAGACTCTAGCTGTAGCTAATCTCCTACACGAAGGGATTCTGCCCGTGGGGTCGGGGCCGCAGGAGAGGGACACAGCGGCCTGGAGAACAGGTGGGCTGCGCCTCACAAGCCCTCTCTGGGTCCTCCTGAAGTCAGAGTCGGCCCCCTAGTTCAGGCCACCCATGAGTCATTCTGCAGACACCCCCTGGGGGGAGGTAACATTCTCACTAATTGGAATTACAGAGTGGCCTCTATGATTGTTCCTTCTCCCAACGTGTCAGGGTCATAACGGAACCCCCAATCACAGAGACTGGCCCCTTACTCACTGGACGGGAAGGCAAGGGCTCCTAGGGCATGGAGATAGGACAGAAATGGAAAATGCCAGCCTGCACCCTTTTTGTTTTCTTTCTTGGGGCTGTGGGCAGGGCTGGGGCAGGGCTGGGGCAGGGGCTGTGGGCGGGGCCGGGGACAGGGCTGGGGAGTCAGTCAGTCTTAGGAGGCTCCCAGGTTGCTTCCCACAAAGCCGTGACTAGCCGGCGGATGCTTTGTGTGAGTAGAACCATCATCTCACTTTATTTGTCTTGTTTATTTCTTCAAAATAATTAACCAATCAATACTAAGATTTTAAAGAAATGCCTGGTCCTGATATTACTCTTTGTAGAGTATGGCACAATATTATATATAGTACAATTTATTTATTTAAATATGTTTTTATTGATTTTAGAGAGAGAGGAAGGGAGAAGGAGGGAGAGAGAGAGAGAGAGAGAGAGAGAGAGAGAGAGAGAGAGAGAGAATACTGCCAAAATGGGTAACCCTGGAGGAAAATGATGCTTTTAGCTACTTTTAGTTGAAGATCTGTGCAGCATAAAAAGAAGGGGTAGCTGCAGCATCTTGGCTTCCTACAATTGCTGCAGCTTTAAGGAATGCACCTCCTTACTCTTAAGCTGAACTGAACACATTTCAGAACAATTAAAAATTCCCAGAACTTCCATATCTCCAATTTTACATCAAGATGAGAAGGACAGGGATATGTAAGATAGATGACCCCAGTTCATCACAGACTCTTTCTTCCTCTGGAACATAATATATCACATCTTCACAGCAACACGGGTGATTTATTAGTGCAATCCGAGGAGAGCTGCACCTTCTTAAATTGTGTTTTTGCTCAAAAGGTGTACACACAACATAACCAAGGGAAGAACAAAATATGTACTTAATCTAAGCTCATCTCAACGTCAAGAGACTGTCTGTACAATTTCCTTTCTTCTATCTCTTCCTCTCTATCTTAGAAACACCCCCCCAAAGCAGATGTCCTTATGGACACGGCGATGAAACCGGGATGCTCTGAGCCTATTGATCCGTGCCGGGGAGACAGAAAGGACCAGAGGGAACGGTGACGCCTTGGTGATGAGTGTGTGGCCCACCTCTCCTCCTAACGCCCGTTAGAAAGCCATTTCCAAGCCCTACCGTGTGTCTCTCCCTGTGTAAGTTCTGATCGTAGAGAAGGTGCCAGATGGCAGACAGCGCTTCTCCAAGGATCACACCCACTGCTAAGAGGGACGAGCAACAATGTCCCCATCTTCTCCCCCGAGTCCAGGGATGAAGGGGAGGCTGTAGTCAGGAGGCCAAGCTTAGAGCCATCGCCATGGTCACCGTGGAGGGGAGCGTAAGCCTCCTGCAGCCAAAGCATCTCCACTGCAGGTAGGGACCGAGGGAAACCTAAAGGCTACTCGGAGGCAACCATGGCCAAGAGGGGGCAAGCTGGTCCAGTGCCCGCCCACTGCTGTGCCTTCCCACAGGGGGGCAGCAGAGAGGAGCCCTCCTGTCCTTAGGCTGCAGCTCTCACAACAAAATAGCTTTCAGCCCCAGGCAGTACATTCCTACAGATCTCTCCAGGATCCACCCCCATCCCCATCCCCACCCACCCCAGGACCTGCTGTGCATCCCGTGGGCCACTGTCAGCAGGGGACTGAGCACCAGCCCTGAAATCGCTCATGCGTCTTTTTCAAGAGGATAAGAAAACGCCTGTATATTTGTGCATAAAATCGCACACCACATGTAGCTGGTGGTCGCTGCAGTTAGACGCCATGTATCCTCACATGACCCCTGCTGACAAGCCCTCGCTTTAGCTGGGCTACATGAGGATGGTTTGCCTCCTGCCGTGGGCCACCTTTGAGTCGCCGGAGCTTCAAACACAGTGTTGGTCAGTGTGTCAACAGAGGACGTCAATGCAAGAGTTTCCTCAGCTCTGCCTGCAGGTGAGTAACACCCACCCCTCCCGTTTCTGAAAAGCAAGGGCCTGGCCTGGGCAGCGGATGCCGATCCAGGAGGAAGGACTGAGATTGTCCCCGGGGCCCGGTGCACCACCACGCTGCCTCCTAGGGGATAAACAGTCAACCAAGGGCGGAGGGTGTGTTTTGCTGAAAAGCCCTTATTTATGTCTATTCCCGTTACAAAAACAACACCCGGTGCGGGATCCCGGAGTGAGGGGCTCCCGCTGGGCCCGCCCTTGGGTTCTGAGAGCCTGGGAGGAGCCGCGCCCTCTCTGTCCTCACGGGCGCACGCTCCTCCAGTTCCCCCTTCCCGCCCCCTCGCCGGCCTTCTGTTGGCGCTGCCATGATTTAAAGCCAATAACAAGGGTCATGAAAGACGCTTTGTCAGGAGAGGTGTTTGGTTTTGTTTCTTGTTTTCAAGGCGTCAACACAACGTGTCACGTGTCCACCAGGTGCGCTGGGGTCTTTTTACTTCCATGCAACGGCCTCCGCGTGCTGGCCTTGCCTTTGACAAGATGGATGGAGAAACATGCCTTGGTTAACAGGAAAACGATTTCCAAGCCTTTCATCTTCCCTCTTTAGCGAAGAAGCTATTCATTATCGGACTCGCGCAGGTGATTGTGATTAATAGTATATCAGCCCCAGGAAATTAATTTTCCAAGGTCGCTGTGAAAAATTATCTTCTTCCATTTCTAGCCAGCCTAAATCTTCCACCTTTAAAACAATCTGCAACCTCTAAATTTCATCAAATTTAACCCTCTTTTGTCTTAATAAAATCCAGACTTGCCCTAGCTGGTTTGGTTTAGTGGACAGAGCTTCGGCCTGCAGACTGAAAGGTCCTGGGTTCGATTCTGGTCAAGGGCACATGCCCAGATTGCGGGCTCAATCCCCAGGAGGGGGCATGCAGGAGACAGTTGATCAATTACTCTTTCATCATTGATGTTTCTATCTCTCTCTCCTTCTCCCTTCCTCTCTGAAATCAAAAAATATATTTTTTTTAAATCCAGCCTTAAATATAAAAAAGAATGAATGAAGCAATGATTTTCTTTAATTTTCTACTGAAATATAACACACATATAAGACAAACAATTTCAACTCACTCTGTATCTTCAGTGCACTCTTTACTAGAACTTATGAGTCTGTCACATGGAATATAACCTTTTGGGTACAATCACATTCAATTATGTGAATATAATTTTTCATCCAAACATGCAAAAAACTGTTTAACAAATATCAAAGGATTGTTGTCTCAACGAGGTGTAGCCAGTGTAACCACTGGACTCCTCTGCTGTTGTCAGTCAAAATATTTAAATAATTCTGATCCTTGAGACCCAAGACAACTTCTTTCAAACATGTCTCAAAATTTAAAAGCGAAATAAAGGCTCTGGCCTGTGTGCTAACTGGTTAGAGGGCTGACCCACTCACCAAATGATTCAGGTTGGATTCCGGATCTAGGGCATGTGCCTGAGTTGTGGGTTCTATCCCTGGCACCCCAGGATGTGTGCAGAAGACAACCAACCAATATAGTTCTCTCACATTGAAGTTTCTCTCTCTCTCTCCCTCCCTCCCTTCTATCCTCCCACTCTCTCTAAAAATCAATGAGGCAAGTATTTTTGGGTGAGGATTGGTAAAACAAACAAACAAAAAAGAGTCATAATGACCATCTTAATGATATTGAGATGTCTTGTACCCATGGTGAGAGGAAGCGGTTTTGATATCCAAATCCAGCCTAGTACCAGGAATGCTCAGGGCCTACTCAAGAAGGCAAATAATCCTTTCCACTAATATACACAGGGGAAAATAAGATTGTTGGTAGAGTGATGAGTTTTAAAGTAGAATAGTAGTTAAGTTTTCAGAGTAATTTAAATTGGCTAATTGAAATAAGCTAATATTCTAGAAAAATTGGTTGTAATGTACAAAAAGCTGCTTCTAAAGTATTAACAAAAATCTTTATTGGCAGTTCATCTCATGGTAAAATTGGGTAACATGTAATGAACCTAAAGCAGTCATATTTTAGTGCAAAAAATTAAAATGTAAAAGCTATCAAGACTACATGATAAATTTTCCAAGAGCATCTTAATGTTTAAATTTTTAAAAGGGGGTGATAGTAGAAGAATATCATGTAAGGAAAACTATCCTGTAAGTAAATTACATCTAGAAAATTTATACTTTAGAAAATTAACTTTCATTTGTAATGCTAACAGCAAGACACCCATGAAAAACACACATCAAAACAAGCCAGAGGAAAATCATTTGGGCAAAAAATGAAAAAAGGATCCCAAGTCAAATTTATAGAAAATATTCATTTATCAACTTTTGGTCAAGAATATGTTTGTATATTTTCAGAAAACAACTCCAGGACCATGTGGATTCCTGCAACAGAGAGGAATTGACAGGACTACTCCAGCCATGAAGACAGAAGAGAAGCAGTCCAGGGATGGGAGGAGCTGGCAACACCTTGCCGTACTAGCAGATAGCAGCTATGCCTCGCTGAAGGATGCCCAGGACCAAACCCAAGAGGGTCGGACCTGCATCACCACCATTTATCCGACCATCTAGAACTGAAATATCATCACTGACATATACACATAATGAACTGTTTGACATTAAAATGAGGACTCAAAAGAACTGTTGGCCCAGAAAGAACCACTACAGACTGATTCATCTGCCTCTCAGCATAAACATTATGGCTGGTCTCATTTTTGGTTCTTACAAGTGTATTTCTTGTATCACATGATCTCACTCATCTAGGGGAAATGATGAACAGCATAAACTGATAAACAAAAACAGACCCAGAGACAGGGAAGCATCTATAACTGTCAAACCTCAAAGGGTAAGTAGGGGAGGGGAAGGGAAAGGGGGAGAGATCAACCAAAGGACTTGTATGCATGCATATAAGCCCAACCAGTGGTCACGGACAACAGGGAGGTGGGGGCATATGTGGGGAGGGCTTTGGGATGGGTAGGGGGGAATGAAGACAATTATGTCATAACATAATCAATAACATAAAATAAAAAGATGGAAGGAACCTTTAAAAAATGTCATAATGAAAGAATTCCACTCAGGGAAGAAAATCATGACAAAGGAGATTGAAACAGTCACAGTAGCACAATAGCCACATTGCCAGTTGTTTGCAGTGGAGAGTAGGAGCCAGTGGAGAGTTGTGAGCATTGGGTACGTATCCACACCCCACAGCACTGCGCCCTCAGGGGGCGTCCTGCGGAAGGACATGAACCTTCTCCCCAAAGTGTGGGGCCCCTGGAGGCGCCATGAGGAAGGAGCAGGGGCTCCTGCTGCAGGTTCCTGGGCTCGGGCTGGGTCCTGGGTCCAAGCCCGTCACAAATGCTCCGCCTGCCTGGCGGGGGACACGTCCATCCAGGAGCACCCGAGGCCACAGGCTCCCTCCCTGGCAGCCGCAGGGATCTTGTGATGTCCGTGCCTGCGAGGACTCAAATTTCTGCAGGTGTGAGTGCAGGTGTGCTATGTGTCTCTCTCACATGGATCTTCCTCTCTGCCTCTCGCCCGCCCTTCCATTCTCCCTATAAATTAACCGGAACAAGACCCTCTGGTGAGGATTTTTTCCAGAGCAACAAACTAACAAAACAAAAACCTCACAGAGACAGAAAACAGAATGGCGATCACAGAGGGGAAGGGGGCGAGTGAAGGACGCCAGGGGAAGGGGGTCAAACACCGCGATGAAAGGAGACTGGACTCGGGTGCTGAGCCCACAGTGCGCAGTCGCGTAGTATAGAAATGTGCCTGAAGGGTGTGCCTTATTCACCGAAGTTACCCGTGCATTTAGAGAAAACGTGGGGCCAAGCAAATATAAAGTAACAGCACAGGCAGCTTCTAGTCTGTCTGCAGGGGGCAGTGCGAGCACAGATGAGCGAGGAGCAATTTCCATACAAACTGTTAAATTTCAGGGGAAAGGTGAGTACAAGGTGCCACAGGTAGACAAGAGGGGTCAAGGCCATTCATGAAAAATGAGATGATTGAGATAGGTAGATAGATATAGATAGATAGATGATAGATAGATAGATAGATAGATAGATAATAAAGATAAAGATAGAGATAGAGCGGGATAGATAGATAAACAGATAATAGAGATGGAGATAGAGACAGACACAGATAGAGATAGACAAGATAGAGATAGATATATATCTGTTTCTTAATTTACTTCTTTGAATGGAATTTAATCCACTAACCCACAGAGGTCCAGTGCAGACTCAGGTCCTACCTAAAAGAATTAAAAACCTCCAGTCCATTCTCCCCAAGCCATGCAACTACTTGGTTGAACCCCTTGGCATCCCACACACCATGCTAGAGGACGTGAGGCTAACCAGACGTGCACAGCCGTGCCTTCCGCCTCGGATCATCACCATCTCACCACACCTCTGGGGTCTGGGAGTCTCACGGGAGACACAATGCTCAGTCCCGTCAGGAATCCGTTCTCGGCTCCTGTTTCGCTGCTGTTCCGCCCTCACCGAGCGCCTCAGTCCTTCTTGTTGTGTGCTTCAGACCAGCATGGACAGGGGTCGTGGGCAGAGATGAGGAGAAGGGAGGGACCCACCTTCCACCAGGAGGCAGCCCTTCCGTGGCCTCCGCTCTGTCCTCCTGGCTGGATCACAAGGGAGCTGCCCTCCAAGAATCCTCCGCCGGACCCTGACATGGCCGAGGGCTGGACCACAGCTGGTACTCCTTCCCTTCAGGCCCTCGAGGCCTGTGGTCCTCACTGTGGGCAGCGGGGGCCGTGCACGCACATCGCCAGACGCCAGACACAGGGCCACGAGCATGAGCCAACCAGCAACTTAGTAACCACACAGCGCACCGCTGGGTCAGCGGCCAGCGGCCCCGACGAAAGCCTCACTGCAAAGGGAATCGCATTGGAGAAAGGTCGCAGGTGACAGGGGGGTTCAGAGCAGACAGCACGACCAGGGCGAGGGCCCAGGGCGGTGGTGCTGCAGGAAGCACAGAGGCAGCCAGAGCTCGCCCACGGGGAAGAGCACGATGGCCACGGAGCCTGTACCTTCCCGCCGAGGCCAGCCTGGGCTGCCTGGACAGAGAAGCACTGACTCTGTGCTTCCTTCCCGGAGCGCAGATGGAACAGCGAGAGGGCAAACCTGCGGAGGCCCAGCACCCAGAGAGGGACCCTCCATGGGGACCAGTGAGGCGGGGTTTCCCCTGGTTCCATGGAGAGAACTCCATGAGAGAGACGGCTGGAAGGGGTCTTGAATTGCTGCCATGTCACAAGGTCGTGGGGACCGTGGGGAGGGGACCGTTGAAGCTGGAGCCTACTAGTTGAAGCTTCCCGCTGACAGGGGACTTAGAATCAGAGCATCTGAAGTAATATGAAAAGTAATTACATTATTTTAAATCTTAGATCAAATGTCCTTATGAGACTAGGGTGTTGGTCGACAAACTCATTAGTCAGCAGAGCCAAATATCAACAGTACAACTATGGACATTTCTTTTGAGAGCCAAATTGTTTAAACTTAAACTTCTTCTAACACGACTTCTTCAAAATAGGCTCGCCCAGGCCGTAGTATTTTGTGGAAGAGCCACATTCAAGGGGCCAAAGGGTAGCATGTGGCTCGCAAGCCACAGTTTGCCGACCATAAGGGTAGGGGGTTAAGATTTTCTTAAGTTTCCTTTTGAAGGCCTATGTGAAACGATTAAGGAGGTGACACAGCTGTGAGTCCAACAAGCAGAACCGATAAGCATGATAGGCAAACCCACGAGGAGTCAAAACATCTTCCCATCAACATCCTCCCATCAACATCCTCCCATCAGCATCATCCTCTCATCAGCATCATCCTCTCATCAGCATCATCCTCTCATCAGCACCCTCTCATGGCCTGATGACTAAGGACCAATGGCTGACGTCTGTCCCCTGCCCCAGCCTAGCCCTTCCCCATTATCACCCTGACCCTGCACTTGCCATCAGACAGGATTTGATGCTTGTAAGTGCCCTGTCTCCTTGTTGGCCTACCTTCTCAGTAAACACTTATGTTTCAACCCTGCCTTCGTACTGGACACAGCCACAGGCAGCCCACGCCCGCCCAGCGCTCCCAGTAACACATCCCCAGTAAACACCTCTCCAAACCCCCCAGCATGACACCATCCAAGGGAGATCCCGTGGGACCCGAATAGATCATGAGTGACATGTCACCCGCCCCCAAACGCAATGAACGACTGTGGGACGACTCCCAGTAATAAATATTTATTCCTTAAAGCAGCTGAAGGAACAGGAAAACACAAAGAGTAAAACTGCAAGACAACAATTTCAGAAAAGGTGCTATAATTTAATCAGTCCTTTAAGGAGAGGGCTTGCAAGGAGACACCAGCCTCTGACTCGACGGGACGAGGCCACTACCTCGCGCGGGTCACAGCCATCCCGGTGGGCTGCTGGGCTCCCGTGGGCTTGGTCTGGTCGGTGTTCTTCCTCCTGGACTTGTCCACAGTCTGCACCGCCTTTTTCACCCAGTTGGCGTCAGGGTCCGCGCAGACTTTAAGGCCACGTTTGGTAATGAATCTGCGATGTAAGGAAAGGGCAGGCAAAGTGAGCTGCGTCCCAGAGCCTGGGCCAGGGGTTCAGATCGGACCGGCTCTCAGAGCTCTTGCAGAAGCTCCCGGACGGACCCTGAGCGCACACATGCAACGCTTTCTCCTGCCACCTGTTCTAACACCCAGCAGACGTGTCTCCAGGCGACACCGCAACCCCAGGCTCCTTTCTCAGCCGAGCCCCGCGGGGCCTGTGACATCATCTGGTCCGGTGACCTCATACCAGCCCCTTCCTTTTCAAACCTAAGCGCACTCATCCCATTTTCTGCACAAAAGCTGCCTTCTTTCTCTCAGTTTCTCTGAGCAGCGTTGTAGTTACTATACGTTGGGAAGAGCTGCTATTCTGAAAATGAGGTCCTGGCCAATGCAGGCCAGTTTGGGGCACATTGTCTGGAGACATGGCCACTGGCCACATGGCACCCACGATCCCGCACTCCACAGGGAGTGGAGGGGCCCTGAGGACTTCATCTGAGGGCGGCTCAAACTCTCTGAACTTGACCCTCAGCACTGAGCAGACCCTCCGGTGCTCCTCAGTCTCCTGCTGACTCCGAAAGGAGGAGGATGGTCCTCCTCTGGTGGCCGCACTTTGGTGACAGCCACAATGTGGGCTGCGCAGGGCAGGGTGACCGTGGGGGAACCCAGGGCTGCTGGCGGAGGGGAGGTCTCTGCCCACAAGGACGTGCTTCCCAGAGGAGGACTTCCGTGGCCTGGCCACCCAGCCCAGCGTGGGCGACACTCACATGACTGCCTTCATGGTCCCCTCCTTGATGGTGTAGGTCTTGATTCTGCTCATGGGCAGCTGCCGGGTAGTCAGGCTCACGCAGATTCGCTGATCCAGGACCTCACTCCCCACACCTGGTGAAGAAGCCAAGCAGACAGAGATAAAGCGTAACTGCGACGGTACAAACGTACAGTGTTACCAAGGAAACACAGAGAGTGGTTGGTGAGGAGATAGGAGGAGGGCACCATTCAGTACAGGGTGACAGCTTGGCGAGACGTGAGCCACGGGAAGGAAGTGGTTCAGAAAGCGTTGCCCTCTGAGACATGGCCCACGGGGGGGCTGACGGTTCAGTTCAGGAACCACCTCACCTGGCGGAGGGAGGGGCTGGGAGAGTGAGTAACATTCGGGTTTGGGGAACTCTCACCCCATCTCCAGGTGCTGCTTTCTCCTCAGCTGAGGGGCCTGGTGTGCTGCCCAGAGAACTATTCAGCTGCAAAGCACCTTACGTAACCCCTGGGCTTTTGTTTTTAAATGTATTTGTGTTGATTTCAGAGAGGAAAGGAGAGGGAAAGAGAGAGAAGCACCACTGATGAGAGAGAATCATTGATGGGCAGCCCCCTGCTCGCCCCCTACTGGGGATGAAGACCACAGCCCGGGCCTGTGCCCTGACCAGAATCCAACCTGGGACCCTTCAGTCCCCAGGACGACGCTCTATCCACTGAGCCAAGCCAGCCAGGGCCGGCCAAACCTTTCTTTTCATATGAACCAAACATAAGGTGTTTGCTACCTTGCCCTCTTCCTCTCTCCTCTCCATCACTTCCTATCGGTGTCGGAACCCGGAGGGAACCTGCGTTTACTCTCTATGTCTCTTGGTACTTAAGGTACAACATTTTCCCTGGGAAACATCCAACGTGGGCGCCCAGGCCCAGTGAGTCCGCTGGCCTCTCAGTCCCCACAGCTCCTCCCTCCTCCCGGCCATGCCTCTTGACTGCGGGATCCGGAGGGAAGGCTCCTCTGGCAGAGCCTGGTCAGGCCCCGGGCTGCCTCCCGCTGGGTGTGCAGCAGCGGCTCAGGCCAGGGCACAAGAGGAAGGGCAATCTGGCCACTGTCTGCAGTCTGTCCGCTCCCACAGCGTCTCCCCACCCACACCTGGGTGTCCACTGATGGCCCATCGATGGGGAGGCAAAACGCTAGCACGTGGCAACATCTGGCCATCTCTAGTAGTCATATATATATATATATATATATATATATATATATATATATATATATATTTCAGAGAGGGAGGGAGAGGGAGAGAGAGATAGAAACATCAATGATGAGAGAAAATCATTGATCTGATGCCTCCTGCATGCCATTCAGTGGGATGGAGCCTGCATCCTGGGCACGTGTCCTGACCAGTCATCGACCTCCTGGTTTATAGGTTGAAGCTCAACCACTGAGCGACACCAACTGGGCCTTAATCTCATGAATCATTTTCATTCTGCTTACAATGTCAGGAGGTGCAGACTTTGCCACTCTGTCCACGGCCACCCGTGGGCTCCACCATCAGGCTCCCCTGTCCAGTCTAAGAAATCCGCCTCCTGACCAGGAGGCCGAGGGGAGAGTCAAAGCCCAGGGACAGGCTCTCCTGTGCCAGAGCCACAGGAGAAACAAAGCCCAAGCAGCTGGACAGACCAACCCTGCGGAAATGGGACAGGACTCAGGGCAGGCTTAGCATCTCTGAGCCTCGCCCGCTGTCTGTGGCTTGTCTGACTGCGTAGAGGGCATCGATCTACTTGCTGACACTTACCAGACGGCCTCCCATAAGCTCAAGAGCTTATCATAGTGAGAACAGCATCAGTCACCCTAACTTCTCCCCCCTTCTCAAGGGCAACACTGATTTCTCTTAGGGAGGTGTGAGCTTCCAGTCTATTTTTTAAGCAGAAAACACTGCCTCATTTCAGAACACACACCCTAGCCCATCCCCACCTTGTGGCTGACCTCTCAAAACTATTGAGAACTCATCGGGCTCGGTACCACCCGGGTGAAGTTTCAAAGGCCTACCCCGTCCTCACCACCGTCCACCACCGCATTCACCGGGAGAAGACCCAGGAGCGGTCCTCAGATTGAGTGCACTGTGACCCAGGGGAGACCTGTTTCTGTCGTCAGCCACAGGGGACAGGGCGTGGACCCAGAGACATGGAGAGAACCCCCAACCCCCTCTCTGAGCTGGGCCCAGAGACTAACCATGAGGTCCCCTCCATGCGCAATTCTCATTCCTGCTCTTCCCCGGGGAAGTTTGACCGGGGGTGGCAGCGCCTCCAGGCCTCCCCGAGTCCAGACAGAAGCCTGTGCCCACCCGCCCCGGCCCCGGCCCTGTGGCCAGCCCCGCCACTCACCTTCCGCAGCGCGCAGCGCCAGGCAGCAGAGCCCCAGGAGGGCGAGCAGCAGCGGCCTCATGCTGGTGACGAGCGAGCAGAGCCAGAGGAGGATGAGCCCTGGCTGCTCGCGGCTCTCTTTTATCCCCATGGTCAGCGCTTCCTGTGTGGGAGGGGGCTTCCAGGTGGGTGTGCCATCACAGAAAGTCTGGGCAGCGCTGAGGCTTTTCTGAAAGTTCCCCTGTCACAGTCACCCCCTGCCTGCGGCCTCCCCTCCTCACCTGTGGTTAACGCGGCAATGAAAGCAAGTGCGCGCTTACAACAAACCGGCGGCCGCCCCCCTGCCCCAGCCTCCACTCAGATCTTCCGCTGCCCCCTCGGCCTGCCCCGCGGGCCTGTCCCCGGCGTGCGGACCCACAGCGGAAAGGAAAGGTGGTCCGTGGTCGGTTTCCCACCTGCCTCTCGGGACACGCTGTGACATGGGCTTCCGCCGTCCGCCGGGACTCTGGAGGGGAGGCCACGGCTGCCCCTCGGAGCTCCCACTCCTCTGCCTCCCTTTCTCCTCGCCCCCCGCCAGGCCCCTGTTCCGGTGACCCCACTTCTTCACACCACACCACCGACCAGGCCCTCAGGGACATTTCAGCCACGGTGGGCGCTGGGAGCGGGTCTAGAAGCACCTCCCTTATGGCAGCGGAGTATCCACCTTTTTACAAGTTTCTGAAAGTTGTCCTGACATGAACATCGTTTTGGAAAGAGAAAGAGAGAGAGGACAGAACTGACCGTTCTGGCAGCTTCCGTTCTTCATTTTTGTCAGGGAATCTCTACTGGGGTCCATCTGCTTGCATAGTTGTACCATTTTACCATCAAGTTAACTCTCTTCCATGTTTCGTCACAGACGCATTGAAACACCCCCCTTAGCTTATTGCTGTAGATCTCGTCTCTACGGGGAACTTTCACGAAGAACCCTGAATCATTTCCCATCAGCCACCAGGACCAGGATGCTGAGCAAAACCATCTGCCCAGCTCCACAGACTCGGGGTCTCCCAGCAGGTGCAGGGACCCTCCAGCGGGGCTTGGGTGTCGGCACTCTATGCATCCTTGTGTTTGTCTCCTCTGGTTCTGCACAGGTATGGATAAGATGTACTACTTAATTACGTGTGTAGCTAAAAGAGTATCCCACTGCTATTAGGGAGAGGAAAATAAGTTCCAACATTTCCCTGAAAAAGGACAGCCATAGTTATTGGCTGAGACTTTTCTCATTCATGGAATTTAATTCCAGCCAGACTTCCATCGGTACCCACAGTGAGTTCTCTCTCCCAGGGACAGCTCTCCCTAGGTGGGGCAAAGGCTCTCTTCCCTCCACGTTCCACATACAGATCCCTAGAGTCCCCATAGCCACGCTGCTCCTGCACCCACACGCTTTCTCAGCCCTGTGCTGAGTACACCTGCTGTGTGTCCCCTCCTCTCTTCCCACCCTGCTCCGGGCAGGCCCTCATCGCCCCTTGCGAGGACCAGTGCAGTAGACCAACTGGGTTCCCATTCCCAGTGATGGGAAAATGAGACATTCTGGGGGTCCCGCAATCTGAACCTGGCCCATTAACCTAATACACATTCTTCTCAGCCTATCGCCTAGTCTCTGTCCCTTTAATTGTCTGATCCTCCCATTCCAGAGAGGCCATAAACCATCCCCAGACGGAGTCACCAGTGCTGGCGCCAGGCCAGGCCTTTAGTTGTGGTCTCAAGACCGCAGCACATGGGGCTCTTTAAGAACTTGCAAAGGGGACCAGAAACCCCTTATTTGGAAGACAAAGAACTGGAAAAACTAAATAGGGAAAGCTTCCTCCATGCTTTTTGCCCAGAATTTAAAAGACATTTTTCTCTGAGCCTGCGTGTAATAATAACACAGTGTAACTCCATTTCTCTAAGCGTTGCTTGGTTTTCTCCGGTTTTCTGTAACGCCAGGTCACCTCCCTTCCCGTCTACTCTCCAGACACCGCCCAGGAGGCCCTCTGCACCCTTCACGAGGAACGCTCTCCCTGCGGGGAACCTCTTCGTCAGTTCCCGCTGTCCACGCTTTCATGTCCAGTCTCTGCCTGTCAGACACCAGGCTGTTCAAGACCTGACCCCGCTCCGCCTCTCAGACTCACTCCGCCCCATGGCCCACCCGCCTGCTCCCAGGCCTGCACCTCAGCAGATGTGCATGCAGTCAGGCAGATGTGCCACCTTCCTCCTTACTCCCACGAGCAGCTTCCTTTACCTCAAAGGCCATCCCAGCTCCCCACGTGAATGCAAACTGTTCCACGTCCCAGGAGCGTCCCCATCCTCCAGACAAAAGGAAGCTGTGCCACCCTCTGCCCCAGGGCCCTTGGTCTCACCACTATTCTATCACTAACTCATCCGACTCCCCCGGGATCTCATTCCCTAGTCACCCAACGAACGGCACCTGCTGAGCAGGCAGCGTGCCAGTGCCCTCCTGGTCCCAGCACAACAGAAGGTCTTCCATGGAGTTGTCTCTCCCCAGACCATTTCTGAAAAAGCAGGTTCTTTCTGAAGAGCCAGCACGTGGTGACGGAGCACTAAGTGAAGGGGGAGCGTCTACAAACGTAAACTCCTGAATGCTCTCTGTGGCTCTCCCTTAGTTTTTCAGTCCAACTGAAGGTCTGACAATGGCTCCCTTTTTATGTTGGCATCTCAAAATGCAATCTCCTCAGCCCCTGGATGGCAGGCCTCACTTTCGGTTTTCAGAGCATGACTAGAGTCTGGTAGGGAAGAACTAAGTCAGAGACAAGAAAGCAGAAACCCACTTCAGCACGGGCGTGACCGGCCCATGTGCGGGCACGGCCTGAGGATGTTAGTCAGAGCAATGTCTCCCACCCCTGACTCCTCTCTTTCTCTGACAAGCCACATCCAGCCGACCAGCAAACACCCTTGACTTTCTGTCCTCAAACAGAACCTAAAGTCTTCTCACCTCTGCAGCACTTCCGACTGCAAGCCCTCCACCCGCCCCCACCCTCACCTGAGTGAGTGGATTCCTGCCACAGCCTCTCCTGGCTCCTGTTCCATCCTCGCCCTCTGTCAGCCAGCTCACCAATCTGCCAAGGTGACCTTTTCAACTGTAGGTCATAGCGTGTCCTATCTCTGTTCAAAATCGTCCAATATCTCCCCACTTTTGTCTACTAAATCCAAAGACCCCTCTGGTTTGTTAAGATACTAGAGGCCCGATGCACAGAAATTTGTGCAAGAGTAGGCCTTCCTTCCCCTGGCTGTAGGCACCAGCTTCCCCCTGGCACCCAGGACCAGGGCTGATTCCCTCCAGCCCCAGCTTTGACAGGAAAGACGTCTGGAATGATGTCCAGAAGACACCGGGTCTAATTAGCATATTACCCTTTTATTATTACAGACTAGAGGCCCAGTGCACGAAATTCGTGCACATGGGGGGGGGGGTCTTCCACCATAGACTACACCCGTAGGCTGTTGGACATCCCTCTCACAATCCAGGACTTCTTGCTCCCAACTGCTTGCCTGCCTGCCTTCTTGATTGCCCCTAACCACTTCTGCCAGCCAGTCTGATCACTCCCTAGCCACTCCCCTGCCAGCCTGATTGATGCCTAACTGCTCCCCTGCCAGCCTGATTGCCCCTAACTTCCCTCCCCTGCAGGCCTGCTCACCCCTAACTGCCCTCCCCTGCAGGCCTGGGTCTCCCCAACTGCCCTACTCTGCAGGCCCAGTTGTCCCCCACTTCCCTCCTGCTGACTTGATCAGCCCCAACTGCCCTCCCTTGCAGGCCTGGTCCCTCCCAACTACCCTCCCCTGTTGGCCATCTTCTGTCCATGTTGTTTGTTGGAGTGATGGTCAATTTGCATATTACTCTTTTATTAGATAGGATAAATTATTTACATAAAACATTGTGTAAGTTTAAGGAGTTCAAAATTATCATTTGATACTCATATATTTTGCAAAACTATTAACACAATGAGCTTAATTAATACCTCCATCACCTCACATAATTACCTCTTTGTGTGTGTGTGGTGAGGACATTTACGATCTCCTCTCTTTGTAGCATTCACATATATAATACAGGACTTACTGATCCCCAGAAACCATTCATGTCACATTAGCCTATTGTGCCCTTTGACCAACATCTCCCACTCCGCCCCTCCCCAACCCCTGACAACTTCCATTCTCTCTAGACAACGAGTTTCACTTCAGTTGATTCTACCTCTGGGATCCCATACAGTGTCTTTCTCTGCTCTGTCTTAATTCACTTAATTCAGCATAATGCCCTCAAGGTCCATCCATACTTCATAGATGGCAGAATTTCCTTCTTTTTAAAATCCTCACCAAGTACATTTTTTACTGATTTTAGAGAGGACCAGAAGATGAGAGAGCAACTTTGGTTTGAGAAACATTGATTGGTTGCCTCCCATAGTGCCCCTATCAGGGATCGAACCCACCACCCTTTGGGGTGTGGGACCATGCTGCCATCCCCTGAGCCACCAGCCAGGCCCTTTCTCTTTACTGTATGAAATTCCATTGTACATACACACCACAGTTTCTACCCGTCAGTCGGTGGACCCTTAGGTTGTTTCCCTGTCATGGCTGTGGTGACTGGGGTTTCCGTGAGCCGGGAGGTGCTGCTTTCTCCGGACAGTGACTTCATTTCCTTCGCACACGTGCCCACAGAGCCGCTGGGTCACAGGAGAGTGCTGTTTCCCCGTGGCTGCACCAAATTACATCCCCCAACGGTGCACAGGGCCTCCTGTCGCCACATATTTGCCAACTCTTATCTCTCGCCTGCTTAATAACGGCCGTTCTAACAGGTGTGGTGTCATCTCACTGTGGTTTGGTTTTCATTCTCTTCCTGATTGGTGATGCTGGTTGCCTTTTCATTACTGTTAGCCACTGTGGAGATGCCTATTCGGATCCTCTGCCTATTTTTACTGGATTGTTGTTGTTATTAATGTTATATATTAAAAGTATATAATTAGGCCTAGCTGGTTTGGCTCAGTAGGTAGAGCATTGGCCTGGGGACTGAGGAATCCTGAGTTTGATTCCAGTCAAGGTCATATGCCCGGGTTGTAGGCTCAACCCCCAGTAGGGGGTGTGATCAATGATTCTCTCTCATCATTGATGTGTCTATCTCACTCTCCCTCTCCCTTACTTACTCTCTGAAATCAATAATAATAAAAAAGTTAAAATAAATAAGTATAATAATTTTTAAATTTTATATATATATATATATATATATATATATATATATATATCCTCACCTGAGGATATGTTGAGAGAGAGAGAGAGAAAGACAGAGAGAGAGAGAGGAGAGAAACATTGATCGGTTGCCTCCCGTACACACCCTGACCATGGATGGAACCTGCAACATTTCTGCTGTGCAGGATGATGCTCCAACCACGGGAGCCACGGGCCAGGGCCTTTATATAGTTTTTATGTTCACCCCTATCAGAGGGAGGGCTGATACATCTCTCCTCCCAATCCCTGGTTGTCTGCTCATTCTGTTGATCGCTTCCTTTGTTGTACAGAAGCTTTTGGGTTTGATGAAGTCCCACTCGTGTATTTTTTCCTTTGATGCCTGCGCTTCTGGCGTCCTATCCAAAACCTCCTCGCCAGAACCAATGTCAAGAGCTTCTCCTCTGTTTTCCTCTGGGAGGGTCATGGTCTTGGGTCTTACATTTAAGTCTTTAGTCCATTTTGCGCGAATTGCTGTGGGTGGTTTGAGATCGGGGTGGACCAGCAGTGTCCGAGCTAGACAGCCTCGAGGCAGGAGAGGCTGGGGGGTTTGGATGGGGAACCGGACTGTGGGGCCAGAAGGCTGGACGCTGTGTGGAGTCTCCTGTTGGGTTGTGCATTTTTCAGTTGAATCCCCCTTCTGGAACAAATCTGGGTTCTGTGTGTTTTTCTCCAGATTACTATTGTGCATCTACTTATCTTCCAATAAGATGTGTAAATGTACATCCTGTTTGTCTCACAGTTTATAAAAGTCTAATCTGATGCTGTTTAGTTCCAGAAACGGATCATAGTGAATGGCTTAGCTTTTACACGATAGTTGTTGGTTTTTTCTTTTCTTACTTTCACATCAGATACAGGGCAAAGAGAATTATTTTTTTCTCAAAATAACAACAACCAAAAAAAACACCAAGAATTATATATGGGGCAGCGGAGGGTGGGGGGGGAAGGAGGTGAAGGGAGGGAGCTATTTTACTGACATGGACTTTGAGTAATGATGGTCAAACTTAAAAAATTATATTTAATAATTTGAACCACTGCTTTTTTAAATTAGTGAATTCCTATGAACTATGCTATTTAGATATTATCTATAACTGACAGATATTGTGACTAATAAGTGAGTGATACTGGTGCAGCCTAGGAATCAGCACAACAGCCCTGTCTCCTTTTATAAATAAAGTTTTATTAGAACACATCCGTGCCCGTTCGCTTACATATCAGTGAGGGCTCCCTGCATACACAGTAGCAGGGCTAATGGGTTGCATGGTCTTCAAAGCCTAGACCAGCTGTCGGCAAACTACGGCCCTCGGGCCGGATCCGGCCCATTCAGCTGTTCTATCCGGCCCTCGGAGCCGAAAGAGCGGAGGGTTCTCTTGCTCTCCACTCCACCCCTTCACCAGCAGCCCAAGATGAGAGTGCCAGCATGGTCAGGTTGCTTTTGTTCCGGCCCTCCGGTCCAGTGTAAGAATCCATGGTGGCCCTCGAGTCAAAAAGTTTGCCCACCCCTGGCCTAGACTCTCCGGCACCTGGCCCTGGACAGGAGTTTGCTGGCCCCTGGGTCCATCCTGACTGGTGTACAGTCTTGAGACCAGGCACCTTCCACAGGATTTCCACTGTGTAGCACAGGCAGCGAGAGAGGAGAAGGGCTGTAATACAGCAAAACGCCTACAAGAATTCCCCAGGAAGCTAGCAAGGTCACGGCCGGGGCGGCGGAGCGAGCAGGAGGCCCAGCAAGCGCTGGCCCCTGGCCTCCCGGGCCCCTGTGGCCGCGCCCGGGGCGGGCTGTTCGCTCTGCGCTGGTGAAAGTGCGCGGGGTTGCTCCTGAGGCGGGTTGTACTCACCTTTGCTCCTGATAAGGTGCACCGCCACCAAAAACAGAATTCAAAGAAATGTCTACAATGGTTTGTGGTTTTCTAAAGGTAAAACCACTGCTCTGTACTGCTTGGCGGTATCTCCGCTCAGGGCCGGGCCCAGAGGAAATGGCGCAGGGCGGCCACGCAGCTGCTCAAAAACGGCCTTAGCCCAGGCCGCCCGCTCCCTCCGCGCATCCACAGGACGCGGAGCAGAACCGGAACCGGCTGCAGCCAGCTCTCCAGGAACGTTTGGGAGAGAAAAAAAATTAAAAAGATGCCTGGTCTCTATGGGGCCGAGGTAATCACTTGGCCACAAAACTACAATCAGTGAGGAGAGGAGCATTGTTTGGAGTGTGGTTTATTTTTTGCGGGGGCAGAGGGGGGGGGGCGGTCAGAAAGTTGACTTTTGGGGCCGCATCGTCTGGGACAAACGAAATCCTCGGTGGCACGGAACTCAAGGCCCTTCTGGATTTCCTAAACCGGACATGGCTGGTCAGACTCCAGATGCCTGGGAAGAGGGGCGCTAGCCAGGACCGAGCCTGACCTCGGCGGCCGGCAGCCTCCCGGAGCCCTTTCTGGAGGAGCCACATGCTGTCACCGGAGCCCCGCGCTCTGCTGTCACCCACGGACCCTCCTCATCCCACCTCACACTGCGGCTGCCCAGGAGGGAGGCTGGAGACCGCCCACCTCCCGACCTCGAGGAGAACAGGGCCTGCGTGGTGGGGAGTATAACCCCAAGGCAGACACTGCTCATCACAAAGCCCCGCCCCGGGGCCTGGTCTGCCGGACGCAGCAGCAGCACGTGGTTTCACCCCGCGTCTGGCCTGCCTTTTATGGATCACCAGGATGGGTCTTTTCGGAGTCAGCCAAGCTCCGCGTCTCTGCTCTCCCACCCCCGGGCTCCTCCCACACCTGGAATCCAGGAGGAGGACGCAGGCGCGTCACAGGACACCTCTGACCTAAAGCTGGAAGACATGGTCTTCCCAACGACAAGGTCATTCACAGACACAAGGCCTCTCCTTGGGGGATAGTCCGTGCCCCAGTATTATAGACTGCCTGGGCCCCTGATGGACCAAAATAATTTTTTATTTCATTCTTTATTGAAAAGTTTTCCCCAATATGTTTTTCTCCTGAATCTTTGATGACACTCTCAGTCTACACATTTAACACGAGTGCCACGCCCACTGCGCAGAACCTGGGAGGGTTCTGAGTGCGTGTCTCACCCTGAAGGGCTTGCAGTGCTGGACTGAGCCTGCACCGTCCCCGATGCCCGTGGAGACAACCTGACGAAACGCTGTCTCACCAGAGGCCGGTCCTGGCCACTCCCACCCCCTGGGCATCTTTACGTGAACCCGTAGCTCTTACCATCGCCCCCTGATAGACTTTCTGCAATCTGCACATTGTCCTTCTCTCTTCACTAGAATATAACACCCAGAAGAGCTGAGACCATTTCATGACTGAATCCTCAGCATCACCTACAGCGTAGGGACTCATGAATATTTATTGACCAAATAAATGAAGATAAACTCATTTTCTTCTTTCTTGTAGGAACTAAAAAACAGAAGAGCTGCTCAATTTAACGTGGAGCTAACTTCTTTACAGATTATCCTAGTAGGACAAACAATATTAGGGGGAGAAGATAAAAGATGTGGAACTAGAATAGACCTTACAAATGATCTCGCCGATCCACCCTGGTTTCAACAGCACGAGGAGACCCAGGCCTTTCGGTCCATTGCCTCTGCAGGGCTCCGAGGTCAGGAGAGAGACCACCACCCACAAAAAGCCAGGGGTAGCACATGGGGGGCGGGGGCAGGGGCTAATGCATTTGCTGGTTTGCTTTTCCAAACCAGAGCTCCCGTGAGGAAAGGGGAGGTGACAAGCTAGGTGGTGGCCACCTGTCTGCACCCTGACTCCCACCCGTCACCTGCAGAACTTCTTCCCTGCCGATTCTATTAATAGCTCAGTGCCTCCGGCCAAGGCAGGCCTCATCTACTCATCTACTCTACTCATCAGCTTCCTGCCATTCTGTACTTGACATTATGGGAGCAACTTCTAAAAACTTCAAAGGGCTGGTCAACCTCTTCCTTTTATGACCTCCTGCTGCATCGCTGGGTTTACGATGAGCTCTCCCTGTATCCGAGGCCACAGCGCTCTCCCTGTGAGTCTCAGGGGTCTACAGTGAGGCGGTCATCGTGCCTGCCAGTCGCCCTCCCGGAGCCAGCCCTGCTCCTGCCTGCCTCCTCCCCCCTGCTCATCTCGTACGTGGTGCCTGCTGCAGGAGGTCCTCCAAGCCTGGCATTCTCGCTTCCAGGAACAGCCACGTCCGCTCATTTCTGAACGGACCATCCGAACCGTCCACAAACAATGGTAACCTTTGAAGGAACTCCTCCGGGGATCCCTCGGCACCCGGAACGCTCTGGGCAGCCACCGTGCGTCTCCCCGGGGAGCTACCCGGGCATGGCGGGCGTGCCCGGGGCTTCGCAGACGTGCCAGCCTTGCTTCCCTGTGCTTCGGGGTGGGTGTGAGCGGGTGCTGGCCCTGAGGGAACAGTCCGGGAAGAGACCGTTTCTAGAGCAGTGCGAGGAGACAGAGGCACCTCCGGCATCCCGGGCAGGAGCCCCCCGAGAAGGGAAGGAAGCCACACACACAGAGAGGCTCAGGAGGCGGCTGCCGAGGGCGAGGACACGCCTGCCTGGGAGGCATGGAGGGAGGTGGGGAGAGTCGTTTAAACCCGTTCATGGTTTTACCCCGGTTCAATGCGGGTTTTATCCCCATCCATTGCCCAATAAAATGGGTTTTATCTCTGTCCGCATCGGAGTCCACAGTGGCCCTTGGTCACGGGGGCGGCCGCCGGCTGCCCTGTGCCCGAAGCAGCCCTGTGCCCGTGGCAGGGGCTCCCAGCACACCGTCGCCCGGTGGTGTCTGTGAGCCCGAAAGGCGGGCGCCCGCTGCGTGAAAGGTGTACATGGCAAGTGGAGCCTGCAGCCTCCTCCCGTGGCCGTCCGGGTTGTGTTGATGGGGGCAGGGGTCACCAAGGCTGCAGGAAGCGTCTCCGCGTGGCCTTCCCTACCCCCGTGCCGTAGGCACCGCCCTGGAGCAGGCTGGTGGGTCCCTGAGGTTTATTGAAAGTAACACATCGGCAGTGAACGTGCGTCACCACGGTGATGAGCACTTTCAAAACCACGAGCGCTGAGACGCAGGCCCCGCGGGCGCTGCTCAAGGCTGCACTTGCCCAGAGGTGCTCTTCTCTCTCCGCCCTCATGACCCCCTCTCACCCCCCTCCAATGTCAGAGTTCTGGCCATTTTCCCATCACCCCCTCCCTCCAGTGCCTGCAGCCCCCACTCCAGACACAGCAGGCTGCCTTTGAGAAGGGGACCCTGAAAAAACAAAGGGGGGTGCAGGCTGAGAATGAGCCCTCAGTTAGCATGGAAGGGGGTACATGGCATGGGAGTGGGTACATGTCATGGAGTGGGTACTTGGCATGGGAGGGTGTACAAGACATGGGAGTGGGTACGTGTCAAGTGGGTACATGACATGGGAGGGGGTACATGTCATGGGAGTGGGGACAGAGCATGGGAGTGTATATGTGTCATGGGAAGGGGCAGATGACCTGGGAGTAGGGACAGGGCATGGGAAGGGTGCATGACATGGGAGTGGCTACATGTCATGGGAGTGGGGACAGGGCATGAGGGTGGGTTTGTCAGGATCTAACCATTTGCTTTCTCTGTGAAACTCCTGAAATGGAGCCAACCTAGGCCGGGAAAGGAGTGTTTCCCTCGCCTTATTCTTCACTGCCAAGGGGGGCACACCGAGCCCCGGGAAGTCACCGGGCAGGGCGTCCCTTCCCAGCTCCCACAGGAGCACGCTCTCTCAGAGACCGTACATGTCTCCAAGGGAACATGTACCTGAGGGTCATGATGAGAACATGTCTATGGCGGGTTGTGCCCAGGAGGCGGTCCCCGTGCCGGCCAGGATCCGAGTGTGAGTGGCTGTCCCTCCTGACGGACAGGCCCGACGGGCACCTCACCCTTCACCCAGCGAAGATGGGGCGTCTCCTCGAGATGCAGAACCAGATGCATAGCTCCCGGCCCAGAACCCCAGTTACACCGTTCACACGTAATGTGATTGTTTATTTGTGGGTCTCTACCTCGAGAGGTAACACCGGGTGTCCCCAAAACATCTGCGTGCCCTCTGAATGATTATAAAGTCAGCGTTTGTAAACATACAGTTCATTTCCAAAACCTACAAGCATCTAGAGAAATGGATAATTGTGTTGTCAAAGCCTGTTTTCAAACTGGTCCAGGCCCCGCTGATAACAGGAAGCAATGGAGTCACAAGCATCAAGAATCACTCGGTCCAGCGCCCTCAACTCGTCAGCTATTAAGGGTTTTGTGCCGTAAGCTTTCTCTGTCATGGATCCCCGCAATAAATATCTAGTTCACTTTAGGGTAACTTTCCTTTCTTCAAAACTTAGTCTGGCTCCACCCCTTAAGTCAGATCCGTTAAACCTGCAAAGGAGTGAACACAGTGAGCTATGAGCTGTGAAAGGGGGGACATATTTTGGGGGGACAATCTACATCGTGGTGGCGAAGGGCCAGCCAGCTGATCACTTAGTGACCCTCAGCAAGTCCCTAAAGCCCTCAGCTCTGTGCTCTGGTCTCCCGGTCACAGAAGGTGAAAGTAACAGTCCTCATTGCCTCGTGGGCTGAGGCAAGCACTGCATGTCGGTGCAGGTGAGGTGCTTAGGATGGCTCCTGGTGGGTGTTAAACACCACATATGCATAGTAAGTGGAGTTATTAACATGGTGATCATCTTGTGCAGAATCTCGCGGACCAGAGAGCGAATATATATATATATATATATATATATATATATATATATATATATTAGAGCGAACGTTTTTAAATATATTTTATTGATATTTTACAGAGAGGAAGGGAAAGAGATAGAGAGCTAGAAACGTCGATGAGAGAGAAACATCGACCAGCTGCCTCTTGCACACCCCCTACCAGGGATGTGCCCGCAACCAATGTACATGCCCTGGACCGGAATCGAACCCGGGACCTTTCAGTCTGCAGACCGACGCTCTACCACTGAGCCAAACCGGTTTTGGCAAAAGAGCGAACATTTTTAAAGGAGTGTTTTTAAGTCGTGTTAGATGGGGGACTTGCCTGTTGAGGCAGCTATGGGGAAGAAAACACTGACTTTTGCTTAAATGACCCATTGACTGAGTGAGTTTTCCCGGATTTACCCAGATATTTCATCTCCCTTTCTGCTTTTCACCTTTTCAGATTTCGCACTTGAACATGTAACACCGGGCGGGCGGGCTGCGTGGCTCCGGCGTTGCTGCTTTCTGAATGGGGCCTGCGCGCGTCCAGGGCAGTAACCAGCCGCTGCTCCGCGGGGACCAGCCTGTCTCACTGGGAGCGAATTCCCCGGAGTCCCCTCCACGCCGGCGCCAGGAGAGCCCAGGCTGCCCAGCGACACCTGGGTCTTGAATCAACAGCCGAGAACTTTCAGTGAAGCCCACGCGTGCTGAAACCACGTGCCACTTAGCTGGCGTTGGAAGGCACCTGAGCCTCCTGCGCTTTAATTCCCTGAACCGGGCAGCCCTGCTCCCGGCTTGGAGCGGCGATGCGGGCGCCGTGGCGTGGTTCTCAGCCGCCAGTGACCAGGGGAGATCAGTTTCCTGGTGGAGTCTGTCCCCCACCCCTGGTTCCCCCCAGCTCCCTTTCCCAGAGTGGACGTGGAAGACAGGTGGCAATAGCAAGAGGGAAGCTGGACTTTTCAGTGGGCCAGGTCCCTGGACCACGCTGACCTATGCCAGCCTCTTGCCAATGCCCTGGGCCCCCCCTTCCCGGTCCCCACGGCGGGCCGTTCCTGTCCCCCTAAATGGGGGAGCTCTGCCCACCCCCTCCCCGCCCCTCACAGGAAGCAGGAAGACACGGTTGTCTCCCAGTCACCTGGGTGCGTCAAACGTAAATCCAGCGGATCCTTCTCCCTCGAAGGGTGAACTGGGGAGCAATCGGGGGCTTCGGGGACAGACGTCACTCCCAGCACGGTGGCAGGCCCCGGGCTGAGCGGGGAGGCGGCCGCTATGGGGGGCAGTGGCACTTGGCTCCGGCTGGCGGATCTCAGAGGTGGCACTGGCAGCGGCAGCGGAGGAGACAGTCCTGGGCGCCACCCCGGTTACCCCTCACCCGCCTGCTCTGGGTCCAGGTTCCCCAGAATCCCTGACAATCCAGTGAGCTACCTACTGTTTTCTCACATGTCCTGGGTGAGCTTCTGCATCCTAGACTCCTGGCCCGAAGGCCACCCAGCCCCTGCCCCCCCCCCAACCCCGACGTGCCCGAGGTTCCCAAACTCAAAACTCTCCCCAGCCCAGAGTGCGGGTCCCGGGCACCCTGTCCCTGCCGCCAGGCCTCAGAGGAATGAGTGCATCTTCTCCAGAGCTTCCCCCTCCCCCCCCAGGCCCTCTTCCCGAGACAGCCAGCAGCACACTCTGTTTGGGTCTGGCCTGGGCTGGCTCCCTGGGGGTTGTGGTGGGCCTCCTGGAGCCAGCAGGGCGGGGAGGGGAGGGAGGGGGGCAGCGGGGAGGAAGCAGCCTCAGTGTGAAAGTGTCTGTGGAGGGGAGTGAAAGGCAGAGGAAAACCCTGACCTGCCCTCTCCCCCGACGTTCTCAGCCGCTGTGGCTCAGCCTGGATCCTTACTCATGACACTTTCTGTGGGAGAGCTCTCCCCGGGGCGCCGACCACCAGGGTGGCCCTCAGCAGGGGGGGGGGGGTGCGGAAGGGAGGAGGGTGTGGAGAGAAGGCGGTGGGCGATGATGGTCTGCGTGAGCTGCTGGCGGCCGGAAAAACTGACTGTGGTTCCACTTGTCACCACCCCTGCGTGTGACTGTGCCTCTGGTCCCGGCGCCTGACGGCATGAGCCGTGTGCGCCGTGTCCTGTGGGCACGCGTGGCCCGGACGCCCACGCGCCCCGGGTCCCCTCGCTCTCCGTGGCCTTCGCCCGGCACCCCCGCGGGCCCCGGTTCCGGCGGGAGGTCCTCGGCACCTTCTAGATCCGCACACGGAACTTAATTCTCCCGGAATAAACAGGGGGCGGCAGCTAGAGGTCTGGTTGACAGGAATGTGACCAATTCGCTGCTGCCTGGCCACCTCACCCCTCACAGCAGCCCGGGCCTGCCCGCCGGCCGAGGGTCCAAAACCACCCAGCCCGGAGGGAGGGGGGGACGAGGGGGCACGCAGGCCCCTCCCCTCCTCAGCACCTCAGAGCCACAGCCCCAGGGAGGACCAGGAGCCAGGGACAGCGGCTCACACGTTGTCAGGAAAAAGCATCTCGGGTTTAACTGATTGGAAACCTAACTCAGCAGGTGGAAGTGACCCTGTTCCCCACCAAGGGCTGTGGCCGCCGCGGCCGAGAGGGAGAGGCTCCAGAAACTGCTGTCCCTGCACCCCACAGCCGGCCTGGCGACCCCGGGCCCCGGCTCTGCCCGCGCTCCTGCCCCGGTGCTCACGGTGCCCGGCTCTGGGCGCAGCCGCTTCCTGCCACACCAATGGGCCCAGCGGCCAGTCTGCCCAGGGCTCAGACAGTCTGCCCAGGGGCGGTGACAGGTGGAACCACAGTCAGCTTTTCCGGCCCTGGGCGGGAGCGGACTTCTCAGGGCGAGGTCCTGGCTTTACACAGTGCGGGAGGCCGGGGGAGGGAGCCGCTGCCAGGGGCCTCTGCCCAGGTGGAGGGGACGGACTCTCTAACCGCTCATGGCTGGATCCCAGAGAGGCCACCCTGGTGGGGAGCGGTGTGCACTAGGCAGGCCTGGGGAGGTGTGTGTGTGCACTGGGCAGGCCTGGGGAGGTGTGTGTGTGTGTGTGTGTGTGTGTGTGTGTGTGCACTGGGCAGGCCTGGGGAGGTGTGTGTGTGCACTGGGCAGGCCTGGGGAGGTGTGTGTGTGCACTGGGCAGGCCTGGGGAGGTGTGTGTGTGCACTGGGCAGGCCTGGGGAGGTGTGTGTGTGCACTGGGCAGGCCTGGGGAGGTGTGTGTGTGCACTGGGCAGGTCTGGGGAGGTGTGTGTGTGCACTGAGCAGGCCTGGGGAGGTGTGTGTGTGTGTGTGTGTGCACTGGGCAGGTGTGTGTGTGCGCTGGGCAGGCCTGGGGAGGTGTGTGTGTGCACTGGGCAGGCCTGGGGAGGTGTGTGTGTGCCCTGGGCAGGCTGGGGAGGTGTGTGTGTGCCCTGGGCAGGCCTGGGGAGGTGTGTGTGTGCGCTGGGCAGGCCTGGGGAGGTGTGTGTGTGCACTGAGCAGGCCTGGGGAGGTGTGTGTGTGCACTGAGCAGGCCTGGGGAGGTGTGTGTGTGCACTGAGCAGGCCTGGGGAGGTGTGTGCACTGGGCAGGCCTGGGGAGGTGTGTGTACTGGGCAGGCCTGGGGAGGTGTGTGTGTGTGTGTGTGTGTGTGTGTGTGTGTGCACTGGGCAGGCCTGGGGAGGTGTGTGTGCAGTGGGCAGGTCTGGGGAGGTGTGTGTGTGTGTGTGTGTGTGTGTGTGTGTGTGCCCTGGGCAGGCCTGGGGAGGTGTGTGTGTGCCCTGGGCAGGCCTGGGGAGGTGTGTGTGTGCACTGAGCAGGCCTGGGGAGGTGTGTGCACTGGGCAGGCCTGGGGAGGTGTGTGTACTGAGCAGGCCTGGGGATGTGTGTGTGTGCACTGGGCAGACCTGGGGAGGTGTGTGTGTGCACTGGGCAGGCCTGGGGAGGTGTGTGTGTGCTCTGGGCAGGCCTGGGGAGGTGTGTGTGTGCACTGAGCAGGCCTGGGGAGGTGTGTGTGTGCACTGAGCAGGCCTGGGGAGGTGTGTGTGCAGTGGGCAGGTCTGGGGAGGTGTGTGTGTGTGTGTGTGTGTGTGTGTGTGTGTGCCCTGGGCAGGCCTGGGGAGGTGTGTGTGTGCACTGGGCAGGCCTGGGGAGGTGTGTGTGCAGTGGGCAGGTCTGGGGAGGTGTGTGTGTGTGTGTGTGTGTGTGTGTGTGCCCTGGGCAGGCCTGGGGAGGTGTGTGTGTGCCCTGGGCAGGCCTGGGGAGGTGTGTGTGTGCACTGAGCAGGCCTGGGGAGGTGTGTGCACTGGGCAGGCCTGGGGAGGTGTGTGTGTGCACTGAGCAGGCCTGGGGAGGTGTGTGCACTGGGCAGGCCTGGGGAGGTGTGTGCACTGGGCAGGCCTGGGGAGGTGTGTGTGTGCACTGAGCAGGCCTGGGGAGGTGTGTGTGTGCACTGAGCAGGCCTGGGGAGGTGTGTGCACTGGGCAGGCCTGGGGAGGTGTGTGTGTGCACTGAGCAGGCCTGGGGAGGTGTGTGCACTGGGCAGACCTGGGGATGTGTGTGTGTGCACTGAGCAGGCCTGGGGAGGTGTGTGTGTGCACTGAGCAGGCCTGGGGAGGTGTGTGCACTGGGCAGGCCTGGGGAGGTGTGTGTGTGCACTGAGCAGGCCTGGGGAGGTGTGTGCACTGGGCAGACCTGGGGATGTGTGTGTGTGCACTGAGCAGGCCTGGGGAGGTGTGTGTGTGCACTGAGCAGGCCTGGGGAGGTGTGTGTGTGCACTGAGCAGGCCTGGGGAGGTGTGTGCACTGGGCAGGCCTGGGGAGGTGTGTGTGTGCCCTGGGCAGGCTGGGGAGGTGTGTGCGTGCACTGGGCAGGCCTGGGGAGGTGTGTGTGTGCACTGAGCAGGCCTGGGGAGGTGTGTGTGTGCACTGAGCAGGCCTGGGGAGGTGTGTGTGTGCACTGAGCAGGCCTGGGGAGGTGTGTGCACTGGGCAGGCCTGGGGAGGTGTGTGTACTGGGCAGGCCTGGGGAGGTGTGTGTGTGTGTGTGTGTGTGTGCGCACTGGGCAGGCCTGGGGAGGTGTGTGTGTGCACTGGGCAGGCCTGGGGAGGTGTGTGTGTGCACTGGGCAGGCCTGGGAAGCGGCCGCAGCACCCCGTGGGCCCAGCAGCCCGTGGAAGCCCAGCACTGACCACTGAGCACGTCTGGCCAGGAGAGGCTGCTGCAGGGGCGGACGGTGTGGAGACGCGGGGATTCCTGGGGAAACACGCAGGCCTCAGTGTCTGCAGCCTGGCCGGCCACCCAGAGCCTCTGACTCTGAGGACAGGACGACACCAGGGCGGATGCAGTTCCTGCAGAGCCGTCTCCCCGGGACGTGTCGCCTTCGCACAGGCTGGGGCCACTGTTGCCGCCTGGGAAAACGGCCCAGGACGCGCAGGGAGAGGAAGGCAGAGAGTCCATGAATGGACTGTTCCCTCCCCCTTCTCCCTCCCCCTTCTTCCACCCCCCCCCCCCCCCCGCCTCCTTCCCGCCCCAGATCAAAGGGTGACATCAGAAGAGAAAGTGATTTCTCTCAACTTCTGGGTTGGATTACAAGTGAAAGTTTGATCACACCAACCACAGTTCCTGTGGCAAACAGAAGTGGGTCAGGACACGGGGAGATCTGAGAGAGGGGGGGGGGGGAGCCTGTTCGCCTGTCGCCCATAGAGGCGCTGCCCTGGACTCGGACGCTGGGCTGTCTGCCCCCCTAGGGCTTCCCGGGAGAGAAGGGGACCAGGGCGCCGGCTGCAGTGGCACCCCCTGGCCCTCCTGTGTCCGGAGCGGAGAACGGTGGTGGCCCTGGGCCATTCCGTGGCTCCCTCTGCCCCGGTTCGGCCACCTGCGTGGCAGTGAGAACCACATTGGAACCACGCCGGGTCAGAGGTCAGAAGGCCCGAGGCCGTGATCCCTGCTCGCCTCGGCCCTCTGGACACTCGCTCACAATCACTCCCACCTTCCCTACGGTGGCCAGGCGTCCCGCTTTTGGAGGGACAGTTCCGATTCTTTTTTTTTTTTAATATGTTTTATTGATATTTTACAGAGAGGAAGGGAGAGAGATAGAGAGCCAGAAACGTCGATGAGAGAGAAACATCGATCAGCTGCTTCTTGCACACCCCCCACCAGGGATGTGCCCGCAACCAATGTACATGCCCCCAGCCGGAATCAAACCCGGGACCCTTCAGTCCGCAGACCGACGCTCTACCACTGAGCCAAACCGACCTCGGCGACAGTTCCGATTCTTAACAGTTTGCCCGGCGACCCGCGGTGTTTTTTTTAAAAAAAAAAAGTCCAAAAGATTTAAAAGAATCTTTCCAAAAATCAGGACTTTTTAAAAACACCACGGGACGCGGGACAAATGGTTAAAAATCGGAACTGTCCCGCCAAAATTTTGCAGGACGTCTGGTCACCTTAAAGAGATCGAAGTCCTTTTCTTGCACAGAAAATCAGATGGTCTAAAGGCCATGTTTTCTGAAGCCCTTCCTGGTGCTAACATTTCAAAGGTTCGTACCTGCAGGCCCCGAGTAATTTCTCTCTGAGGGGACTGGAGGGTCCCAGAGCTCTGGGGGCACCGCTCAGCAAGCGTGTGGGCCGCACTGAATGAGGGGGGTGCATGGCCGCAGGACCCCTGCCAGCCGATGGCCACCTCCACGCCAGTCACAGCCAGGCACCCCGACTCCCTGGAACGGCTGCCCTGCGTGCGGAGGCCACCCATGGCCAACAGGAGCGTCGGCGTGATCTCAGCCTCCGGCCGCCCCGGCGGGACACGCCGGCTCGGTGCACAGACTGCGCAACCGAGCAGGGAGCCGGCGGCGCCGGGCAATCTGGAAGTAATCGTTCCAAGGCAGACTCGCTCTGTCCAGGACCGTTCCGCAGGGTGACAGCGGGAGCAGGTAGCCCAGGCTCCCTGAGCGGAGCAGAGGTTAGGTGAAGGATTAAAAGGTGTCCCGTTTCAATGCTGGTGTAGCTGTTGGTAAATGGAGCATCTCCATTGCAGGAATCAAAACGCAATCTCGCCCTGGCCAGTTTAGCTCTGTGGTTAGAGTGTCGGCCCAGGGACTGAAGGGTCTCAGGTTTGATTCTGGTCAAGGGCACATACCAAACTGGTCCTGGTTGGGGTGCATGAGGGAGGCAACCAAAACCTCTCTCACATTGATGCTTCTCTCTCTGTCTCTCCCCCTCCCTTCCACTTTCTAAAAATCAATGGAAAGAAATGTGCTTTGTGCCTGCTCCCCGCTCGGATGCATTTGCTTTCACTGTAAAACTCCTGAAATGGGTGAGTATTAACACAAAAACAGCTGAAACTGGTTTGGCTCAGTGGTAAAGCGTCAGTCTGTAGACTGAAGGGTCCCAGGTTCGATTCCGGTCAAGGGCATGTACATTGGTTGCGGGCACATCCCCGGTGGGGGCTGTACAGGAGGCAGCTGGTCGATGTTTCTCTCTCATCGACGTTTCTAGCTCTCTATCTCTCTCCCTTCCTCTCTGTAAAATATCAATAAAATATTTTAAAAATAAAAATTAAAAAAATATGTACTCTTTGCCTAGAAAAAGTACCAATTCATTTAAAATATGTGTTTATCATATGGCAGCTTGGTAATGATGTGAAGGATTTTTTAAAAAAACAATTAACACAAAAACACACAATCTCAAGCGGTCCGTGACTGAAACATGGCTGTGGCTACCTGACCTCCGGAGGCAGTAGCCCCCGACACGCTAAGCTTCTCGTTCCAGTAGACTGTGAGTTCCGCCGGACAACCGAATTTCTTGCTCATTTTCATTCCTCCAGAACTGACTACAGTGTGGTTGGCAATAAACAGTTTCCAGCTGAACTCGCTCTCTGAGGTTGACTTGGCTCCAAGGCCCCCGGCCAGGATACCATGGACCGAAAGGAAACGTGGTTACATTACCGCAGAACTGGGGGGGTCTGCCTGGAGCAGGGTGCTCCGCCCCAGGTGCAGGGTTTAAATGTCTGGTGACTCTGACACCCCTCCCCGCTCTGTCCCTGCCCCTGTGAGCGCCCCAAAGGGTGAGACTTTCTAGACCCCAACGCCTAAGGTCCCTCCAGCTCACTTCCTGAGGCTTCGGGTGCCCCCGCTCTGCCAGCTCCCGGGGCAGAGGTTTCCAGCTGCCGGGGAGCAGGGCCCAGGCCGAAGCTCCTCCCACCGCTGCCCTCCGCAGGGGCAGGGCTGCGGCTGCCGCTGTGGCTGACCGAGTGGATGGGACCCTGTGAGCACTCGTCACCTCGGGGGCGGGAGGAACATCAGGCTCAGCTCACTGCGGTGGGTTCCCTCTCACCGCCAACCTCTTCTATTTCGGTCCACGTGGCCCCTCCCTTGTGCCCCCTCAAATGTCACCGTGCTCCCTGCTGCCTCCCCCGCATTCTCCTCCGTGACCTTTTAGGGCCTCGGATGGGTGGGCTTTCCTGTCGGGGGCTGGGTGAACGACGCAGGGCCCCCACCCAGCCTCTCGCAGGACGACCCGAGGCCGGGCTGCTAAATCCAGCGCATCGGCCTAAAAGGACCACGTTTCCTCACAAAACACTGTGGGAGGAGAGCCCTGCTTTTGTTCTCTCTCCTGTCCCTACCTGGGAAGGGGAGGCGGTGGAGGGAGAAGGACATCTGCGGGGAGCTGGGGTCGCAGGGTGCGCTTGTCACCCTCCCCCGGGGACTCCAGGGCGACGAGGAGAGGAGAAATGTTGGACTCACCGAGGTTTCTGTTAGTGAAACCAGACAGCCGAGGGGCCAGGCTGCCTGTCAGTTGAGCCAATTGAGCAGAGACAGAGCTCCGGGGCCATCTGTCCCCTCCTTTCCTTTCTCCCAGCGCCCGCGTGTCAGCCCCACCTGCCTGGTCCCCGCAGCAGGAAGGAAGCTGAGGAGCTGCGGGCAGTCACGCCTTTACAGTGTGTCCCCACAGGAAGTCACGCCTTTGCCGTGTGTCCCCATGACACTCTCAGTCCGAGGGAGGGCTGAGGCCATTCCGCGGGTCAGCTCGGGCAGGGCCTGCGGTGAGCGCCGAGAGCGGAGCCTGGGCAGGAAGCAGCGTGACGGCAAAGGGAGAGGAAAGGCCTGAATCCTAGAAATTACCGAAGACCGCTTCTGTCCTCCGGCGCTGTTTTCAGACAACTGGACGACGCCACAACAAACCAGAGACGGGGGCAAGGGCTGCACTGCTTTCTGGCTGGGAGGCCGCACCCCTCCCGTCAGCGAGGAAGTGCCGAATCAGATGGAGACACAGATAAGTAATCCCTCACAACGTTCAGCTCTGGTGCTGCAACTCTGATGGGCACGTGCTCACGTAAGGAAAGTCCTAGTTCATCAAGTGGCTCCAAGCGCCTGCACCCCGGCCCTCAGGGAGACCTCGGTACTCGAACCCCGGTCCCGTGAGTGCCTGTGGAGACTGTGACGGGAGCCGCATTTCTCTGGAAGAGCCGACCAAGGACAAGTTAAGCCGAGGGCAAATGGAATGAGGTTTTGCAGTGTCTACAACCAAGCGACCGGCTCTCTGACCCCTCTGTAAGCCTCACAAACCAGACCAAAAGCCCCAAAATCCACAGAACCACTGCTTCCCACTCAGGGCAGAGCAGAGGGAGAGCCAGGCCTGCTCACCCATGACTGCTCCCTGCTGAGCACTGTCTCCGGCTTCATGGCCCACGGCCCACCCTGAGCTCTGGGCCGCGCAGCATGGGAAGGGCCAGGGTTAGGGTTGGGGTCAGGGTCAGGGTCAGGGTTAGAGTTAGGATTTAGGGTCCAGGTTGAGGTCAGGGTTAGAGTTAGGGTTAGGGTCAGGGTCAGGTTGAGGTTAGGGCTAGGGTCAGGGTTAGGGTTAGGGTCAGGGTCAGGGTTAGAGTTAGGGTCAGGGTTAGGGTCAGGGTTAGGGTCAGGGTGAGGGTCAGGGTTAGAGTTAGGGTCAGGGTTAGGGTTAGGGTTAGGGTTAGGGTCAGGTTGAGGTTAGGGCTAGGGTGAGGGTCAGGGTTAGGGTGAGGGTCAGGGTTAGGGTGAGGCTCAGAGTGAGGGTGAGGGTTGGGGTTAGGGTGAGGGTCATGGTGAGGGTCAGAGTTGGGGTTAGGCTCAGATTTGCTGGGAGAGAAAGCGGAGCAGATGCCACGGAAGGCTGGAAGCCTCCAGGCTGGGCCATCAGGGGTCACGGAATGCGCGCCCACCTGTGTTATCCTCGCCCGCCTGCCCCGGGCTCATTCCACCTCTCCCCCTCACACTGACCATGCCCCATCCAGCCGGCCGTGGTGAGGCCTGGCAGTCACTAGTTAGCGAGCTGCCTTGCTCAGAAGGAGGTTGAGCGTTCCCCCGTGATTGCAAACCTTTTGTGCAAGTGGGCCGGTTGGGGCATGGGCTGACGGCTGTGGCCGGCCTCATGGGGAAGGAGGGTCCCCTCCGTCCGCATGGGCTCCGCCGGTCAACGTGAGAGAAGGCGCTGCCCACCTTCAGCTCAGTCAGCTGCCCTGCCAGCCACCTCGCGCTGCCCGGCTCCCCGTTCCAGTGCTTTCCCTCCGCCCCCAGCTGCAGCTTGTTTTTTAATACTTTATTGATTTTTTACAGAGAGGAAGGGAGAAGGATAGAGAGCTAGAAATGTTGATGAGAGAGAAACATTGACCAGCTGCCTCCCGCACACCCCCCACTGGGGACGTGCCCGCAACCAAGGTACATGCCCTTGACCGGAATCGAACCCGGGACCTTTCAGTCCGCAGACTGACGCTCTACCACTGAGCCAAACCGGTCTCGGCTCCCCACGGCAGCTTATAACCCAGTTTTAAAGGCGCAGGAAGACCTGGCTGGTTAGAGTGCTGTCCCTTACGCCAAGACTGCAGACTCCACCTCCAGTGAGAGCACATGCAAGACGCAACCAATGAATGCATCAGTAAGTGGAGCAACAAATCAATGTTCCTCTCTCTCTCTCTCTCTCTCTCTCTCTCACCCCTCTCCCCCCCCAAAAAAAAATCAATACATAAATAAATACATGTTTTAAATACCCAGATGAAATGGTAGACTATGAACCAGGAAGTTGCTGACCCTCCCAAGGCCCCGTGCCCCACTAGAGACCCCGTGGGACCACTTCTCCCTGGGAGGAGGGGGACGATGTTCCAAAGAGCCCTCGGCCCGGCTTTCCCAGCTGCCCCCGCTCACAGGGAGCAGCTCTGTGCGGCGGGATGAGCCTCTTCGTCTCTCTCGGCCTCACTTGCTGCCTCTGGAGAAAAAGCAGCCTGGGTCAGACGATCTCTGTTCCCTCCCTGGGGCTCTCGGTGCTGTGATTCCCACTTCCCGGGAGTTGAGCAGCTGCGACGTTACTAATGTCCCCTCCTCCTCGGATGGTGCTCTTCCCATTCCTCCCACCGACTTCTGGCGGCGAATGGTCTCTCGTCCGTCAAGAGCTGCCCCAAAAGGAATGAGAAACGGGCACCTGGGGGTGCTGACACCCACTCTGGGCAAATCTCAGACCCTCTCGGATCGGCGGCCTCCCGCTACGAAAAGGAAGTGACGATGTGACCACGCAGCCTCACAGCCTCGTGTGCCGATGGGCGAGCGAGTTTATTCCTCATCTTGGCAACTGAGGGGGGCAAACGGGCCTCGTGATGGCACCCTCCCCGGCCCCCCTTTCCCGCCCCCCCCCAAAAAAAACACACACACACACACACACAGGACCCGCCGCACAGGGGAAAGAGCCCGCTCCCGCCCAGGCACCGTCTCCCACACCCAGAGGACACGCCTTCCATCTCCCAGCCCGTTTCCCCCACGTGGCGTGTCACCCACCTGCAGAGTGACCTTTCACCTTTGCTCTCTGCTCCCTGTCAGCACACCCACTGCCCTAGTGCGGCCACTGCAGTGGTTTCCTGGGGCTGCCCGAGGCCATGGGTATTTCCTACACACCCACCCCGGGCCCCCTCATCACAGATCTCGGGGGGTCTGCCCTCAGCAGGGGGTGGAAGGCAGGCCTGGGACCCGGGACAGCAGCCACGCGGCACCCCGCAGGAAGCCAGCCCCCCTGCGAGCTCTGCTCGGCGAGGCCGGGGCTCCGCGAGGCCAGGCTCGGCGCTGCTCCCAGGACCAGCTGTGGCATTCAGCCTCTCCGACCATAACAACACTTGCGACGCGGACTTTCCCTGCAGTGACTCAACTCGACTCTGCACCGTCTGGGGGTGGACGGTGCTATTTTAAGGGCTCAGTCGGCTAATTGCGGGTTCCGAGCAGTGTACCACCTAATGAGACTGTCCTCCGGGCCCGGCCAGCACCGGAGCTTGTGGCCAGGTTTCCAGAAACTCTACATAAGCCCCACGTGGAGGAAAGGAACATTTCAATTGCATTCCCCCAGCCCCGCCGGCGTGGCTCAGTGGCTGAGTGTCAACCTTGAGCCAGGAAGTCACAGTTTGATTCCGATCAGGGCATATGCCCGGGTTGTGGGTTCGATCACCAGTGTGGGCATGTAGGAAGCAGCCGATCAATGATTCTCTCTCAACATTGATATTTCTCTCTCTCTCCCTCTCCCTTCCTCACAGAAATCAAGGAAAAAATATATTAAAAAGTTAATTTTTTTTTTGGAGGAATATGACAATATTTTTATTTTTTTATTTTTTTATTTTTAAATTTTACTTTATTAAGGTATTTTCTGTGTACATAGTTTACCATTGCCCCCCCCCCCCCGACCTCCCATACATGCCCTCCCTCCCCAGAGTTCTGTGTTCATTGGTTGTACTTATGTTCATGCATACCAGTCCCTCGGTTGTTCTCCTATCTCCCCCCAGGTCTCCTTCCCCTCCCCGCTGTCATTTGGCAGTCTGCTTGTTTTATGGTGACTATCTCAGGACCATATGAATAGAGTCCACTCCTCCTCTGGTTTTCACCGCCCCTTCCCCTGGGTCCCACTGCTTCCCCTGGTACACACGGCTCGCCCGGGGCACTCGGCCCCCTGGGACACTCGGCTCACCCGGGGCACTCGGCCCCCTGGGACACTCAGCTCACCCGGGGCACTCGGCCCCCTGGGACACTCGGCTCACCCGGGGCACTCGGCCCCCTGGGACACTCGGCTCACCCGGGGCACTCGGCCCCCTGGGACACTCGGCTCACCCGGGGCACTCGGCCCCCTGGGACACTCGGCTCACCCGGGGCACTCGGCCCCCTGGGACACTCGGCTCACCCGGGGCACTCGGACGCGTGGGACACTCGGCTCACCCGGGGCACTCGGCCCCGTGGGACACTCGGCTCACCCGGGGCACTCAGACCCGTGGGACAATCGGCTCACCCGGGGCACTTGGCCCCCTGGGACACACGGCTTACCCGGGACACCCTTCCCCTTTGGGGGGTACGGCTTACCCGGGGCACATGGCCCCCCGGGGACACTTGGCTCACCCGGGGCACTCGGCCCCCTGGGACTCTCGGCTGACCCGGGGCACTCGGCCCCCTGGGACACTCGGCTCACCCGGGGCACTCGGACCCGTGGGACACTCGGCTCACCTGGGGCACTCGGCCCCTTGGGACACTCGGCTCACCTGGGGCACTCGGCCCCCTGGGACACTCGGCTCACCCGGGGCATTCGGACGCGTGGGACACTCGGCTCACCCGGGGCACTCGGCCCCGTGGGACACTCGGCTCACCCGGGGCACTCGGACCCGTGGGACACTCGGCTCACCCGGGGCACTTGGCCCCCTGGGACACACGGCTTACCCGGGACACCCTTCCCCTTTGGGGGGTACGGCTTACCCGGGGCACATGGCCCCCCGGGGACACTTGGCTCACCCGGGGCACTCGGCCCCCTGGGACTCTCGGCTGACCTGGGGCACTCGCCCCCCTGGGATACTCGGCTCACCCGGGGCACTCGGCCCCCTGGGACACTCGGCTCACCCGGGGCACTCGGCCCCCTGGGACACTCGGCTCACCCGGGGCACTCGGCCCCCTGGGACACTCGGCTCACCCGGGGCACTCGGACCCGTGGGACACTCGGCTCACCCGGGGCACTCGGCCCCGTGGGACACTCGGCTCACCCGGGGCACTCGGACCCGTGGGACACTCGGCTCACCCGGGGCACTTGGCCCCCTGGGACACACGGCTTACCCGGGACACCCTGCCCCTTTGGGGGGTACGGCTTACCCGGGGCACATGGCCCCCCGGGGACACTCGGCTCACCCGGGGCACTCGGCCCCCTGGGACACACGGCTCACCCGGGATCCCCTTCCCCTTTGGGGGGTACGGTTCACCCGGGGCACATGGCCCCCTGGGACACTCGGCTCACCCGGGGCACTCGGACCCCTGGGACACTCGGCTCACCCGGGGCACTGGGCCCCATGGGACACTCGGCTCACCCGGGGCACTAGGACCCTTGGGACACTCGGCTCACCCGGGGCACATGGCCCCTCTAGGGTGTTGGGGTCGCATATTGGAGGCGCCGCACTAGCTCCTTGCTAGCATGGCGGGAAGGCTGGGACAGCTGCAGTTGGGCTGAGATGGTTGCAGGCGGGGGGACCACCTTCAAAGGTGTCTCGTTCGGTGTGGGAGCGGAGCAGCTGCAGACATGGAGGCTAAGTTCTGATAAAAAGTTAATTTAAAATAAATAAATAAATAGCTCTAACTGGTTTGGCTAAGGTGGATAGAGCGTTGGCCTGCGGACTGAAGAGTCCCAGGTTCGATTCTGGTCAAGGGCATGTACCTTGGTTGTGGGCACGTCCCCGGTAGGGGGTGTGCAGGAGGCAGCTGATCGATGTTTCTCTCTCAGTGATGTTTCTAACTCTCTATCCCTCTCCCTTCCTCTCTGTAAAAAATCAATAAAAGCCCTGGCTGGTTTGGCTCCCAGGGCTTTTATTGATTTTTTGACACTTCATCCTAGTGGGTAGAGTGTCAATCTTCGACTGAAGGGTCCCAGGTTCAATTTTGGTCAAGGGCACATGCCTGGGTTGCAAGTTGAGTCCAACGTGCAAGAGGCAGCCAATCAATGATTCCCTCTCATCATTGATGTTTCTATCTCTCTCTCCCTCCCTCTCTCTTCCTCTCTGAAATCAATAAAAATATATCTTTTAAAAAATATATAAAACATATTTTTTTAAATAATAAATAAATAAATAGCTTACACTTCCCCCAAACAGTAAGTGCCTAATTAGATCAGAAGTAAAGTAGGAACAGAGAGTTCTGGGACAATACCAACCTAGGAAAAGGCACAGAATCAGGAAGGGAGGACAGCCATTCAATTCCGCGGCCCCGTGTAGACGTCGGCAAGCACCAAGCCAGGACCTGGACCCTCGGCAAGGAAAGGGACGGGGCCGTGCTGCTGCCCCACCCGCTCGCCATCAACACGCAGGGACCGTCCCGGGACAAAGGGGAGCAAAACCGACACGGTGAGCTCCTCGGGGCCCAGCAACTGTCCTGGTGTCCCTGGGCCGGCCGCCCTCAGAGGCAGCCTTCGGGTAAGAGGGGCTCTTGGGCGGGTCCTGAGGAAGCCTGGGCTGCCTGCTCCCCACGGGGGATGTGCGCCCGGAGGGGCAGGGGCGCGAACGCCCCGCCCAGCGCTCTTCCGGCCAACACGTGCCCCGCTTCGAACGCCACGGCTTCCGACTCGGATCAATAGCAGCATGTTGGCCTGCCCTGGGGGGCCAGGGACACCCCTAGCTCCTCTCCGGAAGCGTTCACTCCCACTCGTTCCCCAAACCCATGGGGACCCAGGCGGCCGGAGGGTCGTGCCCCCGGGAGGCCAGGTCTTCCCGCAGAGCCACGCCGGTCTCAGGGCGGAGGCCCGTGGGCTCGCTGGCCCAGCCGCAGGCGACTCGGTGCCTGCGGACAGGCAGGGTCTCACCAGGAGCAGCAGCGGGACCGGACCACGGAAAAGAGCGGTGACAGTTCATCAAACAGCCAGGCCACGGGACAGGGACATCGGGCACCCCGTCCCTCTGTGGCCGGAGGGGTGGCCGGGCCTGCCCGCCTCCCGCAGGGCGCCTCCTCGGAAGCCGGTGCAGAACGTTCCGAGGTCCCGAGACCCCGAGGTCACCGGCCCCTGCTTTGCCACGGAAGACGCCAGGCCGAAGCGGGGTCTGGTCTGGTTTCAGGGGGGCGGATAGAATGGTTTATGGGTTTACTCTCACAAATGCATGATTGTTTTTAGGTTCCAGGAATAAAAGTAAATGCAGGGTTTATCCCTAACTGCGTGGAATAAAGGACGGGACTGAGGCTGGGGTCCACTCTGACTGCAGGGATGGGGCCGGGCACCGTCGCGAGCTGCAGGCTTGTCCCAGGAAGACCTCAGTGCTGGCCCGAGGCCGGGGCCCCCTGCTGGGCTGGCCTCACCCCTGCTCTCAGCTGGCCCTCCAGCCTCCCTCCCAACCTCTGCCTGTGCTTCGGTTTTCTCCCTAGGATGCCTCCCCAAACCCAGCCGTGTGTTCGCTGAGGCCATGGGGCGCCAGCTGGCCCACCTCAAACCCGGCAGAGCGCACATGAGGAGCACGCCCTCACCCCTGCGAGGCCACTGCCTAGGATTCGCACCAGCCTTGAGAGGGTGGGCAAGGACCCATCATAATTCGTTTTCTCGAAGCTTCCTTGTCAGAAGTGTCTATTTTTTTTTTTTTTTACTTCGGCTAATAAAAAGCTAGCTGTTACCTGGACATATGCAGCAGCTCCCCTCAGCCGCAGTTTCACTTTCTGTGGTTTGTTACCCACAGCCAACTGTGGTCCGAAAATATGAAATGGAAAATTCCAGAAAGAAACAATTCATAAGTTTAAATTGCCGTCACGCTGAGTAGCGGGGTGAAATCTCGCTACCTCCCTCGCGCCCAAAGGTGCCTCCTCCCTCCACGGCATCTCCATGCCACAGACAGACCCTTCCCGCCGTCAGTCACAAGGCAGCCTCTTGGTTATCAGAGACACCGTGTTCTCATAACTTATTGCAGCGGATGGCTATAACTGTTCTTCTGTTGTTGGTTACTAGATTGATGCACTGATAGGGTCTCTATTGGCTGCTGACTGCTGGCTGAGGCCTCCCCCCACCCCCGCGCTGGCCCCGCCTCCTGGTCAAACTCCTGGATGACCTCCCAAGTTGAGGTACAATGTGCATACTACACTTTTATTATATAGGATATTGTTCATCTCTTCCTATGCTCGCTTTATAAATTAAACTTTATCATAGTCACGGATTTAGGACAAAACAGTGTAGCTAGGGTTTGGTTCTATCCATGGTGTCAGGCATCCCCCATGGATAATGGAGGATGATTGTAATGATATACATTCATTTCTTTGTTCAACACATTTGTTGTGTCTGCGACTGCTTTAGGGATCAGGACCCAACAACTGACAAAGTCCTTAGCCTCACAGAACTTAAATCTGGTGGCAGAGAAATTCAACAAGTGAATAACAACACAAGCACACGAATGAACTGTCACCCGGGGGTGAGTTCTGTTAGGAAGAGATGAGACCGGGTGTGGGGACAGTCTGTGCAGGCGTTACTCGATCGGAGTGGATAACGGCAGCCTAAGGGTGACATTGGCGTTGTATCAAATGAAGTGTGGAGGCAGCCCTTCTGTGGTCGGCGTATTTCTCTCTACGTGACTGTGTCTCCTGGCAGACTAGGTATTGTGCAGTGGGACCCAAGTCTGGCATTTGAATGTAAGGACCCTGGCACAGGCCCCGGATGAACGTCTAGCTGCCTGCATGTTAAAAGTACTCAATCAGCCGAAACCAGTTTGGCTCAGTGGATAGAGCATTAGCTTTCAGACTGAAAGGTCCCGGGTTCGATTCCGGTCAAGGGCATGTACCTTGGTTTCTGGCACATCCCCAGTAGGGGGTATGCAAGAGGCAGCTGATTGATGATTCTCTCTCATCCATGTTTCTAACTCTATCCCTCTCTCTTCTTCTCTGTAAAAAATCAATAAAATATATTTTTTTTTAAAAAAAAAAGTACTCAATCAATACGTCTTTGAAAATCTTACTAGAGGAGCTAACTCAACCTCTAACATTGGGTCACCACCCTGTGATGATGTAGATCTTCGACTCTGTGTGGCTCCAGCGGGAAAGGACCAGAGAGAAATGATGCTGGAGAAATGCCAAGATGCTCTCGTCGAATTACCTGGCTGCACATTTAAGCCAGGGTAGAGAAGACCATGTGGATATGGACTCGCCTATGACAAGTGGATGTGAGGAAGGAAGGGACCACACTGGGTAGAGCCATGATTTCAGTCCATCAGAACGGATCCCAAATTAACTAGGTGAACAAACGAAGAGCTACAGAGGCAGCTGTGTAGCTAGTGAGGGAAGAGAGGGGTTCTGTGTCTCCCCCATCTCAATCCAGCAAAGGCTGTCTTGGTGTGAGAATGGCATCCTGAAAAAGAGAAATAACTTTTAAAAAATGTTCTCCAGCTCTAGTTATGGACATCACAGGTCACTGCAGCTGGGTATAAAATCTCAGGCTGTTGGCAATACGGCCTCCAGCAGCCATTTCTCCAGAAGGAACCCTGTCCTCGGGCTCATGGCAGGTGGCCCTCCAGTCCCCACCAGGCATCTCCAGGAGAAGCTCACTTTTCCCAGGGCCTCGGTCTGATTCCTCTCAGTGGACAGTCCTACAAGTTAATCATAGAAAGTGAGCCTACGCCATTTCTTAATTGAATGCAAAGGCATATACCATGGTGAAATCAGATTCTTTTCTAATAGAGATTTTAATAGGAAGAGTATTTCTATTCAATGGATGGCCAATAATTGTGGTAGAAACTGTATCTGCTGGGAACAGTGAGGGTGTGATCCATCGGGATTGGTTGTTTCCCTGCTGCCTCTGAACCGACCTCTCTCAGAAACATAAGAACTAAAAGTTGGATTTCAACAACTGTGCCAAAAAGACATCCCATAAAGAATGAGAACAAATGGAAACCTTCAAAGGCAAGTTGTGTGCTGTTCTCCATGCTTTTTAAGTAAATCGTTAAAAGGTGGGAATTGGAGTTGTTGGTACGATGAGTGAAGAAGATCACCACCAAACATGTGGCATTTGATATGAAATTAAACAGAAGCCACAGAGGGAGGTAAATTATGTTTCTCTTCCCACACCAATGGAAATGCCTCAAGTGCACTGGCACCGTTGAGGATGTTGACTTTTCCCTCTAAGTGTTTAATTTTTCCTAGAAACCATAGAAATGAACTGATTTTAAAGTGTGGCTTTCAGGAACAAAGATATTTACTGACATGCACAAAACCAGGTTAGTAAAAAGTTTGAACAACAAAATATTTTTAAAGAAATAAATTTCATTATTTTCACCTGTACATATAAAAGATAATCTTCTAATAGTCCTTAGAAAGTTTGCTTTAATGAATAAACAAAGACGAACTGCCATTAGCAAATTACTACTGACATACTGACATATAGAGCTTGAGAATATATTTTTATCTTAAAGCCATCATTGTCCCAAATCTTGTTTTTTCTAATTTACTTAAGTTATGTAATAAGTAAAAAAAAAAAAAAAAAAAAAAAAAGGAACTATGATTCTTGCTCCAAAGATCTAAAATTTATAATCACTACCTTTTAAAACCTCATTTTCCTGATCTTCACATACACACTGTGAAGGTAAAACACAGGCTACCCAATGTAATTGACTTCCTTTAATCAAGACAGATGGTCAAATGGAGAACTTTCTAACCCATTAAAGTAGGTGAAGGAAGGAAAAGTATGTGCAAGTAAACTATCTGAAATCGCCCACTCCAATATTGCAACAAAACTAGGGAATCCCCTGGCCTGTGTGGCTCAGGTGGTTGGGCATCGTCCTGTGCACTGAAAGGCTGCTGGTTCGAATCCCGGTCAGGGTGCATGTCCAGGTCTTGGGCTCAGTCCCCGGTAGAGGGCATGTCGGAGGCAGCCAATGGATGCTTCACTCTGACATCAATGTTTCTCTCTCTTAAAAGAAAAATCACTAAAAAACAACAACCAAGTAACAGTCAGTTTCCCCCAATTCTTTAGAACATTCTTGACCTCATTTGAATAATTTAATCATCCATTATTAAGGATATGCTTGACCTCGTTTGAATAACTGGAATTTCAACATAAATTTTCCACAATTAGCCAAAGGGTTTCTGTGACTTTTCAACACTAAATATAGAAATGAAATTGGTTGCCACATGGCTTGTATTTTCATTTGTCATCTGAACCAAACTTTAAAACCACTTTAAATTCCTCTGAATGTTTTATGAGCAGCATTTGGTGTCTGAGTATTGCTCAGGAGCTGACTCCAGATTGCCATCCAAATTGCCAGCCTGCCTGTGCTTTAGACCTTTCTACTGCTGTGGTGATAAAGGAAGTTAATTTTTCCTTGTTATCCAGAGAGTGGAGGGATAGTAAGGAGGATAAAACTTCATCTCTTTGAAGCCACTTTGTCCTTCATTTTTACAAAATTCCTTATGGGTAAACACACAGGGGAGATCATTGGGAGGCTGAGAGATGAATGAAGGTAATGATAAAGAGTGTGTTTGGAGGGTGAACCTGGGGTTCACATCCTCGAGACTGGAAGTCCTGGCCATGACAGCAGCTCTGGACACACGGCAAGACAAAGCCCAGTCCAGGAGGACCAGGGAGGATCAGACTTAACCAGACAGATCTGATTCGGAATCCAAGTCAGCTTCCCTGGTTCCACACGAGGCACCTTGCACAGGATGACAACTGACAACTCACCGTGCGGTGCTCCCTCTCGTGACTGGTGTGTATTGACTTGCAATGTGGAAGAGAATCCTTTACGGAATACCTTCTGACGCCGGAACTGGACAATCAGTGGGTCCGGGCTGCCTGTCTCCACCTGGGCCCGTTCAGCAGAGACAGGGCTGAACCATATTGAGTGTTTATTCCAATACTGCCGGCGGCATGGGAGAAGAGATGGTCACCCACAAAAATCTGCTCTGCACCCCAACCCATAAACCAGCTGTTTATATGGGTAGAAGGATGAAGATTACATGGGGAAGTGGCTATGCCAAATGGACAGTTTACAGGTCATGTGGGCTGTGGATTTGCAAAGGCCTGTGGGTATGCAAAGGCTGGGGGTCTTCAAAGGGCTGGCCGCTCTGGTTTCTGCAACAAGTTGGTCATCTTTCCATGCTAACAGGCAGCCCCCTGGTGGGGAGGATGAGCTGTGTTTCCAGGTGAGCTCCCAGGTCCCACTGCAACTCCCAGCCAGGTTAGAATGCACCTTCTTTAATCAGAACAAAATCCCGGTTAGCAGAGCAAGGTTCATATTTCTTACAATTATAGCTGGTCCCCACCACCCTATTTCTGCCCCCATCAGTGCTAGGCTAGCAGATGTGAAAAACAGCCCAGCAGGCCTTCCTAGCATCCCCAACCACGCCGCCACGCACCAGCCAGTTCTTGATTGCAAACCACAGAATCCACCCGGTATCGTTTAGGGAGAAAAAAAAATAATCTATTAAGATATGCTAGCTCACACAACCATTAGACTAGCTGGAAAGACAGATTCGGATGGAGGCTTTCAGGAGTAAAGCCCCAGACCACACGGAACTGAGCCGGGGAGACCCCTCCTGCCGCGCACGAGCCCCTGTGACAGGCAGAGCGGCGCCGTGAGCGCCCTGTGCCAGCAGCTCTTACGCCACAGGGCTGGCCGCCGCCTCCTGCTGGCCACGTCTGAACTGAGGTTTTGTGTTTATGTTGGTTGTGGATCCCAGGCCTTATCCTACTCTTACTGGCCAGCTCCACGCTCTTCACAAGGATGAACTCATTTAACCACCCGTGGAGGTGGGCCAGCCATTATCCCCGTTATAGAGGGGGGACTGAGGCGCATAGCGATCGCCCCGCTAGTCTAAAATCACCGACTGCACAAGGCAGAGCTGAGATTTGAACCCAGACCGTCTGGTCACCATAAAACAAGCAGATTGTCAAATGACAGCGGGGAGGGGAAGGAGACCTGGGAGGAGATAGGAGAACAACCGAGGGACTGGTATGCATGAACATACAACCATGTAACATGTAAGTACAACCAATGAACACAGAACTCTGGGGAGGGAGGGCATAAATAGGAGGTGTGTGTGGGGGGGGGCAATGGTAAACTATGTACACAGATAATACCTTAATAAAATAAAATTTAAAAATAAAAATAAAAATAAAATAAATAAAATGGAGAAGAAAAAAAAAGAGGAGGACGGAAAGACAGTTGTGTCTGTTTTGTCCCCCCGCCCCTCCAGCTTATAACTCATTTGCATCTGTATTTGCATTCATTTGACGGAGGGAGAAGAGTTCAGAGAGGGATGAGGTGGTGAGGACGCAGGTGTGAAGCCCGGAGCCAGGAAATTAGTCCAGGCAACAAACTTCACCAAATACCACCTTCGGCGCACCAGGCCCCGGGCTTCTGGGGGGGCACGTGATGATGAGAGGCGCCCCTGGCTGTGATGGTGGCAGAGTGACTCCCACAGAGAGGTCAGAGGTCGTGGTGGGGACGGGAAGAGGTGGCACAGGGGGAGGAAGCAGTTTCGTGTTCGGGCGAGCAGGAGGTGAGTGAAGAAAACGAGGCTGCAGAACCGGAGGCCAGACCCCGGAGGGCTCCCACGCCGGCCCAGCCCACCGTGTCCCTCGTGCCGAGAACGTGCTTGGCTCGGTGGTAGGTTGAGTGGATATTTGTAGAATGACTGGAGGGGGGAGGCCATTGTCCCCCCTAAATCCGTCCTTTCCTTCTTCCTGGGCACATGGCACTCCGCCAGCAACTACTTGTCCAGCCTCCTTTGCAGCTAGATGTGGCCACGACCCCACTGGTGGACTGTGAGCAGAAGTTCCGTGTGCCCTGATCCCAAAAAACAGACCGGGCAGCCACGCAGCCTCATGCTCACACGTCACTCCGCTGTGGCCGCGGCAACGGCACACCGGGAGCCGCCCTGCGAGAAGCTGGTGTCCCCCCTGCCGGCCACGCCATCCTCATCCTCATGAGTAATGCCCGTGGACTCCTGGGCTACGGCGGGCCGTCCTTGTTGTCCCAGGGACCTGCCCTCATAGTCACCCACCAGGATAAACCCGCACTGGTCCTGCAACAGCTGAGGGCCCAACGCCCTCCGTTATCCTTTTCCCAAAAGATTTCTAGCAATTCTTGCCTAAGAGACACATTTTGGAAAAGTCGCTTGGGCAGCAATTTGAAGCATTGGAGGAAGACAAGGTGAGGCTATGGCATTAACTCGGGTAAGAGATGGTGACAGGAGTGACCATTCCAAAACAAGAGATTATCCTCCCCTCCCACCCCCACCCCCACTCCAGCCGAACTCTCTGCCGACGCCCCTCCCCCAGCTCTTCTACGGAGAGTCACCGGGCAGAGGCTGGACCGATGCAAGAGACACCCAGAGATGCCGATACTCGGCGGCCTGCTGGACGGTGGTGATGCGTGAGACCGGGATGAGGCTCAGGGTGCCAGCCCCAGAGCGGGTGAGGGTTGGTGTCCTTCCTGGAAGCGCAGGAAGGAAAGAGGCCGTGGGGCGTCGAGACAGCCAGATGAGTTGAGGGTTTGTGTTAGCCCAGGAGGGACTGTCCAGAGGCACAGGGTCCGGTCCCGGAGACAGACCTAAGGGTTGGACCTGCCAGTTATCTCTTTTATTTTATTATCTTAAATCCTCACCTGAGAATATTTTTCCCATTGATTTTCAGAGACAGTGGAAGGGAAGGAGGAGGAAGGGAGAGAGAAAGAGGGAGAGAGAGAGAAAGAGACATGAGAGAGAGAGAGGTGTGAGAGACGTATCAATTGGTTTCCTCTCACATGCAACCTGTCTGGGGCCAGGAACTGTACCTGCAACTTTTCAGTCCACGGGTCAACGCACTAACCACTGAGCAACTGGCCAGGGCAACTCTTGTTGATGGAGCGTGGACTGACGCTGCCACAGAGATCCTGCAGGAAGACGCGGCGCCGTCAGACCCGGCTTCTTGCTGGGTTGGAGGTACTTTTGCTGCACGTCTGGGGCTGCCGTAAGCCCGAGTCCCCTTTCGGCTCGGCACGGCATCAGCTGCCGGGAGGAGGCACCAGCTCAGTGACGGGAAGCCCTGCCCTCTGACTGGCTGTGTGCGGCCCAGAGAGCTCGCCCTCATCCACGTGCCGTCATGCGCCAGGGTTTCCTTTCTTGTCATCAGAATGAGGCTTTCCGGTGACAGCCCGAAGCCGGAGAGACCCCCCCCCCCCCGGAACTCCCACAGCGGGGTGTCAGGAGGAATGTGGGCCAGCCTGGGCCAGCCTGCCTCTTCCAGAGGGAAATGGAGATGTCCTCTTCTCCTGCTTTGGACTTTCCGCGGCTAGTCCAACCAAACACGGGGCCCGAAGACCCTGCGTCCCGTTCCTCTCCACACGCGTCGCCCTCAGGACAGCTTTGTGCTGGCGAAGGACCCCCAGCCTCCCAGAACGAGGACAGACACGTAGAGGATGAGGTCCGCTTGTTACCGTGGGGAGTCATCACGTCTGAACTGTGGCCCCAGCCATTGCACTGTCACGGCCGGTCAGCGGTCACGGTCACGTCTGAACTGTGGCCCCAGCCATTGCACTGTCACGGCCGGTCAGTGGTCAAGGTCACCGGGTCACCTCTTGCTCTGCAGCCACCAGCAAGCCCCCGCCTCTTCCCGCAGCTCAGCACACACTGCTGGCTGGGGTCCCGCCACTCTGGGCCGAGTCGCCATCTTCCCTCGCACCCACCCCTTCCCAATGGGCTCAGCATCCCAGCTGAGGGGCTTCCCGTCCCGAGAAGACGTGGGTGAAACGACCTCTCGGGGAAGACCTGGCTGTGCGGCTGAGACGCTGAGGAGGGCGGCCATGCCCTCTGCCGCATCCTGCTGGGGTGCCAGGCACGGCAGCGGGCACCCCACAACTCCACTCCGGCCTCTGTGCCTTTGGGTGGTCTCGGCACCCGGACTGTCTGCTCCCGTGAGGCCGGGGGGCGCTGGGTGCTAGAGCGTTCCCGGTGGGAACCCGTGGCCCTGCCCCCCGGAGCCCACCTTCATCTAAGAGGAGCCGTCACTGTGGTCTCTTCGGAAACAGGGGCCCAGGTCACGTGTCTCTAGGGTCCTTGTCCGCCGAGAGCGTCGGCGACCTCGCACCTGAAGCAAAGCAGGACGTGGGTTGGGCAGTGGCTGGGCACAGCCTGGGACGTGGCTCTGCGACGCCCAGCAGAGCAGCTGGCCCTTGTAGGCCCGTCCTGCCGGGAAAGGTGGTGGCCTGGGCGTCTCTCAGTGTTCTGATTAACCCCCCTGGTCCCTTTCCAGAGCATCCTATCTCTCAAGCTCAGACAAGACGGGGCCTCACACTCTGGGCATTCTTCCACGACTGGCAGCCGTAGGAACGCTGCTAGGCGGCTGTCCTCACAAATGCTTCCGCAGACTTAAACTTGAACAGATCTGACCGCAATGGATTAGGGAGCCCGGATTATGTTCTCTGCCCACAGGTTTAGGAGAACTGCAAACCTGAATTGCTGACCCGGAGGCTCCAAGAATGAACCAAATGACCTTGGTGGAGGTCGCTGGGCGGAGCTCAGACCCCCGGCACAGCCCTGCCTCGCTGCCCAGAGAGTCGCACGGCAGGTGCGGGGTACCCCTCCGGGCAGAGGAACCCCACGCCCGTCTCTAACGCTGGAACCCCTGGCTGCTCTGTGCCCAGCGCTCGAATTCTCTTTCCTGAATGACTCCTGCTTTCAAGAGCTGCCCCCTCGCCCAGATTTCTTGCAACCAGATGGTGGCCGGGCACCACGCCACAGAATACGACGCAGCCGCTGAAAATCCCACCGCGGGAAAGCCCTCGCAGCACGGAAAGGTGCCCGGTACGTCCCCGGCTCCCCGCTCTCAGCCAGTCTAAGACGGTCACACATTTTATTCTGGCCCCTGCTTCCCGGCACGCCGCCCACACCACTTCCTGCGCGAGGCACGGCCGTGGCCCGAGTTCCAGGAACGGCTCACAGGTAGGGGCGGCCTGCTTCCTGTCGGCCGGCGGAAGGCTAGACACACTGCCCTCTTCCTGGAGAGGCCGGGGGGCGGCCTGGCCAGCTGTGGGCTGCCCGGCGCACACCTCTCGCCGGGGCTGGAGGCAGCCTCCGGGGGGCGCTGTCCGTAGCGAGGGCTGGGGTGAGGGCTGAGCCCAGCCGTGGCGTGAGGGCTGGGGCATGTGGACAGGAACGCGAGCGCCGAGGCTCGGTGCTGCCTGCAAAAGTGGGCGGCCGGGATACTTCGTCCGAAAAGCAAACAAGAAAGCAAACGAGTTGGCATGTAGAGTTGGTGCAGGGCCGGGAACTCGTAAGTTCTCAGCAATGCCGACGCCAGGAGTTGAAGGCCCGCCTTTGCCCCGGTCTTTCTCCCCCGGGAGAGCAGTGGGGGGGTGTCACTTCTCTGTGAGATGTGGTGCGGAGGGGACCCCTGAGGGGTGTCCTAGAGGAAAAGAAAGCCCAGGATGGAGCGAGGGGGCGGCCGAAGGAAGAGAGGCAGCCGCGGGGCCGACAGGGCAGAGGCTCAGACCCCGGGACTCGTCCATCCACCGGGCACTTGGGCCAAAAGCACAAATTTAGTGCAAGGAAGGGAAACCATTGAGAGTCCTTACGGCGAGAGCGCTGTCTGCAGAGCCCGATGCAGAGCTGCCAGTGGGGGAGCAGTTCCAGCAGGTCCGCTCTGAGGGAGACACTGCCCCCCCCACACACACACACACACGCACACGCACACGCACACGCACACGCACACACAGCCCCTGCTCTCCTGGAGGGGAGGCAGGGAGAGCTCTGGGCCTGGCTGGCGGGCTGGTGGACCCACCCAGAAAGATGAGCCTGCTCCAGGAGAACAAGGCTGTGGGAGGGGCGTGAAAGGAGGGAGAATGAACACAGGTCTCCAGGAGGACGTCCCCTCCCGCCCTGCTGGCCGCCTGTTCCACTGTCGCCTTCTCAAGCAGAGAGCAGTGTCTCTTCCTCCCTCCTTCCCTCCCTCCCTCCCTCCCTCAGGTGCCCATCGACCTCCTGCTCCTCCTCCATCCCATCAGGTTCTGCGTCCCGTCCCTTTGCACTTTCCAAGAAATGACAGACTTGGGCTCAGTTGAGAATGGGGACCTCTAACTCAGGCTGTCTACAAGGGCCTGTGGGCGTCTGCTGGCCCTGTCCCCGCGGACTCTGCACCCGCAGTGAGGGGCCAGGGCATTCCTCCTCCCCCAGCTGCCTCCAGCCACCCTTTCCTGCAAAAAGCCCGTGTCTCTGGTCTGGAGGCCACAGAGGTTTGGGTGGCAAATACGAGGCACTGTCTCATCTCATCGCGGCCAGTTATGTCCTTATTCTGAGAAAGGAGTCTGGAGGTTCTGCAGATGCTGCTAAACTCTGCGCCCACCGCAGGCTGGAGCCCAGAGAGGGGGCTGGGGAATGGGGTGGCGGCCCACTGAGCCTCGGGACACGGAAGAAGATCTGTGGGTGCCAGGCTGGACACGGGGGACCCCTTCACTCATTCGCCCATGCACACCCAACGTTCACCGGCAGCGGCGCCACCTGCCAGGGGGACGGAGAGAGACGCGCTGGTCTCCAGGAGACCGCCCTCCAGGAAGGAGAGGCACGGGAGGGGACTGTGTCCCGTGACGGTTGCCGCCGGACCAGGTAGCCCGGGAGGAAGCAGTGCATGCCGTGGGGTGGGGAGAGGCTGCTGGGAGGAGGGCAGCGCCCAGGTGAAGGTGTCCACGGCCACGCATGGCGTGTCCTGGGCTGCAGAGCGGTGCCTCCCGCAGCCAGCACGCCCGCAGCCCATCGCTGAGAGCATTCCGCCTCCCGCGCTCTGCTGTCCCAGCTCCTCCAACCTCTTTCCACCCACCGTCCCCCCTCCGGTTTGTGCATCGGAGCAGTTAGCACAGGGACCACGGCAGGAGAGGAGGAGAGGCTGCGTGACCCCAAGGGAAGCCGCTGCTGAGCCCCCGCAGCCCTCACACGGCTGCCTCCCTCTTCTCTCCCTCTCTCACCCGTGACCTTGGCAAAGAAGAGGGAGAAAACTGAGCAGAAACAGGCAACGGATGACAACGAAGAGAAAGGGATGTCGAGGCACACTCTCCCCACACCCTCCCCCCCTCTCCCCCACCCTGCCCTGCCCAGCTGCCTCCGAGGCCATGGTCCCTGACAGCTTTCTCCCCTCTGTTCTCACTGGGCCTGGCGCTGCACCCGAGCACTCCCCTCGTCCCTGCAGAGCCGAAGACCCCCAGGAGCTGGGGGTGGGGAGTGGGGAGTCTTGGCCAGGGTCCCTTTCCCAGAGGCAGCAGGCTCCCTGCTCTCCGTGGGCCCCAGGAGCCAGGGGTGCAGAGCGGAGGCAGGTCAGCGCTGGGGGAAACAGAGACAGAAATGGAGACACCCTGTTCTCCGTCCTCCTGACGGAGACAGCAAGCGTCCTCTCTGGGGAGCCTTCCTGACGGCCCCCACGCCCCCAGGCACTATCAGTTTGCACTCACAGACACCCTCTTAGAACTGCGGCCATGGCCGGTAGCTCAGTGGTTAGAGCACCGGCCCGTACCAAAGGGTGGTGAGTTCAATTCCTGATCAAGGGCACGTACCTCAGTTGCAGGCTCGCTTCTTGGCTGAGTAAGGGTGCACGCTGAAGGCAGCCTGTCAACGTGCAGTCAATGTGTCTCTCTCACATCTCTCTCTCTCTCTCTCTCTCACACACACACACACACACACACACACACACACACTTCCTCCTTCCCTCCCTCCCTCTGTTCCACTCTCTCAGAAAAACATTGGGAAAAAATATCCTCAGGTGAGGATTAACAAAATTATAAAAATAAAATAATAAAATAAGGTAATAGAGGTCATGCCTTCCAGAGGTCAAACCCTTACATCTAGCATTTCCGTGTCTCAGAGCCACTCCGTACAGTAAGGATCTTCATCTCTACTTTACAGGTAAACTGAGGCCGGGGTCAGCCAAAGTGCAAAGCCCACCCCGCTCCTCCCCTGCCGGTGGCTGCTCCCCCCTGCATGCACGCTCGCTGGCAGGACTGGTCTTGGGATTCCTGTGGCTGGCGGAGGAGGGTCGGCCGTGGCGGGGGCCGGGACGAAGGAGCTACACGCAGACACGCGGCTCCCGCAGCAGTCATTGGCACGAGGCTACATGGAAAGCCGCCATAAGGCAGCCAGTGGCTAAACAAAGGCAACCTGGATAAATCCTTGTCTGTCTGCATTCCACACCGACAGGCTCTGAGCTCCTCGGCGGGCGGACTGAGGGACAGAATGGGCCGGCCACACTGGCCTTGTGCCGTCTGTCCAGGCAGTGGATCCCCGTGACCTTGCGGGGCCGTGAAACCACCAGGGGGCGCCACGTCTCACAGACTGTTTCTACGCAGCGGGGGGCCTCCTGCGGGGCAGGAGACGGACTCCGAAAAGGGAGCCGTTTCTTAGGAATCCCTGAGAATAAAATGCCCAATACCGGTGGAGGTGCTCTAGAAAATTAATAGGACGCAGAGAAGTAGGCCTCCTTCCAGACCCTCCCGCTGGCTGGCTGACCTCTCCCGCCGGGATGGCATTCCGTACGGACACCCCCGAGGGGTGAGGGGCACGGCCAGGGCTGCTGCCTTCTCGGGCTGGTGACAGCATTCTCCCCAGACCCCTGATGGAGCGCTCTCTGTCGCTGCTGTTGAGGACCCTGTGGTCTCCAGGAATGTCACACTTCCCTTTAGCAGCAGGAAGCATTCCCCCGCTGCCCTCTTTGCTGCAGCAAGGAGACTGCAGTGTGAGTCAGCACTCGCCCTGTGGCAGCTGGGCCTGGAGCCTGGAGCCTGTGCTCCCAACGCTGCTGCCTCCCCCCACCCCCACCCCCGGGTGCCACCGCCACCTCAGCATCACAGCCAGGCCTGCTGGTATGCACCAGGGCACCCACTGAGCAGCCCATAACCCTCGGCCCCCAAAGCCTCCGGGTACAGTCAGAGCAGGCTCCTGGCAAACAAACCCTCAACAGGACAGCCTGGGAGCTCCTGGTCCTGGGGCCGAGCACCGCAAGGCCTGCATCCCTCCCTCCGCGAAGCGTCCTCCCCCGGCTGCCCTGCCCCCGGCTGCCCTCCCCAGGCAGGGGTGGGCTGCCTCGCCCTGAGCCCCTCGGAGCTGGGGCTCCCTGGCTGGAGTGACTGGCCGGAAGCCCGGGCTCTGTGCACTCCTGGAGGTCAGTGAGCTCCTTGAGAGCAAACCCTCCGGGCTCCGGCACCCCAGAGCCGCGCCCACACAGTAGGTGCTCCGTCCGTGTCGATGGCTGAGGATGCAGCATCGCACTCCGCCCGCCCCACCTGCCGCGTCTCCTCTCCTCTCCTCTCCTCTCCTCCCCTCCCCTCCCCTCCCCTCTCCTCTCCTCTCCTCTCCTCCCCTCCCCTCCCCTCCCCTCTCCTCTCCTCTCCTCTCCTCCCTTCCCCTCCCCTCCCCTCTCCTCTCCTCCCTTCCCCTCCCCCTCCCCTCCCCTCCCCTCTCCCCTCCTCTCCCTTCCCCTCCCCTCCCCTCCTCTCCCCTCCTCTCCCCTCCCCTCTCCTCTATGAACACCTCCAGGGCCGGGAGCAGAGCAGGCCTGCCTCCCGTTGGAACGTGGCTGTTGGAATTGCTCCCCACCCCGAGGCCAGAAGACTGGGCTCCGAGGGGAGGCACGCAGCCACCCCAGCCACGCCGTGACGGTCACGGGCTCTCGGATGTGGGCTCGGCACTTCTGGGGGAGTGGCCTCAGCTCCCAGGGGATGAGGGTCCGGCCTTTTTCACTGGGGTGGTCGCTGAGCTTCAGAGGCTGAAACGGAAATCAGGGAGGGGGCTCCTCATTCCCCAAGAACGCCTGCTTCCGTCTGACCGTGTGCTGGCCCCTCTTCTCTCCCTCTCTCTCTCCCTTTCTCCCTCTCTCTCCTCCTTTCTCCCTCCCTCCCTCTCTTCTCTCTTCTCTCCCTCCCTCCCTCTCTTCTCTCTTCTCTCCCTCCCTTCCTCTCTTCTCTCTCCACCTCTCTCTTCCTCTCTCTCTTCCTTTCTCTCTCTCTCTCTCTCTCTCACACACACACACATACACACACACACACACACACACACACATACACACAGATTACATGCGTTGAACGTGGTGCTAGAAGAAACGCAGGCAGGCCGTCACTGCTGAGGATCTCAGCGAGCCTGAGGACAGAGGGGCAGCAGCCTCAGGTCACACCGCCGGCCGGCTGGCGTCCCTGAGTCCCAGCCCATGGCCCCCTCGCTCCATTACGAGGTCAGTGTGTGCTCTGCTTGGTTGTGCTTGCTCACTTCTGTTTATGACTAACTCTTCAGAAGGGACCCCCCCCCCGCCCCCCGCCAGGTCTTCTCTCCGAGCGGGTGTAGCTTTGCCCTGCAAAGCCCGGCTCCTCCAGCAGGGCTCTCCTCGAACCCTGCTCCCGGGGACAGTCTCAGCCCACCGGGCCCTGGGGTAAGCGACAGGCATGCTGACCACACCCAGAGACCCGGACATGGTGCGACCCCTCCCCCCTCTTGTGCTCTGAAGCCCAGAGGGCAGCCAGTGTTGGGACCCAGAGACACCCCGGAGACAGCAACGGGTGCCAAGGTCGTAGGGCGGGCTGAGCACGTGCACCGTGGTCACTGCAGCAGCCTGCAGGGCGCGTGGGGGGCGGGGGGAGACAGCTGTGTCTGGAGCAGTCGTGACCAGCCGTTCTGCTGCGCCCTTGGTGCCTCAGACTGCAGAGGTCTCTCATGACCTCTATCCTCCACCTGTTCCAGGGCAGGAGCGCCACCTGCTGGCTCTGACGCTTCCTGCCCGCAGAAACCATGTTTCCCGAAACCCGCAGTGCCCTCATTTCTGAGCAGCTCAGGGCCTGAGGGCAGTTCCCCCGCCGGGAGGGGGAAGGGGCGCCTATGAAACCACGCCAGTGCCCCAGGTCAGACCATGAACCCGTGACCTCCCCGGGAAAGCCCTGTGGAGCCAGCGGCCCTGTCTCTCCTGCCTGCTGCTCGCCCTGCCCACACAGAGTGCGAAGGAGCCTTGGCGACTGTCTAGCTTAGCGGGGGACCCCGTGGCCAGGGTCCGGCCGGGGCCCATTCCGTGCTAACACAGGCTGCACCCAATACAGCTCGGGCTGCACCCAGCAGCTCAGAGCCCGTTCTCTCTGCTGCGGGAGAAATTCTGCAGCGCAAGAGGCTCCTGCTCCTCAGCCAGCCAGGCGCTCCGTCTGCATGTGCTGCGTGCTGCAGCTGCCGTCTGCATGTGCTGCGTGCTGCAGCTGCTGTCTGCATGTGCTGCCTGCTGCAGCTGCTGAGACCAAAGGTGCCCTCCCTCCCCTGGGGGATCCCGGGCCCAGGGTGGAGGCTCCGAGTCTGAGTCCTGGGCCAGGAGCTTCCTGCAGTGGAACATCCGGGTGAGCGCCCGCCTCCCTCTCGCCGGGGCCTCAGAAACCGAAGCCACACCCCTGGTCGGTGAACGCTTCGGCAGTTTATAGATACGACATGCAATATGTAAATGTGCCAAACCAACATGATGTGCACCTTATACTTGGACAATTTATATGGCAATTCTATCTCCAAAAAAAAATTGTTTTACGCTGTCACCACCTACTGGTCCCCTGGGGGCCCCATTCCCCCAACGGACTGAGCGGGACACGGCTCCCGGGCCTGTCTTGGGCTCTCCTTTCCTCCTCACTGCTCCCCCAACCACACCAGCCTTTACTAAGAGATCAGTTTCCAATCACGCCAGCACAGAGATGAGAAAACAGGCATAATTTTGCAATCAACAGAGGTTCCTGGGATGTTTCTGGATGGTCACACGCTGGATGAAGGAGAAGGGCCTGGGTGAACGTGCTGGCCTTTGCCCTCGGCTCACCCCCGCCACGCCCCTCGGACGCGCGGCTGCCAGAGACACATTCCCGCCCAGGAGGCTCCGCAGCCCGCAGAGCCTCGCTTTCCCGCCTGTAAGAGGGGCGCAGTGACCGTGCTCACTGAGGCGACAGTGGGGACGAACTGGGCAGTGAGGTACGTGGGCCTCACACACAGGAAGCGCCGAGCAACTGTCGACCCAACCTGGACCAGCGGCCCTGGACCAGCCGCCCGTGGACTGCGGCGTGGGCCACGCGTGTGGTCTGATATTTTCCAGGAGAGGCTTTACAAAACGGGAAGAAGAAACCGGTGGAATCAGTGTCAGTCACACATCCTGCCTAACCGGGGTCCAAAGCACCGTCCTTTCACCACGGACTCCATACTAAAACCTAATGAGCTGTTGTACACTGTTATCACCCTCGGCTTGAGATCTGGCCTGGGTCTGTGTGGATAGCACACCTCGCTCCAGCTAACCACCTTCCGGCTCAGCAGCCTCCGGGCCCAAGGCTGGCCAGCGCTCTAGGCTCCACCCAGCTCTCCTCCCGCCTTCCTGTCTCCTGATTGGCCAGACCTGGAGCCAGAAGGCGGGAGATGCTCAGACAGCAATCCTGCCTTGGGTGGGCACATCTGCTGCTGCCCCCGCCAGCTTTCCCGGTGTCACTGCTGCCCCCAGAGAAGGTCCAGCGAGGAAAGAAAAGGGGAGAGCAATGGCAGACAGACGTTTGACTCCGTCCCTGCGTGCTCCCTGTAATTTAACGCCAAATCCAGCTTGGTTCGGTTTCCCTGGCAACCGAGAGCCCCGCTCTCCCAGCTCATCTGTCCGCCTTCTCAATGCGGGGCCCGCAGCACGCTCCCCGCCCCCCCCCCCAGACGGCTCAGCAGTGACCTTCTCGGGAGCCTAAGGCCAGGCTCGCTGTGCAGCCTGTCTGTCCGTCTGTGCCCCACAGACAACGCGGGAAAGGCAGGGTTCCGGAGCTTTCCACCCAGGCGTCCGCGGAAATGGGGAGCCCTGGGGAGCCCCCCGGGACGCCGAGGGAGAGGACGGCCAGAGACAGATGTGGTCGCTGGGGAGCCGGACGCCTCAGCAGGGGCACCTGCTCTGTACATGGGCCCGAGGGTGGGGATGGGGATGGGGATAGGGGGGCGGGGTTGTCAAGAGCCCTCAGAGCCAGCCTCCTTCCTCTCCCAGAGCCGCTCGCCTGGGGTCTGGGCAGCGGGTTTACTTCTGGCTCCAACACTGACGTTGACGCCGAGACGCTTCTTTGCTTCTGGCTCTGAGATGTGGAGCCTTCTAGAAACCCTCTGCCAGCCCGGCCATAGGCCGTGGTGCCCGAGACTGAGGTAAGGATAGTGTCCGCCGCTGCCCATCCAGGCCGCCTTCCTGCCCATAGCCTGAGGGTCGGGACAGACGCGCCTTCGAAGCCGGAAGCAGGGACGTCCAGCCCTTTCATGCCCTCACAACTCAAAATGCGTCACAGGATGTCCGGGACCCTGGTTTGTGCCGTGCTCACTCTGTCCAGAAAGATCTCTTCGAGACGCACACTGCCTCTCCCGGAGCCCTCGGCTGCCTCTCGTGGCTCTCGGAGTAAAACAGCTGTGTGTCTCTGAAGGGTGCCCAGGACCAAACCAGAGACGGTCGGACCTGCATCACCACCATTTGTCCACCAACCAGATCTGAAATACCATGGCTGACATGTACACGCAAGGATCTATTTGACATTGAAATTGGGACTCGAACTGTTGGCCTAGAAAGGAACCCACTAGACTGATTCATTTGCCTCTCAGCATAACCATTATGGCTTGTCACAGTTTAGGTTCTTACAAGGGTATTTCTTAGATCACATGACCTCACACATCTAGAGGGAATAATGAACAACATAGACTGGTGAACAAACACAGACCCAGAGAAAGAGAAGCAGCGATCAGACTCTCAACCCTCAGAGGGAAAGTAGGGGAGGGTGGGGGTAAGGGGAAGAGATCAACCAAAGGACTTGTGTGCATGCACTTGGGCCTAGCCAGTGGCCATGGACAACAGGGGGCTGGGGGCATATGTAGGGAGGGGTTTGGGAAGGGAATGGGGGGCTAAGGACAATTATGTGATACCATAATCAATAAAAATAAATTTCTTTAAAAACTAACCCTCCTTCAGGTGGCTGAGGACCCCAGCTGCCACTGCGGCCTGGCCTTGCCCTCCCCCCCAGCCCTCTCCCTCCCCCCGCCCCCTGAGCTGGGCACAGCCCCCTGGCCACCCCCCTCATCCTCAGGCCCAGCTCTGCGGCTTCTCCGGGTGCCACCGTGCGTGTACCAGCCTGGCTGTTCCCTGGCACACGTGTGTCCCCGAGTCACCACGCGGTCTCGCGCTTGTTGGCAGCACACGGTCACGGCCAGCTCTCCCCCTGGACATGAAGCTCTAAGAGCAGGAGGGTCTGCTGCTCGCGCCTGGCACTGGATCTGGTGCCGTTGGAGGACGCCCAGGGCGGCTCAGTGGTCAGTTCCACCCCTGAGCGACAGCCCGGAGCTCAGCCCCGGCTCCTCAGCCTCAGACCCGGCACTGGCTGACGATGACCTCCCGTGGTCCCGTGCAGACAGGCCTCAGAGCCCCACGGGGGAGCACGGTTCTCCGCTGAGCCGCAGACTCCCAGGGGCCGGTCCCGAAAGCACCCTTTCATCTTGAGCTAAATGTGACCTGGGCCCCGGGAACACCTTCTCAGCGGTCCTCCCTCCGAAAGGCCAGCGGGGTCACCTCCATCACACTCCATCACCTCCGAGCCGCGGCTCTCCGGCCTCGGGACGGGAGTTTGGCCTCTGGCAGAGCGCACCGGACCTGCCTGCAGCCGCTCCGGAGCGGGGCCGCCCCGCGCCCCGCCCTCTGAGCCAAGCGCCCTTTCCCGTGGTCGTGGCTCCGTCTCCCCCCGAACGGCCCACTCTGAGCGCCACCGAGAGGCCAAAGGGACGACCCCGGTGCTCTCTCCGTGCTGAGGAGGCAGTTTGGAAACCATCGTGAGGCCCTGGCACCCCGGGCGTGAGGTTTGGGAAGGACGTGCTCAGTGACTCAGAGGCCTTTTCAAATCCAGAAAAGGAAGAGGCCCGGAGAGCCCGTCCTCCCTCCAGACCCTGGTCTCCAGGATGCGCTAGTGCCAGGCCGCTCCCTGTGAGTCCTGGCGGGCGTTAACGTGCCACGTGTCTGCTCCCCCGACGAGCCGTGACCTTCGCTGGAGCTGGCAGACGACGCGGCTGACGGACGGCGACAGCTCTGCAGAGGCAGGAAACACCGCGAGCCGCTCCCCGCCCTCCGGCAACTCCAACGCGGCTCGGTCCTGACAGCCTCGCTATGCAGGAGACGCTAATTCTTCTGGATCTGGGGCAGGCAGAGCAGACGCTGGGCCTGAACAAGAGAGCGGCCCTCGCCGCCCCCGCCGAGGAGACAGCATCACTGTCGGCGGCGCAGGGAGGTAGAAAAGGCTGGAGGATAGTGTCCGCGGATAAAGGGGCCCTCCCCGTGCAGCCAGCGTCACTTTCGCCCGGGTTCGAGGCAGTCTTAGCAGCTCCCGCCATGAGCTGCATCCACAGGACTTTTAAAAGCACCTTTTTGTCCTCTTGCTCATCTGGACATGCCCTGAAAGTGGTGTGGGAGGGGGGAGAAGGAAGGGGGGTTCTGCCCTGGGCCATTTGGAATCATCGCTACGGGCCACACAGGAGTGTCACCTTCAGAATTAGCCTGCTGCCTTGGGTAAACGTCTACCCCCCGTAATGCGGTGGCAGGGCCAGACCAAACGCTGCCTGACAGCGTGCTGGTTCCTGTGGCTCAGGCCCGGGCCTCTGACAAAACAGGCCGGAAGCAGAGAAAAACTTCGGATGCGGTTATTGGTATTAACGCTCCAGTGTGAGAAAGCCGCAGAGACTGAGAGCGGGCTTTGGTAGAAGGAGACACATCAATGCGATACTGACAGTATTCATCCACATCCCGTAACACTTCGGGAGGCAATAGCTACACCGGGCTTAAGGCATCTTGCAATCCATTCTTTCCACCTGGAAAAGGAAAACGGTTATGAGACAAAATGAAAACTCTATTTCGGCCTGGCTGGTGTGGCTCAGCAGTTAAATCGTGGGCCCACGCACCACAAGGCAGCAGGTCCGATTCTTGGTCAAGGGCAGGGACCTGGGCTGCGGGTTGGTTAGATCCCTGCCCGCTACTGGGGTCGTGCGGGAAGCAACCAATCGACATGTCTCTCTCACATTGATGTTTCTCTCGCTCCTCACCTTCCTCCCTCTCTTCTGCTCTCTCTAAAAAGCAATGGAAAAATATCCGTGGGTGAGGATTTTTTCAAAATGTTTTTAAGTATATTTCATATCATTTTTGAAAGAAAAAAAAATCCCTAGCTGGTTTTGCTCAGTGGATAGAGCATCACCCTGTGGATGGAGCAGACTGAAGGGTTCTGGGTTTGATTCCAGTCAAGGGCACATGCCTAGGTTACAGGCTAGATCCCCAGTAAAGGAGGGGCATGCAGAAGGCAGCTGATCAATTATTTTCTTTAATCATTGATGTTTCTATCTGTCCTTCTCCCTTCCTCTCTGAAAAATATGCTAAGTGTCCCTTCTACCGTCTGACCGGTCACTATGACATGAACTGACCACCAGGGGGCAGATGATCACTGAAGGAGCTGCTGAGCTGCAGGGACTTGGCAGCAGCGGCTCTCGGGTGACACACCCTGAAACCAGAGAGGAGGGAGCCCAATTCCCCATGGGGCCACACGATTCCACCTTCGGCCGTGGGCTATGCTGTTGCTGGGCCACTGTTGGCCCTGGATCTGGTTACTGCTCACTTGTGTCTGCATTCCAGGACAGCAGCTTTGCAGAGTGCCCTCTCACACTCCGGGACCCCTCGGGGGGTGACTGAGTCTGCTTAGGCCCTATCCCCGTAGGCCAGGCCGAGGGACCCCACCTGCCAGAGGGACCCCACCTGCCAGAGGGACCCCACGCCCTCACTCTGCAGACACTGGGGAGGGACAGAGGGAGGTTGGCTCAAGGGCGTGTCCAGCTCATCTCGCCCAGTCCCACCCCACTGGCCACCTTCTAATTAATTTCCTTTCAATGTGCACAAATCCGTGCACTGGGTCACTAGTACATTATAAATAAATAAGGGGAAAAGATACTGATAGCCACTGTGATGGGTGGGTGGGAAGAGCAGGGGGATGTCGGGAGGATGATGATGAATGTGTCCACGTAGCAGGTTCCAGAGCCTACCCTGGTGTCAGGGTACCTTTCAAAGTCACTTCCCACCCACAACAAGCACCTTGCCGTGTTTGAAAGGAGAAGGCTCTTAGCGCCACGCTTACACCCAAGACCCACCACAGAGCAGTACACACTTTTAAACCCTCGTCCGGACCCTTTGGAGCAGGGAGTGTCATGTCACGACCCTGCTCTTTATTTGGGCTGCAATGTGTCCCCTTGGAGAGCCCTGTGTGGGGTCCTCAGCCCCGGCCACGCGGACTCTTACCCTGTTGGGAGACAGCCTCCAAAGGAATGATGAAGTGCGGTCATCAGGGTGGCCCTGACGCTGGCGTCCCCTTAAAGGGGGAGATTAGCACGGACACGCACACAGGGGGCCCGTGTGGAGGCGCAAGGAGAGCAGGGCCGCACGAGCCCCGGGAGAGGCGTGAGACACCAGCCCCGCTGCCCCCGGCCGCAGGCTCGGCCTCCGGAACTGCGAGGAGCGGGCGTGCTGTCCAGGCTGCACAGACTGTGTTTCGTCCACGGCAGCCCTGGCAAAGGAGCACACGCTCCCGAGTGCGTGCCCTGCAGGCGTGCGACGGGGCGGGGAAGAGGCCGCGGCCAGCGGTGCGGTGCCAACGGGGGAGGACGGCTCCGTCCGGTGACATTTCAGGGAAGCGGAGAGAGCACGGGGCCGGGAGCACGGGCGACAGCCCGGAGGCCGGGCAGGAAGGTGGCCCACGGGGACAGAGCAGTCACAAAATGACTGCACCCGCTGCGGAAGCTCTGCGCCCAGGACCACTGGATGGCGTGGGAGGCACTCCTGACAGAACACGGATTTCTTAAAGCGGCTTTCACACCGCGTCCTGGGGAACGCGCATTCTCCGGCTTTGCTTAAAAGTGCGCCTGGGAGGAAACGCAGAAAGAAAGGCCTCCAAGTGTTAAGAGCCGTTGTCTCTAGGCGGTAGGATCTCGGGATTTTATTTTCTCCTTTGACAACCCCACATTCTCCACGTGCTCCCCACGGGGGTGTGAAACGCTTTTAAAATCAGAAAAATCGTTTCAGAGGAAAGGTGGAAGGGTTTGAACTCAGTACAAAGCACCGGTATCTTTTTTTATTCTTTCTTTTTAAATTATCTGGAATATACCTTTTGTCTTGTTACATAGTTGTTCTTTCAGAAGTGCAAAAAAATGGATTGCAAAATGTTCTCAGGTCAGACCGGAAGGAAGGAAGGAAGGAAGGAAGGAAGGAAGGAAGGAAGGAAGGAAGGAAGGAAGGAAGGAAGGAAAGAAGGAAGGAAAACTCACATTATAGCTAACATCGTCCGGTTGTAACCGGCCAATCAATGGGTCCGGGTGACTGTCCCTTCTTAAGCCGATTAAGCAGAGATGAGGTTGGATCATTGTGAGTGTTTATTCCAGTTCTGCGAGCAGCATGGGGGAGCAGCAGGTCGTCCACAAACATCCGCTTTACCTCCCCCACCCCGCAAAGCCAGCTGCTTATATGGGTACGAGACCAAGACCCCATGGGGAAGCCGCCAAGCGCATGCCAACGGGCAGTCCCCAGGGGAGCAGGCTGGTCTGCGAAGGCCTGCAGGTGCACAGAGGGCTGGGGTCTGCCAAGGGCGGGCGGCTGTGGTTTCTGCAGGGAAGTTGCTCATCTCTCCATGGCAACGGGCAGCTCCCAACGGGGAGGGAGGGCGGGCTGACTTCCAGGTGACCTCCCAGGTCCCCGTGGGGCTGCCCGCCAGGTGAGGAGTGCCTTCTTTAATCAGAGCCAGACAATCACGGTGACAGAGCGCCATTTGTATTTCTTACAATCCTAGCTGGCTCCCCAACGTGCTGCTTCTGCCCTATCACATTCCACCCAGAAACGGGTGACGCGTTCCCACTGAACGTGACACATGCGCCAAGATGTGGCGGCCACGGAGGGCAGCCACATGCTGTTCTCGGCGGCTTCTCCCTTCATGGGCTCTCATCGTCATTAGCATTAGTCCTCTGCATTTTTTAATCTGCAGTTTTTCATTTTAATGTTTTCTTCCCAGACCAAACCAGAGCATTCGTTTTAGAAGCTTTAAAATTGCTGTGCTGCCAAAACCGGTTTGGCTCAGTGGAGAGAGCATCAGTCTGCGGACTGAAAGGTCCCGGGTTCGATTCCGGTCAAGGGCATGTACATTGGTTGCGGGCACATCCTCAGTGGGGGGTGTGCAGGAGGCAGCTGGTCGATGTTTCTCTCTCATTGACGTTTCTAGCTCTCTATCTCTCTCCCTTCCTCTCTGTAAAATATCAATAAAATATGTTTTTTTAAATAATAAATAAATAAAATTGCTGTGCTTTTCAAGTGTTCATTGTTTTCATCCAATGAACTCCTCTCTCCCCTGCTCTTTCTCCCTCTCTCTCCCTCTCTCTCTCTCCCTCTCTCTCTCCCTGTCTCTCCTCTCTCTCCCTCTCTCTCTCTCTAGCAAAGCTGCAGCAGTCTCTGCCGGACTCCCAGGTGCCTGAGCTCACTGTCGCGGCTGGAAGGAACCCTTGGCACGACCTTGGCACGACCTTGGCACCGCGTCCCTGCCTGGGACCTGCACATGTGGAGGTGCCCAGGGCTTTCTGTCTTCGATAAGAAGAACACCTCTTAAAACAAACGCCCCCTGTCACAACCACGTCTCAGTGTCTGATCCTGGAGCAGGACCCTCCCCAGGCTCACCCGCCCCACCCCACCCCGTGTCGTCTGCCTGCATCGCATGGCGCCCACCCACTCACGGTGACTCTGCAGCTGCCCGGGCCACCCACTCCCCCCGTGCACGTCCCCAAGACCCTGTCCTCCCAAACACCCTGCCGACTTGTTACACCCCCCCCGTCTCTAAATCTGGGGTGCTTGCTAGTGATCCCCATCAGCCAATGCTCCCCAAATCTCTGCAGCCACATAAAGCAGAGATGGAGGCGCTCTCTATAGACCTACCTTTCCTGAACCCCACACCTGACCCCCTCCCTGTCCTGCCCGCCCCCACACCCCTAGGCCCCTCTGGCCCCTTCGCTGCCTCCGGAAACTGCTGACCGCCCCCACCCCCCAGTCCCCTCTCTTTCACAGCCTCCACCTTCGCTAGGAAGATGAGAGTCTGATCTATCGCCCCCTCGCCGAAAGGCTCCCCAAGTTTCGGAGAGATCTCGGGGGAAAGAACTCCCAAGTCCTCAAAACGGTGCGGGAACAGGAGCCGGGGTCTGAAACACACCCACCCGCACACCCTGTCCTCGCTTGCCTGCACCGAAAGGCCGCTCTGCTCCTCCCTGCAGGCCCGGCAGCCGCTTGGGGGGAAGACGGGGCTGGGAGGGCGTTCGCACCCAGATTCCCACCTTCAAAATGGGGTTCTGCAGCCAGCGTGCGAGGGAGGACTTTTCTAAATTCGGAATCAAGACTGGCTGCCTAAAAGGTCCCCCTCGCAGGCCATTCGGGGACAGCACAGACGCGGGGCAGGCCTGGGCGATCGGAAAGAGGCGAGGACAGCGGGTCCTGCCGGGCACACGGCCCCGATGTCCCTGATGCCACAGGTCCCGGTCGGCCAGAAGCCTCCCCGGCTCCCAGAGCCTCCTGACGCGTCGCCGGTGGTGGTGGCTGAGTCCACGCCTGTCCCCTCACGAAGGACGACTCCTCCTCTTTTCACCCTGAGCTTTGCTCCTCGCAGATGGAGTCCCTGAGAAAGGCCACGTTCAATAACGACAGCCCCCCACCACCCCAAAAATACTGAGGGGGGAGGCGGAGGGCGGGATGTGGGAGGAGAGGGGCCTGGGAGGGGGGAGCAGGAAGAGGTGGTGGCCTTTGCCTCCGCAGGAGCTGCAGGACCATCTGCAGCCCGTGGGCCACTCCTGGCACCCACATCCCCCTCGCTGGGTGGAACCTCCTTCCCCAGGGTCCCTCCCCCTCGGGCGCTCCCTGTGCACTGGGTTCCTTCTGCCCTGATGCTGCTCCCCTTTGCCCCCCACGCCTTCTCAGCCAGCCAGGCACGTTGGCCCCGCCTCCCTGGACTGCCGTGGCCCCACCCCCACGGGACCTGGGCCCCGGCTCCCATTCCTCTGGTGATCAGCGGCTGTCAGCCTGTCTGTCCCAGGATGCTGCCGCCCCAACCGAGGACAGCTCCACGCTGGGAGGACCATCTGCTTCGCTCCCGATGGCAGCTCCAGCGCCCAACGCTCCGTGGGCGCCCGTGCCATCCTCACCGAGCAGAGGAGCCGCCGGCAAACAAGCAAACCAGGGGACGATGCAGTCTGCTCCAAAACGCCGCGGCTGCCCCGGGAAGCGGCCCCCACGCTGCATGTGAGGGCCGGCGGGGTCGGCTGTCGGGGAGGTCATAGCAGAGCTTCTTCGGAAGCTGGCCTACACCGGGCAGAGGGCTGAGGGCACCGTCCTGGGCTCCGGGCTCAGAAGACCACTCCCGAGAGGGCATGCATTCTGAGGGCCGGGGGGCCGGCTGGGGACCCCTCTCAGGCAGCGAGCTACACCTGAGGAGCGCTGTCTCCCGAGCAGGAGGAAGGACGGAGCAGGTCTGTGCCGGTGGCCCTGCGGCCTGGTGGCCCCCACGGCGGGACAGCGTGTGGTGGGACAGCAAGACCTGTGGGCCTGAGCCGCTGAGCCAGCGACACGGGCACGGGCCGGGGGCCGCCCGAGGGCAGCGCACCGCACCCTCCCCCGGAGGATGGGTGCCTGGAGGAGCCCGTCTGACCCAGGCTGTCCTGAGCGCTCGGCCCCCCGTCCGTGGCCCACAGCACGATCTGCACAGAGCGGAGGCCGGGCGTGAGCCCATGGATGGACGTGAGGTCGGCCCCAGCGGGTCTGGCTCAGTGGACAGGGCATCGGCCCTCGGACTGAAGGGCCTGGGGTTCAATTCCAATAAAGAGCATGTACTTCAGTTGCAGCCAATTCATGTGTCTCTCTCACATCGATGTTTCTCTCTCTATCTCTCCCCCTCCTTTCTATTCTCTCAAAAAAATCAATGGGAAAATATTCTAGGGTGAAGATTAACAAATAAAATAAAAGTGAGTAGACTCCCAGCCTTCATCACTGGTGGTGGTGGTGGCGGGTGTTGTTTCCCAACAGCTGCTGCTGCTGTCCAAGATGGCGTGTGCGTGCGGGTACATGTATGCATGTCTGTGCATGCAGGTGTGTGACTGCAGTGCATATGTATATGAATGGGGGAGGGATACAGAATTGAGGCACCAATGTATGTCCGACATACGTGTGGTAAGTTGGCATCAGCAGGAACACAGGTGCGCACACATGACGTGCAGAGAAAGACCCTCCCGCAGACACAGCCCAAGCCCCTGCCTCCGCCCGCACCTCACAGGCTGCAGGCTTAGTCCGGGGTCTCCCACACCCCTGCTGAGATGAGGTGCCTCTGGAAGGGGAATGGTTTAAGCTTCTATTGCTTTGCGTTACAGAGAGAAGTGTGATGGATAGTTGAGAAGGCTCTGGAACACCAGACCCCAGGCTGTGAGTGGGGAAAGGATGAATGAGAGAGAGGCTGCCAGCTTTGCTTGGAGGTCAGAGAGCGGACCCCTCTCCTCACAGCGCTCTCCGCGGGCCTGAGGTCAGCTCCCTTGCAGGAAGGGGTCTCAGGCTCAGGGCCGAGGCGGGTGCAGCCTGGCCATTTCCTGGCGGTGGAGACCAGAAGCAGCAACCGATTCGGCCCTAAGGCACCGGTAGGATGGGTCTGCGTACCCGCTCCAGAGGGCCCGGGACCCGGGGGCCCCGCAGGGAGCCTGCAGGGTGCGGGGTCAGGCGTGGGAGGAGCGGGAAGGAGGGAGCAGAGAAGTGAGGGGTGGAGAGAGGGAAACAGAGAGGGAGGGAGGGCAGGTTAAGCATCTGGAAAATCACTGCAGTCTCCAGGCTTCTGCAGCTTCACAGCCAGGATGAGTCATCAGCTGGTTGCCTAGGCAACGGCTATTTTCCTCCTGCTGCTGATCAATTTCCTCTTCACAAATGTCCCATGAAGCCGTGAGCGGAGAAGATAATACACCCGCGTCACAAAGCCTCCTCCACCCAGGGCTGCCTTCCGCGTGTTCGGAGCCAGACCCTGAGCCCCTGACCCTCCACCTCCCAGACCCCAAGCCCCTGACCCTCCACTTCCCCCACTCCAGACACCCCCCCCCCCCCCAATTCCAAGCAGCCAACAGCCCGGCCTTCCAATGCGGCAAGCACACCGGGACGGGACGTTCCCTCTTCGTCCTCACTTCCACCTGGCGACGCTTTCTCTCCCCGTTCACAGGGAGGCCACCGGGACCAAGGGAGGTTAACCACCTGCTCCTCGCCCCGCGGACAGCAGCCTCACTCCCACCAGGTCTGACCACCTCCCTGCTCGCCACCCCCTCCGCTTGTCACAGTGCCCGTGGGCACCTGCCCAGCCCCACCCTCTCCTGCCAGCCGCCCGATGTCCCCGGAGCCGGAAGTGCCCTGCGCCGGGCTGCCTCTCCCTTTCCAGGGGCTTCACAGAGATGACACCACGTGGGCCTCCCAGCAGCCCATCTGGAAGGCGGCAGGGAGCCCGTCCCGCATGAGGAAGGAGAAGGCTGAGGGACTTGCCTGCCTCCAGCGTGCTCTCCAGAGCTGGGCTGGCACATGGGTGCTCCGATGCTGTGCCCACTCCTGCCCGACACAGCGGCCTGGGCCTGACCACACCCTGTCTGGCTCTGGACCCTCACTCCTCAGCGCTGTCCCCAGAAGCCTCGGGCTGCCAAACACCAGCTCAAAACCCTGTCGGCTCATTCCAGGCGTAGCCTTGGGGACCGTCTGGGACCTGCACCCTAAGACGCCAGAGGAAATCTGGATGTCTGAGGCTGAAGGTGACAGCGTCACCTTGAAAGCGATGCCAGATTTTTCAACCAGGTGTGTCCTCCCCCTTCCCCGGCCCGGCCCAGCAGCCTCAGGCCCCTCCCCTCGCACCTCTGTCCCTTCAAGGGGAAGTGACCTGCATCTCCCACCACGAAATAAAAACGCTTTAAGCTGTAGCCTTACCGACAGGCTTCTGGGGAAGGAGGTCACAGAGGTCCTCGCCAGCTCTTCCTGCAGACGGTGCCAGGCGGGTGGGAAAGAGTGATTGGAAGACCCAGAATTACGCATTTTCATCAGACTCATAAGATGGCGTGGCTGGCCAGCAGCCAACAAGCATCTAAGATGAAATGTACTCATGCTCACCAGAAGTGAAGAGTCTGCCTTAAGACCCCCCCGCCTGCCTGAGTCAGGATGGCTCCACTTCCGGGTGACCTGTCGGACCATTTTCCTGCCCTTAGGAAAGCCACATTTTCCTTCCTGTGCTGTGTGCACATGTCTGCGTGTCTGCGTTAGTGGCAGTGGGACTGAGTGAGGACCCACACGTGCCAGGCGTTCTCCATATGTAAACACGTTTACACCTCAGCGGATTTGTGACCGGGGTATGAGTGCTAACATTGTCCAATTATAGATGAAGAAACAGCGGCTCAAAGAAGTTAAGAAATTTGCCTGAGATCAAACAGCTAATAAAAGTGACCCTAGCCATGGACATAGCCGCACAGCCCCAGCCACTGTGGCTCGGTGGTGGAGTGTCAACCCATGAACCAAGAGGTCACCTTTCGACTCCCAGTCAGGGCACACGCCCGGGTTGGGGGCTCGGTCCCCAGTAGGGGCATGTGGGAGGCAGCCCCTCAATGATGTTTCTATCTCAATGATGCTTCTCTCTGCATATATCCTCTCTCTCTCTCTCTCTCTCTCTCTCTCTCTCTCTCTGGGAATCAATAAAAAAATATATCCTCACATTCACCCAACACCTTTATTTCAGCATGGGGCCACTTTTCTCAATGAATCCGATTGGGCGTTAACACCATGTGACCAGAGAGAGGAAGCTATGTCGAATCCTTGAAGAATTTCTCTTTCCCACTTAGGAGATGGTGAAAGACAGTGCAGGGCCTACTCTAATTTTGTTTTAGCCAAAATCAATTCTCACCATCTAACCTCTCAAAAGCACTCACTATGTTATGAGTCCGAATCATTTACAAACCAAGTCAGAGACATTCTAGATTTTTTTTTAATCCACCCCTCCCCTCAGCGATGGGGGCTGGATGACAGCCATTTGTTCTTTGATCCAGGAATAAGTCCCTACGTTCATTCTAATGGTTACACACGAAGCCATATTAGAGTGTTTGAACAATGCGCTTGTCTTCAATGATTGAGTTTAAGAAAAAAATTCTGATAGGTTGATTGAAAATTAAGTCTAATCTTAGTCAAGCCTTGCATACGAACATGCATCTGAAGGAAAGGAGGCCAGGCCACAAAGAAACCACCTGCTGAGGTTTCCCAAATCACTTAGACACGGCCCGCAGCTCCGTCAGCACATCTGTGACCCTCCCCTGCTCACTGGTTAGCTGCACCATTGTCTGGCCATTGAAGATGGAAGGATGGTTAACAGTGGTTTTAGGAGGAACAAAATATTCTCAAGTTACTCCATGTTTTCAATATTAAAATTCACGAGTACAACTGTTTACTTGGTTTAGAGCTGTGTGCTTTGCCTTACTCTATGATTGTGGTTAGAAAGTTAAGTATAAATCATGTTTTTGTAACATAAGACACATTTTTTTTCAGTATTATGTTCCCATTCGTTTGTGTGATTAATGTATATAATGCATTTTTCTAAAGGAAATACAAATGTTATTAAATATAAACGGCAAAAGTTTGCTATCATTGGAATGCTAGAGGCCTGGCACATGAAATTCATGCACTGCGGGGGGGGGGGGGGGAATCTCTCAGCCTGGCCTGAGCCCTCTCACAGTCCAGAACCCCTCGAGGATGTCCGCCTGCTGACTTGTGGCTGGATGGCCTTCCGCTGACACAGCTGCTGCTTCAGCTTCAGCCGCTGCTGCATGTGCGTGAACTGGGCCACCCGGTCTGTCCTGGGACACCTTCGAATGGGTGGGTCAAGCATGGATGCAGGCTCACCCTGAGTTCCCTGCACTTCCCTGAGTCGCTGAGTTGTTCAGACTGACTGCCTTCTCCAGAGATCAGCACCGGGATCGGACCTACGCCAGCAGTGGGACATCCCTCCCGCAGTCCGGGACCCCTCGGGGGATATAGCAGTGCGTCGAGCGGCGGGCGGCCAGGGAGGAGCCCAAATCTGAGCCAGACACCACGCCGCTCTTGCTCAGCTCACGGCCTCCGTGCCTGCTGCCACTGCGCGGGAGTGCTGCCGTGGGGTCCAAGACGCTCCTGCCATGGCGGCCGCACTCACCAGCCCTGAGCCCAGCGTCTGGGAGCACACTGGCCACCAGGGGGCAGCTCCTGCGTTGAGTGTCTGCCCCCTGGTGGTCAGCGCGCATCATAGTGACCAGTCGTTCTGGTCGTTCCGCCGTAAAGGTTGCTGAGGCTTTTGTTATATAGATTAGGATTTTAGACATGCTGACATCAAGAAGATCTGGAAAAGCTCGAAGTCAGAATAACAAGTTAGGACAGAAGGGACAAAAGGCCACGGGAAGCTGCGGTCTTGGCTAAGTACTGTGTGGAAGCAAAGGCCATCTGTGGCCAGCGGAGAGAAATGGGGCTGTGGAGGTGAGCAAAGCCAGGCCTCGAAAGGCTTGACCGAGGACACAGCCAGAACAGTCCACCGGGGAGCGGCATGACCCACGTGCAGGCTGGATCTGAGGAGGATGGCTCTGTCAGCGTGAGGGCAGGAAGGGTTTGGGACCCCGGCAGGGAGCGTGGAAGGACTGACCCAAGGCCGCGTCAGAGAGGATGGGGAGAGGGGGGAACGTGCGAGAGGTCAGCGACGCGGATGCTGCAGAGACTATGGCTGGTCCTGGGAAGGTGAGGAAGCACAGTAGGTGGGGGCAGAGGACAGCTAAGGGGACAGGACGCCATGTAAGTGGGGGGAGAAACAGGAGAAGGTGCATGCTTGCCAAGGACTTAATGCACCGAACTTCTGATGCCCACACTTGCCAGGGGAGCCACCCAGCACAGAGCCCAGTGGGACCAGAACCTGGGGAGTCGGCTGGAAATAGCCGAACCCGGCACCGGAAGCTGCACTGACTCCAGAGAAGGTCCCTCACCGTCAGGGTGTGGTGTGAGGAGGGGAACGCCCACGTGTGTGGGGGGAGCAAAGAGGTTTCCATGAGGAGGGAAGGTCAGGAGGGACCCAGGAGGTAGCTGTACCCCGGAAGGCAAAGGTCAAAGGTTGCAGGGGGTGAAATATGTCCAAATACAGATTCTATTCTGCTCTTCAATGCCTCTAGGGACACCTTCCAAATCCCACACCAACATCCACCTCTCGCTCTCGCCTTCCTTCTCTCCTCGAAGATGTGTGCTGTGTATTTAACGCAGGTCCCTCATCCTCCGAGCTCCCACGTCCTCATTCCCTCCCAGGTCCGTCCGGCAGCAGACGAGGCAATGAACAGAAGGGCCTGACACAAACCGTCCTCCGGAAATGTCGGTTGCCACCATTACTGTTATTTGCTGTGCTCGGTGGCTGCTCCCCCCCCTCCCCCCCCCCCCCCCCCGCAGTGACATGGCTTTTCACTGAGTATTTGCATTCTGGAGGAGACAGAGCCTTTAAATCAAACAGTTCAGTCCCTAGGGGTGGCGCTCCAGACCAAGAGAAAGGGGTGGCAGGGTCCTTCATGGCACCTCGTCTCTCCCCGTGAGTGGCACCCACTGGGGCTCACAGAGCCTCCATCCCAGTGCCGGCTGTGGCTCTGCCCCGCCGCTCACCCGGCACCTCAGAGCAGACCCAGGCCGGGCCCAGGCTCCCGCAGGGCCAGGAGCGGAGAAGCCGGTGCCAGCGGCCTCTGCCCCCACCAGGCCTCTGCCCCACCAGGCCTCTGCCCCCACCAGGGTCTCTCTGCCCCCACCAGGCCTCTGCCCCACCAGGGCTCTGCCCCCACCAGGGCTCTGCCCCACCAGGCCTCTACCCCCACCACAACCTCTGCCCCCACCAGGCCTCTACCCCACCAGGCCTCTGCCCCCACCAGGCCTCTGCCCCCACCAGGCCTCTGCCCCACCAGGCCTCTACCTCCACCAGGCCTCTGCCCCCACCAGGCCTCTACCCCCACCAGGGTCTCTCTGCCCCCACCAGGCCTCTGCCCCCACCAGGGTCTCTCTGCCCCCAGCAGGCCTCTGCCCCCACCAGGGTCTCTCTGCCCCCACCAGGCCTCTGCCCCACCAGGGCTCTGCCCCCACCAGGCCTCTGCCCCCACCAGGCCTCTGCCCCACCAGGCCTCTGCCCCACCAGGCCTCTGCCCCCACCAGGCCTCTGCCCCCACCAGGGGCAAGCCTCTCTGGCTGGTGACTAACAGCTTCGCTGGCTCTGCCGGCGTCCAAGGAGCCAAGGTCAAGCACCCTGGGCTTCATCTGCGGCTGCGAGGCCAGCGGAGCAGACTGCTGCGATGAGTCAGCACAAAACGGCCTCCAGCCCTCTGCCGGGCGCGTGACTCAGCATCTGGTGCGCCTCCTTCATCCCTGCTTCCCACACCCGCTCTCCCTCCTGCGGCGCTGCCTGGCCCGCGCTCCTGTCATCACCCCCCGAGGAAGATGTGTGCAAACAACTCGTGTTTACCAAGGGCCTGTCACATGCCAGGGAATCGATACTGAGGTTTTTGCATGTAATTTCTCATCAAAATAACCCTACGAGACAAATTGCTTCCCCCATGTATAGGTCAGGGAAATGGAGGATGCTCAGAGAAAGGAGCTGGTCCACCCGTGTGGCCCCCTCCCCCTCCCGTGTCCGCCTTCCCTCTGCCTCTCCCAGGCCTGTGGCCGCCATGCCGTCTCCACCCTGAGTCCCACCCTCTGCCGTGCCCTGCAGGATTCCTCCCTGAAGCCTGAGCCGGCCCGTCACGCACTGCAAAGCCTCCGAAGGCCTCTGTTATGCGGGGAGCTGCCCTGAATGCAGGGGTCCTACGTGCCTGAACGCAGGGGTCCTACGTGCCTGAATGTGGGCATAAGCGTAGGACACAGCTCTCCATGTGCCCTTCGTATTAATCTAAGTGAGAAATAACTGCTCCTTTTAGGAAGGCTCGTATGTACCTAACTGCAGACAGCCTTGCTTATTCAGAAGGTCGAAGATTAGTCAGGAGACTGCTGACTTAGAAGGACCTGGAGACCGGAGGAAGATAGCGTGTTTGTGTAAGAAAGTTGGCGGGGTGAAAAGATTAGGAACCGGGTGGGTTTCGAAACTCATTGTGCTTGCCTGAAGAAAACACTTCCGTATAAAAAGGCTTTGAGAAATAAACTCTGGACTGGAGACCTCTGTCTCAGTCCTTTCAACCCCATCTGTTTTTGTCTTTGTTCTTATCCTCACCCCCTCAATCAGGTACTGTTCGTTGCCGGCAGGTACCGGCACTGTTAGGTCCCAGAGAAGTCAAGGCTCCCTGAGGTGGTGTCGCAGACTCCCCTGCCCTCCCACACGGCCCGCTCCTTGAAGTCACACCATCGTCAAAGGCTCCTGTGTTCACGCCGCCATCCTCAGCCCTGCGCCTGGGGCAGCCTATCCAACCTTGAAGACCCCGCTCGCAGGTCACTTCCCCTGCGAAGTCTCCCACACGTCCCCCCGCCCCTCCCCTGGCTCTCCCAGCCCTCCCTCTGCTCACCAGCCTGTTCCACTGCCGAGTCGGGGCCACTGCTTGTTGGGGGCCCGCTGCCCTCCCAGGCCGGGCGCTCTCCCGCTGTATGTGCTGCGGTTAATCCTCACCAGAGGATACATGTCCCATCACTCTGCAGAGAGAGTGAGAGGGACAAAGGGAGGGGATGGGAGAGAGAGAGAGAGAGAGAGAGAGGTCGGGGGGAACATCAACTGGTTGCCTCCTGCATTTGCCCTGAGTGGGGTGAGGGTAGGGGTTGGAGGGGAGAGCAAGAAGAAGGGAATCTGAAACCCAGGTTCATGGCCTTGGTTGGGAATCGAACCCTTGACCCATTGGTGCCCGGCTGACGCTCTAACCACTGAGACACGGCCGGCTCCCTGGGCTTTACACTTTTAGTCCTAGTACTTCCACAGGGAATTTTGTTAAACTTTATTGCACAGATGGATGGATGAGTCATTTACTTAATGCATTTAGCTAGTCTGTTAGTTAGTCAGTTAGTTAGTTGGTTAGTTAGCTAGTTAATCATCAACTCTGGGCCAGGCAGATGCAAGGGCTCTTGAGGAGGCAGCGATGACGAGGAGAGAGGACTCCTAAGGGAGGGAGCCCGGCCTGACGCTTATGAACTAAGGGCTTTTATTGCTTTTTTCTTGACTCCCTTCCCAGGAAGCAAATGGAATTGCAGAGCCTGCAGAATGCCGCCTCATTCCGTCCTGTTTAATCTGGACATGGCTGCCATCCACTGACTGCCACGCTGCTCACAAGAAAGGCCACCGTCAGCCCTAAACCAGCTCGTGCCAACAGCCGAGCCGCCGCCAACAACTCCGCGGGGACCCTGAGTCCATCGCGATGCCAGCGCGCCAAGTCCTGCAGATTCAGTGGGCGCTCCTGATTGATCGTGGACTAATTAACCCCACGGCGTGGACACGCGGGCGCTGAGGCAAACCGTGGTTCTCCTCCTGGAGACAAGCGCTCACAGCGTGGGGTGGGGCCGTGGCATCGGGTCCAAGGAGACACCTCTGCTCTCCGCCCCTCCGAACTGACAGCGTGCCCCTCGGCTCCCCAGCTCTCTTCTACACACGCACACTGCGTCTCACCAACGCCATGTGGCACTGGAAGCACCTCTGGGCAAGGAAGCCACGTCTCGGACGCCCTCCGACACCAGCCTGCACGGGAGACTCCAGAATTCGGGACCCCCGGTGCTGGGACGGGGGAGCAGTGGAGGGGGCGGGCCGGGGCCTGGGCTGGCTCGGCCTTGGGCCCTGGGGCTCCTGCTCGCCGGACCGGAGGACACGTCCCAGCGAGTCTGCAGCAGGGCTCTTCCTCCCCCTGTGCAAAGGCGCGGCGGGCGCGGGGTCAGCCCGCACCAGGCACGGCTGAGCACCGTCCTAAATAGAACGCAGTTATTTCAGTCCCTGCCTGGTGCCAGACCCCGTGCTAAGCTCTGTCCCTGTGTTATGTCATGTATTCCTTAAAACACTCTGGGGTGGGTGTCGTTGGCACTTTACAGAGGAGACGCTGAGGCTCAGGGGGTCAGCTGACTGGGCTGCGGTCACAGCCAGGAAGTGGCGGGGCCTGTGGTCGGTGGGACATACGCGCCTGGGAGTGTTTTGGCCGCCGTGGAATCCCGTCTCCCCTCATCGCTGGTTCTGTGACTGGCAGCTCCTTGGCCACTCAGCGTGAGCCTGGGACGATAGACTACATTCACTGAAGGTGCGCCGCTGAGATTTCCCCTTCTCTACCGCGCTGTCCCCAGTGCCCACCAGCCCCTCCGTCCTGCGTCAGGACTCCTGGGGTGGACAGGGCTCCTGGGGTGGACAGGGCTCCTGGAGTGGACAGGACTCCTGGAGTGGACAGGGATCCTGGGGTGGACAGGGATCCTGGGGTGGACAGGGCTCCTGGAGGTGGACAGGGCTCCTGGAGGTGGACAGGGATCCTGGGGTGGACAGGGATCCTGGGGTGGACAGGACTCCTGGGGTGGACAAGACTCCTGGGGTGGACAGGGCTCCTGGGGTGGACAGGGCTCCTGGGGTGGACAGGGCTCCTGGAGGTGGACAGGGATCCTGGGGTGGACAGGGCTCCTGGAGGTGGACAGGGCTCCTGGAGGTGGACAGGGATCCTGGGGTGGACAGGGATCCTGGGGTGGACAGGGATCCTGGGGTGGACAGGACTCCTGGGGTGGACAGGGCTCCTGGGGTGGACAGGGCTCCTGGTGTGGACAGGACTCCTGGGGTGGACAAGACTCCTGGGGTGGACAGGGCTCCTGGGGTGGACAGGACTCCTGGGGTGGACAAGACTCCTGGGGTGGACAGGACTCCTGGGGTGGACAGGGCTCGTAGGGGTGGACAGGGCTCCGGGGGTGGACAGGACTCCTGGGGTGGACAGGGCTCCTGGGGTGGACAGGACTCCTGGGGTGGACAAGACTCCTGGGGTGGACAGGACTCCTGGGGTGGACAGGGCTCGTAGGGGTGGACAGGGCTCCGGGGGTGGACAGGACTCCTGGGGTGGACAGGACTCCTGGGGTGGACAGGACTCTGGAGGTGGACAGGGCTCCTGGGGTGGACAGGGCTCCTGGGGTGGACAGGGCTCCGGGGGTGGACAGGGCTCCGGGGGTGGACAGGACTCCTGTGGAGTGAATAGGGCTCCTGGGGTGGACAGGGCTCCTGGGAGTGGACAGGACTCCGGGGGTGGACATGCCTCGACAGAACTTTCCATGTGAAACAAGTCAAAGGCAGGAGAACTGTCAGAGGGTGGCCAGCAGTTTATTTCTCTAGAACATGCAGGTTTGGGGTGAAAAGGAAGAGTTCTTGGCCCCACGTGTCCCTGGATGATCCCAGCATCCCTCCGCCGGAGCGTCTCCCCCAGATGCCTGCCCTGGAGAGGCCGCCCTGGCCTGGCTCAGGGGGAGAGGGGTGCATTGTCTGCACCCCCTCTCAGAGCAGAGCCTAAGGCTGAGTTGCCAAGGCAACAGCTGCAGCTCCTGACGTCACTGAGGGGAGACGCCCACACCCCCGCAGGGAAGCGGGCCCATCCTCCACCAGGCCTCGCTGGCCTGGGTCCGGTTCATTAATCCGAGCTTCCGGAACCCTGGGAGCTGCCGCCCCCCCCACCCCACCCCACCCCACCGCAGCAGCACCGGAGAGAAGGAGAGAAGGAGCTGCCTTAAGAAGGTCTCCCCTCTCCCCAGTCGCCCCTCCCCCCCCCCCTGGCCAAACCCTGACAAACAGCGGGAAGGATGGGGGAGGTGTCAACCCCGCTTCTATCTGGGGCTTGGCCGTGAGATTGGGCCAGGAGGGCAGCGCAGGCCCAGGCCGGCCAGAGGAGCCCTTTGGGAGCCAGGAGGACGAGGACAGTGACACAGACGTTCCAAATCAATCTTCGGACGCGTGGGCGTGGTGCTCGCAGCGGCTCCTGCAGAGGCCGGGCAGCAGGGCCCGGCAGAGGGACTCACCGGGGAGGCGGGGGTCAGGGGGGGAGTGGACTGTAAGGAAATGCCAGTGCCTCCTGCAGACGTCGCCCCTGCACAAGGGCAGGAAGTGTCCTGACAACTTCTTCAGTTTGGACCTCCCTACTGTGAACGAAAAGAGCCACATGCCAACCCGAAAGGCTCGGGGAAGGCCTGCGTGGCAGTCTTGCGAATTCAGAGACCTGGAATAACCACAGAGATGGTTTGAAAATTTAATATCCGACTATAAACAGGTTATAGCAGGTAGTCATGTCCCAGGTATTTTAACTGACAAAGATCAATTTGGGTCTGCTTTACTGAGCCCTTTAGCCTTCCTGCCTCTGAGATAACCTATCTGTGAGATGTCTGGGTAACTTGTGTAACTTCCTTCTTACCCCAGACCCCTCAGGGCACAACAAATGGCCCTGAGACATTCTCTCATTGTGACTGTTATCAAGTTAATTGCAATGTGTTAATTACTTTAGAGTATCCTGTATCCGTCTCTGTAAAAGAAGCTCATGTCCATCATTTCACTTTTTACCCTATCCCAGAGGTTTCCCGCTTCGCTCTGTCCCACCTCCCTAATCTATCACCAATGAATTTCATGTAACTCGCCTATGTCCCTCCTTTGATTGCAATGTAGAAATATAGAAACGTAAACCGCCATTCTCCGGAGTATTATCTCAATCCGTTGAGGTTCTGCTTCCCGGCAACAGTTTGGCTCAAATAAACTCACAAAAATTCTTTACAGGTTTCAATGGTTTTTTTTTTTCGTTAACACTACAAACACTTAGGGAGACCCCAATATCTCCAACCACAGCCCCCCCCCCCAAAGGGGCTGGACACCGATGTCCAGACAAAACCCTTCGGTGTGGCCGGGCCACGCCCAGGCGCTCACTGGGGGAAAGCCCGGAGCGGCAGGCACCTGTGAGGAAGCAGCCGGTGCTCCGACGGGCACCCGGAGCGGTCCCTCAGCCGCTGTTCCCCTCAGACCCGGCACCGAGTCGCACCTGCAGCCGCACCTGCTGCGTGTGCGGTGAGCGGTTCACGGGCTCCCATCAGATGCAGGCCCGGCTCAGTAGCAGGGTCTAGAGTCCGCTTCTCCTCACTCCCCACCCGAGCCCCCGCCGGGCCCGAGCAGGAGATGAAGGGCGGAGAGTGTGGCTGGCCCCTGACGTTCTCAAACCGAGCGCAGCTGGACCTTCAGCTTGCCGCCCAGACCTCGGCCTTCCTGAGAGGATGCCCAGCCCTTTGTGTACGGCTCCCATGGGCTCCTCGGAGGACTCGGGTCCCTGACAGTCCACAAAAAGCATTAAGAACCACTGAACCGGGCCTGGCCTGTGTGGCTCAGTGGTTGAGCATCAACCTATGAACCAGGAGGTCACGGTTCAATTCCCAGTTAGGGGACATGCCCGGGTTTTGGGCTCAATCCCCATTGGGGGGTGTGCAGAAAGCAGCCGATCAATGATTCTCTCTCATCATTGATATTTCTATCTCTCCCTCTCCCTTCCTCTCTGAAATCAATAAAAAAAATTTTTTTAAAGAATCTCTGAGCCAGGTATTTTGACTCTGGAAATAACGTGTTCAGACAACCCCTGCCAGGGAGTAATACACGGCAGGTAACCCGTGCAGCCAGTGGAAAAGGCCAAAGTCATGAACAGACCTGCAAAGGACACCAAAAACGGTAAAAAAAAAATGGGGTGGGAGGTGGGCGGGGGGTGCACACACCAAGCAGTGAGGGCTCTGCCCGCCGGTCTCCGGGCGGCGAGCTGTCAGCCGGGGCCGCCGGGAGAACGGTGCACACAGTGCCTGCTCCTCCCGGTGCCCCGGAGCCCGGACAGCTGTGAGGTGGCCTGCCACATCCTGCGGCCTCAGGGCTTGCCACGTCCTCGGACCCCTGGGTGCTGCCATCTGTGGGGAGGACGCCCCAGACTCCGATCCCAGGGCAGCAGCCTGACAGCACTCAGCCCGGACTCCCGCCGGGAGACGCACCAACAGGCCCGCCACACCCCACAGGGCTCCGAACTCAGAGCCGGAGAGCACGAGCCTCGGAGGAGGGAGAGGTCTGCTGACCACAGCGAGGCCTGTGCTCCGCTCTGGAAGCCATTAGGCAGCGCTAATAAAAACCAAGGATCGTTAAAAGAGCACAGTCAGAACGACTGTCCCTCGCAGGCTGTGATTCCTGTGACTCCCGGGAGCAGCTCCGGGCACTGCCCAGAAGCTCCCCCGCCAGACGCAGTCTGTGTGTCACGGCGAGTCCGCAGCAGCGGGAGGGGGCCGGGCAGCCACCAGCCCCTCACCGCCCCCCCCCCACACACACACACACACACACAGTCCCTGCCCCGCTCGGGATGAGATTTACCCCAAATTACAGTTCACGTCTCTCTGTGCCAAGAGGCTGTGGAGCTCAGAGGCTTCGCATCCTCACGGGTTGGTCTGTCTCGGAGGCGTTAACTGCCCCCCCCCGCCCCCCCCCCCGGGCAGCAGGGATGCCCGCCCAGCTCGTCCCCACCTGTTTACACAAGGCACGACTCCCTGTGAACCCTGACGCCGGCCTGCCAGCTGCTCGTGTCTGCAACATCCCCAGCTTCGCAGGACTTCCAATGACGGTGCAGGGGCATGAGGCAGGCGTACGTCCATTTGCCCCCTGATGCTCACTGAGCACTGTCAGGGCTGGACTTGGGCCTGAAGTCTGAATGCAGCTTCCTCCTGGGCCAGGCCCACGCGGCCACTGGGCTCTATCTTCCCTCCCCAGCCACACCCGGGGAGCCCGCCAGTGCCGAGGCTGGGCTGGCCACACACAGACAGCCTGGCTGGAGGAGTGTCACCTTCTCAGGCCAGAGCCGCTCTCCGAGACGCTCTGCCCCAGGGGCCCAGCTGTGAGAGGGGCCTGCCGATCTGTCTGCATCCAGCCTGGGACCAGCCCAGCTGCCTCCATCCAGCCTGAGACCAGCCCGGCTGTGTGCATCCAGCCTGGGACCGGCCTGGACTGGTTGTGCACAGCCTGAGACCAGCCCGGCTGTGTGCATCCAGCCTGGGACTGGCCTGGACTGGTTGTGCACAGCCTGAGACTGGCCTGGACTGGTTGTGCACAGCTGCCTGCATCCAGCCTGAGACCAGCCCAGCTGTGTGCATCCAGCCTGAGACCGGCCTGGACTAGTTGTGCACAGCCTGAGACCAGCCCAGCAGCCTACATCCAGCCTGAGACTGGCCCGACTGCCTCCATCCAGCCTGAGACTGGCCCGGCTGTGTGCATCCAGCCTGGGACCGGCCTGGACTGGGTGTGCACAGCCTGAGACCAGCCCGGCTGCCTGCTGGCTCCATTAGACCGGCCTGGGCTGGGTGTGCACAGCCTGGGACCAGCCCGGCTGCCTGCTGCTGCATTAGACCGGCCTAGACTAGGTGTGCACAGCGCAGAGCCACGGCACAGCAGGGCTGCCCCCTCCCTGGCCCGGCCAGCACTCACACGGGACAGCAGCTGAGATCGTGGACCCTAAAGCTGGATGCCTGGTCTCAGGCCCTGCCTCGCCCATTACTGCCTGGGGGACCCTAAGGAATTACTTCATTTCCCTGGGCCGTGGTTTCCTCATCTGCGAAATGGCACCATTATAGTAGCCGTCTGTTGGGAGGTGCTTCAAGGACGGACTGAGGTTAGTACTGGGCTTAGAACAGCACCTGGCACAGGGAAGTCTCTGTCAGGTCGTGTTGAAGGAAGGCACGCTCCTGACGGCCTGTCCCTTTCAACCAACTTCCTTAAAGGGCCTAACACTGTCCTCACTGCCTCCTCCGCTGACCTTCCAGTTTCATCCCTCACCACCCCCTCCCGGCCAGCAGGCTGGGCCTCAGACACATGGAGCCAGGGTGGACCTCTGTCCCCATCTCCCTCCCTCCCCCTCCCATCCTCGCCTCCATCGGGCTTTTCTCCTGCCTGGAAGGTTCTTCCCCATGAGCTCTTGGTCGAACCGCCCGTGGCCCTGCGCTCCCAGCCCACACCGGAATCATGGCCTCTCGGGCCCCCATGGCTCCCGGCTTCCACCTCCCTCAAGGCACTTCCTCGGCTACATTCCAGCTGCCCATGTCCCTGAAGCCGGAAATGCACAGCACTCACAGGAAGCCGCCCAGCGCTCACTCCCCGGCAGGTGCTGATGACAGCGGTGGGAGCGCCACACGCTGCCTGTGTGTCACCATCAGCCGCAGCTCCTGGACGTCACCGTTGTTTGGACTCAGCTCTCGGTGGGAAGAGGAAGGCCCTGCTCTTCCCGGGAAATTCAGTCCCCGATGGACAGGCCTGGTCCGGCACGAGGCGGTGACCCGGAGTGGGTTTGACCCTCACCTTCAAAACTGCAATGTTTTCCCAAGAGCACGAGACCCTGAACCGCTGAGGGGCACGGGGTCAGAGGCCAGGCCGACCCTGCTCGCCGCACCGCCTTCTTGCCCAGGACCTGTTTCCTCCCCTAAAGACCAGGGCCTGGCCACCTTCCGGAAGCTTCTGGCCAGGACTACGTGAATCTGTTCAAACACTGACTGGGACTGCAGTGCAGCAAGGTATTCCTCCAGGCATCGTCCGGGGGTTCCCCGGCGCCGTTAGGATCAAAAATCAATGTCGCACCAGCCAAGGGGACTGTGTGCTCCGCTCCTGCCCGGTCCTGCCCACCCCTCCTTCCTCCCAACCCCCCACCCCCGTCTTCTTGCTCCTCGGAAATTCCTCCCTTCACCCGTCCACAGCTCACCCTTCCGATGGCTCCTCACCCACCCTCCTCTCTGCAAATCTGTCTTCCTCCCTCTTCCCAAAACCAACTCAGATCCCAGGCCCTTCCCACAGCGTTCCCAGCCCACGCGCGGGCCGGGCCTCCTGGCTGGCCCACGTGGACGGCTGAATGCGTGGCATCCCTGCTTGACGCACTGCCTCAGACCCTGCTTCCCTGAGTCCGGCATCTTAGTGCCCCTCCTCATTAGCAATGTACACCATCTCCTCCTCTCCCACTTCCTCTTTCCCACCTCGCGCCCTGTCAGCCAGAGGACAGTATTCGGTGAACTCTGGCTGAACAAGCGACTCGCTGACCCGGGCGTCTTCCAGGGCTCGTGGCGCTCGGAGAGCAGCCTGGACGCAGAGGCGGTATTCAGGGAGCCACGGGGAAGCTCCCCAAACCAGGGCCTCCGCGTCTGCTGGCGGCCTCGTGAGTTCCCAGCAGTCACCCCCGTGCACTGAGGCTCGTCCCACAGAGCCACACGAGACCCACAGCCGGACTCTCCGCCCTGCCTCCCCACCTCGCCCCCACGCGCCCTCGCCCTCGACTGACGTCACCGAGAAGGAATCAAAGCTGAAAGGAAATGCAAGCGAGAAGCTATGACGCTTCGTGGACACGTCACCTCTCGTGACTAATTCCTACCTGAAATGGAGTCTCAGAACTGCCTTCCTTCCTCCTACCTCTCTTCCTTCCTTCCTCCCTTTCTCCCTTTTTTAAATAATATATTTTATTGATTTTTACAGAGAGGAAGGGAGAAGGATAGAGAGTCAGAAATATCAATGAGAGAGAAACATGGATCAGCTGCCTCCGGCACACGCCCTACTGGAGATATGCACACAACCCAGGTACATGCCCTTGACCGGAATCGAACCTGGGACCCTTCAGTCTGCAGGCCGATGCTCTATCCACTGAGTCAAACCTGTCAGGTCTCTTTCTTTCTTTCTTTCTTTCTTTCTTTCTTTCTTTCTTTCTTCCTTCCTTCCTTCCTTCCTTCCTTTCTTTCATTTGTTATTTCTTTTTTCCTCCAAGGAGGAACCTCGCTTCCCCACCTGATGGCATCTGTTCTGAAGCCCCAGGGCTGTGTCCACTCTGCCGGTCCAGGAACAAAAGGACGGAGCACGCCCCTCCCTCCCTTCTCTCCCGCACAGCTTCCCGGCTTGTGTGGCACCATCATCAGCCACGCTCGGCACCATCACACCGGCCATCCACACCTCATCGCACTTCCTGTCAGAGGAGAGTCAGCCCAGGCCCTGCCCCCCAAAGTCACCCGATCACACCCAACCCAGGCCCTGCCCCCCAAAGTCACCCCAGCCACACCCAACCCAGGCCCTGTCCCCCAAAGTCACCCCGGCCACACCCAACCCAGGCCCTGCCCCCCAAAGTCACCCCGGTCACACCCAACCCAGGCCCCGCCCCCCAAAGTCACCCCAGCCACACCCAACCCAGGCCCTGTCCCCCAAAGTCACCCCGATCACACCCAACCCAGGCCCTGTCCCCCAAAGTCACCCCGGTCACACCCAACCCAGGCCCTGTCCCCCAAAGTCACCCCGGCCACACCCAACCCAGGCCCTGTCCCCCAAAGTCACCCCGATCACACCCAACCCAGGCCCTGCCCCCCAAAGTCACCCCGATCACACCCATTCTCAGGGCCCTGTCCCCAGAGTCACCGGGTCGCACCCATTCTGGGACCACTCTGACTTCTGAGGGCAGAGAGGTAAAGGAAAATGCCCAGACAGACAAGACAAATGGGGCCGGAGTCGGGACGGTGGCAGGGGAGGGCCATGGCAGGGGGACAGGCAGGAAACCGAACCCCAAAGAGCAGAGTGAATGGTGGGTGGAGCTAACAGGACCTATCGCTCCCTCCGGGGTCACCTCCAGCTCGGGGTTTCTTCGTGTCGCCATGAGGCCGCGGCTGGAGTAAGCGCTGAGTCAGCACTTCCTTCCCGCGCGCCCCCCCCCCCCGCCCCCCAACAGGAGATGGCGCCGGATCAGACCCCTCGCCACCGCGCTCCGGAGGACGGGCTTTCCCCGTGGAACCGCTCTGACAAAAGGTGCCCAGGCCCCAACCACGTGCCAAACCTGGTTTCCACCCGAACACAGCGGAAACTCTGCACCTTCTCACCCAGAAAGCCACTCGGTGGAGGGCGCTGAGGCTGCGGGGAGTGAAGACAAGGAAATGACCCCCAGGAAGGAGCGGAATTCGCCGGGAGCTGCTTGGGGCGTGAGCTCTCCTCCCGGCCGCGCTCCTGCCCTCAGGCCTCGCTCCGGCCTCCCTGAGCTCCGGGCGGGAGCACCGGGGGTGGGGGTCCGGGTGGGAGCACCGGGGATTGGGGTCCGGGCGGGAGCACCGGGGGTAGGGGCCCGGGCGGGAGCACCAGGGGTAGGGGTCTGGGCGGGAGCACCGGGGGCAGGGGTCCGGGCGGGAGCACCGAGGATAGGGGTCCGGGCGGGAGCACCGGGGGCAGGGGTCCGGGCGGGAGCACCGGGGATAGGGGTCCGGGCGGGAGCACCGGGGATAGGGGTCCGGGCGGGAGCACCGGGGGCAGGGGTCCGGGCGGGAGCACCGGGGGCAGGGGTCCGGGCGGGAGCACCGGGGATAGGGGTCCGGGCGGGAGCACCGGGGGCAGGGGTCCGGGCGGGAGCACCGGGGGCAGGGGTCCGGGCGGGAGCACCGGGGTAGGGGGCCGGGCGGGAGCACCGGGGGCAGGGGTCCGGGAGGGAGCACCGGGGGTAGGGGCCGAGCGGGAGCACCGGGGGTAGGGGTCCGGGAGGGAGCACCGGGGATAGGGGTCCAGGCGGGAGCACCGGGGATAGAGGTCCAGGCGGGAGCACCGGGGTGGGGGTCCGGGCGGGAGCACCGGGGGTAGGGTCCGGGCGGGAGCACCGGGGGTGGGGGTCCGGGCGGGAGCACCGGGGGTAGGGGTCCGGGCGGGAGCACCGGGGGCAGGGGTCCGGGCGGGAGCACCGGGGGCAGGGGTCCGGGAGGGAGCACCGGGGGTAGGGGCCGAGCGGGAGCACCGGGGGTAGGGGTCCGGGAGGGAGCACCGGGGATAGGGGTCCAGGCGGGAGCACCGGGGATAGGGGTCCAGGCGGGAGCACCGGGGTGTGGGTCCGGGCGGGAGCACCGGGGATAGGGGTCCGGGCGGGAGCACCGGGGATAGGGGTCCGGGCGGGAGCACCGGGGATAGGGGTCCGGGCGGGAGCACCGGGGATAGGGGTCCGGGCGGGAGCACCGGGGGTTAGGGTCCAGGCGGGAGCACCGGGGGTGGGGGTCCGGGCGGGAGCACCGGGGGTAGGGGTCCGGGTGGGAGCACCAGGGGTAGGGGTCCGGGCGGGAGCACCGGGGTAGGGGTCCGGGCGGCCCTTTCGCCCCCACACTCGGGGAAGGCGGCGTCCAGACGATGCCCGCACGCGCCAGGCCCACTTCTGTAAGAGTCTCCCAGACTCAAAGGCAGTCCCACGTCCTCTCACTGCCTCCTGCTCTCCCTGAAACTCCGCTCTGTGTGCCGGGCTGTCTGTGGCCAGACCCCTGACATTTAGCTATTATTCCAGGCCCTGGCTCATCTCCCAGTCTCAGCCCTGCCTCGGGGCGCTAGGCTCCCCTGAGCCTTGTCCCTCTGCTGGGCTGTAAAATGCTCCCTCCTTCCATGGAGGCCTAGTAAGAGTCTGCACAGGACCAAGCCAAGGTCAAGGCGGCGTCCTCTGCCTCAACCAGAGACCACCCGCAGGCTGAGCAAGGGTCCTGCCTGTCCCAGCGGGGCCGGTGGGCCTGACAGCAGCGTCCAGTCAAACGTCACTCTCCCCTCCGAGATGGCACAGAGCACAGGCTCCTGGACGCCGGGCCGGAATGGCGAGACACTGTGTCCACGGCTTCCCCTCGGCTTGCAAAGTGATTGCATTTATATATTGGTTTCTGGGAGGAGGGGAGAGGGAAAGAGAGAGATAGAAACACCAATGATGAGAGAGAATCCTTGATCGGCTGCCTCTTGCACACCCCCCACTGGGGATCAAGCCCACAGCCCAGGCATGTGCCCTTGACGGGAATCGAACCCAGGACCCTTCAGTCCGAAGGCCGACGCTCTATCCACGGAGCCGAACCAGCCAGCGCTGCCCTTTCTTATATTTAGGAAGTGATCGCTGCATCCAACTCAAAATGCTCAGAAGCTCAGAGAAGGGCCTCCGCTGCAGCTCTCACTCCTCCGAGTCTCTGCAGCAGCTCTGAGCTCCGCCCACACGGTTCTCCCGCAGAGCTTGCCAAGGCCTGGTCCAGGTGGGGAGGCCAGCCCCTCTCCCCTCACCCTTTGCCCTGCCCTAGACCTTCTGCCCTGCCTTCCCCTCTAACGCCCTTTCCTTCTCTTCCAAAGCTCCTCCTGCAGCAGCACCCCCAGTGGGGGCGCCAGGGGGGGCGCCGCACACCAGGTGCCGGACCTGGCCTCTCCCTGACCTGGGCCTGGTCTGTCCTGAGTCACCCCGAAACTTCCCCCGCCGCCACAGCCCCTCCTCCCATGCCCACCCCTCCCGGCACAGGGCCTGTCTTCAAGGAACTTGGTGGTGGTGTCAAAGCCCAGGGATGATAAGAATCTGAGTCAGAGGCTGAACGTCCCCCCCAAACCGGAGGGGGGAGGGTGCGGCCTGCAGAGAAAGTAACAAAGGACCTTCGCTTTCTGATTCAGACCCCGCCATTCTGTGAGCACAGCCTGAGGCAGGCGACCCGGTGAAGCCTGCTTCCTCCCAGCCGGTTGGAGTTCCGTGGGGAGCGAAATGCCTTTGAAAATACAATAACATTTATTTTCCTTTTACTGAGTTGTATAAGCTGTCTGTAGAAGTTGGAGATTAAACCTTTATCAGTGATATCATTTGCAAATATGTTCTCCCATACTGCGGGACTTCTTTTTGTTTTGTTGATGGTTTCTTTTGCTGTAATAAAGCTTTTTATTTTGATGTAGTCCCATTTGTTCATTTTCTCTTTAGCTTCCATTGCCCTAGGGTTAGTATCAGTGAAGAAGTTCTTTAGGCATATGTCAGAGATTTTGCTGCCTGTGGATGTCTCTAGTATTTTTATGGTTTCCCGTCTTATGCAACCACTGTGGAGAACAGTATTGAGCTTCCTCAAAAAACTGAAAATGGAACTCCCATTTGACCCAATAATCCCACTACTAGGAATATACCCCCAAGAAACAAAAAACACCAATCAGAAAGGATATATGCACCCTATGTTCATAGCAGCACAATTTACAATAGCTAGGATTTGGAAACAGCCTAGGTGCCCGTCAGCAGAGGAATGGATCAGAAAACTATGGTACATCTACACCATGGAATACTATGCTGCCATAAAAAGGAAGGAATTCTCATCATTTGCAGTAACCTGGATGGAATTGGAGAACATCATGCTGAGTGAAATAAGCCAGTCAATGAAAGAGAAACACCACATGACTTCACTCATTTATGGATATTAAAGAACATTATAAACTAATGAACAGAAAGATAGATATAGAGACAGTAAAACAACAAGCAGACTGTCAAATGACAGCAGGGGGGGAGGGTAGGGAGATCTGGGGGAGATAAGAGATCAACTGAAAGACTGGTATACATGCATATAAGTACAACCAATGGACACAAAACTCTGGAGAGGGAGGGCATGTATGGGAGGGGGAGCAATGGTAAACTATGTACACATATAATACCTTAATAAATTTTTTTTAAAAAGAAAATACAATAACAGTGAGAAGACAGAGCTGGTGGGCCTGTGGCAAAATTCCCACACTGGTTTGTGCCTGTCACAGGAGAAGCTGGAACAATCCTTTTCCAGGGTCAGTAAGAGACTCCTGATCTTTGGCCCAATTGTCCACCCCAAGGCAGCTACCCTGGAGAAACGACGAGAAGCACGAACACAGAGGGGCACATGGCTGTTCTCGCCCAGGCCGGGCACGGCGTGTGCATTCAGAAGGGGCAGCCTGTTGGACGCTAAATAAACCAGCGGTCTGGTGATAACTTCATAAACATGGCACATGCGCATGTGAACCACTACAGAAACTAAAACGATAATAGAGCCGAAACCGGTGTGGCTCAGTGGATAGAGCGTCAACCTGCAAACTGGAAGGTCCCAGGTTCGATTCTGGTCAAGGGCATGTACCTTGGTTGCGGGCACATCCCCAGTAGGGGGTGTGCAAGGGGCAGCTGATCTATGATTCTCTCTCATCGATGTTTCTAGCTCTCTATCCCTCTCTCTTCCTCTCTGTAAAAAAAAATCAATAAAAAAATTTTTTAAATGATAATAGAAAGTCTATAAAAAAATATGGGAGGGCCAAAGCCGGTTTGGCTCAGTGGTAGAGCGTCGGTCTGCGGACTGAAGGGTCCCGGGTTCGATTCCGGTCAAGGGCATGTACATTGGCTGCGGGCACATCCCCGGTAGGGGGTGTGCAAGAGGCAGCTGGTCGATGTTTCTCTCTCATCGACGTTTCTAGCTCTCTATCTCTCTCCCCTCCTCTCTGTAAAATATCAATAAAATACATTTAAAAAAAAATAGGTGATGGGGAAGGGTTTGGAGTTGAACAGCCTTTGCTCTGGGAACCCTTTGATTCTGCAGCACTTTGAACAGTTAGTTGTGCATGGGAAAGAAAGAAAAAAATATGGGAGGGAGTGCACAGGATAAAATGAAATAAATATACTACATTTCAAAATGTTCAAATTGATTGCAATGGATACATGTAGACATAAGGAAAATAAAATGCTAAAATAAAAAGGAATGCAAAATGAGAAGGTTGAAAGCAATAGTTATCATCTTATTAAATTCGCTCTAACCCTGTTGCACTTCCTTTGCCATTTCAGAAGAAAAACTTGCTGTTTATGAAGGCAGGAGGCTGGAAAGACCCGTGGGATTCAAGGTAAGTGATCGGTTTAAAAGCCATTTCCTGTGACTCCTGGAGGGTTAAACTGCCTGTCGAGGGCGGGGCTGCCCTCCTGGGAGACGGGCGAGCATCACATAGAACTGCCCAGCGAGCTTCCTCCTGCTTTTCCCGATGTATTTTATGGACTTCGGAGAGGAAGGGAGAGAGAGATAGAAGCATCAGTGATAAGAAAGAACCATTTGATTGGCCTCCTCTAGCAGCCCCGGCATGTGCCCTGACCAGGAATGGAACCTTGACCTCTTGGTTCATAGGTCAACGCTCAAATCCTGAGCCCCACCTGCGGGGTCAGCTACCTCCTTCCTGAAGCAGAGCGGCTTGAGGGCTCGCCCACAGAAATGGATGCTGCGGATCGCTTGCCCTGGGTTGTCACACCGTTTCCAAGAATACAGCCTCACAGGTGGACTATGAGGCTGAAACTCATGAACACAAACAGCGGGGGGGGGGGGGGGGGGGGGGAGTGTGGTTGTCGGGGGGGGGGGTCCGAATATGAGGGAACTGGAGGAGATCTGACTTTGGATGCTGGGCACATGGTCCCGTACACAGATTTTATAAATTAATAATCCACTAGGTGCCTGTCAGCAGAAACCTGTATGCTCATGTTGCTCACGTCACCCAATAAATTTTAAAATTATTATTTTTTAAATACAGCCACTCTTTTTTCCTAGCGCGTCCCCTGCCTTCCTGGGCTAGTTCTGCAAGTGTTTAGGGGGACTCCTTCCTTCTAGGCCCAGGAAGGAGTGGCCCCTGCATGACCATCCCCGGGGGCCGAGCCAGCGGGGCCGGGACCCCGAGATCGGGTATCCCTTGGGATTGGGGTGCTGCTGCCTCTAGAGCCGCAGGCACAGCCCTCCAGCACATGGGAGAGTGGTCCTGGGCAAGATGGCAGCAGCCTCCGCTGGACAGGCTGGCCCCCTACAGGACGTGGCCAGCACTCCGAAACGGAAAGTCCTGAGGAGGAGCGGGCATGTGGGCAGGAGCTGGGGGAGGCAGGGTGTAGGAGGCTCCCTAAATCCTGAGGACCGGCTGGCCTCTGGGAGACAGGGCTCAGACACTGGACCCTGGCTGAGGGCTCCTTTCCACGGCCCCTCCTCCTTTCCCTGCCTCTGGGGTACCGCTTGCACACCCTCCACACGGAATTGTCAGCTCCGAAGAATCAGGACCAAATGGCACTGTGTTCTCCCACACGCTTTATAAAGGATGCTTGCTTGAGGCGGGGGGGGGGGGGGGGGGGGTGCCTGTTCTACCCAGAAGGCAGCCCTCAACCCGGTAGCGTCTCTGTTATCTCCATGGCTCTCTTGAGTGCTGTCAGCCTTGTGTGAGCAGCTCTTTCTGTAAAAGAAAACCCTGCAGAATTGCTTCTTTTATTTTTAAATACATCTTTATTGTTCAGATTATTACAGTTGTTCCTCTCCCCCCCCCCAATAGCTCCTTTCCACCCAGTTCCCACCCCACCCTCTGCCCTTACCCCCCACCCCCGTCCTCATCCATAGGTGTACGATTTTTGTCCAGTCTCTTCCCACACCCCCCCCACCCCTTTCCCCCGGGAGAGCTGTCAGTACACTCCCTTTCTATGCCCCTGATTCTATTATGTTCACCAGTTTATTCTGTTCATCAGATTTTTTATTCCCTTGGTTTTTAGATTCATTTGTTGATAGATAATGTTGTTCATAATTTTTATCTTTACCTTTTTCTTCTTCTTCCCATTCTTAAAGATACCTTTCAACATTTCATATAATATGGTTTGGCGGTGATGAAGTCCTTTAGCTTTTTCTTATTTGTGAAGCTCTCTATCTGACCTTCAATTCTGAATGATAGCTTTGCTGGGTAGAGTAATCTTGGTCGTAGGTTCTTGCTATTCATGAATATTTGTTGCCACTCCCATCTGGCCTTCATAGTTTCTGTTGAGAAATCTGCTGACAGTCATATGGGTGCTCCCTTGTAGGTAACTAACTGTTTTTCTCTTGCTGCTTTTAATATTCTCTCTTTGTCTTTTGCTCTTAGCATTTTAATTATGATGTGTTTTCGTGTGGTCCTCTTTGGATTCCTTTTGTTTGGGTTTCTCTGCGCTTCCTGGACTTGTAAGTCTATTTCTTTCACCAGGTGGGGGAAGTTTTCTGTCATTATTTCTTCAAATAGGTTTTCAGTATCTTGCTCTCTCTCTTCTTCTGGCACCCCCAAAATTTGGATGTTAGTACATTTGAAGTTGTCCCAGAGGCTCCTTACACTATCTTCATATTTTTGGATTCTTTTTTCTTTTTGTTTTTCTGGTTGGGTGTTTTTTGCTTCTTTGTATTTCAAATATTTGCCTTGATTCTTTCGATCCTCTACTCTGCTGTTGGATCTCTGTGTATTATTTTTTATTTCAGTCAGTGTATGCTTAATTTCTAGTTGGTCTTTTTTTCATATCCTCAAGAGCAAATGAAAGAAATGGAGGAAAGCAAACGACTGGATATAGAATTCAAAACCACGGTTATAAGGTTTTTCAAGAATTTTCTAGAAAAGGCTGATAAATTTAGTGAGACCCTCGAGGATATGAATAGCTTCTTAAAAAGTTCTGCGTAGGAAGCCCGCCAGCCAGGATGCAGTGGGCTGTGGGTGACTGGCACTTTGCTGCCACCTGGTGTCGGCCTGTGAGGATGATGTGGTGAATAGACAAACTTTCCCAGTAGGTGGTCCAGAGAGAATGCTCTGGGCCTGATCTGGGGTCACAGGGTGGGCTCTGAACCTTCAGCTGCTAGGCTCTGATTTAAAGCGTCAGAGCACACATACTCACAGACAGAAAACTCGAGGCTGGCACCGTCCCCCGCCACCCCCACCACACCCACCACCAGGGCAAAGTCCGTGTGCCCAGCACTCTCCCACCCCAGACCTTTCCTTTTGCTCTCAGGCCATTTTCTCCCCCCGCCTGAATGCTCTTCCTGTCCCCCCCAATACCCACTGGTGAGAAAAGTGGACAGAGGGAGGAAGAGGAAGGAAAACATAGGCAATGTGATTTTCTCTAAGCTCTTCAACCCACCTGCCCACCCATCCCTCCTTGGAACACAAATGCCTCAACTTCTGAGAGAGGAAAGGCAACCTTACGTCCATCACAGAAATCCCAGGAGGTGCACACCGCCCAGGAGCCGTGTGCGGGGCCCTGCGAAGCCACTGCACACACCCCCAGGGAAAAGCTAAAGCTCCTTTGACTCGAATGAGGTCTGACGGTTGATGGTGGCTCACCCCCAGTTTACAGCCCCCACAGCAGCTGGCTGTTGGTGTGGGAACGCGCCCAGGAGGCTTCTTCAGGCTTTCCATAATAATGTACGTCAGCAGGGTCAGCGCCTGGAAGGTTTCGTTTGATTTTTCTAGTTGACTGGGAGTTCATGGAGGAGATTGTCCTTCTTATCCAGGGGCGTGGGCTTTGGCAATTACAACTCTCAGTGCACGTCTGACCTGCTGACTATTTCTGTTAGTACATGGGAAGAAGACTTAGAGATATGCTGATCAAATGTTATACGACATGGGCTGGGGAGGAATGAGAACGTGTTTATAAAATGGCAGAATTTCATTCAAAAATAAACCAACAGGCTAAACTTCAACAGACTTCTCTTACGAGAAGGCTGAAGTCCTACCAATAGTTTTTGTTCATTTGCTTGTTTTTGTTTGATATTTATTTATTTACTAGAGATCCGATGCATGAATTCGTGCATGGGTGGGTCCCTTGGCTTGGCCAGCGATCAGGGGCCAATCAGGGCCAGCCAGCTGGGGGCGGGGACTGTGGGAGGTTGGCCAGCTGCAGGAGGTTGGCCGTGAGAGCACACTGATCACCAAGAGGCAGCTCCTTGCATTGAGCATCTGCCCCCTGGTGGTCAGTGTGCATCGTAGCTACTGGCTGGTCATCCAGTCGTCAGGTTGTAGTGGTGCTTAGGTTTTTATATAGAGAGATTTTTGTTAATTGTCGCCCAATGATATTTTCCCATTGGTTTTTAGAGAGGATAGAAGAGAGAGGGAAAGACAGACAGAAACACTGATGTGAGAGAAACACATTGATTGGTTGCCTACCTATAAGAGCCCTGACTAGGGCCCCAGGAAGGAGAGGAACCTGCAACCAATGTACGTGCCCTTGGCCACAATCGAACCCAGGACTCGGCTTCGCAAGCTGATGCTCTACCCACTGAACCAAACCGGTTAGGGCCAAATAGTTTTTTTTAAGTTGACCATATAAATATAGAATGTACAAACTTGGCTTCCAGGCACATGATGCCTAAAACCTGGAGTTTTGTAACAACTTTGAGAGAAGAAAACTCTAAGATCGTAGGCAGTGTCTCTAGGTCTCAGACCATATCAAGCTCTTGGCAGGGAGACGCTGGGTGGAGCTGGACAGATGGACAGGGCTGGCTGTGCCGAAACTGCTTCTATGGCACCAAAGCTTGTGGCCGCTCTGAGCAGCAGCGGCCTCCTGCATCTAGTTGTGCTGTACAACAGCCCCACCTACAGGATGCTGGGGAGAGTGCAGCAGTGGGAGTCCAAGCCACCCCGCTGCCACTCTGCTCATCTTGTGGGGCACAGTCACTCCCCGCGTGGCAGAGCGGCGGGCTCTGCAGGCGTGGTCCGCCCATCGCGTGCGTTCCTGCTGGAGACCGGCCGACGCATCCCAGCTCACCCAGGTGCCTGGTTCCAAATTGGCAGCCCCACGTTCCGGGGAGGCCCTGGGTCCCAGCAGCCACCGAGGTCACCGCCCACGCTTGCCACTCCTGTTTCCCAAGGCCGCGCTGGCTTTCCGTGGATGAGGCGTTGTGGGGGAAGCGGCCAGCAGCTGCCAGGCTTCAAGCAGCTTTCACTGAGATGTTCGTCTTAATAACGAAAAGGTTTTGTCGCCACTGTAATAACCTGGCTATTATTTAACAAGGAGGGAAAAGGGAAAACTGGATCTAGGCGTGCCATGTATGCAGCTTTGCCAAAACGTGGCATGTGGCACTCTCCAAGTGTGCTCCCCACTGATTGACGGGGCATAAACCAGACAAAGCCACCTGAGACGCACACCAGGAAAGGTCTGAGTGCCCTGGGCAGGTGCCTGCCTGCCTGCCTGCCAGTCACACCTGAGAACAAATTAGTGGCCTGGATGGGCGTGGCCACTGCCAGCCCACAGAACCTCAATATTTAAACTCCCAGGCAAAGGCAGTTGGCTCTCTTGGCTCCAGGGTGCTGTCTTCTGTGACTCCTGTGGCAGGGGGCACCACATGGTGGACAGCCACGGCGGACCCCACAGCCACAGCAGTGGTGGACAGCCACGGCGGACCCCACACACGGACGAACAGACTGTAATTAACTTGGATGCCTACCACATCCGGCCGCAACAGGGACGGAAGCTCTGGTCACTGGCCCTGCCTCCGGCTCTGCGGAGAGCCCAGCCGCCCCTCTCTCAGGACTGGCATGGGGGAACAGGGACATCGGACACTGAGGAATGTAAGTCCACGCGTGTAAAGCCTTCTTCCAAATCCCATCCTCCTCCGTGGGGGCCTCTGAAGATGCTTATTTCGGTGGTACCCCCAGAACCTCCACCTCGCTCCCACGAGCGACAGGGGAGTGTGATTCTCTGGTAACGTTTTCACTCCTCTCAATTACCACCGCCCACCCTGACCCCGTCCCAGGAGGTACCCACCGAGGGGCACCCAGGGGCCAGCAGCGTCCTGCCAGCACCTGGCTTCGGCCCGGCAGGCAGAGGCGTTTGGAGCCGAAGCTGCCTCACCCACAGAGAGGGCTGGTGAGGCCACGCAGACCCTCAGGCCCTCAAGGGAGACTCCGAATGGGCCAGGCCTCAGGGAGAGTGATGATGCGTAGCATCCGCCACAAGGAGCGGCATGAGCTCTCTCTGTGCCGCTGGGATCTAAGCTCCTCTTCCATTTCATGGAACCCATCCAAACCCAGCGCGGCACCGTTCCTCTTTATAATGAGCCGGTGACAATGGTGCTCCAAGGTTTCTCTAAAACCTCAGAGACTGTCCTTTTTTATTTTTTTATATATTTTATTGATTTTTTACAGAGAGGAAAGGAGAGGGATAGAGAGCTAGAAACATCAATGAGAGAGAAACATTGATCAGCTGCCTCCTGCACACCTCCTACTGGGGATGTGTCTGCAACCAAGGTACATGCCCTTGACTGGAATCGAACCTGGGACCCTTCAGTCCGCAGGCAGACGCTCTACCCACTGAGCCACACCGGTCAGGTGAGACTGTCCTTTTTTAAGCTGACAAGCCGTCGAGTGTTGTTCCTCCCGGTCATAAGTGGGCCCGGACGGCGGAGAAAACACCAGAAAGCACACGGCTCGGCCGCAGAGCTAACACCCAAGGGCCCCGGCAGCTGCTTCACGGCATTTCAGCATCATCGCAGCTCCCGGGCCGAGGACATGCACGCTCGCCCAGCCCAGCTCCTGATTCCATCCTCCTCTGCGAGGACCCCGTTCCTCTGAGCACGGGGCGTGAGAGGGGATGAAGGTTACAGGCTCCCTCTGCCCCGGGCCCTGGCCTCTCCCGTCTGCTCCAGGCGGGGGAGGCGGGGGGGGGGGAGAGGGCGCAAGACCACAGCTCCTTTCCACGGAGCAGGTTGCCTTTGCCACACCTTTTTTTTTTTATTAAAGTATTACCGTATATGTGTGCATATCTTACCATTGCCCCCCCCCACTCCCATACATGCCCTCCCTCCCCAGAGTTTTGTGTCCATTGGTTGTACTTATATGCATGCATACCAGTCCTTTGGTTGATCTCTTATCTCCCCCAGATCTCCCTACCCTCCCCGCTGGCATTTGACAGTCTGCTTGTTGCTTTACTGTCACTATATCTATCTTTTTGTACAACAGTTTATAATGTTCTTTATTATCCATAAATGAGTGAGGTCATGTTGTCTTTTTCTTTCATTGACTGGCTTATTTCACTCAGCATAATGTTCTCCAATTCCATCCATGTTGCTGAAAATGATAAGAATTCCTTCTTTTTTATGGCAGCATAGTATTCTATTGTGTAGATATAACATAGTTTTTTATCCAATCATTTGCTGATGGGCACCTAGGCTGTTTCCAAATCCTAGCTATTATAAATTGTGCTGCTATGAATATAGGGGTGCATATATCCTTTCTGATTGGTGTTTCTAGTTTCTTGGGGTATATTCCTAGGAGTGGGATTACTGGGTCAAATGGGAGTTCCATTTTCAGTTTTTTGAGGAAACTCCATACTGTTCTCCACAGTGGTGGCACCAGTCTGCATTCCCACCAGCAGTGCACGAGGGTTCCTTTTTCTCCACAACCTCGTTGTTCTAATTGGGTATTTTTTTCTATCTTGTCTTGTAGCTCACTGATGCAGTATTCTGCTTCTTCTAGTCTACTCTTGATGCTTTCTATTGAGTTCTTTACAGCAGCGATGTCATTTTTCATTTCTTCTTGGTTCTTCTTCATTTCCTCTTGGTTCTTACTCATATTTGTCTTCCATTCTTTTTAGCCATCTTATAATCATTACTCTGAATTCTTGCTCTGGTAGGTTGCTTGCCTCTAACTCGTTTACTTCCTTTTCTGGCGATGCCTGCTTTTCTTTCATGTGCAGGCTATTTCTTTGTCTCCCCCCGCCCCCATGGTCTCTCTTTTCAGGATGTCTGGTTATGTAGTTCCCTTTCTTCTTTCCGAGAGTGATTGAAGAACTCCCTTGAATCCACGTGTTTGCGCCAATTGGGGCATCACAGCTGTTCAGTAGTCTCCACTGTTGTAGGTTTTTGAGGCCTCAGATAAGACCCTCTTTTCTTTACAAGATGGAGTAGTTTTCCCTCTGAACCCATAGCTCTGGGAGAGTTCTCTCTCATCTATGTTCTAACTCTCCATCTCTCTCCCTTCCTCTCTTCAGTACGTTCTTGAGAACAGGTGTCTGTCCGGTTGTCCAGGCACACACTGAGTAGCAATCACAGGCTATTTCTCCCCCTAGAGTGTAAGAGGTCCTTATCCAGTTCCTCGCTGACTGAGTCGCCTTTGCCACACTCTTTGGTGCACGGCCCCTGCTGTAGGAACTGGCGCAGAGGAGGGGCTGTGCCCAACCTGCAGGGGCAGCAGGGCTACGACAGCCGCAGCTTCCAACAGAGCGAGAAAGGGCCGCTTCCGACAACTTACCAGCGTCCGTTTGCAGAGATGCTGACATATTAATATCTCAGCGGCCTCTGATGGCATGCAAAGGCCTGGGGAGGCAAGAGTCCTGTCTGTGGCGTGCTGGCCAAGCAGCTTTGCAAAGGTCCATGTGTGGGTGCATGGTGCCTCATCACCCACACTCAGAGGGCCCACACACAGGCAACCTGGGGGCGGTCAGGTGTCTTTCCACGTCACTGTGTGGTAGGAGTGGCATTATTTCCAGAGATCTGAGTCCAACACAGAATGGCACATGGTAAAGGGCCCTTTTCTATAAAAAGAACCAAGGACATAATAGGGCCATGTTGGCACACCCAGACCAAGGTTTGGCACGGGGCAGGTTTGTATGGACTCAGCTGGTGGGACAGTGGTGGGAGCAGCTGACCACTGCTGGGCTCCAAACAGAACCTTGGACTCCCTCAGTGACCACTCTGTCAGGGCAGTGTGACATCAATGCTAGGAGAGCCACTCACCACCTGGGTCTGGAAACCTCGCTCCTGGTTACCATCACAACCAGCAGTGGGTAGGAGAGTCAAAGGAGAACCAATGAAAGTGATTTTGCTCATTGGCTACAGCAATGACCTTGGTTGGGATATTGACTACAGCAATGGCCTTAGCTAGGACACTGACTACAGCAATGACCTTGGCTGAGATATTGGCTATGACAATGACCTTGGCTGAGATATTGGCTACAGCAATGACCTTGACTGAGATAGTGGCTATAGCAATGAGCTTGGCTGGGACATTGGCTACAGCAATGACTTTGGCTGAGACAGAGGTTGGAACTTTTATCTGTAATGAGGTTCCTAGAGTATTTATCGTTTGATTTCTCTATTCGAGGCAAGTCTTTTTCAAACGACTCTGTGTCCATTGTCTGAAGCCCTCGTTTGAAATGCACATTCCTGGCTTCCAGCCATGGTTCTGACCCGTAGGTGTGGAGTGTGCCCAGGAATCTGTATCCTAGCAGGTGCTCCAGGTGACCCTGGCGCAGGAGCCACGGGCCGGTGCTAGCCCACACCGTCTCGTGTCGGCAGGCACTGAGACCTGGCTGTCCAGCGTGTCCCAGGCTCCCACAGAGACAGGCTGCCCTGTCCCGGACACATGTCTCTGAGCTCTGCCCCTCACCACGGTCCTTTAGCAAACACACTTCACACCAGTTCAGCTCAACCAAGGTTTATTGGGCACCTACGACAGGCAAGGCACAGATCCAGGAGCTGTGGGTACAAAGTCAAGGCGAGGCCTGGCCCCCGGGGCTCGCAGTCTGCGGGAGAGACACACTCACAGGTAAGGAAAGCACAGGCGGGGTGAGGTGAGCTCCACGCCAGACGCCAAGCAGTGGGCGGGCGGGGCACAGGGCAGTGTGCCTGGCAGGGCGCTGGCTCCAGCAATGCCCTGGGTGGGGCAGGTCTGGTGCAGGGCGTGGCACTGGGCAGGGCGGGAGAGGGCTAGGATGCACAGTGGGACTAGAGTCTAGTCCAGGGGTGGGCAAACTTTTTGACTCAAGGGCCACAGTGGGTTCTTACACTGGACCGGAGGGCCGGAACAAAAGCAACCTGACCATGCTGGCACTCTCATCTTGGGCTGCTGGTGAAGGAGCGGAGGGGAGAGCAAGAGAACCCTCTGCTCTTTCGGCTCCGCGGGCCAGAGAGAACAGCCGAATGGGCCGGATTCAGCCCGCGGGCCATAGTTTGCCCAGGGCTGGTCTAGTCCCTAGACAGAGGACAGCTCGGGTCAGAGGCACCGCGGTGGGAAAGCCCGCTGAACGCGCAGAGCACCGAGGCTGTGTCTCCCTCGGCAGGCACACGGGGGCTGGCAGGCAGCAGGGAGCTCAGCGGCAGAAGCGGCGAGGCCGGGCCGTAGAGGACCTCCTGGCGGTTAGCGGGACTCCGTTCCGCAGGCACCGGTGAGCCGTCGAGGGTCTCTGAGCAAGGGAGTGCGTGGTCTGACCTCGATTCCAGGCTCCCTGCTGTGCTGCGTGATGTGCTCTGTCTTTGCTACCTTCCCCCTGAGCCACAGCCTCTCGCTCTCAGAGGAGAAGCCTGCGGCCACACACCCTCCAGGGCGGCAACGGCCACAGAGCAGTGGCCTCGGCGGGCACACGTGGAGCTCGCTTACCAGCCGGGCCCCCGCCCCGCAGAAGAAGGACAGCCCTCTACCACCATCGGGGCGTAGGGGCGGGCAGAGGAGGGCACCCGATGAGCCGCTGTAGCCGAGCACAGCAGAGTCCGCTGGGAGAACAGGAGAGCGCACACAGGAAGCGGCAGAAAGGCCCGAGGACATCACCAGCGTCGCCCACGCTGAACAGCCTGCCCGTCGGCTTCTGGGGGAACCCACCCTGAGCCTCACTCCCTGGGACCGGGGTGCTGGGTGCTGGGCGGTGGGCGGTGCTCCGGGGACCCCTGCCCTCGGACCCTGCCTAGCCGTCCAGCGAGGAGGGAGAATGGCGCCCACCCCCACCCGAGCCGCCCCAGCCGGCAAACGGGTGCGAGGCCACCGCTGTCCAGGTGGACACGGCGATGCTGGTCAGCGAGGGCTCCCCCAGCACCTCCACGGCCGCCGGCGGGGGCGCCTGGGTGGAGAGGGGCGAGGTCACCGCGGGGCTGCCCAGGAGAAAGGCTCCCGGGGACGCGGCGTGCACCTCGGGGCCCGGCCCGGCGGGGCCCCCGCCTCCGTTGCTGATGGTCCACAGGCACGGGTAGGGGCTGTGGAGACAGAAGGGGGGCGGGGTGCGTGAGGCATTCCGGGAACGGTCGCCCGACAAGCACATGCGATACCCAGAGGCCGCGGGGCTGGAAGGGGCCCCTCGCCGTGGCTTCACCGTGGCGCTGACACGCTGGCCCTGACTCTGCAGAGACGCCCGGGGAGCGGCGAGAGGAGCCGGTAAGGACCGGACTAGGCGTGCCGAGACCTGGATCTGGAGGCTGGCCCTGCCGCCAACACGCTGTTCCCGTCCCAGCGCAGCAGTGCCTGTCCTGGGCCTCCCCGACGCAGCCTGGAGGGCAGGAAGCAAGTGGTCTCCTGGCCAGGAGGGGCGATGTGGTGCAGACACTGGCCAGGGGGGCGCCATGTGGTGCCGATACCGGCCAGGAGGGGCCATGTGGTACAGACACTGGCCAGGAGGGGCCATGTGGTGCAGACACTGGCCAGGAGGGGCGATGTGGTGCAGACACTGGCCAGGGGGGCGATGTGGTACAGACACTGGCCAGGGGGGCGATGTGGTGCAGACACTGGCCAGGGGGGGTCATGTGGTACAGACACCGGCCAGGGGGGGCGATGTGGTGCAGACACTGGCCAGGGGGGGCCATGTGGTACAGACACCAGCCAGGGGGGGGCATGTGGTACAGACACCGGCCGGGGGGGGGGTGATGTGGTGCAGACACCAGCCAGGGGGGGCCATGTGGTGCCAATACCGGCCAGGAGGGGCCATGTGGTACAGACACTGGCCAGGAGGGGCCATGTGGTGCAGACACCAGCCAGGGGGGGCCATGTGGTGCAGACATCAGCCAGGAGGGGGGATGTGGTGCAGACACCAGCCAGGAGGGGGGATGTGGTGCAGACACTGGCCAGGGGGGGCCATGTGGTGCAGACACCAGCCGGGGGGGGGCCATGTGGTACAGACATCAGGACACGCTGGGGTCAGAAAGCCTGGCACAGAAGGCACCTTGAGCTGTAACCAGTTTGGCTCAGTGGGTAGTGTTGGTCTTTGGACTCAAGGGTCCCAGGTTCGATTCTGGTCAAGGGCATGTACCTTGGTTGCAGGCATATCCCCAGTGGGGTGGGGGGGGGGTGTGTGCAGGAGGCAGCTGATCAATATTTCTCTCTTATTGATGTTTTATCTCTTTCTCCCCTCTCCATTCCCCTTTGTAAAAAAAAAAAAAATCAATAAAATTTTTTTTTAAATAAGAAGGCCACCTCGGCCGCCGTTAGCGCGTGACCTTGGCCAAATCATTTCCCATCCCTGAGCCCCAGTCTTCAGGATTGGGGGATAATGAGCAGACCTTTCCGATATTGCTAGAGGAATCGGTGAGATGCGGATGTGACGCCAGGGCAGGGCTCCCGGTAGATGGCAGCTGTTACAGTGAGTCTTCCCCTCCCGGCCGGGGTGGCTCTGCCCTGGCACAGGGGGGCGGGCCTTCCTGCACCCCTTCCTTACACGCTGCTGCCCTCACTTGGCTGCACTTGTCACCCCACAAGGTCAGTAAGCACTGAGACCCGGGTTTGCCCAGTCTGGCCTCTGCCGGGGGTCAGGACTTTCCAGAGCATTCCAGCTGATCGGCACCTTAACATAGAACCAGCTGGGTGGCAGCCGCGGGCCCGGCACCACGACCCCGAAGCCAGCCTTCGGACGCGGAGTCTGCACCCTGCCAAAGTGCCGCCTGGCCACAGGCGCCTGGCCCAGAGCCGGCTCCCACGCGGTGTTTCCTTTATGGAGGCCGAAGGGGCTAACCCCCACCCCGGGGGAAGCAGAGGCAGCACCCCGGCACACTCGGCCCTACTTCCCTCGCTCCGGGGCCACGCACAGCCTGCAGCCCCAGCCCGGACTGTCCCCGCTCAGCCTGCCAGATTCCGCCGGGTCCCCCTGCAGCAGCAGCCCTTCCCGTGCTCCTGCCGGGGAAGCCCGGGGCTTGCTGTGCGGCCCTCGGAGCCTCTCGTGCTGCCCGGCGTTGGTTTCCCTCGGTCAGTGACACAGAAACGCCAGGCCGGCCGCGGCCCCCTGAGCGCTGTCCCCGACGCCCACAGGGCCTCGTGGAGACGTGGCCGGGAGGCTTAACGTCTTCCCGGACGTGCTCTCCCTCCTGCCGCGGCCCCGCCAGCGCGTTTCCCGGGGACCCCCAGGCAGGCACCACCTGCCTGAACCAGAGCGTGAGCCACGAGGGCAGGCACGTTTCCTGGTCGCCACTCTTTCAAGAAGGAAAAACAGAGCTCTTATTGCTAATAGCATTGTGTAACTGAGGCTGTTTAAAGTATTATTTTCTATTCTGCAGCAGGGGTAAGGCATCACTGAGTTTTCTGTTCTTCACTTCGTCCTCGCCTTCTAACTTCCGTGTGTGCCGACCCCTGCTGTGCGTCTCAACAGGTGAGCCCCGTGTCAAGGGTCAGGAGCCGCCGGCAACAGGTGGCGGCTGCACGGGACAGCATGACAGGAGACCCTGTGGCCACGGCAACACCAAGATCACAACTGACAGCAACCCAGGCCACACCTGGAAGCTGTTGCACACGCAGGTCTCGCCCGCGGTGCGTCGTGGCAGCGTCCCAGGCGAGCCTGGCGCATGGGGCGTGAGAGGCGCTGCCGTGGACCGAGGCCCTGCGTGCTAGCCTGGGCTCGACCTGCAGAGTCACAGCCTCTGACCTCCCCAGCCCCGTCTGGTCCTTCAGACCCCTCTGCGGACCTCTCCACCCGCTGCACGCCTCTGTGGAGCATGGCCGCTGACCGGAGACAGAACCTACTGCTTCCAACGCGTTTTTCATGCATTTCTTTCTTGGATCTCACGCTGACGACAGAGTAGCTCACGTTATTGCAGGCGGGGCAGTGAAGCTCAGTGAGGCTGAGAGAGCTGCCCAGGTCACTGAGACACAGAGAGGGCGCCGGGGCTCAAGCCCACATCCATCCACGCCAGGCCCCTTGCCTTCACTGCCCACGCCCATTTCCTGAGTGAGGACTAGCTGGGTGTCTGGGAGCGCTGGGGCTCAAGCCCACATCCATCCACGCCAGGCCCCTTGCCTTCACTGCCCACGCCCATTTCCTGAGTGAGGACTAGCTGGGTGTCTGGGAGCGCCACGCTGGGTCCTGCCCTGCCCTCGGCCCTGCACCTGGCTGTGGGCCAGGCACCCATTCCCTGCCCCGTGAGGACGCAGCTTGTAAGAATGTGGACCATGCTGAAACTGGTTTGGCTCAGTGGATAGAGCGTCAGCTTGCTGACTGAAAGGTCCCGGGTTCGATTCCGGTCAGGGGCATGTACACTGGTTGTGGGCACATGCCCAGTGGGGGGTATGCAAGAGGCAGCTGGTTGATGTTTCTGTCTCATCGATGTTTCTGGCTCTCTATCCCTCTCCCTTCCTCTCTGTAAAAAATCAATAAAATGTATTTTTAAATTAAAAAAAAAAAAAAAGATTGTGTGCCGAGGTCGGTTTGGCTCAGTGGTAGAGCATCGGTCTGCGGACTGAAAGGTCCCGGGTACGATTCCGGCCAAGGGCATGTACCTTGGTTGCGGGCACATCCCCGGCAAGAGGCAGCTGGTTGATGTTTCTCTCTCATGACGTTTCTGGCTCTCTATCTCTCTCCCTTCCTCTCTGTAAAGTATCAATAAAAATTTATTTTTTTTAAAAAGAATGTGGACCATTAAGCCTTGCGTTCTCCGTGTGCTTTCACTTTCCCCCTCGACTCCCCTCTGTTCATTGCCTACCTGCGACCACAGCTCACAGGTCCGCCTGTGACTGACCCCCACTGCCCCGTGGCTGAGAAGTCGGGGCAACGGCTTAGACCAGGCGCCCTCGGAGAGAAAGCACGGGGCCCCCCGAGTCAGGGAGCAGCCGCTGGCGTTGTCTTACCTGGGCCCGGGGTTGATGGGGCCGCTGGTGTGCGGGACGGACAGGAGGCTGGCGTGGGGCGTGGAGGAGATGGAGGTCCAGCTGTCCGCTCCCGAGAACACTTGCAGGTTGTTGCCGGAGCTTTCTAGCAAGTTCACTTTGGAGAAACAACAACAGTTGAGGGAGCGTGCAGACCTACACAGTGGCGACCAATGCCCTTATCCCGGGGCCATCACAGCCGTGGCTTGCCTGCAGACGCCAGCAGCTGCTGGCATCTCGGAGGGAGACAGAAAGGAGGGGCCGGCTGGGATTTTTAATGTCAGCCGTATGCCACGTGCTCATCCCGGCCCTCAGGCGAGGCTGGGGCGCACGTCACATGTTAGGGTGTCGTCACCCTCAGGCCGAGCCTCAGGGCCCCGGGGCCTCAGCTGAGCTGTCTGAGGTCCAGAGCCTACGCCGCTCAGAGCCTCTGGCGGACTTAACCCTCTCAGAAAGTGTCGTCGGTGTCTTTGAATCTCCACAGCGTAAATAGTGTAAACACAAGAGAGAGGAGGGAGGGAAAGAGGAAGAGAGGAAGGAGGGAAAAGAGGAGAGAGAAGAAGTTTCCGGCGTATTCACCGGGCCAAGCCACTCCTCACCTGATGGGCACTTACAACTTCTTCGGCCTCTGCTCTGTCTTCTGCCTCCCCTCCCTCTACCCTGCTCCTCCTCCATTGCCCAGACGCCGGCCCTCGCCCCTCTGGGTCTTCGCTCAGACCATGCTGTCATCGGAACGCCCGTCACCTCTGCTGTGTCCCAGGTCATCCGTCCCTCACCCCGCCCGCCCGGCCCGCGTTTCCCACGCAGCCTCCAGCTCTCCAGTGCCATCCGCTCTGCCAGAAGCCACCCATTGTCCTCACCAGCAGAGAGGTGTGGACTAGGAACCCTGAAGGCTAGTGACCCTCGAGCCCTGGCAAAGGTCAGAGCAATGCACCCACTGTTTAGTGGAGACAACGGTAGCTGAAGAAACTCCCCCACCAGACAGTCATGTGAATCCTTACTGATAGTCTGTTACTACCGAAACCGGTTTGGCTCAGTGGATAGAGCGTTGGCTTGCGGACTCAAGGGTCCCGGGTTCGATTCCGGTCAAGGGCATGTACCTTGGTTGCGGGCGCATCCCCAGTAGGGGGTGTGCAAAAGGCAGCTGATCGATGTTTCTCTCTCATCGATGTTTCTAAATCTCTGTCCCTCTCTCTTCCTCTCTGTAAAAAACCAATAAAATATTAAAAGGAAAAAAAAGATAGTCTGTCACTGGAACCTGCCTGCCTAAGAGCTGCAGGTTTATCCCAAAATGAATAAAAGGATGGCAATCCTGAGCCCAAGCAGAGTCCTTCCTCTTGAGTTGGGCTCCTGCCTGCCCCCCCAATATTTCCAAATTATTACTTCTTGTCTCGTCTCTTTCATTTGCATGCGGCCCCTCTTCCAGAGCCCGATCCCTGAACCACGCGGGACGTGGGTCTTTGCACCCCTCTGGGCGGCTCTGGCCTTTTCCCCTCAGCACCTGCGCCTCTCAGACTCTCCTGTGCATCGGAGTCACCCGAGGACGCTGCTAGAACGCAGCCTCTTCCAGAGGGAGAGCCTGGGAGCCCGCCTTCTACCAGGTTCCGGGGGACCCGCAGGCCCCGGACCGCCTTAGTGCTGCCCCTCGTCGCGTGATGAGTGACGTGTGGATGCCTGCAGCCCTGAGCCCCTCCAGGGGAGACACCACACCCCGATCGCCTTCCACCGCCTGGCAGAGGCCTGGGGACATGCTCCGAGGGCCGCTCTGTGTGCCGACCACGGAAAGAACCAGGGAGCCGTGAGAACACTGCTCAGCGCCAGACATCCCGCTCCGCTCTCCCTCCTGCGGCAGCTGTCGAGGTTGCCGGGAGCAGGCGCGGGCACAGGGACAGGTGCTGGTGGCCGGGGATGCCCTCTGCAGACACGGGGGGCTCCCGAGTCCCTGGCACCTCCCCCACCTCCCAGCCGCGGACTGGACTTCCCTGTCTTATTTCATGTCCAGCTCCCCATCTGAGACTGGAAGCTCCACGAGGGTCTGATTAGTTCCTGGGCAGAACCTGGAACCCCATTGGCCCCTGGTACATATTTTTTGCATAAATAACTGAATGAGAAATCCATCCTTGGCTTCATTGCTCCCTCCTTCACAGAAACAGCCAGGCCAGGGGTTAGCACAGGCCAGGGCGGGCCGGGCAGCAGTCAGGGAGGGTAAAAGCACACATCAGCGTCAGCGCAAAAAATAATCAGACCAAAAGTTATCCAGGTCGGCTCTGTGTGCCTTCCACTAATCCCACGCAGGCCTGGGTGCAGAGCGGCCGCTCCCCGAGACCCTCCGGGCAGCGCCTCAGGGCGGCCCGAGCTCCCAGGACTGAGCCGTGTGCCTGCAGAGAAGCTGGGAAGGCACCCGGCGCCGTCTCAGACGCTCCTCCAACCTGGCTTCCCGAGGCAGAGCCTGGAACTGCTCCGGGCACCGTGCCCCGCGCCATCACGCCCATCACACACCAGGAGACTCGGTGTCTTGTGAAAATTACAAAAAACTAGCAATGTCTATCTAAATTAGTATATAAAAGAGAACATTAAAATGACAACGTACCAAGATCTTACCTGTGTTCCATGACAGGGGTTCCTTCACCTTCAGACACTTCTTTTTATGGTTCACCCATCTCTCTCCTCCACGCCCACCCCACCCCACCCCGGTGCCGGGGCTGAGCGGAGCCACACACCTGAGGGGGAATGGGTCCTGTGCACGTACGGGGACGGGTAGGGGGCCGGCCGGTGCCCGCGGAGGCCGGCGTAGCGCTCACAGCCGTGGTGGGGGTGAGGGGCAGACAGAGGCAGAGGAGGCCCGTACTGGAAGTTGGCGTTCCCGGCCGGGCACACTCCATCCGGGTTGGAAAAGATCCAGCCGCTCACTAGGACAGACGAGAGGGAGACACACGGACAGGGAAAGTCAGGTTCCAGCCCCCGTTTCTGTGTGGACGACGCTGACTGTCCCCCGAGGGACAGAGACCACCCGGCCCCTTCCACGTCACGGCCCGTCGGCTTCTCTGGGGGCGGAGGGCAGTCCTAGCCAGGTTTGGGGCCCGGAATCATAGCCATGTAAAGGCTATTGGAATGCGTACGCTGATGGAAGCTCAAGGCTTAGGTTGCTCTGACTTCACCGAGTGACATTAAAAGTCAGTCTAAGATGGAGGTGCCAGCTGCAGCCACCAGGACTGTTGTGTGGTTGCACAGAAGGGGTGAAGGTCTCTCTTGTCCCCCCACCCCCACGAAGAGGATCCGAAAGCGAAAAGACGGGGAGCCACTGGCCTGCCTGGGCAGCCAGGATCTCGCAGGCATTGTGGAAGGCTGCAGAGTATTTCACAGAAATTTGTTTGTGAGTAATCACCTCAACCGATGCAAAAAATGCATGTGCATGCTTTCATGACTAAAACAACGACACTCAGCACACTGGGGAAGAGGGGAAGTTGCCTCAGCACACTGAAGGCCGCCGGTGTCAGCCCCGCTCACAGGCTCAGCCGAAGGTGGGAGCGTCTCCTCTGAGGGCAGGACAGACACCCCTTCTTTCCACTTCCGTTCAGCCTGACCCTGGAGGTCCCACCCGGAACAATTATGGGGGGGGATCAAAATTAAAAAATAAAGAAAAAAGAAAGAAAAGGCACCAAAATTGGAAAGGAATAAATAAAGTTATCTCTGTTCACAGATGACATGATCTTACATGGAGAAATTCCTAAAGATCTCACACACACACACACACACACACACACACACACACACACACACACAAATGTTAGAACTAATAAATGAATTCCGAAAACTTAAAGGACATAAAATCAACACCAGAAAAATCAGTTACGTTTCTATATACTAACAATGTCTCTGCCGCTACTCTTTGTCTCCATCTATGTCTGTGTCTCTGTCTCCATCTCTATCTCTGACCCTGTCTGTCTCTCTCTGTCTCCATCTCCGTCACTGACTCCATCTCTGTCTCTTTGTCTCTCTGTCTCTGTCTACATCTCTGTGTCTCTGTCTCCGTCTCTCTGTCTCCATCTCTGTCTGTCTCTCTGTCTCCATCTCCATCACTGACTCCATCTCTGTCTCTTTGTCTCTCTGTCTCCATCCCTGTCTCTGTCTCCATCTCTGCCTCTATCTCTCAGGAACTCTCGCCAGGGCACAGACTTGTCTCGAGAGGAGGAAATGACCGGCTGGTGTTGCCGGGAGGTTTGGGACAGGCCAGTGGGGAGTCTGATGCGGAGGCGTTGGCTCCTGGTGTCGCCCCAGGCGCCTCCCGCCGAGTTCACCCCTGAACTCACGGTGGGGGCAGGCCACGTGCTGGTTCTCGGAGATGGCATCCGGGACATCCTTCAGGTGGCTCCTGCGGAGGAAGGAAGGCACCATGGCTGTCCAGCGTCCCCACGTCAGCGCCAAGTCGCCCCGAATCTCGGGGAGCACCGCGTTCTTGAAAATGGAACCCCCTGTCCCCGAAGCGGAAGCTGCTGTCTCTCCCACTCCCGCCCTCCAGGCGCTGCATCCGCCTGGGCCACGGCCCCTCTAATCGCAGCGCTGCGGGTGCTCCAATCCACCGGGTTACAGCTCTCTCTGCCTGGGTTGGTCCTACTGACTTCGGCCAGGTGCTGCCTGACACAATCCAAGCCCAACAACAGCTAAGATATGCGGGGACTTCAAGGCACAACCCCTCCTGTGCCGGGCTCGACCCACCCTGGACCCGTGAGGGACATGGGTTTAAAGGGGGGTCTCAGGGAGTCAGGGAGGCAGGCCAGATCAGAGTGGACATGGCGAAGCTCAGACCTGAGGCGGGACGCTCACTCCTAGTCCTGGATTCTCCTGGTTGAACCACGCTGCCAGCGTTTTGGATCCAGGTTCTGGCATCTCACAAGGCAGATTACCCTTAGGCCTTTGCTTATCTGAACAGGTTATAAGTATGACTTCTACATCCTCAAAATTAAGTCAAATGTTGACAGACAGGCCTTGTGGCATCCCCAGAGCCTTTAGGACGGGCAGGAAATGGACAGCTGTAGGAGGCATCAAAAAAGACCTGGAGCCGAAACCGGTTTGGCTCAGTGGATAGAGCATCAGCCTGCGGACTAAAAGGTCCCAGGTTCGATTCCGGTCAAGGGCATGTACCTCGGTTGCAGGCACATCCCCAGTAGGGGGTGTGCAAGAGGCAGCTGATTGATGATTCTCTCTCATTGATGTTTCTGGCTCTCTATCCCTCTCTCTTCCTCTCTGTAAAAAATCAATAAAATATATTTATTAAAAAAAAAAAAAAGACCTGGAACTCAGGCAGTAAAATCTGACCACTGCCAGCGGAATGATGTCAGAGCTCCGGCCTCCCTGACGGAAGTCTATGACAAGTCCCATTACTTTTTCATGTTTTTCCTAGGATGGAAGGACAGAGACCGGGATTGCAGTCCCCGGGCCAGCGTGCCAGAAGTGCCACTTACACCCGGAAGTCTGCCTTCTCTCAGACCTGAGGGATGTGGCCCGCTCACCGGCACGAGCTCCTATATGAATGACTCACCTTCCCTAGGCTAAAAGTCGTTTTTTGAAGAATCCAACGTACTGAAACCAGTAACTCAGGGATACTTGGGGAGGCCAGAGTGAACTATGTAATTCTAAGCCACTTGATTGTTTTTTAAATGTGGTTGTGCTAGCTAGCTTCAGGAATCTGTAGAAAAGCAGGCGACAAAGTCTTGCCCCGTTAGAGGTTCTCCCAGGCTTGTATTATAAGGAGCAGATAGTTATAAGTTTGCTGAGTTTCATCGATTTTGTTAAATATTAAATTGAGTATTAAAAACATTTCTATTAAAGATAAAGCAAGTGCAGCCAGCCAGTGTTGCTGAGTGTCGACCATGACCCAGGAGGTCACAGTTGGATTCCCGGTCAGAGCACATGCCCAGGTTGCAGGCTCCATCTCCCAAGGTGGGGCGAACAGGAGGCAGCCGATCAATGATTCCTTCTCATCATTGATGTTTCTCTCCCTCTCACTCTCTCTGAAGTTAGTAGAAACTTTTTTTTTTTTTTTAGATAAAGCCAATGCCACTCGTCTAGCTCTTTCTGGAGGAGCATAAACCCCGCCTCTGCAGAAATCAACGCACCAGGTTTCACTGAAATGTCTCTACTCACCTCTCCTTGGCATCCAGGAAGGCTTTGGCAAAGGGGTTGTACTTGATTTTGAGAGCTGTTATCTTACGTTCACAAAGACAAGAAGTGTTAGTGAAAGCAGGACAGGCAGAGCACACAGACCCTCTCCCTCCACCTGGGCATTCCTGAGACACCAGGCCCACCCTGTCTCCTCTCCTCCCTCCTCCACGGGTCTTTGCCGGCTTCTGCACCAAGCCACTCCCAATCGGACTGTCTCTGGCCAAGAGCGTCTCATCGTGGCCCGTGGTGAAAGCACAGGTGCCGTGAGCGTGAGCAAAGACGGCCGGAGCACCGAGCCCGCACCCCTTCCCGGACTTCCTCATTCCTCCTCTCACCCATCGCCGGCACCTCCCACCTGTCAGGTAGGTTCTAGCCGGGAACCCTGTGGGAAGGAAGGAAGGCCGTGCGGTCCGGTCTCGCCGAGAGGAGCCCGGCGGCACCTCCCTGAGTCTTCATCAGCCGCCCAACCCCGGGGCTGTCAGCACAGCGCACAGCGCTCACTCCTACGCACGGCCCCGATCCCCCGCCGAGGCCCCTGACCCATATACACCGCGGATCAGACACACGGTGCCCATGGGTCCTCCTCGCCCTGCTGGGACGTATGTGCCTGAGGACACAGACACGTGTTTGATTCACTGCACGCAAAGCACCGGGCAGGGAGTTAACACTCAGCAGGCAGCTGCCGAATGAACGGATATTGAAAAGGACACGTGCGTCAGCAAACGCCCGAGACGCAGCTCTTCCTGGAGCGGGGGGGGGGGGGGGGGTTGGGAGGGGGGAGGACGGGGGGGAGGAGCCCAGGAGCAGGGGAGGCGGCTGCGAAGTCGAGTGCACAGGCCCCGTCTTTCTCCTGCTTCGGGCTCCCGGGGACACGCGGTGACGTTGTAAGCCCACACCGTGAACGATGAGCACAGGGCACCGTGCAAATGGAAGCTAACGGCCAGCGTGGGTTTTCCCTCCCGCCACCCATCCTTTCTCCAGACACGCAGCTCCCTGCAGGCACCGCGGCCCTGGGACAGCCCTGGTCCGAGTGGACTCCTCGCTCCCCACGGCCCGCCCATGGGCAGCCGGACCGGACCCGGCGAGAGGGAGCAGCAAGCAGGCACCCCACTGCTCAACTCCGCCTCCGCCAGGTGCTGAACCCCGAAAAACCTACCTGTCACCCCCGCCGGGTGATGGCAATAGCAGCACCCTGCCCTGTCCCACCACACCCCTCCGGTGACACACACACACACACGCGCGCGCACACACACACACTCACATGCACACACATGCACACGCGCGTGCCCTCACCTCCTCGTTCTGGTAGGCAGTCACGGCGATGAACTGGGTTTCGGGGAAGGAGCAGTTCATGACCATCCGGTGGGCGCCGCCCACGCGCACGATGTGCACCTGCGGCTCGTATTTGTGCAGGGAACTCAGCATTATCTGTCGATGCGACAGGAGGAAGGCGAGCCATGCAGGGCCCGGGCTCTCTCGGGTCCCGTGGTCCGCCCCAAGCTCGGCACCACCCACTTAGGGCCAGGCCCTGGGCATCCTCGGCCCCCTGGGACACACCACACCTCTCTGAGCAAGAAGGGGGTGCTCCCAGAAGCTCCCAGGGGCCGTAACGTGGGCGCTGATAGGAGGCCGGCATGGGCTTCCGGGGAGTTGTTCTAAAGATCATTCCATGTTCCGCCCAAATCCCGACTTCCTTCTCTTTCTCTCCCTGTTTGCCGTGCAGTGATGTGGATTGTGACCCTTCACCATGCTGGCGTCCTTCGGGGGAGGGCCCAGGATCCCGTGCCCAGATGTGGCTGCATCCGCAGGAGCTGCCTGGGGAGCAGCGATGCCGGCACAGGCCCGGCACGGAGCACCCACTGCCGCCCCGCTGAGAGGCGCCGGAATGGGGGAGGCGGTGACGGCTCACTTCCCAACTTCCTGTTTTAATCAGACCCGGACCCTCTGAAAACTGCCGAGACGTGGGGGCCTCCTCCGCCGGCTGACACATGACCCCCTGCGTCCGGGGGGCTGAGCGCAGAGACCGGGGAGACGCAGAGGCTGCAGGCTAAGGGCTGGCCACTCGAATTACGGGGGGGTAGCAAACCTTTCCTCTGATGCCCCCCAAGTCTACGTTCCATAAAAGGAACAGCAACCCTGGCGGAGCACTGGCATCCGCCCTCCCCCCGGAGAAAACAGAGAGGAGGGCGTCGCCCCACGTTGTCCCCTCGCCCCGAAGTCCTCCCTTCCTGGAGGTGTCCTCGGGGTTTTTTTTCCTGCAAACCCAGCGCTGAATCCATATTCTACCGACAATTACCCTAATGCCCAGGAGGAGGGAGCCATTATTTCATTAGGAGCCGCTTTCGATTAAGGCATTCGCCCACTGCCAACTCGCCACTCTCACCCAAATAAAGAGGGGAGAGCGCACGACAAACCCCTCCCTCCCGGCCCGGCCCTGCGAGGCCGCCGTGATTAAGTAAGCGCTCTCTTCCCATCAGGAAGTCCATTAAAACCCCAAAGCACCAATTAAGAGCTGTTTATTCCTGTTTACATTGGGGCCGGGGGCGGGCTGGGGGGGAGTAATTGGCTTCTGGCGGAGGAGAGGCCGCTGAGGACCCCTCTAATTGACTAAATGCACCTCGTTTCTTCTCGATTGGCCCGCGGTCGCGCTCCTACCTGGCCGCCGCCGCCGCCGCCGAGCTTGTTGGTGAGCTTGACCTTGCTGAAGGAGATGGGCGCCTTCATCCAGTGCGCCCCGAAGTTGGGCGAGTCGGGGTGGATGTACACGCAGCTGTGGCTGGAGACCTCGGGCTTGCCCCCCGGCACCCACTCCCCGTTGACGTACTTCCAGCGGTGACTGTCCGTGGGCACGAAGTCCAGCAGCAGCGAGTACATGGCGTTGGGGTCCAGCCCCGTGACGCTGATCTTGAGGACAGGGAACATCCGTCTGAAAGAGAAGCAGACGCGGAGCCCCCGCGGGGATGCGTGCGTGTTCGGGCCGCCGCCGCCTGTCCGGCCGTCGTCCGCTCTGAGGGCCTCGGGTGTAGAGAAGGCCGGGGACAAAGGGAGAGGAGCCGAGCCTGGGCAGGACCGGCCCCACGGAGCCCTCTCCACAGAAGCGCTCTGCATCGGGGTCGCTCTGACCCGGGGGCTCCCCCGCCAGTCTGAGACCCACCGGCCTGGGCCTCGGGCAGGACCCTGCAGCCCGCGGCGCACAGGCAGGTGCGTGTTCGCGCAGAGGGTGGGCGTGTCCGCGTCTTTGCCCGCACTGGGGCGCGTCGCACTCACGCCCCCAGCGGCCCTTCCCAGCCTCAAGAGCACCAGCGTGAATACAGAGAGCACCGCCAGCGGGAGCGCGGTTTCACGGGAAAGTGAGGAGGCCGGCTCCTTCCTGCAGGAGGCTCAGAGCCTCACGCCGCTGCCGCGCTCACAGACCCCCGAGGAGGGAGATGGCGCGGTGCAGTCTGCACTCGGAGCACAGCGCAGCCCTCCTTGTGAGAGCACCTGGAGGGCGTCTGCGCCCGGTGCTGGGGACGCGGGGACCTGGCTCCAGGCCCCCCACACCCGCGAGGGCGCAGCCACCTCGCCACCTGGCTTCTGATTCCCTTTTCCTTCACCAAACATCCAACGTTGCTGCACTCTGTCCTCTAAAGACCTGGTTTCCAGGCACCCCCGCCCCCGTCCGCGCCCCCCACAGACACACACACACACACACACACACACACACACACACACCTGACTGCCCAGGTGCTGTCTTACTGGTCAATACGGCTTTTAAAATCTGCAGCCCCAAATCGAGACGCTAGCCATCCAGAGTCTGGACAGACACCGGCTGGTCCACGAACCAGCACCCGTGTAGCTGGACGTTTACAGGAGCGCAGGCCCCCAGACCCCACTGCAGCCCCACTCCATCAGAGCCGGCGTTTCCAGATCCCGGGGAGCCACAGGCACACGCGTTAACGCTCAGAGGTCTGGTTGGGGCTTACGACAGTAACTAAGGAGACGTGCAGAGCGTGGGGGGCCGGGCGTGGGGGGGTGGGGAGGTCCTGTCTCAGGACTGGTGCTCGGAGCGCTGGGAGGAGAATTACAGGGGAAGTGGGGTGGGCCTGCCGCCGGGAGAAGAAGTCCCAGCCGGCCGGGACGGCCGCTCCGAGGCAGGCAGAAGGGGGGCGGTTACAGCGGCTCCCTGAGCTCCTTGGACATCTCCTGGGCTCAGCCCCTGCCTCTCCCTCACACTCGCACCTTTTCTCCCTCCCCTTCCGAGTCTTCTAGAAAGTTCATGCGGCCGAAACCGGTTTGGCTCAGTGGTAGAGCGTCGGTCTGCGGACTGAAAGGTCCCAGGTTCGATTCCGGTCAAGGGCATGTACCTTGGCTGAGGGCATATCCCTGGTGGGGGGTGTGCAAGAGGCAGCTGGTCGATGTTTCTCTCCCATCAACGTTTCTAGCTCTCTATCTCTCTCCCTTCCTCTCTGTAAAATATCAATAAAATATATTTTATTTAAAAAAAAAGAAAAGAAAGTTCATGCGGGCAGGCCCCCAGGAGAGGAAGCCCCAACACGAAACGTTCTCCCACGCGTGAGCACCGTATGGGAGGTGCACTTCCTCCTCCGACACGCAGCGTGGAGCGCTGCCCTCGGCCGGAGCTGCCGGGTGGGAACTGGTGCGGTTCTCACCGCGTCCGGTTGGCCGCCCGGCCCGAGCGGAGCAGGCGGGCCAGAGAGGCAAACAGGTGTCTGTCCGCCGTGAGAGGTAACGTGAGCTGTCAGAGGGCCACGGGGGCGCCTGTGGGGGTCCAGAGGGCTAGAGAGGAAGAAGGATTGCTCTCCGTGGACCCCAGGGACTCGGGGTGACATTAAGCTGAGATCTAAGTGACGAGACCGAGCGCCAGAAACGGTGACATCAGCACACCGGCACCCAAAGGGCTCGCCGTCCCAGGGGCCCAGGTCCACATGGGCCTGGCTACCGAGGGGAAGGCCAGGGGGGCTCAGGCAAGCGAAGAAACGATCCGAGTTTCCACTCCGCCACCAACCGGCTCCCGTGCCCTCGCCTCTCTGCCCTGCGTCCCGCCAGGTCCCCAGGGGAGGCAGCGCGGCCTCTGAAAGCAGGACCCGCGCCGGCGTCTCCTCCTGACGCTCCAGGAAACGTGGCCTCGTGGGAAGGCCCCGGGCTCCGTGGCCGGCAGGGAAAGGCAGGGGGCCGGCTCTGGTGCTCCGGGGGGACAGGGAGGCGTCGGTGTGGGGAGGACGCGGAGACACCGAGCCCCCAGACCCTGCAGGCGGGCGTGGAAACGGCCCGGCCTCTTTGGAAAACGGCCTGGCAGCTCCCTGACCGGCCAGAGGCAGAGCTGCCCCCGGCCTCTCCCCGGGGCACGTGCAGGAGGGAGGGAGACACACATCCACACACACACACACACACACACACACACACACACACACACCGTGTTCCCCTTGGCCTCTTTCACAGAGAGCAGCAGCACGCGTGTCCACCAGCTGACACACGTGGGGCATGAGGACACAGCGGAGCACTATAGGTGGCAATAAAAATGCCACAGCGAGGATGAGCCTGGAGGACCTCAGCTCGGGGAAAGGAGCCAGCCAGAGGCCATGCGTCTGTGACCCCATTAGCATGACGCGTCCAGAGCGGCCACCTCTCTCCGGCAGCTGGAAAGTAGAGATTGCCAGGACCTGGGGGGCGGGGGGGGGGCGCCCGCAGGGGTGACGGCTAAAATACACGATTTCTTTGGGGGGGATAATGACAATGTTCTGAAATTATTCATGGGGCCACATGCACAGCCCTGTGGCTGTACCGGACACCTGGCCTGCACGCTTTAGGGGTGATGGCGTGGTGGGGGGACAATGAAGCTGCTACAGGAGGAGCCGGGGGGCCAGCGTCCCGCGCTCAGAGGCCACGGAGACGCGTGGAATGGCTTGTTCTCTCTAGCTCTTCCTTTGCCAACAATTTTACAATTATTTTTCATCAACAAACAAATAAACTATGGGATGCTACGTCTCTCTAAGTCTCCCTTAAGCCAGGAAGGAGTAAGTATAAGTCAATTTGCCAAACGTCCCGTGAGGGGTCCGGAGCGCCCCCAGGTTCCGCTCCTCGGCCTCACCGGGGCCCGGAGGCGTGGGGTGGGGGGAGGGCTGACCTGCGGGCAGCACCCGGGGGGGGGGGGACATTCTCAGGGGGAAGCGCTCTGCTCGTCAGGTTGGTCCGCCCCCTTTCGTTCCAAGGTGCCGGTAACACAGAGACCCCAGGAGTTCTGGGGAATCTGGGGAGCGTGTGGGTCACTGAGGGGGGGGGATGGAGAGAGGGGGCAGGAGGAGGGAGAGGGAGAGAGAGAGAGAGGGAGACAGGGAGAGCGGGAGGCGGTGTGGCGGGTGGAAAAGGACTGCAAACCGCATGTGAGGAACCATGGCTGGGCTGCCCTGGACCCAGTTGCTTCGCCCGAGGCTAGTTTTCGTGCTGTTTTTCCTAACGGTGTGTGGAGGCGGCCGGGCAGGAGGGGGCTGTGGGCAGTGGGTGGCAGAAGAAAGGGCAGACGAGGTGAGGCTGTGGGTGGGGACGACAGAGGTGCTGAAGGCCAAGGTCAGGAGGCGCCCTCCGCAACACCCTCCTCCGTCTCCCACAGAACCAGAATGCTCTGGAGCAGTCAGCAGAGCTCTGGGAGTGTGCGTGTGTGTGTGTGTGTGTGTGTGTGTGTGTGTGTGTGTGTAAGTGTGTGTGCGCGTGTGTGTGTGAGAGTGTGTGTGTGTGTGAGTGTGTGTGAGAGTGTGTGTGTGTAACTGTGTATGAGTGTGTGGGTGTTTGTGTGCGTGTGTATGAGAGAATGTGTGTGAGAGTGTGTGTGTGAGAGTGTGTGTGTGTGTGAGTGGATGTGTAAGTGTGAGTGTGTGAAAGTGTGTGTGTGAGTGTGTGTGTGAGTGTGTGTGAAAGTGTGTGTGTGTGTGTGTGAGTGTGTGTGTAAGTGTGTGGGGGGGTATGTGTGAATGTGTGAAAGTGTGTGTGAGTGTGTGTGTGAGTGTGTGTGAGTGTATGTGTAAGTGTGAGTGTGTGTGTGAGTGTGTGTGTGAGCGTGTTAGGGCAGATTACACAAATACACGTGCTCCTCATAAACTGCAGTTGTACCAGGTAAACTCAGAGAAGAATGTCTGGGGGCAGGGGCGGGAGGTAACCATTTGCCTGCCGGGTGTGCACCCTGAATTCTCCGCTCTGCAGGGCTCCCTGGGAAGGTGGCATCAGCCCCGCTGACAGCCGTCACCACTGACACGTCCACCTGCGGGCCCCACACCTCCTTTAGGACAGCGAATGCACGTGCCTGCTGACGGCGAGGTCAGCAGCAGGAAGCCAAGGTGAGTCGGCGGACGGAGTGCACACGACCGAGAGCACCTCCCCGAGGACGCGGCCATGCACACAGAGGGCGGGGACGGCCATGCACACAGAGGGCAGGGACGGCCATGCACACACACAGAGGGACGGGGACGGCCATGCACACACACAGAGGGGCGGGGACGGCCATGCACACAGAGGGGCGGGGACGGCCATGCACACAGAGGGGCGGGGACGGACGGCCATGCACACAGAGGGCGGACACGGCCATGCACACAGAAGGATGGGGACGGCCATGCACACAGAGGGGCGGGGACGGACGGCCATGCACACAGAGGGCGGGGACGGCCATGCACACAGAGGGCGGGGACGGCCATGCACACAGAGGGGCGGGGACGGCCATGCACACAGAGGGCGGACACGGCCATGCACACAGAGGGGCGGGGACAGCCATGCACACAGAGGGGCGGGGACGGCCATGCACACAGAGGGCGGACACGGCCATGCACACAGAGGGATGGGGACGGCCATGCACACAGAGGGCGGGGACGGCCACGCACACAGAGGGCGGGGACGGCCATGCACACAGAGGGCGGGGACGGCCATGCGCACAGAGGGATGGGGACGGCCATGCACACAGAGGGCGGACACGGCCATGCACACAGAGGGATGGGGACGGCCATGCACACAGAGGGGCAGGGACGGACGGCCATGCACACAGAGGGATGGGGACGGCCATGCACACAGAGGGGCGGGGACGGCCATGCACACAGAGGGCGGGGACGGCCATGCACACAGAGGGCGGGGACGGCCATGCACACAGAGGGCGGACACGGCCATGCACACAGAGGGGCAGGGACGGCCATGCACACAGAGGGGCAGGGACGGCCATGCACACAGAGGGCGGGGAGGGCCATGCACACAGAGGGCGGGGACGGCCATGCACACAGAGGGCGGACACGGCCATGCACACAGAGGGCGGGGACGGCCATGCACACAGGGGGCGGGGACGGCCATGCACACAGAGGGCGGGGACGGCCATGCACACAGAGGGCGGGGACGGCCATGCACACAGAGGGGCGGGGACGGCCATGCACACAGAGGGCGGGGACGGCCATGCACACAGAGGGCGGGGACGGCCATGCACACAGAGGGGCGGGGACGGCCATGCACACAGAGGGCGGGGACGGCCATGCACACAGAGGGCGGGGACGGCCATGCACACAGAGGGCGGGGACGGCCATGCACACAGAGGGCGGACACGGCCATGCACACAGAGGACGGGGACGGCCATGCACACAGAGGGCGGACACGGCCATGCACACAGAGGGCGGACACGGCCATGCACACAGAGGACGGGGACGGCCATGCACACAGAGGGCGGGGACGGCCATGCACACAGGGGGCGGGGACGGCCATGCACACAGGGGCGGACACGGCCATGGACACAGAGGGCGGGACGGCCATGCACACAGAGGGCGGACACGGCCATGCACACAGAGGGGCAGGGACGGCCATGCACACAGAGGGGCAGGGACGGCCATGCACACAGAGGGCGGGGAGGGCCATGCACACAGAGGGCGGGGACGGCCATGCACACAGAGGGCGGGGACGGCCATGCACACAGAGGGCGGGACAGCCATGCACACAGAGGGCGGACACGGCCATGCACACAGAGGGCGGGGACGGCCATGCACACAGAGGGCGGGGACGGCCATGCACACAGAGGGCGGGGACGGCCATGCACACAGAGGGCGGGGACGGCCATGCACACAGAGGGCGGGGACGGCCATGCACACAGAGGGGCGGGGACGGCCATGCACACAGAGGGCGGGGACGGCCATGCACACAGAGGGGCGGGGACGGCCATGCACACAGAGGGCGGGGACGGCCATGCACACAGAGGGCGGGGACGGCCATGCACACAGAGGGGCGGGGACGGCCATGCACACAGAGGGTGGGGACGGCCATGCACACAGAGGGCGGGGACGGCCATGCACACAGAGGGCGGGGACGGCCATGCACACAGAGGGCGGACACGGCCATGCACACAGAGGACGGGGACGGCCATGCACACAGAGGGCGGGGACGGCCATGCACACAGAGGGCGGACACGGCCATGCACACAGGGGGCGGGGACGGCCATGCACACAGAGGGCGGGGACGGCCATGCACACAGAGGGGCGGGGACGGACGGCCATGCACACAGAGGGCGGGACGGCCATGCACACAGAGGGGCGGGGACGGACGGCCATGCACACAGAGGGCGGGACGGCCACGCACACAGAGGGCGGGGACGGCCATGCACACAGAGGGCGGGGACGGCCGTGCACACAGAGGGCGTGGTGGCCATGCACACAGAGGGGCGGGGACGGACGGCCATGCACACAGAGGGCGGGGACGGCCATGCACACAGAGGGCGGGGACGGCCATGCACACAGAGGACGGGGACGGCCATGCACACAGGGGGCGGGGACGGCCATGCACACAGAGGGCGGGGACGGCCATGCACACAGAGGGGCGGGGACGGACGGCCATGCACACAGAGGGCGGGACGGCCATGCACACAGAGGGGCGGGGACGGCCATGCACACAGAGGGCGGGGACGGCCATGCACACAGAGGGGCGGGGACGGACGGCCATGCACACAGAGGGCGGGACGGCCATGCACACAGAGGGGCGGGGACGGACGGCCATGCACACAGAGGGCGGGACGGCCATGCACACAGAGGGCGGGGACGGCCCTGCACACAGAGGGCGGGGACGGCCATGCACACAGAGGGCGGGGACGGCCATGCACACAGAGGACGGGGACGGCCATGCACACAGAGGGCGGGGACGGCCATGCACACAGGGGGCGGGGACGGCCATGCACACAGAGGGCGGGGACGGCCATGCACACAGAGGGGCGGGGACGGACGGCCATGCACACAGAGGGCGGGACGGCCATGCACACAGAGGGGCGGGGACGGACGGCCATGCACACAGAGGGCGGGACGGCCATGCACACAGAGGGCGGGGACGGCCCTGCACACAGAGGGCGGGGACGGCCATGCACACAGAGGGCGGGGACGGCCCTGCACACAGAGGGCGGGGACGGCCATGCACACAGAGGGCGGGGACGCCGCTCGCTCGCTCCGTTCCCTCGCTGCCTGCTCTGCCCCTAAAATAGCAGCGGCAGCGGCGGCCGCGGTGACTCAGGGGCTCCGGGAGGAACTGCGGCTGTTCTCTCTGAAAGACTGAGGGTGAATCACCCAAAGTCCTCAGTAAAAAAGAAGGAGAGAGACAAAGAAGGAAAGGGGGAGGGTGTATTGAAACGGACAAAGGGAAGAGGAATGTGGGCGGCAGGATCCCAGGTCCGGGGGATAACTCGGTGGTTTTCGGGAAAAATCCTCTCTCTTTGCTGCTTCTCATCAACGTCAGAGCTGAGCTCCGGTTTACGCTCAGAAACAGCTCCCCTCGGGGCGGGGGGGGGGGGGGGGGGAGCCTTTGCCTCCTGCCAGCGGGGAGTCAGCGCTCTCCGAGCTGCTTACCTTCATCAGAACGAGCACCCCACCCCCCCCCCGGGGGTGCAGAGGGGCGCAGCACCCACCGAGGTGCTGGGAGAGTCAGAAAGCCCACTGCCTACGGGGTGAGGGAACGTGACCAAAGGGCTCGGGCTGGGCGGAAACCCCAGGAATATCCTCCCTCTCCCCCCCCCCAGAAGGGCCACCCCCCACCCAGCACGGGCTCGGGGCTGCTGTGGGGAGGGGGTTTGGAGGGGACGCAGGGGACCACTTGTCCCGGGAGAAGGGGAAATAGCAGGTGGTTAGGAGAAGCGCGGGCGACATCCTTGTGAGGAATTTTACGTTTTAAATTTGAAGAAAGGAATGTGATGGGTAAAACAGGACAAGAGCACGTGCATGCCAACTTGGCATGTCATTAACCTGAGCTTGATAACGGCCTCGGGCTGTTTGTTCCTAAGGCAAAGGGATGAAAGGTATTCCCGCTGGTGGCTGTACTTGTTTCACGTTTATCGTGACCCGCTGACGGCCGCCTCGCTGGTGTGAGCCGGTGTTAGAGGAACCACAGCAGCGTTCAAAGAATAAGGAACAGAAAGCCCTGCCTCTTATCGGGTGTCATCAGGTGCTCACAGCTGTGCCTCCACTGGTCTCTGAAACGAAGGTAAATCCAGCCCTGGCCTGGTGGCTCAGTGGTTGGAGCGGCATCCTGTACACTGCTGGTAAAAGGTTTCGGGTTCAATTCCCCGTAAGGGCACATACCTGGGTTGTGGGTTCAATCCATCCCCAATCAGGGAAGCAAACTCTCTTTCTCTCTTGGTCTCTCTCCTCTTTCTCTCTCAAAACATATTCTCAGGTAAGGAATAAATAAAAAACATGTTTTATATCTCTTTCTACCAAAAACAATGTGTAGCAGCTACCTATAAAGAGTAGGGACAATGACAGATATTAAAGAAATACATGCATCATACATCATACATATGAAGTAAAGGGAAATATACATTTCAAACAAGTCTGACATCCTGGCACCAGCAACAACCGCCATGCATTGCCTGGCACGCCTATGACCATGAAGCACGTCCATGTCAATGTCAATGTCCATGTCAGTGTCAACGTCAATGTCCATGTCAATGTCCATGTCAATGTCCAAGTCAATGTCAGTGTCAATGTCACAGGCCAGCACTGGGCCACATGCCTCTCCCAGGGTACTAAGTGGCTCACTCTCTCCTCCGGGCGTTTTACTCAAACACGGGGAGCGAGCCCTCAGGAATGGAGGCATCTGCACAAGGACAAATGCCCCCGAAGCGCAGCAGCCCTGGCCGTCCCCTCCCAGAGCAGAGCTCCTCTCTGGGCGGCTGCCACAGTCCTGCCAGCAGCACCGACCACCTGCCCCCTGCCAGCAGCACCGACCACCCCCCCTGCCAGCACTGACCACCCCGCCCCTGCCAGCACCGAACACCAGCCCCCTACCAGCACCGACCACCTGCCCCCCTGCCAGCAGCACTGACCACCCCGCCCCTGCCAGCACTGACCACCAGCCCCCTGCCAGCACCGAACACCAGCCCCCTGCCAGCACCGACCACCAGCCCCCTGCCAGCACTGACCACCTGCCCTCTGCCAGTAGCACTGACCACCAGCCCCCTGCCGGAAGCACCTACCACCAGCCCCTGCCAGCAGCACCCACCACCTGCCCCCTGCCAGCACCGACCACCAGCCCCCTGCCAGCACCCACCACCAGCCCCCTGCCAGCACCCACCACCAGCCCCCTGCCAGCACCCACCACCAGCCCCTGCCAGCACCCACCACCAGCCCCCTGCCAGCAGCACCCACCACCAGCCCCTGCCAGCAGCACCGACCACCAGCCCTCTGCCAGTAGGACTGACCACCTGCCCCTGCCAGCAGCACCCACCACCTGCCCCCTGCCAGCACCGACCACCAGCCCCCTGCCAGCACCGACCACCAGCCCCCTGCCAGCACCGACCACCAGCCCCTGCCAGCACTGACCACCCCCCCTGCCAGCAGCACTGACCACCAGCCCCTGCCAGCACTGACCACCAGCCCCCTGCCAGCACTGACCACCAGCCCCTGCCAGCACTGACCACCAGCCCCCTGCCAGCACCGACCACCAGCCCCCTGCCAGCACGGACCACCCCGCCCCTGCCAGCACTGACCACCAGCCCCCTGCCAGCACCGACCACCAGCCCCCTGCCAGCACCGACCACCCCCCCTGCCAGCAGCACTGACCACCAGCCCCTGCCAGCACTGACCACCTGCCCCCTGCCAGCAGCACCGACCACCAGCCCCTGCCAGCAGCCTCCGACCCCCTCCTCCGGGGCCACGTGAGCCCACGGTGAGTGAGCACCGGCTGGGGTCGGAGCCGGTTGGGAGCCCAGGCAGGGAGCAGTAAGCTATCTTCAAAACACCTCTCTCTCCCACCAAGTGAAAGCTACTGAGATTACCACAAGCCCCTCGGCGGACGAGGGTTAACAGAATCCGAGAAATGCGGCGGAGATCAGGTTCCGTTCACCCCCAACTTGTTGCAATGGAAAAAGAGAAATCTCCCCGCTCAGGCGGTACCTCCAGTTCATTACCTGTGACCCCAGCGGCGCTCTCTCTCTCTCTCTCTCTCTCACACACACACACACACACACACACACACACACACACGCCAGGAAGCAGATGTAGTGACAGGCGATGATCGAGTTTGCCCCTTTGCTCCCAATTTCCGCCGGTGGGAAATCTCCGGGAAGTTTGTACCCGTCAGCTAGACCGCCCGGCTTCTGACTGGAGTTGCCTCTCACCCTTTCCGAGCCGCTGGGACTCGGGTCTCGGCCAGGACTCACTCGCCGTCGGTCAAAACTGCAACTGTTTGCTGACATGTGAGCGAGCCCATTTCCCAAGCCCTGGGCCTGCCCCCTTCAGAGTAAGTTCTCCGTGAAAATGCATGCAAGACAGACAGGTACCCCCCCAACCACACACACACACACACACACACTCACACACACTCACACACACTCACACACTCACACACACACACACACACACACACACACACACACACTCACGCCCCTCTGCCCGTCCCAGAGAAACCCACTCCGTTGGCCGGAGCCGGAGGCTGCTCCTCTCCAGGTTTAACCGGGCTCCGCACGGCCTCCCCCGTGTGCCAGGGGCCTGGCCTCCCTCGCCCGCCCGCCCGGCGGCCGCCGAGGAATCACCTGCCGCTCTTGGTCACGATCATCTCGTTAGTGACTTCCTTGAACCTCTGCCAGAGCGGGGCGTCCTCCAGCGTGACGCGGAGCTGCTTCTCCGTGGGGTCGCCTTTCTCCCGCCCCGCCTGCAGCTCGCTCTCCACCACGTTGAGCAGCCGGGAGACGGTGCCCTCGCCGGCCTTGGCCGCGCCCGGCTCACCCATGGCCGCGGGCCCTCGGAGGGAGCCGGCCGGCTCGGCACTCCTACCGGCCGCTCCCACCGCCCGCTCTCCTCGCCGTGAGGACGGGGCCGGGCGGAGGGAAGATGCGGGCCCTCGCCTGAGCCCCGCCGAGCATGACACCCTCCAAGTCTCCAAATTACACACCAACCTGTTAAGCCTTAGTAGTTGGGGGGAGGCGGGGGCGGGGAGAAAAGCCCTCTCTTACCCACTCATTGGGCCGGGCGGGGGAGAGCCCGCCCTGCCATTGGCTGCTGGCACAGAGGAACCGCTTAAGAAGAGTACTCCATCCAAATTATCCGGCTTTTATCGTGTTGTACCCGGAGAGGCCTAATCAGCGGGTGGAGGGCCATTTTCCCGTTAATTAAAACCGTTCCGGGCCCGACTGCCAAACCGGGCAATCGTGCTTGTGTGTGAATCGTGCCGTGTGGCCCTAGGGGAGGAGGCCCGGGAGGGAGGACGGCTGACCGAGGCCCACACAGGCCTCCCGACCCGCCGAGAACCGACGTCCCTGGGCCACCGCGGCCCGGACCCAGAGCCGGTATGGAGGCCGAGGGCGCCGCCAGGATAGGTGACCACCGCCCCAGGTCACAGGTCAGGACAAAGGAGCAAAGGACCTCTCTCCCAGGGCGTCCCCGAAGGGTCCCCTCGCTCCTAACGGAGCCTAAACACACCCACACTCCGCTCACCTCCCACAGCAGAGCTCCGAGCCCGGCCCGCCCCGGGGACCACGCCTGTGGCCCTAATCCCAGTGAGGCCGGGGGAGAGAGAGAAGCCCTCAACGTCTCCCCAGGGCAGCGATTCCCAAACTTCTGACATATGTGCACCCCTTCTATAATTTTCATAACGCTGAGTACCCCTCGTCAAAAAAGAAAAAATGGATGTATTTTAATAACAATCAAAATATGTTTATTTTTTCTTTTTTTGGTACACACACAAAATAATAATAAACAAAAAATAAAATTATTCATAATAAAATATAAATAGAGGTTCTATTATAAATAGCATTTATTTGCACACCAGACCGTCTCACGCCTCACAAGGCTGTCTTGACTTGACTCATGAGAACGTAGAATGAGGCGCAGCTAAGCACGGTGCATTGCACATCCCCCACCAAACTCCGGTGCCACGCGTGCCCCCACCAGACTCTTCCTGTCCCCCTGGGGGTGCGCGCACCGCAGTTTGGGAGACACTGGCCTAGGGCGTGCTCTGCCCGGGCGGGGGAGCCGGCACAGACACCGGTGCGGAGCAGCTCGGGGCCAGAAAGCTCTGCGGCGCGTTCTCCTGGACAGCCGTGCACCGGGGTGCCTGCTCCCCGGGAAGATGCTAGACGCGTCCCTCTGCCTCCCGGGCCAGGGGCAGACTGGGCACCCAGGGCTGGGCAGCGCCTCCTCCTGGGCCCGCATGGACCCTGGGCTGTGGGCTCTTCTCGCTGCAGCAGAAAATTAAAACAGAAGGAGGGCCGAAACCGGTGTGGCTCAGTGGATAGAGCGTCGGCCTGAGGACTGAAGGGTCCCGGGTTCAATCCCGGTCAAGGGCACGTACCTGGGTTTCAGGCACATCCCCAGTAGGAAGCGTGCAAGAGGCAGTTGATCGATGGTTCTCTCTCATCGATGTTTCTAACTCTCTATCCCTCTCTCTTCCTCTCTGTAAAAAAAAAAATCAATAAAGTATATGTTTTAAAAAAAAAACAGGAGAATAAAATCGAAAGGAAGTCAGGGCGAATGAAGCACATTCGCTAAAGCACATTCGGTGCCTGCGAGGTGCCCGGGCCTCCCGGGGCGGGTGAAGCAGGCGTGGCTGCACCTCCCGGATTTAGCCGGAGAGAAGGAGACAACCAGACAACACGCCCCCGGAGGAGACAGGCTCGGGCTGCGGCCCCGGGGAGGAGGGGGCGTGGGCGCCAGGCGGGTGGGAGGACGGGGCTGGGGGGAAGGGCTCTGCGGAGGAGATGCTGAGACCCACACGTGCTGGACAGGAGGGAAGGGGGGCGGCAGGCGGGGGAGGTGAGGAGCGAGGCCGGGCACTGAGGGCGCGCGGTTGGAGGGGCCGGGAGGTCACGAAGGCGCAGCTCAGAGACGCTGAGCTCCGGGGAGAAGCCACGGGCAGCTCAGTGTGTGGGAAGTCTGAGCACCTCCGGGCCGGGCCATCGCTTTCCTCTGGAGGCAGGGTGGGTGCGCGGGTGGGGCCAGGGGGTGGGACGATGTCTTAAGCGTTTATGTCAGAAACAGTTTGTTGGGGACCCCCAGCCACCGGCCAGGCAGCGGCCCCCGCTGCCCCGGGGAGCAGGAGCCTGCGTCCAGAAGAGAGAGGGTTCACAGAAGCCTACGGAGGCTTTGTCCCAGGTCAGGGGTCGCTGACCGGTGGGTGTGAGGGCCACACGGAACCCAGAGGATTATGGCACCGTCCCTCCCTGGCTGGTGGCGCAGTGGGTCTCGGGTTCAACGACCAGTAAGGACACGTACCTGGGCTGTAGGTTTGATCTCCGCTCTAGTTAGGGCACTTTGTGTCTCTCACACATCTGCCTCTCCCTCTCCTCTCCCTCCCTCCTTCCCACTCTCTCTAAACATCAATGGAAAAATACCCTTGGGTGAGCTCTGGGCTGTTTGGCTCAGTGCATAGAGCATCGGCCTGTGGACTGAAGGGCCCCGGGTTCAGTTCTGGTCAGGAGCACATGCCTGCGTTGTGGGCTCGATCCCCAGTAGGGGGCATGCAGAAGACAGCCAATCAATGAGTCTCTCTCATCATTATTTCCTTCTCCCTTCCTCTCTGAAATCAATTTTAAATATATATATGTATCTCTTCGGGTGAGATTTAACAACAACAAAAGAAAGACACAGTCCTTAGGTAAGAGACTTGATTCTTCAGTGAAATGACCCGTCCCCAAGCACCACCAGCCCCGATCACATGGGAAGCCAACCTTGGTCACACCTGCCCTGCTCATAGGCAGTTCATCATCATCTATGGGCCTCAATCGCACCGTCAGGGAGCGCACAGTCAGGGAGCACACAGTCAGGGAGCACACAGTTAGGGACCTCACAGTCAGGGAGCACACCATCAGGACCGCCCAACATTGAAGCCAAACCAAAGCAAAACAAGGAGTTCTGAGGAAACAGCCCACCAGGCAGCAGGAGAGAACAAGAGGGGCCGTAACTACAGTCAGGCCTTCCTGGCCGGCACGTCTGGGAGGTTCTGTTCCCAGCCACTGCCAAGGCCCGCGGCTCCCACAGGCCTCCTCGCCATCCACGCAGAACCCACTGCGTGCTCCCTTCCCCCAGTGCAGGGGAGGGGCCTTCTCCCCCTTTGAGGGATTGTGCGATCAGGGGAGACCACCTGAAACGATTCCCTTTATTGACTAAGTAACCCGATAGGAGTCCTGACTGCATCTGCAAAGTGCTTTCTGCCATAACCAGGAGTGACTCCCGCTCTTCATAGGTGCCACCCTCAAGGAGGGGTGGCTCGGGCTTTTCCACAAGGGCCAGAAACTTGGGGGCCATCTTCCAATTCTGCCCACCAGAGCACATTAAAAACAAGCAAGCCAGCCAGAACCGGTGTGGCTCAGTGGATAGAGCGTCAGCCTGTGGACTAAAAGGTCCCAGGTTCGATTCTAGTCAAGGGCATGTACCTTGGTTGTTGTAGGCACATCCCCAGTGCGGGGTGTGCAGGAGGCAGCTGGTCGATGTTTCTTTCTCATCGATGTTTCTAGCTCTCTATCCCTCTCTCTTCCTCTCTGTAAAAAAAAATCAATAAAATATAATTTTTAAATAAAAAAATAAAAACAAGCAAGCCAGAAAACAGATGAAAAGAGCAGAGGCAACTACACACCCTAAGGGGATCACACAAATTGTCCGGGAAAGGAAGTATAATCACAGTAGACAAGACTTTACTTCAGCTAGAAAGGCTATTGTAAAAATGAAAATGCTGATTTAACAAAAGCTCATGATGTTGGATGGTGAGAAAAGGGGACACTTGTGTGGCAGGAAAGGGGGTGCTAACCTCACTTCCCTATGGTAGGAAGAGAGCAAGCTAAGTCTAACACTGACAATCAACAAACGCGCAGCACACTGACCCCGTCCAGCCCTGCGGAGAGAAGTGGCAGATGTGACAGCACAGAGCGGACAGCAACTCCCCTGGCCGCTCCCGGCTGGCCGAGCGTCCTCCCACACGCCACAGGTGGCGGGCGACTCCGGTCCGAGCTCCTCCCCAGTGTGGGTTTAGTCCCATGGCCCCTTCGGGGGACAGCCAATCAATCTCTCTCTCTCTCCCTCCCCCCTCCCCCACCTCTCTCTAAAAAATCAACCCAATTTTTAAAAATGTTTAAAGAAAGCGAGGTCAGTAACTGCCTCTGGGGAGAGGGACAGAGGAATACTGGGATTTTTTTCCCCCTATAAATTTTTAACCATATGAGTAAACGAGACATTAGTAAGATTTATTAATGTATATCTAATTTTTAATTCAACAACACAGACAGACAATTCTCCCGTGTTATCAAATAATGCTATCACTGCCGTTTGTAAATTATTCCGTCTTAATGGGTCATGTTTCATTTACCCAATCTTCCCTTCCTGTATACTCACTATTTCTCTGTATTTTACAGTTTTAACAGTTAGATTAAAATTCTGTGCAGTAGATACTTGGGAACGGCCATGGTTGCTTTCTTACAGCGTCTTTAGAAGTGGTGCTGATTGACAAGCACACAGGGTGCTACGCAGTGTGTGCGGATGGTCCCACTCCATCCTGAAGAGACCCCTGTGGGCACGGGCTGTGACTACACCGCCAAGTGGGTGAGACAGCTGGGCTAACCACGTGGGTCAAGTCACTGTCCACGGCACTGAGCCCTGCGGTGGGGGCCACGCACAGCCCGCGGCCTGGACAGTCTGCACCATCACTCCTCTTGCTTCACGTGCCAGGAGGAGCCGAAACCCCCGAGTTCTGCCGACACCCGCTGGTTTGACGACGGCGGGAGGGTGAGCTTCCCGGGCGCCGATGGCTCCAAGGCCCGCATTCACTCTGCCCACCACGCAGTGCGCTCGGGGCTGCCGGCCGGCCGGGACGGAGGAAGGGCCAGCTAGCTGCGGTGACGTTGGGGGGAAGCCGCCAGAGGAGGCCCAGAACCGGGGAGCGGGCACCTCTGCGGAGCGGGCGCTCCGGTGGGCGGAACGGGCACAGTTTGCTGGCACAGGGCGAACTGCCCTCCAGGCGGAGAGAGATCCATGGGAGGCTGGAGGCGTGGAAACACGGAGCGTGGCTACAACCTGGAGGAGCTCAGCCGCGGAGCGTGGGCCAGAGGACACGGAGCGGCGTGTGGGCATTCCGTGTCCCCCACGGGCAGACTGCCGGACCGCACGGTGTTAGAACCAGTTTGCCGGAGGCACAACCAGCACGGGGACCTGCCTCCCAGGGCAGCGCTGATCCGGACAAGGACAAAGGGAAGCAGATACGAGGACTGCCTACGTGAGGATGCTGACCCAGGCAGAGTGAGGGGGACGCACACAGCCCGAAGGCAGGGAGGTGACTGGCGCTTACAGAGCCGCCCTGGCGATGAGAGCCCTTCATTCGGCAAGGGGACAGGCCGCCGGGCATGTTGGGGGCGGGCAGGGTGGAGAGGGGGAGCCGGCAGGCCCGGTGGGGATGCGGAGGGCATGGCAGCACCGCTCTGTAGAAGGTGAGGGCCACAGGATGCGGCTGCCGGGGGAGGGCCCACGCGAGGAGGCCCTGGGGTCTGGCCGGAAGGCTGGGCCGGTGACGGGGTTTCTTGGGGCAGAGAGCACAGGAACAGCCCGCAGCTCCCAGGCCGTGTGAGCACCCTGGACGCCGACTGGAATTTGGGAACTGGGTGCCCCTCTGACCGCCCCGACCTGGGAGGAGGGGGGTTGGGGGCTCCATGTTCTGCCTGAGGACGAGGCGGTGTGTCTCGGGTCCAGCAGCTGCCGGCTGCTCCCCGGGGTGACGGCACTAATCAAGGTGTGCGGCCGGCCGACACCTGATCGCCGCTCTCCTCGCCGCGCACAGCGCCGTGTCCGCCGCAAAGGGCAGGAGTGGAAACCACGCAACCTGAGCCCGGCCGCGCCACCCGCACCCACCGGGCAGAGCCCATCGGTACACTCAGTCCCAGCCGAGACCTGACACCTGCTCCCCCGCCCGGGCCCAGGAAATGAACACGCGCCCCGGGATCGGTCCTAATTAAACCGAACAAAACGCCAGCTGCTCGGCCCGGCTCCTCTAATCGCCAGCCCGCGGCCCGGGGATTACTAGCTTTGGGGCAATTTAGGGCGGATTAGGCTTTCATTAGTGTCTGGGGGGCAGTTCCAACCCCACATCCTAAGAGACGCGTCACACATCCCATCCCTCTCCGAGTCCGAAAGGTCAGCCACATGCGGCTCTTTGGCCCTTTGAGTGTGGCTCTTCCACAAAATACCACGGCCTGGGCGAGTCTGTTGAAGAAGTGGCGTTAGAAGGAGTTTACGTTTTAAAAATGTGGCTCTCCAAAGAAATTTCCGTCGTTGTACTGCTGCTATTTGGCCCTGTGGACTGATGAGTTTGCCAACCACCCGGTTAGACTGTCAAGCCACTGGTAGCCCGCTCCTCGTCAGACCCAAACAGCTGAGTTCCCACCAGAAACGTCACCGAGGTGAGTTCTGCCCGAGTCTGCAGGGCGCTATGAGACCGTTATCCAGACCTCCGTCCGGTGGCCGGTGATGGCGATGGGCGGGAACAGCAGCCGGAGGGGCCCTGTCCTCCAGGTTGGCAAATAAGTCAAAAGGCTCCTGACTTCCCGCAGCTGCCCACCCTCACGCAGCCACGCCAGGGACACCTCCACGCGGCCCGGGACCAAGGCTGGGCACTCGGACCGGAGAAAGGCACAGGTGCGTGCCACCCAAAGGCACCCAAAGCAACGCCATCCTAAATGCCGGGTGGGGACAGACAAATGCCTGCTGCCCGGGGCCTGCCCTCTGTGCCCCCATCCATTCCGCATCGCCTCGGGGAGCCTGTTCTCCTTCGGGGTGTGAGGGGCAGGCAGGCAGCAGCAACACTCAGCCCTCAGGGGGCTTCGGGTCTGCCAAGGACAACACAGAGTGGGGGGTCAGGGGGGCGGTTTGGGGGGAGCTCCCCAAGGCAGCGAGGCCGACTCTGAAATGTGCAGGTGAGGAGGAGTCACCTGGCAAAGACGGGACAGAGGCGATGGAGCAGCACGTGCAAAGAGCACTCGGCTACACAGGACTGACGGATGGCGAGGGAGAAGCAGAGGACACCAGGCCGACAGCCCTGGGGTCTCAGTAGGAGACACGTCTCACCCTAAAAGGCGCTGGGACAGGTGAGGAGGAATCGGCAGACACGGCCATCACTCCAGCAAGTGACGGGCTCGCTCCCTCGCTCACGCCTGGCCCTCGGCACAGAAACGGTGTTTACCCACACACACCCACACCCCCACACCCCCATACCCCCACACCCCCATACCCCTGCTCCCCAAGGGGAGGGGAGGCTGAAGGGGCTCCGTTCATCTTCACGAAGCTGCTGGGTCCTGGGACTCAGCAGGGGGGAGGTGGGAGGGGAACCAGCCTGGGTCTGCGTCCTCCTGACTCCCACGGCCTCCATCACTACGGGGTTCGCGTCTGACCCTTCCCTGGCTTGTTTTTCCATGGGAAAGGCTCCCTCCTCTTCATCCCAACCCTGTGCAGAGGCCCAGGGGTTTCGTGAACCATCTGCAGCTCATCACAGGGGGAGAAAACACACACGTTTTTTCCTATCTCTACGAAATGACCGACGTTAACTGAACGTGTGGTGGTAATCACTCTGCAGTACATGTAAGTCATTACCCTGTACCCCTTAGACGTGCCCGGGCACATGTCAGATAAAGCTCAGTAAATAAACGAAGAGAGGAAGGCATTCTGAGGAAAACGCCCGCAGGGACGCCGGGCGCTGCCACAGGCTGGCAGTGACCTCTGAGGGACCCGGGGGCACCCGCACAGGGGCACAAGGCAACCTTGAGGTGTGGGCAACGCTCTGTTTCTTGACGTGGGTGGTGGCTACACCATCACTGAGCTGTACATCTTTACTGTTTTGTATTTTCTTTTGTCTCTATGTGTGTTTTATTTTTCAAAAGGTTTAAAATAAGCAAAGTGTAAACAACTGATTGAGTAGTTAAACCCAAGCTATAATTTCTAGAAGTAGACAAAATCAGTAAGGTTACAACTTGAACAATACTGTGAGACAACTTGACAGAATTGATATTTATAGAATACTCCACCCAACAAATACACAATCTTTTAAAATACACCTGGAACACCCACCAAGATAGACTATATGCTGGACAATAATAAAACAAGGCCAAATAAATGTTAAAGGATTAAAATCATTTGGAGTATGTTCTCTGACTACAAAGGAATGAAACTATAAATCAATAATAGATGTTTGGAAAATCTTCAAGTGTTCGAAAGTTAAATACATATCCAAATAATCAATAGGTCAAAGAAGAAATCGCAGGGCAATTAGAAAATATTTCAAACTGAATTAAAATGAAACACATCATATCAAAATTTATAAAGTGCAGCTAAAGCAGTGCTTAGAGGAAATTTATAGTATTATATTAGGAAAGATGAAATATCTAAAATCTATTATTTAAGCTCCCACCTTAAAAATCTAGAAGAATCAGTTAAGTCCAAAGTAAGTATAAGAAAAGAAATAATAAAGGCAAGAAAATAAATCAATTAAATGAAAAACAGATAACCAATCATGAAATGAAAGTGGGTATTGTTTACTGTAAAATACATCACGAAAGTGCACATACACGAAAACATACAGCGGGATGACTTATCAGAGTGAAATTCTTGAAAATGTAAATTCCATTAATCAAGAAATGGGACATGACCAGCACCCAGGGTCCACCTGCACACCGAGCCCTTGCCCAGTCACCAACCTCTCCAGCCCTCCCGAAGTCCTCACTATCCTAACTGTATGCAAATAACTTCCTTGCCTGCCATTTTAATTTTACCACCTAAGAATGCATCTTTAAAGTCAATAATTTAGTTTTATTTGGTTTTTAATCTTCATACAATAACACAATCCTATATAATAAAAGGCTAGTATGCAAATCAACCAAACAGCAGAACGACCAGTCACTATGATGTGCACTGACCACCAGGGCACCTAGGAGCTGCCCCCTGGTGGTCAGTGTGCTCACACTGCTCAGTCAGAAGCTGGCCTCACGCCTCCACGGCAGTGCTAAGGATGTCTGACTGACAGGGAGCAGGCCTAAGCCATCAGTCAGACATCCCCTGAGGGCTCCCAGACTGCGAGAGGGTTCAGGCCGGGCTGAGGAACCCCCTCCCCTGAGTGCATGAATTTCAGGCACCGGGCCGCTAGTCCTATATAATAAAAGGGTAATATGCAAATAGACCAAAAGGCAGAATAATCGAACCACCAATCAAAGCATAATCTTACCTATTAATAAACATGTAAATTGACCATACCTCCGCTATGCCTACAGCCAATCAGAGTGATAATGAAAATTAACCCAACAAAGGTTAATTTGAATACATACCTGGGTCCCAGGAACCTCCTCGGCACCCAGGTCACTCCCAGCCAGCCATTGGAGGGCGGGGGCCCCCTGCCCAAGTCTAAAGTCTCGGGCAGAGGCTTAGGCTTGGGAAGGGGCCAAGCCTGTAATCAGAGGGGCCCCCTGCCCAAATCTAAAGCCTGGGCAGCCCAAGCCCATGATGGGAGGGGCGGGGGTGGGGGAAACAGGGGGGTCCCCCGCCCCTCCCATGGCCAGCTGGGATGGGGGGAAGGGGAAGGGGAAAAATGAATGGAAACATATCCTCGGTGAGGATAAAAAGAAAAATAAAGAAAAAAATGCCATATCCTATGAGAGACACATCTTGGAAATGTTTAAAGAAAGTTGTCATTTTTTCATGGTGAAGGGACTGGGGTCCGTGTTGATGAAAAGACCTTGGCAGCTGCGGTGACTAGCAATGGCTGCAGCAGCGGGGTGATGGGGCTGGCGCCTTGCCCTGATCAGCCCAGTCGCCTCCTGCAAAGGGAGGTCAGACTCCTGTTGGGAACGGGCCTAAGCCATCAGGAGGGCATCCCCTGAGGGCTCCCAGTATGTGAGAGGGGGCAGGCTGGGCTGAGGGACCTCGCCCCAGTGCACCAATTTCATGCACGGGGGCCCTTAGTATGCTAATATGCTAAGGCTGCTTAATAGCTCGCTATGACATGCACTGACCACCAGGGGGCAGTCAACTATTCAACCAGTCACTCTGATGTGCAGTCAACCAGGGGGCAGATGCTCTAATCAGTAGGTTAGCTTGCTGCTGTGGTCCGGCTGATCGAGACTGAGATGGGCCGGACACACCCTGGAGCCCTACCTCGGTCCCTCATGGCTCGATCGTGCACCGATGGGGTCCTTCAGCCTGGCCTGCACCCTCTCCCAATCCAGGACCCCTCGGGGGATGTGGGAGAGCCAGTTTCAGTCTGACCCCGTAGGCCACTCCCCTTGGGAGGGCATCAGACACAGGGCTCGTGGCTGGTGAGTGCTGCTGTGGCAGCCCAAGCCTCTCAGTATCGGGACCGATTAGGCTGGAGCCCATGGCAGGCGCAGCGGGGTCGGGGTGAGCAGGAGCAGCAGGTAGGAGCTGTAGGCGGCGTTGGCCTGCGGGTTTCAGCCTAATCCCTGCAGGCCACCCAGAAGGACCCCACCCACGCACGAATTTGTGCACCGGGCCTCTAGTATATGTTTGTTAACCATTCACGTATCTTCTTTTGTTAAATGCTTGTTCAAATCTTTTTAACTGATGTTTCTTTGAAACAATAAAATTCATAAACCTCAGGCGAAGAGAGGAGACGCAAAGTACCAGTCTCTGCAATGAAAGATGGGGCACTACAAATCCTATTGACATGAAAAGAATTTTTAAAAATTATAAACTTTATGCTAATAAATCTGACAGTCCTAGTTTATTGAATGTGACTAAACAAGCTAGGTGTATAGGAACAGCCCCAACCAACTTACCCCTCAAACACCTTCAGAACCTCCTTAGACCCATCCCAGGGGCTCTGAGAGAGAGGACCACCACATATCCACTCGGCTTTAATAGCATCGGGAAGCGCCTACAATGGATGCTACCCACTAAGGATTCATATTAAAGGTGTGGTCTTTTCTTAGTCATACAATCATCAGTTGGTGCAGTGACTCCTGGAAATACAAACAAGAATAAGAGGCAACACTAGCTTTATTAAAGATCATAGCATTATCATTTATTAAAGAAGCGAAAAAAGCAAAACCAAAAACCAAAAAAGAACTGTTTTCTGATTCTTTTTTTTGGGGGGGGGGTATGAAATAGCTTATACCAGCAAAATTCTTTCTCTCTGAAATGAGCTAGTAAAAAAAGCACAATCTTTACTGTATGAAATAGTCTCAAGGTAGGAAAAGGAGCACACACACAAACCTTTTTGGATACTAAAAAGTTCAGTGATGCAATCAGCAGCATTCAAAATTGTTGACTATACAATTACAAAAACGGAATCACGTTTTAACAAAGTGTTTTAAAAGCTCTTCATCATATTGAACAGGCACAATGTTCTGAAGGCACAGAAATGTCCACGGGTTTCTGAACATCCTCACCCCCACCTTCGCCATCCATTGACAAATGCAGCAAACAGTACGCGTCCGGAGGGGGTGTTTTGTGCTTCCTTTCCTTGTTCTAAGCGGCTAGGTCAAGCATGTATGCGGAAGGCAAAGGACACGTGTGTCAGGCAGAAAGGCGAGGTGAGCTGTAAGCTAGGACTCTCCTGGAGGACAATTCACAAACCCGTGGTCCGTCCAGACTCGGGAGGCCTCCCCGCCCCCTGCCAGCACGGACGTCCGGCCGCAGCCGCGCCCGCCCAGGCCCGTCGGCGCGGTCCCAGGACGCCTGGCAGGACGCTCGGTGCGGGCAGCCCGCTCTCATCGGGGACCATCTACCTGTGGCCTTCCTGGTTCTGTTCATTAGCTGCGGCGACATCGCTCTGCTATGAAGCACGCCCTGGAATTGTTCACTACATGATGGTCACCCCGGGTGCCCGAGCTTTAAAACGTGGACCACCTGACCGTGCAGCCCGGGTACGAGCCTCAGAATGCCAAATAAAACATGGCAACGGCCAACACAACAGTCACCCAGCGTGAGTGAACCAAAACTACACCTATTCTTTTTTGGTCAAATGGTCAGAAAAACGTGTGCTTTTTGGTGTGCCGAGAATTTCAGCAGCTGGTTTGTGCCACACGAGGAAAAGGTTGAAGTCGCTGATCTATCATAACGCTACGGACCAAGCTGTGTCTTCAAAGAGCCGGCCCTCCTGTGCCAGGGACCCATCTTCCCTGCTCTCAGCTGGTCCGAGCGACGGGACGTTTGCACGTTTCTGAGCCGCTGCCAGCTGGCCCGCCCCTGCCAGGGAGGAGGGGATCCCGCTCGGCCCACGCACTCAGGCTCTGCGGCTCCGCCGGCCTCCTGCCTCTCCGACCCTGCAGCGGGTGCCCCCAGCCCCCCGGAGCACGCTGGTGCACGCCGAGGTCAGCCATGCACCCCAAAGGGGAAGGAGACACCCTGTATTGTGAGTGAACTGGGATGGAACACGTCACACAGCACCTTCCCTCTTTACTCAAAAAAACCCCGCAGGATCTCAGCATTCCATCGAGGGCTGGGTCAGAAGGTACTGGAAACACATAATTTAACCTCCAATGTCTTAAGTAAGGACTCCCCAAAAAACCTGGACTTCTACATCTAAATTAAGGTGACCAGACCTGCCGATTTTTAACAATTTGTCCCGTGTCCCACAATTTGTTGAAACCGGCTTGGTTCAGTGGATAGAGCATCGGCCTGCGTACTGAAAGGTCCCAGGTTCGATTCCGGCCAAGGGCATGTACCTTGGTTGCGGACACATACATCCCCAGTAGGGGGTGTGCAAGAGGCAGCTGGTCGATGTTTCTCTCTCATTGATGTTTCTAGCTCTCTCTCTCCCTTCCTCTCTGTAAAATATCAATAGAATATATATTTTTTTAAAAAAGTCCCGATTTTTTTTTGGGGGGGGGTGTTGTTTTAATTTTTTAAAACGCCGCGGGATGCAGGACGAATTGTTAAAAATCAGGACTGTCCCGCCAAAAGTGGGACATCTGGTCACCTTCACCTAAATTCATTTGTTAACGTCTTATCAATAGACACATGGATATAAACCTGCATTTAGCTTCAGTGGAAGGTCTGTGAGCTTTTACAAAAATAACATCTGCAGAGAAACTGCTGCCCATCGGACATCAAAGGGTACTTGGGTTGTAAAGTCAAAACGGTATCAGGAACCTGGCCAGGTGGCTCTGAAGCTGCACACTGCTCTCCGTGCAGCGTGACCCCAGGGGAGGGGAGGGGAGGGGACGGGGCGCGGCCGCCGCCCCAGAGAGGGGTCCCCAGCCACAGCCCTGCGGCTGCTTCCTACCTCATCCCGCGTGTCTCACACTCACAGGGCAGCAGCAGTCACCCACGGCGCCCCCCAACCAGACGCGGCCAGACCAGCGTGCCCACCCCCCGTCCCTCTTCGTAAGGTACACCCCTTCTCCATCGCACTCAGAGCACACAGGGCCCGGGTGGGAGGGAGGGTCAGGGGTGAACAGCCCGCAGCAGCTCCACCGGAGCGACAGAAGCTCCTGGCCCGGTGAGCACCGTGGCCGGGCTGCGCTGGGGGCAGAGCGAGGCGGCCTGCCCGGGAGAAGGGACGAGGAGCATGCCAGGCAGGGGAGCAGGAAGAGCCCCGCAGCCCGGGGCTGACACCCCAATTCTCCACGCCCGTCTCTCCCACCCACTCGGTGGCGGGAACGGGTGGTTGCTTGGTTATGGGGCTCAGCGGATTTGAAACGGACATCTTCCTCCCACGGAAACAAGACGACGGCCCTCCAGTCCCAGCAGCACCCCTGCCCACTGACCCTCCCGGTCCCAGCGGCACCCCTGCCCGCTGCAGGGCAGCGAGGGCGTGGACTCCCTCGCTTTCACAGCAGGATGATTCCAGAACGTTTCCTAGGCTCTGCTCGGCCTGTGGCCCAGGAGGTGCTCTGCGTGCGAGAGGGCCCCTCGTGGACACCGACACCCACGCTCACCATCACCTACACGCCCTGGGGCGCACAAGGCAGTGCCGCGCCTTCAGAGACCAGCCCCTCCAAGGGGCCCGGGACCCAGAGGCCAGAGGGGCCGTCACGTCCCTTCCGCCGGAGGCAGGTCAGCCCGCGGCCTCGCTCGGGCCTGCTCAGGCCTCCCAGGAGGCGAGGCTGCCGGTCGGGGTCTCAGTGGCAGAGAGTCCGGCAGCAGCCACGGCCGGGACCACCTCGGCCTCGGCGTGGGCGGCCGGAACTGGGCAAGGTCAGAAAGCCCAGCGAGACTGCCAAGGTCCTTCAATGCCAAGAACTCAGCGGCCACGACAGGACGGACGTTCGGATGGTCAGGCGGCCATGGCTCCAGGACAGAGACCAGAGAGGCCACAGGTCAGGTGCCTCCCGTAGGGGACAGGGCTGGGGCCACCACAGTGGCCGAGCTCGGGCTGAGACGTTGCAGGCTTGGGAGGGAAGCAGGGACCCAGGCCAGGAGCAGCCCAGGGCCACCCCGGGAAACACGGGGTCCTGAGGGAGGCTGAGCTGGGCGCCCCCCTGGCTCGGCGCTGCCGCCAGCCGTAGCTTTGGGTAGAACCGGTAACCTCTCTGACCCTTGGTTTCCTCACCTGCTCAGCCCCGAGGCTTGTGAGGCCCAGACAAGACCAGGGACACGAGCGCACGTGGAGGTGGCCGTCCCGCTGAGCGGGGCCGCCCACAGCCCCGGCGCTGTCTCCGGCGTCTCCGGCACGGGCTCACGGCACGGGCTCAGCGCCAACGCAGGGAATGCCGGCAGGTCGGGGGCCCTGGGCTGTCTCCCCACCCTCCCCCCCGGCCTCCACTCCAGACGGAAATGAAGAAGGAAAAGCACAGCAGAGGACAGCACACATGTTCGCCTCCGGTCGGCTCTCCCGAAGGAAGAGCAGCGTCTCCCCGGGGCTGTTCCCGATCCAGGTCCAGGTCAGGAGGAAAGGAAGCTGGCAGCCCCAGAGAAAAGGCGGGCGCTGACGTGAAAACCCCCCCAGCCGGGCAGGGTCTGAGGGCCGACGTTCAGGTTCAGAAGCACGGCCCGTCACCGGAGGGCGAGGGAGACACAGCCCCTCCCGGGCTGGGCGCCGCGGGCCTCCCGGTGGGTCCGTGCTCGGTCAGGCCGCGGGAGCCCACTGCGCAGGAGGGAAGGCCGGTGTCCGTGAGCGAGAGGGTCGAAGGTGTCTACAGAGCGTCTGCCAGCTTCCGTCCAAAGCTTCCTTCCGCCGTGCCGTCCGAAGCGATGCGACGCTGGCCGCCTGCTACTCCAGACACGCAGAGAAGCACTTCTTCACCGCGTCCCTGGAGGAAAGCACAGAGGTGAGTGGAGCCGTCACCCTGGCTCCTGTCCGCCGCCTGGACCCAGAGCAGCAGCTTGCAGAGCAGCAAGCACCAGGCTGGGGGGTCAGACCCCTGGGCAGGTCACTTGCCTTGTCTGAATTACGGATGTTTCATCTGTGAGAAGGGATGACCCCACTCACCCTCCTGAGGGCACCGAATGGAGTAGGAATTTGCTCAATGACAGGCCGCGATCGTGACGATCAAAGGAAAAGACAGGAAGGAGGTAAAGCCCATCAGGAACCAAGGGACCCGCCAGGAGGGTGCCCTTTCTAATGACTGTGCCTGGCGAGGGCGTGGACTCCCGTGGGCCACAGTGGGTTCTTAAACTAGACCGGAGGGCCGGAACAAAAACAACCTGACCATGCTGGCACTCTCATCTTGGGGTGCTGGTGAAGGAGCGGAGGGGAGAGCAAGAGAACCCTCCGCTCTTTCGGCTCCGAGGGCCGGATAGAACAGCCGAACGGGCCGGATCAGGCCCTCAGGCCGTAGTTTGCCCACGGCTGGTCTAGAAGAACGTTTCCTGAGCTCTGCTCTGCCCCGTGGCCCAGAAGGTGCTCTGCGTGAGAAGCTCACTGCACACGTCACCCTGGGCCCGGGAAGGCGGAGCCCTTCACAAAGGGGCTTTACGCTCTCGTCCCATCACCCCCAGCGCCCACGTCACCGTCGCACGGGCCTGGGAGGCGTCAGGCGAAAGCCTGCCGCCCCGCTCACACCCCATGTTTCCTTTCTCAACACAGCTGAGAAACACATGATGGTTAGCAAGAGAGGAATGGAAATTAAATGGTGACAGGAGAGCAGAGTCCGAGGCAAAGGCCTCGCACGGGGCCAATGTCAGGTCTGCAGTCAGAACCTTAGCGCTGAAGGGCCAACCGCTGAGTCCTCAACGAGCAGAGGCCGGAGGGGCATCGGGCTGCCACGGTCGCCACGGTCGCCATGGACGCCACGGTCACCCTGCTCCCAGGCACCCCGGCCCTGCTGACCTCCCGTTACCGCCTCCTCCCTGAACCGTCCCCAGCGGGTGCTGCAGGAGGGCAGCACGAGCTCCGACCCCTCCACTCGGGCTCAGGGAAATGGAAGTGAGAAAACCTCAAAGCTGCCGGCTAACGGGTGGGCGTGTGCACAGACACGGCAGATCGCAGCAGAATGTGCAGGTGGCTGGGCCGATGCCCATCGCCGCTTGTGTGGGGCAGGGGTGCCCTTAGCTCACTGACCTATAAATAGTACATACACCACACCTGCCTGCTTGTCTCACAGGCTCAGGAAAGATGGCAGAACAAGCAATCTCTGAAAACACTGCACACCACAGCCCTGTGCACACACATCAGCATCCCCCCGCGACAGCGCTGCCTCCTCACAGCCGGCTTACCTTGCGAACGGGATGTAGGAGAGGCTGTACCTACAAGGAGAAACAAAGAGAAGGCCAAATTAAACGGAGGCGCAGACCGTTATGGCAGGACAGGCTTCTGCGCTGTAAGGGCATCTGCAGTGACTTACGGGGTCCTCCAGGTGAAGGGTGCGTGCACACACACGCGCGCACACACGCACACACATGCATACACACAAGTACACACATAGTATTGTGCAAGCACACACATGTGCACGCGCACACACGCTATGCCACAGTATATTGGGGAGGGAAGTGTCATCCGTGTCCAAAGGAGGAGGGCGACACGCCCAGGTGGAGACAAGACATGTGACCTCAGGCTCGTGGGTGACCGAGCTGACCAGCTGAGCCAGCAGGGTCCCCTCAAACAGGCAGACCCAGAAATCCCGATGGCACAGAGCCCTGTCCGGAGAGAATGCCACGCAAGCCCCAGGTCCCCTGTCCCCTCGAATTTTATAAATCCTCAATAGAACACAACTCCCACCCCTGGGAGGGACTGCCTGCTCTGCTCGTTACTGCTGAAACGGGAACAGAGAAAATAAAGCCCAGTGCCAGCTACTCTAGGGATGAAAACATAAACAAGCTCTGATCCGTCAAAGACAGCTGGTGGCCCTGGGCAGCTCATGCCCTGCCCGGCGGGAGCCGCGCCCCCACCCCGAGGAAGGCCTGCGGCGGGGGCAGAAACCGGAGTCCTGGGAAAAGCAAAACGTCGGTGCACCGGGGATGGCGCCCGGCCTGGCCCACGGGCACGCGGGGCCTCTGAAAGCCGGCGTCAGAAGCAGTCTGCACCGTCCCTCCCGCCCTGTCCCCAAAGTTTCGCTTCCATGGTCTCAGTTATCCGCGGTCAACGGTGGTCCAAAAGTACTAAATGGAAAGTCCCAGAAATGACTGCGTTTTAAATTGTGTGCTGAATCGCGTGATGAAACCTCACGCCGTCCAGCGCCTCCGCGCTTCCACCGACAGTCCCCGAGCGACCAGCCCGGCCTTGGGCACCGCAGGCTGGGTCCGGTCCCCTTACTTCCTGAGTGCAGGACTCGGCGCTGTGCTTCGGATCTGCCACCGAGAAGCCGGGGAGGCCTCCTTCCCCGTGGGAGGGGCAGCCCCGAGAGGCCAGCTCGGCAGGGTGGCACTTCGTACCCACAGAGAGGCCACGGTCACCTGACCTTTATTGTCTGCACTGTGAACGTTGTTCTATCTCGTTAGTTACTGTGGTTAACCACTTGCTGTGCCTGATGACTGAGGACACCTCGTCGCAGGTGGGCATGCGCAGAAAAAGGCCAAGTACGTTCCGTACAGAGTTTGGTACTGTCCCTGGTTTCAGGGGGACAAACATGCCCCCACGGATAAGGGGACAGCTACATGAGACAGACATGTGTATGTGGGTACACATATCTGGCCCCAGAAAACAAACATGTACACATCGGCGGCCACGCCAGGCCCGGGCAGTGCCTGAGACAAAACACGCGTCATGTCCAAACTGCCCTCATTCCCCTCCCGTCCTCCCCTCAGCGGCCGTCCACCCGTGAGCACAGCGAGTGCCCCCCGGACCAGGAAGGGCACTCAGCCCAAAGTCCCACCCTGCCCGGGAGGGAGGGAGGGAGGGAGGGAGGGCGGGCGCTAGCCTGCCGCCTCAAGGCCCGCTCCACCACACAAGAGGGGGGAGGGACTGGGCCTTGGACGCTCGGTCATGGTCCTCTTGTGTTCGCACCAGAGCAAATGTTTCCCCCAAAGCAGCTCCGTCAGCCCTGCATTGACACGGGCCGGCAAAGACCATCCCTTGGTAAGCTAAGCCCTGAGCCGACTACAGAAACGGCAGAAGCTGCAGGTGCCATACGTGCCCGCCCCCGCCCCCCCCCCCCAAACACACACACACACACACACACACCGCTCTTTGACGCTGGACCAGACCGAGAGGGCCATGAGCCCACAGCCCACGGCGGGCCCACGTACCCGCATCTCCGGCAGCCCCCCCACCGGCCTCGCCCAGGCCTCGAGCGGGGCTGAAACCGCCCACAGCCCGTGGCTCCTGGGCTCCTGCTGGCAGCCTCCTCTTCCTGCTTCTGGTCATGAGTCACCCCCTCCCAGCGCAGCTCTCGTCGTCCCTCTCACCGCTCTCCTCTGTCCTCCATGTCTTTTTTACTCACAGACTATTCTTACCAGCCCTTGTCAGACCTCCCTGCCCTCGCTCTCACTGGACGCGAGTGGTTAGTAACAGTACCATCTCCGAATCAGGCTGAGCCCCGCAGCCAGCCCCCCCCCCCCGCCCACTCCTGCCGCCTGCTGGCAGCGGCCCGTCACAGCATCACCGGCATCACCGAGACGCCTCTGCACTCTCCCAGCCCGCCTCCCACGGCACGCGGAGTGCGCCCCTCTGGTGGGCGGGCACTGCCAGCGAGGGTACTCACCACGTCAGGGCCAAAGACTGCAAAATGCAGAAGATGAGGGCGAGCCCCTTGTTGCTCCACTGAAAGGGAAGCGACAGGCCCGTGAACAGGGGTGCCGGCGCACACACGGGGGGGGGGGGGGGGGGGGGTGTCAGGAGAATGCAGACACAAACTTACCCAGAAGGCAGAACACAGGGTGAGCGTGAAACACAACTGGAGAGAGAAGGGAAACAATGATGAGTTACTACGGTGACCATGGCGACGGGGGGAAAACCATAAAGTTATGCTCATTCTTGGCAAAGGTACACCAACGCTGCCCGAGCTGCAGGATGCGGGCCCGAGACGGGCTCGGCAGCAAATGCATCCTTCGTTTCGGAGCGCGTCACCGCCTGAGCAGCCGCGGATAGCAGGAAAGTTCGGTCGCCAACAAGGTTCCCAGCGGATTAAAAAGAGAAGGATCCTTTTCTAATTTCCCCCAAATCTCTGCCCAGGCAACAAAAACCACATTTCCAGTCCCGGCCGTCTTCCCACTCAAACTGTACAACGGGCTTCACCCGAGCCTGCATCCTGGCCCCTGCCAACACCATCGGGAGAAGGGAGAGCCGCTCGAGGGCAGAGGTGATGCGAGACGCCACGCCCACAGGCGAGGAGCCGGGGACAGTGTCCCTGCCACCGGACGCTTCCTCTGGCCCTTCTCAGAGAGTTCCTCCCGCGAGACCCGCCTGTCCAGGCCCCGCCGCCCTCGGCGGCCAGGGCGACAGCAGCTGGAGCGGCCTCAGGCCTGTCACCTCCCCCTCCCGTCCCAGTGACTTCCCGGGAGGTAAGTCTACGTTTTCTGTGTGTCCGGCCCTGGGCCAGTGCTCTGGGAGGACACGAGATGGACAGCAACGTGGGTGTGGCCTTAGAAAACGTATGCCTCTGAACCAAGGCAAGGAGCACCCAGTAAAATGTGCTGCCGAGCTCCCAACGTTACACAACCGATGATGGACAGAGAGTGGTCCGGGTGACTTTGATGGCCGCGTGGAGGAGAACGGGCCAAAGAAAGGACGGGCACTCTGGGTTAACGGACAGGGAGACAGGACTTGACTAAAGGAAGACCTACAGAAACACACATGACCCCAAAGTCACAGGTCGGCAAAAGCCACCCCCCAGAGACTGAGGTCCCCTCCCACCCCCGCCTCCCCAAGAATGAACCTGGTCTCTCCCAGCGATTCCCTCCCTCCTTATCCCCGATTCCCTCCGCTGTGGCTGAGTGCGGCTTCACCCACCCTATCATTTTGGCTAAATGGACAAGCAGCGCCCTCTGGAGGTGCTTTACAGAACTGGCAGCACCTGCACACCCACAGAAGCACCAAGTGGGGGTGATGATGAGGTGGAGCATGCTCCCTTCTGCAGCAGGGTCCCGGCATCATCGGGAACTAAGTCAAGGGGAAAGAAAAAGGGTTCAGGAGGAAATGCCCCGGAGCAGAAAGCCCAGCCGGACGGCGACTCACCAGCACCAGGACGGTTGCGATCAGACGCGTGGGCTCCACCATTCTCTTCAGCTGCTTCACGGGCCCCATGAGGAAGACGGTGCTGCGGGCACACACGGGCCGTCAGCCCCGACAGTCCGCACCGGGCCCGCCGCCTCCCCACCGCCCCCGGGGCCACCAGCCATGGCCACGACGGCAGCGTCGGAAAGCTCTTACTCTGTGCCCAGCACGTGGCCTGCACGATCCTCATTTACCCCGTCAACCCGAACGGGCTGATCACGGGACCACGCATCAGACGTGTTTTACAGATGAGGAAGCGCAGCCCCGAGGGCTGGGTCCATCCCGCCACCCGTCCAGTGTGGCGGAGAGGCTGCAGGTGCAGAGAGCTGGCTCTGGGGCCACATTCTCCTCCGCGGGGAGAGGACCCCCTGAGAGGTAACACCTTCCCAGTCTACCCTGGAAAGGAACAGCCAACCAAAAAACACTCGAGCGCTCTAACCATCTGTACGCCAGAAGCATCTACACACTGAGTGGCCAGATTATTATGATCTCTGAATGCATAACAATCTGGCCACAGAGTGTGTGTGTATATATTAGAGGCCCAGTGCAGGAATTCGTGCATGGGTGGGGTCCGGCCAGCCTGGCCGGGGGGAGGGGACAGGGGCAGTTGGCCGGTCTGCCGGCTGGTCGAACGCCTGGTCGAGGGGACAATTTGCACATTAGCCTTTTACTATGTAGGATATACACTGAGCGGCCAGGTTGATGTTTTATTTATATAAAATAAAGACAGGCATTCTAAGCGTAAGCCCACCTCTCTTTAGTTTCAGTGGAATTCCAGGCTGTGCTCTCGGCTCAAATAGTTAGCCAACACTGAACACGAAGCAACAGCCAAGGCTGGCCGTGGAGGTTCCATGCGGCACAGACACCTGAGGCTAGGGGGAAAGCCACCCACACCTCGACACAGCCTGGAAACAAGGGCTCGCTAGTGATAAATGGAAAACATTAGAATTCTCCAGTCAAACAAGGTATGCAAGAATTTTTATGTTGTCCTCTTTCTTGTTAACCAATGAGAGCAAAAGAACTTCCTGGAATCCTCCTATATAATAAAAGGCTAATATCCAATGGTGGTCACACCCTCACACGTAACGACTGATCGGCAGGAGGCTGCATATGCAGCAGGCTCATGTGGGTGGAGCTGCCGACCCAACCGGCCGTCCCCCTGCGCGAGGCTGCAGAGCTGGTCCCGCCGGGATTTCCTAACAGCTCCTCTGGACTAACAACCGGCTGTACCTTGTGCTCCGTCTAGACCAGCCGTGGGCAAAACCAGCCCGTTTGGCTGTTCTATCCAGCCCGCGGAGCTGGAAGAGCGAAGGGTTCTCTTGCTCTCCCCTCCGCTCCTTCACCAGCAGCCCAAGATGAGAGTGCCAGCATGGTCAGGCTGCTTTTGTTCTGGCCCTCCGGTCCAGTGTAAGAACCCATTGTGGCTCTCGAGTCAAAAAGTTTGCCCACCCCTGGTCTAGACTCTGCATTACAACCTGCGCTGTCTGCCCGGAGCGGAGCTCCCCGGAAGTTAGCACGAGGGGGCTGCAGAGGCACACACAGGAGACACGTGCACGCAGCATCCCACAGAGGAGCTGTAAGGTGGTGGCCGGAGCAGGCACAGCCCCTTGTCTGCGCTCCAGCCGGAAACAGCTGCTTTAGGGATGCTGGGGACAAGCGGCCCAGAGGCTTACAGACGGGTGCCGAGGCCGTGAGCGTAACTACAGGCGGGCATGCAGAGCCCGTGTGCAAAGGGGTGCTGATCTAGAGGGCAGGAGGCAGCTCTTCGAAGAGGTGACTTTGGAGCCAGGTCTGGCGAGTATCCACCCAAAGGGGGCATGGACAGGAGTGGCATCCCATGGGGGCGACGTCCCATGCCGGAAGGTGGCCTGGGCAGAGGCTCGGATGTTGGAAAGGCCGAGGGTCAGCCTCTGGTACCGGGGGCGAGGCGCAGGGGGGAGGCAGCCCTCGAGGGCCTGGCCTGCACGCAGCCGATGGCTTGGACTCCCCCTGCAGAGAGGGACCAGGCCCCGAGGAGCTCAGGGGGCAGTGAGGGGGTGGCTGCAGGGGCGATGGAGGAGGCAGAGGACAGGGCGGCGGACTCCTGCAGCGTCAGGTGAGCCACAGGGCAGAGTGGGAGCAGCTGGCACCCCACCTGCTCCAGGAAGCCCTCCTCAGTTCCTGGTCGGAATCCTCCCTGAGCATCTCTCTCCACAGCACCTTCTGTATCAGTGTCTGTCAGTCTGCCTGCCTGGCAGAAACCAAGCCACACTGGTCTTTGAATGCTCACAGCCCAGCAGGGAGTGACCAAGGCTCCTCGTATGAGGGGTAATGGCCCGAGGGACAAAGGGGACGGAGCCTCATGATGGGGAAGGGGCGGACCCGGGATTCTGGGGGAGGCAGGAGAGAGGACAGAGTCGGGCCAGCGCTCCCCTGGCTGCAGGCCACAGGCGTGGCTGAGGCGTCAGAGTGCCTGTGCACCCACAGCACGTGGCACGGCTGGTGCCCGCCCTCACGAGCAGGTCTGACAGGGTGTCGCTCTGAGGAACAAGTTTCACGTGTCGTGAAATCCCGGCCTCAGCGCTGGCAGCAGGGAGACGAGAACCACGCAGAGGGAGGGCTCTGCGCCACGTTCCCCCGTGTGAAACCACAGCATCACATGCCTCCTGTCACCCCAGGGGTGTCTCCGAGGAGAACTGTGAAATGTAAGCCTGTCTGAAGGGACAGGCCATGGGGGGTGCACCCCGACTACCCCTTCCCCCCGCCCTCAAGGCACCTCCTCACCCCACGAGGCTCAGCCCTTGCCCGCCGGGCAGCCGGCGAGGGCGGCCGAGAGACTTACCTGCCGATGGAAGCGATGTTACCAAACGTGTAGAACACGGCGAAGAGGTACAGCCCCTTCTTCGGCACCCAGAGCAGAAAGGTGCCCTGGAAGACAAAGCGAGGCGCCTGCATCTCCGCCACAGCCTCCCCCGGGCCCCCCGAGAACCCTGCCCCCCCCCCCCGTCCTCTCCCGCCCCCCTCCTCCCGCTCCTTACCCATGCGTCTCTGTGAAAAGCAACAGAGAAAGGGAGGCGGGTGGCCGGAAGGACCAAGCTTAGGAGGGCAGGGGCACAGGCGAGGGGGGCGGGGAGACTCACCAGCAGAGAGCAGAGAATTCCTGCAACAAAACACGCGATGAAGCCTTTGATTCTGGTGCTCCAGCTCAGGGAGGACGTGTCAGCCACCTGCCGTTCGAAAACCAGGTCACACACAGCGCCCGAGACAAAGGAAGGGCGCACACAGTCAGGTTGGTGTGTGATGACTGCACCGAGGGGGGCGGCGGGAGGCAGAACCCCACACGCTCACGGCTGAAGAGCCCCCCGAGCCGCGGGACCAGCTCCTCCTCTGCCCGCAGCGGTGGGGGGCCGGGCGCCGCCACAAGTGGGCTCCGTGTCCAGTCCCAGCCGCTCCCAGCAGCAAGCAGGAGGGCAGCCCCGGGCCCACGGGAAAGGGTGCGTCCTGCCAGGCAGGACCTGGACGAGAGGCCACCGGGCGTCCCCTCCTGTGTCCCCTCCAGCTGCTGCTCCGGCGGCGCCTCTGAGCCTCGGGGCGAAGGCCCCTCCGCAGGACGCTCGTTAAGGCCTTTGCTGCTGTCGCTGTGGCTGTCACCAGCCACGTCCCTCACGTGGGAGGCAGAGCCTCGTTAATTAGTTACCTCGCTACCCATCCTGACTCTGCCACGGAGACTGATCCCTCCCGAGAGCAGAGTCCAGAGGAGGCCACCGTTTCCAGAGCAACCCTGCCAAACAGGGAGCCGGGAGCAGCCGCCAGGGCTTCCCCCGGGCCAAAGGCGTCGGCCAAGGGTCCGCCCCACAATGGCCGGGGCAGCTCCAGGCCAGGCACGGGCAGCTGCCGCTGGGCCCGAGGGCCCCGCCCGCACGGCCGGTCTGTCCACCCCGGGCCCCGTGGCTGCACAGTCTCCATCCGGCAGCGCGGTGGAAGCTGCTGGAGGAAGGGAGGAGGCGCAGAGGCTGCAGGGTCACTGGCCCGGCAACTCCCTTGGCCTTGGGTGTTGCCGGCTCAGGGCCTGTTTTCAACCTGGTCTCCACATTCCTGTCCAACCGGAAGCCGGAGGAGAACCAGCGGCTCCCCGGGTGCGGCAGGCCTGGCTCCAGAACGGCTTCCAGACACTGGTATTAGGGCAGGTTATAGTTCACACGTAGTGCAAGTGGGCTAATGACACTGCAGTACCACACTACACACCACACACCACACACACACACAGCACCTGCTCCGAGAGGCACGCTCGGGGCTGGTCACATGCAGTGGGAGGAGGGGGTTAGGACCGGGGACACGGCCACCTGGTGTAATGACAGGAAAGGCTCTCCTCCCAATGAGCCGGGGACGCTCTGCTGCCCGGCTGCCCCTGGACAGTCAGGCCAGACCCCCTCCGACCACCTGTTCAGCTCCCACCACGAACAGAACAAAATCAAACCACGGCTCCTCCTACTCACGCGAGCACCAGGAACTCACCTTGCCAAAGTGGAAAACAGCACCCGGCTGCGTGTGGGGAGAAGCGTGGTACAGGGATGGGCTGGATCGGTTACCGGAACACGGTTTGCACCAACAAGGGCATTTTATTTTATTTTTTAATATTTGTATTGATTTTGGTGAAGAAGGGAGAAGGAGAGATAGGAACATCAATGACGAGAGAGAATCATTGATCGGCTGCCTGCTGCACACCCCTCCCCTGGGGATGGATCCCTCACTGAGAATCGAACCGTGGACTCCTGGTTCCTAGATCAACGCTCAACCACTGAGCCATGCCAGCCGGGCAAACAGGGATATTTTAAAAGATTCAAACTTTTTTTTTAAAGAGAATAAACCATAAGGTTAAGTATCAAACTTGGATTGACCCTGGAATGGATACGAAATGATCTCAACAGGCGGACGTGAGATTCCAGCCCCTGTGGAAATCAAAAGCACTGCCCTCGTAGGTTTGGCTCAGTGGACAGAGCATTGGCCTAAGGACTGAAGGGTCCCAGGTTCGATTCCGGCCAAGGGCACATGCCTGTGTTGCGGGCTTGATCCTCCAGTAGGGGGCCTGCTGGAGGCAGCCGATCAATGATTCTCATCATTGGTGTTTCTCTCCCTCTCTCCCTTTCCCTTTGTCTCTGAAATCAACAAAGAATTTTTTTTTAAAATGGGCACTTAAGGAAGCCCATTCATTAAAAAAAAAAAATCAAAAGCACTGGCAAAGGAGACAGTGCGCTTGCCACCCTCAGAAGGAAAGTGATATGTTGGTTCGACCAGTCCCTCAAGCTGAATGCCATCCACACGCCATCCTGCTCGCCACGGCGGGCAGATAACTTTTCAACCCTGTGTCCACCCTGAGTGGTTGCAAGTTCTCAGTCAAGGGCAGGAGGAGGCTGCGGCCACTGCTTCTAACTGGACTCGGAAAACGAAACACGTTCAGGAAAGCACACTCAGCTGGTGTAAAACGTCTCTCCGGACTCACGGCTGCTGGGCACCGGGCTAACCCTTCTGGACATCAGAGCCGCTAAACGGCGCCCGGGTGGACCCTGGAGGCAGCCAGCTCACACGCGGTCTGCCTGGCGGCCACGCACAAAGGGGCCTTTCACTCGGGGATGTGGACCGAGGAGCGGCTCTTGCCAAAAAGAAGTAAAACCGAGAACTGTTCGGGAACAGGGCTGGTGACGAGGCGGTGAGGGCGGAATCCTGCCTCGTTCCTGCGCCGTCCGGCCAGCTGGCCCTCAGGCTGTCCTTGTCCCTGGAGCCCTCTGCAGGAACATGAAGCCTAAACTTTTATATATATATATAATATTTGTACTTATTTTTTACAGAGAGGGAGGGAGAGGGATAGAGAGTTAGAAACATCGATGAGAGAGAAACATCCATCAGCTGCCTCTTACACACCCCCTACTGGGGATGTGCCCGCAACCAAGGTCCATGCCCTTGACAGGAATCGAACCTGGAACCTTTCAGTCAGCGGACCTACGCTCTATCCACTGAGCCAAACCGGTTTCGGCAAGCCTAAAGTTTTAAAAGAAGTCCACCGACACCACCCACTGACAGTTAGTTAGGAGGATGCGGCATCAGCAAACGCACCGTGAGACCACTGTGTTTGGACATGGCCAAGCGACGTGTATAACCCTCCTTTCCTACAGGAGGACAGACCGGTCACCCTTCTATGGTTTGCGCTAAAAGAAGGAGTTTTTAAAGCCCGTGCTGCCCTGGCCAGCGCGCTCAGTTGGCAGAGCTCGGACCCAAACACCAAAAGGTCACCTGCTGGATTCCTGGTCAAGGGCACAGGCCTGGGTTGCTGGCTCAGTCCCCAGTAGGGGGCGTGAAAGAGGCAGCCCAACGATGGTTCTCTCTTTCTCCTTCTCCCTTCATCTCTCTTCAAAAACAATAAAAATGAAAGCACTTGCTTCTGGTGACTTCTGACAGCTTGTGTGCCGACGTGGCAGAGACTCTACGGCCACCTGTCCACCTTACCGCCGGACTGACCTGCAGGCCCAGGAAACCCTCAGCCTCGCCAGCCTCCACGCCCGGGGCAGTGCGCGGACAATCGATGTTTTAAAGGAGACTCTTACCTAACAGGAAAGAAGAGAGCCAACAAAAACTCCGAAAAGGATCCGGCCGGGGCCGAAATGTCTCCCAGGAGTTCGGACTCCGACACAAACCGGAATCTACGCTCCGAAGGAGGGGTCTGACAGCCGCACTCTGGACCAAGAGAGAAGCACCTGCCCTTTTTTACACCAGACTTAACACAGGCCTGAGCTTCCAACGTAAGCCCTTCACCATGCCCAACACGCACAGTCACCCTTTTAGGTGAGAACAAACTCAGTATGTCGTGTTCAGCCTGCACTGCATCTCTCCCTCGGGGGGGCTGTCCATTGCTTCATGATTCTCTAAACGTGTAACACTGGCCTCACCCCACTGTCAACACTCCTTCCCCAGCGTCTCCGGGAAGAGAAAAGGCCCCCGGAGAAGCCCGCTGCTCACGAAGGCTGCGGACAGTCCACGGGCCATAAAGCTGGGGACACGCAGGGCCTGAGTGTCCTCCTGTCCCATCCTGTCCGGGACTCCCGGGAGAGTTCCTAATAGAGGCCAGCAATCCGGAGCCACGGCTCAGGAAGTGACTCCTGAGCCTCCGCCAATCCATAACGGCAGCGACTGGGAAAGAAGGCGGGGAGCTGTTCTGCAATGCCGGGGGAGTTAAAGCTCAGCTCCTCCTCCACTGGTTCCCCCGGTGCTCCCTCAGGGTGGATGGATATGCAGCTCTGAGGTTTCCCACGGTGCTCCCTCAGGGTGGGTGCGCAGCTCTGAGGTCTCACGGGGGGAGGGGGGAGGCACCGGCACCCCCAGGACCCAGTGCCATCGGCGGTGGAGGCAGCGTGGGGGAGAGCCTGGGAGACGCTGATGACGGTGGGAGGAAAAGCAGGTTGGGCGTTGACGGAGATGGGGAAACTGAGGCCCTTGGAATGCACGCCAGAAAGTGAAGACGCGGTATTTGTTATCCAGAAAGGGAAACAATGAAGTGGAAAGCGCCTGAGAGAGGAAACGGCATCTGGAGGCTCTCGCACCAGGGCGTTCCTGCCCCCGCTCAGCCCCCGGGGGCGGCGGGCCCGCGTGTGGACAGCCAGGCGGAGCCCAGCGGGTCCGGCCCGGAGCCCGGAGCCCGGAGCCCGGAGCCCGGAGCCCGGAGCCCGGAGCCCGGAGCCCGGAGCCCGGAGCCCGGAGCCCGGAGCCCGCGTCCCGCGGTGGAGACGGTCACACCGCGGCTGGGCTCGGGCCGGCGGGCGCCACGTCTAAGCCTCTCCGGCCGGGACGGCGGCCCCCGCACCCGCCGCGCGGAGCAGGTGCTCGGCCCGCCGGCCCCGAATGCCCCGCGTCCGGGTCTCCGGGCCGGGCCCACCACTCCCCTCGCAGCCGGTCCCGGGTCCAGCTCCAGCCGCCCTCCGCGGGGTGGGGTGCGGGGCCCGGGTACACAGACGCGGACGGCGGGGCCCGGCGCCGGGCCGCCCCGGGGAGCCGCCGGACGGGACGGGACAGGGGAGGGCGGGGCAGGGCGCTTTCCAGGAGGACACCCTGGACGCCCGGCTCCTTCCGCCGCAGCCCGCGCCGGGCCTCCCCCCCGGAGCCGGCGCCACGGCCGGCGGCGGGCGCTCTCACCTCGGCCAGGCCGCCCCGGTCCTCGGCGGCGTCCTGCCCGCTCAGCACCTTCTTCAGCTTGTCCATCGCGGCCCCCGCCGCAGCCCGCCGCCCGCCGCCCGCCGCCGCCTGTTGCGCAGCCCGGCGCCCGGCTCTTCCGGGTGCGGCCCCGCCCAGGCGCCCGCCCCCCGCCCGCCCGCCGCCGGCGCAGGCGCCCCGAGCCCCCCGCCCGCGCCCGCCCCGCCCGCTCTGCCGCCGGTGCAGGTGGAGGCGTGGGAGGGCCTGGAGGGTGGAGCTGAGGGCCCCGAGCCTGCCCCACGCCAGCCCCCTCCCGCCGCCCTCCCGCCCCGCAGGGCCCGGAGCGGACGCCCAGGGCCCCCGTGCGGGGCTGGACCCACCGGCGAGCCGGGCCCTGCGCGCGCCCCCACGCCGGCGGGTTCGGACCCGTGCCCTGTGCACGGTCTGATGCACCTGCCGCCCGGTCCGAACCCCTGGGACACCCGCACCCCTGGGACACCCGCAGTACGTTCCGTCTGTTAGAGCTTTGTGGAAACGCCGATTCCGCTGATTCCCAGCGGAAATGCCCCGAGTGTGATTTGGGCGAAATCGGGCGGGACTGGGGTTGGAGGAAGGAATGCATGTTTGTTGGTTCCTTTCACCCGCTTCAAAGGGGAGCCCCGCGCTAAGGAATTCAGGTCGGAGAATCCCTAACCTCGGGACCGGGGCTCACAGGCTGGGTAATGTCTGCGAAGCTAGCGTCTAGATTAAATCGCTTTAAAAAAAAACAAACCCACAGACCGGTTCCCTGCAGCGTGCACTGGAGCCCCCGCCGCCTCCCGGGCCCGCGGAGGCTGCCTGGGCAGACATGGTTACCAATGTCAACAAACGGTGGCCGCCCCAGTCGGTGCCAGCAGGCGTCCTCGGTCTGAGGTGCCCCTAGGAGAACCGTTTCCCAGGTAAAGTCTGCTGCTAACCCCGGAGACACAGACCCGGGGCAAATTCTAAGCGCATTCCTCCCACACAAAAGGGAGGCTGGCTTTTATAAAGTTCCCTCCCTCGTTACTAATTGGCCCATTGTTATGCAAACGAGGAGCCCAGATTTACCATCTGATTGGTCTAGATAGTAACTACCCAAATGGTCGGTTGAGAGAGCTGCTCTGACTGGTCAGTCAGTATGTAAATGAGGACAGAGCTGCACGGTTCCGATTGGACAGGGCAGGTCTCCACCCATTGGTTGAAAGGCGATTCCAGGAACTCCGTTATAAAGGTGGGTTCCGCTGGCAGGAGCGTAGTGCAGGAGGCTCCCAGCCTTGTCTGGCTTTCCCTGAGAAGCGGGCTGTGTGAGAGGCCTCTGTTGGCAATGGCTGCTGGATTCTGGGTATGAATTTGTACCCTTAGCCACCAGGAGTGGTTCTTGGTGGATATATGGGCCTGCTGGCAATTACTTAAAAACAACCAGGCAAAGGGTTACACAGGACCCTATTCAAGTCAGTCAAAAGGTTGTGATTCCACTCCTGATGGGACTTCATCTTTATGGATATTCAGACATCTCTTGCTTCTATGATTTTAGTTTACACCTCAGAACTTGAGTAACAAATGCTTTTGTCTGGATGCCCTTTACCCCTTGTTCCTCTCAGGTGAATTCCTACACATCCTTCCAATGTGAGAACACAGTGGGAAGTCCACCCACCACGGAGTTAGGAGGACCAGCCTTTATAACTCTAGCACCAACTCTTACTGCAGGTTGTGTGGCATTGAGCAAGTTACGTAACCTTTATGATCCTCAGTTTTCCCGTCTGTAAAAGGGACACATGTTACCACCTCTGTAAGTTATTGTGGGAAGGACATTGTTGTGGGGTCGAACCCTGGGTTCAAAATAAGACCACCGGAGGCTGATGATTAATTTAAAAGAGGCGAAGATTTATTGAATTGGCCAGGACAGTCGCAAGAGCACCACACGCAGGTGGGTTCCATACGACTGCGCCATTACAGGTGTAGCTAGTCCTTTTTAAAGGCTCAAACCATAAGAATTTTCTTTTGTTTTAAATTTTTAAGGTTAAAGATTACCCGCAGGGGTCGTTTCGCTGGACATTGGAATGTGGCTCTATCTTGGGAAGCAGAACTCAGTGGTTAATCTCTAAAGGTTATCTCTAAAGGTTATCTATAGTTTCTATCCCTGAAGCTACTGAGTCAGTGGGAATCAATCTCCTGTGCTCCTGGTCCCAGGCAAGGGAAAATTGCCTTAGCCCCCAGGTCTCCACCTGAAAGCTGAGGTAAATATTTCCTCAGGTGCAGGAGACAGACTAGAAGAGTTAAAATTCAAACAGCAGTTTTTACCAAAGTATGATTGCTACCATATTTCAGAAACAACAGTGTATGGAGGGCCTAGGACATGGTAAGCATTCCGTTAGCATCTAAAGGAAGCTGGTGTCCCTCTGAAGCCTTCCCTAAGCCAGCCCACACGGACATGGCAGGATGCAGCAGAATCTCACAGTACAATGTACCATGTCCCATTTGTTCCGAAATTTTCTCATTTCTCTACATGCTTTAATTGACTATTGCAGAAGTATTTGCAGTTCACACAGAGGGTGAGGAATATTCTGCAATATTAGACAATTCATATTACTCTTAATGTGTAAATAGGTAGGTATAGGCATAAAATATATGAAACATAATACTGATTCTAAGATATTGAACACTAGAACCACAAATAGCTTTTTAATAAAAAAATATTTAATAAAATTTAATTACATTTTCAGAGTCAGGTAGAAAATTTCAGCTTAAAAAAGTAAATAACCCTGACCAGGTTATGGGTTCAATCCCACTGGGCATGACTGGAAGGCAAACGATCTATGTTTCTCTCTCACATTGACGACTCTCCCTTCTTCTCTGTAATACCAATCAATAAACAAAGCATGTAATCAAACCCCCCCAAAAAAATTCAACTTTATTCAAATACCTGAAATTTAATTTTTAAACATTTGTGAATTATAAATTAGATTTCTTCCCTTTAATTTTTGTAGATGATTTTGAACTTTTTTTAATATAATATATTTTATTGATTTTTTACAGAGAGGAAGGGAGAGGGTTAGATGGTCAGAAACATCAATGAGAGAGAAACATCGACCAGCTGTCTCCTGCACAACGCCTACTGGGGATGTGCCCTCAACCAACGTACATGCCCTTGACTGGAATCGAACCTGGGACCTTTCAGCCCGCAGATTGACGCTCTATCCACTGAGCCAAACCGGTTTTGGCTTTGAATACTTTTAAATAACTGTTGAAAACATACAAGTGCCATTTATTTTGAAATTAAATATATTTTTATATTTTAATTTTGTAATCATTGAATTTAGGTGTTTGAATATCATCTTTTTAAAATTGATTTTAGAGAGAGGGCAAGAGAGAAATATCAATGTGAGAAACATGGATCGGATCCCTCCCACATGTGCCCTGACCAGGGATCAAATGCGCACCTGGGTATGTGTCCTGACGGGGAATCAAACCCACCACCTTTGGGTTTATGGGATGACACTCCAACTGAGTCAGACTGTCCAGACTGAATGTCATCTTTGACACTTGGCCAATTTTCAGTCATATAAAAGCCATAACTATAGGTCAATAGAGGAGGTTCATATATAATTTAACAATTACTTAGCTTGATATTTAGCTACAAACTATTTAGACATAGGGTAATGGCCTTCCATTTGCACTGTTCCCCAGACCCCACAAATAGGGCAACCCTGCCTGTAAGTGGTTAGTCAAAGGCCTAACTGGAAATGCTAGATGGCTTCACCCTTGTTAAGAACACAAGGATTTTCTGTTTTCCAATAGGAGAGAAACAAGCTGCTGCCGAGTGTCAGCGTGGGAGCTTCCCGTCCAAGCAGTGACAGTTACCAAAGCCGCAGGTGGCAGCATGCAGCCCGGTGTCTACGCAAGTCCCTAATGCAGACCCAGCCTGAGCCCAAGGGAGAGGTGTCTGCGCCCAGGGGGACTGGGTTGCCTGGTTCTTCCCCCAGGGACACCTGGGTAATCTCCTTGCCCTTGAAGGTCTCTAGACCCTCTCCAAGGCAGCCTCCCTGCCTCCGCTGACTCAGCCTCGCATTCACGGAGCACCTACTACACGCTGCCATGCACAATCGTGGTGCTTGACACAAATGCAGAATTTACCATTATCCCTGCCTTCAAGCAACTTTAGAGACCGAGCTCCTGTCCTGCGGGGAAGAGGGGATACTTTGAGTTGACTGCAGGTCCCTGAAGAAAGAGGGAGTGAGGCAGAGTATAGAATTTGCAGGGAGCCTAATTTCACTAGTTCTATCCTATGCACGTAGTTACGTAAAGTCTGAGGAATATCTTAGAACTTTCTCCCCCAGCCCCTTTGTTCTCAGGGTTGCCGATTCATTCTATTAACCCAGTGGTTGGCAAACTCATTAGTCAATAGAGCCAAATGTCAACAATACAATTGCAATTTCTTTTAAGAGTCAAAATTTTTAAACTTAAAACAACTTCTAATGCCACTTCTTCAACATAGACTCGCCTAGGCCGTGGCATTTTGTGGAAGAGCCACACACAAGGGGCCAAAGAGCCTCATGTGGCTCGCGAGGCGCAGTTTGCCGACCACGATTCTAATCAGTCTTATCCACTCTTAGCACACGTATTGGGTACTAAGTGCCAGTGAAGAGATACACAGTTCCGGCTCTGCGAGTGGACCACTTCCGCAGGCCATCACTAAGATGGCGGCCCTTGTTACTTAGCGCTAGGCTGTGGTGGCCCAGGGTTTCTCAGTGGCTCTGGTGCCTCAGTCCAAGGCAGTCTGTGTGGCTGGGCCTTGGAGGGCGATTCTCTCAACACTCCTGCCCCGTCCCGTGGCCGCCAAACTCTGCCTTAAATCCGCTGCTGTTCTTGTGTGTGAATTCCGTGCCCGTCCCTCAGGGTTAGCATATCTGTTACCCCCGTAGGACTCTGGGCACAGGGTTTTCTGCCCCTGCTCCAAGGTCAAGCGTATTTACTTAGCCTCCTCTAGCAGTGAGTGTGTCAGAGCATTTCTGACTTCTGCCCCAGAGGCTAAAGGGTTTTGCCTTTATTTTCCCCCCAGACGGTAATGTGATGTGTTGCTCCTCCTGCCAGCAGCCTAAGACTTGAGTCCCTCAAGGAAAGGGTCTGGGGAAGCAGGCAGGTTTCTTCCCTGTGCCTCATACCTCCTGCCTGCCTGCCTGCGCCACTCACGGGTTCCCCCATGACCCGCCCCAGCACCAGGGAGAGCCTGGTGTAGACCCTTGAGAAGAACTGTGTGTTTCAAGTCCCTCATTTGAGACTCTCAGCTCTTCCAATCTGACAGGCTAGCCCAGTGGTTGGCAAACTCATTAATCAACAGAGTGACAAACCTCTGGGCTAGCCCATACTCAGCCTTTAAAAACCTGTTAACGTTTTAGCTTTTCCCCCCTTACCTGCTTATATAGTGGCCACCTGTCTCACGTTCTTGTTGAGACACAGCAATTTGTATGTCCCATCTCGTCAGAGGGCTCATCTCTCTTTGGGATTCAGTTTGCTCTGCCGTTTAACCTCAGTTCTCTGATACACCCAAAGAACGCTGGCATTCTGTCGCTTACAGGCCAGTGTTTCTGAAGCTTCTCTCATGATGAGAATCCCCTGGCGGAGTTGTTAAACTACAGATTCCTGAATCCCAACTAACAAGTGCTGAAACTAGAATTTTTGGGGAACATATAGGTAAAATTGTATACTTAACTAGTGCTTAGAGCAATTGTCACAAAAAGTATACCATTTTACCTATATGTTCCCCAAAAATTCTAGTTTCAGCACTTGTTAGTTGGGATTCAGGAATCTGTAGTTTAACAACTCCGCCAGGGGATTCTCATCATGAGAGAAGTCTGGGAAACTCTGGCTTACACAGACTTTTCTCCTTGTTACATTAGAAGTGACATTCTCCTGAGGCTTTCTATATTCTCTTCAGAAGCAGAACCTCTACTAACAGTGATTTGTTATTCTCTTAAATCAGTGATACTTCCATCACTGCACTTATTAAAAACTTTAATTATTTTTACTTTGTCTCTTCTATTAGACTTTAACCCCACGAAGACATAAACTCTGTGTCTCTTACTGCAATCCCTTCTAGGACCATGTGGGACACTCAAAACTACCGGGGGGGGGGGGGGGGAACTACATGGAAGGAGGACCTCTGTGATACTTTCAACAATGAAGATTAAAAAAGGACTACATGGAAAGTTGCACACAACAGGTATTCACATCCCCAAGAACAGAACACATTAACCCGCACAGTCAACACTGGCTAGTTGCAACATCCGGAGAAGGTACAGAAGAGAGAGAGAAAGAACCCAAAAGCTATGCTGGGTTTATCGGATGTTCATTTATAATCTATCTGGAGATTCTGGCCATAATGTTGGCCAATTTCAAAACAAAAAGCACAATCAAGAAAGGTATACACCAAACCATTCTTTAATTAAGCTTTAAGAATAACTTAAGTAAATGAAATAGCAAAACAGATCAATAATTCCTTATTGTTTATTCTCCTCTTACAAAAAGACACTTGGGACAAAAGAACATAGAATGGTATATGTCTTATTTAGCAATGGGCAAATACAGGTTTTCTTGGTATTCTTTGCAGGAATAAACTCATAAATTTTCAGAAGTACATTTTTCTAGGCACAACTCACCTTCTATAAAACAAAGTCAGTCCTTTTGATTCCTTGCAATGTTTAAAATGAAGCAAAATAAGCAATCTAAGAATGACTCAAGGAGCAAGACATCTGAATCAAGTTTTAAAAGATATATATGATACTGCTGAGAAATTTTAACTAGTGAATATTCTTAAGAGGTTTTTCATTTCTTACAATTTGTATGAAAAAAGAGGTTGTTCTGTTCAAATCTGCATGGCAAACAAAATAACACAGGAATCTGAGTACAGCATGTTTACTTTCCTGGCCTAAGAGAAAACATGAAATTCAGGCATATTTAATACACAGTGAACATGCCATGTGTTTTTGTAAAGTCAACAAAATCTTGATTTCCTATATGTCACAGGTGATGCAACAGACGGTAAACAAATACCAAAACCATTTGAGACCAAACCACAATACACACAAGAGTGCACCAGAGTTTGACCAATGAATGAATGTTCACTAGAACTTATCATGAGGCTATAATACCTGAAGAGCTTTGCTAATACTTTTATTTAAATATTCTTATTTAATTATTTATCCATCAAGTGGAAATATGTACAACAGTTATTTCAAACCAGAAAAAAAGGGGATGATGTTTTTTCCCTTGCCCTGTAAAAAAGTCATTTTAAAAATCCATTTTAAGTAAGTCCTTATTTGGTGCTTTATAACCACTTTCCGCTTTCAGAAGATCATTTAGAAAGGCAGGAACGGATATACAGTGTGTTTAAAAGGTCATCATCAGAATAACCAAATGGACTTTAAAATGTACTCTGGAGTACTTTCTGGACTGACTACCCAGGTCTTATACTCATTACACTTTACTGGATTCCCTGTAATGTTAATAACATGAATTTTAAAACCAAAAAACTGGCTTTGATATTTAAAAATTAGCCGGAGCCTCCTCCTCCACAACTACCTCTCAAATATTTTAAGCAGAAATTAATCTGGTTGTTAGGGGTTGGTGTAGTATGTGCTAACCACAATCCATATGGATTCTTTAAACCTTTAGGAAGAATACCAACTCCAGTGTTCAGCGGATTTACCCACTCGGCGGTTGCGTGGAAGATGGAAGTGAAATCGGCACCAGCAGCAGCGCCCCGGCGATAGCACCCGAAGACGGAAAGACAGCTCTGCGTTCTGCTGTTAATGCCAACCAGGCTCGTGTATTTCCCGGGGCACGCTAGCTTACACTCTCCAAAATACCCCGTTATTTGGTTCTATGTCTGAAATGTTTTTTAAACTTCAAGAGTCACTTTAAATTTAGAGCGGAAATGTGTATTTCTTTAATTTGGGGGTGAAGATCATTAAAGTATGGGGTCAGTTTCCTGGGAGGCAAGCCACGACTAGCAGCAGAGGCAAGCCACGACTAGCCACAGAGCCAGGGTGGGAGGCCGACCACTTGCTGACAACAGCCCGAGGCGCAGTGCTGCGCTCCAGGGATTCTGCCTCCCAGGGAAGACCGTGCTGCCCAATGGATAGAGTGTGCCCACTACTCATGAGACATGTACACATCCCTCCTGACGCCATCCCACTGTGACAGTTAGAAATGCACGTTAGCGCCAGGAAACAAATCTGGACTATGAACCTAAAGATAGACAGTATAAACAGTAGTTGGGAAGAATCTATCTGCAACAATCTCTTTTTTTTCTCTTTAAACTTTACAGAAAATATGCACATAGACAAGGCAATTCATTCTCATAATAAAAAACCCACATCCACATAGCCACGGTCTCCATCAAATTCCACGGTGAGGATCTGGTGTGTCACATTCTATTCCACAGGCTTGTTTGCTTGTGAGTCTGAGGGGTTCTGATCAATTCTTTCTGGAAATATTAGCTTCTCGCAGACTGTCTCCTTGATCGGTAAGTGCTGTGACATTTCATTGGGTTCCGTGAAGAGGGAAGGCGGGACGTGCTGGGAAACATAAATTGAATCAGTAACGATGCGGTTATGGCGCTGGCACTTTGGAAAGGCTGGGATAAAGCATGCGGTTGTAAAGTGAAGGACGTAAATACAGGTAAGGAGCACCACCCGGCACCTGGTACTAACGGGCATCTTTGTTCCTGACTCTTCGCCTGCTACTTAGTGATCATGGGAATCCCAGGTATTTACAACGCTGCCACCCATGTCCTAAGAATTCAACGCCTCTTTTCTTCCTACTGAAACCTTTTTATTCCTCTCTGAATGTAGGACCACTTGGCCCGGTCCCCTTTCTCTGTGGCTGCTGTACCGGGAGCCCCGTGTGCACTCTGTGCCCAGACGGAGCGACGCACAAAGGGTGAAAAAAGAACGTCAAGTCTTCAGGAAGGTATCATCATGTTTTAAGCAACTTATTGTAGAATTGTAAATCCCAAGGAAGGCCCTTACAAGTCCCAGGGGAGCAAAAACAAAGAAATTATGCCAAAAAGAACAGGTCATGGTGTGAAATCACCGTACTGAGGGGAGGGAGCTGGGTAGGAAGACATCACAGGGTGGCATGTGGAAAGAACATCCAGGTGGTGCCAACCAGCCAGAGGTGTGACTCCAGGTGATTCCCACCTCAGGATCGCAGCTTTTCCAGAATGAAATGTGGAAATTAGATTGGATGATCGCTATAGCACCCAGCAACTCTAACTGTTCCTGTATTTGAGGTAAGCTCAGTTATGTCGAGTAGGATCCACCCTGTTGAGCCCTTTGGGTAAATGAATAGATTTAAGGATGCAGATCTGGGTGGGTGGGGGGGGAGGATTATGTATCTGAAAAGGAAAAAATTCTACATTTGAAAACTGATATTAAAATGTCATACCATTAAATTAGCAATTCTGCTCTCCCGTGACGTATATTCTCGTAACATGTAGGTCTTGTCGGCCTAGGTTTAAAAACAAAAAAGTTGTAACAAGTTTACTTATATTTATGTTATAATCCTTTCTATCAAACAAGACTGCTTACATTTTATTATAGGTTGTGATGGTGGTATGAACTCCAAAAAGACGAAAGAACTGCTATTTAACTCTCACCAAGAATTCTGAATTGTTAATTCCAATCCCTATAAATCATAGTAACATCAGATACAAAAATACAAGCAGATTTAATAATTGTCATGTAAGAGAAACACAAGGTTTTACCTTGAAAGTAAGTATGTATATATAAGTGAGATACACAAGAGATTTTCCTGTCACAATATTATCATTACCTACATAACTGTAGCTACTTTTATGTTCCAGGGGAAAAAAAAACTTCTCCAGTCAGGGCACATACAAGAATCAACCAATGAATGCATCAATAAGTGGAACAACAAATCGAGATGTCTGTCTGTCTGTCTGTCTGTCTGTCTGTCTCTCTCTCTCTCTCTTTCTCTCTCTCTCTCACCAATCAACAAAAAAGTTTTAAGTTTCTTAAAGTTAGGTTTTAAAGCAGCAATCTAACATAATTTGTTTTTAAAGTTACTTTTCAATAAAAGAAAAATCACAAGATTAAACTCCATAAGGTTTCAGTCTTTCATATCAATAAAGATAGATTAGATTAGTGTTCATGTAAAACAATCTAGTAACAAAGTATATAAAGTATAAATCACCAGCATCACAGTTCCATAGATAACTATTTTTAATGTTTAGAAATCTCTACACAAAATCTTATGTAAGATTTTATTAATTAAGATAACTAATCCAGTAATTTTATTTTTCCAAAGCAGTTAAATATAACTCTCTGGCATTAATTTTAATAACTACATATTTTTCTACTATGTGGATATAAAGTAAAAAATTTAATCAATGTCCGTTCAATAGGCAGTAAGTGTCCTCCTCCCCTCCTGTTTGAATTACAAACAACAGTGCCATACACATACTGATTCATAATTGTGGGTTACTGTATATTGAATTTTTTTTAGGGTAATTCCATAAAAACTCAATATTGTTGAGTTAAAACATAAGATTTTAAATTTAGATTGATTTGACCCTTTCTAAAGGAAAAAAATACAGCCTATTTTTAATATTTTGTTACCACTTTTACAAAGAAAAAGATCATCACAGCCACCGTTTATTTCAAGGGTAAAAAAACCTTCCCTACGTGGAAACGACCAATCCAATCCCATCCTCTTGGGCTCAGATCCCAGCTCTGCCACCATTAGCTGTCCGATGTGGTTATTTAGACAGAGATCATACAGCCCATGTTTCTTTGGGTTGTTAGGAGAGGTAACCATTACCCAACAGCCTTAACTGATACTGGCAGTCTGGTCTCTAATTCATCACCCCACAAATCTGAAGTTAAAAATTCATTCACAAAGGGCAGGTCATGACAAAGCTACTGCAAGAGTTTTCATCACTCAAATTAAGCCTCCCCTGTCCTTTTGAAAAACACTTCATCATTATTGTTTATAAACTGTTTGTTAACAGTTCCTTGAGCTGGAGCACAAGCTTTCAAACTTTAGAAGAACTTTCCGATATTAGGACACTATGTAAAGCAGCATGGCCAACCTTTCGGACTCACGGACCACCGGTTGGCGAAGGCTGATGTAAACAATGCATACTATAAACAAAGGTAAGAGCTAAAGGACAGTTTTCTTAAACACAGATGAAGTACAAACACAATTTTTTAAGAAGCATCAGACCACAGTAGGGAATGTCTTATAGAACAAAGTTTCAGCTGCCAGAACTTTTGGAAAAGACGGAATGTTTCAGTAATCACGGTCAACAGTGAATATGAAGCATGCCATCCTATTAAATAAAGAGGTGATATGCAAATTGACCATCATTCCAACACAAAAGATGGCTGCCCACATGTGGACACAAGATGGCTGGCAGGGGAGAGCAATTGGGGGCCACCAGGCCTGCAGGGGAGGGCAGTTGTGGGGGACCGGGACAGCAGGGAAGGGCAATTGGGAGGGACCACACCTGCAGGGGAGAGCAGTTGCTGGGGACCAGGCCTGCAAAGGGGGGTGGAGGAGTAGTTAGGGGCAACCAGGCTGACAAGAGACAGCAGTTAAGGGTGACCAGGCCTGCAGGGGAGGGCATTTATGGGTGATCAGAATGGCAGGGGAGGGCAGTTAGGGGCATTCGGGCCAGCAGGCAGGCAAACGGTTGGGAGCCAGCAGTCCTGTGAGAGGAATGTCCGACTGCCCTTGAAGGGTCCCAGATTAGAGAGGGTGCAGACTGACCTGAAGGACACACACACCCTGTGCACAAATTTTGTGCACCGGGCCTCTAGTAGAATATAAAGCACTGTTCAATTTCAAATTCTTACACAGACATGAAACAACACAAACAGGCCCAATATCAGTTAGTATATTCGTCAAATGAGATTAGATACCTCATGGTAGAGTCTCGTATCATTCATTCTAATAAGTACTCCATCAATTCTCAAGAAAAACCGCAATAGCAGGAAAAAGCTGGAAGGCATTACTCTCTGAAAGAAAAAAAAATGCATGAATATTTCAATGAAAATTAAATATTGTTACTGTGCTAAAAGAAAATGAATTTGTTAAAGCATGGGAGGAGGGCTGAATAAGCATTATATAGGAATCTCTGAACTAGAGATTCTTTGTCCTAGAACTAACTAAGGCTCAAAAACTTGTGTATATTATTTAACATCCTGGTTTCAGTTTTGTACAATAGAAATATATTTTTTCTAAGTCAAAAGATCTTAAAAAGACAACACAGCTCTGGCCAGTGCACTCAGTGGTTAGGATGCCAGCCTGAGCACAGAAGTGTCTCAGGTTCAATTCCAGTCAAGGGTATGTATGTACCTTGGCTGTGGGCATATCTCCATTAGAGGGTGTGTAGGAGGCAGTTGATCAATGTTTCTCTCTCATCGATGTTTCTAATTCTCTATCCTTCTCCCTTCCTCTCTTTAAAAAATAAAATCAATAAAATATATTTTTTAAAAATAATAAATGGCAGTACTTACAGTAAATGGTGACACCAATAATACCAAAATGAAAGAAGATCCTAGTTCTTTGTTGCTGCTTGCCTTTTACTCACTTCATATAAAATATAGACTCGAGAACTGAACTGGAATGCTCTAAGCAGCACAGCCGATTAGATACTGTGTCCTACTGCCAAAGCCAACTTCATCAGGTCATTATTCACATTCCCTGACATCTTCCATCTGTGGCACATCTATAAATGTCTGTTTTCCAAATACAACTGGGAAGCCAGAATTAGTGGAGAGTGAAAAAGTCGATTCTGGTGGCAAGGAGAGAGGGGTGTGGATCCTCAGGTCTTCAAAAACAGTATGTTTGACCATTTACTAAATAGATTCTTACTGCCTATCACGTGTCAAATTCTTACTACAACAGGTCTGAGATTTATATAGATGCAAAGATACAATCCCAGTGTTCATGAAGTTTATCCAGGAGGAAAACAGACATATCCAATGTGGGCTGCTGTACAGAGGTATGCACAAGGTTCAAAAGCACTCAGGAGCCCAGTGGGGGTGGCTCAGTAGTTGAGCATCAACCTATGAGTCAGGAGGCTACAGTTCGATTCCCAGTCAGGGCATATCCCTGGGTTGCAGCTTGATCACCAGTGGGGGGTATGCAGGAGGCAGCTAATCCATGATTCTCTCTTATCAATGACTAGTGGCCTGGTGCAGGAAATTCGTGCATGGGGATGGCAGGAGGTTGTCCCTCAGCCAGGCCTGCACCCTCTACAATGTGGGACCCCTCGAAGGATGTCCTACTGCTAGTTTATAGGGACCAGGCCTAAACCGGCAGTCGGACATCCCTCTCACAATCCCGGATGCTGGCTCCAAGCCACTCACCTGCCTGCCTAATTGCCCTAACCACTGTGTCTGCCAGCCTGCTCGCCCCCAACTGCCCTTCCCACTGTCCTGATCACCTCCAACTGACCTCCACTGACGCCCTGCTTGCCCCCAACAGGACCTTTGCTGGTCTGCTTACCTCCAAAGGCCCCGCCCCCCACCAGCCTGATCACTCACAACTGCCCTCCCCTCCTGGCCTCTAACTGCCTCTACCTCGACCCCACCACCAAGGCTTTGTCCAGAAGAACATCCCGAAGGTCTCCTGGAAGGTCTCCAGTCTAATTACCCTTTTATTAATATAGATAGAGGTGGGGGCCGCCTGCTTTGCCCTGAAGGGTGTCCCAGATCAGGGTGGGGGTTCCCTTGGGGCCTGTAGTGGTTTGCACCCCTCAGGGGACGTGGCCAGCCTGAGGGGCTGAGGGCCATTTTCAGGCTGGCCACACCTCTTTCAGGGTGAAGGTCCCCACTGGGGTGCCTGACCAGCCTGGGTGAGGGGCTGATGGCTGTTTGCAGGCTGGCCAATCCCCCCAGCACGGAGCCTCACCCCATGGGGTGTGGCTAGCCTGGATAAAGGACTGAGGGCCATTTACAGGCTGGCCACGCCCCCTGGCGACCCAGGATCCCAGCCCTTCCTTTTATTTTTTTTCAGCACCTCCTTGAGTAGAGGCCAAGGCCACCTGGCAGTAGGTATCTGAGATTTATTTATCTTCTATAATTGAAACTTTGTAGCCTTGAGCAGAGACCAGGGCTGGCCAGGGCGGGTGGGGAGCTTGGCTTCCTCCATTGCCAGGGGCAACCCAAGCCTCCTCCTCGGTCCAGTTCCATGGTCCCGTCATCTTTGTTGGGTTAATTTGCATACTCACTCCTGATTGGCATGGTGGAGGTACAGTCAATTTGCATGTTTCTCTTTTATTAGTGTAATGTCTCTCACCCTCTTCCTTCCTCTCCCAAATATATATATATTTTAAGCACTCAGAGGAAGTACATGAGTCCACTGACAAAAGTCAGCAAGAATGACAGAGTGACACCTGAGCTGCTATGGAAGGGAGCTGAGGCATGAATAGAAAGCTATATTCAGGGAACTGCCTGGAATTCCATATAAGCACAGGGCAACATTAACCAAGAATAAAGAATAACAAGATAACCCCATGATGATAGTGGCTTAACTGCCTGAGTACCCAGCCACAGGCCAAGCTCTTTCCTGCCCTTGACCTCTCCACACCCTGTTCTATGACCTGGAGTGTTCTGGCCGGCACTTCTTGTCCTTCAGAGCTCAATGCTAACGTGGCTTTACAATGGGGCCTTCCTACCCGGCATGTCATCGCAGATTTCCTACCCGGCATGTCATCGCAGATTTCCCTTGCTATTCCCTCTCACAGTACGCACTACAAAGGAACAGGTCTATCACTACATCCTTTTATGTGTTTACTTGCTTAAAGCCCCTATTTAACTACAGGTTCCACAGTGGTGGGAAAACTGGCTTCGTTCAGCACCAGGTCCCCACTGCCTAGAAAAGGAGCCAGCACACAGCAGGTGGCCATTAACTATGGGCTGAACAAAAGAGGCCAGATGCCCACTGAGGGAGAAAGGAATGAGTCAGATGCACTGGGTGGGCTAAGCAGCAAGGGACCAAAGGAAGACGCAGGACACACAGAGGCAGCACTGAATACGACAATATGCAACAAGTCGATCTGAAAACACATCATTACCCAGCAGAGTGCTAGTTAAAATGTATGGGAAAGAATGACTTACAACATTTCTTCCAATTCATAATTAGTAAACAGTCACCTGACACAACAGGGAAGCAGACTAAGTACCATTTCTACACGGCATAGTGGGGAGACCAGGAATTAGGGGCCTGTGTTCTAGTCCCAATCCACGTATGGTATTTTAAGTGGCTCTCTCCTAAGAGCATCTGGAATGCTGTAGTGAGCAACAGTGATGAACAACCAGCATCAACATTCAGGAGTTAAGGACCAGAGACGGTCGCTGTTCTGTAGTGCACAGGATAACCCTATACAACAAAGTCCAACCCTGCATCCCACAGACTTCCACATCTCTCACTGGCATCTATCTAACCCTAGAACCTAATTCCATTTTACATATAAATTAAAAAACCCACTCAATTATCCATAAAGGCAATGGCCTTGTAAATCAAGGAGAGATTATACTTCGTTTTGTTTGGAATTTTGTTATTTCACTACTTTGAAAAATGCATCCACGGAATGCCAACCTGTTATCTGAGTCACTGACTGTCAGCATTTCTGTCAGCCTACACCTGTAACTGTCACAGCCACAGTGACTCAAGATGCGCACATAAGCACCTGCCAACTCCATCATGCCACTTAGTGGTCATGTTATGCACTTACCTAGTGAAATGCATCTCATTTTATTCCAATTTCTTTTTAATTTGTCATTAGGACATTATGTTAATTTACTAAAAAGTAGTACTTTATCTATGAATTCCATTTCAGGGTAGTAAATGGGAGGAGGTACTTATAGTATTTGGTAAAAACAAGAAAAAGAAAAAAGAAAAAATGGAGTGATGGGTCTGATGAGATGGCGAATCAGTAACTTAGAGCAAGTCACTGAACCACCCAGGTCTCCTCCTCCAACTTAAAAGTGGGGCGTGAGCCAAAACTGGTTTGGCTCAGTGGATAGAGCATCAGCCCGCCGACTGAAGGGTCCCGGGTTCGATTCTGGTCAAAGGCATGTACCTTAGTTGCAGGCACATCCCCAGTAGGGGGTATGCAGGAGGCGGCTGATTAATGATTCTCTCTCATCAATGTTTCTATCTCTCTATCCCTCTCTCTTCCTCTCTGTAAAAAATCAATAAAATATATTTTTTAAAAAATAAAAGTAGGGCATGAGGAACGGCCTCAGCTCTCTCTGTAAAGTCCCCATGACGACATTTCTAACAAGGGCCCCTGCACCAGCACTGCGGAGTCCTCAGCGCCCTCCTCCATGGGACATGTCCTCCCCTCGACTCTCGGGCACCACATCTCCACATTTTCCAGACGCCCCTGCTTCTCAGCTAGCCTCTGCTTCCATACAAGGAAACGTCATTGGTCCACACTCATCACCTCCAAGTATACTAAGTGAGTAGAAAAACGTCTCACAATGATGATTACTCTTTAGTTTGAGACTATTTACTCTGGAACACACATGTTCCATTTATGCCCACACCCTCTCCAACACTTTCATCAACACCAACATGTGTGCTCCCCACATGCCTACCCACTTGCATACATCACAGACATATCCACCCACTTGGTTACAAGTGCCCAATCAGATATGCACATCATAATGAACATTCAACACCGTCAGCTCTGTGAGTGGGTAGACAAATGGAAAGGTACATGACTCAGTGAGTCAGCATGAACAAATCTAAATGACAAAGATAAACTGGGGAGAATGATGGGTGAACAGGGAGTGGGGTGCTCAAAAACAGTGATGTAATGCTAGAATAATAGAGATATTGGTTCAAAGAAAGCAGTGCTAATTAGTTACCCCAACTTAGTCTTTTAGGAAGTCTAAATACAGAGACTAAACTAAATGATTCTGTAAAAATTCATCACAATTCCAAAATCCTAGGATTCTACAGAAATCTTGACTTTAAAACAAGTTTATTGCTGCTTTTGATTTATTGTTTTCATTCTTAACTAGAAGCCTGATGCATGAATTCGTGCACGGGTGGGGTCTCTCAGCCTGGTTGCTATCAAGGCCCATTAGAGCCGGCTGGCTTGGGGAACGGTGGGGAACCAAGGGAGGTTGGCTGGCAGTGAGAGGTTGGTTGTGGGAGCACACTGACCACCAGGGGCAGCTCCTGCATTGAGCATCTGTCCCCTGGTGGCCAGTGCGTGTCATAGCGACCAGCCGATGGTCGGGTCCTAGTGGTCACTTAGGCTTTTATATCTATAGATCATTGTTTAAACAACAAAACCCACATCATTGTGCTTCCAGAGCAATGTTTGATGCTGGGGCCCATCTTTGACAGGCTTTATGGTAGGTGCTATAATGGAGGGTAAAAGAATGTATTTTTGGAGTATGGACAAGGGATATTTCACTCTGCTGTGGAAGGCCTCATAGAGGAGCTGACATTTTAGCTAGGTGTTAAAGGGTAAGGCATTTAATAAAAAGTTGTGGTTTTTCTGGAGAATGTTAAGAAACCCAATTACAACCTAATAATAAACAAATATGAGTAACTGCTGCGGCCTCTTTGTTTCCTTTTTATGCATGTTTCACCAACAGCATTAGTAATGGAAGCAGTCAATCCTCCAAAGGAACTGATACTTGTCATTCCAGTTTTCACTTGGATGCTAGAAATTGAAGTACAGTTTATGGGGCACTGGGTACTGACACATGGTCACTTCTTAAATAGTATCCACCTTGCTGTCTGTTCAGTCTCTCCATGTTGTTTTTATAAATATGAAAACTAAGTCATAATTTACATTCAAATTACATAATAAGTAAACAAGGTACAAAGTGACCAGGCAGGTCTTTAAAAGAAAAAATGCTTTGCTAAAGTCTTAACAATATATTACGATTTTGTGAATTTTATTTGTTTTTAATATATTTTACTGATTTTTTACAGAGAGGAAGAGAGAGGGATAGAGAGTTAGAAACATCGATGAGAGAGAATCATCGATCAGCTGCCTCTTGCACACCCCCTACTGGGGATGTGCCCACAACCAAGGTACATGCCCTTGACCGGAATCGAACCAGCGACCTCTCAGTCCACAGGCTGACGCTCTATCCACTGAGCCAAACCGGTTTCGGCAGATTTTGTGAATTTTATAACAGATATTAATTAGTAAGATATACTCTAGACTCAAATGAAACTTTACATGATATCATATTAAGACGGTATAATTCAAAGTGAGTTATAGTTCTGACCAATAGTACAAACAGAAGAAATTTTAAACAAAAATCACCATACTCACAATTTTCACACTTAGGCTTGAGACTCCATGATCATGAAGTTCATCCTCAAACAGGAGAACTTCTTCAAAAAACTTAATCTGCTCTCTGGCTTTCAATTTCTCTGTATCTATATGATCTGTTGTAGGCACAACCTGAAAGAAAAATGTCCGAAGGAGCACATCAAAATCTTTCTGAGGAGCTGGAGACATAGCAAAGCAGCTAATGCTACTCCACAGCCTCCAGGAGGCTTTTCCTGAGTCAGCCCACAGGCATCACCGTCATTACTGCATCGGGTTAAAACAAGTTCCCGAAATTTCCTCACTCCTTGCAACCATGTGCCAGAGCCACCCCTCCCCACCACCAATTTACAGAGTTCAATCAGGAGTGAGGAGAGAAGACATGAACCTATGAAGCATTATAAAAGTCAGACGAACCTTGCTTCCCATGAGACTGCAAAGGAGGGGTTCTGTCGGTCCCCGGTGTATCCAGGGCTCCTAGGATTACTGCCCAGCACATAGTAAGAGCTCAAGAATTAATGAATGAATGAATGAATGAATACATGGGTTCTCAAAAACTGTGTTTTTTGTCTTGGAAGCAGCACAAAATAGTTAATGTTTGGAATACTGGAGTGGCAGAAGTGAAGACAAGAATTAAGTTGCTGCCATGAACTTCCAGCTCCCTAAGATTCTAACAATCTCCGCAGAGACAAGGAGCCCCACTCCTTACATTTCTGCCTAAACACCCACGTATGATATGGGGTCTCCAGTAACTACTTTTAAAAATATATATTTTATTGATTTTTTACAGGAAGGGAGAGAGAGAGTTAGAAACATCGGTGATAGAAACATCAATTAGCTGCCTCCTTTACACTCCCTACTGGGTATATGCCCACAACCAAGGAAGGTACATGCCCTTGATCGGAACTGAACCTGGGATCCTTGAGTCCGCAGGCCGACGCTCTATCCACTGAGCCACACCAGTTAGGGCTCCAGTAACTACTTTTAATGGAAATAGTTACAGTGAAATACATGTTGTACTCTATAACAAAGTGTGATATTTAGAAACTGCAAACTAAGCCAAATTTCCCTCATTTCAGTCACACTGTAAGATTTCAAAATGAATAATAAACAAAGCAAATAAACAATAAGCAGATAAAGCTCCCAATCTGAGACCTACCTATTCCGCCTTCTTTGTGCATTTATGATGAAGTAATCTACCCTAGGCAGGGCTTACACAGATGCAATTTAACATTCTCTTAGAGCTTTAGAATCTGTTGGGGGCTGAGGCAGACATTTCTGTTTACCTATTTACTGATGAGACAGAGACTCAGATAAATAGAGTAAGTAACTGCCCTAAGATCATACCAGTTCACACACAGTACAGGCAGGACAGAAGTCCCATCTGCCACATCTCTATTCAACTGTACAACTGGGAGCTGCTGCTAGCAGGTCTGTCTAAAGCAGAGGTTGCCAACCAGTGGTGCGCGGACTACCGGCGGTCCGAGAGGCCCGAAAGGTTGGCAGCCGCTGGTCTAAAGCACACGCCTGAACACCTCTGGACAGCGACATGCAGGAAGCGGTTATAGGGTTAAGCCTCGGATTGACCTGCTGGCAAAGTCACAAACTAGTCCCAGCTTGGAGGGCACAGCCCTCTAAGCATAATTAAGCTTGATCTTGTCACTGCTCCCCAGATCTTTCCTGGGGAGCTAGCAGGCTGTGGGAGGGGCAGCAAGTGCTGCCAAAACAGGTGAAATTTACAACATTGGAGATTACCTTGTTTGTCCCTGACTTTAAAAAAGCCTCAGCTTTGCAGTCTGGGTCTGTCCTGTGGCCTCAGCCAGGCACAGAAGATCCACCCAGACCCGGCTTTGTCTATCTGTCTATCATTTCTCCATCCTCCGTCGCCCCCGCTCAGGCTGCCGAACCCTTGGCTGTGCTGGCGCAGCGCAGTGACATTAAGGCAGCAAACCACATGTAATTAAAATCCCTCTACTTTACTTCCTGCTGATAATCAATAAGCAAAATCCCCTCCTGTTAGGTTCTGAAGCCCCCATGACATAAACAAACAGGTGAAAATAGTAGTAAAAAACAAGCCATTACTAGAAAGTTCTAATGCCAAGACCATCCAAGATAATTGATGACTCATAAAAGCAAAAAATAACAGTTACCTTTAACTTGAGGGCTTCTCCAAGTAACGTTCCCTTATAGTCTGTTGTAAAGGTCCAATCGTATGGTTTAATGACTTCCTTGGAGTGCTCACCCTCCGACCTCAAATACCAAAATGAGAAGGACCAGATTTATTGCTGCAGATCACCTGCATTCATTATCACGCCAAACCACATTCCACACACAATGTAAAACATCTCACTACATGCACTTGTCAGAATCCACTAACACAGGCCTTTTTTGCTTCCTGCACACTTAACTGTGGTTTAACTTGTCATGTGCTGTGTAGTCTTTCCAATTAGTCTCTCCACTGCCTGAGGACCTCTTTAAAAGCCCCTACTCCTTTGTATCCTACAAGGTACCTAGTACATAACAGGCATTCAAGTAAATAGTATCTGATTTGACTATCAAAGAAAATAATTTTTTCTTAATTTCAAAGGTCCTCAAATTTTTAATGCGAATCACAGCGTTTTTCTGGAAAAACAGGAACATTCAAGTACACAGTGTACTCTTCCTAAAGAACACTAGACGCTCAAAAAAGAAACTCCACAGAGCTCAGCTCAAATGTTATGCAATTAAATCAACAAGCATGTAAAAGAGGTGGGGTAACTTAACATCTCCATGTGATAGATGAGAAAGGTGAATTTTAGAATAATCCAATTACAAAGTTTAATAATAATACTAGCCCCTCATTCTAATATCGTGACTGAACATTTCTCTCAACTCTCTTCTCGGTTTTACCCAAGCTGCCCGGGCTCACCTGCTCTCCTGCCACTCCTCCGCACAGGCCACCTGAAGCATTCCTTGGTAGTTGTTCACACATCTTAAAGCATCTGTGGCATTGAACTCAATCCCAAAGCCAGAACCATGCTCGATCCTTAACACGTTGTCTCCAAACATCATTTCGGGGAGGGATGGCATGTGCAATTCGTCAGCTAACCTAGCACAACCAGAAGGCAGGCAGGATTGTTTTATACCACTGCGGACACTGGTTTCCTTTTCTTCCCTACATTACTGAGTGAGTTAACTAACATGATATATTTTGTACAGCCTTTAAATGCTTCAATCATCTATTCTCTCTATGTTTATCTGTTTTTTTTTTAACCTTCATCTGAGGGGAGATTTTATATATACTTTAGAGACAGGAAGGGGGGGTGGGGGGGAGAAACATCCATCAGTTGCCTCCCGTATGTGCCCTTTGGAGAGAGCCCACAACTTAGGTACGTGCCCTCACTGGGAACTGAACCCCAAACCTCTGTGGTGCACAGCACATTGCTCCAACCAGCCAGGGCTGCGGACTTAGCAATGGGCTACAAAACACACAGTAAACAGAGAAATAAGTAAATAATATATTATCCGCTACTGATAAGTGACAAAAAATAAAGGAAGGCAATGGTGGGGGCCTATTTTAGGTAGGATGATCAGAGATTGCTTCTGACAGAATTTGAGCCTCAAAACTACCTTGTGAGCTGAGAAACGCCGAGTTTAGTACCTAATGACAGATTACAGAGCCAGTAAGTAGTAATACCAGGCCTCTGCCATCATGCCAGCTGCTTTATAAATACCTGTGCCTTGCCCTGCCTCACCCAGCCACATGGCTCAGAGGTGGAGAGTCAACCTGTGAACCAGGAGGTCACAGTTCCATTCCTAGTCAGGGCACAGGCCTGGGTTGCAGGCTCCATCCCCATCTCCAGTGTGGGACATGCAGGAGGCAGCCAATCAATTATTCTCATCATTGATGTTTTTCTCTCTCTTTCCCTTTCCCTTCCTCTCTGAAATCAATAAAAATATATTTAAAATAAATACTTGCCCCTCATTTAGCCAATCTCATTAGAAAAGAAAGTTTTATTTGACACACTAGGAAGCCAGGATCACAAATTATTAATCCACATGTGTTTTGGTTTGCCTGTACAATATTTGAAATAGTTGCCAACAATGATGTGCTCGCTTCAGCAGCACATATACTAAAACTGGAACAATACAGAGATTAGCATAGCCCCTGCGCAAGGATGATATGCAAATTCATGCAGCATTCCATATTTAAACACACACACACACACACACACACACAGAACACAACACAATGATTGAGAGATAGTTGTCAACAAAAATTGAGAATCTTTTGAGGAATATGGACTTCTGGCTTCTTCTTTTTTTTTTTTTTTTTTTTGACCAAAAAAAAAAAGAGTCTCTGATCCTTGTAACCTGACAAAAAAAAAAAGGGGGGGGGGGCGGCAGTACTGGTCCTGGCGATCCACACGGCACTGACAGGCTGAAGCTGAGGAGAGGTGCCCCCTTCACTGGTGCCCCAGCGGTCCAGTCCCCTTACCCCGTAAGAAAGGTGAGTTTATAAAGGTTTTTAAGTGGAAGCTACTCACTACTGAAAAAAGCAGCTCTATACAGTATATAAATCACCATGCCCACGACCCATCACCTCAGGCAAAACCAGGACTTTCCATTTAGAGATGAAGTTTGGCTTCTCAACCAAAAGCAATTATCTATGGACTGGCAGGAGCCCTTCCATTTCAGAAGCATACTCTGACCTCTCTCTTCATAAGTCCGAATGACAGCCAAAGGAAGCACAGACCAAGAGAGGTGACAGGAAAGAGCAGTGTGAGGTGGAGAAGGTGAAAAAGTTAAACAACAGCAAGGAAAGCAGGGAAGAAAGCAGAGATGGAGAAATCCTATATAATAAAAGCCTAATATAAATATTGTCAAATGGCAGAACCACGGGTCGCTATGACGCACACTGACCACCAGGGGGCAGATGCTCAATGCAGGAGGCAGTGCTAAGGAGCAGTGAGCCAGGCTCATGACTGGTGAGCACAGTGGTGGTGCCAGGAACCTCTCCCACCTCCAATGCAGGTGGGCGGTAAGGAGCAAGGGGTCCCAGACTGCAAGAGGGATGTCTGACTGCTGGCTTAGGCCCGATCCCCCCAGGGCGCAGGCCGGGCTGAGGGCTCCCCCCCCCACTCCCCAGTGCATGAATCTTGTGCACTGGGCCTCTAGTAACAGTAATAAGAGTAGAGACTTGTATATAGTTATCGTTGGGGGCCACAAGAACTACTGCTCATTTTCTGAGACAATTCCTGTGTTTAATTTTCTCCTCACTTACTATTAAATTCCCATCACTTAAGGCAACTTGGGTCTCTGATCCTTGTAACCTTAAAGCAGAGGTTCCATGGAAGTGAATTTTCCAGTTACCCTATGTACCAAATAATTTTATGGAAAAATTTCAAAATGTATTATAGACTTTTCTGTGTTCTTAAACAGAAAACATAAAATATTATTTTTCTTCATTATCAGAGATCACCAAATTTAAGATTCTTGTAAGATACCATGCTCAAGTTCGATTGAGTGTGTACACCCCTAGTAGTCCTATGAAATATTCCAGGCACATATGTAAAAGAATCACTGTCACTAATTTACACTGTCTCAAATGTTCTAAATTCAGACTATCTTAATCACTGGCCAAACATAGTATCTTAACACCACTTTTTTCTTTTCTTTTTTTAAATTTATTTGTATTGATGTCAGAGAGGGAAGGAGAGAGAAGCATCAATAATGAGAATCATTGATCGGCTGCCTCCTGCACGCCTCCTACTGGGGAGCTGAGCCTGAAACTCAAGCAAATGCCCCAACCAGGAATCCAAATATGACCTCTGGGTCATAGGTCGACACTCAACCACTGAGCCACACATGCTGGGTTTAATGCCATTTCTAAGGCCAAGCTTCACTCTTAATACCATGTTTCCCTGAAAATAAAACATCCTCTGAAAATAAGACCTACTTACAGGTTTCTTTCTGAGTGAAATCTAAGGCATCTCCCGAAAATAAGACCCCCAGGCTCTGTCTCAGAATGAAAATTAATTTACCATAAACTGGTCACTAGGGCCGCCCTGACTGGCCTCTAACAACCAGTGACGTTACTCGGAGTCCTGACGTCACTGCTGTGTGAATGGAGAGAAATCAGCGTGGAAACTTTGTGAAACCTAAACTGCAACAAGTTGTGACTTGGGTGAAGAATTCATGGGAGAAAATCACTGACAGTTGCATTGCAAATGCACTGCGAGCAGGCTACCTTGACAAGAAGTACTCATTTAAAGACAGTGCTACTGCTAAACATGAGAGACTTGGTCCACTGATTCTGAAAGAAATGGAGTCACAAGAAATTCACCAGGAAATTCAGGAATTGGATTGTCATGATGATGTTCCAAAAGATGATGACATGATTGTCATTGAATAAATGAGTAAATTCTTGATACTGTAGGATTCACAGTTTGTCTAGTTTGTGTTGACAGCTACCGTACTACGGTACCGTAGACAGGTAATAAATTTCCTTTCTTTTCATTTAACAATAAATGTGTACCATATTCTTCTTCATGGAAAAATAAGACATCCCCTGAAAATAAGACCTAGCAAATCTTTGGGAGCAAAAATTAATATAAGACACTGTCTTATTTTTGGGGAAACAGGGTAGGTATTAAGAAGGCAGGAAGACAGGAAGCCTCTATGGGATTTAGATGTCTTAAGTCATTAAAGAAAGCATCCTTAATCCAATACTTGCCCTAATCCATTTATTTAGCACCCTAGAGGTTTTAACGCCCTGGGTGATGATACATCACAGAAAATTTAGAATGGGTGAAGCTCTAGCCTTTCTTTTGTCATAGCAAGGACTAAGTAGTAGACTCTGGCAGATCTATGTAGAAATAACAAATAAGAAGATTAAAGACCTAGGATTTGAATGCCTTTAAAACTCACCATGCATCCAGCCCCACTTAGAGTCTGGAAGTAAACTGCACGGTAAACACCCTGGAAGCTGACTGCTTCATGCATGCACAAGTTTACCTCTACGCCGTGATATATAACAGAGCGTGACCCACAGTAAATCAATGTACGGTGGGATGAAGGGCATTACTTTTCCCTTTCTTTTTCTGCATTTTCCTTATTTTTCTTAGTGAATCTGCAAGAATATTACTTTATTTAATGTATTTATTTATAACTAGGCATTCTTTTAAGACTCCCTCTCTTGCCGAAACCGGTTTGGCTCAGTGGTAGAGCGTCGGTCTGCGGATTGAAAGGTCCCGGGTTCGATTCCGGTCAGGGGCATGTACATTGGTTGCGGGCACATCCCCAGTGGGGGGTGTGCAAGAGGCGGCTGGTGGATGTTTCTCTCTCATCAACGTTTCTAGCTCTTTATCTCTCTCCCTTCCTCTCTGTGAAATATCAATAAAATATATTTAAAAAAAAAAAAAAAAAAAGACTCCCTCTCCCCACCTCACTCCTCCCCCTGACTTCCCTCTACCTCAATCTTAAAAGGCCAGTGCTCCCTAGGGTTCCATATCATGACCTTCTCCTTCTCTCCCAGAAGATGGTTTTCACTCACTCCCAAGGCTCCAGGTTTCAATTACAAGGTGATGATTCCCAAACCCAGACTCCCGGACAAGCCTTTTTTTTTTTTTTTAATTGATTTTTAGAGAGAAAGGATTCAGTCACACCCCAGGGCTACTGTGTTGGTGGTTGTCATTTTGTCTTTATTGACAATCTGGGAATGCCCCTGACTAGTCAGGCATTGAGTGTTTTAAAAATTCTTGCGGCACCCTGGTTGAAAATCTGTTTCGGAGTCTACAGCTGATACTGCCCCTTCTTTGCATAATCCCTGCGGTGGTCCGATAAAATTAAAAACTCTTTAGCCTGTGCCTTAAAAGCTCTCTCGGCGATGTCTCCGCCGCCAGGGCCGGCTCCCCTTCTCGCTCCGGCCCCTCTGGACCTCCAAGCTCCAACCACACAGAAGCGGTTCTCCCAGCAAATCCGCGTGGTCAAGATTCAGTGCAGGCGCCCCGGCGCTCACAGCTGGGACCCCCCTGCTTTCCAGGAGCCCCCGCCCGCCTCATCCCACCACCCTGATTGCGGTTCGGTCCAGGCATCCCAGGCTCCTGGATGCCCGGTCTGCAAACCCGCGCGCCTCGGAGCCAGTTATTCACACCGGGCATCGCCGTCTCCCTCCGAAGACCCCGCATCCCTAGGGCGGAGGCGGCTTTCTCACCTTCCGCATCTCCGGTGCCCAGCACCTGACGTGCTAAAAGAACGAGCAAGCATGCCCTCCCTCCCCGTTACTGACGCCAAGGAAACAGGTCGGACCCCTCAGGAAGGAAAGATGCAAAGGTGACGGGGCGGAGACGTGGGGCAGGTGGAGGCCAGCAGGCGGAGATCCTCCGACACGGCCGGCGCCACTCAGACCGGGTCCAGAGACAGATGCACGCCCAGGCCAAGGATCCCTCCGAGGGACGGGGGGCGATGCGAAGAGGGTCCGCGGCTGTGAGTCAGGGCCCGGCCTCGCCGGCCTCCGCCCCGGGGAAGGGGGCGCAGCGCGGGGCCGCCCGGCTCCCGCCCAGCCCAGCCCTCAGCTCCCGACCCCGACCCGCGCCCCGCGCCCCGCGCCAGGCCCGGAGCCTCACTTCTCCACATCCGCCGACTTCATGATGTGCGTCTTGGTGGCCGTCAGCTTCCAGGGCCCGAAGGAGAAGTCCCGGTGGCTGCTCTGGAAGCCGTGGATCATCATGGCCGCGGCGGGGGCGGCGCGGAGCGGGCAGGAGCGGCGGCAGCGGACACCGGTTTCCCCGCCTCTGCGGCCCGGCCCTCTGGGCTTCCAGGCCGTTACCATGCCCCGCCCCGCCCCGCCGCGCCGCCCGCCCCGACGCCCGCCCTTCTTTCCGCCCTCTTCTCCGCCCTGCGCTTTTTGCTTCCGGGAGCAGGCGCCAAGGTTGCGTGACCCACGCCTACGTCACGACGCACCGGAAAAGGGGCGGAGGAGAACCGGGTGAGGGGCTGGGCTCAGGCAGGGAGGGGCGTGGCCAGCATCGTGCCGCCCCCGGAACGCCTTGGGTGACGTCATCCAGGGGCGTTTCCTGACCTGGAGAACGCAGGGCTGGGTCCTCGGCGGGAAGGCCGGACTGATGGACCCGCTGGGTCAAGGCAAAGCTTGGGAGTGTGAACGAAAACAGCCACTTGGTGACCTGATGAGCTCAGGGAAGGCCTGCGTGGCAGTCTTGCAGACCCAAGAGACCTGCAGTAACCACAAAGGATGGTTTGAAAATTAAATATCTAACTACAAACAGGTTATAGTGGGCAGTCATTTTCTAGGCCAATGTTTCCCAGACAAAGATCAGCTTTGATCTTTACTGAGCCCTTCTGCCTTCCTGCCTCTAAGATAACCTATCTGTGAGATGTCTGAGTAACTTGTAACTTCCCTTTTCTCTGGAGCCCCTGGGGTGCAATCAAATGTGGTGGGCGCCAGGATAGATGCCTCAAATTCCTTCGTTATCATGTTAATTGTTCCTGCACTCACCTAAGTAAGCGTCCATCGTTTTACTTTTTATCCAATCCCAGGGCTTTCCCACCAGCTTGCTTTCTCCCGCCTCCTTACCCCATCACCAATGAATTTCACGTAACCCACCTATGTCCCTCCTTTGATTTCTATGTATAAATACAGAAATGTAACCCGCCATTCTTCGGAGCATTATCTCAATCCGTTGAGGTTCTGCTTCCCGGCAATTGTCGACAGTTTGGCTCAAATAAACTCACAAAAATTCCTTTACGGGTTTCAATGGTTTTTTTTTCCGTTAACAGGAGGATCCCAGAGAGGGTTGGCGGGAGGAAGCCCAGAGAGACGGGGACCCCTCGGGAGAACAGTAGGCAACCAGAGACACTCCTGCTCCCACGGGGAAGATAAATATGGTGAGAGGGCAGGTGCTATCCAGGCTGGAAAACCCAGCCACAGGTCTGAGGACCAGGAGCAGGACTTTGGTAGTAAGAGAGGAAGGCAGAACGCCAGCCACAGGAAGTTGTTGGGCAGGCAGGCAATGTGTCAAAGCACCAAGCAAAGGCTCAGTCCTAGAGGAGCAGGGAAGGAACTTAGACCCTGAGCTGGGAATGCACTTTCCTTTTTCTCATGCTTATGGTTAGATCAAGTTCCACCTCCACCCTCCACTCCCGGTTAAAAAACCTTGGGGGTGCCCTGGCCCGGGAACTCAGGTGTTTAGACTTTTGTCCTGATATGCCAAGGTTATGGGTTCGATGCCAGGTCAGGGCACATGCAAGAATCAACCAATGAATGCATAAGTGATTGGAACAACAAATTGATGTTTCTCTCTCACACACACCAATAAATAAATTTTTTAAAAGAAAAGAAAGACCTTGGTGGAGCCTCTGTTTGTGGGAAACCACCTATTGTCTTCACCAGCAGAGAGGTGTGGACAAGAAGCCTGGGATGCTGGTGACCCTTGAGCCCTGGCAAATGTCAGAGCTGCACCATTTAGTGGAGACAATGATGGCTGAAGCAACTTGCCCATGAGACAGTCGTGTAGATCCTTACTGATAAGATAGTCTGTTACTGGAAACTGCCTGCCTAAGGGCTGCATGCAGGTTTATCCCAAACTGAATAAAAGTATGGCAAGGCCTGAGCCCAAGCGGAGTTCTTCCTCTTGTGCTGGGCTCCCACCTGGCCCCCCAATTTCCAAATTATTATTTCTTGTCTGGTCTCTTTCATTTGCATGCAGCCCCTTCTCCAGATCCCAAACCCTGAACCACTCTGGACGTGAGTCCTTCACATCTGCTCCTTACAAGCAAAGAGCTCTGTGGAAGCAATGGGCCAACTTCAGCATCTCCTTGAGTTGCCCTACCCACAACCCTTCATCCCCCAAATATGCACATAAAATATATAAGGGAGGCCACATTCTGAGGAGGGGAGGGAGGAGACAGAATAAGAATTCATGCTGTGAAGAACTTAAAAGGGGGGAAGGGCATCTAGAGATGAGAATATGAATATTTCAGCAGAGTAATAGGGTAGGGAGACTGGGTATAGAAGACCCATAGGATTTGAAGAGCTGAGAGAAGAGGAGAGTTGATTGCATCCAAATTTATTTTTAAAAAGGAAATATTGCCTACTCTCAACTTGTGGCATGATTTAGAGATAAAAGCAACCCATTAGTAAAGGAGAAATAAAAGCCAGCCATTGCAAATTCTCAGAGACTTTCAGAGAAATATATTAGCTGACAAGTTCCTGAATAAATATACTTTTATAATATATAGTTTTATACATTTCCAAAACATATATTTTTACCCATTGGTATATTTTGTTAACAATATACAAGGTGAAAAATCCTTTCAGAGCAGTTTATACCACTTTAATGCATTTTTGTTGTTGTTAAATCCTCAGTCGAGGATATTTTCCCACTAATTTTTTAAAGAAAGAGTTGAAGGGAGAGGGTGAGAAAGAGAGAGAAAAACATCAATGTGTGAGAGAGTCCCGATGATTGAGCCTACAGGGGCCTGCAACTGAGGTACATGCCTTTGACTAGAGTCAAACCTGGGACCCTCCAGGCCATGGGCCTACACTCTAGCCCAGGGGTGGGCAAACTTTTTGACTCGAGGGCCACAATGGGTTCTTAAACTGGACCGGAGGGCCGCAACAAAAGCAACCTGACCGTGCTGGCACTCTCATCTTGGGCTGCTGGTGAAGGAGCGGAGGGTAGGGCAAGAGAACCCTCCGCTCTTTCGGCTCCGCGGGCCAGATAGAACATCCTTACTTTGCCCACGGCTGCTCTAGCCACTGAGCAAAACTGGCTAGCCGCTAGACTCTGAGTGAATTCATTTTTATTTAATAATATAATTCCTGCCGAAACCGGTTTGGCTCAGTGGATAGAGCGTCGGCCTGCGGACTGAAGGGTCCCGGGTTCAATTCCGGTCAAGGGCATGTACCTTGGTTGTGGGCACATCCCCAGTAGGGGGGGGGTGCAGGACGCAGCTGATCCATGATTCTCTTTCATTGATGTTTCTAACTATCTATCCCTCTCTCTTCCTCTCTGTAAAAAAATCAATAACATATTTTTTAAAAAAACAATAATAATAATAATAATATAATTCCTAGTATGGCTATTCTAATTTACTCAACCTTTCCTCTGTGGATATGTGTTCACTTTGTTTATATTTTTGCCATAACAGATAATCTGTCAATAAATATTCTTGGACGAGGTGAAACAAGATGGCGGCCTAGGTAGTCTCCTAAGCTGCCACCTCATCAACAATTTGGCAAAAAACAACAGCTAAAATCAAAAGGGATCACATCAGATCCACAGGAGAGCTGGCGGAATGGGATGGCTACAACTAGAGGAAAGAAAAAGCGCTGCTGCCACCATGTGAAGTTTAAAGCCATAGTGGAACTGGAGCCACAAGAGCCACAAGAGCCGCCACCGCCACAGCCACCGCTGCAGCCGCCGCCAGTGAGGGAGGCCCACCGAGAGCAGAGCTCGCCTCACCCGGGGCCCAGGGAGTGGGCTGCCTCAGAGCCTAGCCTCTGCACCCTTAGCCTTTGCAGCCTGCCCACCGTGGGAGCGAGGGAACTGGCGCCGGGCCGCGGCCGCACCTTGTGCTCCTGCCAGGAGCGAGTTCCTTAGAGCCCGGCCTCCATGCCTGCAGCCTTCCCAGCCCACCTGCCATGCTAGCGAGGGAGCCGGCACAGGGCCACGGCCACCCCTTCCACTCCTGCCCAGAGCGAGCCACCTTAGTGCCCGGCCTCCATGCCCACAGCCTTCCCAGCCCGCCTGCCTTGCTAGCGAGGGATCTGGCGCAGGGCCATGGCCACACCTTCCACTCATGTCCCCAGCGAGCCCTTTGCCCGTCTGTCCCCTCACCACCGGGCCGGGCCAGAGCCTCTGCCGAGCCCCCGAGGGCCGGAGCCAAGGCGGAGCAGACTTGCTCGTGGAGCGTGACGGAAGACCAAGAGGTTGTGCCCAGAGCAGCCTGGGACTCTGGACACCTAAACCCGGAGGTCTGAAAGCCTGAACGTGTGAAGTGTGGGCAGCAGAGGATACTGTGGCGGAGGCGGCCAGAGCCTCCCCATTCTTCCCCCTCGTCATCCTCCTGCTTGCCTGCAGCTCGGGCCCCGGGGGATCCAGGATAGGAGGGCATCAATTGACCGTCCCAGAGGGGCCGTGTGGCCCTGGGGGGGCCTGTGTGACCCGGGGGAGTGGTACGGCCTGTGACCTCGGGGAACCATGTGCCTCAGGGGAGCCGTGTGACCTGGGGGGGGGGCGGTGGGACCCGGGGGAGCCATATTCCCTGGGAGAGCCTTGTGCCCCAGGGAAGCGTTGGGACCAGTGAAAGCCGTCTGCCCCAGGGGAGTGGTGGGACCCAGGGGAGCCTTGTGCCCCTGGAGAGTTGTGTGCCCTGGGAGAGCCGTGTGCCTTGGGGGAGCGGTGGGACCTGAGGGAGCCCCTATGTTCATAGCAGCACAATCTACAATAGCTAGGATTTGGAAACAGGATAGGAGCCCATCAGCAGATGATTGGATATGGTACATCGACACAATGGAATACTATGCTTCCATAAAAAGAAGGAATTCTCATCATTAGCAGCAACCTGGATGGAATTGGAGAAAATCATGCTGAGTGAAATAAGCCAGTCAATGAAAGAGAAACACCACATGTCCTCATTCATTTATGGATAATAAAGAACATTATAAACTAATGAACAGAAAGATAGATATAGTGACAGTGAAACAACAAGCAGACTGTCAAATGACAGCGGGGAGGGGAGGGTGATCTGGGGAAGATAAGAGATCAACCGAAGCCAAAACCGGTTTGGCTCAGTGGTAGAGCGTCGGTCTGCGGACTGAAAGGTCCCAGGTTCGATTCCAGTCAAGGGCATGTACATTGGTTGTGGACACATCCCTGGTAGGGGATGTGCAGGATGCAGCTGGTTAATGTTTTTCTCTCATAGATATTTCTAGTTCTCTACCCATCTTCCTTTCTCTCTGTAAAACATCAATAAAATATATATATATATATATATTTTTTTTTTTTTAAAGAAAGAAAAGAAAACAAGAGGTTTGCATTTAAAAAAAAACACAAAAAGAGAGAGAGATCAACCAAAGGACTGGTATGCACGCATATAAGTACAACCAATGGACACAAAACTCTGGGGAGGGAGGGCATGTATGAAAGGTGGGGCGGGGCAATGGTAAGCAATATACACATATAATACCTTAATAAAAAATGGTGGAAAAAATAAATAAATATTCTTGCATATGTATATTCTGTATTGTTTTTCTTTCCATGGGATAGATTCCTGGGAGTAGGATTTCTGAGTCAAAGGACATAGATTTATTTTAATTTAACAGATATTGTCAGATTGTTTTTTCAAGTGGCTATATATATGCAGGATAGGGCAAACGTAGGTTTAGGGTTGTTTGCATGGAAAGAATACAATAATTAATAAATAATAATAATACAAGGATGAACTGTCTCTAGTACTCACAACTCTAAACCTACTTTGCTCCACCCTGTATATACTTTTACCAGCAGTAAGTGAGAATTCAGGACCCTAGTTCCAAATGCTGGTGTGAAGAAAACCCACCTCCAGAAACATTAGTTAGCAGGTGTTGGGAGGGACTTGGGAATCTGAATTTTTTCAAGGCTCTCCATGTAATTTGATAGAAAGCAAGATTTGCGAGTCACAGGTTTGACCTTGCTGCAGGATTTACTTGGGGGAAGGAGGGGGAATAAGGGGCAGGGATCAGGGAAGCCACTGTGGGATTCCCTTCTACAAACAGCCTCAAATGTAAACTTTCACATGATCACCAAGTAACATTGTAAGTAGCAGAGACACCCCAACAAGACTGAAAAAAGAAAATAATAATTCAACCATAAATTCATGCCTCAGTGTCTGTCCATCCCATTCGTAATATTTATCATTTAATAAATGTTTGTTGTTATCACAGTTACATGGTAGAACACTGCCATCTGTGATGGAACATTTTAAATTCAGTTAAGTCTATAGCTTATGGATAGCATGTGGCTATCATTCAAACAGTAATTGGGACAGTTCGTTCAGCAATATTATTTTCCTGCAAAAATGTTATTTTTATATAAATCAAAAACACTTCAATGTTCTAATTTTGGGGGTACACAAATTATTGTATTGTGTTGGATAAAGTTATTAGAGGTATTTATTTGCTAAAAGCAACTATTGAATATGCCATGTTTTATAATCCTAGGTTGGCATTTCTTCATTCTTCTCTTTCCTATTCTTCCCTCTCTCCTTCCTAATCTTTCCCAATCCTTTTTCTCCCAATCTCCTTCTCCCTCTCTCTCCTTCTCCCCCATCTCCCTCTCCTTCCCCCCTCTCTTTTGCACCTGGTCCACCTCCCAGGCCCAAGTTATCCGCTGGGACTGTTGCAGCTCCAACATTGGCCACTAGGGGCCCTCTACTACCCTAGCCTGAGAGGAGAGAAAAGTTTTTTTTATCCAACTTTCTTAACAGAAATACCATTAATTCTCATGGGTATTTTCAAAAGAATATCCCCAAGTAAACCAAAGGAAAATGTGAAGAAATAAAGAAAAGATGTGCCCAACAGCCAACAGTCGTTTCCAAGGTTAAGAGGACTAAACCCTCCCAGCTTCTCCCTGTGAAAGCTCCCCTGTCAACAGCTCAGCTCCCAGCCTGCTAACATAGCCCCCATCGCTCCAGCCCTGGGGGAGTCTCCGCAGGTCACGGCTTTGGCTCCTTCCCTTCATTTGAGCCACTGGGAAGGGGATTTGATTGCTGCTGGGATCCAATGTGTCACATGCTCCTTTGTGACATGCTGCAAACAGCTTTTCTCCGTTTATTTATTTTGGATTTTGTTCGGGGTGATTTCTCATGAAGTTATTATTTTTAAATTGTGTACTCAAATTTATCTTTTCTAGTATTGTTACTTCTGGGTGTGGTTTTTAGTTAGGAAAACATTTTCCCACTTTCAGGTATAAAGGAATTCAATCTTTTTTTTCTTCTAGAATTTATGTGGATTTCCTTTTGACATTTAGATCTCTGACACATTTGGGACTTGTCTTTTACACAGATTCTTAAATCACCCCCTGGACACAACTTTCATTGGTTTGGAATACGCCATTTTCTGGGCGGAGTCATAATAATGGTGAAATGATCATAATCACTTATCAGGAAAGTACAGTTTAAGACAGAGTGTAATAATAGCAAGAATACTAAAATCAATAATAATAGCTAACTTTAACTAGAGCTTGCTAAATTCTAGGCATGTGTCAAGCATTATGTCGTTTAATCCTCATAATTAGTGTTAAAAACAAAATTCAACTGAGTAAGTTTGAAGATCTCAATGGCTTTATTAAGCGACTCGTGAACCAGGGTTGTACACAGGGCAGATTTTTATAGGAAGAGGAGTGGCCAAGGGAGCTATTGACAAAGAAAACACCGGTTATGTGGGGACGAGGACATCTTTTCTTTGGGGAGAAGAGAACAGGAGGGATGTTATCATTCAGATTGCCTCTTCTTTCTACGGGGGATGGAGAGGCCCATGTAACAGATTGTCTTGCTGGTGGTTGGCCAGAGAGAATCCAGACTAGTTGATGAAGGCTGTGTTTCTGGGAGAACGAGACAGAGTCCCCTAACTTGGTAAATCTGACACCAGGAGTTCCACTGATCACAGTGATGAGATTTTCCAAAAGGATGAACAACTCTTTTTTTGTTTTGTTTTATTTCTTTGTTAATGCTCACCCGAGGATATTCATTGAATTTTAGGGAGAGTGGAAGACAGAGGGAAACATCAATGTGAGAGAAACACACAGATTGGTTGCCTCCTGCAGGAGCCCTGACCAGGACCCAGGCCGGGGAGGAGCTTTTAACCAGGTACTTGTCCTTGGCCGGAATCAGACCCAGGACCCTTTGGTCCACAGACCGACAAACACTCTATCCACTGAGCCAAACTGACGAGGGCAAAAATGATGAACAACTCTTGAACTTTGAACAAATAGAAGCACATGTTTTCCTCAGTGGACACAGGAATGGTATTCCTGGACAAACTGGTGTGTAACAAGACCATGGCAAAGAATTTCAGTTTGGGGGGATCCTTCCAAAGTCACGTGTGTTAATAATATGGATAACTTCCCTAACTCGACACCATGCCCAGAAGTAATAATAACAGCAGAGCGGAATTGCTTTTAACCTTGGACTGTGCCCCGCACTGCACAATGTCTGGTACCCGTGTCCCTACCCACTAAATGCCAGGCGTGTCCTCTAATCATTATGACAACCCCAATGCACCCCCAGGTCCCCAGAATGTCAGATTCAGAAACACTGAGTTAGATGCTTTCTGTCCCAAATAACAGAAATAAACTCATATACACTTAATAGATAAATATTTATTGGCTTTCATAACTGATTAGTCCAGGAGTACAACTCCAGGGAAGGTTTCACCCAGGGCCACACAGTTGAGCCAGCATCTAATTTCTCCTATTTCTCACCTCCCTCCCCCTTTCCTGTACTCTGCTTCCTAAGTGTTGGTTCCACCCAGTATTCTCTGCAAAACGTCCTCCAGGCTTCGTCTGACCAGTCTCCACCTCTGGGTTGACCACATGGCTGAAAAAGATGGGAAATGCCGGCAGTCAGAGCCCTCCGCTGGAACTGGGGGGACTTCACTGCTAGGCAGACCCCATAGCTGACCCCCAGAGGGAAGCAATGTTTTTCCCAAAGGAAACTGTGGGTGCCGAGCAGACAGTCCCCAGTTTCTGCAGACTGGTCTCTGGGAATGGGTCCTGAAACTCAGCATCTTAACAAACTTCCCACATGTTTCTTTTAATTGTAAAGCAGCTTTTGTGGAGACATAATTCAAATCCTCAAAGGCTTCTAATTTCTCCGCACCTTCCACGGTGCTTGTCCTTGCCCTTTTTATTATGGCCACCAATGAGGGTGTGAAGTGAAACTGTTTTTGTTTTAATGATGGATTGCTTATTAAAGAGAGAGGAAGGGAGAGAGAAAAGCAGTGAATTGTTGTTCCACTTATTGATGCCTTCATTGGTTGCTTCTTGTATGTGCGCTGACCAGGCATGGGACCTGCACACTTGGTGTATCAGGACGATGCTCTCACCAATGCAGCTACCAGGTCAGAGCTAAAACAATGCATGTCATTGTTTTGACATGCATTTCCCTAATGGCTAGTGATGTCCAGCCGTTTGTTCTGTGCTTAATAGCCATTGGTACATCTTCTTTGGAGATATGTCTGCTCAGATCCTTTGCCCATTTTTATTTTATTTATTTTTAAAATATATTTTATTGATTTTTTTACAGAGAGGAAGGAAGAGGCACAGAGAGAAGGAAACATCAATGAGAAAGAAACATCTATCAGCTGCCTCCTCCACATTCCCCACTGGGGATGTGCCCACAACCAGCAACCAAGGTACATGCCCCTGACTGGAATCAAACCTGAGACTCTTTAGTTTGCAGGCCGTCGATCTATCCACTGAGCCAAACTGGTTTCGGCTCTTTGACCACTTTTTAAAAATATATATTTTATTGATTTTTACAGAGAGGACAGGAGAGGGATAGAGAGTTAGAAACATCAATGAGAGAGAATCATCGATCAGCTGCCTCCAGCACACCTCCTACTGGGGATGTGCCCGCAACCCAGGTACATGCCCTTGACTGGAATCGAACCCAGGAACTTTCAGTCCACAGGACAACGCTCTATCCATTGAGCCAAAGAGGTTTCGGCTCTTTGACCATTTGTAAAGTGGGTTGTTTATCTTTTTATTATTGAGTTGTAGTTCTTTATATATTCTGGATGCAAGTCCCTTATCAGATACGGCGAATTGCAAATATTTATCCTATTTTGTGAGCTGTTTCTTTCATTTTCTTCATGGTCTCCTAGGAAGCATTAAAGCTTTTAACTTTAATAAAAATCCAATATAGCCGAAACCGGTTTGGCTCAGTGGATAGAGTGTAGGTCTGCAGACTGAAAGGTCCCAGGTTTGATTCTGGTCAAGGGCATGTACATTGGTTGCGGGCATATTCCCAGTAGGGGGTGTGCAAGAGGCAGCTGGTCGATGTTTCTCTCTCATCGATGTTTCTAGCTCTCTGTCCCTCTCCCTTCCTCTCTGTGGAAAATCAATAAAATATATATAAAAATAAAAAAATAAAAATCCAATATATCCAACTTCTCTTTACTTTCTTGTGCCGTTTATGTTGTATCTAAGAAACTACAAGAGATACTTATATATCCAAAAGTTTGAGAATCAGAGGTCTTTGAAGACATGCTTTTATTTATTTCCATTTTTTCTTTAATTTATTTAAAATGTATAATTGATTTAGGGCCCGATTTTGCTTTGACTAGTTTTATATGGATTGTGGGATAGAAAAGACATTTTGGCCGAAACTGGTTTGGCTCAGTGGATAGAGCGTTAGCCTGCGAACTGAAGGGTCCCAGGTTCAATTCGGGTCAAGGGTTTGGTTGCGGGCACATCCCCAGTGGGGGGTATACAAGAGGCAGCTGATCGATGATTCTCTTCCACTCCGTAAAAAATCAACAAAATATATATATTTAAAAAGATATTTTGTACCAAAGATGTCTCATCATATTCGATTCCTTGTAAGCATTTAGGGCTCACTTGGGCAAAACCTCTCATTATTTTAGTTCAGAAGTCGTTGAGGGGGAGGGGGTACTCCGAAGGGGAATGGCTTATGAAATTGATCTGGGAAAGGAGAATTATTTTAAATCTTTCCCTAACTTTTTTTGGGAAAAAATTCTTGCTCAAATCAATGTTGTTTTTCACAAACTGTCACCTGTACCGTGATATATAGTGGAATCATTACTTAAATAATTTTTAAAATATATATATTTTATTGATATTTTACAGAGAGGAAGGGAGAGAGATAGAGAGCTAGAAATGTCGATGAGAGAGAGAGAAACATGGACCAGCTGCCTCTTGCACACCCCCTACAGGGGAATGTGCCCGCAACCAAGGTACATGCCCTTGACCGGAATCGAACCCGGGACCTTTCAGTCCTCCACAGACTGACGCTCTACCACTGAGCCAAACCGGTTTCGGCTACTTAAATAATTTTTGTTTTGCCTCTATTTGACTGAATATTGTTCATGGCTCAATGTCAGCTCTAGAGGAAATAAAAACCAATCTTTTTTTTTTTTTTTTTTTTTTTTAAATAAATCTTTATTGTTCATATTATTACAAATGTTCCTCATTCCCCCCCCCCCCATTGCTCCCCTACACCAAGTTTCCATTCAATTCTCTGCCCTTTCCCCATCCCCCATTGACCTCATCCATAGGTGCAGTTTATGTTCAGTCTCTTCCCGCCCCGCTCCACTCCCCATTTCCCCAAGAATCATCAGTCCACTCCCCTCCCATACCTCTGATTCTATTATATTCACCAGTTAATATTGTTCATCATTTTTACTTCCCTTGGTTTTTAGACTCACTTGTTGATAGTTACGTGTTTGTTCATAATTTTTTATCTTTATTTTCTTCCTCTTCCTAAAGAACCCCTTTTAACAATTCATATAATTCTGGCTTGGCAGTGATGAATTCCTTTAGCTTAAATTTATTTGTGAAGCTCTTTATCTGGCCTTCGATTCTGAGTGATAGCTTTGCTGGGTAGAGTATTTTTGGCTGTAGGTTCTTGTTATTCATCACCTTGAATATTTCTTGCCATTCCCGTCTGGCCTGCATGGTTTCTGTTGAGAAATCAGCTGACAGTCGTATGGGTGTCCCTTTATAGGTAACTACCTGCTTTTGTCTTGCTGCTTTTAATATTCTCTCTTTGTCTTTAGCTCTTGGAATTTTAATTATGATGTGTCTTGGTGTGGTTCTTTTTGGATTCCTTTTGTTTGGGGTTCTGTGTGCTTCCTGGACATGTAAATCTATTTCTTTCACCAGGTGGGGGAAGTTTTCTGTCACTATTTCTTTCAATATGTTTTCGGTATTTTGCTCTCTGTCATCTTCTGGGATGCCCATAATTCTGATGTTGGTTCGCTTGAAGTTGTCCCAGAGGTTTCTTACATTATCTTCAACTTTCTGGATTCTCTTGTCTTCTTGCTTCTGTGGAGGAGTGTCCTCTGGCTCTTTGTGTTGCAAATCTTGGACTTGATTCTTACAATCTTCCATTCTGTTTTTAGGACTCTGTATAATATTATTTATTTCAGAGATTGTATTCTTTATTTCTAGTTGACCTTTTATTATTTCTTGTTGACCCTTTATTATTTCTTGTTGATCTTTTTTCATATCCTCATAGGTCTCATTTATTTTATCGGCCTTTTCTAGGAGATTGTTGAACAACCTTATAAGTGTGGTTTTGAACTCTATATCCCGTCGCTTTTTGTCCTCCATTTCTTTCGTTTGTGATCTGTTTCCTCGTTTCGACATTTTCGCTGCTTCCCTGAGTTGGTAGGTTGGGAGGATCAGCTGTGTCTATGCCAGGAGATAACCTTATTTCACTAGACTTGGAAACCTGCAAAAGCCTCTCTGAGTTCAGCTTGGAAGGGGCAGAGTTTCAGGGTGGAACCTACAGCCTTGGCTTCCGGTTAGCCCCGCCCTCGGAGGTTCCTGAGTCTCAGTGTGCCTCAGGGTCCTTTGGTACTCGTTGCAAGCACCTCTGAGAGAAAGGCACTCTAGAGTTTCGCCCGCTACCAGACAGTGTAGTCTCTCCCCCAACAAGCCCACAACTGGGGTTCAGAGCAGTTGGAAGTGGGGTTAAGAACAGTCCGGAGCTTATGTCTCCTTCCCGCTAGGGCGGTCTCGCGGCCCAAACAACAGTCTGTCCTCTGTGCGCGTAAAGTGCGCGACTCAGGGGATCTGCTTTTCGCTCCCCTGAGCTTCTGCCTTACAGCCCAGATTCCCCCTGTATGAGGCTGGGGCCCGAGGGTCTTGCCCAGGACTGGGGTTCAGTGCAGTCAGAACTGGGGCTCAGCACATTCCTGAGCTTTTGAGTCCTTCCCGCTGGGGCAATTCAGCAGCTCAGCGAACAGTCCCTCCTCTGCGCGCAATGTGCGCGACTCCGGGGCTCAGCCTTTCGCCGCTGTTCCGCTGAGCTTCCGCCTTACAGCCCAGATTCCCTCTGTATGAGCCTGGGACCCCCGGGGTCTCGCCCAGAACTGGGGTTCAGTGCAGTCGGAGTTGGGGTTCAGCACGGTCCGGAGCTTTTATCTCCTTCCCGCTAGGGAACGCCAGCCAGGCACTCAGCCGCCCCTCCTCCGGCTCCGTCCTCTTCCCGCGCGCGCACCGCGCGCCTCCGTACCTCAGGCTTTTACGGCTCCTCTGGTTTTCCTTCTGGTTTTCTCTTTCCTTCTAGTTGTAGAATTTCCAGTCAGTCAACTTTCCTGTAGTTCTGGATAGTGTCCACTCTATATTTTAGTTGTATTTTTTTAAATTGTTGAGGGCGGCTGCAGTTAGGCTTTTACCTCTGCCGCCATCTTGTTGTGTCTATCCTAAAAACCAATCTTAAGAGCAATTGGAAAGATGCACTTGTTGGCAGCAATTTCTATCCTAGAATGCACAGCAAGTTCTGAGCTCTTGAGCGATGGGAAGAAAAACCTTTGTGATAAATAATATATTTGATAATGAGCAGCAGGAGAAACAAATGTTTTCATCTGAAGAGTTCACAATGGAATCAAGTTTGGGTTGGGCAGTTTTTGCATCATGGGTGGATATGGAACCCAAAGAGCCATAATTGTGTTACAGAAAACCAGAGAAGAGCCAAGCAATTCTTAGAGAAATGGGGTTACATTTATTACCCTCGGGTCCTGAGGAAAATGTCTCTCAAATTCTGGGTCTCCACATGGAGGGACTTTTTCTATTTATGTTTTTACCTTCTTTGTCTCCCAAATACGGGGTGTTTCCAGTCCCCTTTGCCTTGAGACCTCAACCAAAGGCCTGGCCTGGCGCCAGCATTGATAACTTCATCCGGGGAAGGTTTAATGGCCTCTCTGAAGTGGGAGTAGTCTTATTTTCCTTATTATTTAAGCAAGCAAGCATTTACAGAAGCCAAATAGCAGGGTTAAAATATCAAACAGCAGTTTTTATATAAAATAGATGCTTCAGTTGTTGACTTTCATTCTCACCATGTTTGCTTATGGCATATATTTTCAGACCTTTCTCTAATTCCAATTTCCAAAGGGGCTCAGCTCTCAGGTTCTATGGCACCAGGGGATTTACTTACATTATCTCAATTCATCTTTTAAAGTCTGCAGATAGGCAGGCAGGAGTGTGCCTAGATTATGCCTGACAGAGCCGGGGTTCAGAACGGCTAAATAACTTCCCCCAAGGTCCCAGGTCTTTGCCAGTGTCGGAATCAGTGCAAATCAAAAAATCATAACAACTAGGGATTTCCGAATAAAAGGATAAACTGCTCTGGAGAGCAGACTGCTGGGATCCGTCAGCACCTGGCTCGCTGATGACCCGGCCTCAGTGGAGCTTCCGCTCCGTTTCTGACCAAATGAAGCAGCTGTCCCCACAGGGATGCTCAGCCACCCAGCCACCCTCTCCCCCATTACCCCGTGTGTCCCCGAAGACAAGCGGGGTGCTTGGCAGGTGCTCCGGAGTCAATTACCGTTTTAAACACCGTCTCCGCGGCCTAATAATGACAAGAACGCAGATCCCACGGGGCCAGTCTGCAGACAAGGGAGCAATCGAGGCACGCATCAGAGATGGGCTTCTGGGGACTTGGAATCCTGCTCCTGGGAAAGCATTCATTTCCCCGGAGTTTGAACTTCACTTCCCACCCGATTCCAGGCTGCCCTGTTGCTCTCTCCTTCCCTCCCCTCCTCCCTCCCTCTATAAAGCAGCCTTAACTGTTGGCTTGCACGCCCCGGCCCCGGGGTAAGTTTTCTGCGCAGAAAACGCCGGAGAAGGGGGCAGAGACCTCCGAGGAGGCTCCGCTCGGTGCAGCGCCGGCCTGAGCGCACCGCGCTCCGGGCTCGGAGGCGGGAGCGGCGGGTAAACGCCCTCCCGCCACCCCGGGCCGGTCCTCCCCGGCTGGTCCTCCCCGGCGGCTCCGCGGCGGCCCCGGAGATGCTCCCGGGCCGGGGCAGCGCGGGCCCCGGGCGGCACCCACCGCCGGCGGATGAATGAAGGTGAGCGGGGCGGGCGGGGGGGATGCCGGGCGTCCGGGCGGGACCGGAGGAGGCGCGGGCCGCGCCCGGAAGAGCCCGAAAGTCGGAGTGTGCAGCCGGAGGGGGGGCGCGGGGGGCGGCCCGGAGGGGGGGCGGGCGGGGGCCGGGGCGGGAGGCCGGGCCTCGGGGGTTTGCGGGGGGCGCGGGGGGCGAGCCGGGAGCGAGGGCGAGACAAAGAGCCGCCGCCGCCGGGCCGGGCAGGGATGGAGGGGCGGCGGGGGGCGGGCGGCGGGCGGGGAGGGGCGGGCGGAGATGGAAGGGGCGGCGGGGGGCGGGCGGCCGGGGCGGGCGCGGGGCGGGGGCGCGGGCGGCGCGAAGTTCCCGGCCTGCGCCCCGCGGCCCCGGGCGGCGGCCGGGCGGGCGGAGCGGGCGGAGCGGGGCTGAAACCCGAAACCTCGGGCCGCGCGGCCGGGAGGAAGGAAGCGGCGGCGGCCAGGCGGGCGGCGGCCGGTCGGGCCCTGCGCTGCGGGCGGCGGCCCCTCGGTGAGCAGGCGGCGCGGAGCCGGGCGCGGGCGGGATGGAGCCGGCCGGGGAGGGGGCCGGGGCGGGATGGAGGGGGCCGGGGAGGGGTGCGGGCGAAGGCGGGGCGAGGCCGGGGTCTCCGCGCCCCCCCCTCCCTCCCCGCCCCTCGGAGGGAGGACGGTCCCCGCGGCCGCACCCGCCGGGCTGGGGGAGCCCGAGCTCTTTGTGGAAGACCGGGGGGCGCGCCCCTCCGGCGGCCGGGGCTTCCCGGGGCCCCGCCCGCAGCCTCGCTCCGCATCCCGGGCGCCGCCGAGGCCGCCGCCGGACCCGGGGAGAGCGGCCGGCGGTCGTGCCCGGGGCCGGCTACCGGGGTCGTGCGCCCCAGGCCGGGGGCCAGGCCGGGTCCGGCCCGGGGACAGGTGTGGGGCGCGGCCTGGCCCGGCGCCGGGACCCGCGGACCAGGTGAGCGCATCCTCCGCGGTCCGGCGCCGTCTCAGCCGCCGCGCCGGCGGGGGGCGCGCCCCGGAGTCTCCGGGGAGGCGCCTCTGCCCCTCAGACCTGGCTTCGGGGGTCTTGGCCAGCCCGCCGGTCCTCCTGGGCCAGAGCTGGACCCCGTGCACCGCTGACCAAGGCCTGCGGGGAGGCAGCCTGCGGGCGGGCGGGCGGGCGGCCGGGTCCGGGTTGCTTCTGGGGCATCTGCGCTCCCGCCACCGCGCCGCCGGCTGGCACCTCCGGGCACAGCTCGAGGCTCGTCCGCGCCGAACTCTTCCTTTGGTCAGTTTTGGGGGAGTGCTTTCAAGATCGGGTCATTTGACGGGAGGTGGTGAGCTTTGGAGGGAAAGGACCTCCATTCCTGGGTGAGTTCTGTGGGGATAAGGGTAAGTGACGTGGGCCGGCCATGTCCTGGGCATGGGGTGTCCTGGGCCCGGGGTGTCCTGGGCCCACGGTGGCCTGGGCCCGGGGTGACCTGTGCCCGGGGTGTCCTGTGCCCGGGGTGTCTGGGTCCGGGGTGTCCTGGGCCCGGGGTGTCCTGGGCCCGGGGTGTCCTGTGCCCGGGGTGTCCTGGGCCCCCGGTGTCCTGGGCCCGGGGTGTCCTGGGCCGGTGGGTGTCCTGGGCCCGGGGTGTCCTGGGCCCGGGGTGTCCTGGGCCCGGGGTGTCCTGGGCCGGTGGGTGTCCTGGGCCCGGGGTGTCCTGGGCCCGGGGTGTCCTGGGCCCCCGGTGTCCTGGGCCCGGGGTGTCTGGGTCCGGGGTGTCCTGGGCCCGGGGTGTCCTGGGCCCACGGTGTCCTGGGCCTCCGGTGTCCTGGGTCCCCGGTGTCCTGGGCCCGCGGTGTCCTGGGCCCCCGGTGTCCTGGGCCCACGGTGTCCTGGGCCCCCGGTGTCCAGGGTCCGGGGTGTCCTGGGTCTGGGGTGTCCTGGGTCCCGGGTGTCCTGGGCCCGGGGTGTCCTGGGCCGGCGGGTGTCCTGGAGCTGGAGGCTGGGAGGACCGGCCGCAGGGCGCCCCATCCCATCCAGCGGTCTCCTCCCCTGGGACCTGGCCCTGGACAAGCCTCGGAGAGCTTCGCATCCGTGAGAAGCACCCCCGCAGCCCCCAGTGAGACAGGAGGGGAGAGGCCGGAGCAGAAGGTGGGGGAAGGACCTAGGTCACCCGGTCCAGACTCTGCATCCAGCTCTGTCACCTGGGAGTCCCACCGCCCCTTTGGGCACCTCCTCCTGAGCACCCTGCTCTGTCCGGGGCACACCCGTCTCATTTTACACTTGGAGGACGCTGACAAGCACTTTCATACACCTTTTTTGTTTCCTTCACCTGGCAGCCTGAGAAGCGGGGTGGCCCCGTTTGTGGGCGAGTTCACTGAGACTGGGGGGGATGAGTTCTCCGTCCAGCAAACGGGAGCCAACGTGGAAGTCAGGCCTTCCCACCGGCTCCATCACTCTGGGGCCCAGGGCTCAGGGCCGGCCCTGTCCTGCTCACCACCCCGCAGGAGATCAGGCCCCTCGTGTGGAGGCCTGCTGAGCGTTTCAGCTACAAATCCAAGGCCTCGGCCCTCACACCCTCCCCTTTCCTTGCAGCCCCGTGCGGTGGGAGTCCGCCAGGCGAAGGAGGGCGCGTGGTCAGAGGGGCTGAGGAGGGCAGAAATGGGCTGAACTGAACCTGGCCTAAGTGCCGGCCAAAGGAGGTTTGGTTCTGTGTGGTGTGAACCCAGTGAGGTCTGGTTCTGTGTGGTGTGAACTCAGTGAGGGTTGGTTCTGTGTGGTGTGAACTCAGTGCGGGCGGGCTGGTCAGGAGGCCGCCTGCGGGAGGAGACCAGGCAGGAGGGCCGTGTGTGTGTGTGTGTGTGTGTGTGTGTGTGTGTGTCTGTGGTGGGGGGTAATGCTTCCGGTAAAGGGGCAGGGGCAGGGGTAGGGGCAGGTGCATCAAGGCTCCAGCACAGTGCTGCCTGCCCTCATTTAAAATGCATTTTAGCCAAAACCGGTTTGGCTCAGTGGATAGAGCGTCGGCCTGCGGGCTGGAAGGTCCCAGGTTCGATTCCGGTCAAGGGCATGTACCTTGGTTGCGGGCACATCCCCAGTGGGGGTTGTGCAAGAGGCAGCTGATGGATGATTCTCTCTCATCAATGTTTCTAACTCTCTATCCCTCTCCCTCTCTATAAAAAAATCAATAAAGTAAAAAAATATATTAAAAAAAATAAAATGCATTTTAAAATATATTTTTATTGATTTTTAAGAGGAAGGGAGAGGAAGAGGGAGAGAGAGATAGAAACATCAATGATGAGCGAGAATCATTTACCAGTGCCTCCTGCCTGTCCCCCACTGGGGATCGAGCCTGCAACCTAGGCAGGTGCCCTTGACCGGAATCGAACCCGGGACCCTTCAGACAGAGCAGGCTGATGCCAAACCAGCTAGGGCAGGGGCTGTACATTTTTTTTATGGGGGAAAAGATCCATGTTTTTTAAGTTGACAATTAATTTAAAACATTACCCATCATGTGCAGATGTGCACCCTCAGGAGGCACTGGCTGTCCTGGGAGACACAGTTATACCTGAGGTGCGAAGCGGTGTTTCCTCTTCTCGATGCTTTTCTTTGAAAACAACAACCACAGAAAACCACCCCAACACTGGAGGTAGCGGTCAGCTCTCTCTGGGATTGGGAGGAAGGACTGACTTTCTGATTCAATTATACCATTAAGTGTCCTCCTCCCCCTCCCCCTCCCTTTTCATGGAATTGTTTGTGATTCCATCAATTTGTGAGGCTCTTACTAAGTTCTGGAGTTTAATCCTTTTCTTGTTAGTAAGTCACATATCTTGCCTTTTATGTTTCCCCATCTTTGCTTATTGTACCTTTGTGCAGGGTATTTATCTTTTAGGTGGTTAAATCTATATTGATTTTTTTTTTAGTGGCTTCACGTTTTCTTTTCTTTTATAAAAAAAATACATTTTATTGATTTTTTTTTACAGAGAGGAAGGGAGAGGGATAGAGAGTGAAACATCGATCAGCCGCCTCCTGCACACCTCCTACTGGGGATGTGCCTGCAACCCAGGTACATACCCTTGACCGGAATCGAACCCGGGACCCTTCAGTCTATGGGCCGACTCTAACTACTGAGCCACACCGGTTAGGGCGCTTCACATCTTCTTGATTAGGAAGTCCTCTCTTTCTCAATATTAAATTTTCCCTTCTCCATTTTTCTTTGCTATTGTTTATTTACATATATTTTAAATTACTGTTTTACTTTCTTTCAGTTTCTTTCCTCCCTGGCACCAGGCTTGACTTTAGCCGGTGTGGCATGTATAATTTCTTTCATTTTCATAGTAACTTTTTTTTTACCAAGTTGAATTTTTTTTTTTTTTAGTTCTGCATCCTTTAATGTTTAAAGAAATGGCAGAGAGGTTATCTCTCACATAAATAATAACTAAAATGAGCAAAGAAGCAGCTACCAGAGTAACATAGGAAATCCGCAGAAAAACCTGTGATGACAGAAGTAATTGTCAGGCCAGGGGGAGCCATACCAAGAAAATTCTCACTAATTTAAACTCCAGTCTGGTTCCCCACGTCGTAAGGGTGAGCTCTTCCGCAGGAAGGACATCTGGATGACAGCATCGTCATGCCCTGGCTGGTTTAGCTCAATGGATAGAGCACTGGCCTGTGGACTGAGGTGTCCCGGGTTTGATTCCGGCCAAGGGCACATGGCTGCATTGCAGGCTCAGTCACCAGTCACCAGGAGGCAGTCGATCAGTGATTCTCTCTCATCATGGATGTTTCTATCTCTCCCTCCCTCTTTTCTAAAATCAATCAAATATATATATTAAAAAAAAAAAAAAGAGCCGAAACCGGTTTGGCTCAGTGGTAGAGCGTCGGTCTGCGGACTGAAAGGTCCCAGGTTCGATTCCGGTCAAGGGCATGTACCTTGGTTGCGGGCACATCCCTAGTGGGGGGTGTGCAAGAGGCAGCTGGTTGATGTTTCTCTCTCATTGACGTTTCTAGCTCTCTGTCCCTCTCCCTTCCTTCCTCTCTGTAAAATATCAATAAAATATATATATTTTAAAAAGAATACAAAAAGAAAGCATCGTCACGTGCAAAGTCACGGACGTGGGGGATGGAGAGTGACCCGGGGTAGCCGGAGTGGAGGGTCCCGCGAGTGAATGCTTCCTGCGGGTGCCAGAGAACGACGTGGCACCGTCGGCTTGCGCAGGGGCTGCAGCCTGGCAGCAGGTGGGAGTGGGGCAAGACCAGAGCTAAGACGAGATGGGAGCGTCTGGTGTTCTGGGCTGGGCAGTGGCCGAGAAGATGGGTTTGAGTGAGAAGTGAGTGATGCGCCAATGTCTGGGGCAGGCCTGGAACCAACCACCGCCTTCCACGCGTGATTTTCCTGAGGAGGTCGGTGTGGAAGCCCAGGGCTCACCGTCCACACGGGGAGTGTCCGTCAGACCTCCGGGGCGGGAATACCCGGCGGGAGGCGTCTGGCACCCACATGTCTGCCGTGAGTGATGAGCGGGCGGTGCTCTCTCCGGTGCAGAGAGAAGCATGAAGAGCGGCCTGCAGGGATGGCGGGCAGGGACGCCGGGTCCCATCTGCACACGCTTCCCAGGTGCTGGCGTGACATCGCGGGAGGACACGCACAGGCGGTGGCTGAGAGGCTGGCGCTCCAGAGTTGTCTGGGTTATGGATGGAGATTCAGGGGTCTTTGTTTGCGTGGGCACAGAGGGAGCCTCAGAGAGAGATGCGATATCAAACCCGGCTCTATTCAGTTACAGTTTGCATTTGATATTTTGTATTCGTTTTACGTGTATGCATCTATGCATAGTGGTTAGACAGTCATGTAGGTTACACAGTGGGAATAGGATTCTTTTTTCTTTTGCAAGAGATACAAAATCCAGTTGAAATTGACTTACGCTAAAAGGAAAGAGAGCTGTTGGCTCACGCAGCTGAGGAGCGCGGGGTCTGCTCGGCTCCGGCGGGGTCCAGGCTGAGTCATTCCATCGGCTCTCCTCGTCTTCGTCCTCCGTCCCAGGCCGTCCCCCGGAGGAAGCTGCCTTTCTCCCACCCACCCCGCAGCAGTCCCATCGTACCCCATAGCCATGGGGTGGTGGGCGCTGGGGTGTACGTACTTGGGAAGGCGCTGAGGTGTGTGTCACATCCACGAGGGCACCGGGACTCGCTCTGTGGAAAGAGGGCCTCCACGGAGGACGCTCGGGGCAGCTCCGGGAGCAGGGGGGGGGAGGCAGGGGAGGCGGAGGGGTCATTTCCTAGATGAGAAAAGGGGGGCTGCCCCGGAAGGGAAATGGTAACACTTACATGGCGGGGGAGGATTACCGTAAGTGAGGTGGTCGGGAGGTAACTGGGGCTGGCGAGGAGCGAAGCAGGGAGCTGTCTGCCGGAGAGAGCTGGCGGGGAGCCCGGCGGCAGGGAGGCCGAGGCAGACATGGAAGCAGCCGGGAAGGGCCGCTGGCCTCGGCCGGGAGGTCATTGGGAGCCCTGCCCAAAGCAGAGACCACACCACTCACTGTGCCCTGTGACTGCGCCTCTTCTGAGGGGTCATATCCCACCCCGCCCTGGGGTGGCCAGGTAAGGGCAGGGTGCGGCGATGGGATCAGGAGGCCTGGGCTTCGTCCATCAGTGATGGGGCCACGGCTGTGAGTGACCCCCGCGCCCCCCCCCCCCCCCCGCCCCTCTGGGGCCTCGGTTCCAGCGGCAGCATAGCACGGCCAGGGTGAATTACTTCTCAGGGCCTCTCTGAGGGAGTCACGATATGATCACTTCACACATTTAAAAAAGTGTTTTCTCTAGAATATCAGACCTAAGTGGATATTAACGAATAGGGGATATCAAATACTCATTTCCTCTGCATACACAGGCTGTTGGGAGAATTTCTGAGCCATCGGAGGGGAAAGCATCCTCACAGGAAACAAAACTCGAGCCTGAGCATGCGTGTCTGAAAGGGTACCAGCTACAACAGAAAGAAAGGCGGAGGCTAGTGAGTGGTGCTCAGGGTCCTCCTGGGAGTGGAAGGTTCCAGAAAGGGGTCTTCAGAGTTTTCCTTTTAGGGTGGACCTTGAACTAGACGTTATTCCCACGAGTGCACAGGGAGATAAGAGGCTCGGGCATGGCTGCCGCTGGTGATGGCCAGCCTTCCCGGCTGTGTGATCCACCTGCCTGTCGGCGTCCCTCCCCCCGGAGAAGATGCTTAATCACAACAAGCGAAGGAGAGGCTAACGAGGGGGCTTTTAACCCAGAGGAGACAGTGTGGCCTGGACCAGGATGGCGGTGGTGGGGATGGTGAGACGTAGTGGAATTCTAGATACATTTCATGCATATATACATATGGTTAGACCAGGGGTGGGCAAACTTTTTGACTCGAGGGCCACAGTGGGTTCTTAAACTGGACCGGAGGGCCGGAACAAAAGCAGCCTGACCATGCTGGCACTCTCCTCTTGGGCTGCTGGGGAAGGAGCGGAGGGGAGAGCAAGAGAACCCTCCGCTCTTTCGGCTCCATGGGCCGGATAGAACAGCCGAACGGGCCGGATCTGGCTCATGTGCCGTAGTTTGCCCACGGCTGGGTTAGACAACCAGTCAGATTGGCTGATGGGCCAGTTAGGGCCGTGGTCGGCAAACTGCGGCTCTCGAGCCACATGAGGTTCTTTGGCCCCTTGAGTGTGGCTCTTTCACGAAATACCATAGCCTGGGTGAGTCTATTTTGGAGAAGTGGTATTAGAAGAAGTTTATGTTTAAACAATTTGGCTCTCAAAAGAAATAAATTTCCATCGTTGTGCTGTTGATATGTGGCCCTGTGGACTGATGCGTTTGCCGACCACTGTTAGGGGGTGTGAGAGGGAGTGAGGAGTCGGGAGGCCCCGTGTGGAGGGTCTGTCTGGGCCAGCTCACCTGAGGTGGAGAAGAGGATGGGAAGGTTTGGGTGAACGGTGGAAGTCGGGTTTGGACGCGCTAGGCTTGGGCACAGGGACGTCCCAGCGCGACGCTGAGCAGCTGCTGGCCGGGCCTGGCCGGGCCGAGGGAATGGGAGCTCCGGGGAGGCCAGGCCTCGGCTCTGCCGGAGCAGGGGCTCCGCGCCACGCCTCGGCCCGGCTGCCAGTGACTCACCGCGACGGTGCTGGCAGCAGCAGGTAGACTGGGAGAGCCCGGGCAGCGCTGACCTGGTCTGCCCCTGTCTGCGTGGGGAGTTGCGGGATCCAGATGCAGGCGGACGCCCCGGCCAGGGCTGGAGGCTGTGATGAGCCCTCTGGGCGCGCTGGCCTTCCCTCCTCCCGCCCGGGCCGCAGCCGGGCCCACGGGCGCCCGGTGCCGGGAGCTGTGTCCATGGGAAGGTCGTGCTCCACCTCCGACGGCCGGAGCCTCCCCGCTGCGGCCATCGCTGGCTTCTCTCCTCGTTCCGGAAGCTTTCCCTCGGGGCCCGGCCTCTGCCTTGGGTGACGTGGCTTCGCCATGACGTCAGCTGCTGTTTGTGGCGTTTCTGGGCGGCTCCCGTGGACCCCCCCGTCCACGATGACCGGGAACCGGGAGGCGATGGTGGCAGCTCTGAGCGGGTGGAGGCCTGGGGAGGGGCCAGTGCCCTTTGGAGCAATCCGGCTGGCAGTCCGTGGCTCAGTGCAGCGTGGCCCCTGCTGAGCCCTCTCCTCCAGCCCACAGGGCGCTGCCGCAGGGGCCGGGGCCAGAAGCTGGTGTGGTTCAGTCAGTGATGGGGGGGGAGGGAGCCCCAGTCCGAGCTGTGCTCAGGGGCTCCGCCGTGGACCAGGCCTTGTGAGGAGTGATCCTTGCTCGCCAAGGCTGAGCGTCCTGCCTGTCCCAGCAGGGGTTACTCTGGCGCCGTGGTCAACAAACTGCGGCTCTTTGGCCCCTTGAGTGTGGCTCGTCCACAAAACACCACGGCCTGGGTGAGTCTATTTTGAAGAAGTGGTGTTAGAAGAAGTTGAAGTTTAAAAAAATGTGGCTCTCAAAAGAAATGTAAATCGTTGTCCTGTTGATATTTGGTTCTGTGGACTAAGGAGTTTGCCGACCACTGGGCTAGGGGCTTTCTGTGGTTCATCTCTGTCCGTGGCTGAGAGGCCGGGAGGATCACCCTGCCTTCTTCGCATGGCCACCAAACTCTGTGTGTGTGTGTGGGGGGGGGGAGGGGAGAATTAAAGAGCAGGTAACCTGGGACTTTTTTTTTATAAATATATTTTATTGATGTTTTACAGAGAGGAAGGGAGAGAGATAGAGAGCTAGAAATGTCGATGAGAGAGAAACATCGACCAGCTGCCTCTTGCACACCTCTTACCGGGGATGTGCCCGCAACCAATGTACATGCCCTTGGCCGGAATCGAACCCGGGACCTTTCAGTCTGCAGACCGACGCTCTACCACTGAGCCAAACTGGTTTCGGCTAACCTGGGACTTTTTAAAAATAAATTTAAAATTATGGTAAAATACATATAACATAAAATATAGCATTTTAGCCATTTTTAAGTGCACGGTTCAGTGGTACTTGTCCAGAGCTTGTTTCTTATATAACCAACAAATGGCTCCCCATCTCTTCTCCGCCCAGCCCCGGCAGCCATTCTGCTCTCCCTATGATATTGACTAGTCCAAGCGCCTCGTGATAAGCAGAATCATACAGTATTTGTGTTTTGTGGCTGGCTTACGTCACTCAGCATAATGTGCTCAGGATTCATCCATGTTGCAGCGTGTGCCAGAATTTCTTGCCTGTTTAAGACTGAATAGTATTCCATTATTGCCAAAACCGGTTTGGCTCAGTGGTAGAGCGTCGGTCTGCGGACTGAAAGGTCCCAGATTCGATTCCGGTCAAGGGCATGTGCATTGGTTGCGGGCACATTCCCGGTGAGGTGTGTGCAGGAGGCAGCTGGTTGATGTTTCTCTCTCCTCGACATTTCTAGCTCTCTATCTCTCTCCCTTCCTCTCTGTAAAATATCAATAAAATATATTAAAAAAAAAAAGACTGAATAGTATTCCATTATGGATAGATCACATTTGGCTAATCCAGTCATTGGTTGGTGGACACTTGAGCTGCTTCCACACTTTAGCTCCTGTGAATAATGCTATGAATGTGGGTGGACAACTATGTCTTCAAGACCTTGCTTCCGCCCAAACCTTTCTGGCTCAGTGGATAGAGCATCGGCCTGGGAACTGAAAGGTCCCAGGTTGATTCCGGTCAAGGGCATGTACCTGGGTTGCGGGCACATCCCCAGTGGGGGTTGTGCAGGAGGCAGCTGATTGATGATTTTCTCTCATTGATGTTTCTAGTTCTCTATCCCTCTCTCTTCCTCTCTGTAAAAAATCGATACAATAAAGTAAAATAAAAAAGACTTTGCTTTCAATTATGTGGTCTATAACCAGAAATCCAATTGCTGAGTCAGATGGTAATTTTGTTTAATTTTTTGAGGAATGACCATGCTGTTTTCTACATTGGCTGCTCCATTTACATTCCCACCGACAGTGCACAAAAGCTCCAGTTTCTCCACATTCTCACCGATACTGGTCATTTTCTATTTTCTTTCTCCTTCTCCTTCTCCTCTTCTTCCTCCTCTTCCTCTTCCTCGTTCTTTTGACAGTTGCCATCCCAGTGGCTATGAGGTGGTATCTTGTAATTTGATTTGCTTTTCCTAATGATTAATGACCTTGAGCATCTTTTCATGTGCTTATCAGCCATGGGTGGTGGTTGTTTTGTCATTGAGTGTTCTTGATATGTTCTAATATTAATTGGACATTTGATTTGCAAATGTTTCCTCCCATTCTGTGTGAGTTGCCTTTTTACTCTGTCAATAGTCTCTTTTGATGTACAGAATTTTAAAATTTTCATGAAGTTCCATATATCTACTTTTTTTTCTTTGTTTGCTTTCAGTGTCATATCCAAGAACTCACTGCCAAGTCCAGCGTGTGACGTGGTATATTCTGAGTTATCCTCAAGCCCCTTCCTCCCCTCCCCCATGTGTTGGTTTGTTTCTTTCTCTCCTTCCATAAAGTTTATGAGACCAACAGATCAATAAAGTAGTTAGACTTCGGCACCTCCATCCATTCTGCAAGCAGGGAGGGGACAGGCAGGAGCGAAGCAGATTAGAACCGGGAGCACACCGCCCCGCTGGCCGGAGCGGAAGCCACGTGGAGGGGGTGGCGGAGAGAGTGTGGAGGAGGCCACGGCGGGTGGAATCTCGCCCGCCCTGGGGATGAAGGGTTGAAGGTGCAGCGCAGCCCACGGCCAGAGGACCACATGGTGGAACTACTACTGACTGTTCTCTCGAATGAGGCACTCAGCCTTTCTGAGCCTCAGTTTCCCCACTGTGTTATTTAACAGGCACCGGTGCAAACATTAACTCATTGATTCCTCCCACCAACCCTGAGGGATATTCTCTGAGCGGGAATGTTCTCTCCGTCCACAAGTGCGAAGCCGACGCCCAGGGAGGTGGAGTGCTGTGTCAAGGCCCAGAGCCTGGAGCGGCGGAGCCAGGATTTGAACCCAGGCCCTTTAGCTCCTGAGTCCGAGCTCTCCCTGCAGTGCGGAGAGGAGCCATTCCCACCCTGCCCGTCACGCTCCGGCCCAATGCGAGAGGGTTTGTAAAGGTCCGTGGTGGGCCGCACGGCGTTTTGCAAACATAATAGTTACTGATAATTAAGCGGCACGCTGGAAGTGGGCACGATTCCCCAAGGTGTGGGAGAGGGATGGGTCACGGCCGAGTGACACGTGGGGAATGTCTGCGCTGAGGAGCAGGGGCTCCTGGGAGACGTCTGACAGGAGGCCGTGCTGACTCCTGCGGACGCAGCCCGTCTGGGCAGGAGCTGGAGGAACGGCCTCCGGCTTCAGCTCCCGCAGGGGGTGCGGGCAGGGGGTGCGGCAGCCGGGGCTCCCCCTGGGAGTGTCTGTGCAGAGGGACCCAGCCCGGCGTCCCCACTGCCACTGAGAGCGAGCAGGGACCACAGTGCCCCGGGCCGGGCTCTCCCCTCTTCCCCTCCCCCTCCCCCTCCCCTGGTGCCCGGAGCTCAGCCTGCTACCTGCTACCCGGCAGGAGTGACGGGTTTTGAACCGACTTTACTAGGCCGGGTGTCTTCACGGGGACAAAAGCAAAGCTGGCCTCCGCCTGTAGCTCAGCTGTCACGGAGTGCCAGGGGAGGCCAGGGGGGGTGCCAGGGTCGGTGGGGGAGGCAGCGAGGGGACCCAGGGCCTGTGATCTCCTCTGGCTGAGGCTGAGCGAGCTGGGTGGCCCGGTCTGTGGGTGGAGTGGGGCAGGGGTTTGCTCTTTATCTTAGTGCACACGAGGGTGGTTATTAGAACCTTCTTCCCAACTCCCCCCTCCCCCCCCGCCCCCAGGTGTGTAAAGTGCTTTGAGGTGCTGAGATGAAGAACCCCCAAAATAGCACACAGTGACCTCACCTGGGCCCTTTGAAGTGGTGTGAGGAGCATTTCCTGCCCCAGGGCTGTGTCTTCTCACAGCTCCCTACCTCCCTGCACCCCAGTACCTCCCTGCTGTCCTTTACCTCCCTGCTGCCCCTCCTCCCTGCTGCCCCTCCCCTCTGCTCCCCCTCCTCCCTGCTCCCCTTCCTCCCTGCTCCCCTTCCTCCCTGCTCCCCTTCCTCCTGCTCCCCTTCCTCCCTGCTGCCCCTCCTCCCTGCTGCCCTTCCTCCCTGCTCCCCTTCCTCCCTGCTGCCCCTTCCTCCCTGCTGCCCCTCCTCCCTGCTCCCCCTCCTCCCTGCTGCCCCTCCTCCCTGCTGCCCCTCCTCCCTGCTCCCCTTCCTCCTGCTCCCCTTCCTCCCTGCTGCCCCTCCTCCCTGCTCCCCTTCCTCCCTGCTGCCCCTCCTCCCTGCTCCCCTTCCTCCCTGCTCCCCTTCCTCCCTGCTCCCCCTCCTCCCTGCTACCCTTCCTCCCTGCTGCCCCTCCTCCCTGCTCCCCTTCCTCCTGCTCCCCCTCCTCCCTGCTGCCCCTCCTCCCTGCTCTCCTTCCTCCCTGCTCCCCCTCCTCCCAGCTCCACTTCCTCCTGCTCCCCTTCCTCCTGCCCCTCCTCCCTGCTGCCCCTCCTCCCTGCTCCCCTCCTCCCTGCTGCCCCTCCTCCCTGCTCCCCCTCCTCCCTGCTCCCCTTCCTCCTGCCCCCTTCCTCCCTGCTCCCCCTCCTCCCTGCTCCCCTTCCTCCCTGCTCCCCTTCCTCCCTGCTCCCCTTCCTCCCTGATGCCCCTCCTCCCTGCTCCCCTTCCTCCCTACTCCCCCTCCTCCCTGCTCCCCTTCCTCCTGCTCCCCCTCCTCCCTGCTCCCCCTCCTCCCTGCTCCCCTTCCTCCTGCTCCCCCTCCTCCCTGTTCCCCCTCCTCCCTGCTCCCCTTCCTCCTGCCCCCTTCCTCCCTGCTCCCCCTCCTCCCTGCTACCCTTCCTGCTGCCCCTCCTCCCTGCTGCCCCTCCTCCCTGCTCCCCTTCCTCCCTGCTGCCCCTCCTCCCTGTTCCCCTTCCTCCTGCTGCCCCTCCTCCCTGCTCCCCTTCCTCCTGCCCCCTTCCTCCCTGCTGCCCTTCCTCCCTGCTCCCCTTCCTCCTGCCCCCTTCCTCCCTGCTCCCCCTCCTCCCTGCTCCCCTTCCTCCCTGTTCCCCTTCCTCCCTGCTCCTCTTCCTCCCTACTCCCCCTCCTCCCTGCTCCCCTTCCTCCTGCTCCCCCTCCTCCCTGCTCCCCCTCCTCCCTGCTCCCCTTCCTCCTGCTCCCCCTCCTCCCTGCTCCCCCTCCTCCCTGCTCCCCTTCCTCCTGCTCCCCCTCCTCCCTGCTCCCCCTCCTCCCTGCTCCCCTTCCTCCTGCTCCCCCTCCTCCCTGTTCCCCCTCCTTCCTGCTCCCCTTCCTCCCTGCTGCCCCTTCCTCCCTGCTCCCCTTCCTCCCTGCTCTCCCTCCTTCCTGCTCCCCTTCCTCCTGCTCCCCTTCCTCCCTGCTGCCCCTCCTCCCTGCTGCCCTTCCTCCCTGCCCCCCTTCCTCCCTTCTCCCCTTCCTCCCTGCTGCCCCTCCTCCCTGCTCCCCTTCCTCCTGCTCCCCTTCCTCCTGCCCCCTTCCTCCCTGCTGCCCTTCCTCCCTGCTCCCCTTCCTCCCTGCCCCCCCTCTCCCGCTCCCGCTCCCCCTCATCCCTGTTCCCCCTCCTTCCTGCTCCCCTTCCTCCTGCTCCCCTTCCTCCCTGCTGCCCCTCCTCCCTGCTGCCCCTCCTCCCTGCTCCCCTTCCTCCCTGCTGCCCCTCCTCCCTGCTCCCCTATCTCCCTGCTCCCCTTCCTCCCTGCTGCCCCTCCTCCCTGCTCCCCTTCCTCCCTGCTGTCCTTTACCTCCCTGCTGCCCCTCCTCCCTGCTGCCCCTTCCTCCCTGCTCCCCCTCCTCCCTGCTCCCCTTCCTCCCTGCTCCCCCTCCTCCCTGCTCCCCTTCCTCCTGCTCCCCTTTCTCCCTGCTCCCCCTCCTCCCTGCTCCCCTTCCTCCTGCTCCCCTTTCTCCCTGCTGCCCCTCCTCCCTGCTCCCCCTCCTCCCTGCTCCCCTTCCTCCCTGCTCCCCTTCCTCCCTGCTCCCCCTCCTCCCTGCTCCCCTTCCTCCTGCTCCCCTTTCTCCCTGCTCCCCTTCCTCCCTGCTCCCCTTCCTCCCTGCTCCCCCTCCTCCCTGCTCCCCTTCCTCCTGCTCCCCCTCCTCCCTGCTCCCCTTCCTCCCTGCTCCCCCTCCTCCCTGCTCCCCTTCCTCCTGCTCCCCTTTCTCCCTGCTCCCCTTCCTCCCTGCTCCCCTTCCTCCCTGCTCCCCCTCCTCCCTGCTCCCCTTCCTCCTGCTCCCCCTCCTCCCTGCTCCCCTTCCTCCCTGCTCCCCCTCCTCCCTGCTCCCCTTCCTCCCTGCTCCCCTTCCTCCCTGCTCCCCTTCCTCCCTGCTGCCCCTCCTCCCTGCTGCCCCTCCTCCCTGCTCCCCTTCCTCCCTGCTGCCCCTTCCTCCCTGCTGCCCCCTCCTCCCTGTTCCCCTTCCTCCCTGCTCCCCTTCCTCCCTGCTCCCCTTCCTCCCTGCTGGCCTGGGAGCTGGTTCCTCATACCCGGGTCCTGTGGCTCCTACACTCAGCCCCCAGGCCTGGCTGTGGCTCTGAGCAGGAAAGGAGTCGGTGTGAGTCGAGGAAAATCCAAGAGTCCTAGGTCAGATATGGGGTAATCCGAAAAGTATCCACACGATTAAATAAGAGGGACGAATCCACCCTCTGTCATGTCATCCTGCCCCTCACACCAGGCTCTCCTAGAATTTTGTCTTGGGAATTGCCACGCTACCAGTTTATAAAGCAATGATACCCGTCTCCGTATCCACGGCGTTGCCTTGCGCTTTGTGTTCTGAACCCGCACAATGGCATTAGCTCCTCGGAGCGGCAGGTTTGGCTTTGAGGACTGGAGGCCCCTCCCAGCCTGGCTCCAGAGACCGCTTGCCCCGGGACCGGTCAGGAGGCCGGAGACCGCTCGCCCCGGGACCGGTCAGGAGGCCTCTTGCCCCCGGACCGGTCAGGAGGCCGGAGACCGCTCGCCCCGGGACCGGTCAGCAGGCCGGAGGCTGCTCGCCCCGGGACCGGTCAGGAGGATGGAGGCCCCTCACCCGGGACCGGTCAGGAGGCCGGAGGCGGTTCCAGGAGAGGAGGCCGCAGTGCAGTGAGCCGGGCCGGGCAGGCGGTGCTGCCGTGCGGCCTTCTGGAGGGAAGGGTTTCTGATGCTCGCATTAAACCTCACTCAGTTCCAATCATGTTGTTTCTCCAGGCTGGACTGGGGGGCTTGGGGGGGCGGGAAGGGGGGTTACCTGGTCAGGGCAGGACGGAGTGAGTGTGGGAGTGGGACACCCTGGTGTCTGGCAGCAGAACTGGCCGGGAGAGTGGAAATGTGAGTCACTCCTGAATCTGCTCCATTCGATGGGCCCTGGCTTGTCAGGCCCGGCTGGCTGCCTGCCTGGGCGCCCTCGTGGGCCGGGCATTCCTCACCCTCTCTTGTTGGTGGAAAGCACAGCCGAGGCTTTGCTGGGGCTTGTGCCCTCCCCGCTCCGGCTCCGGCTCCGGCTCCGGCTCCGGCTCCGGGCTCCGGCAGAGGCGGGGGTGGGTTTCCCCGTGGGCAGGTCCTTGTCCCGCCCCGGCTCTGCCTCCTGCAGGGCCAGGACTGCGGCCAGCCCGCGGCCGTGACCGCACAGCTCGGTGTGCCGGTCACACAGCCCGGAGAGCAGCCGGCCCAGCGGACTCCATTCCTTCTTTAAAATAAAGGTTTGCACCCAGTTTTTATTCTTTCCGTGTTTACTTGGCCACGTTAACCATCATCATCATGTTTGACTTGACAGCGACATGGCTTTGACGGATAGTCACTCACCCACTGACAATTCTTGAGTTACACGTTGTGTGCCTGCTCAGGCCCAGGTGCTGGGGAACGGCCACGGCCAAGGCTTCTGGGCCACGACTAACTTAGGGTATTTAAATATATATATATTTTATTGCTTTTTTACAGGGAGGAAGGGAGAGGGATAGAGAGTTAGAAACATCAATGAGAGAGAGAGAGACATCGATCAGCTGCCTCCTGCACACCCCCTACTGGGGATGTGCCTGCAACCAAAGTGCATGCCCTTGACCAGGATGGAACCTGGGACCCTTGAGTCTACAGGCCGTTGCTCTATCCATTGAGCCAAACTGACTAGGGCAACGTAGGATATTTTTTTTTTTTTTTTTTATTGATTTTACACAGAGAGGAATTGAGAGGGATAGAGAGTTAGAAACGTCGATGAGAGAGAAACATCAACCAGCTGCCTCTTGCACACCCCCCACTGGGGATGTGCCCGCAACCAAGGTACATGCCCTTGACCGGAATCGAACCCGGGACCTTTCAGTCTGCAGGCCGACGCTCTATCCACTGAGCCAAACCGGTTTCGGCAACGTAGGATATTTTTACTCTAATCACACCTCTAAGAGCTTCCATCTTTCTTAGTGTTTTAATTTCATTTTGCTATAAAAGCTCCTGTCAAATTTTTTTGTTCCACCTTTTCATGCGTTCATTGGTGGATTCTCGTATGTGCCCCGACGGGGATCAAACCCGCAGCCTTGGCGTATCATGATGATGCTCTAACCGGGTGAGCTACCCAGCCAGGGCTCTCAAAGCCTGTTTTCTTAGCCACTGTGTTACCACGTGTGCAGTTAAGAGTAACAGCTTATGTGGGGCCTTGTTTTGAGACAGCGATTAATGATTTACAGGTAAGAGTTAAAACCTACAACTCACAGAATAAAGGCAAAGCCCACGGTGACCTCCCAAGGGCAGGCATCGGGGCTCGTCTCTGAAGCTCATCTCGTGGCACAAAGCACGTTGCCTCGCTGAATCCAGTCAGAGGCTTTGGCGGCCTGGGCATACGGGTCGAAGTGGACAAAATAAAATGTAATAGGAATTATATATATATTTTTAATTTAGGCTTAAAAACTTTAATCTCATAGGTTCAATTTTGGGGGTGCCTGCCTTCCTTCACAGAAATTCGTGTGTGTGTGTGTGCCGAAACCGGTTTGGCTCAGTGGTAGAGCGTCGGTCTGCGGACTGAAGGGTCCTGGGTTCGATTCCGGTCAAGGGCATGTACATTGGTTGCGGCACATCCCCAGTGGGGGGTGTGCAAAAGGCGGCTGGTCGATGTTTCTCTCTCATTGACGTTTCTGGCTCTCTATCTCTCTCCCTTCCTCTCTGTAAAATATCAATAAAATATATTTTTTTAAAAAAAGAAATTCTTGTGTGTGGAACGCTGGCTTTCAGTTGGGCTCTCACTGACAGAGCTCATTAAGCCAGCAGGCTGATACACTTGCTCCAGAAAACACCTCTTCGAGATTACCCTGATGGTGGAAGAAGCTGCCCCTGTGTCCTCCACCCTCACCCCCCACATGCAGAATGGTGTGTGCAGGTTTGGGGACCGCCAGTGGAGAGGGTCACAGATACCCATGAGCAGTCCCCGGCAGGGAGTCTGGGGTAGGGGCGGCCTGAATGGACGGCATCTCGGGGTCGGGGAGGCTTTGTCTGCAGGAGGGAAGGAAGTAACGTGACACATTTCGAGGCTGTCAAATGCAGGAGAGACTAGGATTACTGGGTCCTGCTCAAGCGCACGGGCCTCGGCCCGGGGTCATGACCCACGGAAGGGACTCCTGTCATTAGGAGTGCCGGCGGGCCGGGGCTGCCTCCCACACCGGCCGCTCCCGTGGCCAGAGGGTTTGGTGGGTGTGGGAGACCCGGAGGGGCCGCTGTGTGAGGCACCGGCTCTTCCTGTCTGGCTCGTGCACAGCAATCTCTCCTTTCTTTCTGGTGTCTGCTGTCTGTGGGGAGCCAGAGCAGGTGGGGAAAGTGACTGTGGGATTTTTTGGCTGATTGTAGCGGACAGAAATTTTTGGAGAGACATTCATCCGCAGCAGTCACTGCTAACGTGTGCCAATGCCGAGTTTCAGCCGAGATCCCGAGCCAGTTTCCCGAGAGCGGGAACGGCGCCTCCCGGAGAATGGGGCCTGTGGGCCCAGTCCCCTAACTGGTCCTCCACCTCCCACTGGTACTCGGTGCGGGGTCCTTGTCCGGCGGAGCCATAGCAACGTGTCTGTGGGAAGTGCACCTCCTTCTGCCCTGCTCTGGGGCCTCAGCGCCCCCGGGAGTCCTGCTGTCCGCTCAGTGCCCCCGGGTCAGCGGGGGGGCAGCACCCAGACCTGGCTCTGAGTCACAGGCGGGGGCTGAGGCTGCCTGTCGGGTAAGCTCCAGGGGCTGAGGCTGCTGCGGGTCAGGGACCGCCTGGAGTGGCACGGGCCGCCCGCAGCGTGCCCCCGGAAACCACCTGCTCCAGCCCCTTCCACATGCAGAGTCCTAGGCCCCGCCTCTGGTCTCTGGGGCCAGAATCTACAGGTGACCCTTGGAGCTGACACTCAGGATGGCTCGTTGGTGCATTCACGGCCGGAACCGCCGGCCCGGCGGAATGGATGGTCGTTTAGCACGGAGGAGGCTCCGTTCGCGAGTGACACACAGAGTGGGTTGAAGAAAACAGGCCGTGTGTGCGGAGCTTGGCAGGGAGGCTGGCGGAGTCTCTGGATGCGCCGGGGGCCTGGGGCCTCTGCTGCTCTCCGTGGAGGTCGGGTGGTCTGACCCGATGACCTTCTCGTCCTGTCCCCGCAGTCATCCAGCATGCTGCGCCCACCCCACGCCCAGGCGCACTGACCATGAGCCTCAACTCCTCCCTGGGCCACTGGAAGGAGCTGAGCAACCGCACGGGGGCGGCCGCCGGTGAAGGGGGCGCCGTGGTCGCCGAGTTCGTCGCCATCGTGGTCATCACCATCTTCGTCTGCCTGGGCAACCTGGTCATCGTGGTCACCTTGTACAAGAAGTCCTACCTCCTCACCCTCAGCAACAAGTTCGTCTTCAGCCTGACGCTCTCCAACTTCCTGCTGTCGGTGCTGGTGCTGCCCTTCGTGGTGACCAGCTCCATCCGGCGGGAATGGATCTTCGGGGTGGTCTGGTGCAACTTCTCCGCCCTCCTGTACCTGCTCATCAGCTCGGCCAGCATGCTCACGCTCGGGGTCATTGCCATCGACCGGTAAGCTGGCCGCAGCGGGAGGACGGAGGGGGTAGGAAGGTGTGCGGAGGGTCACCTGGCGTGGCCAACTGGCCCTGGGGTGTCACGCTGAGTTCCTGGGGAGGCTGTGGGGCCAGGAGAGAAAGCAGAGCTCTGCCTTCGCTTCCGTCTTCCGCCAGAGGACCTCGGGCCTTACCCTGTCTCTCTTGCATGGAGTTTCATCTGTCATTTATTATGTATACCAGGAGCCGATGCACAAAGATTCACGCTAGAATGGGCTTTCCTTTCCCTGGCTGCGGGCACTGCCTTTCCACTCCGGCCCAGCCCCTTTCTGCTCAGGCCTGGAGCTGCCTCTTTCCCTCCAGCCCCACCTGCCCACCTGCCCAGAGGCCCTGAGAGATCGGGGTGGGGCAGAACGCCTGCATCATCGCCATGGAGATGATGCAAGTGTCCCGCCCCCATCACTCTTGGCGCCTGTATATGCAAATTAACCGCTATCTTTGTTGGGTTTATTTGTATATCACTCCTGATTGCCTAGAGACACACAGAACCGGGGAAGAGGCCGTCCGGGAGCACCGAGGGGACGGGCCGTGATGCTGTCAGTGGCTGACAGTCCCCAGTTCCCGTGGGACCGTCAGGGTTTTAGCTGACAAATGGTGGCTGGGCACAGGCCAGGCCCGAGGCCAGGGTCCTGTGGGCTGTCCGCACGGGAGGGCGTGGAGGGGGAAGCAGGCAGTCCTTCACCCCGGAGGGACGCCAGCGCTCAGCCGTGCCAGTCAGAGAAAACTGGAGCCACGGCCGGGCAGGTCCGTGGGGAAAGCCACGCTCAGCATGAGCGACTGTGTCCCGGGTGGCCGCAGGGCAGTTCGTGCTGTAGGGGAGCCTCCTGTGAAAGCCGGGGTCACGTCAAGGTCGCTGGTCTCCTGGCGGGGAGCTGAGCATTGGAGCCCAGACGTGCCTGGCGGCCTCGGCGGCAGGTGACATCCGGAGGCCTGGGCTCCGGTCGGAGCCGGAGTTGTTGGAGAACAGATGGGGGCCTTCGGAAGACAGCTGGGGGTACAGGGAGCTGAGGAACCACCGACTTCGCCTGCGTTCCCCCGCGGGAACCTGCAGCGAGGCCTACATGAGGCTCAAGTTTCAAACAGGAAGTTTCACATCCACAAAACCCGTCTTTTGTGGCAGACATGGAAAGGACAGAGGTGTAGACGGGTGCATTTCCATGTACATGCATTTCCTCCCCCCCCCCCCCCCCCGAAAGCCGAATGGCCGCTGGTGGTGTGGGCACAGGGCAGGGCTGCGGCCTCTGGGGGGCCCCTCGGCGGGCGTGCCCCGGGGGCCCGGGGCAGCTGGGGGAGCTCCCTGTCACGCCGGGACTGGGTCCTGCCCGGACCTTAGTCTGCAGGGATGTCAGCACCGTTTGTCACAGTACGGCTGAAGTCTTGCCGTAAGGCGCTAACACTAACCGCGGCTTGAGAAAAGCCAGAGGCCGTGCGGAGGACGGTGATTAATCGTGATTGTTTTCGCCACAGCGGGCCAGACAGGGTCGGGCAGGGGAGCCAAGAGAGCTGGCGTTCTCCAGGCGGGGCCGCCGCCCTGGGGCCTGAGGCCACAGCCACACGCGCTGCAAAGGGCGGAGCGCAGGAGAAACTAGCCTCGGTTCTTTGGGAACGTGAAGGAAAGTTCCAGAAGTGCCCTGGGTGAACGCCCCTCACATTTCCTTCACCAGGGACACGGGGCCCAGGCCAGTGCCTCCACCGTCCCCGGGCGAGGTGACCACGGAACGGCCTGGCTCGTTCCCAGGATTCCGGCTGCTGCGGTCACGGCAGCTTCACGGGAGCACGAACAGGAGGGCGCCCCGTCCTTGGAAGGAGGGGGAGGAAAAAGGGGGAGCCGTTGGCGGCCAGGCAGAGACAAGCGGGGTCCCCACTGCCCTCCGAAGGGCGGTGGGGTGCAGCGGGCACGCTCCGTCCTCGCACAGATGGGTGGTTCCGGGTCACAGGCGGAGGAACAGAGCTCTGGCGGTGGAGTCAGCTCACCCGGGCCACACAGCCGGCAGACAGCAGAGCCTCCGGGAAGCCGGCACCCCGCTCGGAGGCCTGCTTCCCCTCTGCTGCACGCACGGCCTCAGGGAGAGGCAACCCCGGATGCCAGGGTAACAGATGGCAGTGCCCGGGGCACATGCACGGTTCTGCCCGTGTTTCCGGCCAGGTGTGAGATCGGCAGCCTCCGGCTGACCCGGAGCTGTGTCCCAGGGACTCCAGGAGGTCCTGGTGGATGGGGTGGCTTCACGGGAGATGCGTGAGGCTGTAGCCACCGTCCCTCCTCCAGTCCGGCCTGCGCCAGGCGGCATCTGCGTGGCCGCCCCTCCTGGCGTGCTCTGCCCTCGGGGACTCCTCTCGCAGCCCGCCTCCCCGCCACGCTCTCCACCCGGGAAGCCGCGGTGGGTGCCCGGCTGGTGTTTTCTCTCCGTTGACCCCTCTCTCGCCTCCCGCCCGTTCCAGCTACTACGCTGTCCTGTACCCCATGGTGTACCCCATGAAGATCACGGGGAACCGCGCCGTGATGGCCCTCGTCTACATCTGGCTCCACTCCCTCGTCGGCTGCCTGCCCCCGCTCTTCGGCTGGTCCTCCGTGGAGTTTGACGAGTTCAAGTGGATGTGCGTGGCGGCGTGGCACCGCGAGCCCGGCTACACGGCCTTCTGGCAGATCTGGTGCGCCCTGTTCCCCTTCCTGGTCATGCTCGTGTGCTACGGCTTCATCTTCCGCGTGGCCCGCGTCAAGGCCCGCAAGGTGCACTGCGGCGCCGTGGTGCTGGGGCAGCAGGACGCCCAGGGCTCCGGCCGCAAGAACTCGAGCACGTCCACCTCCTCCTCGGGCAGCCGCAGGCACGCCTTCCAGGGCGCCGTGTACTCCGCCAACCAGTGCAAGGCGCTCGTCACCATCCTGGTGGTGCTCGGCGCCTTCCTGCTCACCTGGGGCCCCTACATGGTGGTCATCGCCGGCGAGGCGCTCTGGGGCGAGGACTGCGTGCCCCCGCGCCTGGAGACCTGGGCCACGTGGCTGAGCTTCAGCAGCGCCGTGTGCCACCCCCTCATCTACGGGCTCTGGAACAAGACGGTGCGCCGGGAGCTACTGGGCATGTGCTTCGGGGACCGGTACTACCGGGAGCCCTTCGTCCAGCGGCAGCGGACCGCCCGGCTCTTCAGCATCTCCAACAGGATCACAGGTGCGGGGGCCGGTGGGGCCGGTGGGGCCGGACGCTCTCCCCGCGCCAGGGCAGCCGCAGGCCGCTCCGGCTGGACGGTGGCCCCGAGGCTCAAAGTACAGGTTTCCTTTGGGGGAGGGGCACCCGGAGGGCCCACTGCGATGCCCAATGCTGCGGCTTTCCTGGGCCGAGCAGCTCATGGCACGGGCGCTGGAGCTCAGAAATCTGCTTCCTGTTCCCTGGCCCGTCCTGGCCTTCAGAGGACAGCTCCCCCTCCTGCCTGAGAGAACACCCCGCACCCAGCACCCCCGCCGCCTTCTCTCCACCAACCCCTCCTCACAGCAGCGGCGCCCTCCTCACCGCTCTTCCTGGCATGTCCTTGGCCTTTCGTCCCAGGTCACTGGGGTCCTAGATTGTCCCTCACAATTCTCCCCCCCCATCGCACCCCCCAACACACACACACACAGAGACACACACAGACACTCACACACAGAGACACACATACAGACACACATACACACACAGCCACACACACAGACACACACAGACACACATACAGAGACAGACACACACAGACACAGAGACGCACACACACAGACACACACAGACACACACAGACACACAGACGTGTGCACAGACACATACACAGTACACACACAGAGACACATACAATAGACACACACACACACAGACACACACACACACAGACGCACACACAGGCACAGACACACAGACGCACACACAGGCACACACTCAGAGACACACACAGGCACACACAGAAACACACAGACACACAGAGGCACACACAGACACACACAGGCTCACACACACAGAGAGACATGCAGACACACACACACACACACACACACACACACACACACACGGAAATGTCCCTGCGAGGCTCCCTCTCCTGGTCAGATGGTGGATTCAGGACAAACAAGCTCTGGACGCCGTCCCGTCCCCTTTGGTGAGACCCACAGGAGCACTCTCGTCAGGGACAGGCCTTGTAAACCTCTTTATTTTAAATAACTTAGGCTTTGGAAGGGCTGGGGCAGCCCAGCCTCCCCCAGAGCGAACATCTTGCCTGACCACAGGGGTCACCGCCCTGACGGTCACACCACCCCCCACAGTCACACCACCCCCCACAGTCACACCACCCCCGACAGTCACATCGCCCCGACGGCGGACATGGCTCCGTTGCCGCCCATTCCCACTCCCGTCTCTTCCCTCCCACGTGGCCATCGGTCGCCCTGTCACCCTCACGTCCTTGTTCTCTCCTCGTCTTCCCTGACATGGACGTCTGTGCAGCTGGTCAGGGGTTGGGAGCAGTCCCTCCGTGCGTGTGCTCAGGATCAGAAGGGGGTTTAGGCTTTTGGCGGGAACACGGGGGTCATGTGTCCCCCTTAGTGATCATGCCTGGGTGGCTCACACAGCAGACGTGTATCTCCTCACGGTTCAGGAGGCTGGGGTCGGGCAGGGCTCGGGTGCGGGCTCTCCTGGCTGTCTCCTCGCCGGGTCCTCTCATGGGGGCAGGGGTGGGAGGGAGCAGGCTCTCTGGTCTCTTCTTATGAGAATCCCAGCCCAACGACCTCATGTGATTGCCTCCCAAAGGCCCCCCTCCAAATGCCATCACACTGGGGTGAGGGCTTCCCGGTGTGAGCTGGGGGGAGAAGGGAGGGTACCGACGCTCACTCCACACACCACAGGAAGGTGGTGCCGCCGGCAGGTTCTCCTCCTCCAGCCGCCGTCTGTCATTAGTGAGTACCACCGGAGGCGCTTTGAGGCAACTGTTCACGTCCTGCGGCTCCTCCCACTGCCCCCCGTTTTCCCGTGCTTTGCGGGGCGTTGCCTCCTGCAGTTCCTACTGTGTTGTCCTGAGGAGAAGCAGCGGGGTTTGGAGGGTCCTGTTTGAGGGGTCCTCACCTGGACGAGCTGAGGGAAGAGGGGTTGGTGGAGAGAGCCCCCAGGCTGCAGCTCCGTCTCCCGCCGGGTGACTTTGGGGGCTCACAGCCTCAGACAGCCTTCCTCTTCCTGAAAAGGAGAGGGTGGAGGGGGGAACTCCTGATGGTCACCAGTGCTCAGCGGCAGCGATGCCGGGAGACCCTTCCCCTGAGGCAGGCGCACACGCCAACACCCCGCTCTGTTCCGGGGCTGATGGAGGGTTACGTCGAGAGAGGAGGGCGTTCTGGGACTCTGACCAAAGGAGAAGCTAAGTCTCCCCGTGCGTCAGCCACTGGAATGCCCACCCAGGACACTTGTGTTTGCAAGATCGTGTTTTCACGTGTGACGCGTGAGCCACGAGCACCTTCAGGGTTTGGTTTTATGTCACTGGTTCACTTATTTGTTCAGATTTAAAAAACAAACAAACACATATTTTATTGATTTTTTACAGAGAGGAAGAGAGAGGAATGGAGAGTTAGAAACATCGATGAGGGAGAATCATCAACCAGCTGCCTCTTGCACACCCCCCATTGGGGATGTGCCCACAACCAAGGTACATGCCCTTGACCAGAATTGAACCTGGGACCTTTCAGTCTGCAGGCCAATGCTCTACCGCTGAGCCAAACCGGTTTTGGCTGTTTGTTCAGATTTTGTAAAATCACTTATCTTCTAGGCAAAAAACCATTTTTTTTAAGAATTTTTTTTTTTTATGAAGAATTGAGGAAGGGAAAAATAAATGAGAAAAGCGAATGGAGGAGGAGAGGGTAGACAGAACGAAAAGGAACGTCCGCTTCTCAGGCCGAGATTCCCCATGCGAGTCACGGTGATTATCCTGGAAGAGCCCGGCGGCTGGGGGAAGGGGCGGCAACACCAGCTGCGGTTGGGTTGGCAAGTCCAAGGAGCTGGCGGTCTCCTCACTGAGGGGAGGCAGTCTTGTGGCAGGACTTCGGTTGAAGAGTGTGTGGGACGGAGTCGTTGGCCGTCTCCAGGACCGGGAGCTGGGGGACCCTATCGCCTCTCCCCTGGGGGTTCCCAGGCCGCGGCCTCAGCCCCAGCACGAGCCTTGGCCACAGCAGGATGCAGTGCCCGCCAGCCCCGCACCCTGGCCCGGCCATGCTGGGAATGGCTTTCTGGTGGGGAAACCCTGGCCTCCACCTCCCCTCTGGCCCCTCTGGCTAAGCGGAGGCTGGTCTAGTGCCCTCTGTGGGCACAACTTGGACCTGCAGGAGGCTCCTCAACCTCTGTCCCAAGCTTGCTTGGGGGGCGCCCCCCCTCCCCTTAGAGAGTGCACCCCTACAATTGTCATCAAGGGCCGAGGACAGTAAGGCCCACCCAGAGCCAGCAGGAAACAGCGCGGGGGCCTGCCTTGCTCTCGTGCCTCCAGCTGCCTGGGCACCGCAGAGCTATAGCCTGCAGGTGAGGACGCGGAGTGACGTCCCGACAGGGCAAGTCCTGGCTTCCCTGGGGAGCCAGGAATCTTATAAACACGTCGTCGTGTCTGCTTCACACACAGAGTTCAGCCACGATGAATGCGTTTTGGTTTTCTCATTCTGCGGCCCCAAGGAGGTGTCAAAGGTTAGGTTCTCCCTGGGGTGTCACCTGCCACTGAGCCACCCAGGTATCTTCTGCTCCTGCAGTGTCATTAGCAGTCCCCCGGGCCCCCCTAGGGATTTGGAGGGTGGCCTGGCCACCGGGGGAGGGCAGCCTATCCAAACGCCGCTCGCCTGGTGCTCCCGGCTCCTGGCACCGGGCATGGTGCCGTCCCAGGCTCTTCTGGGGACAAGGACCGGCTCCCGGGGACTCGGAGGACACGCTGGCTCCTGGGCTGCAGGGAGGGAGGGGCCGCCCTGGAGCCTTGGAATGTTCCCACCTGCTTCCCCCAGTCCCTTTCCTGGTGCCCCCTGTGTCTTCGTTACTTCAAAATGTCCTCACCCGCCACGGCCTCGCGCAGGCACGGTGACTCCCAGCTGCCCGGGCTTCTGCCCGACGCCTGGGGCTCCCGCTTGTGCCTTTAAAGCAGTGTGTCAGAGGGCGGGGTTGGCTCAGGCCAGTAGGTCGGGGTGACGGCACCCGCCCCGGTGGGCAATGCTGGGTGGGGTGGCCGGGCACCTGGCTGCACTGCCCCGACCTTCAGGCGCAGCCGTCCGGTCTGGCTGCAGGGCGGCCCCCGTGGGGAGCCGGGCTGTTCCTGGCTTTCGCCGCGGCCTCAGAGCCGGCGTCCAAACCGCTGTGGCCGCAGCCTCCCCACTTGGCAGTGAGCCGTCCCGCCTCCTTCCCGAGCCGGGCTTCCCGCCGGGGCACAGCCACATTCTGGGTCCAGAGCCTGGAGCCGGTGGTCATGTGGGGTCTCGCCCCAGCGACCACACCAGCCCTGGCAAGAGGGTAACTCCCGGGTGTCATGTCGCGGAAGGCCTAGAGCCCGCCCGCCCGTCCCTCCACCATTGCATGCCGGCCTTGGCTCCAGAGACAGAGGAGAGTGTGTGTGTCACCTGTCCTCTCCGAAAACCAGGCTCAGCCCCGGCCGGTGTGGCTCAGGGCCGGAGGGTTGGCCCATGCACGGAGGGGTTGCAGGTTCGAGTCGCAGTCCAGGGCATGAGCCTGGGCTGCAGGTTCCACCTCCAGCCCCGGTCCGAGCCCGTGCAGGAGGCAACCAGTCAGTGTCTCTCACACATCGATGTTTCTCTCTCTCCCTTCCTCTCTCTGAAAATCAATGGAAAAAATGCCCTCAGGTGAGGATTAAGAAAGGAAGGGAAATCCAGGCTGAAGGCACAGACTGGAGCTCCCTCCTCCTGGGGTTTGTGGAGAGCAGGGTCGCCCAGGCCGGAGATCCTTGTCTTGACACCAGAGCCGGGCTTTGGAGCTCAGGTTTCGTTCCTAAGAGCCCTTTTTGTCGCCTCCCTGGGCACCAGCCTCTTGTCCGTGGATTCATGGATTCCTCAACTTTCAGAGAAAATTAGTACTTTTTAAAAAATATATATATTTTATTGAGATTTTACAGTGAGGAAGGGAGAGAGATAGAGAGCTAGAAACGTCGATCAGAGAGAAACATCGACCAGCTGCCTCCTGCACACCCCCTACCGGGGATGTGCCCGCAACCAAGGTACATGCCCTTGACCGGAATCGAACCTGGGACCTTTCAGTCCGCAGACCGACGCTCTACCACTGAGCCAAACCGGTTTCGGCTGTTTGTTTGTTTTTTAAGCTCCCTGCATTGTCGCCTCTGAGAGCGTTATTCTTCTTTCCTTGTTATCCCTCTCCCCCGTCTCTGTCTTTCTAGCCCTTTGGGCACAGGCCTGGGTCTGGGCCTCCCTTTGTGGCTCATAGGAGGCCTGATGGGAGGCAGGTGTGGCTGGGCCGGTGCACGGTGCCCAGCGCTCGGGGCCCCGGGGCTGTGTGGTGTCCCCCAGGCCAGGCTCGGTGCCTGTCCCCCCCTCTCCGGCTGACACGGGGCCCTCTGCTTCCTGTAGAGACACCTGTCCGGCTCACCCGCCTGTAGAGGCGCCGGGGCCTCCACTTCCTGAGCTCTGGGGGCGCAGGGTGAGAGCCAGCCTCCTCCCACCACCAACCCAGCTCCCTCCCGGGGCACACCCCTTGCCTCACACACACGCCCCCCCTCGCTGACAAGCCTCTGCCCCGCTCTGGGGGGAAACCTTTTTAAAAAGCCCTTCTCGGTATCCAGGTGGTATTTCAGGAGGTAACGTACCCCCACGTTCATTCCATGTTTAACCGGGAAGTCTCCGGGATGGTTCACCTCCCGTTTCCCCTCCCGCCGGCCCGTGGTCTGGGTTGCCACGGGAGTGCCCTCTGGGACCACCCGCTATGTCACAATCAGAGTGCCCGGGCGGCCAGGGCACAGTGGGGAGGCAGCAGCCAGGCGTCCTGTCTGTCCATGGCTTGAGAGCTGGCTTGCAGGGCGGACCGAGGGGACAGGAGAGCGGGAGGTGAGGCGGAGGGGGCTGCGATGGGAGGTCCGGGCCGCGGGAGCCACGGGGTTTGTGCCGTCAGCACCGACTTTGTCTTTCAGACCTGGGCCTGTCCCCACACCTCACGGCGCTCATGGCCGGCGGACAGCCCCTGGGGCACAGCAGCAGCACGGGGGACACCGGCTTCAGCTGCTCCCAGGACTCAGGTAAGCCTCGGCCGCGCGCCTCCCCGTGTCTCCCACGCGTGCGGCACTGGTGGACGCATCTCTCCTGTGCCGGTGGGAGGAGGGGAGGGGGGGAGGGCGGGCGGGGGCAGAGGCAGGGCTCCCAGCGGTGCTTTAGCTCAGCAGAGCCCTGGGCCTCAGCCTCCTCCTCTCTGAAGCGGGTCTCACCGGCCTGTGAGGCTGCGAGGCTGCAAGTGGGGCGGCCTGGTGTCGGTCCCTAACCTTTGTCCCCATCTGTGAATGAGGGACGGCAGCACCGACGGGGCAGATACCCTGTCTTGCCACCACCGGTACATGCCCCGCGCCCCTGTCCCCGAAAGAGGCGCATTGCCACTGTTAGGTTTGAAAGGAAACAGGAAACAGAACAACAGGGAGTTTTAAAGAGAGTTTATTCCCCGGTAATGGGCGGGAGCCATCACCGAGGTAGAGAGATCAGAATTAGGGGGAGAGGGGACAGGAAATCGGACCCAACCGGGCTAATGGAGGTCGCCTCCAAAAAGCGCACGTGTCTTGCCTGGGGTCCCTCTTAAAGGACGGAAAGGGAGGGGGTTGGGCCCAGGGTGGAACAGGAAGGGATGGGCCCCAAGGGCACTCTGGCCCGTGCTAATTGGTGGCTCACTGTCTTGGAGATGTCCCTGTGGCAGGTGCCAGTCATGTGTTAAACTCCGCCCACCAGTTTGGGAGGGGGAGAACCTTTCAGCCACCACAGGTCCCCGTCTTCCCGGGGCTGTGCACCCCCGGGGGCTGTGCACCCCCGGGCCGGGCCGTTCGGGGCTCTCCTGCTGCTGGTGGGGAGCGCGTGCACATCTGTGCTGCCAGGCGTGTTCCTGGGCTCTCACAAGGCCCTGGGGTGAGGGCAGAGGGCAGAGGCTGGCAGTGGCCCCCCAGCCCGTGGCTCCCCGCGGCTGGAGAAGCACCGGGATCTCTAGCCCAGGGCTCTGGCCTGCAGGGCGCCGGCCGGGCGCTGGATGGAGCAGCAGCGGGCTCCGTGCTGCTGTCGCCGCTGCGGCAGCTGAAGATCTGCCTGACCCGGGCTTCCGCTCCTGAGCCCGGGCCGGGGGCTCCGGGGCGGCACGGCAGGCACTGAGGCCGGCCTTCTGTCGCAGGACCTGCCCTGAGCACGTTCCCCCCCTGACAGCCCAGAGGGAGGGCCCCTGGCCACACCATCCCCGCAGCCCCGGGCTCTGGTGTGATTTGGAGGAAGGGAGGTCTCTGCCCCTTTTCAGACAACCAGCAGAGGTCCCGAGACTCTGTGACATTCGCTCGTTCAACAAACACTTGCCAAGCCCCTGCTTCGGCCAGACTCTGTACTGGGCTCCGGAGAGCCGAGGGAGCCACCCTCCTGGTGGGGAGACAGGCGGCCGTGCACTGTGAATGAGTGAGTTAGTTGTGAGTTAGTTGTGTGGTGTGGGAACCATGCCTCGATAACCCCGCTGCCAGAAGATGGGACAGGCTTCTGGTCAAGATGGCAGAGTAGGCGGACACTCTCCTACCTCCTCCCACAGCCACACGAAAATTACAGCTAAAGTATTAAAAAAAAAAAATGACAACTAAAGTCTAGAGCAGCCGTCACTGAGAACCAGCTGAAGACGAGCCGAACAGAACTCCTGGATCTAAGGATGCACAGAAGAAGGCACAATGGGGCGCGTAGGAGGGGCGGAGATGTGGACCCGGCAGGTCCCACACCCACGCGCCGTGGTTAAGAACCAGGAGGCATATCTCCACGGCAGAGGGCCACTGAGGCAGGAGGGCTCTCAGCCCCATGCTGGCTCCCAGCTCGGGGCGCTGAACCAGGAAGAGGAGTCCCCACAGTGTCCGGCTGTGGCCATCACCAGGGACTCCATGGTGACGGGGAAGGCGGCTGAGACCACGAATGTTTGCTCTGAGCTCCAGCCAAGGGAGGCCGTTCCGAGGGCCCCGGGGACACAGCAGAGAAACGCAGGGGTCTGGTTTCTGGGTGAGGTCTGGAGGGGCAGCTCTCTTGGGACAAACATGCCAGCAGGTGCCACTGTTCCTTTGCTGAGCCCTCACCCACCCAGCCTGCAGGCAGGGGCACCAAGTCTGAGTCTCCATCAGCCTGGCTCACACCCCTCGCCACCCCCAGCGGACGCCCTGAGACCCACCCCACACACTAAACCTCTGTCAGTGGCTGTTCCTCACAAGCAGCCAGGCTCTGCCCATGCTGCAGACTTTCCTGAAATCTCTCAATGGTCCACCCCCCCCCCACCGCCCCACCCCCCACCAAGCAGCATCTGGCCACTGCATGCCCCGTGCCTCTGGCCAGGGGCCCCGAGCCCCGCAGGAGAGGCAGCCGGCCTGTTTGCAGGAGAGCCTCTCTCGGTAGCTGCCAGCTGCAGGTCACGTTGTAGCTCCTACACGGCGGCCCAGGCCCGGCACAGACAGGGCCAACCTTGGCCTGCTCTGGAGTCCCTCCCACGCGGCCTCGGAATCAGCACACCCTGTGGTCAGCTGTGGACCACACCAGAGCACCACCCAACCACTTCCACAGATGAGCTCCCAAAAGGGTGGACTCAGCTGGGACCACAGTCCCACAAAGTAAATCCAGCTCCATGGGGTCAGTCCTGCACAGTAGCTCATGCGCTGTAGTCATGTGGTCAGCCAGCCCCAGGCCAGTCCCACCCACGAACATGCCAACAGCAGTCAAGGCCCAACTACCACCCGAGGGTATGCACAGCCTACTCGAGAGACACCCCTGAGCACCTGGCTCAGGTGACCAATGAGGCCACTCAGGGCACCCACTATGTGAGGTTATCCTGCAAACTGGGAGATAAAGCAGCCTTAGCTAATATATAGAAACAAACACAGGGAGGCAGCCAAAATAGGAGGACAAAGGAACATGTCCCCCCAATACAGGGCAAAACTCCAGAAAAGGAATGAAATTAAATGGAGGCAAAAAAAAATCTCCCAGGTACAGACTTCAAAACACTGGTTAAAAGGATGCTCAGTAGTTCAGGGGAAGATTACTAGATGAACTCAGTGGGAACTCTTAACAAAGATATAGAAAAACATAGAAAAGAACCAGCCAGCCAGAAATTGGTGGCATTTTTAAACACCAATAATCTCTCAAAAAGAGAAACTAAAAAAAAACCCCAATCTCATGCAAGAAAAAAAATTAAGATACTTAGGAATAAACTTAACTAAGGAGGTTAAAGACCCATACTTGGAAAACTACAGGATATTGCAAAAAGAGACAGAAAAAGATATACACAAGTGTGTGGGATCCCTTAACACGACCTGTGTGGTTCAGGGCCCACTCAGTCCTGTTTCTGGAGGGGGCCGCACACTAAAATGAAGAGACTAGAAAAGAGTTAATTTGGGGAAATGGGAGGCCAGGCGGGAGTCCACCTCTAGTGGGAAGACTACTGCTGGGCTCAGGCCTTGCTAGCCCTTTTATTGAGGCTCTGGGATACACCCATTACCCTTAAGCAGCTTTGGGAAACACCCATAGCCCTTAGGCAGGTAATAAGTGGATTATCATATCAGTAAGGATTTACATGATTACAAGATAGGGAAGTTGCCTCAGTTACCATTGTCTCAATTAGGTAGGGAGTGGTTGTCTCTGACCTTTCATAGCTTCAAGGTTGACCAGCCTCTTTCAATTAGTGAGACAATGATTGGTTTCCAGCAAAATTGGAAGAATATACCGTGTTCTTGGATTGGTAGCATTAACATCAATAAAATAGCCATACTACTCAAAACAATCTGTAGATTCAATGCAGTTCCTATAAAATGCCAATGGCTTATTTCACAAATCTAAAACAAACACTCCAAAAATTTTATGGACCAAAAAAGATCCTGAATAGCTGCAGCAATCTGGAGAAAGAACAACAAAGGTGGAGGGATCACAATACCAGATATCAAGTCATATTACAAAGCCACCATAATCAAAACAGCCTGGTACTGGCACAAGAACAGGCATATCGATCAATGGGACAGAACAAGGAACCCAAAAATTGACCCAAGCCATATGCTCTATTAGTATTTGACAGTGGAGACAAGAGCATACCATGGAGTAAATACAGTATCTTTAATAAATGGTGTTGGGAAAATTGAACAGGTGCATGCAAAAAGAAAAAGAAAAAGAAAGAAAGAAAGGAAGGAAGGAAGGAAGGAAGGAAGGAAGGAAGGAAGAAAGAAACTAGACCACCAATTTACACTGTACACCAGGATAAATTCAAAATGGGTAATGGACTTGACTTAATGTAAATTGTGAAATCATAAAAATCCTAGAAGGAAATATAGACAGCAAATTATCAGACATCTCACATAGAATTTTCAGATTCATCACCTAGGGTAAGAGAAACAAAGAACAAAATAAATGGGACTATACCAAACTAAAAATTTTCTGTACAGCAAAGGAAACCAGCATCAACATGAAAAGGGAACCCACTGTACAGGGGAACATATTTTGCCAATGATACATCTGATAAGGGGTTAATTTCCAAAATATAAAGTACTCATACAACTCAACAAAAGGAGCACAAACAATCCAATTAAAACAATGGGCAGAAGACTTGAATAAACAATTTCCCAAAGAGGGCGTACAAATGGCCAAGAGACTTATGAAAAAGTGCTCAGTGTCACTAATCATGAGAGAAATGCAAATTAAGACCACAATGAGACATCACCTCACACCTACCAGAATGACTGTCAACAACAAACAGATGCTGGGAGCACTCGGAGAGAAGGGAACCCTCGTGCACTGCTGGTGGGGCTGCAGACTGGTGCAGCCACTATGCCAAACAGTGTGGAGTTTCCTCAAAAAATTAAAAAAAAAGGAACTGCCATTTAACCCAGTGATCCCCCTTTATCCTAAGAAGTCTGAAACACCAATCAGAAAGAAAATATATACCCCTATCTTCATAGCAGCATTATTTACAATAGCTAAGATCTGGAAACAGCCCAGGTGCCCATCAGTAGATGGGCAGATAAAAATCTGTGGCACATTTGCACAATGGAATACTATGCAGCAGTAAAAAAGAAGGATCTGTTACCCTTTGAGACAGCATGGAATGACCCAGAAAGTATTATGCTAGATAAAATAAGCCAGCCAGAGAGAGACAAGTATCATGTGATATCACATGTGGAATCAAGAGAACAAAATAAACTGGTGAACAGAATAGAACCAGAGATATGAAAGCATGCAACATACTGATATATTTCAGAGGGAAGGGTGGAAGAGATTAACCGAAGAACATATATGCATATATGCATGACCCATGGACACAGACAATAGGGCGGTGAAGGTCTGTGGAGGAGGAGGGTGCAAGGTGGAGGGGTCAATAAAGGAAAAAGGGGACATTTGCAATACTTTCAACAATAAAGATTTTTTTTAAAAAAGAATCAGTCAAAAATGAAGAATAGCGGAAATGAAGAATACATTAGAGGGAATAACACCAGATTAGATGAAGCAAAGGATTGAATTAGTGATTTGGATGACAAGGTAGCAGAAAACACCTCAGAATAGCAAAAAAATAATTTATTATTTTTTAACTAACCAATTATTTTTAAATACATTTTTAATTGATTTCAGAGAGGAAGGGAGAGGGAGAGATAGAAACATCAATGATGAGAGAGAAACATTGATCAGCTGCCTCCCTCCTGCCCCCTACTGGGGATGAGCTCATAATAGCAGGCTTGTGCTCTGACCAGGAATTGAACTGTGATTTCCTGGTTCATAGGTTGATGCACAACCTCTGATCCACACTGCCAGGCAAATAACTTTTTAAAAAGGAAAATTTAAGGGACCTCAAGAACAACATCAAGTGTAACAACATTTGCATCATAAAGGCACTAAAAGAAGAGAGACATCTGATCAAGGAATTGAAAACCTATTTGATGAAATAATGACTGAAAACTCCTTAACTTGGTGAAGGAAATTGACATATAAGTCCATGAAGTGCCAAGAGTCCCAAACAAGATGAACCCAAAGAGGCCCACACCAAGACATATCATAATTAAAATGGCAAAGGTTAAAAACAAAGAACCTTAAAAGCAGTAAGAGAAAAGCAGTTAGTTACCTACAAGGGACCTCCCATAAGATTGTCAGATGGTTTCTCAACAGAAACACTACAGGCCAGAGGGAGTGGCATGAGAAATTTTCAAAGTGATAAAAAACAAGGACCTACAACCAAGATTATTCTACCCAGCAAAGCTATCTCATTTAGGATTGAAAGTCAGATAAAGAGCTTCACAGACAAGAAAAGCTAAAGGAATCCATTACTATCAAACCAATATTATAAGAAATAATAAGAGGACTTCTTTAAGCAAAAGAAGAAAAAAGATGAAAACATGAATAATAAAATAACTATATTATCAATAATTACTTTAAATGTAAACGCATTACACAGTCTACAAGAATAAAATCAAAATGGATTAAAGGCTTAAATGTAAGGCCTGAAACCATAAAACTAGAAGAAAAATAGGCAGTAAAAACTTTAACATTGCTTATAGTAATATCTTTGTATATTTCTCCTCTAGCAAGGGAAAGAAAATAAATAAATAAGACTACATAAAATTAAAAAGGTTTTGCACAGCCTAGCTAATGGGGAAAATATTCAGCAATGATACATCTGATAAGGGGTTAATCAGTCAAATATATAAGGAACTCATATAACTTACCAAAAAATAACAACTAAAAAAAAAAAAAAAAAGATCCAATGAAACACTGGGCAGAGGACCTGAATAGATATTTCTCCAAAGAGGACATACAGATGACCAACAGACACATGGGAAGATGCTTAACATACTAATCATCAGAGAAATGCCAATTTTAACCCTGATGAGGTGTCACCTCACACTTGTCAGAATTGGTAGCATCAATAAATCAACAGACAAGTGTTGGGGAGGATGTGGAGAAAAAATCCTTATGCACTCTTCCTGGGATTATAAATTGTTGCAGCCACTATGGAAAATAGTATGGAGGTTTCTCAAAGACTAAAAGTAGAACTACCATATGAACCAGCAATTCCACTTCTGAGTATATATATTTAAAAAAAAAACACACACACACACAACCAAAAACATTAACTTGAAAATATATATGCACCCCCATTTTCATTGAAGCATTATTTACAATTGCCAAGATAAGGGCACACCCTACGTATCCATTGATAGGAGATTGGATAAAGAAGATGTGGTACATGTATACAATGGAATATTACTCAGCCAAAGAAGAGAACGAAATCTTATCCTTTGTGACAACACGGATGGTCCTAGAGGGGATTGTGCTAAGTGAAATCATTCAGACAGAGGAAAACAAATACCATATCATTTCACCTCTATGGGATCTAAAAAAACAACCAACCAAAGGAAAAACAGACTCATAGGGACAGAGGACAAACTGGTGGTTTCTAGATGGGAGGGGTTTGGACTGGCTGAAAAAGGTGAGGAGATTAAGAAGTACAAATTGGCAGCCATAGCAGTAGTGGGAGCTGTGGTGTGCAGCAAGAGGACATTCTATATACGGCGTTTCCCCAAAAATAAGACATCCTCCGAAAATAAGACCTACTTACAGGTTTCCTTCTGAGCGAAATATAAGGCATCCCTCCCCCCCCGAAAATAAGGCCCCCAGGCTCTGTCTCAGAATGAAAATTAATTTACCATAAACTGGTCACTAGGGCCGCCCTGACTGGCGTCTAGCAACCAGTGACCTTATGCGGAGTCCTGACGTCACTGCTGTGTGAATGGAGAGAAATCAGCGTGGAAACTTTGTGAAACCTAAACTGCAAGAAGTTGTGACTTGGGTGAAGAATTCATGGGAGAAAATGACAGTTGCATTGCAAATACACTGCGAGCAGGCTACCTTGACAAGAAGTACTCATTTAAAGACAGTGCTATTGCTAAACATGAGAGGTTTGGTCCACTGATTCTGAAAGAAATGGAGTCACAAGAAATTCACCAGGAAATTCAGGAATTGGATTGTTATGATGATGTTCCAGAAGATGATGACATGATTGTCATTGAATAAATGAGTAAATTCTTGATACTGTAGGATTCACAGTTTGTCTGGTTTGTGTTGACAACTACCGTACTACCATACCCTATACAGGTCATAAATTTCCTTTATTTTCACTTAACAATAAGTGTGTACCGTATTCTTCACGGAAACATAAGACATCCCCTGAAAATAAGACCTAGCGCATCTTTGGGAGCAAAAATTAATATAAGACACTGTCTTATTTTCTGGGAAACAGGGTAATAAAAGCCTAATATGCGAATAGACCCAACAGTGGGACGACTGGGCCTGTGATGCGCACTGACCACTAGGGGGCAGACGCTCGGTGCAGGGGCTAACCCTGGTGGTCAGTGCGCTCCTACAGAGGAAACGCCGCCCTCAGCCGGAGCCAGGCTCAAGGATGGCGAGTGCAGCCGCCGTGGTCAGAGCCTCTCCCGCCTTGTCTGACGGCCAGCTTAGAGCGGGCCAGAGCCAGCAGCTGGACATCCCAGAGGGGTCCCAGGCTGCGAGGGGGCCAGGTTGGGCTGAGAGACCCCCCGAACCCCCCCACCCCCCGCCCCAGTGCACCGGGCCGCTAGTAGTCAGAAACACTGCAGTAACTGTGTGGGGACAGGTGGGTGCGAGACTTATTGTAAGTTACGTAAGTGCATGCCGACTGTGTCCTAACACCTAAAACTAATAGAACGTTGAGTGTACACTGGAACTGGAAAATAAAACGTGTTTTTTAAATGTCCACTTAGTGCAATGTATTTTAACCACAACGCTGTTTACTGCCTATTTTTCTTCTAGTTTTATGGTTTCAGGCCTTACATTTAAGCTTTGGGTCCATTTTTGAGTTTGTTCTTGTAGATTGTGTAACCCATTTGCACTTGAAGTAATTATGGATAGAAATTCAGACTATATGAGGAATCACTCAGAACAGAAAGCTCTCTTACCAGGGTGGTCTCTCCCACGCCCCCCTCCCCGAGTGCAGGTCCGGCCCCCCGGACACTGAGCGTGCCCGCTGTGCCCAGAGCGTGCCCGCTGAGCCCAGAGCACCAGCTCTGCCCCGCACTGCTGTATCGCACGTGCTGGAAGAGGCCAGTGGCTGGCTGCCGACTCCCTGGAATGGGATGGCTCCGTGTTCGCTTCTCGGGCACATGCTGCGGGGCAGCCCTCGCCCGGGATTGTGGGCTGGGATAACCGGGGGAGAGGGATGCAGGGGGGTGAAAGGGGGCGGGTGGGCGGGCGAGGAGGAGGCGCGAGGACGGGACGGCCGGGTCCACGTGCGCAACCTGCCCCGTGGGTCTCAGGGACGGACGTGATGCTGCTGGAAGACTTCGCCTCTGAGGACCAGCCGCCCCTGCACTCCGCCTACCCTCCCAAGAGGAGGAGCTCGGTGACCTTCGAGGACGAGGTGGAACAGATGAAAGGTCGGTTTCCGTGCCGGACGGGGAAGGGGAATGGTCTTCGGAAAGTTCCTGGCTCGTCCCCGTCCCCGCCCCAGCACACCAGGCCCCCCACTTTCCCCCTCCCTTCCCCCTGCCCCGTGACACCCCAACCCTGCGGTCTCCTTCGAGTCCTTGGGCGTCTCAGCCGCTGGATCTGGAAGCTTCTAAGCTGGGCAAACGGGGGCTGTGAACTCTCCCTAGACACCCAGTGCTCACGCCGACTCCGTCCCCCCGGTGAGCGCAGGGGGGCAGGCCCACGGCCCCTCCACGCTCCCCCCCCCCCCCCCCCGAGAGCGGGGTAGAAGTCGCCTGCCCCAGAGCATGTGAGGAGTGGGGGTGCTTGTTCCCGCGAGTGTCAGGAGGAGAGTAGGCAGCGAGGTTCACAGTGAGAAGGCTTGGGGGCGAGGAAGACCCACATCCCTCCCTCTTCTCCTATTAGTTGTCGGGTCCTGTCCTGGGTGGGGCGCCGGAACCGAGGTATCCTGCCGACCCCGAGGCCGTCCTGACGGGGGAGTCTGAGCCAGTTCAGAGCTGAGGCGTCCCTCCCGGCTCAGCACTCAGCTCGTGGGAGTTTAGAGCCACGGACACCACACACCCAGGGAGCCAGCGGCCAAAGAGCTCCTCCGGAGAGGCGAAACGTGAACGTGGTTAATGGGAAACAGTGAGCAGCCTTTCCTGCGAGCCGGACCGCGGCCAGGCCGCTGGGGAGAACGGGTTAGCACAGAAACCCCGTGGGGTCCGAGGTGCCCGGGACCCTCTCGGCAGAGGAGACCCCGAGGTTAGGCTGACTCCTGAGACTTCCCAGGCCCTGGGAGGGACCCCGACTTGGAAACCAGCGCCCCACCCCCGTGGGTCTGGCCCCTTGCTCACCTTGTTCTGTCTTCCCTCAGAAGCTGCCAAGAACTCCATCCTCCACGTGAAAGCCGACGTGCACACATCTTTGGACAGTTACGCGGACAGCCTGGCCAAAGCCATCGAGGCGGAAGCCAAAATCAACCTGTTTGGGGCGGAGGCACTGCCCGGGGTCTTGATGATGGCGCGGACCATCCCGGGGGCTGGCTTCGGGGCCAGCGGAGGCGGCCGAGCCCTCGGGAGCCAGAGGCTCCAGCTGCAGAGCATCGAGGAGGGGAGCATTCCAGCCGCGGAACAGAAATGAGGGCCTCGGGCTGGCCTGTGCCCCGGACCGATGCCCTCAGCCCTGGGAAGGGGGGTAGGAACGGCATCTGGGGGTGCGGCCACGGGAAGAAAACACCGAGAACCGCGTCCACGCCAGGAGCCCCGTGTCTGTGCCAGCCCGCCCGAGGGCCTCTCCTAGATCCCCCCGATGGGGCAGAGGCATCAAAAGCTCGAAGGAAAGCAGGCGGAGGTGTGGCTGTTTCTTTCTGGGAAGTGGGCGGGCACAGGTGGGGCCCAGAGACAGGCTGGGGGGGACCACGGGCCGCTCCTGTTCTTTGTTCACATCTGCTACTCACTGTCCCCCGGGGAGGATCAGGAGGGGCTCTTCCAGTGCCCTGGGGGGAGGTACCCCGGCCTTCTGCAGGGTTGAAGCAGGCCGCGTGGGGTCCCCCGAGGAGAACCTAGGAGCAGGGCCCCCCGCAGTTCCCAGGCCTCAGTGCTGGTTACGGCCTGGCCTCGGTGGAGCCACCTGCTGGTGTCACGGGGCAGCCCCGGGCCACGCCCCTCCTCACTGGTTCTTTGCTGTTTGGAAAGAAGGGAGAGAGAAACCACTATGACAGACAGGGGGGAGGAGCCGGTGGCAGAGGCTTCATTCCCAAGAATTAAAAAGAAAACTGTTTGGCCTGGACCGTGGTCGGCAAACTGCGGCTCGCGAGCCACACACAGCTCTTTGGCCCCTTGAGTGGGTGGCTCTTCCACAAAATACCACGGCCTGGGCGAGTCTGTTTTGAAGAGGTGGCGTTAGAAGTTTAAGTTTAAAAAAATTGGGCTCTCCAAAGGAATTTCAATCGTCGTACCGTTGATACGTGGCCCTGTGGACTGGTGAGTTTGCCGACCACTGGGCTCGGACATGCCTGGATGGCCGTGGAGCCCACAGCGGGGGAGACACGGTCGCTGGAGGAACTCCCTCCAGAGGAAACCTCCTCTGGGGGCTCCGCACTCCAGTGCGAAGCGTGATTGGCAGGAGATGAGGCGGAACAGAAAGCGCGGGCCTGACCAGCACTGCACGCCGCCGGCCACCTCTTCCTCGCCTCACCTCCGCGTCCTCGCTCTGTCTGTGCGGCCGTCCTAGCTCTGTGTGTGCGGCTGTCCTAGCTCTGTCTGTGCGGCCGTCCTAGCTCTGTGTGTGCGGCCGTCCTAGCTCTGTCTGTGCGGCTGTCCTAGCTCTGTCTGTGTGGCTGTCCTAGCTCTGTCTGTGCGGCTGTCCTAGCTCTGTCTGTGCGGCTGTCCTAGCTCTGTCTGTGCGGCTGTCCTAGCTCTGTCTGTGCGGCTGTCCTAGCTCTGTCTGTGTGGCTGTCCTAGCACTGTCTGTGCGGCCGGCTGTCCTAGCTCTGTCTGTGTGGCTGTCCTAGCTCTGTCTGTGCGGCTGTCCTAGCTCTGTCTGTGCGGCTGTCCTAGCTCTGTCTGTGTGGCTGTCCTAGCTCTGTCTGTGCGGCCGGCTGTCCTAGCTCTGTCTGTGCGGCTGTCCTAGCTCTGTCTGTGCGGCTGTCCTAGCTCTGTCTGTGTGGCTGTCCTAGCTCTGTCTGTGCGGCTGTCCTAGCTCTGTCTGTGCGGCTGTCCTAGCTCTGTCTGTGTGGCTGTCCTAGCTCTGTCTGTGCGGCCGGCTGTCCTAGCTCTGTCTGTGCGGCTGGCCTAGCACTGTCTGTGCGGCTGTCCTAGCTCTGTCTGTGTGGTCCTAGCTCTGTCTGTGCGGCTGTCCTAGCTCTGTCTGTGTGGCTGTCCTAGCTCTGTCTGTGTGGCTGTCCTAGCTCTGTCTGTGCGGCTGTCCTAGCTCTGTCTGTGCGGCCAGCCGGGGGCGGGGATGAGGGAGTGAGCAGTCAGACTGAACGGTCTCCGGGACCGGTCCAGCTGCCATCTCTGAAGTTCTGTAAGTTAGAGACGGGAAAGGAGAAGGGACCCATGGGCCCAGGTTGGCACGGCTTCTGAGTGACTGCGGACAGCCTGCAGGCCCGGCGTGAGGCTCCCGGCTTGTCCGCTCAGAATGCCGCCTGCCTGCACGGGGCCCGCGTGGAGGAGAGGTGCCTCCTCGGAGGAGGGGGAGTGGGTTTGCAGTGTAGACACCAGTGGTTGGCTGGTCCTCAGTCTGCAGTTTGCAGAGGCCTTTGCGAGGCCTGGGGGCTCGTACCTTCGCGGCGATCAGCTTGTGGATAAGGACGCGTGGCCGGCCGGCCGGCTGTATTCTGGGCGGGAGGGCAGGGGCAGGGTGGCCTCGGCTGCGGGTTCTGCTAAGGAGACGGGCCAGTTGGGCCACTCCCACTCCTCGGCCTTCCTCAGTCGGCGCTTTACTCTTACACCTTCCTAGCTCTTGTCGCTGTAAAGGGGCCGTATTCCTGGCAGCTGGCATGCCCAGAGGTGGGGCAGGGCGATGGCCAGCACCGCTTCGTTGGGGTGACCTAGGGCGCTCCTGGTGAGGCCCGAGTGCAGCACCCTCCTTGTCTGGGAGCCGGGGTTGGAGTGCGCGCCCCTGGGCAGCACTGGGCCAGGCTGTAGGGAGTCCTGAGACCCCAACCCCGCACTGGCTGGCTGAGGACTGGCTGGGATTTACTAGGATTAAATCTAAACTAGATTTAATCTAGAAATGCCACGCTTCATGGAAGGACTCACTGTTTCCTTTCCCCCCCCTGAGGAACATTTGTTTATTCATCTTCCGGGCCCTGCACGGCACCTGTGCAGAGCACCACGCTGGGCCTGTGAGCAGTCGCCTGGACGTGTTTGCACGCGCGTTTGGGGACAGACCTGGGGGATGCGGATGCTGATAAATGGCCACGTTGAGTAATTGTTACGGAGAGAACTGTGGGCTCCAGAGGGAGGTGACTGCTTCCACGTAGCTCCGTGGGGGTGGCAGTTGAGCCAAGCCTTGCAGGATGTCTGGCAGCTAGAACCATATTTTGCATAATCGAGAATTCAAAGTTGCCGATGAAGCCCGGGAGAAACAGAAAGGGAGGGGGAGGGGGAGGGAGGAGGTGGAGGAGGTGGGTGGGCGGAGTGGGGAGTCCCATACATTCTGAAGCTCCCAAGAGGCATTTCTGAGGACGCCTGCCCTTAGTGCGGCTGGAACCCAGGCCATAGCTTTATACTCTGTGCAGGGCTGCACGCACAGTGGCAGGTGGCACTTTTGGCTACTTGTCCACACCTCTGTCCTTGGTTTGACAGGACCGAGTTTAGGGCTGTTGCCATCTCTGCTTCTTGCATTGAGATCGCCACTGATGGTGCCCATGCTGTGCCTGCCCAGATTCCGGGCTTGGGGCTCTTGTGACCTATGACCCAGAGGCACTGGGAGGGATCCCCACATTCCAGCACTGGGCTCCCTGGCATGGGAAGACTGGAGTTCAGCAACTTAGCCACGAGGTGGCAGCAGTGGGGAGCGCTAGGGAAACACCTGAAGGCATGCCTCAGCAGAGCTCTGGCTTTGGACCATATCTCCACCTTGATCCTCGGCCTTGGAAGGACCACCCAGCTTGCTCACACGTGTGACCCTTTTTGGGGCAGCAGGTTCTGCCCCTGCTCTGCTATGAGATCTTCAGCAACTGCCGTGAGGCAGGGCTGAGGACCAACATCAGGGCCAGTGGTGCTGATGTGCTGTCATCCCAGGAGCTGCTGCGACCTCTGTCTACACCAGAGCGGCCAGTGAGACTGATCAGTATTTACAGTCGGCCAGGAAGGGGGGCAGGAGGGAGGAAGCCTGCTCCAGATAGAGATCGTAGCCTGTTAGGTTTCACTGCAGGAATACGTTCCCTCCGGACTCACTGGGACACCTGCACTTGAGGCGTGTGTCTGGACAGAGCCCAGGATACCCCGGTGTCCAGCTCTGCCCCCCGTCCTGTCTGGGAGGACCTGATGGGCGTGGCTATGAGGGTGGCCGGAGCTGAGCACCTCCTGTGTGCCTGGCGGCGGCGAATTCGGTGCCTGTTGTGCAGCTTCTGTTAGGCACTGGAGGGCTCTCATTCCGCGCCCGTGTCCGCAGCTCCATGGGAACAGTGCAGACTTGGCTGAGCTCCGGACTCAGACCCCCGCGGCTGCTGGTAGTTGGGTGTTCTTGGGCCAGTTCATTTTTCTGCACCGGTTTTCCCATCTGTGAGTTCCAGCACCTGTTTCTTGTGGGGATGTAGAAAGCAGGCCCTCCACGTACCCCACGTGAGACGCAGTGGTGCCGGGCCACTGGGGTCTCGTCTGTAACTGGGTGGGTGTCCTCTTGTCTCGTAGGGCCTCTAAGGAGCTGTTCTAGGTCAGAGGCGTCGAGGCTTCCGCTGAGCAGCACAAAAGGACGTGGGATTGAGGGATGTGGCGAGGAAGGGGAGGGAGAGGAGGGGGAAGGTGTGGCGTTGGGAGCTGCAGAGGTCTGAGGGGCACACCGTGTGTGTCCAAGGTGATGGCCCGGGCCTGGTGTGGACCCTGTCATGGCACCAGCTCGGCTTCCCAGCCCAGGAAGATGCCCCGGAGACTTGACCGCCCCTGCAGGACGGAGTGCGTGGCGGTGTTCGGATCTTGGGTTCAGATTCTCCTATCCTCCCCCCCGAGGAAGTCAGTGCAGGGACCCGAGCCCATGCTGCTACCCCAGTGCGTGCAGCACCCCAAGGTGAACCACGAGGGGCTGGAGGAAAACCACCATGTCCACCTGGGGCCAAGGAAAATGCCTGAGAATCACGTATTGACAAGAGGAGGCAGAGTGGACACTCCTCCTGGGTTGGGGACAGACAGAATCCAGGGGGACCTAGAGAGTGAAGAAGCGCCCAAGGTCTCGAGGTGCATGTCACCAGCGTGGGGGCCCAGGGCTGGGTCTTGGCCACGTGACGGGGGAAGGAGCCGGCGGTGCAGCTCGAGGATGGGGGACAGTGAAGTCGTTGCCAGAAGCAGGCCAACGGGCTTCCCTGTGCAGAAAGGGCTGGGGACTGAGTGCCGGGAGCCTGGAGCCCCCGCTTGCCGGCCCGCAAAACCCCAGACCGGGCCACGCGCTTGGACTCCCCGGAAAGATCCAAAGCACAGAGCCGCCCTCTGCAGACCGGCATGCACCACTTCGCTCAGCGTTCCTGGGGACATCACAGGGCTGTTCATTCCCCCAGGGAGCTCCTTCCTGAGCCGCAGTAATAGCTTGGAATTCGAGGCCACTTGCTGTTCCTTTTGACACCACCATTTTGCAGTGTCACCAATCACAGCAAGTCACCCCTCCCAGGGGCAAGGACAGCCCCGGGACTGGGCCGGGCAGGCAGGGCTCCCCAGGGCAGTGGGAGGAGCCTGTGGAGGGGAGGCCTGGGCTGTTCTGGTGATGGGACCAGGATGCAAACGGGGTTAAACACCAACCTTCACACAAAACGATGACAAGCTAGTCCTAAAACACATTTCACTTGAACCTTTGTTTTTTTAAAACAAGAAAATGTTTAGGGTTATTATAAACCAATATTTATAAACAAGAGTGTATTAAGAATAGCTTTGTTTACCTGAGTAAATGTTTTTGGTACGTGTACAGATGTGGAAATTGTGAATTTGTACTTGGACTTGTGGACTGTGGGTTTTGGGTGTCTCCCCTTCCCCCCATATCCCCGTTTCCCACAGTCCCTTTCTTTTCTCCCTTCCCAAGGGCTAAAAAGAGAAAGGAGACTGAGCAGGAAGGGCTGACTGCTGCAGAATTGGGGGTGTGGGTGGGTGTGTGTAATCCACACCTCAGTCACCTGGGTACATCCATCCATGCGTTTTCAAAGACAGCGAGACTCATCGAATAGTGTCATACAGAACAAACGCTCCTATCCCAGATGTTACAGGGTTTCTCCACATGTTCATCCCATAACCAAGGTCAAGGGGGTGGGGTGATAGTGACTCAAAACCACCTCAGGGCATAAAACCCAGCACCCCCACCTGAGCCCTCACCGGCTTCAATTGAAGGCAGTCCCTTTTGCCGAGTGCATGGGTGAGCTCTGGCTCCAGCTGCCTAACCTGCCCCCAGCATGCACTGCACCATGGGCAGGGCCTGTTAACTCTGCCCGGGGCCTGTCCTCTTTCTGCCCCAGGACTGTGGTCTGGTCCACCCTGTGCCTGTTTAACACACCAAACTCTACACAATCACCCAAAGGAGGAGAATTAATTTGACAAATACCACTAAAATAAATAGCCCGACAGTCTGGCTCAGTGGTTGAGCATCGACCTATGAACCAGGAGGTCGATGCTCAACCACTGAGCCACATTGACCTATGAACCAGGAGGTTCGATTCACAATTGGCACATGCCCAAAGTTGTGAGCTCCATCCCGAGGCAGCCAATCAATGAGGTTCTTCTCTCATTGATGTTTCTCTATCCTCCCTTCCTCTCTAATATCAATAAAAAATCACTTAAAATCACAGCTTTACAGCAGTTTTGGGTTCCGAGCAAAACTGAGCAGAAAGGTCAGGTCCCATATATTTCTGCCCACCCCCGTCCCATCCTGCCTGGGGGTACACAGACCATTTTGACTTTCGGTTGCTTTTCCTGCCGGTTATTACCCCTGACCTCACGGAGCCTCCAGCAGCCTCTGCCCTGCCAGCTTCCCAGCACTCTAAGAATCCCCACAACTGCTTCACGCCAGTGAGGAATGATGTCCCGGATGTGCTGACAGTAGTGTTTTCAGTTACTCTGGGGAGCCCCTCATCCTCTGGGTGTCCTGGGGCCCTAACTCAGCCCCTGGGACATAGGTGTGTGAATCTGATCACCTCCACTTCACGGGAGATGGAGCAGGAGCCCAGACAAGTCAGGTGGCCCCAGCAGGTCACATAGCTAATTGGGAACCAGAAACTAAGACCCTGGCACTTTCCAGGAGTTATCTGTAGCCAAGTCAGCTGCCCTGTTTGGCTAAAACCCTAATTCCTTCTCTTCACCCACGTACCCCGCGCTCTAATTCGGAGACCCCTGTGCATGAAGGGCCAGGGCAGGTGTGGCAGTCCGGCTCCAGTGACTGAGCCACCGGAGGGGCTCTTCCTCTCCACAAAGCCAGCCTGCCATCAGCAGCAGGGCCCCGGGTGTGCAGCCACCCGGGGAGAGGCGACCCCGGGCTCCACACCGGAGCGGAGACACTTGCTTGGCTACACCTATGAGCCTCACGGCCCGGCCGGAGAAGAGGAGGACGATTTAAAAGTGCGAAGGGAGGGTGACCGCAGGAACAGATTCAGGTCATAACCTATAAGATACAGGGCAAGGCATTGATGGCTGGAGTGGAGGTGGACACTGGAGTTAAGGAAGGCCAGGATGGTCACAGCTTTCAGTTGAAATCTAGCTGAAGTCAGGAGGACCGGAAGCCAGGGCCCCCAGAACTAGCCTATGCTCCTATAGCACGCGAACCCCAGACATTCTGGTCTCTGCTGGCCCTGACTCCTGTCTGTGGGTAACACAGTTCCATTGATCATGAAATGATGACTGGTAGTGAAGATGAAGTACTTTGGAATGAGACATGAGTAATTCTCTTCTATGTGATTCTTTCACACACAAGTCAAAACAGAAAAGATGGTTGGTTATAACTAGAGAAACAGTCATACGTGACAGAAAAGACTGGAAAACACGGGCCAGGGTAACAGGCATTAAAACAATGTAAAATTCAGGAGATCTTACAACAACCGGCTTCTTTAATTAGAAAGCAACAAACATGCAAATGGCAAGTGTAGAAATTTATTTGAACCAACATTCTCTACCATGAGAACTGCTCTTCAATGTTGATCCAAGCTCCCCCGTGTGGAGGCTGGCAGTATTGCACTTTCGTTGCTAGCACTCCTCATACATGGCAACTAGGTTTTAAAACATTCTGCTAGTTTATTTCACACACTCTCTCAAGTTCATGCACACAATCACTCCACACCAATGTCAGGTTATCCTCCCCCAAAGGGAAAACTCCAAAAACCATAACCTTAAATTGCACTGAAGCTCTGTAAAGAAAAAAATATAAGTGTCTTATACAAATATCAAAACATCCTAAGTGCTGGCCACTCAGAGTTGCTTATTCCTCATCCTCGTTTTCATTCTCCTGACCGGAGCCTTCTGATCGGTCACCCTCCAACCGGTCTGGAAAACAGATATGAGATTCATTAAAAGAAATACTTTTAGGGTTATGATTAAGATAATCTTCAATGACTTTTATTTAAAGCTGCTTAAAATGTATAGAACTCAACACACTACTATGTAAAATTCAGTTCACCACTGTGTGTATATACTAAATTTTTGCCTCTACAGGGAAATTTAAAAAAAATAAAGGAAACAACACTATTAACTTTGAAAATGGATGTCATTCTAAAACATTTTTTTAAAACACTACAGATGGCTTTCGCATGTATCAGTGGTGTGGCCTGGTCAGTCATTACAGAAAGCCCGTTGAGCAGGGCTGGAGCTCAGTGAGGGTGGTCAGTGTGGTCGTGAACGGACAGGTGATGCTCGGCACAGGGAGACATTTCATTCATGAGGCCCGTGAACATACTCTTGTTTATAACAGACACTAGAACTTTTTCTTATAATGAGCACAGCTTTTGAATTTCTTCCTGAATAGAAGTTACAATATATGCATTTTGTGTTATCTGTGACACTGGGCCTCAGTTTATCACTTTAGACAAAACAATGATGAAGAAAACAGAGGTGCCTTCCTAGAAGGCTACCTTTCTTTCGTCTGGGCTCTGCCGACCTGGAGCACCGCTGAAGGCATTTATGACGACAAGGCCTGTGTAGGAGCCTCCACTCAGAGAAGCAGAGCGGGGACTGTCTTTCATTGGGATGCTTCCCAGTAAGTCAGGTTCATGAGGACACGAGTTACTGTGCTAATGAGCTCCTCCATTTTGTGACATAAGGAAGTTATACATAAATGTTAGGTAACATCTTGCTGTTAAGACATAGTCCTAATTGGACAGAGGCTGACTGTTCTTACCGGCCCGGATGTGGTTCAGGGAGGCCAGCATGCGGAGCATGAAGGAGGCGGGCACGGTGATGGTGTTCCTTGTCTCCTCCAGCATGAGCTCATTCCGAGTGATCACCTGGGCAATGAAACCACCGTCAGAGACCACAGAGAGCCCGCCCCGCCCCTGAAGGTTAGGAGAACGGTGGGAAAAGAGTGGCCTGCCTTCCCTATGTGCCTGCGGTCACGTTTCCCTGCTAAGGCTTCTCAAGGCCAAATAGTTACTTAGACTTGCATGTGAGGAGTAAGATGAGAGAACACGCCTCATGCAATTGGCAGGAAGACAAAGGTCAACTCTAGTTGCTAAAACACCCAAGAATTCAATTTATCGTTACTTGTTCCCCAGAGCAGTCTACGCTGTGCCCGCTCCTTATTTTTGCAGAGAACAGGTACCTTTGGGACAAAGTAGTGTTAAATTATTGTCCCTAGCTCACGTGGATCCTTTGAGAGTTGATAACTTCGCCGAGGCAAAGTAATCTTGACAAAGAAGCCTTTGGGCAAGAGCTACCAACGACTTGTGTCAGAAGTACCACGGAAGTCCCAGCTGAGTATCTGCGGCTCTGAGGGACCCAATGCTTACCATGGCAGAGGGAAGAAGGAAGAGGAAAAGCAGTGTGGGAAGGAAGAAAGGGAAGCTGAGAGCAGGGGAAGATGCCATCTGGCCAACAGTCCCAGTGAAAGGACAACTCCCCCAGCTCCTGGGGTCCCTCAGGGCCCTTTGTTGTCCTCAATGAGCTTCCCGGTCTGAGCAACCTCCCCTCGCACTGTAGGTCCTGCACACGGGTGTTTCCTTTACCTTCTAACAGCTTGGAACCTGGTGGCCCCGTGTGTCCCACGCTCCTGTCTGCCTGGTGAACACAGTCCTAGTGACTTTTTTTTTTTTAATATATTTTATTGATATTTCACAGAGAGGAAGGGAGAGAGATAGAGAGCCAGAAACATTGATGAGAGAGAAACATCGACCAGCCGCCTCCTGCACACCCCCTACCGGGGATGTGCCCGCAACCAACGCACATGCCCTTGACCGGAATCGAACCCGGGACCTTTCAGTCCGCAGACCGACGCTCTACCACTGAGCCAAACCGGCTTCGGCCCTAGTGACTTTTATAGCCTCCGAGAGAATGTCCCCTCCCCATCGACTCCACTCACAAGCAGTTTTACTTTTCTAAGGCTTCCAAACGCTGTGCATACACCTCAGACACTGACTACACCGCACTGTGCTGACTGTCTGTTCCTCTCACCCATGCGCTCTGAGCGCAGGGCTGACACACAGTGAGTGAAAGCGCCCAAGGGAACTTGCTGAGCTGTCAACCGCACTCTGAGTGCTCCTGACCCACTTACTAACATTTGTAAGTGACAGATCCTTATTTACATATTTGTGCCCTCATCTACCCATAGAGTTCAGCAATGAGTAGCTGATTAATGCAATGGACCCTAATTATTATAAATCTATGGAAATCAACAAATGAAAACCCTGGATGAAGCTTAGAAATCAGCTTTCTTATACGAATTTCATAAGTGACCTAGCCCTTTACTGACCTTGGTTGGAAAAATGCTGATTTAACAAGAAGCTGAGGAAATCTTAAAATAGAATAAAGGAAAAGATTCTCATCATTTGTGCTGCTACCTCTTGGCCATGATGATGAAGATGCTGCAGTGAAACGATTTTTCTCAAAAGGACATGGTATTTAATGATTCTTTACTGCAGTAAGCAGTCAACCATTTTTATTAAACTACAAAACACTTAATCTGCTATTACTAATACTCAATCTTCTAATTAGCAAAATACTAGTTCAATTTTTACCTTTAGGCATGGTTTTATCTTCATTTTTCTTTTTCTTAAAATTGACTTCCTTGCCTACATGAAACTGGGAGGAGCTGCTTTGATATCTCTTAAGAAAGCATTTCAGGAACAAGGTAGACTATGGTCTAATAAGTGTAATAAACATCTTACTTCATCAGCAAGTTTTCGGTTAAAAATCCTTGACTCCTCCAGTGGTGACCAGATCTTGATGTCATAATCTATGCCAGACGAGGCTAGAACTAGAAACAAAAAGTACAGTTAACATAAACTCAGAACACATGCGTTTATTCAAGCTATGCACACAGACGTGTGTGTGTGTGTGTGTGTGTGTGTGTGTGTGTGTACAATATGTTTGTAGGGTACAGACGCAGGCATATGCACATACACATCAGGGCCTCGAATACAGTCGTTCTGTTTAACATCTTTTCACTGTGCCACTGATGAGATGCCGAAGGAACTTAATCTTGTTTATAACCATTGCTTACGACAGAATTGGTTTTGCTTCGTGTTGTTTCACTTAAAGTTGCAGATCCTATCTATGACGTTCAGTGAGGACTTCCTGTGTGTACATCACAGCAAAGGTGAGCTGCAGTGGAAACTGTACTGATGCATGTGTTAACTGAGAATATTATTTTGAAGATTTCCTAAAAGTCACTCTAGAATATCAATTCAAGACTAAGGGAAATTTCCAATGGAAGGCAAGAGCACGCCAGTGAGCCTTGCAGATTTAATTTGGATAAGTAGTGAGAAGTTCAATCAGCCAAACCTCTTATGGCCAATACAGCTTAGAAGAAATATCAGAACACTCTTTAACCTACTTCACCATATTTTCTGCCCAAAGCAGGTTATAAGTGTATTTTGGTTTTAAACCCAAGCAGAGATAGTAGTGGCTCCTGGGGCTGCCTACAGACAATTCGGATTTTTGTATGTTAACTAGAACACTGCTGGGCTGATGAGCCACACTAATGATTTCTAGCCCTTGCCTTATGCACGGTCATCTTACTTGGGTCAAATGGATGTGGCTGCAGGCAGTTCACCACGTGATTGTCAGCCTCCAGAAGCATTAAGTGCTCAGCGGTGTGACGATCCCAGATGAATATATGGCCGCAGTCAGAACCACTCATCACAAAGTTAGCACCCCAAAAATTGGCTTCTTTTATCTAAGGTTTAAGAAAAGAAAGTTATAAAGAAATTTAAATCAAAGTTATTAAAATAAAGACTTATTCTATTATTGTGTTAAAAAGTTAGTTGGCTTAGAAAATAAAATACAAATTGAAGAGCGTCCTGGTCTTCTAGTATCTACAAATCCTGGTAGATTTGCCAGCAGAGAGAACCTGGCCTTCAGTAATGAGAGTGCCCACGAGGACAGGGATATGTTTTTGTTCAATACTGTGTTTATTGTGCCTGTAACGGCTCTTAGCACACAGTAGGTGCTGACTTAATTAATTGCTAAAGGAATGAATGAAATTTCTGGGTTTTCGACAGTATAACAAAAAGTACCAATCTTTTTCTTAGTTCTTTGAAGTTCTCATAATTAAGAAGAAAACATGTACACATGTACTTTTATGAAGCAATGAGACAAAGGAATAGACAGTTGGAGTAGTTATGATGACATTTTTTTCAATGGATGCATACTAATGAACCATCAAAATCTTCGTGCTTCAGCTCGGATTTTCCAGTCATTTTATCTGCAGCTGTCACGCTGCTATTTTTGGGAGAGCAAAAGAGGAGAATCCGTTCTGTTCTTACTTGAAGCTGTTATTTTACTTATCTTCTTTTTTTCTTATTCCAGCACCTAATTATTTTCCTCTAAAATTCTAACCAGCAAAATGCAAGAAATGTAAATTGGTTACTTCTATTAATAATAGTATTATTTTTTGAATGATTAAATTGTTACTACCATTGATTTCTGCAGAGAGCTTATTATTTCCCTAAAGTAAGAAAGCAGTTTAAAACCGATTCTATAGATTTTGAGATTCTATAGATTCTATAGATTCTATGATTCTATAGAGTTTGAGAACTCAGTGAATGTGAGAACAGCACTTCCTAGACAGAAATGGTTCATAATCACAGTTTTGACGCACTAGCCACCTCCCAATATTCCCTTAGTAGGTGACGGATGTAGCACTGGGTGCACAGATGTGGGGATTGTAAAAACTGGAAAAGACCTCAGAGATCATCAGATCTATTATGTTCAATTCATAGATGAGGAACTTGAAGTTCAGGGAGCAAAGTGACTAAAACCAACCTTGACTTGTCCATCTTAACAGGGTGATGATGAAAGAAACCTGACTATATTTCTCAATGAATCTGAGTTTCATATATCCAAACCCTTCTCTCCAAAACAATCTACTAGGAAAGTACACAGCAAGTGTGAGAGAGCAAAGAAGAAGCAATGGTTACTTGTACAAGCTAAAAATTTAAACTCTACAATAATTCCTGGGTAGAGTTTCCTTATAAAAACTATTGGTCTTCCCTGATATATCACAGGACTAGAAGAGATAACCATGAAGGTGCCAGCTATACTGGAGCCACACTGGCAATACAGGAGTATAATTGTTATGCAAAAACAGTCATGCTATGAAAGTATACATTCTGTAAAGAATGTCACGAGCACTTGGTACCATTGTCCTGGAGTTGCGATGGCCCTTATAAACCATCTTCACTAGTGGCCTTCTAATGTTCAGAGTGTCCAGTTCTTCCATTTCCTTCCTTTCTTTTCTTCGCCTGAAAAACTCCTGAATTCGGGCAACAGCAGAGCGTCTATGAGTTACATATGAAAAGAAAAGAACAGAAATAAATGAAAAACACTCACGGGCTACTGTGGAATGCAATGATGCACATTAAAGTCAGTAAGTCAGAAAATATGTAGACTAAATATTATCTCAGTAAGGCACCCCCACGGAAAGCATCAAAAGGCAGACATGACAGTGGGACTCCACGAGACTAGTTGAGTTACTAGAACAAGATGTTTTAGTGAATAGGTCACTTAGAGATTCGGTCCTGGCTAGGACGGTAAGGGGAGTAGCATGCGGCACACTGGGGTTCAAAGGGCTATTTTATAAAAATGTAATACAGACAAATTCGTGTGCAGTTTTCCACAAATAAAACAAGACTAGTCCATGCCATTTTTCCTCTCTACTTTAGGAAATGTAAAGGCATAAATAAAAACAAAAAAAAATTAAGGATAACATGTAATAGCAATAGATAAACTTATGTTTGGAGATTTTGTTTAAAGATGTTCCCAGCAAAGAACAGACGAATCAAGAAAAAAGAGAATAAATATTAACATAGGTGCAATAAAAAAAAGATCTTCCCAGAGCATCTAAGCTATATGGACTCCATGGTGGAATACAGATTTGGGGCAACCGAGGCAGACTTGACTCTGTTAAGAGCTCAGCTGATGACAGAGCTGGAGGCTGAAGACTGATTTACTTATTAGAAGAAACTTGTCCTAGCACATGATACTACTTAGTAAGTTTCTTAGTCTGAATATGTTATTTAAAACTTTGTATTTCAACATGTAATAGACCAAAAATCTAAAATATGTAAAAAGTATGTTAAGTCAGTATATTAAGAAAAATGTAACAGAAAAATAGGCCAAGGACATGAGTAGAAAAATTATAGAAGAAATGAATGGTTAGTAAATATATAAGAAGATGCTCAGCCTTACTAATAATGAGATAATGATAAAACAATATGATCTCTCTGTCTATTAGATGCACAAAACTTCTATCAGTCAGTGGCAAGAGTGCAGGAAAACAGGCATTGTTGCTGGGAGCTGAAAGCGGTTCTCTGGGTAAAAAGAGAGTGCACTCTTTTATTGTAAATTTCCCATTGAACACATATACATACATATGAAGAACACCAAGCAGCAAACAAATATTCCTTAAAAGCCTACTGTTTGCAAAGTTGTTTTTGAGACTATTAGTTACCATTTCTTTTATGATTCATTATACTAACTTGGTGTATGATTTAAAATTCTTAAGACATTAATAAGTATGAAAAATTTCAGAAGTAACCTCTTGGGCAATCACTAAAAGAATAAAATAAAAATATAATTGATATGCCAAGAAAGGAAAGAAAATGGATGCATAAGAAATGCTGAGTTAAAATCACAAAAGGCAGAAAATGAGTAGAAGACAAAGACAGGAATGAGGAACAAGGGCAGGAAGAGACTGCCTTTCCTTTGAAACGTCCCAGACCATCTCTCTGGAAGAAAGAAGCAACTGAGGCAGAGCAGGAGGCTAATCTCATTCCCTCTGAGGGAGGTAAGGGTCACATTTCTGCTTATCAGGTTCACCAGTTCATAACAATCTCCACTTCAATGGTTAAATGTGACTCATTTAAAGCAACATGGTATTTTTTAGTTGCAATCTTCATTATAAGAGCAGAAACTGGCTTTGAGTACTTGGGATAAAAAGTATAAACCAGAAATTCCAAAAAGCCCTGAAACAAATTCCATCTTACTGTTATTTAACTAGAAGGTGACAATTGGTAACAGACCAATTTGCTAAAAGTTGCTTCAAACATACCTTAATGTGAAAACAGCCTAGAAACACCAGCATAAAAGCAAAAACAATTTGAGACACTAACAGGGGATTTCTCAGTTTCTGGCTTATTTTGGTATTCCCCATGGGGAACTCTACCATGGTTGTTGCTATATATTGTGTCATATTCCACTTTGTTTCAGAAACAAATGGTAAATAATAGGCATGTGGTACTAGGTCCAGTTAGTCAGTACACCAGGTTTTGTGTAGATAAATAATGGTTCCGAGATTCACTTTAATGTCAGATTTTAAAATGTACCCCCGTGTTAGTCTTCAGGTTGCAGAGTGTTTGAGAGTTGTGTATTGTCTTGATGTGTTGCCTTATTACGTTATTAAGGTATTTGTAAGAATACAGCTTTCTTTTTAAAATATCAGAATCTTTATGCACAGAATTAGATTCAAGTCCATTTTTAGTTAATGATCTCAAAAAAATGAGATAATGATGAAAAGTTGGTAATTGTTATCCCAAACAGCTTTAAAAATACCCTACGTTGCATTTCTCAACAACGTAGTGAAAGCAAGTCACCAACGTTAGAGTACACTATTCAGGTTGTAGTCGCTTTGGCACACGACACACAGACGTGAGCATCCATTAGGTGTGACACACATTTCCTTTCACTCTGGCCCATGCAGTCATGCAGCTACGACAGTTTGTGAACAGCAACCTGCTTTACGCATCTTAGCACTGAAGAGCTCAGTACGTTCCAGGAGTATTAACTGTTAATAGGAAAGGTGGTTAGCTGTGGAAAAGGACGACCTGGCAAATTCATCGTAAAAAAAATGAAAGAATGAAGGAACATACTGAATTACCTCATTATTCTATCACCTATTGTTGTTCCTCTGATAATAAATCTAGTGAAGGGAACACAATAAAGTCACTTTCAGACCTCAAAGAACCAGATATGTAAAGCATCAAGGTCACCACTTTCATCCAAACATCTCAACCTTAAAAAAGCTTTGCTTCTCTTTGTGATTTAGGGTATTATGTGAGAATCTGTCATTCAACTAAATAGTTGAATGAATGGTTGAGGAAATGAAGGAAGCAGAAACACTCACTGAAGGCAGATGAGAAGGAAGACCCTGCATTAACCCTCTGTCTTTAAACAGGTCAGAGCCCAGCCCTGTTCCAGGGGAGGGACCTGCCAGGACTCGGATCTTCCATTCGGTCCTCTGGGCACCCGGGAAACCCCTCAGGGCTGAGCTGCTCTTTGGGAAATAACTAATTAAGCCCCGAGTTGACTCACTGTCGTAAGCAGAAGTCTATAAAACAAGGGAGCGAAGAACAACACACTTCTAATGCCCTGAGAACACTGTTTCTTCTCTATGATTCTTTTTTCTCTGCAATGTTCTTTAATAAAGAATAAACTTGAATCATTAGAAATACTGAAATTGATTATATGATGACTAAATAGATGGCAAATTACAGTATGTGAAGAATTTTGGCTTCCAATAGGTAACTGGAACCAAATTTCTATGCAAATAAATACTTTTTAAAAGTCATTAACAGGCTTATAGGGTTGATGTCTTGAATTTTGGAGTCTGTAACCACAACCTATTCGCAGGAAGCTTACTTAGATGCCCCCAGTTCTGAGCAGAGAATTCCTGGACTTTGCAGGTGGAAGAGCTACTAGCTAGGCCTCTGCCCTCTACTCTAAGATGTATTAGGCACCTTGAAAACACTTTACATAAAACCATTCACCCACTCCCAGGCATGTGTGTCTATTTCTAAATCCAGCATGTAAAATCACTACGGGATACACATACTATTTTTATGTATTGTTTTATCAATATAATTTTTATTTCTTCCTTCACTTTAGTTTCATTTACTCTTCTATGTTCCTGCCCTAGACCAAGTTCACGGGACCTATTATGTGGGAATCATAGACTTTTCATTGTTCTAAACTCCGGGTATCTGCCAGTCAAAGTGTTGACCATATACTCTAGCCTGGTTTCTCTATCAATGACTGGCTACACAGGGAAAAACAGCAAACTATGGCTTTTGGACCTAATCCTGCAGCTAAGAAGAGTTTTCGTATTTGTAAATGGTGACATTTTAAATGATTATACAAGGACCTACATAACAGCCTCCATTTTGCCTCTTAGCCAGCAAAGCCTAGGAGATTCACGCTCTGGCCTTCGAGGGAAAAGTCTGTGGACCTCTGCTCTAGGTTCCAGTTCTGTTTACACCGAGACTAGCTGTAGTTAATAAGAGCATTCCATTTTAAAATAGCCATGTTAGTTGTTAAAGTCTTTATTTTCTGAGACATTTCCTTCTCATGCTTAATCTCAGCCCAAAAGTAAAAACCAAGGTTGTATTTATTTAACCAAAATTTAAGAATACAAATTAAAAAGATATCATTACCTCTGCATTGCAAAGAACTGTTTTGATATTTTTATTAAATGTTTGTCCAAAATGGCTTGGCTATAAACTTTTTAGGTTTCATTTTTAAAAACTTAATTTCGACTCTGGCCTGTGTTGCTCTGTTGGTTGGGGCATCATCTCATAAAATGAAAGGTTTTGAGTTCAATCCCCAGTCAGGGCATGTATAGGAGACAATTGATGTTTCTTTGTTTCTCTGTTTCTGTTTCTCTCCCCACACCCCCTCTCCCTCCTTTCCCTTCTCTTAAAAAAACACCAAACCAACCCAAACAAGTCCTGGCTGGTTTGGCTCAGTGGACAGAACGTCGGCCTGCGGACTGAGGGGTCCCAGATTCGATTCCAGTCAAGGGCATGTACCTTGGTTGTGGGCACATCCCCATTAAGGGGGTGTGCAGGAGGCAGCTGATCAATGTTTCTGGCTCTACATCTCTCTCCCTTCCTCTCTATAAAAAAAATCAATAAAATGTGTTTAAAAAATCAGTAAGTATGTCCTCTGGTGAGGATTTAAAAAAAATCAAAAACAAACATAATTTGGGACAAAAGAAATTATGAGCTCTACTATGTAATTCTTTATAGAAATTAAAGCACAGACCTAAATAAACACTTTCACCATTTCTAATTCCAGACCATTTTTCTACCCTAACCAAACTAACCCTTATCAGCTTCTCTTTAAGACATGCACACTTTGGGCATCCTATCCACGAGTGAAATGTATCCTGAGACCCCAAGAACTGGAGGTTTTATAACAGAGCTTTGGATCCTTTGTCCCTTCAGAAATAAATTCTCAAAAATCATATGCCTACTTTCAAGCTGGTAAATAATTCTTTCCCATGTTCCTAAGAAGCAAAGGGTCTTAAACTTTCTCACTTTAGAATAAAAATCAGCATAGTTATTCCTCTGAATTCAGAAGATGAATAGGCAGCAGTCTCAGGATGAAGAGCCCATAGAAAGGGCAGAGATAGTAAAGTATATTTTATATAGGTAGCTCAACACTTAAGATGGTGCTATGGAAGTTAGGAACCTTAAAAACTACTTAGATGAAAGTCAGATGGAATATTTTTCACCATTTACAAATTTTTGGTAATTAGCTAGAAAAAATAATTCAAAGAAAATTCCTAAATATCAAAGAAAAATGATGAAACTGTGAAGCAGTAATCATAAACAGTTTGGCATCACATTCATATGTACATCTTTGTAGAGTTTAATAAACCATTTTCTATGTTTTTATAAGTGGCTTGTGTATTGTCCTCTGTTCTTCAATTGAGTTTCTCTAAGAGTAAGGATTTTATCCTTCGGTGACTCTTACTACTATGTCCTATAGAATAAAACAAAGTAACACAGGGGACAAACTAAGGTTAAATACCTAAAACCAATATACAGACTATCACATAAATTCATTAGGAAAAGCAGGGAAGCAAATGCAGACCCAGAGGCAGTCTCAGATCTGGATGTGGGGAAGGAGAGCATGAATTCAAGAGTACACGCACCACACAGTGTGGAGCCAGCATAATGATTCTTCCTTCTCCACTGATGTTATACTACTCTGTTTTTTAAAAAAATGCACCTTAGGAGAAAACCCATGCTTAGTACCTCAGATTCCTCAGTATAAAGCACACTTGGTTAAAAAAAAAAAAAAGTGTTGTAATTAGCCTGGACAGAAGCTGATAAATAATTATGATTTTCTGCAAGTGTCTATTAAAAATACAATTTCTTATTTAAGCAAACAATCTGGAAAGTTATATAGTATGTTTTATTTAAAAGTGGATAATTTTATTTTTCATTATGATCTTAATATTGTTTTTGTTACCTATGTACAGAAAAAAACAAGGACACGTGTCCCTTAAGAGGCCTTAAACACACAGACTTAAACACAACTCTCACTCTCCACCTCGGTTTTAGAAACTGCCAACGTGATTTTCTAAATGTGCTATGCCTGCTAACCTTGTGGGACTCCCTCTGGGTATGCAAAGTGTTACTTGCCTAAAACATATAGTAAGAACGCTGAAGACTAATGTGTGAGGGTAGAGATGACTGATTAATCTCCAAGTACAAATATAGAGAAAAGTACCTGACCATGTTAGGAATTCAATTCTTTTTTTAATACATTTTTTTACTCGAGGCCCGGTGTATGAACTCGTGCAACAGTAAAGTCTCTCGGCCTGGCCTGTGGGATCAGGCCAAACTGGCTCTCCAACATCCCCCGAGGGGTTCTGGATTGTCAGAGGGTGCAGGCCAGGCCAAGGGACCCCACCGGTGCATGATCAGGGCTGGGAAGAAGGCGCCAGGGAGGGACGTGGGAGGTTGGCCAGCCAGGGAGGAACTGTGGGAGGGACCGTGGGAGGGCTCCAGGGCATGTCCAGCTCATCGCATTCAATCCTGATTGGCTGCACCAGAGGGCAGATGTTCCAAGCTGACCTACCAGTTGGAGCATCTGCTCCCTGGTGGTCAGTGTATGTCATAGCGACTGGTCAACTGGTTGACTGCCCCCTCGGGTCAGTGCACATCATAGTGAGTGGTTGAGCAGCCTTAGCATATCATATAGGCATATTACACTTTGGTTAAATCAATAACCAGACAACTGGACACTTAGCATATTAGGCTTTCATTATATAGGATTGATTTCAGAGAGGAAGGGAGAGGGAGAGATAGAAACATCAATCATTGATCGGCTGCCTCCTGCATGCCCCACACTTGGGATCGAGCCCGAAACATGGGCATGTGCCCTGACCAGGAATCAAAATGTGACCTCCTGGTTCACAGGTTAATGCTCAACCACTGAGCTATGTTGACTGGATAGCAATTCAATTCTTTGTCATGGTTATATTTGTTATTTGGTGTAATTTTTCAGTTTCTAAATTAAGTTACTAAAATTTAGTAGAAATCAGAGAAAAATAATGTTCTCAAAACAAGAACTGCTATCACACTATCTTCTCCAGTGTCTACAGAAAAGCAGATACACTGAAGAGTAAAAAGTATCCAAAAACCTGCTAAAGGACAGGATGTCCACAGGGCAGTATGATGACTAAATATACCCGCCTTCAGACCAGGCTGCTGGGCGTTCCTGCCTCCCATCTGCAAGCTGAGGAGCAGCCTCAGTGTCAGAGAAACAGCGGGAGACTGTGCTCCGTCTTTGTGCACACTCTGCTTAGAGAAGGTACATGTGAAATGACTTCGTTTGAAAAACTCCATAAGTTTACATGACTAAGACATCCTTAGAGAAAGCAACTGTCTAAAATGGAGACTCCTTTATGTGACTTCAAAGAAAGACTTGTGAATTATACTTTTTACAGTTCACTTCAGTTAAAAATTTACCAACCTGTCACCAGGTCCTGCTCGATACCTGGCACCTGGGATCAGGACTGGGTCATCGTCACTGTCATCGGTGTCCTGGAGAGCAGAGTCCGTGGCTGACGTTTCCTCGGGAGGCACGGGCCCCACAGCTTCTGTCTGGGGCTTAGGCTCAGCATCAGGGCTACTGAGATGGGCAGTGGTGTCAGCACCGGTCTGATCCGAAGTCCCTGGTTCCCAGCCTTTCTCAGACAAAGCGGTGTCTTCTGGAACCACACAAGGACTGTCAGGATTGAAGTCGTTCCTTTCTCCTGAGCTGGAATCCGACGGCTCAGATGAGAACTTGTCTGATTGTGCTGTTGGAAAATAAAGTAGTAACAGATGGGCATGGCAGCAACCCTGACTATTTCATCTAACTTCAAAGCTGACACAGACATTTTCTAATAATAAGTATCGATGTATATAAAATCCTAAGCGACTGTTCCATTGTTCGACCGTTCACTATGACGGTACTGACCACAAGGGGGCAGATGCTCAATGCAAAAACTGCCCCTGGTGGTCAGTGTGCTCCCACTGATGGGCACCAGACGCCGGGCTCACAGTTGGCAAGTGTAGCTGCAGCGGCGCAAGCCTCTCCAGTGGACACTCCTGTGTGCGCCCCTTCCCCACCCAAATCAGGACCAGGATTGAGACTGGCATTGGGACTGACTGGGTGCAAGCCTGTGGCTGCTTCTCAGACATGGGCATGCCAGCATTGCCCTAGGACAGGCGTGTGGAGACCGCATGTGAGCGGCAGCAAGTCTACCAAGCAGTGGCAGTGGCAGGTGCAGAGGGGCTAGGATGAGCAGGAGCAGCATGGCGCCTGGCCCGGGCTCGGCTCCTCCCAGCCAGCTGCCGCTTCACACACTATTACATCCCGTGGTGGGGATGCTGAACTGCCAGTTTCAGCCTGATCCCCGCAGGCCATGCTGAGAGACCCCACTGGTGCATGAATCTGTGCACCAGGCCTTTAGTTATATTTACTTTCTAATATAAACTAAAATACTTTCTAATATAAACTAAAGTTTCACCCCCCTAAATGGAGGGGAAAATTCCACAACACATCTATTTGGAAATTACCTCTGACTCTAGGAGACTAACACTTGGTGCAACTAGAGAGAAGACAGCTCACCTGTGTCTACTTGGCTCTGAACTGTGCTTTCTGCAGATGCACCTTCCTGGGATGTGTTCACATCCTCTGAGGATTCTTCAGGAGCTTCTGGGAAATAAACCAAATGATCTTTAAATCCACATTATTTTTTGTTTTAATCCTCACCTGAGGATATTTTTTCATTGATTTTCAGAGGGAGAGTGGAAGGGAGAAAGGAGGGAGTGGGAGAGAAATACATTGATGTGAGAGAGACACATCGATTGGTTGCCTCCCACATCCTCCTGGACTGCAGCTGGGGATCAAACCTGCAACCAAGGTATGTGCCCTTGACTGGGAATCAAACCCATGACCATTTTGTGTGTAGGCTGATGCTCTAAACACTGAACCAAACCTGCCAGGGCCCAAACTGTTTGTAGGTTAATAACCACCAACTTAATACTCCAGCTCTCTTATATATAAGTAGTTCTTAACCTAAGGTGACCAGATGTCCCGCTTTCGGCGGGACAGTCCCGATTTTTAACAATTTGTCCCGCGTCCTGCAGCATTTTTTAAAAAAGTTCCGATTTTTGGTTAGCCCTTTGGAACCATGGAAACTTTAGATTCTCAGATGAGCCTCCTCTCAGTATGACACAAATACAGACATGCACAAATACAAACACCCTCAAGGAAGGGTGCCCCGCTGTGTCTTCAGCCCCTTCCAGAGGCGCCGACCTTTGGGAATTAACTCTGTGAGAATATCTGGTGACAATGATGCCTCACAGCCAAGATGACCTTATCTTGCTTGTTTCTAATGGTCACAAAAGCCAACCTTAATACATAACCTGAACTATCATGAACCAATAGTACAGCTGAGCCTACTTTAAATTCTGTTTTGTCCATTGAAAATACTGAATTCTGGGATTTAACTCCAAGACCCATGAAGGATCCATTTTTTATTCCTAACTGGACAGCTGCTTACCTAACTGGACAGTTGTCTTCCACATATTTAATTCTTGTAAACTGTTACAATGAAGTATCTGTTCACTGCTTAAGAAACAGAATTCATTTATTCCTTCATTCATCAAATAATTATTGATAATCAACTGTTTCAAGTTCTTTGCTAGACTCTAATTTTTTTAAAAAACAAATCTTTATTGCTCAGATTATAATTGTTTCTCCTTTTCCCTCCCATAGCTCCCTTCCACCCGGTTCCTGCCTCACCCTCTGCCCTTACCTCCCGCCCCCCATCCCCCTCCCCACCATTGTCCTCATCCATAGGTATACGATTTTAATCCAGTCTCTTTCTGCACCCCACACCCCTTTCCTCCTGATAATTATCAATCCACTCCCTTTCTTTGCCTCTGATTCTATTATATTCACCAGTTTATTCTGTTCCTCAGATTTTAAATTCACTTGATTTTTAGATTCACTTGTTGATATATATGTATTTGTTGATCATAATTTTTATCTTTTTTCTTCTTCCTCTTCTTAAATAATACCTTTCAGCATTTCATATAATACTGGTTTGGTGGTGGTGAACTCCTTTAACTTTTTCTTATCTGTGAAGCTCTTTATCTGCCCTTCAATTCTGAATGATAACTTTGCTGGATATAATAATCTTGGTTGTAGGTTCTCGCTATTCATCACTTTGAATATTTCTTGCCATTCCCTTCTGGCCTCCATAGTTTCTGTTGAGAAATCAGCTGATAGTTGTATATGGGTACTCCCTTATAGGTAACCAACTGCTTTTCTCTTGCTGCTTGTAAGATCTTCTTTTTGTCTTTTGCCCTTGGCATATTGATTATGATGTGTCTCAGAGTATTTTTCTTTGGATTCCTCTTGTTTGGGGTTCTGTAAGCTTCCTGTACTTGTAAGTCTATTTCTTTCACCAGGTGAGGGAAGTTTTCTGATATTATTTCTTCAAATATGTTTTCAGTATTTTGCACTCCCTCTTCTTCTGGCACCCCCATAATTCTGATGTTGGTGCGCTTGAAGTTGTCCCAGAGGCTCCTTACACTATCTTCAACTTTCTGGATTCTCTTTTCTTCTTGCTTCTCCAGAGGAGTGTCTTTTGGCTCTTTGTAGTCCAACTCTTTGACCTGATTCTTGTGTTCCTCCATTCTGCTGTTGGATCTCTGCATAATATTTTCCAATTTAGTCAGTTTATGTTTAAGTTTTAGTTGGGTCTCATGAAATTTATCGGAAAATTTTTGCATAACCTTATAACCGTGGTTTTGAACTCTATATCCTCCATCTCTTTTGTTTGAGATCTATTTCCTTGTCTCGGCATTTTCACTGTTCTTCAGAGTTGGTAGGATGGCTTTGTGTGTTTTGTGTCCTATATGGCTCGGTGGGTCAGCCTCTCCAGTTACCTGAGGTAGACACTCTTGGTGCTCCCCTTTGTGGACTATACAGCCTTGTTGTAGTTGTCTTGATTGTTGTTGGTATCACTGGGAGGAATTGACCTGCAGGCCAATTGAATGTGAGTATCAGCTGTGTCTACGCTGGGATACCTTCTGTATTGGAGATAGTCTTATAGGATCAGACTTGCAAAATAGGCAAAAGCCTCTGTGCTCAGCTTGGATGGGGTGGAGTCTCAGGGCTGAGCTGACAGTCTTGGCTTCCCGTCAGCCCTACCCTTGTGCGCTTGCCTGAGTTTCCACTTGACCTCTGCCTTCCTTGGCTCCCCTTAGTTTCTGCCTGACCGTCCCAGATTCCTCGTGCAAGAGCATGGGTGCCCTAGGGGCTTGCCCGGAATTGGGTTGGGTCTCTGTAGTCTAAAGCTTCTGACTCCGCTCACACCCATCTAAGGCAACCTCGTGGTCAGACCTCTCTGCGTATATTCACTCGCATGCGACTGTAGACCCTGCTTGCTGTGGCTCCTGGCTCCCCCAGTCTCCTAGTCTCCCAGTCTCTGGGTGTCTTTCTCTACAGTCCAGACTCTATCTGTATGAGCCTGGGTCCACGGGGTTTTGGCTGGGGTTGGGGATCAGTACAGTCGGAAAGGGTTCCATGCAATCAGAGGCTTCTTTTCCCCTCCTGCCAGCCAGGCATTTGGCCACACTTCCTCTCTGAGAGTGTGCGTCTTCCTACCTCAGAGCTTTGCGGCTCCCAATCCGATCATTAAGCCTCTCTCCTTCTTTCTAGTTGTAGATTTCCCACTCCACCAGCTTTCCTGTGTTTTTGGATGATGTCCATTCTGATTTTAGTTGCTGTTTTGAAATTGTTGTTTGAGGTGGCAGCTTAGGTGCCTACCTAGGCCGCCATCTTGGTTCTCTCCCCTCTAGTTTTCATAGAATCCTGCAAATTGTCCCCTCGACGGTCGTATGACTGTGAGTTCAACCGCTTGCTATGACATGCGCTGACTACCAGGGGGTGGTGCCGAACATGGCAGGTGGCGTCAATGTGGTGCTGGAAGCGGGCAACAGGGGAGGTGCTGCCAGCCCTGAGGGGCCCCGATGAGAGCAGGACCGCAGCAGGATGGTAAAGCATGTGATCAGGTGGCACCTGGCCAAGACGGGTGTGAGCGGGGGCCCAACTGCCCCACAGACAGCAGCCAGTGGCGGCAGTGGGGGCCCCAGCCCTGATTGACCATCCTGCAGGAGGGAAGGTGGAGCAGGTGAGGGGAAGATGCCAGGCCCAGGCGGGGTGCTTGGCGAGGCTGCAGGGTTACAGTGCAAGCTAGGGCTGCGAGGGTGAAGGTGCCAGCTGGGGCCCAATCTCCGCAGGTCATCCTGAGGCACCCCACCCGTGCACAGATTCGATGCACTGGGCCTCTAGTGTTACATAAAAATATTCTAGGAAAGGGTTCTGAAGAAGTTCCTAAATGGTACGTCTTGTATGAAACAAGATTCACTCATAACTCATTTGATCACATTCCTTCTTTCTTTTCCTCCATAAACCACATTCACACTGAAAAAAATCAAGACAGATACTCTGAATTCCACTGCTTAGTATAAAAATGGCAGGTGATCCAAACTGACATCGACAGTGCACACACTGTCAGAGCAGTAACCACGTCTCCTGGCCATTTATTTGTCCAGAGGGAAACTGGGCTGCACTGTGATGCCCCGTCTGAAATGCTGACAGTTCCTTCCTGGTGAACCTGTTACCTATTTATCAACAGGAATAGCTAGACTAGAGGAAAAAGTAATTCATTAAAAACAAGAAACCAAAGGGCACCATTGAGGGATCAGAAAAATGGGTGGGCGTCCATACTGGGGGTAGTGATGATAAAGCACGGCCACAGCTTACCTGTCTCGCTACCTCCTGCTGGAGGCGGCTCCGAGCTCTGTGGGACCAGGGACTCCTCCTGACCCTCCGGTTTGCTATGGGTCCCGTTCCCTCTAGAACTGGAGGATGTACTGCTCCTGTCATCAAAACAAAGCGAGTGGTCCCCCAATAAGTTTATTATTAAATAAACAAAAATTCAGGCTCAAATAACATGTAGGGTGTATTATTTTAATAGTACTAACGAAATATCACTTTTGATAATCAAGGTGACTACTCTAACCTACGTATATTAAAAAGGAGACCTAGAAATACAAAAGGATTTTTGTATTTCTAGGTCTTCCGCATGGTTTAATGCTTCTATGATCAGCTTCACATTTCTACCCAGCTCTCTCTTGAACTTCATAACTTAATTACATTGTCTCCCTTCTTACCTTTACTGGGGATGGTTCACCCTAATCCTTACTGATTCTACAGACTTTGATCATATGCCAGATTTGTTGTTCTAGGCTATTTTTATTTTATTTTTTTCCTAGGCTACTTTAAAGTTAATACTTTTAAAAAGGCCTAGACATTTCTTTGGTCTTTGCACTGCCCTCTGCGGACCACTTCCAGTCTGGACTGTTGTTCAATATGGCAGGTGACAGGGCACCAGTGTGTAGAAGCAGAAGACATTTTCTGGGTTAGTTTTACTACCCACCTGATGATGGCCATAATTCTGTTAGCATTTTTGGTGAGAGCAGAATGCTAGACCAATTTAAATAAACGATTTAAATGAATTTCTGCAACAACTAGTCATGGCATCATATATTATAGAGAGGGAATTGAGTGGGAAAGAAAATAGGGGAAAATGCATTTGACTCAGATTAAAATTAAATTAACAGAAATGTGACAATTTCTCTAATTTAGAATAAATGTGAACAAGGAAATGAAATTTAAGAGTTACGATAACCTAAAAACCATTAATTACAGACAAGTATCAGTGACTCAGTAAACAATACAAATTATCATGAAATATTTGGCCAAACTTTTATAAAAAACACCTTTGGGCTAATTACAAAAGTCAATTTGACTTTTTAAAAAAGGGCATCCATGTATAATACGGAATGAAAAAAAATGTGTATCCATCTGGGTATATTCCCAGAGAAAAATGTCAGAAAGAACAAGCAGTGGTGTCATTTCAGTAGCATTATTGCCAGTGATTCTTTTGTGCTTTTCTATAAATTTTGAGTTCTTTTTTGCAATTAATATGCATTTCTTTTTAACCAGAAAAAAGTATATAGTCTCTTGGGTAAAGAGAAATTAATGTCATATTCCACTGAGAAAGCTATGACACAGGCATAAATAAAATGCTCATGTATAATAGATATGATGATTAAAAAACATCATGGCACTGATGTAGGAATTAAGAGGCATTAGTGGAAAAAACAAAGTAACAAAAGTAAATAAATTTAGCATATGTTAATATGGCATTTTAAATCACAGAGAAATGAAGCGATTTCTTAATAAGTGGGACTGGTACAAAGGAACCAACGTGTGGAAAAATTAAGCTATAGCTCCATAGCACGCTTTATGGAGAAATAAGTTATAGAAGGACCAAAAATATAATCTTTGATATAAAATCATAGAAATTAAGAGGACAACAAGAGAAAGCTTTCTCCCTAATCCTGGGAAGGACAGGCTTTTCTGGGCATGAGCTCACAGGCTGTAACCTTAGAGCAAAACTACCATAAAACGGAAAGACACACAAACTGAGGAAATATCTGCAACAAAGGGAAGTCAATGGTATCACCCCACTGACTCCTATAAACACCTCTTGTAAATCAAGAAGAAAAAGGCAAACACCGCAGAAGGAAACTGTGCCAAGGATCTGAAAGGCAGTTTACTAAAGATGGTACTTGCAGCTCAGGATTCTTTAGGGCTCATCGATGTGCTAAGTGCCATGTGCTTTTCCTGTGTGGTCTCACTAACTACAAGCACCTCTGAAGGAGGTTCTATTAAATATGCCTGTTTTCAGGTGAGAAAACTGGAGTCCAAGCTCTTAGTCCATGGGCTCGATTGACTCATTTGTCCTCAAAGAAACTAAACTAAGAGTAGGATGCTCTGTGGCAGAGATGAAAAAAGATTGCATCCCTTCTTGAATTTTTTTACAGTGATATTGAATACTCTCATAATCAGAAAAAAAGCTAATTACTTCTTTGATAAATAAGAAACTGTGAGTAAGAGAATATAATTCACAGTTTTTAGAGACGGAAAAGTTCAAAAGAAAAGGGACTGAATCTTTTTTTCTAAAAAAAAAAAAAAAAGTGTTCAGATGAGATTCTTATAAGAAACCAGCCCCTCTGTTCAGAATTATGAGAAAAGACAAACAGAATAAGGATGATAATCTTCTGTGATCTTAAATTACATATTAAGAGAAAAGGCCACAGATACCTAATTTTAAAAAGCAGAGGTCAAATGCTAGGGCTCATAAAGAAATTCCATTGACTGCACACCTTCAAATACATACCCAGAGTCCTGTCTCCTCTTACTGCCTTCCCTGTGCCTGTCCTGCCCCCGGCACCCCCGCCTTCCACCTCGCTAGTGCCTCAGCTTGTTCGCTGATCTCCTGTCTCTAAAGACGGCCTGTCTATACAGCAACCAGATATCCTCCATCTTCCAAATGTCCTCCTCACTTATTCGGCTGTTTATGAAAAGAAAATAGCTCTTTTCTGCCATTGCTCTCTCCTTTGGTCACTCCCCTCTGGCTACACGTGTATGCTTCCCTTACACATAGTAGGTCTGCTCCTGCAGAGTCTTGTGCTGGCTTTCTCTCTGCTCTTCCCCAAACTGTGCATAGCTCCCTCCTCCTCATCCTCCTAATGATGCTGTCAACAACCCTCACCTTTTCTTCCAGAGCACTTAGTACTCTAATATATTATACAGTTCACTTATTTATTATGTGTATTATCTGTCTCCTCCACCTTAAATGTGAGTTCCTACAGGATAGAAAAATTTTCCCCCTATTTTTTTCACTGATGCACTCCCCATGTCTACAATAGTATCTGGAACATAGAAAGTATTCTATAATATTTGAAAATATTATTTAATAACATTTTAATGTAAAATATATACACATGTAAACACAGAAAAAAACCAGTGAATTGGAATACATAAATATTAATATCAATATGAACATATAATTTATATATTAATAAAGAATATATAATGACATTATATATTATTTATGCATATTATATATTATATTAATATGTGATTGAGTATGTTAATATATTAATTATGCCAAGTAATTAATATATTGGTTATTAAATGGTTATTATATTACTATATGTAATATGTAGTTACATTAATACATAATTAATGATATATTAGGAAAGATCATATTACTTTTTCATTAATATTAAATAGCAATAGTAATAAAATTTAAATAAAAATGTTGGAGGCAATCTGAAGCAGAAGGCCATAAAACAGTGGGAAAGAATATAAGAAGCCTACATAACTGATTTTTTTAAAAAGAGTAAGATTTAACTAGGTTAATGGGAATAAACATAATCAGAAATATCATTAAAGGAAACCTAAACAACCATTAAATAAATATAAAGCTCAATCTTACTAGTAATCAATTAAATAGAAACAAATGTTATTTTGAAATCAAATATACAAGTTAAAAATAATGAATATATTGAATATTGGCCCAGAGAGAGCAAAATGTGTACTTTCATATGCTGCTAGTAAAATGAAATGATACAAGGTTCTTTTGAAAGTAATTTGGCAATATCTTTGACCTAGATATAGTTCATTTCTGGAAACATATCTCAAATCAGTAATCTTAAAGATAGGAAAAAAGCCTGTAAACAAAGATATTCATTATAATATTATTTGGTTAAATAAAAAAAGGATAAACAAATTCACTGCCCAATTAAAGAGAAATGGTTAAGTGCACTGTAGTACATCTACTTGATGGGCTATATACAGGTAGTAAAATAATATTTATGAAAGCTAAGTAGTAATGTGAATATTTATTATAAAGTTAAGTCAAATAAATGCAGGAGAGAATACATTCAACACAATTAAAATTATGATTTAAAACTAAAAACAAAAATCATACACACACACACACACACACACACACACACACACACACACACAGGACCCAGACTACAAAAAGCTCCAAAATGCTAGGTTCATTATTTTTACACAAATGGTCTATAGGTGATTGATTCTTTTTATCTTTGGCATTTTCTATCAAAAGGGATATCCCAGAACTAGCAACATCAGCATCACCTGGGAAGTTTCTAGAAATGCAAATTCTCGGATCCCTCCTCAATCTGAATAAACTCTGAGTAGGACCCAGTCCTTTGTTTTAAGGAGCTCTCCAAGTGATTCTGAGGCACACATTATAGCAAAGCAAGGCACAAAGATGATGAAGTGCTGCAAATAATATCTAACAAAATCCTACAAAATAGCTAAGAACATCTTTACAAAAATAGGAACTTACCATTCATCTGTAAAGTTCAGTTTTATTGTGCTTGTAGTTGTTCCTTCTGTGCTGTAGTGCAAACTTAAAACTGGTTCACCTGTCCCTGGTTTGGGGCTCAGCTTTTCATTATTGTTATCTGAAAATTGTGTTTAAAACATTTAAAAAAGTCTCTGAAACCAATACAAGATGACATTTCCTAAAATTTATAAAACTTAAATTAGGTTGTCCTCATCATAATTCTCACATCTATTATGGTTCTCATTTAAGTTCAAGGGCAAGTGTCATAGAAACACTCATATTCCAAAGCGGCACTGCATCCTGTTCTAGCCTTGTGTACATGACTCCCTTGGATTCAGATGGAAGTCAGACACATTTAGAACTGCATTTCTTCATTAGGGACTCAAAGAATATTAACATGCAATGACATACGTTATAAACTGCTACTTTTATTTAACAGAATGCTCATGATTTTCTACTTCAGTTGCTATAGCATCAACAGTAATACCATGGGCTCCTTCAGAAACACTGAGAGGATGCAAGGGCTCCAAAAGGAAATTCTTTCAAATTCATAGACATAATTGGGGGGGGGGGGGGGAAGAGAATTTCCAGTGCGTTGTAATTTTCTAAAACTCTGTTATTAGAACATATGTTTTGGTATATTTAATTTCTTCCTCCTGCTAATCTTGCTAGGAATTTGATCGCTAAATTAGAGAAAAGGGAATTCCCCTTAAAAATCTATAGGTGATTTCCATGACATGCCTCTATTTCAAACATAATATTTGCAAAGTGGCAACTAAAATCAAGAAACTCTACAGAAATTGATATAGACCACTTCAAAGCCACCCTCCCAAGTATAGGGCAATCAATATTAAATAGGGCTTTAAACTTTTTCTTTTTTATGATGAATAGCAGCTTGGGGACCATTAAAATTCATAGGGAATACAAACTGCTATGTAATCAAACATGAACCGTTTCTGCCAGTGCCTGTGGAAAGAGAACTCTCCTAATAATATAATTGTTTTCTTGATACCAGTTCAAGGAGTGATATAATACTATAAACATAAGCTTTGTCTTGTAAGATAACAACAAAAACAATAACAACTTAACAAAACCCAAACTACTTAGGCTCTGTGGTCCTGAGGTCCACTTTACAATAAAGGACTTCCGTCTTTTCGAATTCTGCTGGAGACACTGGCACACTTATTAAGAGAGAATCTCTGAGACTCTTTGTCTAGCTTTGATCATGAGAGAGAACAAGTCAGAAGACTTCTAAAGAGAACTGCGGTGGAAGGAAAGGGATTCTCTTCAAGAGCTGAGAAATCAAGCTGATAACACTATCTTTACCTTTGTCTCATAAGAAGTCCTCTTCCATAACATCAATTACTATTTGAAAATAAACATGTAAATGAATTCTAAAGCCGATTTTCCAAATGGTAAAATCACTGTACTACCTGTGTTATGACTTATGTCCTTGATATAAATAGCACTGGAAATAAATTAGCAATCCCTTACAATATCCAAAGATTTGTTATCACACTATTTTATAGGAGGTATTTTGCCAAATGACATTCTGATAAAATAATTAACAGACTTTTAGCTTACATAAAATTACCAAGAATGGGATTTTTAAACATCTATCTTGCCCTTGACCATCTCTGAAAATTTTGATGTTTGTTAGTCACTGGTCCACACAGTTTTCCTGTATTCTTTAGTTCTATTGCTGAAATTTTGGTCTCACTATTGCCAAAGTCATGGTCTTTAGGCATCTGGAGTTGGTGAGGACAGCGAAAGACTGCTGCTCAGGGAAACTGAGCGGCAGAACGGGGCTGTTTTTTCCCCCCATTATCTCACAACGTTTTATAAAGTGCTTTGCTGTTTATTTTCATTTTAAAGTAAAGAAGGAATAAAAAGAAAACCATGCAGGTGTGAAAGAACTGCAGGACTAAATTTCCTAGATACACCTTGGTTAGGAAGCCTTGTGAAATTTAAATGCTACATCAAAGCTTTCCTTTAGAATTAGAAGGGGTTTTAGATTGCATGCTATGACTACAGGAATATAGTAAGCAAAGAGCCGTCAAGAGGTCAGAATGATGTAAAAAATACCTTATTTAAACAGACAGACCCACCACCATCCAAAAGCAAGAAGCTCTTAGATGGTCACTGTTAACTAAAACCTTCTCCTTAGGGTATCTACTCAGTTACCCTCTACTCTCTCATGAATATAATCTGTAGACTGTAAATCATGTCACACACAGTAGTATTCATTTAATTTATAAAATGACTACAGTTGGTGTAAGTTGTTGGGAACTCAGCAGTCTGTGGTAAAATTGTCCCACTATCTAGGCAGAATGCACCCCTCTGTCAGCTACACAACTTCGGACTCCCGAATCCAGGCACCTCCCTACAGACTGCACATAATCAGGGTGTCTCTGGCCAAAACACTACTACGCAGTACAGAACCAAGTTTCTCGAAGCGAAGCGAAGTATGAGTGGGAGGATCTCTCTGAGGCCCAGAGCTCACAACCTCGCCTGCTCCACCCTGCTCTTTCCAGTTCAATGCTCCCCAGCTGGATCATTACAATCTATCAGGTTAAGTTTTCTCAGAAATAAAGTTCCCTGACTTACTTGTAAATTCATTCACAATTTGTTTCTGATAAAGTGCATATTTTAAGCTGCAAATGTCTAAGAAAGATCTGCTTTAAAAAGCAAAAATATTACATTTGTTTTATATCTACTGTATTTGAAAAAAGTATTATAATCATTTTAGTTCTCCCTAATTTGCTTTATTTGTTAGAGGTTGGATCAGCACATTCTAAAAATGTTATTACTGAAAGCCTTGCTTACATAATGCAGATATATACTACTTAAGACTTCTATTAAGCAGGTAGAGATTTAATTTAAGAGACATAAGGTTAGAGCTTCACCTCAATACACAAACGACACTATACAAGGCACCGTCATGACAGTAAGTGAACATACTGAGTGCTCATGTCTCAGGAGAAAGATATACTCTTTTCTTTAACCTTTGTAGCACCTGTCACCATCTCCACTTTCCAGATGATGAAACTTTTCTCCAGTTACCTAATTTCCTGTAACATGAAGTTCCTACTTACTAGACTGGTGTGGAAATAGACTACAAAGTAGAAAATAAGAGTGCTTGAATAAATAACTATTTTGATTCAGAAATAGTTACTGCTGCTATTCCTCAGAGGGCTGTGTAACCATTCATTCAGCAGCACTACTACAACTGATCGACGTCCTGTCGCCACGCTGTGACTCTGGTGCCGGAGCACTGGGCAATGAAAGACCTTCTTCTGGGGCACTTAGCGACCACACTTTCTCACCCCTCTAAAGACCACAGAAGAGACTAAAGTAACTTGAGTGCACTCAGCACAAGGACAGTGCAGTGGGGGTAGTAGTCACTTTGGCCTTGTCCGGCACTTCTAAGACTTCAGACGCCATTCTATATTGCTTAGTGACTACAGTTATGAAAAACAACCTATGATGTTAATAGCTCAGCAAGCTCTCAATCAAGGTGAATGACACCTAATTAAAATACATGCTTCAGAAGCACCATAATCCTATAAAAGGTTACCGGTCACTATGACGCACACTGACCACCAGGGGACAGATGCTCAATGCAAGAGCTGCCCCCTGGTGGGTAGTGCACTCCCACAGGAGGAGCGCTGCTCAGCCAGCAGCTGGGCTCACAGCTGGCAAGCTCAGGGGCAGAAGCCTCTCCCACCTCCACAGCAGTCAGACACCCCCCGAGGGCTCCTGGACTGTAAGAGGGCACAGGCCGGGCTGAGGGACCAAACCCCCGAGTGCATGATTCCAAGCACTGGGCCTCTTGTAACCACATAAAAATGACAATGTATGTCCTGGAAAGACTTCATTTTTCAGGGTTAGAAGTGAATTGTCAATAACATAAGATTCCTTGACAAATTTAAAGATCCCTTCCAGAAATGGTACAAAAGCCCTTTTGTCAGGTGAATGCATTGGCTCAGAAAGAAATTTCAATATGGGCTGGAATATAACTTGAAAGCAACTTACTTCAACTTTAATTGTTTAATTAGGTATCTTCCAAGTCTTTCACAGAAGAACCAAAAATTAACTTTTTTTGGTAATGCATGTTTCAAACCATTTAATCTGTGCATTTCTACTATTAAATTACTATATTCATTTGTGGTTCTAAACACACATGCTCAAAGACATACCAAAAAAATTAAGTGTACAAAATATACTATTTAGAAACTGGGTTTGTATATCCTATTTATTTTATATCCTAAATATTTCATCAATCGCTTCACCTCTCTCCTACTTTACTTGTATCATTGGGTCAGAATCTATTACCAAGAGAACCTCCTACATGAGTTAGTCTCTGGACAATTCTCCCTACTTGTGTGGAACAAACCAGACCAGGCTATATTCCATAACACACATCCTCCATTAGCTTCCTGGTGTTCTTAATATAAAATTCCAAATCTGAAAATGTCCAAAAGATCCTTCCCCATCGGGGCCCTCCCCCTCTCTTGATACCATGACTAGCTCCGACCACACCAGCTGCTTCCAGGCATTAAATGTGGTTACCTCAGGCTCTGCCCACGATGTCCCCGCTCCCTTCACCAAACTCAGCCTGACCCTCTTTCAGGACTCAGCTGCTAGGCCCCTACCAGAAGACACTTTCCTACATGTTCCCCATTGAACTCTATTTTCTCTTTATGACCCTCATCACACTTACATTATTTGTTCATCATCTGTCTTAATGATCACAGATGATGACAAAGCACAGGTGTAATGATAAAGATGCTGGAGTCAAGCTGCGTGGGTCTGAATCACATCCCTAACACTTAGACCCATTCCTGTGGTGACCTTGGGCACACTTAGAATAGTTTCCTAACCTCTCTTTGCTTTAGTTTCTTCATCTGGAAAATGGGAATAATAACACCCCACTGTGTGAGGTTGTGGTGAGGATTAAGTAAAGTAACCATACAAAAATTCCTCAAAGTAATATTTGGTACACAAAAATGCTATATTAAGTATTTATGTTATTGTTATTATTAGTTAATTGACTCTCTTATTGTTAATAATACTGTTATTGTTAATCAACTCTATGTTTAAGCTCACGGAGCATTAGCTTTATTCACTTATGCATCCTAGTGCGGAGCCCAGTACCTGCCACGGGTAGACAGGCATTTAAATATCAGCCGAACTCATGAAATAGACATTTACAAACATGGCCCACCACTTATTGCACTAGTCTTTACATATTTCTTGGAATTTTGGTTTCTTCATCAATATGATGAAGGAAGTATTAGCATTTACCTCATTAAATGAGAACAAATTTGATAATGCATATAAATTAAAACATTCAAAAACTCAAAAAATGTCAGTTATTTTTATCATAGACAATTTTGAGTTAGAAACAATTTAACTGGAGATATACTGACTTGGTTAGCAGGCAAGTAGAGCAATAAGCATATGCAGAAAAACTAAATAAGGCTCAACTTCCAAAAGAACAAATGCAGGGAGCCTGCTCTCTCAAAGTCCATGCTCCGCCATTTCATTTGACAAAAGACCTACATTAGTACCTGTTTTCACCAAACCAAAAGAAATCCAAAGAGAGCTTTTTGCTTTTATGAAGAGAGACACTGGTATTTGTTTTGCATGACCCATGACAGAGGCAGCGTGCACCTAGGCAGCAAGTGGCCCCACAGTCCCGGAACCACACTGGGCACGTCTGGCACCAAGCCGCCTGAGCTCTGCACTATCTGTGGGCATCTGGGCTTTATCTCCATTGATTACTGCTCCCCCACTTTTATAGTATGTTGGTGCTCTTTAGGTTTTATGCATTATTTGGTATGATCTGGTCAGAAAAAGCTACAAAACTTTTCCATATTAATGCTAACTGCATCTTCATTTTATGCCATTTCAGCTTACAAAGGTCTTATAGGAACCTCTTCTTTCAGAGAGCGGAGACCTGTGTATCTACCTGACGTACCAGACTTGGGAGCTGGGGAGAAGGGCCTGAATTACTTCATTCTAAACCCCTAAGTGACGATTAGTTCTGAGGAATACAGAAAATCTAGAATAAAGTCTGATTGTACTATTTTTGTCTACAATTTAAAATATAGTATTTATAGGTAAATTCTAGCGTGATGAACTCTGAACTTATATTTACCATTAACACAGCAGGCTTCAATTATTAGACATTTATTTAATGAAGATGAGAATTGTCAGAGTGAATATAATGGCTATCTAAAATATAATTTGCCGCAATCTTGTCAAGATGACATTGCCAACATAAAATTTCAATTTGGTGACAGGTCCAATTTTCCAATTTCCCAATCTACCTAATAAAACTAGTAAATCTGTTTCACTGGGTTCTGATCATTCAAGTCTCTTTCTATAAGTAAATATTTATAAACATCAAAAGAAGTCTGGCCCAGCTGGCATGCTTCAGTGGTTGAGTGTCAACCTATGAACCAGGAGGTCACGATTTGATTCCTGGTTAGGGCACATGCCTGGGTTGTGCAGGAGACAGCCAATCAATGATTATTTCTTATAATTAATGTTTCTATCGCTCCCTCCCTCTCTGAAATCAATAAAAATATATTTTCAGAAAAGAAGACTGCTTATGTAAAATAGTACCTAATGGATAGTTAACATTTATATTTTTTAGCCTGTAAACTAGCATTCATATCTCTTTAAACCTGGAATGGAAAGTGGGTGTCTGTCTACAAGCTTAGATTGTACACTTCACAGCATTACTGACTCCCACTGAGGGACAGTCACTGTGATGACTACAAAACCATGTGGCTTCTTTGGTCATGGCTGAAATGTAAAACTCAGGCAAGTTATTTTCTCATACCCTCCCAAAAGTTAAATGTGAAGACCAGTTTTCTCTTGCTGTTGCTGTTGTTTTAATAGAACAAGGAGAAATTGCTGGCATAAATATTTTTAAGAGGAAAAATGTGTTAGTTTCAATAATATGAATAGGCAAGATAAATAAAATGTCAGAAGAGGACTTTTTCCCTTAGGCATAATTAGAGATATAAATAAATAAACTACTCATTGAGGCATACTATTCAAACTAAAGAAAACACACAACAGATATCATTGTTACCAAATGGATTTTCTAATTAGCTCAGAAGGGCTGACTGGGTGTACACACAACACTAACTTTGGAGAATACTAGAAAACATTTTAGAACAGGATTGAAACAATCTGCATGTTGTACATTTACTTTGTTTCTTAAAAAGTATTTTGATTAAAAAAAAATAAGAACTATGGAGAAGCCAAAACCGGTTTGGCTCAGTGGTAGAGCGTTGGTCTGCGGACTGAAAGGTCCTGGGTTCAATTCCGGTCAAGGGCATGTACCTTGGTTGCGGGCACATCCCCGGTAGGGGGTGTGCAAGAGGCAGCTGGTCGATGTTTCTCTCTCATTGACGTTTCTAGCTCTCTATCTCTCTCCCTTCCTCACTGTAAAATATCAATAAAAAAAAATAAAAAAAAAGAACTATGGAGAAAATATGACTCTCAATGTTTAGACTAAATATATTTGTTTCTAAAATGTACTTTTGTTAAAAAATTCAAGATAGCTGAAACCGGTTTGGCTCAGTGGTAGAGCATCAGTCTGCGGACTGAAAGGTCCCAGGTTCGATTCCGGTCAAGGGCATGTACATTGGTTGCGGGAACATCCCCGGTAGGGGGTGTGCAGGAGGCAGCTGGTCGATGTTTCTCTCTCATCGACATTTCTAGCTGTATATCTCTCTCCCTTCCTCTCTGTAAAAAAAATCAATAAAATATATTTTAAAAAATTCAAGATAAATAAGCAAAAAACACCATTTGCAAACAACCAGTTCAATAATGTGTACATAATTAATGAAAGAAAAACATTTCTTTCAGTGAAGTAAGCCATCAAAATGAAAATAAATTAAGAACATTTTTATTCTTGGTAATCACCTCAAATAAATAATCTGATATGTATATAGTGTAGGTCTGCCAAGTAGAAAGCTATAGAAACTTAGTATCATTTAGAAGTGTTACTGCATCCTGGGACAAATCTAGGAAGTGTGCAAGCCCCTCAGAGAAAGAAGCCTCCTAGTCGGCATGGGTCTGATCCACTCTAGTGAGGGTTAGTGGGGAGGCCAAGAGCTGACTGAGGCTATCTCTCACGCCCCGTGCCCAGTGTGGAGAGAGCCACAGCGCATTCATGTCACCAGCCCCCGGAGGACACAGAGGTCCTGAGCCTCAAATAAAGAAATATATCCAATACTATGGAAAAGTAAATTAAAACATGTAAAAGCACCTGGGCTGAATTATCAATTAAAAATACATTAGTGTTTCTTTAAAAGTATGGCAATCTAAAATATGCTTAAACAACCATTAGTTTCAGAAAGAAAACTTATTAAATCTACAACTTGCTCCATTCTACAGTTTTGAAATGACACCCCTGATAGAAACATCAATGATAAGAGATAATCATTTTTGTTATTTCAAAATGACACAATGATAAGAGATAATCACATTTTGATGTTAAATATTAAATTTCCTCTATCATTTCATTCCTAATTGAGCTTACTGAAAATCACCTACAGGCCAATGTCTCCACTTAAAAAAACACTTTTCCACCACTTCACTGGAACTGCAATGCCAAAGCAATCCTTAACCAGCCAACTGCCAACGCTGGGGCTTCCCATGGCACCACTGACCAGATCCCCTCAACTTTGGAAATGGCACCCTCTCTGCCCCTCCTGTCTCTCTGACAACTCCTTCCCGTCTCTGAGCTAGACTCTTTCTCGCTTGCTCCTGTACAGACTCCTTTTCACCCACCCTCTTATCCACCACAGTGTCACCACTCCCACCTGGAAAGTGGCGATTCCTACTTTTTATCTCCTCCTCAAACCTATCTGATGATGTTCAGAACCACATATCCACCCAACTGTCTATGAGAGTGCGTCATGTGGACATCTAAGATACTTCAGACTCAACATAGGGAATTGTCCTTTGTCTCTTTCCATGTTGTCCCATACCTTATGTAAATTAAGTACCAACTTACATTGAATATGACATTTAATACAATTCCATAGAAATTATTCCATGTGATTTTATAGACTATGAAGCTGGCTACAAACTCCCTGGTAGTAACATACTCTTCACATTCAGATATACTTACCAAAAAAAAGTACTTGATTAGAGAGCAGTTTTAAACAGTAGTAAAATATAAAATGTAATGCCACTATAATTGTATTTAACCCCAAAGTAATTATTCTTCACTGTTAATACCACTACAATATATAAAGTTAAAGTATGCTTAATTTCTTAGTTTTAGAATTAATTTACCTATTCATTCATTCGTTCTCAAGAACAGAAAAACTGCCTGGCCAGCACAGCTCAGCGTTTGAGAGTCCATCTATAAACCAGGAGGTCAAGGTTCCGTTCCCGGTCAGGGAACATGCCAGGTGGTGGGCTTGATCCTCAGTGTGAGGTGTGCAGGAGGCAGCCAATTAATAATTCTCTCTCATCACTGATGTTTCTCTCTCTCTCCCTTCCTCTCTGTAATCAATAAAAATATATTTAAAAAAAATAAAAATCAGAACAGAAAAACCTGTAGCATAAAACCTACTTATATAAACAATAATTTAAGATTAGAAGTAGAGGAGTTTTCCAATTTGCCTTAAAATTAGTTTCTGAATATTTCCCCAAGAAGAAAATTAAAATTAGATTTCATACCAAATAGGTTCTTCAGCAATATTGCACTTTCCCAATAGTTCTTACGCATGAGGCATGCGTATGGAGACACTGAGGCAAGTAAGCTGATGGCTTTCGAGCTCAGTTTTTATTGACTGTTTGGAAAACGTTTGTAATGACCATCTCATCAGGCTCTGCTCCAGGCTGGGGCGGACTCTGTACCTCTCTTGCTTCTGAAGTGCAGGCAGGAGATGGAAGTCCTTTTCTTTCTGACTGTGGCTTTGGAGCCTCAGGACTGTAGCTCATAACTGTATTCCTTACAGTTACAGCTATCCAGAGCTTACCCACCAGAAAAGTGAGACATCAAGCCAAGTATCATGACTATAGCAATGTAGTAATATAGAGTACTACCATGTTCAAATAACCTTTTCTAAATTACCCACTAGGTAATATGCTAACCTCACATCCACAGTTCTACACAATTTTATGATAGATACCTAGAATAAAAAATGGATATACTTTATATTCATTACAGTACTAGTATCGGAAGAGAATTCAATTTGGCATAAAGGGCCAAAGATAGAAATTACCTTAGTTTACATAGAACGTATTTGATAGGTCAAGAAGGCGCCTTGCACAGTACCACCTAGGGCAATTTAGCCCACAAATACTGACTCTTAAACCGTAATGGAAATGGAACCTTCTGGAAAAAGGAGAGAGGTTGGCCTATGCACTGCAATAGAACTATGGATGGCGGGAATAGCACATCTCCTGTTGCACGCACCCTGTTGCTCGTCAAGTGACATGGATCCGAGCTGTTTGTTAACCACAGAAGAAGGAGAATCTGAAACAAAAATGAGATTTCCACTTAAAAGTAAGCAGCAGACAACTGCACAGCAAGGTCATGATCATATCTAAGCTTAAGAAACAAATGACCAGGGTGGGGACAGAAGTAAGACTGCGGTGTGTTCCCCAGGCAGTGAGTAAGCAAGGCATATGCTTAGGATATGTTATTCCAGACAAGCAGGTAGCAACTTTAAGAATGAGCTGAGAAACTATCCTTCCACTTCCATGCATATACCTTTAATCAAATTCACTCAGCGCAGGCAGAAGGGGCAAGGGAGACAAAACAGAAATGGCTAACTCTTCCACTAAACAGTACACTTCTTGTCCTTAACCCCTTTGCCAGTTCCTTAAGGCGAGTTTATTCTGGATTGGAGGATTCAAGCATGAAATGAGGTGCTCACTACACTTTGCTAGATGTTGTTTGCTATACCCTGAGCTGAAAAGAAGCTCAAGTGAGGATGTTAGACAAGAAAATGTTTATGTAGGAAATATTCAGTGAGGTCATTACCACTACAGAAAGAGGTGACTGTAAAACTCTGGGGTGTGTTGTGCACAGTACATTTGTACTCTGTACAGTCAGGCTTCTTTGGGTGCCTGGTGGGGAAAGAAAGAAGGCTTAATGGTCTGGCTTCATGCTGATGTTCACTTGGCTCCAAAAAGAATATTCTATTTTTTCTTTGATACATTGAATTTCTATGGAATAATTTACTTTATAAATGGGCTCTATTGTTTGAAAAACACTGGTATAGAGGGGAGGCAGCATGATAAAATGGAAGAGCAGTTGCTGGAGTTAGTCATTTTTTTCCTATTCTGATTCTGATGAACTCTGTGACCCAGAACAAGTCACAACACTTTTAGGCCTAAGCTTCTCCTTTCTTCCCGGCCATCCTGGGACCTGAGCAAGGCACTGGGGAATGGTGGGAGGTGGCTACTATTCCTGGTTTGGGTTCCAGTGTTCCAGGTGAGCTACAGGAAAAGGAAAAATTTGGATAATAAGCACAGTTCTCCCTTAAATGTAAGAATGGTTCCTAGTTTCTAATCTCTTAAGCTCTAGTTCTTGGCAAGTTCAGTTAAGAAAACAAAGATCCAGCATTGTGGCTGATCACCAGTTCCCGTTCATAATGTACAGGATGCCCCCTAAAGTAGATCTTTTGAATTAAGAGTGTCCTTAACATGATAGCAAAGAGTTTTCCAATATATCCTGGATTCTCAGCAACTGTATATCACTCGACTATCTGTACATTTAACAGTCTGAATCCTGCTGCTAGAACCACTTGTATCAACTTTAAATTGTCCACTTTCTGATATAATCGTTTGCTCATAGGTTTTTGTATTGCTAGATTCTGATAGAGCATGGCCATCATTTGAATAACAGCTTTACTTATCCTTACTTATCACCTCTTCATTAGAACATTCTGTTCAACAAATCTGTACCACACACACACAAAAAAGAAAGTAGGAATGACAGAACTTCAATCAGTTCCCTAACTCTTCATGCCTTCCCTTCCTTTACAAGACTGCTTCTCAATTATCCATTGCAGAGTTGGATACAATCTTATGTTGCTTTTGAAGAATAGATAGTTGATTTTTACAGAAAAACAAAATTCTATTCTTTGAAGAAAAACATACTGTATTTGCCGGCGTATAAGATGATTTTTTGGCCCTGAAAAATATGCCTCCAAGTGGGGGGTAATCTTATACGGCGAGTATATAACAAACTCTGTATTTTGAGTGGAAATGTTAGGGGGTCGTCTTATATGCCCAGTCTCTTATACGCCAGCAAATACGTATTTTTCAGGGCAAAAAAATCGTCTTATATGCCGGCAAATACGGTAATAAAAATGAGAGTCAGAGTGAAATAAATATTGGAAAATCCTCCTCGAATATCTCCTATGAAATATTTTCTATCCCTTTGGATTTAGTATACATTTTATTGTGCTCTCATTTCATGATGAAGATCCTTATAAACTCTCCAAGCAAGCTTTTTTTTTTTTTACAAATCTTTAATTTTTCCATAAACTTACAGAATGTACAAATGTTATGAAGTATTTATTTAATTATTAAAATAAAATTTAGGAAGGAATACATTTCTAAAAAGAAACCCTACAACTTTGATAAAGGACCTAGAATGCTGTCATTTTCATAAAATTGTATATTTTGAACTGTTACAAGGATTTAAAATATGAACAAAGTTTGTGTTAAGACAGATACTATTAAACTAAAAGGGTTTCCTTTTCGTCTCCCAGCCACGGATATGGCGTATATTCAGGGAACTTTTGTTGGTTCCTGAAGATCAGCTTTTAACAAGCAATCCTTCTGGTCCATTGCATCCCTTCTATTTCTAATCCTGGTGCCCTGCAGCTGTTATTGTAAAGATTATTTGCTTATCATGTAAGCATTTGAAGTGATGTGTTTTTATACCACTAGGTATTCATAAATATCATACCCATGGCTTCTACTTAGAAATATTTCTAAAAATTAACTCAATAACCATCAGAATAGCTTATATTTCAAAAATCCACTTATTCACTCAATGCTGCTTGCTTGAGTTTCCGCACTCTACCCCATCTCTTTGTGCGACACCTTCTGGAAGGCACCATCACAAAATAATTATCTAACCATATGGTGCAGCAGTAATTTGCTACAAAGCACAACAATATGGCCTGTCAGCTTATTGGAAGTGTCTAGAATGATATTTTTAAGGTCAAGATAAACTTTAAGCAAAAGCTCATTCAATAATAACTCAAAGTGTCTCATGCCAATTACTATATGTTTCTGAAAAATTTGTGCTTTGGTCTTAAGAAAGTTCTTTAGCCCTTTGATGTCAGAATCTTCTCAACTATAGAAAAAACAGCAAATGGAAGGCTGACAGGTAAACCACAGGGACTCTTCGCAGCCAGGCTCCCTGGGCTCAAACCTGGCTTTTCTCCGAGTACCGTTATGCTCGGCAAGTTATTTAACTCCTCTAAGTCTCAGTTTCCCCATCTGTAAAATGGACATGATAGCTACCACACACTATTCTTGGATGATTTAATGAGATAATCCATATAAACTACTTAGTAGCTCACAGAAACGGGTTAATTCATGGTATTATCACTTGCCTGTGTTTCAGAACATAGTATTAAATGAAAACTGATGACAGGAAGCTGTCTGAAAACTATGGAGCATAGCCCCATATTTAAAGTTCTAGGAGAATCATCACCGCTTTACTTGGACTCTCATTCAAGGTCATTATGGAGTGCTTGCAGGGCTAGGTCAATACTGTGTCCAATTTACTGTGGCCTCTGCTATAAACACTAAAATGTGGGTGGAGTACATCCACCTGAGAAGTGCCACACGTGACTGTGACCACAACACTGGGGATCTAGTGATGGAAAGAGCCTGCTTGCCCAGGATCGAGTAAGTGCTGATTTTTTCCAATATGGCTCAGTTTTGAAAAGCTTTTTTTGAAAAGAATCACCAATGTTCTACACCCTTTTGGGGGGGTATAAAAATTACTTTTTTCCAGTCAGCAAAACCGTGCCATAAAGTGAAAAAACAGTTCCTACCTGACCCTCTCTAGGCTGGCTCTCTGCTCCAGAGGGGCTCTGTGGTGGTTGGGCCAGTACCAGCAGACTCCACAGGGTGCTGTCACTCTGAGCAGGAGCCAGCAACCCATGACTTCAGGGGACCTGAAATGGAAAAAAAGAGCTGGTTTAAAGTCAGCCATTTGCTGAAGGCCTTTGCCATAACTGTTTGCGGCATTCGATTGAGAAATATACACACAGCTCATTCAGAACCCCAGATGCTATCAGCCTTATGGGGCCCTGATAAAAGCATGTGTGAGGTAGTAAGTGAAACATACTATGATTAGGATAATACATTATTATGTAACTGTTCTACTTAGAAGTATAAAACTTTTTCATATTATCTAACCCATCCTTATGCTATCTCTGTAAATTATGGCCAGTCACACAATCTAAATACAGCAATAATTGGGAAACTGAGGCATAAAGCAGCCAAATGACCTGCCCAAGGTCATCTAGTCATAGAGCCAGGGACAAGATCTCAGCCAAGTCTAATACTCAAGCAGTAATCTGATGAAGGCAAATTCATTTCTGTATGATTTTAAAAAAAATCACCAAAAGGCTAGAAATAAGTTATGGTGTATTTCCTAAAAATGCGGGGGGGGGGGGGGGGGGGGGATGCTGTTTTATAAAACACGAAATAAAGAAAAAATGTATTGACTTAAAAATAAAATGTTTTAAAATCAGCCATGTAGAACTGTTATCTATAGGTGTCAGAATTCTTTAAGAGTAGTGGTTTCACAATGCGCTTCCTGGGAGCAGCAGTGCCTTGGGGGAGGCACGAGGGGAAGCAGGTGAGTAACCTTCCTTATCTTCTTTTATGCTGAAATCACAACAGTGTCACTTTTGTGTGTTTTGTCTTAGAACTTCTGTATGAGACTGGTACAAGGGTTCACAGTTGAAGAGAGAGAGAGAGAGAGAGAGAGAGAGAGAGAGAGACAGAGAGAGAGAGAGAGACAGAGAGAGAGAGAGAGAGAGAGGAAAATAACTATTTAAATATATTTTAACATCTTCCATAGTTCATTTAAAACAGCAATTTGAAACTGAAGGTGATACCATTTGGTGCCTTCAAATGATGTTTTAGTTTTTACTTGTCTAGAAATACTGGCAACTAAATAGATATTTGGGATTATTTTTTACTAGCATGAGGCCTCATCCCATTAAAATGTAGATGATTTCTACCAAATGGTTTAATCCCACTCTCCTACAGAAATTAGGTACCTTAGAGTCATCTTAAACTTAGTCTTTCACAAAAGATTCTCATCAGTCCTGTATTTTAAAGAGAGAATAAACTGTTTGCTAGACAATGTAATAATTCAGAAATTCTACAGTTGTAAAAATTGTTTGGTTTCCATATTACTTAATGTCTCCTTTGAGCATCTTATATCAATAAGATTTAAATAGGTGAGAAGACAATAGAAATATAATCTACTGACAGTATATCACTCACTGATACTCTAAAGATATCAAGGTATAATGAAAAGATACAAGTTTTATATATGAGAATTGCATACTGTTTATTGTTAGTAAGTTAAAATCTAGATACTTTCGCTACTGATAGAAGACTTTAATAGTAACATCTAGCACAAAAGAATGGACTACTTAATGCCTATAATATACATACAAAAATTGTATTTAATCACTAAGTATAACAAAATGTTTTAATAATAGTTTTTCAATAAAACCCATCTCTCTGTTTAATTTCATAACTTTTATTTCTATTCTTTATTTCTATGATTTATATGTTCTATAATGAAGAATTTTGTATTTTCTTCATTAACTGGATAAAATATATAGATTTTATTAGTTGTCCTTTAGAATAAAGTGACAACCCATAGTTTAACAGTTCTTGTGATTACCAAAGTGTTCCTGTGACATGTGGAAGGAGCACTGTTGAGGAGCCCAGGGCATGTGCAGAGTAGACATATGCTAAGTCAAAAGCATTTGAAATAGATGAAGACCTCATCTTTAGGGAAGGGGAGTGGCACACCTAGAATGGCAATACCAGGGTCTCTGATACTATGCATGTGGGCAGCCTTGGGGCCCAAGTACTTTGTTTAATAATGAAGAAAAGATAACACGTTTTTCAACTTCAAAACTGGAAAGGTGTCTACTCAGCTTCAGCTTCTTAAAGTTCCCTAAAGTTTTCTGATTCAAAAAAGAACCTACTTCCATTTAAATTGTTTTCCTGCTAATGTAGACAGTTTTGTTTTATATTCAAACTCACTTAAGTTTCTGTATTTTTAAGACACACACACACACACACACACACACACACACACACACAGACATTTTGTCTTCTCGTTGGTTTCTATGTTGCCTATTTTTTACTTCTGAAATAATTTAGCTGAAGCTTTATACAAACACAAAGTCATAGCAAATTTTTTCTTAAATGCCATGATTGTAACCTAATCAATTTTTTGGGTTAGTTTCATGTATAGGAAAAGATTTCTCTATAGTAAAAACAAAACAAATCAGAGATATCTTTGCCTGACTGCATTAAAAATCAGGCCAGAATGTGTTCCAAAGAGCACACCTATATAAGTTATTTAAATCTGTTTTATTCCACCATGGCATTATAACAAATGTGCTTTTTTTTATCAGAACGCATACTGGAATAAACAGAGAAGTTGTCCAATTTTACCAATATGCAAATTAACTCCAAATAATTAAATCAGAGTTCTCAAAGCAATTAATGCCCAAACTCACCACCCCTCATGGTAGTAAAATAAAGTATAATACTCTCTTAGTATGAGGATACAGACACACTTTAGTTCCTAAGCAGAGATTTATGGAACCTAAGACAATACCTACAATATAGGATATGCAATACCTATGATCCATCTGGAATGAGTTGAAAAATTATTTTATGCTCTGTTTTTCATCAATTCTCTCAACAAATGCTTATTGAGCATCAAAAGCCTTCTTGCCATAAAAGAACTGGGCCAGTAAAGTACTCCAAGAAAAAGAGAGGTACAGGTAATTACTCTCTCAGAGTTTTAGAGCATCAGAACAGGAACATAAAACTGTGGAGTACTTCTGCTGTCCTACATATCAGAAAGCTGATTATGTGTAGAAGAGATAAGTCAGCAGATACTGAACATGTCAAATAATTATAGAAGGGGAATGACTGAGTCAGTATACTAGTATGGCCAAACAATACTATAATTCTAAAATCCAGCATAATTACATTTATATGGGAATAGAAATACTGGTTAACTTTTAAAGCAATGAAAAAAAGAAAGAAAGAAAGAAAGAAAGAAAGAAAGAAAGAAAGAAAGAAAGAAAGGAAGAAAAAGGAAGAAAGAAAAAGAAAGAAAGAAAGAGGAACAGCTAGAAGCCATAAGCATAAATACCATTTAAGGATATAGGAAATTTCAATAGAATTATCAATGGAGGCTCAAAATTCAATAGATATTAGAAAGTAGTTCACTGACTATAAAAGCAAAAAACATTAATCCCTCTCCAAATAGAAATAAAACAATGCATTATTTTATATTCTCTTCTGGCAAATACTGCTGTCAATGTGTCCCTCTAGTTATGGGATGACCACCACCCCGATAGGCAAGAAAGAGGAGAGGCTGCAAGCGCATCAGCTTTTGTTTCCAAGGGGAAGGGAAGCGTCTTACTACACAGTAGCAGTGTTAAACACCAACTCCACCAGCTACTTAAGGACACTGTATGCTAATAACCTGCAGCATGAGAGTCTTGGGTGGGGCCCTCATGGGAAGCCTGACCGGAAGTGGAAGGCGCAGCCAGCTCCTGCTGCCTCTGCTGCTCAGCCTTCTTAAGCCTCAGTTGATACAGCCGCTTACGGAGCAAAGCTATCTCAGGCCCCCTTAAAAATTCTGACACAGATAGGAAAAGAAAGGTGAAAAGATAGTAATAAAATAGAAAATAGCAAGAATCTGATTATACACGAAAATAGTAATCTGATTATAAAAGAGAGAAGGACATACATTAAACACATGTATCATGGAGGAATACTAAAAACAATTATTCATATAAAAATAAATTACCAGTCATTAAGATATAAAGTATAGGCTCTTATATAAACCCTAATACTTCTGTTTAACTTGATTTAGACACATATAGTTCTCTAAGAATATTTAATTAAACAGAATGAAAATAAAGTCCTTCAGATTAAAACATTTTAAAACAAACATTCCTCACTCCTCACTAATTTCATTTATTTTTACAACAAAATGATGCTAAGAAATGAAAAACTAAAAAGTGTCAGTTATCTCATCTAATCTACAAAGTGTTACTACTTTTATTCAAATAATAAATAAAATTCAATTAAAATGATGAAAAAGTTAGACACTTGGAAACAATTCTTAGAATGTATTAGTGGAGAGCTCTTTAAAAAAATAAAAATTCCGTATTTTTTAGCTAAAATTATTTCTTTTTATGTTAGAATTGTCATTTGCTTTTGCTTTTTTAATGCTCAAATATATGTACACAAGCTTTAATATTTTCTTAAACTTTCTCTGAAGCCTTGATCATAGATTAAAAAACAAGGTATACAAAATTCTGCAGATACTTACTGAGTGCCTACTATGTGTGAAGCACTGCTTTAGGCTCTGGAGTTAAATGAAATAGTGAATAAAATAAAATAGTCTCTATGCATGTAGAGTTTATGTTCTGAGAAGAAAACAGACATCATTGAACACACAGGTATATAGCACACATGTATGTGTCTGTATGTCAAGTGGGATAATGAGATGACTGAGCAGGACAAGGAATGGGGACAGACAGTGGGAGGATTGTTTTGTGTTTGGACATGAGGAAGGGCTTCTCTCACAAGATGGATTTTGAACAAAGACCTCAAGGAAGCACTGTGTGGAGGAAGGGCATTCCCGAGGGAGGGAACCACAATGCAAATGCTCGGAGGTGAGTGCATTGGGATGTGGGACTACCTAACAGGCAACGGAAGCAGTTTGCTGATGGCCTAGGTAACAGGAAAAAGAGAATGCCACTTATTGCAACACTGAAGAAGAGAAGGAGCAAGCGGTATTAGAAGAAAGAAAAGAACAGACATATCCAAGTAGAGAAGCTGAGCAGGAACTGAATATGAAAATCTAGAATTCCTCAAGTTATCTGGATGTCACTGGTAATATGACTAGGCAGTAAGTGATGATAGAAGAGAAGTCTATGAACTAAACTCTGGGACACTCCAGTGTTTAGAGGAGGAGTGAGAAACAGATGCCTGCAAGGAGCATAGGGAACTGAGTGAGGGACTTCTATAGGCTGAATGACAGAATGTGTTGAGTCTGGAGTAAGCCCTGCCTGGTCTGGCTCAGTGGATAGAGCGTCAGCCTGTGGACTGAAGGGTCCCAGGTTCAATTCCAGTCAAGGGCTTGTACCAGCGGGGGGTGTACAGGAGACAGCTGATCAATGTTTCTCTCTCATCGATGTTTCTAACTCTCTATCCCTCTCCCTTCCTCTCTGTAAAAAAAAAAAAAAAATCAATAAAAATATATTAAAAAAAAAAGTTTGGCATAAGCAACTGTGTCAAAGCTACTGATATAATGAAAAACATACTGAGAACTTTCCATTGGATTTTGCACTTTGGAATCACTGCTGATCTTGACTAGTGGTGTTGGAGTGAAATCACAGGGGCCAAAACTACTGGAACAGGTTCAAGACAAAGGAGCAGTAATGATATAGAATCAAGGCACATATGCTTGGAAGGTGTAGCTCAGTGGTTGACCTATGAGCCAGGAGCTCATGGTTCAATTCCCGGTCAGGGTACATGACCGATGACAGGCTCAATCTCCAGTGGGGAGCATGCAGGAAGCAGCTGATCAATTCTCTCTCATCATTGATGCTTCTATCTCTCTTTCATTCTCCCTTACTTTCTGAAATCAATAAAAACACATTTTTTTTAAAAAAGGCACTTACAATCCAAGTCATGCTAATGGGAAACAAAGAAATTGGATGAATGGTTTGTGTTAGTTTGGATAATCCCTGTTTGTATACTAACGAACAATGCTGAGTTGGGAGCAAAAAGAAAGATGATGCATGAAAAGAAGTAGCAAACACAAGAAGGATATCCGTGAGTCCACCACAGGGGATGGGCTACACTGAGGAGGAACTGGATTGGACAGGTGCATAAAGCTTCATTCACCAGAACCAAAGGGCCGGCGGGGCATACGGGTAAGAGTCAATAGTTGTAGATTTGATGATTGGAGCACACACAATTTCTTGTGACACTGGCTGCAAATTATACAAACTACCATAACAGCTTTCAGCCTCTTGTACATACTGCAAACACTGGTTTATTACTTCAGGAATTCATTATGCCAGAGATACTAACTTCTCATTACCATGTCATCTGTGTATAAAGAGTTTTATTCAATTAGCCAATTGGTAGCTAAGATTTCACAAGCCATTCAAGTACCATCATAGTCTCTCACTGCTAGTTCTTCCTGGAGAATTCAGCAGTACTGAGGAGGATAGTATTCATTGAGAAATGAACTGTATGCTCAATGGCATAGTGTTTTCCTTTTAGGTAGACACATATATCTTACTAGAGGCCCAGTGCCTGAAATTCATGCACTGGAGGTGGAGGGTAGTGGTCCTCAGCCCCACCTGTGCCCTCTCACGGTCCAGGACTCCTCAGGGTTGTCTGACTGCTGGCTTAGGCCCGATCCCCCTGGATCGGCAGTTGGACATCCCTCTTGCAGTCTGAGACTCCTGGCTCCTTACCACCTGCCTGCTCGCTGCTCCTTTACCACTTGGCTGGCTGTTTCTTAGCGCTGCCGCTGAGGCGGGAAAGGCTCCTGCCACCACCACTGTACTTGCCAACTGTGAGCCCGGCTTCTGGCTGAGCGGCGCTCCCTGTGGTCAGTGCACATCATAGTGACCAGTTATTCTGCAGTTCAGTCAATTTGCATGTTAGGTTTTATTATATAGGACTAACTGTCAGAATAACAATGCTTTTTACAATATAAAATAGAGCATCATTATAAAGGCATAAAGTCTATATTTTTATACTTCAAAAGAAATTGCCATACGAAGTGAAATTATATTTGTCAAAGTTTGCTATGAAAACAGAAAAAAAAAATCACCAAAAAATTCACCCAATTTCATGGTTGTTCCAACCCTCTCTTTTGTACTGTCAAATGTTTTGTGGGAATATAAGAGTCTCCATCCTAGACCACTAGGTGATGCAGCAAAGAAAGAGCAGTCCTAAGAACAAGCAGTGATGGTTTCTAATGTAGAAAATCAAGATTTAGCCAATGTTTCCAGTGCTCTAGAAAGAAGAATTTGTTTGCCTGATTTTAAGGCTGATTGTATGGTGGCTCTTTTCCCCATTGGGTTAAAAAAAATGAGCCTAGAAAAAGACGTCAACACAAGAAAAGCAAATACTGAATTAAAATTTTCAACCACACATACAAATAGTTCTGCTAAGACAGGTAAAATACATACATATTATAGAAACGCATGCACAGACATATATAATTTATAATATAAATAAATGCTTAGAATTAGTTTTGCTAAGATAAGCCAAAATAGAAAGTGATTAAAATGAATACCTTTGGGTTGAATTATAAAATAACAAACAAAAATCCCTCAACAATGTGTTAGGAAATGCTAAAGGAAAATTTGTACTTCCATCTCTAAAACTAATAACTCTCTTCTTGTGTTCTTCTCAAAAATGCCAGGCTAGTCTCCTTAATGCCCTAATTCCCACTGAGACAGGAGAACCAAGGCCAGCTTGGTTCTAACCTCAGATGCTGCCTCTCAATACACAGGGTCTTTGGTCGTGAACACTGGGCTATGTTTACATCTGACTCCGTGGTGCTTTCTCTGCTGCTCTCAATGTGTGTCTTGTCCAGGTGGTCCCTGTGCATTCTTTCTCCTAAAACTGGTCACTCCTTTACTTAAGACTTCCAAGTTCCTCTAGCCTCTTCTTTAGTTCCCCCAAAGTGACCATTAACCTAATATTTCCACTTGTTTATAATCTATAAATGGCCTTACCTAGTCTGAGTAGACTCTGACACCCTTTAAGGAAACTAAAATCTGTTTGGGCTTTAAAATGTGTGCTCTGATAATAGAGTTCTTATGTCCCCAGACATTTCTCTACAGAGCTCAATTTAGCTATAATGATTCTGGATAAATCTAAATAAATGTATAAATCTGAGTAGACACAGTTGTTTGTAAATAAGCAGGAATCCACACATAGTCCAAATCATATACTATCTTAACAAAATGAAATCCTCCTGGTCTAAGTGATCCATTTAATTCAAAACAGGGACCCTTAATGTGACTCACTTCTCAAAAGGAGCCTCCCAAACTGCATTTTGTATGTACTGAGATACCCATCCAATCCAAAACCACCTTTGCTAATCATAGTCTTTGATTTAGATTAAAATGCAAATGAAGGCAAAACGGTATAATAAGCTGGAATGACGGCTTCATGTAACACTCCCTTATTACCATGGGAAAAAATTACAAAATGAAGACATTTCCGGGCTTAATTTAGAAATGACTAAAAGTGATGTCTGACTGGCATACCAAGAAAAGAAAAAATATCTTATAATTGCCTTTAAATACATAAAACAGTGAAGATTTCATTTTAACCTACATAGTTTCAACTCACAGTCAGAACTTTCTGGTTTTTAGCTAATCATATAACCAGCTTTTTGTTAAATATTCAAGAAAAGATCACATGTAATATGAGAATCAAAATGTCTCTTTAAATTCTGGGTTATGTATATAGAATATGGTTTCAAATGGTCTGATTAGAAATAAAATTCAAGTATACAAAGAGTAAAGAAGTCAAACAAAAAGTACTACCAGATTTCAAATTACACTTGAGTGTACTTATTTTCCTAATTAATAATGGCCCACTCGGGTCCCCTAGATACACTCTTCCTTGTTAATGCATTTGGTGTGTTCACCTCATTCATGGCTTCATTTTATTTTTTTCCTACTTATATTTCTGTTTGTCTTAATTCCATCATTTATAAAAATGATTTTTAAAATATTTCTATAAGTTACCTTAAGATATTTTTGAACAAAGTAGGAAAGAGTGTAGTCTTATATGTTCTGAATAGTTGAGGGCAAACAGTGGATCCAAAAATGATGAATGACTGGATACCCATTCACAGCATCTCCCCTAGATGACATCACATGGGGGAGCCTATGGGAAACATCCAGAATGAATGGAGTGGGCTGACACTATACAGACTAACATACTGTAGAGCTAAGTATACCCTATCTATCTATCTATCTATCTATCTATCTATCTATCTATCTATCTATCATCTATCAATCATCTGTCTATATAAAAGGTTAATATGCTAAGTGTCCGATAATCCGACTGGTCGCTATGACACACACTGATCACCAGGGGCAGAAGCTCAACGCAGGAGCTGCTGAGCTGCAGTGATTTGGCAGCGGTGGTTCTTGGGTGATGCACCCTGAAATTAGAGAGGAGGGAGCCTGATTCCTCACAGGACTGCGTGATTCCACCTTCAGCCGTGGGTTATGTTGTTGCTGGTTACTGCACACTTGTGTTAGCGGTCCACACCATGTACACAGCAACTTTGCAGAGTGCCCTCTCACACTCCGGGACCTCAAGGGGGATGATTGAACCTGTTTCAGCCCGATCCCCACAGGCCAGACCAAGGGACCCCACCTGCTGGAGGGACCCCCCTTCACTCTGCTGATGCCAGGGAAGGACTGCAGGAGATTGGCTCCAGGGCATGCCTGGCCCATCTCACCCAGTCTCGCCCTGCCAGCCACCTTCTAATTAATTTATTTTCAATGTGCACGAATCCATATACTGGGTCACTAGTATAGCTATACTAGCTTAAAGATAACAATATTAACAGTACCTTTAGAGAGTGACTATATTTTTGGGGGGAGGCTTATGTAGAACAAGGCAGATAATGTCTCTGTTTTCATGAGACTATATTCTAGTAAGAAACAATGTTATATATCAATCAAAAACAAGCAAGGAAATTACAAAATTTTATAAGAACTTTTCAGGAATAAACAGAGCTATTTATAAGAGAGAATAACATTTTAGGAGGGGTAGAAAAAGAAGATGAATCTAGTCAGGGGAGTTATGAAAGAGCTGCCTTGGGAGACATCTGAGCAGAGACCCAAGAAACAAGGGGTTGACTCTATGATTAAGTCAGGAGAAGAGCTTCTCAGCTCACATACTTACTGTTCTCCAACTCTAAGTACAGAGGCTCAGAATCAGAGAGAAAGTGCACATTTGGGAAACTGAAAGGAACCCAGGACAGCTAGAGCGCAGTGAGCATTAGGGACGGAGAAAGCGGTGTGAGATAAAGCTGGAGCGGGAGGCTCGGGCCAGGCCAGTCAGTTCCTACAAGTCCACAAGGAGTTTGATTTTCTTCTTTTGTAGTTGTATTTCCAATTACAATTAGAAGTCTTTGGAGGTTATGTTTTTTGTGTGTGTGTTGTTTGTTTTGTTTTTGTTAATTCTCACCTGAGGATATTTTTTCCATTGCTTTCAGAGAGAATGGCAGGGAGGGAGAAAGAGGGAGAGAGGGAGAAATATCTATGTGAGAGGGACATATCAATTGGTTGCCTCCAAAAAAGCCCTAACCGGGGGCAGTAGCAAACCTGCATCCCAGGTACCTGCCTTGACCAGGAATCAAACCTGTGATCCTTTGGTGTGCAGGGTGATTCTCTAACAACTGAACCACACAGGCCAGGACTCTTTGAAGGGTTTTAAATAGCCAAGTTATATAATCTGAGTTAACATTTTAAAAACCTTTAAAAATACAAGGCTGCTGCCAGGAGAATAAATGATAAGGGAACAAAAACAGCTGCAGGAAGAGCAATCAGAAGACAAGAAAGGTGGTGAGTGGGAGATATAGAAACAATGGGACCTGATATTGGACTGGGCATGGGACATGAGGGAAAGTGAACAATCAGGAATAAGTCATAGGCTGTTAAAACAAGCAAATGGGCAGTGGTATTATAATTTACTAACATGTAAAACAACTAAGATGGAATAGGTTAGGGGAACTGAAAGTGGGGGGGGGGGCTAAATTAAGTTTTAGTATGAAGATGTTCAAAGACAGACAGAGAGCAGTGTCTTATAAGCCACTGCTCGTAGGTGTCTGGGGCTCATCACTTTGGAGGAGATATTTAAAAAGCTATGGGAACTGACACAGTCGCCCAGGGATAAATCACTGACAGAGAGGAGAAGCTGGACTACGGGGTTCTACAGAAGACGAAACATCAGCACTGAAAACCACCAAGGGAGTTGGTAGTCAGGGTACACAGGCAAAAGTGGTGTCAAAATGCCAAGAAAGGAAAGTTTGGAGAAAGCAAGGAGCAGCAGACTTAAATGCAACTGGGTCAAAAGTTCGAGTAAGGTACTAATAGAAGAGTAGACTTTAAATTTGGCAAAATGGAAGTCACTAGTGACTCTGACAAAGGTTTCGTGGGAAATGGGGCTGAAAGGCAGATTGGAATTAGTGGGTAAATAAGTAGAAGATGGTAAGAAAATAGAGATCATATGTATGAGTGACTATTTTGAAGACTGATTTAAAAGAAGCAAAGTTATAAGGCTGGAGGGGAATTGGAAAAATTAAGAGAACAATTTTTAAAGCCAGGGGATAATAACACAGCATGCTTGAGGCCAAAAGGAATAATTGAGGAGAAAAGGCAATAATGATGCAGGAGAGGGAGAAAGTCCTGGAGGTTCTGGGAAGGAATGGGAGATCCTTTCACAGGAGCAGGCACTTCTCCCATCACATCAATGGAGTGCCGATGCTGGAAAGTGGTCGGCTGGGGGTGGGATGAGGGCAAAGGGGAGGGTAAAAAGTCTGAGAGATAGGAAGGTGTAGAATGAGTAGCAGTGTTGAAGGACTATCAGACAGTGTGGAGCAAGAACTCAGCTCAGTCTAAGAGAGAGCGAATAACTAGGTTCAATCGAAGAAGGAATTTTGCCAGGCAAGTTTTCGCATTCTCAATGTCCCTTTCCTTCACCCCAGCAAAAGTGACAGGAAATGCAAGGGATGTGAAGGAACAGCATAAACCTTTACAGAAAGAGGTATCCGCAGCAAGGCAAGAAGCACGCTTACCGTCTTCTCTATTCCTATGCAGGGCAGTAAGAGAAATTATGGCTCAAAGATGACGCTCCCCCCACTCCATGAACAAGTCCCATCATTACAAACCTTGGTTCTGGACTTAAACGTCCATAAGAGATTGGGAAACAAAGGAAGACATTAAGTCCTTATGGTTAAAATGTTGGGTTCTGGGGTAATGAAAGGCCTACTATCAAAACAATTATAAACATAATTCTTAGATGTTACATCTAACATCAAATACTTTCCTCAATAGCAAAACTATCTTGATAACATAGAAATATTCTAATCTTCCATGGTGTAGTCAACCAAAATTCTTTCAATAATCTACCAGTTAAAAATATTTCCTTACTTTTCCTTGAAAAATGTATAGGCAAACTACCAAGTGAACATATGGTCATCACAAAGTTTTTCTATTTCAATGATCCACATGACTGCAGTATTTAATATATTTAATATAAAAGGGATTAAGCAATTTAAAATGTAGTATTAAGATGTGTTAAATAACTATAACAAAAATAAATAAATAAATAAACTCCACACTAAGTACTTTTCTCAGAAATAACTGTTATGAGTTGAGATGCACTGGAATGTGAAAGTGACCTAAGGAGTCTTCTTGTTAAGTTATTCTGATAACTTATAAATGACTACAATACTGAAGAATATTTTCAAGAATGCTATCACTTTAAAAATTCTTGTTTTTACTAATCTTACCTGCTTCGAAAAGCAAACTTTTAACTGATTTTGCCCTACTTCCCAAACTCACCAAAATTTTTATTTTCCTATATGTTGGAATGCTATGTTGATTAGAGAATGAAAAACCAGATTTTATAGCTTAGCTTTATCTTACTACTATAGATAAACTGAGCATAGTGTTAACAGTTACATAATTAGTTCTGGCCGAAACCGGTTTGGCTCAGTGGATAGAGCGTCAGTCTGCGAACTGAAAGGTCCCGGGTTCAATTCCAGTCAAGGGCATGTACAGTGGTTGCGGGCACATCCCCGGTAGGAGGTGTGCAAGAGGCAGCTGGTTGATGTTTCTCTCTCATCGACGTTTCTAGCTATCTCTCTCCCTTCCTTTCTGTGAAATATCAATAAAATGTATTTAAAAAAATAATTAGTTCTGGCTTCCATTCCCATAGAAACTTAAAATGAATTCATAAAAATGGGAAATATTGATTTAAAGTGCCCCATATTTGGTGATCTGGCATCCAATATCAGAGAACAAGAATACAGTGACAGCTTGGCAGTTAAGACTGTTGGGAAATTTTATCAGTTTCAGGTTAGGCCTGCCAGTTGTACCTCCAGGTGCTAATATTTTGGTTATGTGTCAAGTAAAATGGTTCCTTAGAAAAACCCAAGGAAAAACATCTTACCAGTTATTATAATTACATATATACAGTTAAGATGCCAAGTAACTATAGACATAGCTGCTAACAATTACTGTTATAAATAGTACAGGCCACAGTTTGAAGGAAAAATAAATTGAACACAAGGAGTTATAATACTGAGGAAATAGCATTTTAACAGAATTTAGAAGTTAATTTTTCCCCCAATATCAAGCACCAAAAAGACAAGGAATAGTTTAACAACTCTTTTTTTAAGTAAATATAGAAGAAACAATTATTTTAGTTAATTGTACTGTATATGTTGCTAACAGACCACATCAAATGCACTATACAGGATTATTAAAAGTGCTTCATGATTTGAGAAAAAAATAAGAAAAAATATAAATACAATGGAAACAATAATAATCAGTGCTATATTTTTACCATTGTTAATAAAGACTTACAACCAAATAGGTTTAGAAAGATTTTGGTCTATAATGGCCTATAATCTTTAAGAGAGGTGTATTAAACTGTACCCTATTTTTATAAAACTCTCTTATGTAAATGGAAGATTCCTGCTACTTATTAAAATTCATGCAGATTAGGCACATTTGAATTTTACGTTTTGATTATATGTTCACATATTACGTGTCATTTAGATCATTTGCACCAGCAGAAATAAGTCGATGTGACTTAGTATCTTTACAAACAGTCCCTCGAGAATGATCCTGATCAGAAACCGTCAGACGACCCACCGCCTACTTAAAGAGTAACATCCTCACCAGACTGATGATGTGTGTGCTGCCCAGATGCCTCGGCAGATGGCCTGTGTTCACTGTCTGGGGAGGACAGCAGAGAAGTAGAAGGTGGGCTTCCTGTAGAAGATGCTGTGGAGTGGGCCATGGAGGACGTGGAAGGTTGTAGAAACTGCTCAGCTGGAGTGTCCACTTCCATAACAGTGTCACCGGCTTCCAAACCAGTGCCTGACGGGATCGTAGGAAGAGTCGAAACATCTGTCTGAGTCGTCCCACCTTCAAAAAGCACATGTTAATGCAAGTTCAAATACTTAATGCTTTCCAAAACCAACCACTTAGAAGAGGTATGTTCAAGCACACTTGCTTACACACACACACACACACACACACACACACACACACAGAAATATATAATATACAGGAAAATCAAAAGCACCCACTGGTTGTTTGGTCCATTTGACTAGGCTAGTCAATAGGGGTAAACATCTATCTATAGCACATTCTTTTTTTTTTTAATTTTATTTTATTTTATTAAGGTATTATCTCTGTACATAGCTTACCATTGCCCCCACACACACACACACACCTCCCATTTATGCCCTCCCTCCCCAGAGTTCTGTGTTCGTTGGTTGTACTTATGTTCATGCATACCAGTCCCTCGGTTGTTCTCCTATCTCCCCCCAGGTCTCCTTCCCCTCCCCGCTGTCATTTGACAATCTGCTTGTTTTATGGTGACCATCTTAGGACCCCATGAATAGAATCCGCTCCTCATTTGGCAGTCTGCTTGTTTTATGGTGACTATCTCAGGACCATATGAATAGAGTCCGCTCCTCCTCTGGTTTTCACCGCCCTTTCCCCTGGGTCCCACTGCCTCCCCTGGGACAAACGGCTTGCCCGGGGCACACAGCCCCATGGGACACTCGGCTCACCCGGGGCACTCGGCCCCCTGGAACACTCGGCTCACCCGGGGCACTCGGCCCCCTGGGACACACGGCTCACCCGGGGCACTCGGCCCCCTGGGACACACGGCTCACCCGGGGCACTCGGCCCCCTGGGACACACGGCTCACCCGGGGCACTCGGCCCCCTGGGACACATGGCTCACCCGGGACACCCTTCCCCTTTGAGGGGTACGGCTCACCCGGGGCACACGGCCCCCTGGGGCACTCGGCCCCCTGGGACACATGGCTCACCCGGGGCACACGGCCCCCTGGGACACTCGGCTCACCCGGGGCACACGGCCTCCTGGGACACTCGGCTCACCCGGGGCACTCGGCCCCCTGGGACACTCGGCTCACCCAGGGCACTCGGCCCCCTGGGACACTCGGCTCACCCGGGGCACACGGCCCCCTGGGACACTCGGCTCACCCGGGGCACTCGGCCTATAGCACATTCTTATTAAAAATAATCATTCTTGCCAAAACCTGTTTGGCTCAGTGGTAGAGCGTTGGTCTGCGGACTGAAAGGTCCCAGGTTCGATTCCGGTCAAGGGCATGTACCTTGGTTGCAGGCACATTCCCAGTAGGGGGTGTGCAAGAGGCAGCTGATCGATGATTCTCTCTCATCGATGTTTCTAACTCTATCCCTCTTTCTGCTGCTCTCTAAAAAATCAATAAAAAAAATAAATAATCATTCTTTTAAGCAAAATGCTCCATATGGCAGCTTCATTTAGACAAAGCTACTAGTAAATAACTTGTGAGATGCCTAGAAGCACTGCCTAGTTCCTCAAACTTAAAGATGATGATTCCTTGGGGTTGGGGAAATAAGAAGAGATAAATCAAAGAATTTATATACTTATATGCATAAAACATGGGCAATAGGGTAGTGAAGATCTGAGGGAGAAAGTAGGGGCTGGAAGGAGGGGGGAAGGGATAAAATATGAGATATCTGTAATATTGTCAACAATAAAAACATATATTATAAATAAGTAAATAAATAAGGTGATGATTCTGATGCAATAGTTGGATAATAAAATAATGGATTTATACTAATATATTTCTACTCTATAACATCATGTTCTTGGTAAAATATTTAAAATACTTAATAAAAATTTTATTAGCAAGAGTAAAACATCAAGTAGGCCAGAATAGGATTAAGTTCTTTATTTTTCCTTCAAACTGTGGCCTGTGCCTAACATTTCATTAGCCATAATGTTTTAACCACTAAACTATCATGATGAAGGTATGATTTTAAAGGGGTTAAGTGTCCATTATGTGCTATGCTAGGCTTCCTGCTATCTGCAAAGGAATAATTAATACTCAATAAATATTAAAAATTTTCCTTCAAATCTAGATTTTATTAAAAATGGAGTGGACAGGTGAAACCGGTTTGGCTCAGTAGATAGAGCGTCAGACTTCGGACTGAAAGGTCCAGATTCGATTCCAGTCAAGGGCATGTACCTTGGTTGGCGGGCACATCCCCAGTGGAGGGTGTGCAAAAGGCAGCTGATCAATGATTCTCTCTCATCGATGTTTCTAACTTTCTATCCCTCTCTCTTCCTCTCTGTAAAAAATCAATAAAATATATTTTAAAAAATGTAGTGGACAATCCAAGTTCATGCTTTGCAAAAGTTTTTTCTAATCACCATGATTTAAATATTTCTTAAATTTAAGCACAAATTTAGTAGCTCTTCAGCAAACCCACAGTCCAATGAATTTTTTTAAAATATATTTTTATTGATTTCAGAGAGGAAGGGAAAGGAAGAGAAAGACAGAAACATTAATGAGAATCATTGATTGGGTGCTTCCTGCACAAAAGTGAACCTGGGACCCTTTAGTCCATGGGCCCATGCTCTGTCCATTGGGCCAAACCAGCTAGAGCCCAAGGAATTTTTTAAAAAGTTAACTGATCTGCATGATTTTAAAAAATTCACTTACAGATAAAATTCAATAGAAATCTTTAATTTGGGGATTTAAAATGTTTAGGAGTTAACTTTTATATGCTCACTTTTGATAGGGATAAGTAATTTGCCAAAGACCACAAAACTGGAAAGTAGTGAACAAAGATATGAAAACAGGTCAGCTAACTTATATAAACAATGTATATAAGTGACCAAAAGTAGAAACTACTCAATTATATAAAACTTATTTATCTACAGAGTTTTATATATTTCTATTCTACTAAAAAAAGGACTTGCTGAAACTGTCCTTTGGCTGCGGGCACATCCCCGATGGGCGGTGTGCAAGAGACAGCTGGTTGATGTTTCTCTCTCATCGACGTTTCTAGCTCTCTATCTCTCTCCTTTCCTCTCTGTAAAATATCAATAAAATATATTTAAAAAGAAAAAAAAAGGACTTAAATAGGGACTATCAGCTGCTCTTACTTTTTTTTTTGAGAAAGGCAAAAAGGGCTAGAACTAGTGGAATCTGAAGTGACCAGTTGTACCTAATGCCCTCTTCTTCTCCTGCTTCATACAACAATAAGAACCTTGTGTTATTGTAGATCTAAAACATAGTGGAAATCAGATGGCAAAAATAAACCCCACTCTGTATTTTTACCAGCTTTCTGATGACTGTAATTAATAAGAGCACTTACTTGTGGGTCGAGTTCTCCCTCGTCCTCTATTACTTTGTGCAACCTCACTTGCTTCTTCAAACCACCTTGATAACATGTCAGACATTCTCTGCATCAATGACACATTGGGACTTTGCTCTCCTATGAAAACACAGGTCGTATCAGTGAATTAGTAATAACTCAGCATTTTTCATTAATGCAAAAACCCAGATTTCAGGGCCTTAAAAATGAACATAACTTAAAAAATTCAAATTGCCCAAATTATTCTATGAATGTACGCAGATCCACAAGAGCCACCATCACATTTCACAGTAAAGGTTTAAATGAGTGGCTCTCCATGTGTATTTGAGTTCCTCAAGAATAGGACTTAGCTCCTACATCTTTGCCTAGTCTTAGGGTCTCCCCACCCCTACCCAACCCACCTTTTTAGTTCCAAGAGTGCACAGCTAGGAAGGGTTTGTGCATTGTACACTGTTCAGATTAAAAGAAAAGTTTGCTCTCTCACTTAAATTTTCTTAAACTGAATTTGTTTTCATCATTTACTGTAAGCAAATTCCTCATATTTGAAATTAACTGAAACTAGAAGTGTTTCGTATCCTCCCTCCCTGCTTTTCCTCCTTCAAATACACAAGTTTTCTTGAGCATTTTCAATTAAGTATGATATCAAAACTGACAATTCATTTCTATTCTACAATCATATTATTAAAAATGGAAATCATTTGTTCTTCTATTTTCTGTGAAAATAGAATTTATTGTATACTTCATTGCCTTTATATTATATAGCTATTTAGGTATTATAAAATAATACAAAAGATAATATATTGGGAAATATGCCTTTGATCTTGAAAGATTTCAAAAGTCATTAGAGTAACATTTTTGCTAAAGACCCACTTATTAAAATTAATTCTATTGTAAAGTGCCATCTTAAAGCTTCTGAGGTAGTTTCTCATACTTGTCAAAGGCATCTGAGAGAAGGGTAAAAAAAATTTATGTGCTATTATAAAACTCTCTGGTTGGAAATTGAGGGTTCTCATTCCATTTATATCTAAGAGAAAGGCAAAAATTAAGAAGTTTGATGACACCTGATGTTTTATGAGGCACGAGTATTCTTACACTTTCAGCGGGAATATAAAGGAGCGCTTTTTGGGCACTAATCCAGTGGCCCCGTCATCCCATTTGTGGAAATTTAGCTGAGACCCACTTGCACAGGTGTGCTAAGAGACGTACCAGAATGCTTGCTGTAACATCACTTCTAACAGTGTAAACAACGGAAACAAATGAAATGCTCATTTTAAAACACCATAGAAAAGAAAAAAGCTGACCAAAGTATAGTTACCATCTCGCTCTCGTTCACTCTCTGGCCTGGCTCGGGGTCCAGTATCTGACCAGTCACCACGAAGTCTCAAGCGCTTCACCGGAGGCTGCCGTAACTAAAAGGTGAGGAGAACACTTGTTTGCTCACTTCTAAAGCACACTTCCAATCTAATAGCTTCTCTGCATCTCCCTACTTTCTGTACTGAGGACGCACGTCGACTAAAGAGACACAAAGGAAGTACTGCAGAGGAAGCCAAGGGTCCTCAGGTAGAGGCCTGCTTAGCTGCCCGGGTGAGCAGATGTGCTAGAGCAGAGAAGCGGGGAGAGCAAGGGAGTACGAGAACCGATGATGTACCGTATTTGCCGGCGTATAAGACGATTTTTTGGCCCTGAAAAATATGCCTCCAAGTGGGGGTAGTCTTATATGGCGAGTATATAACAAACTCTGTATTTTGAGTGGAAATGTTAGGGGCTCGTCTTATTCGCCCAGTCGTCTTATACACAGGCAAATACGTTATTTTTCAGGGCCAAAAAATCGTCTTATATGCCGGCAAATACGGTAGGTCTTGGAACTACACTACTAAGGACCTCAGTCTGGCTCTAAAAGAGGTGGGAGCCCCTTAGAGAGTTGATCAGAAGAGCAGCATGACCTGATGAGAGGATTATGGGAAGAGTGGCAGGGGGACTGGTTAGAAACCCCATAACAACAGAGGAGAGAGATGCTGACACCTTGCACCAAGTAGCAGTGGTAGCCAGGGTGCTGAGTAGTGCTACAGATTTGGGATGTATACTTTAAAGAAAAACTATGGGGACCAGGGAAAAATGAGAGATTGTATTCAATGCAGCAGTTCAATGATGAAGTGGGGCAGGTGTCACCCCAATAAATTCAGTTTAAAAATTAGAGGAAAAGGAAATGAGAGAAAAGATAATAAAAAATAATAATAAAGGAAAATGAGAAGTGAGAAACGATGAAGACAAAAGGATCCTATCTAATAAAAGAGTAATATGCAAATTGGCCATTATTCCAACACACAAGATGGCTGCCCCCATGTGGTCAAAGATCCTGACCCCATGTGGATACAAGATGGCCACCATAAGATGGCCTGTAAGGGAGGGCGATTGAGGGCGATCAGGCAAGCAGGGGAGGGCAGTTGGGAGGCACCAGACCTGCAAGGGAAGGCAGTTGGAGGCGATCAACCCTGTGGGGGAGGGCAGTGAGGGTGACAAGGCTGGCAGAGGAGGAAAGTTGGGGGCAAACAGGCTGGCAGAGTAGCAGTTAGACATCAATCAGGCTGGCATGGGAGTGGTTAGGGGGCAATCAGGAAGGCAGGCAGGCAAGCAGTTGGGAGCCAGCAGTCCTGGATTGTGAGAAGGATGTCCGACTGCCTGTTTAGGTCCGATCCCACTGGGGTCAGACATCTCTCGAGGGGTCCCAGATTGAAGAGGGTGCAGGCTGGGCTGAGGTACACTCCCCCCTTCCCTTGTGCACGAATTTCATGCACATGGATTAATATACCGGGCCTCTAGAATATATATAAAAGCACACTGATCACCAGAGGCAGACACTCAATGCAAGAGCTGTCCCTGGTTGTCAGTGCGCTCCCACAGGGGAACATCGCTCAGCCAGAAGATGGGCTCACAGCTGGCAAGGGCAGTGGCAGTGGTAGAAGCCTCTCCCATCTCCATTTGGGGATGTCCAACTGCCGGCTTAGGCCAACTCCCTGCAGGCCTAAGCCAGCAGGCAGACAATCCCCAGGGGGTCCCGAACGGCGAGAGGGCACAGGCCGGGCTGTGGGACACCCCCCTCATGAATGTTGTTTACGGGGCCTCTAAGTAGATTATATGTGTGAAAGAGAGGCAGTCTTTGGAACAGAGGGACTGCTTGCCACATATGAATAGTAAATGGTAACAGGTAAAACTCCTATTAGCGCGTGAACATAAACATTTAGTCTCCTGGAAATCTGTACATCACATTTTTTATTTTGACTACCTTTTCTGTAACTGTTAGACCTGTGGCTATTTCTTGCTGCTATTGTGCAACCTCATAGTTAGTATTTTGTTATTAAGTATTTTCTCTTTAAAAATATTTTATAATTCTTCTCTGTAGAGCAGTGGTTCTCAACCTTTTTAATGCCGTGACCCTTTAATACAGTTCCTCATGTTGTAGTGACACCCAACCATAAAATTATTTTCGTTGCTACTTCATAACTGTAATTTTGCTAGTTATGAATCGTAATGTAAATATCTGTGTTTTCCGGTGGTCTTAGGTTCTACAGCAGTGATTCTCAACCAGTGGGTCACGACAGCAGTGGTTCATGTTGAGAACCACTAGCAGGGTTGCCTAAGACCATCAGAAAAAACACAAATATTTACATTATGATTCATAACAGTAGCAAAATTACAGTTATAAAATAGAAACAAAAATAATTTTATGGCTGGGGCTCACCACTACATGAGGAACTATATTTAAGGGTCGCAACATTACAGTTTTGAGAACCACTGCTCTGGAGCCTTTCCTTAATTATTAGCTTCTGTTCTTTCATGTATGTTTTGTGTCTTTGTTTCCTAGACTATAAGTGCCTTGAAAATTTGCTCTATTTTTTGAAGCCCTTCAGGCCCCAGAAGTCACTGAATTAGTATTTTCTGAGTAAAATAAAGAAGATGGTTTTGAGTAAACTTGCCTCTTCTCTTCTCTCTTCTGCAGAAGGAGTTCGAAGTTCTCGTGCGGTGTCATCTTTGGGGTCAAAAAGGTAGATATAATCTGAAGAGTAGCTAACGAGAATCTCCTGACCGTCTTCACTGTAACACAGAGAAGTCACTCTGCAGGACTTGTTGTTAAGATGAGAAGGGAGAAAACGAGCAACCATTCCAGCAGTCCCCCGGCCTGCATAATTCCCTAGAATAAGACAACAGGAAGATGTTTAAAATTCATGTTTTTGAAGAAAAACATTTTAAAAAGTCTTAATCTGCACAAGGAGATCATGATTTAATGTAGCAATAGGAAAAAAAGCTATCATTCTATTTCTAGGAGAAGAGGCTTTTTTCAATAACCAAATTTTATAACAAAATGAAAAAGAATACAGTACAAAGGAAACGTACCTTTTAAAAATTCAGAATCATCTGGATTGTTAGATTACATATTTTATTGGATATATGATTTAACAAATTAAGTAATTTATGATTATAGTCACACTAAATCATCTTCTAAAAATTCTCCCCAAATTAATATACTTTTTATAATACAAACTAGAGGCCTGGTGCATGAAAATTCATGCACTGGAGGGGGGGATCCCTCAGTCTGGCCCGCCCCCTCTCACAGTCTGGGAGCCCTCAGGGGTGGGAGACAACTTGATGATCAGGGGAAGGTGATGCCCCATCACACCTCTGCTGCTGACACTGCCAGCAGTGCAAGCCTCAGCTGGCCCTGGTTACCTGGGCCTCGGACAGCCCTGGGCAGCTATCATCCAAGGCTTGCCTGCATCTCAGGCCAGCCCTGAGCGGCTGAGCAGCTGACATCTGAGGCTTGCCTGTGCCTTGGGCAGGCCCTGGGTGGATGGGGAGCTGAGAGGAGTGGGGGACTTTGGAGGCAGGGCTGAGGGGGCTGGGCGCCCCATCTTTAAGGGTATGGAAGTCAATTAGCATATTCCTTCCCTATTGGCTGTGGGTATCGCCATTTTTAAGGGCAGGACGGTCAATTACCATATCCCCTCTTTATTAGATAGGATAGGAAAACTTATTTTTATTAGTAATACTAGATAAAAAGGTGCAGTATCCTTTTAAATTGATTTACCTTCTACTTCATGTTGTTTAAAAATTTGACTTTCGTGAAATTTTTTCCTTCTAAGACTACAAAGTGGCAATACTATGCCAGTTTTAATTCATTGTAGTAGTCATTAATACAATGCAATATGACAGAGAGGGTAAATGGACACTTTGTGTCCTGGGGAAGTCAGGAATGCTCAATTCTAAGAATCAAAATTATACACCAAGTTGTACAATTCTGCAAAATGAGGTCTTACACCCAAAATGTCACTTGGGTCCCATCTGTTGAGGAACAATAATGAAGCCTATAATTCTGTATTTAATACTGTTTCCCTAAATGTGCATATTCAAATAGATAAGACTCCTCAATCAGTTGAGAAAAAAATAATTTCCTCTCGCCTTCCCATTTCAATAACCATTTTTAATGACATAAATTGACAATGAGATTGACACACTGTTCATTTCTGGCCACGTCCACATTTATTTTTAGCAATATAATTTATGTGAATATATATTTGATTTTTGGGTATGTGAGTGTTTAAGTATTCCTGGCTTCTTTTACTGAGGAAGGTTGGCTTTGAATTGGGCATTTCAGAAGTGGTTTGATCCCATAATGGATGAGGAGTTGAAGGCAGATTCAAGTTCAGTGCTATCATCACTGATAACAGCATTTCAAATCTGCTAAGCAGGCAGAAACATATGCTATACATTAATGCACAAGTTATTGTTCTTTCCCGACTTTTCTCTCCACCATGCTTACCGTTATCCTCTGAATTTAAAAAATAGCAAAGAGAAATTAGGAAAACCGAGTGTTGTGTGTTGAATAGTGTCCCCTCTCCACACACACACACATAAATTCATGTCCACTAGAACCTCAGAATATGACACCATTTGGAAATAAGGTCTTTGTAGATGTAATAAGTACAATGAGGTCATACTGGCTTAGAGTCCTAAACTCAGTATGACCAGTGTTCTCAGTAGAGAGAAATACAGACAAAGACACACTCAGGGCAGAAGGCAGGTAAATATGGAAACAGAGACTGAAGTAATATACTTAAAAGCCAAGGAATGTTGAGGATTGCCAGAGTTAAGCTTATAGTTATAAGGAAGCAAGGAGAGCCCTGCCTGGGTAGCTCAGTTGGTTAGAGAATCGTTCTCATACGCCAAAGTTGCAGGTTCAATCCCTGTCAGGGCACATACAAGAATCAACCAATGAATGCATAAATGAGTGGAACAAATCAATCTTCCTTTCCTTCTTCCTCCTCCCACCCCCTTCCTCTTTTTCTCTAAAATCAATTTTAAAACTTAAAAATAAGATAAAAGCAAGAAGGGAAGCATGTAATAGATTTTTTCTGAGAACCTCCAGCAAAACCCTTACTTTAGCCTCTGAATTATGAGACAATAAATTTATTATTTTAAGCCACCTAGTATACAGCCCTAGGAAACTAATATAGTTGGCCCTTGATATTTGCAGGTTTCAAACCTACAGATTCAAACACCCTTGAAGGAAAATAGTACTTTCCACTAGTGGAGGGCTGAACATATGCACTTTTCTAAGCCATTTTATAAAGGACTTGGGCATCTGGGGATTTGGGTACCCGAGGGCTCCTGGAACCATCCCCTTGAGATAGTAAAGGACAACTATACATCAAGTGTTACAACTTTTTAAAGAGATAAACTGCAAAAGTACCACCCCAACAGGATCATAAAAACTTAGTGAAATGCTGTTTCTATAATATACATTATTTAAACACATTCTACACACTAAATTGTAATAAAAATTTTTAATTTGTCATATTTTTTTCTGAACTGACAGAATCTTATATCTGCATTAATATATATCTTTGTACCTGTAGCTCTTGTGCCCAGCATTCTCCGATCATATATTCGAACTGAGCTGTCAGAACAACCCACAGCAAGGTAATATGGTATTGGCGGGCAAATCGCTACAGAAGTAGCAGCACGTCGGCAGTTAATTAGAATATCCTACAAAAGATAAAAGAGCAGCAGTTACATATAGGTTTACAGTAGAGATGATACTATATTGAAAAAGGTTCTCTTCAATTAGAAGAAAACAATCTTTCTCAGCAATCCTAACTCAGTAAGTATGACATTGAAAGGGGAAAACACTGTTTCCTTTCATTTTTCAGATTTCTTTCTATCAGTAAGTTTCTAACACATTCAGCTTATGTGAAAGGAAGATAAATACATGCAGTCAATATTCCTCCTCAGCAGTTTATCACTGTAAGAAAAACTTTGTTTCCTTTACAGTTTGCTATACAATTCCAAAACTGACTTCTAATATAAATTTTATGCTTTCCTTATGGACCAAACAAAATAAGAAAACATATATGGAAAACTACATTTAATTAAAGTAGCGACTTTAAATCAACCAACAAGGGAGAAACCAAGATGACGGCATAGGGTAGACACCCGAATGCAGCCTACCACAACAAATTTGAATTTAGAACTGGAAAACAGGGGAGGCATTGCCCAGAAGCACTGGACGGCTAGCTGAGAGGAGGCTCTGCCATCTGGGAAGGAGAGAGAAGATGCGCTGACCCTCAGAAACTGTGAAGGTACTGAGAACTGTGCGCTCGAAAAGGTGCTGGCTTAATCCAGGCGTGCGGAGAGGGAGGGCCAGGCTGAGATTGCTGCTGGCTTACTCCCGGTGTTTGAAGAGGGCGGACAGCTAATGCGCTTCTGGCTTTCTTGTTCAAGAGGAAAACAGGATCACCCTATTGCTCTGATAGACGGCCCCAGTCAGGGAGAGGCCAGACTGTCAAGCAGCAGGCAGAGATCTCTCGGAGGTGTGTAAAGCCAGAAGCCATTACTGTGGGACTTGGGGAGGAGCCACAGGAAAACAGCTTGTATACACCAACCCGAGAATCCACCCCATCCGAGCTGAGCACAGGAGCTCTCCCAGAGGCTGGCTTTCTCTAAGGAGGGACTGGCAGGAATCCAAAGCTTGTCTGCACCTTTACCAAAGAGGTGTGTGCGCCTGCAACCAATCTTGCGAGACCCACTGGGAACAGGACTTTTCTAAGGCGAGACTGACAGGGAACCAAAGATTGTCTGTGCCACCTGAGACTCCGCCCCACCCAAGCAGAGCATAGTAGCCCTTCTAGCTGAGACGCTGCTGATCCTCACAGCCAATTGACTTGGAGATCAACGCTTCCCAGTGATACCAACAATAAGCAAGACTTAACAAGAAGACTGCACACACAGCCCACAAAGGGCTACACCAAGACTATCCACCGCAGGTAACTGGGAAGCTGTGCTACTGGGCTCTACCAGAACACCTAGCACACAAAACTATTCCATCAAATCAGGAAAACAACTAAAATGCAGACAAGAGGCAGGACACAAGGGAAGGAGATGGAGGAAAAGAAAAGAATGGACATTATGAGTTCAAAACTACAGTTATAAGGCTTTTCAAGAATAACCTAAAAAAGGCCAATAAAATAAATGAGACCTATGAGGATATGAAAAGGGATCAACTAGAAATAAAAAGGGGTCAACTAGAAATAAAAAGGGGTCAACTAGAAATAAAGTAAACATTGTCTGAAACAAAAAATATTACACAGAGGCCTAAAAACAGAATGGAAGATAGCAAGAATCAAGACAAAGATTTAGAACATGAAGAGCCAGAGGACACTCCTCTATAGAAGCAAGACGATAAGAGAATCCAGAAAGTTGAAGATAGTGTAAGAAACCTCTGGGATAACTTCAAGCGAACCAACATCAGAATTATGGGGATCCCAGAAGAAGAGAGAGAGCAAGATACCGGAAGAATACTGGAAGAAATAGTGACAGAAAACTTCCCCCACCTGGTGAAAGAAATAGACTTACAAGTCCAGGAAGCCCCCAGAAACCCAAACAAAAGGAACCCAAAGAGGACCACACCAAGACACATCATAATTAAAATCCCAAGAGCAAAAGACAAAGAGAAAATATTAAAAGCAGCAAGAGAAAAGCAGGCAGTTACCTATAAAAGAGCACCCATATGATTGTCAGCTGATTTCTCAACAGAAACCATGCAGGCCAGACAGGAATGGCAAGAAATATTCAAGGTGATGAATAGCAAGAACCTACAGCCAAAAATACTCTACCCAGCAAAGCTATCACTCAGAATCGAAGGCCAGATAAAGAGCTACAAATAAAAAAAAAGCTAAAGGAGTTCATCACTGCCAAACCAGAATTATATGAATTGCTGAAGGGGGCTAGTTAGGAAGAGGAAGAAGATAAAATATAAAAATTATGAACAACAAATACGTAACTATCAACAAATGAAACTAAAAACCAAGGGAATTAAAAATCCTGATGAACAATATTAACTGGTGAATATAATAGAATCAGGTATGGAAGGGGAGTGGACTGGCGATTCTCAGGGAAAAGAGGATTGGGGGTGCGGGAAGAAACTGAACAAAAACTGTGCACCTACAGATGAGGCCATTGGGGGATGGGGAAAGGACAGAGGGTGGGGTGGGAACCTGGTGGAGGGGAGCAATTGGGGGGGGGGGAGAGGAACACATTTGTAATAATCTGAACAATAAAGATATATTTAAAAAATTAAAAAATAAAATCAACCAACATCTAATGTTGGTTGTTGGTTGAGTAATTCAAAATACATTCTGAAGAGAAAAAAATAAAAATTATTCCCAGATATAAGACTCAAACAGCAGCTAAATCAACAGCAGCTATAAAAGAGCTGCTAATAATTCAAGAAATTCATCATTAATCATCATTTAAATCCTTTCTCAAAACAAGCTGCACTTCAGATGATGATATAATACAACTTGAATTATTTCTCAGAAATGCCCCCTCAATATCCTCATGCTTATGACTAATGAACATCTTTAGAAATGTAAAACATTCACATATGTAATGTATCAATAAGTTGTTAACCACATTAGAAATGCCGCTGTTTTTGGTCCACTGGACAGTAAAAATAGAGGTATAATCTACCTTTGTCTATGATAAGTACTAATTATTTTACATGGTACTTATAATATTTTAGTTATTTTACCACTAAAATATAACAAAAGTATTATTAACTGATTTTAAACTTTTCTTAACTTATAAAATCTTTCTCCTTATCAGTTCAAATACAAAGTACAATCTCTCTTTCTCTCTCTCTCTCTCTCTCTCTCTCTCTCTCTCTCTCTCTCTCTCTCTCTCTTACACACACACACATGCACACAGCCTATAAAAGGCAGATTTTACTATAATGTCACTATTTACTCCTCTAGAAGCATTAGAAAATGTAAGAGTTATGCCGAAACCGGTTTGGCTCAGTGGTAGAGCGTCGGTCTGCGGACTGAAAGGTCCTGGGTTCGATTCCGGTCAAGGGCATGTACATTGGTTGTGGGCACATCCCCGGTAGGGGGTGTGCAAGAGGCAGCTGGTCGATGTTTCTCTCTCATCGACATTTCTAGCTCTCTGTCTCTCTCTCTTCCTCTCTGTAAAATATCAATAAAATATATTAAAAAAAAAAAAAAAGAAAGAAAGAAAATGTAAGAGTTATGACCTGGAACACATATCCTTAAGGTCTGTTAATTTTATACTATTTTGTCTGTGATGCAAGCTCCTCACTCTTCTCAGTACTTTATGTTTTATTTATTTAACTAGAGGCCTGGTGCACAAAATTGTGCACTGGGGAGGGTGTCCCTCAGCCCAGCCTGTACCTCTCCAATCTGGGACCCCTCAAGGAATGTCCAACTGCAGTTTAGTCCTGATCACTAGATGTCCTGCAGTCAAGTCATCCCTCTCCACAATCCGGGACTGCTGGTTCTCAAGCGCTCGCCTGCCTGCCAGCCTGATCACCCCCTAACCACTCTGCTGCCACCAGCCTGATCGATGCCTAACTGCTCCCCTGCCGGCCTGATTGCCCCCAACTGCCCTCCACTGTAGGCCTGGTGCCCACCCCCCAATTGCCCTCCCCTGCAGACCTATTCCTCTCAAGTGCCCTCCCCAACCAGTCTGGTCACCCCTAACTGCCCTCCCCTGCAGGACTGGTCATTCTCAACTGCCTTCCCCAGCCTGCTTGGCCACCCCTAACTGCTCTCCCCCAAATGCCCTTCCCTGCAGGCCTTGTCCCTACTAACTGCCCTCCCCTGCTGGCCTGGTCACCCCTAAATGCTCTCCTCTGCAGACCTGATCACCCACAACTATCCTCCCATGCTGGCCATCTTTGACTATTTGGGGGCGGCCATCTTGTATGAGGGCGTGAGGGTCAATTTGGATATTACCTCTTTATTATATAGAGTTATTGACCTTAGAACATTATTCTTATTATACGGAATTTGTTTACCAAAAGCCTTCTATAATTCTGTTTTAATAATTAAGGATTACTTTAGGAGCCAGTTTTTCTTCATACTTTGGCCTCTATTCATTTTTATATATAAAGAAATAAAAAGTTTTATTAAGGAAAATTTTAACAATGTTTTCACTTATTAGCTTTGCTTTCATCTTTATTTTTACTGAATTTTTGGTTATAAAAGCACAACTAAATCTTACTATGGGCACACTAAAATATGTCTTAGAAGAATTTAACATGACAAATTTTAGTATCAACCATTTACTGAGAAATAGGAATACCAAATACCCTAATAAACAATCTGATATTTTAAACTTATTCTGCTGCCTTTCAATGTTTTCCTAGTTGTGTGTGTGTGTACATATATGTAACATAAAAACAGACTTAAAAATTATACATTTAAAATTTCTTAATTTCTATTTTTTTGTTTCAATATAGAAAATAATCTCCCCCCCCCAAGAATTTTAATAATAGTAACTGGTTTAATTAGCAAGCATTTAACCTCGTCACTAGTAGTAATTCTTTGAGGAGGGTGGAGATTTTCAGTAAAAATATATTTAGCAATACTTTTTTATTTCATTTGGTACTTCAAAATGATCTGAGAAAAAAAGCCACTGTTTCTAAATAACATTTGGGGTTAGCTTCTGGGGCCATTACATGATTTCTCAGGCCATTCTCAAATTTTAAATGGTATTAAAAATACAAAATTGATAGTGAAACTATGCCTATAGAGAAGTGTGCTAAATCTCAATGAACACATTGATAGAATGGTATCTTGTTATTTAAAAGCTAGGGTAAAAATAAAGAGAAGACACTAAACTATCACATACTTTCATCGTGGATATTTGTTAGTCAAAATTATCTCCATAAGTGGGATATATTGATAAATGCTCTAGTTTTTATAATACTAGAGCATATACTGAACAGTTCTCATATATATATAATTTTAAATGTACAATAAAAATACAAGTTCACAAACTTCACTATTAACATTTTAATGTAAAAATTTTTTGATTATATAATATATGCTATTGAAGATTTTTGCCAAACAACTGACCCCCCATAATTTCAATAATCCAGAGATAACGTATTGGTACTATTCAATTTTTTAAAAATCTTCACCTGAGGATATTTTTAACTTTGATTTTCTGGAGAGAGAGAGAGGGAGGGAAAAAAGAAGGGAAAAAGAGAGGGAGGGAGAGAGAGGGAAGGAGGGAGAGATAGAAACATCAATGTGAGAGAGACATAGATTGGTTGCTTTATGCATGTGCCCAACCTGCAGGGATGGAACCTTCAACCCAGGTACATGCCCTTGAACAGGAATCAAACCCACAACCCTATAGTGCGTGGGCCGATGCTCTAACCACCGAGAAACACAGGCCATGGCTTACTGTTTCAATTTTAATTATAATCTTATATATTTTGCATCATTTATACAAAAAAATTGATTCTTACATCTTTGCAATCTTCTTTTGTGCAGCTAGTTTTGATGCGCGTATCAAACCACCTAACAGTTCCGTCTTCACCACAAGAGAGGAAAGTATGAGGGTCATTGGGTACAGTCATAATCTGAAGATGAAAGCAAAATTCCAGGTATTCTTATTGAACACTTAAACAGATGGCTTTGAGAAGCATTGCTACTGTTTTATAAAATGATTAAGGCAAAAGCAACTATGTCAAAACAGTAAAATACATATAGAAGTATGCAAGAAGTATTAGTTAAATTAATATGACTCATTACTTTGAAATTTGAAATGAATGTTCTTGCAGATAGGAAGTTGTTTAAAATTATAAACTTCTAACAACTTAGAGAAGAAATTTTTTTACCCTTGGAAACCTGCTCAAACTATTCAAAGACTAATTTTTATGAGTTCTGGATATAAATTTGTAATTATATAAACACATTCTAGTTTTCTTCTATGATAATGTTTAAGAAAATTATAAGATGCTGAATTGATTAAAGCATTTAAATTGATGTCTCAAAAATTTTGACAAAATTTCATGATTAGGACACTCAACAAGCTAGGAAAGGGAGGAAATTACCTCAACATAAACACCATATATGAGAAGCTCATGGCTAACATTATATTCAACTAGAGGCCCAGTGCATGAATTCGTGCATGGGTAGGGTCTGGCCAGCCTGCCCCGATAGGGGCAATAAGGCCTGGCTGGCTGGGGGGAGGGGATGCAGGAAGTTGGCCAGCTGGCCCTGCCCCCTGGTCAAATTCCTGGTCAAACTCCTGATCAGAGGGACAATTTGCATATTAGCCTTTTATTATATAGGATGATGAAAAACTGAAAGCTTTCCCTTTCAGATCAGGGACAAGACATGAATGTCTACTCTCATTACTTCTATTCAATACAATATTGAAAGTTCTAGCTAAAGCAAGAAAAAAGAAATAAAAGTAACCGAAATTGAAAAAGAAGCAAAACTATCTCCAACTGAAGATAACATGGTTTTATATGTACATTATTCTAAAGATTCCACACCAAAAAACCCCCATTAAAACTAATAAATGAATACAGAAAAGTCGCAGGTTAACAAGTCAACACAAAAATCAGTTGTGTTTCTTCTAAGCACTAACAATAAACAATCTGGAAATGAAATTAAGAAAACACCCTCATTATATTACAAGCAAAAAGAATAAAATACTTAGGAATAAACTTATTCAAGGAGGTGAAAGTCCTATATACAAAAACTCCAAGACACTGTTGGAAGAAATTAAAGAAGACACACACAAATGAAAAGACATCTATGTTCATGAATTGGAAGACTTAATATTGTTTAAATGTCCATACTACTCAAGGTGATCTAGATTTAATTCATTTTCTATCAAAATCTCTGTGGCATTTTTTTTTTTACAGAACCAGAAAAAAAAACTTAAAATTCATATGGAACTAAAAATACCCAAATAGCCAACACAATCTGAACAAAGAAAAAGCTGGAGGCCTTATACTTGCTACTTTCAAAAAATATTACAAAGCTATTGTATTTAAAACATTACCAGTATTATAGAACTGACATAAAGACTTTATGCAAGACAGATAGTGTAAGAGGTGAAAGCACAGTAGAGAGCCCTGAAGCACAATACAGAAGCATCTTTTAAAGGCTGACACCTGCTTGCCACGAGTATGGTTGTTCACATAATTACTATTATTCACAGCTTATTTCTTATTACTATTTCTCATAGCTTATTTTTTTAACTTTATTTCAAGCGTATCAAACCCATTCTCTCAAATACTTTACTGAAATCTAGATAGTCTATCAATACTATCTTTGCCTACAAATTCATGAACAAGTGTGTATACACATACATAAATATACACATATGTACTACATACATACATGCACCATACATACACTTACACAAAAACATACACATATGAATCACATATATAATCATAATAGTACTGTACCTCATAGGTAGTTCCATAATGGCACGTAAATTGGCATTGTCTGTTAGTTTCTGCATCTTGCTCAACATTGGTGTAATATATTACTCCATCGCCAGAGCAGGAGACAATCTGCTTATCATTTGTGCATGGTAAGAACTTTGCACTGAAGATATTTGCTCGGTGCCCTGAACGAATTGTTGTCAAAACCTGAAACATATAAAGAAGGTAATTCTTGGCAATTTATTACTTCCTAGAAATAAACATTCATATTTAACATAAGCAGAGCCAGGAATAAACTCTCATTAACATTTTTATCTCAATGAATATTACCATTTGATTTAAAATATTATAATTAGGGGAAAAAAGAAATCAAAATCATTCATGTTTCCTTTTTTCCCTCAGAGATGTGAAGAATTTTGATGATCATTTTGGACTGAACGCCTCACTATCCAGGCAGTTATCTGTTACTTTTAGGACTATCTTAAAAGTTATTTGTTATTTTTAGGACTATTTAATCAGCATTTTTTCATTGTCTTCAGTGGGAGGATTGGTCCAAGTAAATTAGCCTATAATTTCTGAAAAACAAAACTTCTCTTTTTAATATATTTGAGAATTATTATATATACTAGAGGCCTGGTGCACAAAAATTCGTGCACTGAAAGGGGGTCCCTCAGGCCGGCCTGCCCCCCTCAAAGTCTGGGAGCCCTCAGGACATGTCCCATGGGGAGTAGGCCTAAGCCACAGTCTGGCCTCCCTCTGCAGGAGGTGACTGGCCAATCAGGGCAAGGCACCATCCCCATTACTCCCTCGCTGCTGCCACCTCTGGCCTCCCTCTGTGGGAGGCGACCAGGTGGATCAGGGGAAGGCAATGCCCTCCTGTCAGCCACTGCAGCTTGTCTGAGCCTCAGCCCGGTCCTCGCAGCAGCAGCCACTGCAGCTTTGTCTGGAAAGATGTCCGAAAGACTTCTGCTCTAATTAGCATATTACTCTTTTATTAGTATAGATGATTAAGATATACTAATAAGAAACACCTCTGATCTCTTAACTCTATAGGTAGTGTTTTGAAACTTTCATTAGTATAAATTAATCTTCCCATGAATTCATGGGATCTAAAAATAGAGTGAAACTATAAGAAAAGATTTAACTCAGGATAAAAAAAACCCAAAAAACTATTTTCCTATGAAATTAATCATTAGTTTTTTTTACAATAAAAATAAAAATATCAAATTTGGAACTATTAAAACCACTATGTGACAAAGATAGTCTTCTTATACCTAAAAATCTCTGAAAGTATTATCTGATTAGTCATTTATCAAATTGAAAATGAGGATGGGTAATGAGCAATTGCTTTTCAAATATTATCTAATAAAAGAGTAACATGCAAATTGACCATCACTCCAACACACAAGAGGGCTGCCCACTGTGGATACAAAATGGCCACCACAAGATGGCCAGCAAGGGAGGGCAGTTGGGGGCGATCAGGCCTGCAGGGAAGGGCAGTTGTGGGGGGGCCAGACCTCCAGGGGAGGGCAGTTAGGGATGACCAGGCCTGTAGGGGAGGGCAGTTAGGGGCAATCAGGCTGGCAGGGGAGCAGTTAGGCATCAATCAGGCTGCAAGGGGAGTGATTAGGGGGTGATCAGGCTGGCTGTTAGGGGCAATCAAGAAGGCAGAAAGGCAAGCAGTTGGGAGCCACAGTCCTGGATTGTGAAAGGGATATTCCAAATTGGAGAGGGTGCAGGCTGAGCTGAGGGACATTCTCCCCCCACCCCACCACCCATGAATTTTGTGCACTGGACCTCTAGTATCTATATAATCTACTAGGAACCATGCATAAAACAAAAATCATTTGAAAAAGCAATTAAAAGAGAAACACCTAATCTTTTAAAAAAAATTATGCCATTGGGCTATATTTATAATATATATTTATATTTGCCGGCGTATAAGACGATTTTTTGGCCCTGAAAAATATGCCTCCAAGTGGGGGGTAGTCTTATACGGCGAGTATATAACAAACTGTATTTTTTGTGGAAATGTTAGGGGGTCGTCTTATACGCCCAGTCGTCTTATACGCCGGCAAATACGGTATTTTTCAGGGCCAAAAAATCGTCTTATATGCCGGCAAATACGGTATTATTGATTTTAGAGAAAAATGGAGAGAGGGTGAGAGGTAGAAACAACAATGATGAGAGAGAATCATTGATCTGCTGCTTCCTGCACGCCCCCTAATGGGGATCTAGCCCGAACCTGGGCATCTGCCCTTGACCAGATTAGAATCCATGACCCTTCAGTCCACAGGCTGATGCTCTATCCACATTCTAATGGCCAGGAAATTTCTCCACTGTAAGAAAAAGGTAGTCCTAGTAATTACAGACGTATGAGAAGTAGAGCTTGAAAACATCAAGTTTCTCTCTGGTAAGCCAGTACAATTAAGCAAAGCTGCCTCTGAAATAAAATCATGACCTATCTTTTCCATCAAGGACAGCATCAATGTGAACTTCTTTTTAGGCTGAAGGACCACAAACATTTATTTAAATATCTTAATGCAGGAAAATAAGAAATACATGAAGTATTGATCCTGTAAGATTGATAATATTAAAAAAGGGTGCCTATTTACCATGTTCTCACTGACATAAAAATGGCTGCGTACTCCTTCTATATAAGAAGTCAGAGGAAGAGCCAGTAAAAACCAGAACACAATCCTAGTTCCCAGCCCAGCTTATTGAACTGAAGAAACATGTCACTAGAACCTAGCCACTGTTTTTAAACTGATAAAATACTGTTTCTTATACTGCTTGGCTGAAAATGAGTTTCTCTGAGCAGAAAGGAAAAAAATCACATTGCCTCCCTGGCCCCCAAAGAATGGTTTTCTGAGATAATATCACTTTTGGCAATGTTATCCACTTGGATAACATGAAGTATGCTTAAATATTCTAGAATCAAAAAGCAGAATGAAACCTAATGTTTTGCTAAGGAAACTAGCAGACCTGGCTGTAGTAACTTATGAATTATATAACAAACGTGAGCAAAATAAGAATATTCTATTAAAGTCCATAATTACTATAATTTCTTAATTTCTAGTTTTTTGTGTGTTTTTTTTCTTTCTCCCATAAATGTAGATTTTATAACTACTTACCTTTCTACTGTAAGGATTACTAATTACTAACTTGGTGTCATCTGAGCCAGATAAAATATATTCTCCAGTCTCATTCCAACAGATTGTATTAACCTAAAAAGAAAGCAAAAAAGGGATTGCAGCAAATTAAACATAAAAACAAGTGTGAATCTTTTACTTAACTGATGGTTCAAAATTTCTATCATTAATGAGGTTATATGTACGGAAAATAGTGTTTACCAATTTACTACCTGAAAGTACATATTGACTTCTTCTTTTTTTTAAAAATATATATTTTATTGATTTTCCACAGAGAGGAAGGGAGAGGGATAGAGAGCTAGAAACATCGATGAGAGAGAAACGTCAACCAGCTGCCTCCCACACACCCTCCCACTGAGGATGTGCCCACACCAATGCCCTTGACCGGAATCGAACCTGGGACCTTTCAGTCGGCAGACCGATGCTCTATCTACTGAGCCAAACCGGTTTTGGCACATATTGATTTCTATTTAGCAAACACAACATTTTGAAAATTCACAATTAAATGCCTGTCTCTCTTAAATTTTATTATTTAAATTATTTTAACTAATTCATTTTATATCCAGAGACATAAAACTGGGTCACCTAAAAAGGAATTAGAAAAACTTACTACAAAGCTGCAGTGGTCAAGGCTGTGTGGTGCTGTCATAACCATAAACACATATCAACAGAATGGAATGGACAGTCAGAAATAAACCCTTGCATTCATGGTCAAGTAACTTTTTTTAATTAAAAAAAATATATATTTTTTATTGATTTTTTATAGAGAGGGATAAAGAGTTAGAAACATCGATGAGAGAGAATCATCGATCAACTGCCTCCTGCACATCTAGGGATGTGCCTGCAACCAAGGTATGTGCCCTTGACCGGAATCAAACCTGGGACCTTTCAGTCCGCAGGCCAATGCTCTATCCACTGAGCCAAACCGGTTTCGGCCATGGTCAAGTAATTTTTATCAAGGAGTCTAAGAATACTCACTGGAGAAAAAACAGTTTTCAACAAATGTGCTGGGACAACTGGATACACACAGGCAAAAGAATGAATGTAGACTCCTACTTCACGCCATATATAAAAACTGACTGAAAATGATCAAACATTGAAACGTAATAGCCAAAACGATGAAACTCTCAGAAGAAAACATAGGTGTAAATCTTCATGAAAACTAAAACCACAATGAGTTACTATTTCACACCTACTAGGGTGGCTATAATTTTTTTTTTTAAAAAACCACACACACAGAAAATAAGAGTTGGTGAGGATGTCAAGAAACTGGAGGCTTTATACATTGCTGAAAGAATACAAAATAGCACAGCTCTTTGGAAAAAAGTTTGACAGCACCTCAAAAACTGACACAGAGTTATGCTGTGACCCATTAGTTCCACAACAAGGTCTATATGCAAGAGAAAAGAAAACATGCCACACAAAAACTTGTACACAAAAGTCCATAGATGCATCATTCATAAGAGCCCAAAGGGAAACCAACCCAAATATTATAAACAAAATGTGACAGCACTTTTGCTTATTACAAAATATCTGCACAATGAAATATTACTCAGCCTTATTACCCATTTTGTGACATGGACAAACCCTGAAAATGTTAATGATAGTGAAAGAAGCCAGTCTGACAAGCCACACATGTTATTCCATTTACATAAAAAGTCCAAAAGAGGCATATCTACAGAGACAGAAAGTAAACTAGTGAAGGCCAACAGCTAGGTGGGGAGGGCATGGGAATGACTGATAAATGGTACAAACTTATATTTCAGATGCTGAAAATATACTGGAATTAGATAGTGGTGACAGCGGTACTACATTATGATTATATTTTAAAAACCACTAAATTATAGAGGGGATAAATGGTGAAGGAAGGAGACTTGACTTGGGGTGGTGAACACACAATACAATATACAGTGTATTAGAGAATTTTATATAATTTTATTAACCAATGTCTCCCCAATACAGTCAATAAAATAGACACATAAATAATATAAAAAATATAAAACATAAAAAACCCTGGATTACACATTAAGATGGGTGAATTTTATGACATATGAACTATATGTAAATTTTAAAAAACTACTTAGACTTCCACTTTTAGCCAAAATGGAGTAGCATGGACCATCTCTACTTTAAAAACACATATTATATACTATTCTAAATTCAAAATCACTTCAATGTAAAACTTTATTCTCCCAACTTATTGGTCAGTCACAATCTCTTCAGGGAAAACTGGAGAATTTTGTTGTTGTTGAAGATTTTTAAATTGATTTTTAGAGAGAGAGAGAAAGGAGGAGAGAAACATCAATGGGCTGCTTTCTGCACGAAACAGCAACCTTTCAGTGTGCAAGACTGGGGCATTTTATCAAACATTTGAACACTCAGTTTTAAAGTCCTTCATGGTTGAAAACAACTATTACTTACACAGCCATCATGCACATTCAGGGTTGCTTCAAGTTTTAATCTTTGGATAAATTCTCTTCTTCCTGTTTGAAAAGAAAGAAAGAACTAAATATATCCTAACATTCATTGCTGTGGAAAGTAGAACACTGAAGTTAAGAGCCTAGAATCTGGCATAAGTAGATTCAAGCTCTAATTTCAACTCTTCCATTTATAAACTGAGCGATATTGGGCAAATTAACCCCATCCTATGCCCTAGTTTCCTCATTAGAGTACCTACCTACTTCTTGTAGTTATTGTAAGGATTGGGTGATTTCAAGGACATAAAGGGCTTACTTAGCACAGTGTCTGGACCACAGCAAACACTCAAGGTTCCCTTCAGTCACTCATTCATCCAACAAATACATTGACTACTCAGTGTACTTACCCTGTTGCAAGTAGTATACTAGGAGCTAGGAATATAGTGGTAAAACAAAACAGAAAAAGATCCCTGTCCTCTAGTGAGGGATGAAAGACAATAAACAATATACTTGAAGGTGAAGGTGCTACATGGAAAAGTAAAGCAGAGAAAGGGGTGAGAGGCCTGGAGGTGGAGGATGGGTGGGGCTTTCAATTTAAATAGAGTGGCGCACAGCATTTGCTAGATGCCACCTCTACTTAAACACATCTCAATTTGAGAAACGTTAAAATATTTCAAAGCTCATTTCACAATGATGAAATGTGGCAGCAAAAAAATAAATAAATAAAATAAAATAAACCTGTCCATCAGTTAAAACACTACAAAAATAGAATATGTTCCTTCCTTGAAAAAGAGAAATATGTTTCCCTTTAAGACATGAATCATCTTTACCAAAGATGGACCAAAAAGCTTCATGTTTATTCAGAAACTGTAATGAAAGGAAGTTGAGTATGTGACAAAGAGCGATAATTAGCTAAGTAATCAGGCTGATGAAATCTTGGATAAAATTAAATTGGACTATGCTTTCTGTATACTGTCACAGGGACAGATTTCCTTATTATGTTTTCTCCCCATTCTGCATAAAGATCAGCATCTTCTTTGAATCCAAATTGTTTTCTTTCTCCTTCCTTATAACTGGCAAGATGTCTAGTAGAGGATGAACATATGGATTAAAAAATAATTTCTTTTTGTGTGTGGGGAATGCTCTACGGTTCCAGAACTTACTAGAATAAAACAATTGATAGAAATTCAGCAAGGTGTTTTCCTGAACAGGGTTGTACTTTAACTTTTCAAATCTGATTTTCAGTTATAAAACTTTATTAATAGCAAATTTAAAAAATATTGATTTCAGAGAGGAAGGGAGAGAGCGATAGAAATATCAATGAGAGAGAATCATTAATTGGCTGCCTCCTGCAAACCCACCCTGGGGATTGATCCCAAAACTTGGGCATGTGCCCTGCAGAGAATTGAACTGTGGCCTTCTGGTTCACAGGTCAACACTCAACCACTGAACCACACCAGCTGGGAGCAAATAGATAACTTTTAAAAAAATTCTTTTCTCTTTGGCCAATGGCAGGCTTGGTAATTCTACGGAGTAATCAATTCACAGTTAAGAAATAAAGTACTACTCACATTAACATGACAAAAATTCATTAAAATATTTTTAAAATGTACTAGAAACTTTTCCAAACTTTAAAAATCTGGTTTGGAAAACACAGCTCTGCCATTTCTGTCTACAGAAAATAATGATGGCACATGAGACAAATGAAGACAAAATGAGTTCCAGCAAGAATCCTCATCTATGAAATTTGTACATAAAACACACGCTGAAGCAGAGAGCTCCTGAGTATTTTTTAACTTGACTTTGGAGATCAAAATGGTTGTACATACACAGATCCTATAAAGTGTGCTTCTAGAAATAACAAGTGTCAACACCCTCTACCCTTTCAGCAATTAAATGTGCTTCCAAGAAATGGGAACTGAAAGCCATTAGAAAATAAGAGCTGTTAGTTAAAGAAACTCAACCCGCCTCACACAAAAGTAAAAATAAACTCATGCCTGCAGAGAGTCTGGCCTACTTCAAGCTAACAAGTTACCTGCCATTTCATGGGAGCTGGCAGAAGAAAAAGACTCTCAAGCCAGAAGCAAAGATTTCACTACTCATGGCACCAGCAAACCGTATGGGCCTCAAGGTAACACTTTACTCCTCAGCCCCCATTCCCATGGGCAGTGTGAGCAGTCTGGAGGCAACAATGTGCAAGCATTGGATCTGAATCACAGCCAGAAACCTCTGAACTGCGGGGACCCAAATCTCGAATCAAATAAACCTGCCTGATAAAAGGGACACATTGTCTTCATTATGCTAGACAATACATAAATCTGCCCTCTGCCCAGAGGGGAAGCTATGTAACATGGTTGGAAAGATAGTCCAGAACAAAGCAGCCAGAGCCTCTGCTCACAAGATGTGCAGAAATGTAACAAAGCCATGGAAACCCTTCCCACAATTACACTCTGTCACCTATCATTGTGGCTTCCTACTCCAGTCTTTCTGCAACCCAAACTGCCTCTTATAATTCCATTTCCATCTCAGCATTCCATCCAATATTAATAGATTATAAACTCCAGAAAAAAGAGGAACAAATGCCTAGAACAGTATTTGCTGAATCAATGAATAAATGAATGGATCAAAGTCTTCCCTCTGTTCTACAATGTGTTTCACTCAATAATTTGGGAGGAACATCTTTCAATGACAATAAATATTGAGCCATTACTCATTTTAATGGCTGAGAAATGTATTAAATAGCTTTATAAGTTATTTATCTGCATAACTAGCTCTCTTATTACATTATTAGATGCTTGAGACAAGGAAGGTCAGAACTAGGTTTAAATATCTAACTTGAAACATACTATGCACATACTCTGGGCAAAACCTAACCTCCAAGAGCCTCAGCTTTCACATTGGTAAAAGTTTTACCTCTGATGAGAATAATACCATCACCTTTATAGGTTTAATGCTGAGAGTAAACAATTAGCATATGGGAAACTCACAGATGTGACTGATATACTGTAGACACTCAAGATTAGCAGTCTCCTTATGCACATGTGGGATTGTTCTAAGTTACTATTGTCTGAAAAGAGAAAGGATGATTTAAAAAAAGACTTTATTGAAGGAGCTGAGGTAACTTCAAGTGGTTAAGAGAAAAGAATAAGGTTAGCGATGCTGAGAAGGAAAGCGCCTGTGCAGAAATGTCCACTTTTCTTCACCCTATTGTCTCTTTCAACAACTTCTTAATGCCACATTTCCCATCAACCTCATTTGCTGCCCTTCCTAGCTCATGGTCAGGTCTTCCTTTTCTGACACTGTGCCTTTGGTGCCCTCCTCTTTATTGTTTTTTTTTTTTTTTCTTGGACATCATGGGTTATCAGTGAATCCAATGGTCTTTTTTTCAAAACATACTTTTCATGACCTCTTAGTATTATCTGTCACTACTGACTGCTGTCTTCCTGAAGTAACAACCCCCAAGGCGCCGTACCACATAGCTGGAAATGAAAATCAAAGGATGACAAAACTCTGGAGAAAACAAAATATAGGGAAAAACAGAACAAAATATGTGTAGATTTGTAGACTGTAAAAAATAAAAATATAACGCATTGCTGAGGGAAAAGAAAGAACACCTAAAAAAAATAGAGAAAGAAAACCATGTTCATGGTCCATTGATTTTCAACAAAGGGAAAAGGACTGCCTTTTTCCAAATGGTGCTGAATCAATGCACATTCATAGGCAAAGAACCGAAATTTGACCCTTACCTTCATAGCATAATTCAAAATTGTTCATAAACCTAAATGTACGAGTTAAAAATAGAAAACGTTTAGAAAAAAAAGCATAGTAGAAATCATTTTTATCTTGGATTAGGTAGAATCTTAAATAGGACACCAAAAGTATGAACTACAAAAGACACTGTTAAGAAAAATAAAGGACAAGACAAACTGGGAGAAAATACTGCAAAATGCATATCCAATTATGGACCTGCATCAAGAATATGTAAAGAATTCTTAAATTATTAAGAAGGTAAATCTGAACATTTAACCAAAGTGTATGGGTGGCAAATAAACAGTGAAAAGATACTCAACATCATTAATCATGGGAATTAAATAAAATGCAAATTAAAATGATAATAATGACCTTAGCTGGTTTGGCTCAGTGGCTAGAGTGTTGTCCTTTGGACTGAAGGGTGTAGGGTTCAATTCCGGTCAAGGGTACATGCAACCTAGGGGTTGCAGGCTTGATCCCAGTAGGAGGCGTGCAAGAGGCAGCTGATCAATGGTTCTCTCTCATCATTGATGTTTCTTTCTCTCTCAGAAATCAATAAAAATATATTTTCTTAAAAAGAAAATAATGTACCTCTACAAACTTACTAGAAAGGCTAAAATTTAGGAGGATTCACAATGCCAAGTGTTGATGAAAATGTGGAACAACAGGGCGCTCAAGCACCGTTGTATGGTTCAGTTACTGGAAAACAGTCTGGAAGTTTTCTCCCTGTAGGTCTTTACCCAATAAATGAGGATTTTAAAGAATCCTGCTCTCGTTTTATTTTCCAAGGTGTAAATAAAAAGTTACATTATTTATATCTTCCATATTAGACATCAGCAGTGTTTTAAACATTTTAAAAAATCTGCTGTACTTAGAAACCCCAGCCACTCTAACCCCGAAGTCAACAACATTCAATTACAGTTATAAAAAGAAAATACACATCATCTAGAATAGTTTTCCAGATCTCAAGCTGAAACTCATTAGTGGATATTCTACTGGGTCAGTGGTCAGCAAACTCATTAGTCAACAGAACCAAATATCAACAGTACGACGATTGAAATTTCTTTTGAGAGCCAAATTTTTTAAACTTAAACATCTTCTAAGCAGACCTTCAAAATAGACTCAACCAGGCCATGGTATTTTGTGGAAGAGCCACACTCAAGGGGCCAAAGAGCCGCATGTGGCTCACAAGCCGCAGTTTGCTGACCTCTGTACTGGGTCAACACCAACATTTTCAATATGATAAAGAACTAAATTAAAATGTACCTCACCTAGTAAGGCTAAATCCCACTCATAGAATCTTTTATTTCGGTGTCCGTGTGTATCTCAAGTTGCCATGTATATGCATTTTCACTGTGGATGATGGTCAAACATTTGCACTGACCTAATATCTAACTGTAACACAAGTTCTGCGCTACCAGAAGCTCTTGTCCCCCCTAAACACATTCATCCAATACCAGAGAAGGATGAAGTCCTCAGCAGAGCGATCCTATCCTGCTATCGACATTTATGATGGAAAATATGTCTCTGCTGGTCTTATATTCAAGAATTAGCATATTCTATTTGACATATTTTCATATTTGACATTTTCACTACTAAAATCAGACATTTTCCAATTTTCAGAGATTTCAAGACTAAAGAAACACTAACTTTTCCCCAGTAGCTAACAAGGAGGCAAAGTCAGAATTTACTGACCCTCATATAATATATTGTAACTTGGCAACACATTATGGATTTGGTAAATCTGAATGCAGATATAATTCAGGATGTGCCAAAAATGGGGGACATCTGCAATACTCTCAAAAATAAAAGTTAATTAAGAGAAAGAGTAAATGGAAAATTATCCATTTCAATACATATTGACTTTAATAATACTCAGTCTTCCTAATCCTCTTACAAAAAGATTTCAACCTCCACTATAAAGTTGTGACAGGCTGCCTACTATATAGCTCCCCAAATTCCTCTATTGAAATCCTAACGCCCAAAGTGATAGTATAAGGAGGTGGGGTCTTTGGGAGGAGAGTGGAACTGGATTAGGGCTTTTCTAAAAGAGACCCCAGAGAAGTAGCTAGCCCTCTGCCATATGAGGTATGGTGAAAAGATGGCTCTGCACCAGGAAGCAGGCCTCACCGGACAGAATCTGACCGTGTGGACACCTGACCTCAGCCTTCCAGCCTCCAATTGGTTTATTTGTTATAAACCAATTTCTCTCGTTTATAACGCACCCAGTTTATGGCAATTCGTTACAGCAGCCCACACTGACCAAGACACTCCTTAATCTTAACTTGAACACTTTATAGTAAATATTTTAAGCATTATAGATAGTAGACAAGTCTGTCCAAAATGAAAGATATATGGAAAGAGGAAATGTAAAGAAATGAATTTCTTTTATAAGCAATGCTTATCTTTACAAAACAAATATACACTAAAATGTGTGGCTAGTAATTTGTAACAATCACTGAATTCCAAAGAACTTCCCCAATGTGCTCAGTGGATAGAGCGTATACAACACACCGAGAAAATCTGAATACTTAAACTTATAGGTGTCTCTAACTCCGGACTTTGACAATTAGTGTTTAAAAAAATAAATCCTGCACTGAAATTTGTATCAGGGTCATAGAGAAGACAATCCCTGGACTACTTTATCAACCCAGGCTCTATTGGTGTAGGTGAATTTGGGGGCTACTGATAAATATACTTTTTCTCCTAAATAACGTATGACAAATTATTATCTTCATTCCCACAATGTAAAAGTACATTTTGTGAACTGTAATTTTCTCTCAAGAGAGGAAAAGAGATAATTAACCAAATTTAAATAAAATAAACAACGAAGCTTGAATACTACCAGTGAAAAGATACATTCTATGGTGAAATTATTTGAAATGCAAATGTCACAAGAAAGATCTGTCACTTCATTATATCCCAATTTCATTGTTGCTTAGTAGTGATTATCAGAAATACAAATGGAAATAAATTAGAAATGTAGTTAACTTAACAATACTATAGATAAATAATCAAAACGTTTAAATGTTAAATCTCAAAAGTGGGATCTAGCCTGGACGGTGTGGTTTAGTGGATGACCCTTGACCTATGAAGCAGGAGGAAACAGTTCTTTTCCCTAACTTCAACACAAACTCCATTCCACTAGAGAGAATAGGAAGGGGGGAATATAGGGTTTTAATTTTAATATATTCCACCGTAGACACAGCTGAACCACAAGAAAATAATATATAAACTTATATGTGTTTCTATAGAAAGAACAAATCTATTTTTACTGTCATGTTAAGATTTCTAAGATGTAGTGTAGAAAAAGAAAGTTGCAGAGCAATGTTTACAGCATAACACGTATATGCTGGACACACACACACACACACACACACACACACTATAGCATCTCTATGTATACATAGGTGCTGGTAAGAATACAGGGGGAAAAAAAAATCTGGACAAATATTCAGGAAGCAGATAATATTGTTACTTCCAAGGATGTTTGGGTGTGAAATTGGAGTGGGAAGGATCACAGGGCTTTTTGCTTCGTTTTTATTAAGTTTTTACCAGGAGAATGTATTCATATGTCACTTGCAACACTAAAAAAACAACATCAACGCTAAGAGGAAAAAAAATGCTTCCAACTTCTCTGTGGACTTGAAGTCGAAAACAAATGACATCAAAAAAGATTTAGCCAGTAAAAGTGACAAAATTGGAAAGAAAAAAATTTTAATGTAAAAAAAAATGAAGAAAAAAGAGAAATGATAAGCTTGCACGAGAAGAAAACAACACAGACACCCACTTTTGAGACGGTGGACTTTCTGGCTAGCGGCGTGACCCAGAACCCCCCACACCAAACCCCACTCTCCCCCAAACGGGGGAAGGTGGAAGGCAGCTCCCCAAGCACTGAAGGCTGTTTTTAGAAAGCTGAACTAAGAACCAGAAAATGCCAAGTGCGCTCCGCAGGGCTGGGGATGGGAACGTGAAACCCTACACCTCCTCCTCAAGGCGGTGCGCGGCCGCGGCGGGGCGCGGGGCCGCGGCGGGGCGGCCGGCCCGGGGCCGGGGTCTCCGCGGAGCCCGCTCCGAGCGTGACATTCCCGGGGGCGGTCCCGGCGGCGTCGCCGACACCTCCGCCTCCCGAGGCCGCAGGGGCGGGGGGCCGGCCGCGAGCGGGTCCCGGCGGAGCGGGGCCGGCGCCGGCGAGGAGCGGGAGCGCCAACTTGGGCTCCGAGCGCCCCGGGAGGCCCGGCGAGTCGCGCCCCGAGTCCCCCTCCAGAAGCCGCCGCCCCGACACCGTCCCCGGCCGGTGCCGTCCGGCCCCGCGGGGAAAACCCGGCCAGGGCGGCAGCTGGCAGCACGCAGGGGGGCTTGGCCGTGGAGGGCGGGGCTCGGGTCCGCCTGGCGGGGTCCGCCCGGCGCCCCCCGAGCCTCAGGGGCGCCCCGGCCGAGGGAGGCGTCGTCCCGCCGCCAACAGCCCCGACCGCGGCCCCCTCCCCCACTGCTGGGCGGCACCCAGCGCCTCCGCCCCGCGGCCCCCGCTCACCCAGGTAGCGGCTCCGCAGCCGGGCCGGGTCCTCCAGCCCGAGGGACCTTTTCCTCACGTCCCACAACAGGTGTGGGCAGGAGCCACCCCGAGACATGGCTCCGCCGCCGGGTGGGAGGGGAGCCCACCGCGTGGGGAGGGGTCGGCGGAGGGGACGTGCGCTCAGCGCCCGAGCCGCGCCGGCACCATCCGCGCGCCGGACCTGGCGGGCGGTCGCAGCGACTCAGAAGGCGGCGGCGCCCTGGCCCCCGAAGCCCGGGCGTGCTGCGGCCGGAGCTCGCCTCATACTCTCCTCAGACTGCCCGGAACGTCCAGTTCGGCAACAGTCCCTCCCTCGGCCTCCGGCAGGGGGCGGGGGAGGAGGCGGGGGCGGCCGCGGCTCCGCCCTCTCCCCGCTCTCGACCCCGCCCCTCAGGCGTTCTCGCGAGATGACGAGCCTCGGGGGACGGAAGCCGCTCTGTCCCGCCCCACGAGGAAAAAACTGCCTTCTTCCTTAGGAAAGCAGGTTCGGGTCCCTGCAGCCAAATCCGTCAGTCTGCAAGGATAAGCGAGAAAGCTGAGGTGAAGTGTCTCGCTTGCGAGTTTCATTCCAAAGGAAACGAGAGAGTTGTGCGCCGTCATCTTTAGTTGGGGCGCGGCAGGCCCAACGAGCCCATTTTAACTATGGGCCCTCCTTAATCAAAGTGAGAGGGGCTCAGAGCAACTTCACTTGCCCTTCCCCAACATGGCCTCGAGGGCAGGAAGGAGAAATAGGAGGTCCGCGCTGGGCCACGCCCACTCCGCGGGGCTGGCCAATCACCGCGGGCAAGTCCGCTTGCGCACGCGCGCTGCGCCGGGCTCCGGAGGAGTCGCGGAGGTAATTCTTGTGACCCCGGTCGTCATGCCTCCCCTCGTAGCGGGCGGCGGGCGGGCCGAGGGCCGACCCTGGGCGGGCCGTCGCGGAGCCTCCGCCTCCTCCTCCGCCTTCTCCGCCTTCTTCGGGCCCCGGCTCCTCGGTAATTCGCGAGGGGAACAGGCTGAGCGGCGGCGGGGAGAGCACCCTAGGGGAGTGTAGGACCCGAGGCCCCGGGGCGGGGAGAGTGACGAGCTGTCCTTCGTCGTCCGCCAGGGACGAGTACGCGGCCACCCTCCGGCCCGCCTGGCCAGGACCCCTCGTCCGCAGAGATGTCAGCCGCCGGCGCCCGGGGCCTGAGGGCCACCTACCACCGGGTCCTCGATAAAGTGGAGCTCATGCTGCCCGAGAAACTGAGGCCGCTGTACAACCACCCGGCAGGTAAGGCGCCGGAACGGCTCCCGCCGAGACCTGCCTCCGGGCCCGCGGGCACCTCGTCCCCGGAGGCGTCACCTACACCCTCGAGCGAATGCGTCTGCTTTCTCGCCTTCCCTGCTGTTCCCTGTGCCTCGTCCACCTTCCACCAACCTCGACGACCTTCGTCGCGCCCCCTCCCTCAGGCGCGACTCCAGCCCGGTCTGGCTCCTGGCTGGAGCCCGCTCCGCTTCCAGCGGCCCCAGCGCTGTGGCCCCGGCGGGTTTGGCGGAAAGGTCACGCCGCCTTCCCGTCCAGCTGGCAGAGCCGAGCCGAGCTTCCCCGCCTGGCATTCCCCGGCCCGAGGGTCCAGCTTAAGTCCGTCCTTCGTGATATTCACCGGTGAACCACCCCTGCACCGTTTTTGCGTGGACACACCTGGATTTCATCCAGATGTGCCCGTAACTGCAGGTGTGACCTTGGGTGAAACCCCGGATCTTGTGGTTTTTGTAAAATGGTCAAGGGGAGAGTTAAATATAACATGCATGTTTGTTCCTGCGCGCTCAGTAAATGTTTGCGCGCTCTCTTGTCCTGTCGGAACACAGTGCTCTTGTGGTTGACAAAATATATATATTTCTTTAGGAAACGGAAACGGGAAGATCCCAGTCCCTCCCACTCTGTATTTATGAGCCGGAATTCTCTGTGCAGTGGGCAGTAATAATACTTAGTTGTCTGGGAAGGAAAAGCAGATCTCTTTCAAGCCTAAGAGTTTGCAAAGGAGAAAAATCTGCTATAAACTGAAATACTGAAGTGCAACTCTCAAAGGAGCCCTTTTAGCTGACTCTTCTCTGCACTTGGCCTCATTAGAAGAGTGGACTATCCCCTTTTTCCCCCCCTGACCTCTCCCTCCCCAAGTGACTCTCTGGAATTTGAACTGGCTATCACTAAATCTGATTTCCAGTTTGATAATGGAATAAACTGTATTTGGGCATTATACTGAGTATAATATTGTTTACTGCAGCACATATTGAACCCATTATAAAATTGAGCTTTTAAAGAAAGGTGCTTATTGCTGGAGGTTATTTAGTTTGCTTTTTAGTTCTTTTAATACTCAGATGTTTAGAATTGTGCAGCATTTTGTGCTAAGATATCGGGAGGGAGGTTGGGCAATGCTTCTGTAATAATCTGGGCTTTAGAGTCAATGAATTCTGTAGCCAATTCTGACCCTTTCAGCTTTGTGTCTGGGCTGTAGGACAAGGACAGGGTAGAGCTGGAGCAATTTTAAACGGTTAATAACAGGTCGTTTTATAGTGATCTTTTCCAAGGCCTTGGCTTTAACCACCCACCTTCCTTGCTTATAATAGTTTATTCAACTCTCAGAATGAAGAGGAGTACCTTCCATTTGTAGATTGTACATTTCATCTGGGTATTCCTGAATTAGATGAGTTGTCATCTCTTGTTTGTTCAGTGGAAGGACATAAGCTTAGAAGCCACACAGACCAGGTTTGAATCTTAACTTTATGACCTTGGCCTTAAATCCCCAAAGCCTTAGTTTTCTAATCTATAAAATAGGGAAAATAATTATCACCATTTAAGGATTGTTATGAAAATTAAATGACAGTGTCAGTGTTTGCACTTAGACTTTCAAGGGATGTTTGTTTTGTCCCTCCTAAGCTTTTAACCGGTAGGCAGGGAAAGAATACCTATCGCTGCAAAATGATTGGATTAGGAAGTTGTAGGCACACCAATGTAAGAATGGAGAAGCATGAAAACATAACTGTCAGTCTATTGCTATTGAATAAAATCTTAGGAAACACTGATTATGTTCCAAGAGTTACTGGATTGAATCTTTAAGCTTTTTTGTACTGTTTTGCATAACAGTATATTATTGAATCATTTCCCATTTAAGTATTAAGCCTTCAGTTAGAAACTTTATTTTTCACACTGAGCACCCCAGCTCAATATGCCTATTTGTAAAGTTACTTACTGGTACTCTGTTCCAAGAAAGTCTTTTCTTAGGGAGAAAACCATACATACAATAAATGATGTAGTTTCTTGGTAGAATTAATTTGTTTGTTTTGATTTTTGTTAATCCTTGCCCAAGCCGCCGGGGAGAGACAGAGAGAAAGAGAAATACCAATGTAAGAGATACACATCGATTGGTTGCCTCCTAGACACGTCCTAACCAGGGCCAGGGATCTAGCCTGCAACTGAGGTATGTGCCCTTGACCAGAATCGAACCTGGGACCTTTCAGTCTGAGAGCTGATGCTCTATCCACTGAGCCAAACCGGCTAGGGCTAGAATTTATATATTTCATTAACAGTGATTCCTCTCAGGAGAAGAAATTAGGAGGTAAATTTATGTCATTTTATTAACAGGTTCATCAAAGTTCATCAAGGCAGCTAGATTGGTTAATTTGTTGGAAAATGTATGTCACAGATTTGGTTGTGATATTCCTTTGCAGTTTCTCAAATTCTTCTATGGAAATTTGAACTCTGAAAAAATATCACTTTAAAAATAAGACAAACCCATAACAACACAAAAGAAAATGACTATTATCCTCTGCATTTTCTGTTATGCCTGAAAATAATTTATAGTTTTAAATGTGTACATACTTTTTGAATACTTGTTTGATATTTTCAGATTGTCAGCATTTGAGGCCTTTTTCAACTTCCAGAAATGGACTTCCATGAAACAAGATGAAAATATATTAATTGTTATTTAACTCTTTGTCTAAAATAATGTATGTTTATATCTGATGGGGACACATTTCCCTCATTTTGGACTCCAAATTAAATATATAAGATGATTTTTATTCAGTATATTTCACCCAATCACGTTTTTTTTCATGCCTCATAATAAATATTAGCTATGTATCCTATTAGTTTACAGTTCTGCCTATCTTGATCTTAAGGTATCATAATTATTTAATTGTCTCATATTTTTAATGAATTGCTGTGTTTTAATGAGCAGCTGTGAAAATATTGGTGTCATTCTGTAGACTAAAACTTGGTTTTCCTGGGTCTAGAATGACACTCAGATCTAATGTAACATTGTGTTGTCACTGTATAAGCATATCTATTTTTAAATGTTTTGTTTTATCAAAACTTTGCTTTAGAAATTTGAAGTGAGTTGGAATCTTTTCTCATTACCATGTCCCCTATTGGTTAATTGCTTTTTTTCAGGAAGACAACCTCTGTACTTGAATTCTTTTTTAAAAAAATATATATTTTATTGATATTTTACAGAGAGGAAGGGAGAGAGATAGAGAGGTAGAAACGTCAATGAGAGAGAAACATCGACCAGCTGCCTCTTGCACACCTCCTACTGGGGATGTGCCCGCAACCAATGTACATGCCCTTGACCGGAATCGAACCTGGGACCTTTTAGTCCGCAGACCGATGCTCTACCACTGAGACAAACCGGTTTCGGCTGTACTTGAATTCTTACATGTTTAAATTTATTTGGCTTATTTACTCTTAAGGTAGAAAATGTTAGATTAGATAAATTGGAAGAGTGAGCTAAAATTAGTTTTCTTTGAAATTTTTGTATGATCACAGAGAGTGATAGCCATTTCCCTTTTTTTAAACAATGAAGAAAACACTGATTTCCATTTATATATATATCCAACTCTGATTTTTATTTGCTACTGATATTTTTAAGTTCAGTACTTATGTAGGGTTTGTTGTTAAACTAATGTAGGGTTTGTTGTGTAGTTTTAATTATTCACTAAAATATTCATACCGCTCCTAGTCCAGGCTCTAGTAACTGTAGTCATATTTGAAGTTTTCTTGTTTTGTTTGGTTTGGTTAGCGGGACAGGGCAGTTAGTTAATATTTTAGAACTGTCACCTAGCTCAGGGCACTTATCAGTTTCCAGGAAAACCCACTGAAAAGCCTGCCTGTTCATTAACCCTGAAGTATCAATATCTTGAGCTGGTCAAGCACCAGACTCTAGAGCAGGGGTGGGCAAACTTTTTGACTCGAGGGCCACCATGGGTTCTTAAACTGGACCGGAGGGCCGGAACAAAAGCAACCTGACCATGCTGGCACTCTCATCTTGGGCTGCTGGAGAAGGAGCAGAGGGGAGAGCAAGAGAACCCTCCGCTCTTTCAGCTCCACGGGCCGGATAGAAAGCCGAACGGGCCGTAGTTTGCCCACGGCTGCTCTAGAGGCTTTGCTCAGGAACGCACAAGAGGAAACATGAGTTTTGAAAACAGAAAGAGATATGTCTGCTGAAAAATTCAAAGCCAGAGACTAAAACATGGGCTGAATTACTCGTAGTGATGAAGCCAGGCTTCACGCAGGGATAAAGATGAACTTAGTCATTGACCCTGCCTATGACCAGAGACTTTGTATACGACAAAGAAAAATGAAGCAGGTGTGATGACAGGAATCACAGAAGCTCCAGCTGAATAAAATAACCAGTTTGCAAAGCTGACTTATGGGATCAGTACATCATGGCATCAGACTCATGGGGAGCATTTCAGGAGCCAGATCGGGGAGTGGCCCGGTCTGAGAGGGAGTAACTAGTGAGTGAAAGTCTGAAGCAGCCCTGATGGAAACGGATCCGGTGTCCCTGAAGATGAGCAAATACCAAACTCCAGCCTTTGGTAGGAAACATCATCAAGGCAAATCTGTCATTTCCCCAACTTGAAGTTACCCATGAGTGAACAAACATTAAGTTCTATGTTTTCCAAAGCCATCTCCGTTACACTTCAGTTACTTTTTAACAGGTCACGAAAATACAAATAATTGATGGGGAGATCAAAAGAACTTGTATTAAAGATTGATATTGTGGCAACTTTCTAAAGTTAGCTTATAAACAAAATATGCAGAAAACAGTAAAAAAAAATTAAAAATGGAAAAAATGATTAGAAATAGATTGATAAATCTTTAAGTTTTTGAAATGTGATAGCTATTAAAAGACATATGGAATGGTTGAATAATTGATTTATTCCTAAATTTTTGTTGTTGTTTCAGGTCCCAGAACAGTTTTTTTCTGGGCTCCAATTATGAAATGGGTAAGTTTTTAGTTTTTATAGAAGCTACTGAAAAAATTATCTGATAAGAACTTACTAATTTGAAGTAACTTATATGAAGGATGTACTTTGAAATGTTCATGGTATGCCTCTAAATGATGTCATGCCAAGATTCTCAGATGTATTGTTTTCACTATTTTTTTTTTCTGAACTCCATTGATCAGGAGGCCTGCGAACATATTTGTTATCAAAACACAATCGTGGCCCTAACCCGTTAGGCTCGGTGGATAGAGCATCGGCCTGCGGACTGAAGGGTCCCGGGGTTCGATTCCGGTCAAGGACATGTACCTTGGTTGTGGACACATTCCCAGTTGGGGGTGTGCAGGAGGCAGCTGATCAATGTTTCTCTCTCAGCGATGTTTCTAACTCTCTTTCCCTCTCCCTTCCTCTCTGTAAAAAATCAATAAAATACATTTAAAAAAATAAAATAAAAAATGATCTTTAAAAACAAAAAAGTAGTGGGGTTTAGCCAAGGATGTATGTAAACATTTGATTAGTGATAGAGTCTAGGACTTCTGACTCCAAATGCTGCTGTCAGCAATGGTGGGCAAATGTCTGTTCCAGTCCCTGCTTTCAGTTCTTTTGAGTTGTACGAGAAGGTGGGATTATTGGATCATATGGTAATTCTATATTTAATATTTAAAAAAATACATTTTTATTGATTTTTACAGATTGAAGAAGGGAAAGAGATAGAGAGAGAGAAACATCAATGAGAGAAGAAGTCATTGATTGGATGCCTCCTGCATGGTCCCCACTGGGAATTGAGCCCACAACCCAGACATGTGCCCTGATCGGGAATCGAACCAGCAACCTCTTGATTCCTGAGTGGACACTCAACTACTGAGCCACACCAGTTTTTTTTGTGTTTTTTTAAATTTTTAAATTTTGAGGAATGCCATTTTACATACTCAGCTATAAAATGGCAAGATTAGATGAATGGTTGGGAGCTGTATTGTAGAGAGAACTAGAGAGCAGTTGTTTTTTATACTTATATATTGAGAAAAGATCCCATTAATTTTTTTAAAGTTTCCATATATGACCTTTGATGATTATGCTCATACTCTAAGCATTCAAATATAGTGATATGCCCCCCAAAAAACATAGACTAACGGAAGATATGTTATTGTTTCCTTCTCCTCTCCCTACTACACTTAAAATTATATAGTAATAACATATCTATAAAGTGGAATTGATTACTGAAGTATTGTTTCTACACCATTATTAAAAGAATAAGAATGATTTAATCTATTTACCATAAATTTGGGGTCCTCTTTGACGTCATATTTGCCACAATTTGGGAGTTTATTTATTTTATTAATAGCTTTTGTGTTTCTTTGATCTGTTCCACCAGTGTTTTGAAACACTGACAGTATCAGATATGCCTGAGTGCCTTGTGTCTCCTTTAAAAGCATCTATTTTAAGTTCGTGTTGAAATCAACATAGTCTCCTGATGACTGCATAGCAATAGAAACTTCTGTGTCTTGTTCGCTGGTGCAGAGACTTCTTTTGCTCGTTATTTACTTTATGTACAATGTGTGTTCTTCTCCCAGAGCATTTGGTAATTAACCTGTGGTAGTCTGTACATGACATGAAAATTGCTGCTGCCAGCCATATGTGTTCTGTCTGAAGAATTTCAGACTATACTTCTTTCAGACATTTAACTGTGATAGAGACCTTAGCCACTTTAATTGAAACCAAATAATTAATCATAAATATTATACCTTAAATATTTTATTTAACTCAAATTATGTAAATATGTATTCATTTGCGAGTCATCTACAATGAGGCCAAAGCTTTTATTTATGTACTAGAGGCCCAGTGCACAAAATTCATGCACGGGAGTGGGGGGGCTGTCCCTCAGCCCAACCTGCACCCTCTCCAATCTGAGGGATGTCCAACTGCCTGTTTAGGCCTGATTCCAGTGGGTCAGACATCCCTCTCACAATCCAGGACTTTTGGCTCCCAACTGCTTGCTGCCTGCCTTCCTGGTTGCCCCTAACTGCTTCTGCCTGCCAGCCTGATCACCCCTTAACCACTCCCCTGCCAGCCTGATTGATGCCTAACTGCTCCCCTGTCAGCCTATTTGCCCCTAACTGTCCTCCCCTGCAGGCCTGGGTCCCATCCAACTGCTCTCCACTGCAGGCCTGAGTCCCCCTGAACTTCCTTTCCCTGCAGGCCTGGTTACCCCCAACTTTCTTCCTCTGCCAGCCTGGTCACCCCTAACTGCCCTCTCCTGCAGGCTTGATTGCCTCCAATTGCCCTTCCTTGCAGGCCTGGTGCCTCCCAATTTCCCTCCCCTGCTGGCCATCTTGTAGTGGCCATCTTGTGTCCACATGGGGGCTGTCATCTTTGACCAAATGGGGGCAGCTATCTTGTGTGTTGGAGTGATGGTCAATCTGCATATTACTCTTTTATTAGAAAGGATAGAGGCCTGGTGCACGGGGGGGGGGGGGGGGGGGGGCAGCTGGTTTTTTCTGAAGGGTGTCCCAGATCAGAGTGGGGTTTCCTTAGGGCATGATGTGGCCTGGGAGAGAGAGGGGCTTATGGTGGTTTGCATGCCAACCACCCCCCCAGCGACCCAAGTGGAGACCCTGGTATCGGCTTTATTTATCTTCTACAGTTGAAACTTTGTAGCCTGGAGTGGAGCCAAGCCTCTTGCTTGCTCCATGGTGGCAGCCATTTCTGTTGCTATTTATTTATCTTCTGTAATTGAAACTTTGTAGCCTTAAGTGGAGGCCTGGGTCAGCCAGGGTATGCAGAAAGATTGGCTTCCTCCATTGTCCGGGGCAACCCTAGCCTCCTCTCTCAGTGGCTGGAGCCATCTTGGTTGAGGTTAATTTGCATAATCGTTTCTTGATTGGCTGGTGGGCATGGCTTGTGGGAGTAGTGGAGTGATGGTTAATTTGCATATTACTCTTTTATTAGATAGGATATATAATAAAAGGAGGGAAGGAGAGAGAAAGAAAGAGGAAAGGAAGAAAGTTTGTTTTATGCTATCTATTAGAGGCCAGGTGTATGAATTCATGCAGCAGTGGGATCCCTTGGCCTGGCCTGCGGAATCGGGCTGAAACTGGCTCTCCAACATCCCCCAAGGGATCCTGGATTGCTAGAGGGCCCAGGCCAGGCCAAAGGACCCCCACTGGTGCACAATCGGGGCCAGAGAGGTTGGCCAGCTGGGGAGGGACTGCAGGAGAGCTTCGGGGCGTGTCCAGCCCGTCTTGCTTGGTCCTTATTGGCTGGACCTCAGCAGCAAGTTAACCTACCAGTTGGAGCGTCTGCCCCCTGGTGGTCGGTGCATGTCATAGCGACTGGTCGACTGGCCAACTGTCTGTCCCCGTTGTTTAGTGCACATAACAGTGAGGGGTTGAGAAGCCTTAGCATATCATTAGCATATTATACTTTATTTGGTTAAATGGACAACTGGACACTTAGCATATTAAGCTTTTATTATATAGGATGAGCATCCCACCTAGTGGAGATAATCAGATGCCTGAAAGCACCACAAATCTGGGCTTCAGACATTTAAAAAACATTTTTAAATTTGTTTACTGATGCCAAGCCTTCTGTATTAGGAATTTAAAATGCATTATCTCATATTTAATCTTCACCAAAAATATCAGAGAAATAAATAGAATCAGCATTTTTCAGAGACGAGTACTGAGGTTCGGAGAACTGGCTGCACATGTTGTAGTGGCAGACTGAGGATTGGAAGCTTCAGGTCTGTTTGACTCAAGTCTGTGCTCTTAAACACTAACATGATTGCCTTCACACAAGTCACTGTGGATCTACGCATGGTCAGGTATTTTATATAATCTTGTGGTATACCTCTAAGCACTCTGAATATACAGTTCTATTATCTGAATGAACAAAATTCAGAATAAAGATGAAAAGGAACATGGACCTTCTGCCTTGATCATAAGACTATATGAGTGAGTAATTCCATCAAATACAGTGTCAAAAACGCAACAGAGGCAAAATGACCAGCTGTCCTCTGACTTTAAAGAAAACTGTCTAATCAGGACACTAAAATTCTAACAGAGCTTTGCTGATACTTTGTACTTAAAAAAAAAAAAGGAATAATATTGACAAGAAACTGAAAGGAGGAATCTATACAAATTACCTCAGTTTTCAGGCATCCTCCATGTCAGTGGCTCCTGACATGTATAAAGAATATATAAATTCATATGTGAAAAAGTGTCATTTGTGGAATATATATATATATATATACACACACACACACACACACACACACAACTGATTTTCAAATATATCAGGTTTCTTAATGTGATTAGCAAAATACAGATTAATTGTGAAAGTATTCCGAATTCACTGTAGCTTTTGTCATGATACACATTTTCTTAAGGCATGGCTACTAAAATTACCGCTGTTATTATGTGGAGATCTCTGAAGCGGTTCTGTGTTTTATTTAAAGTGAAGAACCATTACTTGACACTTAGGATGCTTTTTCCTTTTTCTGTGTATTTCAGGGGTTGGTGTGTGCTGGATTGGCTGACATGGCCAGACCTGCAGAAAAACTCAGCACAGCTCAGTCTGCTGTTTTGATGGCTACAGGTAAATTAAAGAATACCTTTCATATTCCATATGGACATTCAATATTTATATATTGTTTTACCTCACTTTATTCAGCAATTTAATATTTAGAACACACACACACACACACAGGAATTCAGGGCTCATCTCTAGGAAGTTATTGGCAGAGGAGGGTTGCAGTGAATAGGTATCTGAGCGGGTTTTTATTTTTCATGGGTTTGTCATCAGCATAATTTCATGAGTTAGAAAAATATTCCATTAAATATTCACTTGCCCTATAAAGATTGCCTCAATTTGATGTAAGAACTGAGTATTTTACGTAACAATGAATTATAGCAGCTTAATAAAGACTTAGAATATAGTCTTTCTTTATCCTCTGTCCTACGTTATGTTGTCATAGTATTATTTAGAAATATTTTACTATAATATTAAATATTCAGATAAGATATTGCAACATTACCTATACTTTAAACATATATATATATATATATATATATATGTATATATATATATATATATATATATATATATTTGTTATTTGTTTGTTTGTTTGTTTCAACAGGCCTTATTTGGTCAAGATACTCACTTGTAATTATTCCAAAAAACTGGAGTCTGTTTGCTGTTAATTTCTTCGTCGGGGCAGCAGGAGCTTCTCAGCTCTTTCGGATTTGGAGGTAAGCCCACCAAGGGTATAAAACGTGTGTCTGTCTCAGAAGCCACACAGGTGGCAGTACCTTTTTTTTTTTTTTGTAAAATTCATGTATAATACTAAGATGGGATGTGTATGAAGCAAAAATTTAGCACTTCTAGGAAAGTCGGGTTTTAAGCTAAAAAGTGTTAAGTAGTATGTTACATAGGTTTTAAATTTGTATATTGTCTGGATGTATAGCTCTTTCATAGAATCTGTTTCATTAAGATAACATATATACTTTATGATATGCTAAGTAGTTTTCTGAATGAACTCTTGATTATATATAATAAAGTGGGACTGAAACATATAGTTATGTAGTATTGGGAATGATGTTTCCAGTGAGGCTTCTGGTTTCACTAGAAAATGTTCCATGAGCTTTGGACATTTTTCAAACTGTTTACTCCATCAGTAACATTGGTCATTGATCAATTAATACTCTGTAGTGAGCTCATCCAAGATGAAAGTTTTGGCTTTGTTTGGACCATAGAACCTTTCTAAATTACAAAACAGTGCCATGAATAACAGTTTTCTTTAGTGAAAAAGAAAAAAATTGAATGATCTCAGTAAGGAGAAACATCTATAATAATAAAAGCCTATGTGACCTTCGCAACCGAATGGATGACCAAACAGGCTGCGTGGGGCGACCAGGTCGGCAGGGGAGTTAGTGAGGGGCAATCAAACACCTGAGCAACAGGCTGTGTGGGGTGACCGGGTTGGCAGGTGGTTAGTGAGGGGCTACCAAATAATTGAGCAGCAGGCTTTGTGGGGCCACTAGGCCCACAGGAGGGGGACAGTTGGGGGCGACCAGGCTGTTGGGAGTGATCAGGCTGGCGGGGGGAGGGGTGAGTAAGGAGCAACCAGGCCAGCTTGGGGGGGGGGATTGGGGGTGACCAGGTCAGCTGCAGGAGCAGTTGGGGGTGACCAGGCCGCAGGGGGGGCGCAGTTAGGGGTGATCAGGTAGTCAGGCAGATGAGCAGTTAGGAGCCAGTGCTCCCGGATTGTGAGAGGGATATTCAACTGCTGGTTTAGGCCCTATCCTGAGGATCAGGCCTAAACCAGCAGTTGGACATCCCCCGAGGGGTCCCAGATTGGAGAGGGTGCAGGCTGGGCTGAGAGGGAACCTCCCCTCCCCCCGTGCATGAATTTCATGCACCGGGCCTCTAGTTAAGTTATAATTTACATTCCTTTCAGAAGGCATTCTATTCCATAGAGTATAGTACATTTAATTCATCTTTAACACCCCTAGGTTAATGATTAACTCTATAATTTAATCATTTCATAATCATCTAGCATATAATGGATGTGACTAAACAACTCATTATAGAGTATGCCTCACAATATTTTTAAGACTTATTTAATATAAAGTTTAATTTGTATAGTGATTTTATTTATATTTTTCTCATATACCATCCCATTTTAACATTAACTCATGATAGATAGTAGAGCTAAGATAATGCTAAGTGCCATATTATTTTTAATATCAGAAATTAAAATACAGTTTGACAAAAGAATTTTTGGCACCTTTTGGTACAATAGCAGATTGAGAGATTTCGATAGAGATGCAAATGTTGGGCTCTGGAGCATTTAGGAAACCACTATCGAATATTTGCATCAGGGCCTTTTGAGAGACCTGGGAGGTATGCTTAGCGTCATGGAGTAAGTTCCTTCCTGTGCGTGTCCTGTCCTCCACTCTGAGTCAGTGATGCAGTCCACATGTTTGTCATGCTCTTGTATAGTTTAAGAATGGAAATGCTCATTAAAATAATACTTCTGTACAGGAAACTGCATGTCAGTTAAGTTATTAAAACTTTCTGGCAACTGGAAGTTAGATGCAAATAAAGTAATTTTCCCTTCTGCCTGTTTGTACCCACAAGGCCTTGGGAAGATTGTATTGACAACTAGATAGCCTCTCAACTAGTGAGAGGGAAGAGATGGAATATGCTTCTCATTCCCTTGTTGTATACTTATCTATTATGATCCATGATTATTTTTCTTTCTGTTTTCTCCATAGATATAATCAAGAACTAAAAGCTAACGCAAACAAATAAAAGAGTTCCTGATCATCCCAACAACCTAGATGTAGCCATAACCACTGGGACCTAGTTTGATTTATTATTTGTTATTGGTAAGGTGATGCTCTCTATGCTAATAATTGGAACGCATTTTAAAAATCTAACTTAAATAGGAGCTAGTGCTCAGTTCAGCAGAAAAATAAAGTAAATTTTTAATAACAGTGTCTCTCTCTCCATATGACTTATCTATAGGTATTAGTAACATTTTTTTCCTACTCTTTTCCCATCATAAATCATACTTGCTCATTCATACCTCTGGTCTCTTCCTGCCCTAGTTCACTAAAGTATGTGTGTTTAAGAGTGCACATGTTCAAGCAAGATGAAAGACAGTTGAAAGGTCAAGTAATCTGTTTTCACTGAAGGATGGTGAATTAGCTAAAAGTGGAAGGAAACAGAGTTAAAGAGGGTGAGAAATGGCTAGAAAGGCTAGCAAAATGACTTAAAACTATTTTAAGATATTTTATCTTGAAAAATTTTATTTTGTGTATTGTTGAAATTATTTTAGAGCTACAAGAGGAAGGATTTCTAAATGTTAGGCTTTCTGTAAATGTCTGGGACCTTCATCCCCATTATGAGGAAAGACGGGGTATAGATTGCTGCATACTAGAAATGATTAACAGCAAATTGGATCTGAGCTCCAATTTGGCATATGGAGCTTTTTTCTAAAAATTGTAATAAAGCCAGTCCTAGTTAGAACTGCCATTAATAGAATCAGCAAGCAAATTATTTCTAAATATGAAGGTGAAAATAGAAAAAGAACTTGTTGAACAATAATATACTATAACAATCAAAATTTAGCAATTAGCCATTGAAGACCCTGCACTTTTTCATATATCCCTTCACTGTAGCCCATCTTTGAGAAGGAATTTGACTTTGGCACTGTTTCCTTTTTATAAGCTACACTGTTAAATTGTTTGGCATGGGTGTATGTTTCCTAGAGTTAAGCATTTAGGGAAAACATCTATTATGAAATATGGCATAGATGCACAAAGATAATTAAAATATATTTTGAAATGGTCTTTCAGTTTTTCTTTTTTTATTTAATCCGGCTTTTATATGGGCTCCCTCGAGCCCCACTGGTCAGTCAAATTACTTGTAGCATTTAGATGCAGTCATCGGCCATCCTCTTGGTTCTCAGAAGTTCCACTGATAGACAAATCATCTCATATTTCCTTTCTTTCCCAAAACTCTCATCCATCTATTATTCAATCTTAAAAATTAGATGATGAATACGTATCAATCAAAAACTCGTACTGCCACTTGGAACACAGTGGTCAGTTTCACAGCTATTTTTAAAAACTTAGGAAGAAGAATTGATATACTAGAAGTTCTAACTACCAATGTAAGTAGTGTATGCTGTAAAAAAACCTTTTATAATGGTACAGAGCACTTGATCAGACCATTCTATATCAGAATGTTCTACTGAGCCCTTGCTGGTGACTTCATGAGGTGTGTTTTCTCAGTGTGAGTCTGACAGGCCTGGGTTTCAGCCAGGTCTTCCCCACATAAACAGACCTTAGTCTTTTCAAGAATCAAATGGGGATAATAATAGTACTTACTGTAGAGGATTGTTGTCTAGGTGAATCAAGATAATGTTTTAACACAGTGCCTGGGCCATGATGGGTGTTAAATAGAAAGTTTCAGAAAATGGTAAGCTTATTGATTGAAGATCAACTTGAAAAGTGCTTTGTTACACAAAGGAATTTTTAATGTAGCTGCAAAATATATACACCGTGTGAACCTATTTGTACACCTTCTGAGGTAATAACTGTTGGAACTCGTTCACAGGTTCAAGCAGAAGACAAGTGCTTGGGATGGGGACAGAGGCAGGTGGAGAATGCTCAATAGGAGGCAGATTCTTACCCTCGTCTTTGCTCTCAAGGAAACTAGTCATAAGTACGTCAGTGCTGTTTCTCCATAGTAAACAGATTTTTTTTCTGTTGTTAAAATGATGGTGAAAAGTTGAATCTTAACAGGATTGACCTCAAAGCCCAGGTTCCTCTCTATAAAGCAAAACTGTTGCAATAGGAGTTTGCTTTTATCTAATGCCAGAAGTAGAAAGCACTGGTACTTACTCAGACTGGCTTTGCCCCTCAGGGGTCTGTTTAATTATGGGAGATGTGGGTCCAGTTATGTTAAAACTGTTTTCCACCAGAAAACTCATTTGAGAAACAATTAAATGAACCCATTTTTCCTTCCCTTAAATCAACTGTGCTTTAAAACATTTTGAAATACAGTAAATTTAAATACAGGGTTTGGCTTTATTTAAGAATGTTTGCTGGCTTTTCCAGTTCATGGTTTCTAAATTCCAGCTTTACATGTGTCAGTAAGTGTAATTGTAGTTGTGCTATACATATGAACTGTTAGAAAGTCAAACCATAATTTCAACTGTTAGGAAATATGTCTTAAAACATTTCGCCAGTGTCACGTTGAGTTAAGAAACTCCATTCCAGTGCCACATGAGGCTGCAGATTCTCTTAGGGGGGTGAACTGGTTAAAAGTATCCATATGACCAGTCAGAAATTTACCACACCAAAGCCCCTGGCAATAAGTAACTGGTATATTCCATTGGCCTGGTAAAAGCCATAATCATTATTGAGCAGAACGTCACGTTTGCTTACTCAGGAGATACTCGCCTTTTATGATGGTCACCTACTAACTGTTGCCTCATTTCACTGACCCTTAACCCACATGTCTAGACCGGAGAACCTGAGAGCTAGGCCAGGTCTGAGCACTAGCCCCCTGGGCTGTCGGGGGAGGGGAGGCAGGGCAGTGCCAGCCAATCAGAAGCATAGTCAGTGCACATGAAACAATGAGCTTCTGATGAGGGTGTGGCCAGGAAAACGGCTTTTAGACAAAACTGTCGTTTTACTGGTCAGCTATCGACAGACATGGCACTTCCGCAGTCTTCAGAATAATGCTACCCGGCCCCTTTCCTGGCTTCTACTCTCCTGAAAGATCTAGTCCCTAATCTAGGCTCCGGCCTTCCTCAGCCTCGGAGAAGGAGGAGGTATGTAGACGTGGGAGTCTTGCAGGAAGACTGACTGAGGGTGACCTTCTGGGAAGATGACAGGTGTTGGAGCTGAAAGTGGGAAGGCCTTGGGCTAGGAGTCAAGGTTCCACTTCAGTCTGTGTCTATCTTGAGTGAGGTTAGAAGCTTGAGGGCATAAGTGTTTCCTGTGCTGTTTGTCCTGGATGTGCCATTGTTCAGACTTGTCTTCACCTCTCCTGCTACTTTTCATGTGATATCCCCCTCATCAGTCATCAAATGGCAAACACCTACCCTGTGAGGGGGGCGTAGGAAGATGCTATGGAGGAAACACAGGTGTAGAACCCGATCTACCGTATTTGCCGGCGTATAAGACGATTTTTTGGCCCTGAAAAATATGCCTCCAAGTGGGGGGTAGTCTTATACGGCGAGTATATAACAAACTCTGTATTTTGAGTGGAAATGTTAGGGGGTCGTCTTATACGCCCAGTCTCTTATACGCCGGCAAATACGGTATTTTTCAGGGCCAAAAAATTGTCTTATACGCCGGCAAATACGGTATATAAGAGAAGCTTACAACACAGGAAGACACACAGATCAATAGATAATTAAGGATATTTAAATGGAAAATAAGGCACATGAATTTATAGCTAAGTGCCTAAGAGCTCAGAGGAAAGGCTGTGTTGGCTGGAGTGGTCTGGCGAGGTTTCCTGAGCTGTAAGATGATTCCTTAAGTTAAGATCAATTTTTGGGGGGGACTCATAAAACTTTATTTTACATATTATGTAAAATTGGATGAAACTGAAATCTATTAGAAATTTCTAGAAGAGCTATTTACAGAAACAATAATGGATATAATTGATCTTCAATTTCATGTTTACTTTTGGGTACTGCTGAGTTCTCTTTATGCAGAAAAACTGCACATTCCTTCAATCCTGGAAACTGTTGGCACAACTTTGGGGCCTGTCTCACCTGCTTGCTCTTCCACTCTTTCAGGATTCTCATTCTTAGGTACATCCTTGTTTTCTCAGATCACACTCTGTTCACACTCTGTCCTTGACTGTGAATGAGTTGGCCAAATGATTGATGAGGGCACCATCAACATGCATTGAGAGTGCTCTAAAATTAAATATGTTTTGTCTCTGGGACATAAAGATCCCCAAAGTGTCGTAAAACATACAGATGGGATGTAGCATGGTACAGTAGGAAGCACATGGACTTCCAAATCTGAAGACATAGCATTCCAACTGTGCCCTAATGGTTCTGAGCTTCAAGGTCTGTGTTTATGGGATGGAGAGATAGACATTCAGCCAGAGTAGGCCCCCTCAGTGCTGTTTTGAGGTTTAAATGAGGCAAACTATGTAAAATGCTTCACACAAAAAGGTCTTAATAAATTACAATTACCACGTGGAATGTGCCACGTCACTATTTTCTGATGTAGACTTTAAAGCAGAAGACTATCTTCTAAAATAGAAAACGACTATTATCTTCTTATGTGTGTTCTTAAGAAAAACTCTCAGGTACTCACTTTAGAGGTCTTTGCCTCTTCAGCCCATCTTATAAAAGAGTAATATGCAAATTGGCCATACCTCTGCTATACCCACAAACCACACCCACCAGCCAATCAGAGCAAATAAACCCAACCAAGATGGCTGTAGCCACAGAGAGCAAGAGGGAAGCTTGAGTTTACCAGGCAACAGAGGAAGCCAAGCTTTCCACCTTCCCTAGCTGGCCTAAGCCTCCACTTAAGGCTACAAAGTTTCAATTATAGAAGATAAACAAATCCAAACAGAAATGGTGGCAGCCATGGAGCAAGCAGAAGGCTTGGCTCCACTCCAGGCTACAAAGTTTCAGTTGTAGAAGGAAAATAAATTCCAGATACCAGGATGTCCGCTTGGGTCACCAAGGGTGTAGCGGGCCTGAAACCACCACAGGCCCCTTGCTAGGCCGCCCCATGCCCCAAGGGAACCCCCACCTTCATCCGGGCAAACCAGCTGGCCCCTACCCATGTACCAGGCCTCTATCCTATCTAATAAAAGAGTAATATACAGATTGACCGTTATTCCAACACAAGATGGCTGCCCCCAAGTGGCCAAAGGTACTGCCCCCATGTGGATACAAGATGGCCAGCAAGGGAGGGCAGTTGGGAGGCACTAGGCCTGCAAGGGAGGGCAGTTGGGGGCAATCAACCTTGTAGGGGAGGGCAGTTAGGGATGACCAGGCCGGCAGAGGAGGGAAGTTGGGGGCAAACAGGCTGGCAGGTGAGCAGTTAGGCATCAATCAGGCTGGCATGGGAGTGGTTAGGGGGTGATCAGGCTGGCAGGCAGAAGCGGTTAGGGGCAATCAGGAAGGCAGGCAGGCGAGCAGTTGGGAGCCAGCAGTCCTGGATTGTGAGAGGGATGTCCAACTGCCCATTTAGGTCCAATGTCGGACATCCCTCGAGGGGTCCCAGATTGGAGAGGGTGCAGGCTGGGCTGAGGGACAACCCCCCTCATCCCCGTGCACAAATTTTGTGCACTGGGCCTTTAGTAACAAATAATTTTGTTATTCTAGTTTCCCTTTATTTGTCTTCATAACCTCCAAATGCATCCAATTTTCTTGCCTAGTAATCACAAACTCAGAAAAAGCTGTCCAGGTTCTCAGCTCACCCTTTAAACCCATGGAATCTTAGCAATCATTTAAGTCACCGTTCCACTAACCACCTCTACAGCCTTATAGTCAGGCAGATAGACAGCCTCCCACCAGGAAACCCAATACTTCCTAAGACTTCCCAGTTCAAACATTCTAAGTTTGCCTCCCAGTGACTGATAGCTAATGATCCTAGTCAATCATTCTAGAGAAAAATCAAACCCACTCTCCACACGGTGTTAAAACTAAAACAGAACAGTCCATACTGTGCATGTGAGGAGGGTGTGATATTGCCGAGACCGAAGGGGCTGCTAGTAGGGTTGTTAGATAAAATGCAATACTTGAGAGGCTATATTTATACTAAATTATTTAAAATTCAAGTTTAATTAGATGTCATATATTTTTATTTGCTAACTCTGGGAGTCTTGCAAGTGGTAGGCAAAGAGAAGAAGTTGAGGTGGTGAGCAGGGCAGGAGAGGAAGAACAGAAGAACTCTGCTCTGCTCAGTCCTGTCTCAGTGCTGTGGCCCCTCAGCATCTCTGTGGAAACTTCTTCAGCAGATCATTTCCTACAGAAACTACTGTTTGTTACGTGCTTGATAAGTTAGCTCCCCACACCAAGGAAAAAAACACCAACTTTCCTTTCCCTCTTCAACCCTCCCTTGAACCTTATTGTTGCCTAGCCCAGTGCAATCCCTCCTGGAGGGAGAAAGTAGAGGAGTTCTCTTGTTGAATGTGGGGGCCCACATTAGACTTTGCACAGGGAACTTTGTCTCCTAACTTTCCCATTTCACTTCAAATATGTGAGGACAACTCCTATTTTCATTGAAATGTCATCATGTCCTGACAACATTCCCAAACTCTCCCATCCTTTTTTAAAAAAATGTATTTTATTGATTTTTTACAGACAGGAAGAGAGAGGGATGGAGAGTTAGAAACATCGATGAGAGAGAATCATCGATCAGCTGCCTCTTGCACATCCCCGCTGGGGATGTGCCCGCAACTAAGGTACGTGCCCTTGACCAGAATCGAACCTGGGACCTTTCAGTCCGCAGACAGAAGCTCTATCCACTGAGCCAAACCAGTTTTGGCTCTCCCATCATTCTTTATGTTTGACAGTCAATGAACTTCAAATAAAACGAGCAGAACTAACACAATGCTTTGGATCAGATTTGAACACTGCTTTTGTGCCTTAATATTACAGCAAGATGGCCAATAAACATGAAACAGTGTTTAATTTCATTAGGACCACCAGGGAAACAAACCCACGGAGACCTATCGAGATGGCTAAGATGGAAAATGACATTAGCAAGTGCTAGCTGGGATATAGGGCTCTGAATTCATATCTTGGTATAAATTGGTACAACCACTTGAGAAAACTGGCAGGCTCTACTGCAGTTCAATATCCTTTGCCCCAGCAATTCCACTCAGGTATATGCCCAAGGGAAATGCATACATATGTTCACCAAAACACATGTATAAGCAAGTTCTCTTTTTTTTTCTTAAAGCTTAATGTACTTAAAAAAAAAAAAAAGCTTTAACATGATTATGATGTTATTGCCTCAATTATCTCTTTCAATAAAGCAATTCTTGACATTCTTCCCCCCACACACACACACACACCAAAAAACAACAACACAAAAACAAAACAAAACTGGAAAATAGCCCAGTGCTTTTTGTTTTGTCAGCTTTTTCTTATATGTTACTGTGTGCTCGTCACTTAGTCCTCACCAATCTGTGAGGCGGGTGTCATCCTCACTTTACCAATGAGGAAACTGAGTCTCAGAGAAGTTCTTCACACAGTCACATACAGGATATGTAGAGCTAGGGCTCAGCAGCCTCAAACCCTGTTTTTGGTGTGTTTTTTCCCTCTCTGTTAAGCTGCTTCCCTTAGCTCTGTGGTTCTTCATTTCATTTGGGCACAGAGCCATTTGTCCATCAATTTCCTCTCTTCTCATCCATCCAGTGGAATACACATTTGTCAAAGCAATGTAATTTCTTAGTTTTTCATACAAAGCATTTCATTTTTTACTTACATGTTGAAGTGTCCAATTCTTTGGGGGGTTTTTTGTCTTAGTTTTGTGGTAATATTACCAAAAATATTGAGTTTACTTGATTTCCTGACTAATATTAAACAATTAGATGATTCCCTGCCTGGTGTAGAAAAATAGATATTTTATTCAACCTCCCAGTCAGCTTCCCATAACTCCTGAGCATCTAATCTCTTCTCTGCATCAGCTCTTCAGAGTGTCAAGATGGACTGCTGACGAGCCACCTGTTAAGAATATGTTCCATTCCTCCGAGATTCGTTAGAAATAGATTCTAAGAACAGGACATGGACTTTTTGCCTTCCTCACCATTTTGACATTTGTTCTCTATTTCAGTACTTGTTACTATTCCAATATCACAAAAGTTCTGCCTAGCAACTCTGTCCTCTTAGGGTTTCTGTCCTCTTAGGGTTTCTGGTTGGGCCTCAGATGAGTCTCAAGTCCCGGGCATGTGTTCCACACCCTGAAGAGACCAGATGTCTCCAAAGGCGACTTAGCCACCAACCACTCCTGGAACCTGATAACGCCTCCAGAATGTTTTTAATGGCATTAATCCTGATACCCCAAGACTAGAAACAATACTTTGTTATAATGCAGTGGAGGAATACTATACAGCACTGAAAATGAAAAAGCATTGATGAATGCACAACAACATTGATGAGTATCACAAACTCTAGAGAGAAAAACATAAAGGATTATATACAGTATAATCCTTTTTACATAACATTTAAAAATGTATAAAGTCATCTATAGTGTTAGAAATCAGGAGAGAAGTTACCTTTGGGACCAAGAAGTTACCTTTGGGAGATGACGTGAAGGAGCTTCTGTAGTGCTGGGAATGGTCTTGTTTTTTATATGAGTAGGGATGACATGGTTCTGGTCACTTTAAAATAATTTAAGTTACACACTTGTGAATTGTGCATTTTCTGCCCATGTTATACTTCAATATAAGAGTTTTTTAAAATATAGCATTAAATTTGCAATAAATCTAGTTTTTCACACCATGCGCTTATGCATTTGATTCTAAGTACAGCACCTTGCATTTATTCTTCTGAAATTTGGTTATTTTAGTCAGTTAAGATATTTGGAATCCTGATTGTGTCATTCAATACATTAGCTCTCCTTCCAGTTTTATCTTCGTTTCTGTCCCAGGCATGACCAGGAAGGCTCCCCTCTGAGTGGACAGTAGACAAACAAACCAATACCCTCCAGGTCTGATTGTTGACCAGCCAACTACATTTCTATCACTCTTATAATTTTGTATCTTGCCCACAAAGATGTAAGAAATTTAACTAAATGCCTGTTAAAGTCAAGTTACATAGCATTCTCTATTTAAAAGTGTAATAACCCTTCAAAAAAGGAAGTTAGGCTAATTTGCTCTTGGCTCTGAATCCATTTTGACCCCTTTCAATCAACCTCTTGCTGATCTAAGTTCTCACCTATTGTTGGGTATGGTAACAAGGCTGCTCACAGGGGTCCCAGCTCTTTCCCACTGCACACATGGTAAGCTAGCATTTCCACACCTACTTGAAATTAGACATGTCTGCATAACTTGCTTTGGTCAATGTCACGTGAGTGGCAGTGAAATGTGTCACTTTTGGAAGAACACTTTAGGAGTGAGTCTGTTCCACTGGCACTGCCCACTGTCTTGGCAGCCAGAATGTCCCAGGCTGGGCCCCAAAGTGAAGACAAGAAGAGAGCAGAGCCTGAGCCAACCTGCAATGGACACGGATCATGAGCAAAAGATGAACAAGGAATAAGCCTTTGTTATTTTAAGTCACTGGGATTTTGTAATTGTTAATGAAGCAAAACCTAACCTATACTGACTGGCTTGATACACTATGTTTACCAGTCTGTTTTCTGGAGTCTGCAAATATCCTCATCTTTCAAAATTTAGAACATCTCCAGTTTTTCATCCCATCTTTTGTTCTCCATTATTTTTTGAGATTATAGACATTATATCTGTCAGTGCTTTCAATATCTGTGGATTTAGGTTATCTGGGGCTGACTACTCAAATTTATTTTAAATGACTGGGGGCTTTATCACCACTTTCTTATCTTGGATTTCAATTCTTTATCAGCAATATTTGTTATACTTTTTCAATTCTCCATTGTGGAGAAGGAAGAAATAAAATAACTGTGTACTCCATCCTATTTAAGCTTTGTCCTTATTCTGCTTTTATTAATAACCTTGCTTCCAATAAAACCTGAAAAAGCCCCTTTAATTTCTCTTAACATCAGCATTTTTCTTAGATCTCAGGTGTTTCTTGACATTCTGTTTTCTCACACCTTTCCTTATCAAATGCACTATCAGAAATTGTTTTATTTACTCATTATCTATTGATTGTTCCTCATACATGCTGTGGCTTAATGCTGCTCTTAAAAAACAACAACAACAACAACAACAAAAAACAGAACAAAAACCTTAACTATATGCTTCTTTTTCTATCTTTTGTTAACTTCTTAACATTTAAGTTCACCATGGCTTTTCTTTTTATTTTTTTATTGATTTCAAAGAAGAAAAGAGAGGGAAAGAGAGATAGAAACATCAATCATGAGACAGAATCATTAAATGGCTGCCCTTTGCCCTCCCCCTACAGGGGATTGAGCCCACCAACCCCAGGCATGTACCCTTGACTGGAATCAAACCCAGGACCCTTCAGTCCACAGGTCAACGCTCTATCCACTGAGTCAAACCAGCTAGGACACAGCTTTTCCTTTCAGAGATTATCTAATACCTAATCCTATATAATAAAAGCCTAATATGATAAGTGTCTGGTCGTCCATTCAGAAAATTGAAGTGTAATATGCTAATGATACGCTGAGGCTGCTCAACTACTGGCTATGATGTGCAATGACCACCAGGGGGCAGACAGTTGACCGGTCAACCAATCAGGACTGAGCAAGATGGGCTGCATGCCCTGGAGCCCTCCCGAAATCCCTTTCCAGCTGGCCAACCTTCCTGGTCCCTCCCCAGCCCTGATTGTGTACCGGTGTGGTCCCTCAGCCTGGCCTGTGCCCTCTCACAATCTGAGACCCCTCAGGGGATGTCAGAGAGCTGGTTTTGACCCAATCCTGCAGGCTAGGCAGAAGGATCCCACTAGTACATGAATTCGTGCACCAGACCTCTAGTATTTAATGATCATTTTTTAGAGGTTGCTATATATTTTAAAGTTTGTTAAATATACTGTTTTCCCTGATATTTTTCTTTTTTCTTAAATTTCTTTATTGGTTAAGGTACTACATATGTGTCCTCATCTCTCCATTAACCTCCCAATCACCCCCTTCACATTCATGTCCTCACCCCCCTGGTGTTTGTGTCCATTGGTTAGGCTTATATGCATGCATACAAGTCCTTTGGTTGATCTCTCCTCCTTTCCCCCACCCTCCCCTACCTTCCCTCTGAGGTTTGGCAGTCTGATCGATGCTTCTCTGTCTCTGGATCTGTCCCTGTACATCCCTGATTTTAAAAGAATGCTTTTCTTACTCTAAGATACATGTTAAGTGCCTCACTTTTTCCTTGTAATACTTTTATGTACCCCAGTATGACCTACCTCTGGTTGGAATTTCTAACCAGTTCCTCCTTGTTGCTCAATAATAGTTCCTCCTTTATAAAAAATTATCTTATTTTCTGTATCACCTATTCTAGGAACTTGGATACTCTGAAAAAGTGAGGAGTGCAATTCCTGTTTAAGGTGGTAGAGTGTGAGCATTTAATTTGCCCCAGTAGCTAACGGAAGGCCTTAGGAAGTCCTCCCTTTCTCAGAACTAACAAGTTAAAATATCTACATTTCCTTCCACTTATAGTTTAAAGCCATACACATGCACACACACGCGCGCGCGCACACACACACACACACACACACACACACACAGGCTTTAAATTTTTCCCTCTAAGGCTGTAGCTTAATACACTTAATTTCTTGTTTATATATAATTCTCCACTTCCCTAGTCACCTTTATATAGCCACACATATAAACTCAGGTCTATACTCTTTCTTTTCTAAAAAAGAGAGAGAAAAGATAAAAGGGAGAGGGAGCCGGGCCAGCATGGCTCAGTGGTTGAGTATCAACCTACTAACCAGGAGGTCACAGTTTGATTCCTGATCAGGGCACATACCCAGGGTTGCAGCCTCTAGGGGCATGCAGGAGGCAGCCAATCAATGATTAACTCTCATCATTGATATTTCTATCTCTCTCCCACTCCTTTCCTTTTTGAAATCAATAAAGATTTAAAAAAATAATAAAGTGAATTTTTTTTTAAATAAAACAAAGGGGGAGGAACGAGGAAACACGGGGACAGAGGAAAGGGGGCCTAGACGGAGTGAACAGCGCCCGGCCACTGTGTCCCAGGAAGGCGCCCCCTCCATGGGAACGGGCAGACCCCTTCAGCTCCCCTCCTGCACCCCAGCCTGTGCGCAGTGGTGCTCACCCACGTAACCGCTATAGAACGTTGGCCCTTTGGAAGGTGACTCGACAACTCCGGGCCCGTGCCCCCGGCTGCTTACGTAAGTCGTCCACAGGTTAGACCAAAGCAAAGGGGGAGACAGAAATAGGGAAGTGAATGAATGGCTCTAAGTCAGATCGCCTTTACTCTCAGCTTCTCTTTCCAGAGGTGAGTGTGGGGGCTGCTTGCTGTGACCCCAGCCCGCACGTAGGTGTGGAGCATGAGCACACAGGGAGAGGAGCTGCAGGACCGGGCCATCGTCAGGATCGCCGCTCACCTGCCGGACCTCATCGTCTACGGAGACTTCTGTCCCGAGCGGCCCTCTGTGGACTACTTTGACGGAGTCTTGATGTTTGTTGATATTTCAGGCAAGCACGACAGGGTGTTCAGTGTGGGCACGTGATGGGCTGGCATCAGAGTGTCCATTGAGGCAGAGCTCGGTGGCAGGGCAGGGCTGCCTTTTCCCAGCTTTTTAGGAAAACACCTGCACCTACTAAAAAGCATGTCAGGTCACAGGCAGCCTTCAAGGTGCCCAAGTCCCTGACCTGGGACTTCAGGCTCCTGTGTCCCTGCCCTGACTTCGGCGACTCAGCCACCAGGCTTCCCACGCATCCCAGGCCACAGGGACCTCCGCAAATGGTCTCTCCAGAGGGTGTTTCCACCGTAACCGTAAGCTGCCACCGCTTCCGAAGGAAGCGTTGGGGTTCTGTGTGCTTCCTTACCTTGGGATGGAAGCTCGAGACCCGGCTGAAGGAACTGCGGTCGGTCCTTACAGTGGAGGATTTGGAGGGAGGAGGTCCCCGGTGCTTTCCCCGACCCCTCAGCTGATCTCCGGGTGGTGGAGGCTGCCCGGCTGACACCTGGCCGGCCGCAAAGGCCTGGAGGAAGCCTTGCCAGTAGCTAAAGCCGGGCCCGCGGCTCCCCAGGGTCCCCCTCTCCTGCTCCAAGCAGCCGGGGGAACCGCCTGCCCTCTGCTGCAGGTTTCACGGCCATGACCGAGAAGTTCAGCACAGCCATGTACATGGACCGCGGGGCTGAGCAGCTGGTGGAGATCCTCAACCACTACATAAGCGCAATAGTGGAGAGTGAGTGTCCCCGGGCCCGGGCAGGCCATTTCAGTTCGTTGTTTTCCATGATTGTTGGTTTTGAGCTGATGTAGTCCCGTTGCTTAGCGGTCAGTTTCCCCCAGGAAATGTGCACGAAGCCAGTCTTTTTGGAATACAAGACAGTGCAGGTGAAGGAATGCAAGCCAGCCTCACTAACGCGGAGTATTCGAGGGAAAGGGTGTTTTGCATTCGTTCAAGGGCTGGCCGAGAGACTACTTTGAAAGGAACTGTCGTGGTGATACTCTTAGCTGTATTCAATAACACCAAAAAAGCCAGCATCAGTATAACCCGAAAGCAGCCATTAGGAGAATGCCGTGTGAAGAGATGGGTGGTTTATAATAACTCATCAGTGATCCGTCTTCCAATGGTGGCTTCTGAAACGTGTAGAAATGGCTGAAAACCCTGGTTTCCTTTCCAACCTCTTCCCCCCCCCCCCACCTTGGCATTGTTAATATGAACTATTCATGAAGAAAAGGAATGCCCTGGCCAGTGTTTCTGAGGGTTGGCCTGCTCGTGGAAGGGTCCCAGGTTTTATTTCCGATCAAGGGCGTGTACCCGGGTTTTACATTCGATCCCCAGCCCCAGCTGGGGCACCTGCGGGGGGCGACCAATCGACGTGTCTCTGTCACATCTCTCTCTCCCTCTCTCTCTCTCTCCACCCCTGCCTTCCACTCTCTCTAAAACTCTTTGGAAAAAATATTCTTGGGTGAGGATTAACAGGGGGAAAAAGAAAAAAAGAAAAGGATTTACTCTATTAAGCTGAACTCTGGGTCTCATCTTCTATCAGGCTCTAAGTCCCCTAGGAATGAATGCCTTATATCACCCACTAGGCACAATGGGATGCTTCTGGAAAGAAAGCATCCACTTCAGTACCACAGGGGTAGGGGCGGTGTGCCCGGACCTCCTTGGAAACCCACCTCCTCCTCTCCCGGGCTTTCCCGTTCTCAGAACCAGAGCGTGTTCACGGCCTGGTTCAGTGTCCTCGCTCTGTGGCTGAGGAAACACACAGGCAGGTTTCAGTAACTTGTCTGAGGTGACATTTTCTCATCTCCCCACCTGATGATATTTTTCCATTGATTTTTAGAGAGAGTGGAAGAGAGGGAAAGGCAGAGAGAAATATCGATGTGAGAGAAACACATTGGTTGGTTGCCTCCTGCGCGAGCCCTGAGCAGGGCCCAGGGCTGGGGAAGAGCCTGAAACTTAGGTACAGGCCCTTGGCTGGAATCAAACGCAGGAGCCTTTGGGCCGCAGGCCGATGCTCAGTCCATTGAGCCAAACCGGCAACGGCTGAGTTGACATCGTTAGCACAAGTCTGCTCTCTGAATTGCTGTTCTCTTGACCTAATTTCTACCCCATGGATGAAAAGTGAATTCTTTTTATTAGCTTTAAACAATTCAAGTTTGATTTAACTTCTTTTCTTTCTTTCTTTTTTTTTCCTCAGAGGTGTTGATTTTTGGAGGAGACATCTTAAAATTTGCAGGTATGGGAGGCATCTCAGAGGCAGCGGCGCCAGGAGACGGGGTTGAGGCATGCTTGTGTCCAGATTTCATACAGAGCAGACTGGTCTCCAGGGCAGGTCATGAGCCCCTGTGGTCTGTCTCCTCAAGGTGACGCACTGCTTGCCCTGTGGAAGGTGGAGCGAAAGCAACTGAAAAACATGATCACGGTGGTAGTTAAGTGTAGCCTGGAGATCCACGAGCTGTTTGGGACCCAGGAGTTAGAAGGCCTGGACATCCGCGTCAAGATAGGTAGGCTTTTTGCCCTGGCTAGTGTTGCTCAGTGGCTAGTGTTGCTAGAGCGTTGGCCTGTGGACTGAAGGATCCCAGGCATGTACCTTGATTGTGGGCTCCATCCCCAGTAGAGGGCGTGCAGGAGGCAGCCAATCAGTGATCCTCTCTCATCATTGATGTTTCTCTCTCTTCCTTCCACTCTGAAATCAATAAAGATATGCTAACCAAAAAAAAAACAACACAACAACAACAACAACAACAACAAAAAGATACGTAATTTTTTGAGGAAGGAGAGATAGCTGGGTCCTCTAGGAGATAAATGTCACAGGAAGATGAGATCTGGTAGCTGGCTTTCTGGCTTTGGGAGAGGAGGTGTTTTGGAATGCCTGGGCCCAGAAGAGATGGTCACATCACGATTCTGATTTTCCCCAAGAACCCGTGCTGCTGGGGAATATCCCAGGACTTCCACAAACCTACAGTTTGCCTCCTCCCAGGACTGGCTGCGGGCCACATCACCATGCTGGTCTTCGGAGACGAGAAACGCAACTTCTTCCTGGTGATTGGCCAGACGGTGGATGACGTGCGCCAGGCCCAGAACATGGCGCATATGAACGATGTCATTCTGTCACCGAACTGCTGGCAGCTCTGCGACCGGAGCATGATTGAGATCGAGAGGATCCCAGACCAGAGAGCAGTGAAGGTTTGTGGGGTGCTGCCGCTCACAGAAAGCTGTGGTCTGGACCAGGGGCCACCTGTCAGAAAAGCCACTGGGAAGGCGGGCCCCAGGAGGCTCCTGGACGGGAGACTCGGGTGGGGTCAGTGTGGGTCCACCTCAAGGCTTTGGTCTGAGACACCTCGGCTGAGCTCAAGGGGAGATGGCCAGGCCCTGCGGTGAGGAAGGGCGTGGCATCCGGCGCAGAGGCCTCTGGGGCTGGTGCCCTGGCTGTAGGAAGAGGAACCGTCTCCTGGCCAGTCCCCAGGAGCAGGAGGCTGTCGTTTTGGGGGCTGCCAATGGCCCTCACCTGCCTTACTCAACACCCTCCTGGCCCAGGGCAGGACCACGGAGGTGAGGGCTGGAGGCCAGCAGGGCAGCAGTTGGGGGAGGGTAGGGGATGCCTGGTGAAACACTGTGACATGACACTGAAGGCTGATGTAAGCACGGCTGTCCTGGGCATATGGTCATAGAGAAGCTGTGCCTTCCGAGTGTGTAAAGGGGAGGAGAGCTGTGCTGACTGGGCCGGGAAAGGGGCTGCGTGGCAGAAGGGAAAAGGGAGGGTCCACGTAGATGCTGGGAAAGGTGAGAGCCACCACGGGGCCAGTGTGGCCCTCACACTCACCACTTGCTCTTTCAGCTGGCCACTCACACGCCCTCATCCCCATTTAGCCACTCCTTATATTTTTCAAGATGGTTTTAATTTTCCATTAATTTTAGCCTCACAGAAAATTTAAAAAATAGTAGTTTCCTTATATCCAACATCCCCAAATGGTAACTTCTACACTAATAAAAGAGAAAGATGCAAATTGACCATACCTCCATGATGCCCACCAGCCAATCAGGAGTGAGTATGCAAATTAGCCCAACCAAAAAAATTGGTGGGTTAATTTGCATATGCAGGTGCTGAGTGGCCTCTGGGGACCCAGGCCACTCCTAGCCTGTAGGCCTGCATGTAGGCCCTGAGTGGCTGGGGTCCCAGAATGCCCCCAGCCACTCCAGGCCTATGGGTGCAGGCACCAAGCAGCTGGGGGTAGATCGGCTTGTGCATGCATCAGCACCAAGCAGCCTGGGTCCACGCCCCCAGCCCGGCAGACAAAACTCGGCACTGTCGGCCTTGGGAGCATGCACTGGCATCCATTGTGTGGCCCAGATCCACGCTCCAAGCCCAGGGGACACAACGTGGGGCTGCCGGCCTTGGGGTGTGCCCATGGTGGCCGGGGATACACCCCTAGCCCAGTGGAATCAACACAAGGGATCCTCTAGGTGTGATCTGCAGAAAAACACTTTTTCTTTTCTTTTTTAAAAAAAATATATTTTATTGATTTTTTTTTATAGAAAAGAGGGGAGAGGACTAGACGATCAGAAACATCAATGAGAGAGAAACATTGATCAGCTGCCTCTTGCACTCTCCCCACCAGGGATGTGCCCCCAACCAAGGCACACGCTCTTAACAGGAATCAAACCTAGGACCCTTCAGTCTGCAGGCCAACACTCTATCCACTGAGCCAAACCAGTTTGAGCGTAAACACCTTTTCTGACCACTCATTGGCTAAGCTCCCTGCATGTCACCACTTGCAGTGTTCTTGATAACTTGGGTAATAAGAATCTAAGAAGGTGATATAGAGTTTTTCCATCACACTCCTGGAGGAAAAACTAAGGTCTGCTGCTGGAGGGGCTAAGAAATGTCCTATTTTGCCATAGCCTGTGTAGCTCAATGGATAGAGCCTCAGCCTGCCGACTGCAGGGTCCAGGTTCGATTCTGATCAAGGGCATGTACCTAGGTTACAGGTTCCTCCATGGCCGGGGCCCAAGTCAGGGCTCATGCAGGAGGCAACCAATAAAAGTGTTCCTCTCACATTGATGTTTCTCTCTGTTTCTCCCTCTCTTTTCTACACTCTCTAAAAACCAATGAAAACATATCCTCAGGTGAGGATAAAAAAAAAAAAAAAAGAAATGCCATATTCTATGAAAGAAACATCTTGAAAATGCCAAAAGAACCTTATCATTTTTTCATGGTGAAGGGACTAGAGTCTGTTGATGAAAACACCCAGGTGGCAATGGTGGCTGGCAGTAGCTGCAGCAGCGGGGTGATGGGGCTGGTGCCTTCTCCTCATCAGCCCAATGACCTCCCTCAGAGGGAGGTCAGACTGCGGCTTAGGCCGGCTCCCCAGGGGAAGTAGGACATCCCATGAGGGCTCCCAGTCTGTGAAAGGAGCAATCTGGGCTGAGGGGACCCCCCCCCCCAAATTTCATGCACCAGGGCCCTAGTCTTTCATAACCAGAGTTCAAGAGTCAAAATCAGAAAATTAACTCTGGGACAATACTGTTCATTAATGAAAGGCCTATTGGAGTTCCCGGTTTCCCCACCAATCAGTGTCCTCAGTGGAGTGTTCCAGGTTCTGCCCACGACCTCACACTGCATCTCATCGCTCTCTTATTTAGCCCCTGCAATCTGTTACAACAGTGCTTCATCGCTTCCTGGTCCTTTATGACCTTGACACCTAAGAGGACTGTGGGTCCGTTATTCTGTTGAATGTCCCTTCATTTGGTTTGCCTGGTGGTTTTTTTTATTATTGGACTAAGGCACAGGAACGAGGCTGTACCATTCTCTGTGTATCCTGCCATGGGGTCATGATCCTGACATGAATCTCATGACTGGTGATGTTCCTAATGCATTATGGGGCACCAGCCCCTTTACAGGTATAGGAAAGAAGTGGTGTATGGTTTAACTATTTATGTTAAGGCCACTAATGACCATTAAATGGTCATTTGAATTAAAATGCTATGAAAGGCAAAGGAAAAAAAAGAAATAGAAAGTTCTAAGAGTGGAAAATTATGTGGGTTGGCCCCCTGGAATGTCCTTCGGTGTGTATATTTAGGATTGTAACCTTAAGCGATTGGAGACATGTTATGTAATCACATGCCAATTAAAGAACGCCATTGTTTGTGCCTCTGTTCACCATGTCCTGGAAGTCCCTTGCCCATGCTGCTGAGAGATGACTTTCAAAGGGCCAGCCAACACTCAGAATAACCAAAACTTCTGTTTCTTTAATTTAGGTTAACTTTTTAAAACTACCCCCTACTTTTAACTTTGAAGAATTTTTCACCAAGTGTATGACTTTCATGGATTATTATCCTTCCGGAGACCACAAGAGTAAGTGTCCTCCATGGACAAGCACCTCTGCCTCCCCCGGGGGTCAGCAGGGTGTTACCCCAATGCCCAGGGCCCCATCCCGTGTGTCATTGTCCCCAGTAAGCACCCAGCCCTGAGCAGCACACAGAGGGGCCTCCTGCCTGTCCCCACAACGGCTCCTTTCACCCATCTTCCAAACATTGCGTCTCCCCCACAAAGAAAGAAAAAACGGAAACATCCATGAATCCCATTTCCCTAGTCTTCACCACCAAACTTCTTGCGAGATGAACCTTGCACCCACACCTCTCTTCTCTCCAGCCTCTCATTCATTTATTCGCCCAATAAATACTGTTTGCAAGAGCCTCAGGGGCATATGCTTATTCTTTGACCTTGAGCCTTTGACATCTAGCTTCTTTTTTTTTTTTTTAATTTTATTTTATTAAGGTATTTTCTGTGTACATAGTTTACCATTGCCCCCCCCCCCAACTTCCATTTATGCCCTCCCTCCCCAGAGTTCTGTGTTCATTGGTTGTACTTATGTTCATGCATACCAGTCCCTCGGTTGTTCTCCTATCTCCCCCCAGGTCTCCTTCCCCTCCCCGCTGTCATTTGGCAATCTGCTTGTTTTATGGTGACCATCTCAGGACCCCATGAATAAAATCTGCTCCTCATTTGGCAGTCTGCTTGTTTTATGGTGACTATCTCAGGACCATATGAATAGAGTCCGCTCCTCCTCTGGTTTTCACCGCCCCTTCCCCTGGGTCCCACTGCTTCCCCTGGGACACACGGCTCGCCCGGGGCACACTGCACCCTGGGACACTCGGCTCACCCGGGGCACTCGGCCCCCTGGGACATTCGGCTCACCCGGGGCACTCGGCCCCCTGGGACACTCGGCTCACCCGGGGCACTCGGCCCCCTGGGACACTCGGCTCACCCGGGGCACTCGGCCCCATGGGACACTCGGCTCACCCAGGGCACTTGGCCCACTGGGACAGACATCTAGCTTCTTATCCCTTTCTCCTCCCGTCTACCGAGGCTGTTTATGTCTAGGCCACGCATGACCATCAATTTGCCAACCTGTGTGGCCTCTCCTCAGGCCTCATCGGAGGCTGGCCTTAGGTTACTCTCTTTTTCTGGGCACTATATTCACCTCTTTCCTATAATCAAGAATATTCTTCTCGAATTTTGCTCTTACCCCTCCTCGCCCCCGGTTTCAGTGCCCTTTGCAAAGTCCCCTTCCAGCCCTTAAATATTAGTGATTCCTTGACCCTCTAGTCCTCCCCACTTATCTCTTTTTGTTTATGTTTTTGTTTATTAAGGTATTATATGTGTACATAGCTTACCATTGCCTCCCCACCTCCCATACATGCCCTCCCTCCCCAGAGTTTTGTGTCCATTGGTTGTACTTATATACATGCATACCAGTCCTTCAGTTGATCTCTTATCTCCCCCAGATCTCCCTACCCTCCCTGCTGTCAATTGACAGTCTGCTTGTTGTTTTACTGTCACTATATCTATCTTTTTGTTCATTAGTTTATAATCTTCTTTATTATCCATAAATGAGTGAGGTCATGTGGAGTTTCTCTTTCATTGACTGGCTTATTTCACTCAGCATGATGTTCTCCAATTCCATCCAGGTTACTGCAAATGATGAGAATTCCTTCTTTTTATGGCAGCATAGTATTCCATTGTGTAGATGTACCATAGTTTTCTGATCCATTCATCTGCTGACGGGAACCTAGGCTGTTTCCAAATCCTAGCTACCGTATTTGCCGGCGTATAAGACGACCCTTTGGCCCTGAAAAATATGCCTCCAAGTGGGGGGTAGTCTTATACGGTGAGTATATAACAAACTCTGTATTTTTAGTGGAAATATTAGGGGGTCGTCTTATATGCCCAGTCGTCTTATACGCCGGCAAATACGTATTTTTCAGGGCCAAAATTTGTCTTATACGCCGGCAAATACTATTGTAAATTGTGCTGCTATGAACATAGGGGTGCATATATCCTTTCTGATTGTTGTTTCTAGTTTCTTGGGGGTATATTCCTAGGAGTGGGATTACTGGGTCAAATGGGAGTTCCATTTTCAGTTTTTTGAGGAAGCTCCATACTGTTCTCCACAGTGGTTGCACCAACCTGCAATCCCACCAGCAGTGCACGAGGGTTCCTTTTTCTCCACAACCTTTCCAACATTTGTTGTTTGTTGATTTGTTGATGTTGGCCATTCTGACAGGTGTGAGATGGTATTGCATTGTTGTTTTGATTTGCATCTCTCGGATAATTAGTGACTTTGAGCATGTTTTCATGTGCCTCTTAGCCTTCCTTCTGTCTTCTTTTGAGAGGATTCTATTTAGATCCAATGCCCATTTTTTAATTGGCTCATTTATTTTCCTTTTATTGAGTTGTATAAGCTGTCTGTAGATGTTGGAGATTAACTCTTTATCAGTGATATCATTTGCAAATATGTTCTCCCATACAGTGGGTTTTCTAGTTGTTTTGTTGATGGTTTCTTTTGCTGTAAAAAAGTTTTTTATTTCTCCCTGCTTATCTCTTAAAGAACATTCATCCATGCCTGACTCCCTGCGGCTCCCAGGAGGGCTGGGACTAGGGGGAGGAATGCTGGATCCCAGGGCACACAATTTGAGGGTCTTGTGAGTTGCTTGCTAACTGACAGAATCCAGCCTTGATTTGTGTCCTGAATTGTAGATGCATACAACAACTGCCTATGGGCCATCCCCCCCCCAACATTAACATGTTAAAAAATGATAAAGATAATTTAACAACTTACTTTATTTAACATAAAGTGAACAGTTTATTTAACATTACATGGACAGTTCCTTGCAAAGAACTGCAAAATGGGGCAGAAGTCAAGAAGCTTTAATAGCATAGCAGTGTTTCCCAAACTTTTAACATATATGTACCCTTTCTATAATTTTCGTAATGCTGAGTACCCCTAATAAAAAAATGGATGTATTTTAATAACAATCAAAATATATTTATTTTTTATTTTTTGGTACATACACAAAATAATAATAAACTAAAAATAAAATTATTCATAATAAAATATAAATAAAAGTTATATTATAAATAACATTTATTTGCACACCAGACCATCTCATGCCTCACAAGACTGTCTTGACTTGACTCGTGAGAACATAGAATTAGGCTCAGTTAAGCACGGTGCAGTTCATATCCCCACCAAACTCCCGTGTAACGCATACCCCCACCAGACTCTTCCCGTAACCCTGGGGGTACGCGTGCCACACTTTGGGAAACACTGACATAGAGAATAAAGAACAGGAAGAAACAAATAAGAAAAGATTTGATTGACTGGGGCCACATAGTAGACCTTGTTTGGGGTGAGAAGGCCCCGAGTTGGCTTGGCACTTGGAGAGTGACTGCTGGATAGACTTCCTACAGGGACAGAATGTCTTCTAAGCTTCGGTTGCTCACATGGCAACCAGGGTAGTAGGCGACTTGTTTACGCTCACAGACTAAACCTGGGATGAGAATCCAGTCTCCTGCATTTCATCCCTGCTGTTCTTTCAACCCTATCACCTCCTTCATTCTGTCATCATTCCCTCTATCATCATCATCCCCTCACCTGCCCACTCCCATCACCTGTGGCAATAGTTTTAGCTCAAGTCTAGGTGTAAAAATCTCCCCAGTTCCAAAGTGTGAACATAATTAAAACAGGGCTTTGAGCGACATGCAATTGCATTTCGATAAACCCACAACCTCTAAGAACGTCTCCCCGATTTCCCTTGGCCCTACTTAACCTCTGCCCCTGCCTGGCTGGGATGACCACTGCCCAAGGGGCTGGGGCTGGGGCTCCCCTCTCCTGCACCGCAGAGCCTGGCCTCTCTTTCTGAGCCTGCTCCTCTTTTATCTCCTAGACATCCTGAGGCTTGCGTGCATGCTGGAGTCCGACCCTGAACTGGAGTGTTCCCTACAAAAGTATGTGATGGAAAGCATTTCAAAACAGGTATTTTCATCATTTAATTTATTTTTGGGGGGCTATCGGGGACCTTGGATAGCTGGAAAGATCAAGAAATCCCATAGCTAGTAATCTGTTTCCTTAAAACAGTGGTCAGCAAACTGTGGCTCGCAAGCCACATGAGGCTCACGACCACTGCCCTAGGGAAAAATACTTTTAAAATATTTTAATAATGTACTAATGTCTTTAACCTAAAGTCAAAACTTCTGGGTAAGGGTAATACCTTATGCAGTGGTCGGCAAACTCATTAGTCAACAGAGCGGCAAACCACGGCTCGCAAGCCGCATGTGCTTCATGAGCCGCAGCCTGCCGCCCACAGCCTTAAAATAAGAGGTGGACTAACCTTCTCCTTGTGTAGAGGACTGCGAAATTTATTATCCCCATCAGGATACTTTCCAGAATTAAAGGGCATCATTCATTATTATACTGTGACATCAGATGTAAACTAGGACGCTGCTGCCTTCTACAGCCGGGCAAACTACAACTGCCCCAAGTTAGAACCTATGGCTGCCCTTTCCAAATGGCACAGCAGAGAGACAGCAAGTGGGTGGGCAGGGTACACCAATTCTCCAAGGCACTTGCATTAGATTCCAAGCCTTGAAAGCTAACAATACAGGTAATTAAAACTCTCAGAACTACCTCCAACCCCCTTTTAGTATAATGTTTCTCCTTTTATTCACTTGGATCTAGGCTCTCAAATGTATGAATCCAGAGGAATTCTCAGCACTGGCCGTGCACACATAGGCTGTTCCATTATTGGATGTCTCTGGCTCTATTTTATTCATCAGTTTATTTTATTCATTAGATTCCTTGTTTGTATTTTGAGTTTTAGATTCAATTATCAATAGATATGTATTTATTGCCATTATATTGTTCATATTTTTTATCTTTTTTCCTCCTCCTCTTCCTCCTCCTCCTCATTCTTCTTCTTTTAAAAAAATATATATATTTTATTGGTTTGTTACAGAGAGGAAGGGAGAGGGATAGAGAGTTAGAAACATCAATGAGAGAGAAAGATCGATGAGCTGCCTCCTGCACACCCCCCACTGGAGATGTGCCCGCAACCAAGGTACATGCCCTTGACCAGAATCGAACCTGGGACCCTTTAACTCCACAGACCGACGCTCTATCCACTGAGCCAAACCGGTTTCGGCCTTCTTCTTCTTCTACAAGAATACATGTCAATATTTCATGTACTAGTTTGGTGGTGATGAACTCCTTTAGCTTTTTCTTGTCTGTGAAGCTCTTTATCTGACCTTCAATTCTAAATGATAGTTTGCTGGATAGAGTAATATTAGCTGTAAGTCCTTGCTAATCATCATTTTGAATATTTCTTGCTACTCCCTTCTGGCCTGAAAAGCTTCAGTTGAGATTTCAGCTGACAGTGGTATGGGTACTCCCTCGTAGGTAACTAACTGCTTTTCTTTTGCTGCCTTTATGATTCTCTCTTTGTATTTAATCGTTGGCATTTTAATTGTGATGTATCTTAGTGTGAGCCTTTTTGGGTTCCTCTTGTTTGGGATCTCTGAATTTCTTGGGCTTGTCAGTCTATTTCTCTCACCAGTTAGGGGAAGTTTTCTGTCATTATTTCTTCAAATAGGTTTGCAATCTCTTGCTCTCTCTCTTGTCTTTCTAGCACCCCCATTATGTGAATGTTGATAACTTAAAGTTGTCCCAGAGGCTCCTTACACTATCTTCATTTTTTTCTTCTTTTTTCTCTTCTGGTTGGTTGTTTTTTGCTTCCTCATATTCCAAATCACTGATTTGATTCTTGGCATCCTCTACTCTACTGTTGATTCCCTATAAATTATTCTTCATTTCTGTTAATGTAGGCTTCATTCCTGACTGGTCCTTTCTCATGTCTTTGATATTCTCACTAATTTCCTTGAAATTTTCACTAAGATCATTGAAATTCTCACAAAGTCCCTTGAAGCTCTCATTAAGATTCTTGAGCATCCTTATAACCATTGTTTTGAACTCTGTATTTAGTAGTTTGTTTGCTCCCATTTCACTGAGTTCTTTTTTGGAATTCTTCTGTTCTTTCATTTGTAACATGTTTCTTTGTCTCTGTATTTGGCTGCTTCCGTATGTTTGTTTCTGATATTATGTAGAACTGCTTTGTCTCCTGGAATTGGTAAAGTGGCCTTGGGTAGTATGTGTCCTGTAGGGCCCAATAGCTCAGCCTCCCCAGTCACCTGAGCTGGGCACTCTAGGTATGTGTGCACTGTCTTGTTGTAGTTGAGCTCTGAGTGCTATTGGTGTCACTAGGAGAAATTGACCCCCAGGCCAGTTGGTTGTGAGGAGCAGCTACAACTACAGTGGAAGAGCTGCTGTGCAGGAGACACCCCTGTGGAGCAGGTCTTGCTTCATTGGGGCTTTGATACTTACTGAGCCTGCCACTTTAATGTGTGTCTTGTGGATGTGTAGAGTTGTAATTGGACATGGTCTAAAGCTGTCTACCAAGTACACTGGTTCTGTGGCCCCCTGTAGGTGCAAAGTTAGGCACTGTCTGTGCCCTGCCTAGGGCCACCTGTCAGGAGCTAACGTGTGATCTGTAGATGGCTGCTACTTGTATTGGGCTTGGGGGTGCTTAGGAGAGTCCAAGCCGTGAAGCAAGGCAGGCTGCTGCTAGTGCTGGGCCTGGGGACTCCTATTGAGTGGTATGGGGCCATAGTATGCTATTCTATTTTTTATAATAAGTCTTTATTGTTCAGATTATTACAGGTATTTCTCCCCCCTCATAGCTCCCCTTCACCTGATTCCCAACCCCACCCCATGCCCTTACCCCTGCCACTGTCTTCATCCATAAGTGTAAGATTTTTGTCCAATCTCTTCCCGCAACCCTCAGATCCCCTTCTTGAGAATTCTTAGTCCAATTCCTTTCTATGTCCCTGATTCTATTGTATTCACCAGTCCATTTTGTTCTTCAGATTTTTTATTCACTTGATTTTTAGATTCACTTGTTGATAGGTATGTATTTGATGTCTTTTTGTTGTTCATAATTTTTTCACCTTTACCTTTTTCTTCTTCTTCCTCTTCTTAAAAAATACCCTTCAACATTTCATTTAATCCTGGTTTAGTGTTGATGAACTCCTTTAACTTTTTCTTGTCTGTGAAGCTCTTTATCTGACCTTCAATTCTGAATGATAGCTTTGCTGGGTAGAGTAATCTTAGTTATAGGTTCTTGTTCATCATTTTGAATATTTCTTGCCACTCCCTTCTGGCCCGCATAGTTTCTGTTGAGAAATCAGCTGACATTCCTATGGGTACTCCCTTGTAGGTAACTAGCTGTTTTTCTCTTGCTGTTGTAAGATTTTCTCTTTTGCCCTTGGCATTTTAATTATGATGTGTCTTGGTGTGGTCCTCTTTGGATTCCTCTTGTTTGGGGTTCTGTGAGCTTCCTGAACTTGTAGGTCTATTTCTTTCACCAGGTAGGGAAAGTTTTCTGTCATTATTTCTTCCATAAGGCCTTCAATATCCTGCTCCCTCTCTTCTTCTGGCATCCCCAAAATCCGGATGTTGGTACACTTTAAGCTATCCCAGAGGTTCCTTATGCTATCCTGACACTTTTGGATTCTTCTTTCTTTTTGCCTTTCTGGTTGGGTGATTTTTGCTTCCTTATATTCCAGATCTTTGGTTTGATTCTTGGGGCATGTTGATCTATAGTTGAGTTTCTGTATATTCTTTATTTCAGACTGTGTGTGCTTAATTTCTGACTTGCCCTTTTCCATATTTTTGGTATTCTCATTAAGGTCTTTAAAGGTCTCACAAAGCTTCTTGGAGGTCTCATCAAGTTTCTCAAAGGTTTTTGAAGATTCTTGAGTAACCTTATAAATATGGTTCTGAACTCTGTGTTGTCCAGTAGTTTACTTTCCTCCATCTCTCCCATTCATGACATGCTTCTGTGCCTCCTCATTTTGGCTGCCTCCCTGTGTTGATGGAGTGGCTTTGTGTAGTCAGTAACTGATAGGGGTCAGTAGCTCAGCTTCCCCAATCACCTTAAGTAGTCGCTTTTGCTATATCCCTTAGTGGGATGAGTGCAAAGTCTTGGTGTAATTAAGCCTTGATTGCTGTTGGTATACTGGGAGGAATTGACTCCAGGCCCATTGTCTCTGAGGACTTGCTGTGTCTATAAAGGGAGAACTGCTGCGTTGGAGACATGCTTTATTTCAGTGGGGCTTTGGTGCTCACTGAGGCTGCCTCCTTCATTGTGTCACTCATGGGTGTGAGGGGTTAAAATTGAGCACTAGGAACACTGGCTTCTGGATCTCCAATGGGGTTGCGGTTCAGCTACTGCACCCTGCAAGAGGTACTGCGTGAAGCACAGTCCTCTCCTCCTTTGCTAGGTTAAACTGCAACTGAGAGGGCCATTCATATGCAAAAACTGCTGCTTGGAGCTTGGATGTGTTGTGAGGGGCAGAGTCTCAAGGCAGAGTCTCAAGGCATGGCCAACAGCGATGGCTGCCCGTCAGCTGCCTCTCCAATTTGCGTTCCTCACATCTTCGTGTCTCCCCGAGTCTCACACCACAGCACAGCAAACAAATATTCTTGTGAGAAGCTCTGCAAGCCAGCCACCCTCACTTTCCGGCCCGATGGCAGACAGTCTAGCTTCTCCCCAGAAACTGGATTTCAGAGAGATTGGGAGCTTGTCTCTCTTTGGGTTGAAGAAAGCAATGCCCTCCACCAGCTGGGATCTGCCACCAGCCCGTATTGTGTTCTTGCCCTCTTACCTCTGTTTTTCAGCGCTTGTGTCCTGTATTCTCCTCTTTCTCTTTCATTATAGTTGTAGGTCTTCCTTTCAGCCAGATTTCCCTTGGGTTTAGGGTGATAGACTTTTATTTTATAGTTGTATATTTTAAATTGTTGTGTACGGCAGCAGATTAGGTATGTTTACCTACACCACCATCTTCGTTCCCCTATAGTATGCTATTCTTATCCTTAAACTGAAGAGAGCCAAAAGGAATGGTAGTTCTCTCTGATGGCAATGGCTAATATTGGCATGAGAGAGCACAGTAGGGGCAAGGAAGTGATTCCTTTAAAAAAAATTAGCAAATGTTTGAGTTCCCATTGTAAGAGATTTTGCTAGTGAATTCATTTCCATTGGCTCGAATTTGGGCTGGCACTGCCATGCTGTGCCTCACACATTCTGATCACTTCACAGCTTCCCCAGAGAATTTCAACAGGCTAGTTCCCCCCACTGAGAACTGCTTGTATTGATGTTGGGAGGAAGGATGCACAGCCAAGGACAGGTACAAAGTGAAGTGTCTCTACTTGGTAGATTGATGACAAGCAGCTTCGGGGTTATTTGTCTGAGCTCCGCCCGGTGACCATTGTGTTTGTGAACCTGGTGTTTAAGGACCAAGACAAAGCCGAAATCATAGGCCCATCCATCCAGGATGCCTCTGTGCACATCAATTCTGTCCTGAGGGACTTCCGAGGCCAAATCAATAAAGTTTTCATGTTTGACAAGGTAAGTGTGAATTAACCGGTGGGAAGCTGTCAACAATTTAATGTTATTTAATTTAATCTGCACCCAGGCATATTGGTGAGAGGAAAGCAATAGAAACTTTTTAACCTGGAAGCATTAGTCTTTATTTATAGTGATGATAGCAGCTTCTATGGTGAATGTGGCATTACTGCAGTCCAGGTATTGTTCTCAACAGTTTGCCTCTATGAACTCATTTCATCCTCATGACTGCTCTGAGAGGTAGGTGCTCTTATCATTATTTCCATTTTACAGATGAGGATGTTGAGGCAAAGATGAGGATTCTGAGATAAGAAAAGTTTAGGTTTGGCTCATGGTCATCCAGCTTGTAAGTGGTGGGCTGGAATTCCAGTCCAGGTCACCTCCATATTCACCCATCTGGATCATGAGACAGGAGCACAGCACCCAAGAGCAGCCTTTAGTATTTGCAGATGTCGTTCCCACAATCTGGACTTTTCTGGGCCTTGGTTTGCTCATGGACAGTGAGAAGGACATTATTGGAATGGTAGAGCATTTGCCTCAAGGGACTGTTGCAAGTTTTGAAAAACGTGTGCAGCACTTGTAGCACCACTCGCTTCAGTGAGCTACGAGTCTCATGGCCAGAGTGAGACCACTGCTCACCTTGCAGAGCCACTAGGCGACATTTCCAGGCAAGGCCAACCCACAGTGCCCCCAAATGGAGCCCTCTAGTCCCTACACAGACCTGGAATCAGAGCCCAGTGCCAATCGGGACTGATCTGTGTACATAAATACCATTAAGCTCACACTGTCTATATGCGTATGCTATAAAGTGTCCATGCTATATGAAAGTGTGAAATATGTAGGGTACTATATGTACTTTGTTAAGTATATATGTATGCCATAAAGTAGTTCATAAAGTGTGTGTATTAATTACATATAACATTACAATGAAATGTTTTAAGTACAGTAATCATTTTAGTAGCCAAAGCAACCTTGAAGGTCAATGTTATATCCATTTTCATGCTGACCGAGGTTCATGGAGTGTCATCAACTTGTCCGGGTTTCTGTCCAGACTTTCTGACTCGTGCTGGTGCCTTCCAACTGCTCTATGCTGTTTCTTAGACTTCAGCATATGACCCACCCACCGGGAGGCTAGACAGGAGTGTGACCTTAAGAGCTCAGCAAGACCCATTGTTCTGGAGCCAAAGCAACCCTTCCTGGGCTCGAGTCACTGTAGATGCTGCACCAGAAGTTACACGAAGTTTACTAAGAATGAGACAGGGGCGAGAGGAATTATGGAGAGATCAGAAAGGGGGCGTTGCTGCCCCTGCTCTCGGGCCTCGGCTGGTCCAGTGAACAGGTCCTGCCCACCGCTGTGCTTGCTGACTCTCCCTCCAGGGCTGCTCCTTCCTCTGTGTCTTCGGTTTCCCCGGCGAAAAGGCACCTGATGAGGTCACTCACGCCTTAGAAAGTGCTGTGGATATATTCGACTTCTGCACTCAGGTCCCCAAAATCCAGTGAGTGTTGACCTCGGGGCCCCATCCTCTGGTCCCTGACCCCTGACCCTTCTGTGGGATATGGGGGTGGGGGGCAGGAAGAAGGGTCAGGGAAGCAGGTGAGGGCTGTTTTTAACTGGATGCCCATCCATCTGCATTCCTTCACCTAATACACCAGCAGAGTGGGCAAGCCCAGCCCTGCCACGGTGGGATGGGGATGGGAAAGGCAAGGTGGAGAAAGGACACCCCTGGAAAGCCAACCTGTGCCATGTTTGCAAGAGAACCCAACGGGGTGTCTCTCTGTGCTCTGGCTTGCTTCTTGGTAGAGGTCAAACTCCCAACACCAAGCTGGAGAGCTGAGTTGGTTTTTAGTCACTGGGAGAGCAAATGAGTCCTTGGGTGGAAATGTGTGGGAGGACCCGGCCTCTGTACAGCTGTGAGGGTGAGGTTTGCCACCCCAGCCTGGCCGCTCCCTCACGGCGCCCTCAGGCTTCCCCAGCCCAAGCGTCCAGTGCCCATTGGAGCCCTCTCTGGTCAACCCCAATGCGCCACCCTCTGCCCTAAATTTTCCGACCCCCTAGGCCCCTAGTCATCTATAGGCACAGGGGGGTGTGTTGGCAAAATCAGGTTGGATGCTACACACTGTATCTGAATTACAATGGCTTGTCCTTTCCAGCAATAACAAAGGAGAGTTATGCTATTTACAACTAGTCCATTTGGGGAGAGGAGAACTATTTTCCAGAAAAGTAGCTCAGACGAATACTTAACAGAAAAGTGAACCGGGTAACCGCTACTGAGAACTTGGCTCTGCGTCCTAAACTCTTCCTACCTCCAGACCACGTACAATTGCCCTGAACTAAGTCCAAAGGGGAAAGAGGAATTGATTGACAATCCGTTCCCATCCTCCCTACTCCATTCCTCACCATGCCGCCCCCCCCACCCCCGTCCCACGTTCTCTCTGCTCACTGTCTTTATCTCTTTCCCCACCACCTTCTCCTCGTCGGGCGCCAGTACCGTTTCCATCGGCGTGGCCAGCGGGACTGTCTTCTGTGGCATCGTGGGACACTCTGTGAGGCACGAGTACACAGGTGTGCTGAGCCAGCTTAGTTCCGCTTTCCTTCAGCAAACACCATGCCTAGCCCCCCGGCTTTGCGGGAGGAAGGACGGAAAGAATGGAGACCTGGGCCCTGTCCCCAGCAAGTTTGCTGTCTCCCAGATGGGGCCACGCCGTGTGGCTTTGCCACCGGCAGCTGGATGTGTGCATTGTGGGGTTGTGCATCGGCATGGTAGTGGAGAGGGAGCAGGGGGAGGCAGAGAGCTCGTGGAGGGAGAGGCCTTTTAAATAATTTTCCCTTGACATTCAACAGTTACTCTTCCTGCTGCCTGGACTAGGTGAGGGCTGCTTCTTAAAAATCACGACTATTGGCATTCCCGGTGCATACTACTCATCTCAAAAGAGATGTTATCTCAAGTTTTCACTGCATTTGCTATTATTTCCCTCTTCAATCCTAGAAGAGTTTCAGTTGTTCAGAAATGCTACCTCTAAAATACTGAAAGAGTTATGTCTGAAATGATGCAATTTCTGATATTTTTCTTCAAAATATTACAGGATGGAGAGTAGGTGGGAGTGAGGCTGGGGCAGGGTTGGCCGTGGGTTGCTGGGTTTTGGGACTGGGTGATGGGCGCATGAAGATTCATGAGGCTGTGTCTTATTGAATGGTCAAATTTCTCCATGATAAAGTTTTTTGAAAAGGAATAACTTGATCAGAAGTATTTAAGTTTATGTTACAGTGCAATCTTGAGTACCTAATCAGTTGTACTATTAATCGAGGGCTTACTAGCAGCCAGGCTCTATCCAAAGTGATGTGTATGTGTTAACTCGTTAATCTTCATAAGCTACCCTCTGAGGTAGGCACTGTTATCCCCATTTTACAGATTAGGAGACTGGGGCATGACGGGTTAAAGTCATTTGGTAACAAATTAATTGGAGGTAGAGCTGCGGTTCAGAGTTTTTGCACTATGGTACTTTACGCCTTAAAGCAACTCTTAAATCAATCTTAAACACACTCCCCTCATAACCTCATCACACACTCTTAAGGGATCACCAAATGAAGGCAATTCATTTTGAAAATGAAATGAAAATAAGAAGTTCATGCCCAGAAACATGCAGACTTAAAGGTGCCTCTTTGGAGGTCAGTGTTCCAGGCCCAAGCTTGTGCTTGTCCATCTGGTAGCCAAAGACCAGCTGTTCCTCACTCGAGAGCCTGCAGGCCTAGGACGAGCCCACACACAGAGCCCTCTCCACACTCCAGGCCTCTCTGCCTCTGAGCAGATTGTCCCCGTGGCCTCCCAGCAGAGGCAGAGACTTGGCAGATGACTGACTGAGTTCGCTGCCTGCATGTTTGTAACGGCCATTGGCTGACTGACTGTGGGTGGCTGAAGGTGAGTTTGATGTCATCCGTGGGAGGCAAAGGCAGGCAGTGAAGGGTTAAAGTGCCATTTGGGGACAGTTCCTCAGGTTACATTCAGTCCCATGGCGGTTTTCTCCCCCTTTCTCTTTCCCTTTGCAGTCATTGGCCAAAAAGTCAACATAGCTGCCAGGATGATGATGTACTACCCAGGAATCGTGACTTGCGACTCCGTCACCTACAATAGCAGCAATCTCCCAGCCTACTTTTTCAAAGAGCTTCCGAAGAAAGTCATGAAAGGTGTTGCGGATTCTGGACCGATCTATCAGTGTCTGGGCCTTAACCAGAAAGTGTGAGTGCGGGGCATGACTTTGCAGTATTTTGCAGTAAAGGAGGGGGAGAATTACGACAGCAAAAATAGTCACCCATTTCAGATTCAAACCCACTTTATGAAGCTGAAATCTATCCCTTCCCTGGACGAAGGCCCAGATTTCAAAAGCCTTCATCTTCCTCCATCCTACGGATGTGGTGGAAGACCCCATTCTGAGGATCAGAGGGTGATTCCTCAAAGGTTGTGCAGCCAGAACAGGGAGCCCCGCATTCGCATGCGTCTGTGGGCCAAGGTGGACCACCCATTTATGTATCATGCCAACTTGGTGCCAGCATTGGTAGGACTAATCAAGTACGAGACATTGCTCCTCCTCTCGGCCTCCAGTGAAATATATTCCCCCAAAGCCCCGCCTCGATGCAAGCGTGTCACTTTGGGGCTTAAAATCCTTCAGCGGCTTCCAGTCATTTTCATGATGTGTTTCAATTCCTTGCAATGACGTACAAGGTGACCCTCTGCCTTTCCCACCTCACCTCCTCCCGTGTCCCCTCCTCTGGGGGTCTAAGCAGATTGTCCTCCCCAGCACCCACCCCATTCCTCGTCCACTGGGAAAACCACAGTCAGTGTGAGAATTCCAGCTCAGGGTCCATTCCTCTGAGGGCCTGGCCCTGGAACCTCCCAGACGCAGCCCACCCAGCTAGTCCAGCGCTCCCCTCCCCCTGCGACTACCTCTGCAGCCCGTGCTCCTCTGCGGTCCCTCACGCTCCTCACAGCTGCCACCCGTGGCCTTGAAAGCTCTCTGGGGACCGCGATTACTGTGGTTCATCCTGACAGCCCAGTGCTTGGTGCACAGAAGGCACTCGGCACTGATGAGTAAGTGAACGACTCGCATGGAAAGCGCAAACGTATTACTCTGTGCATTAGCCAGCTGGAACCCAAGTTTTAAAGGGCCAGGTAACAGAATTGGGGCTGCAGTAGATTCACGGAGTCTTTATTATTCACCTTTGTATTCCCAGGGCTCAGCGCTGTGTTTGGCATGTTTATGCCATCAATAAAATGCTGCTTGAATAAGTGAGTGAAGAGTAATAATTTCTTTTGTGAGCCCTTATTAAATATTAGGTACTTTATCTCAAAATATACAATGTATTCTTTTTGTTATTGTTAATCCTCACCTGAGGATATTTTTTTTCCATTGATTTTTAGAGAGAGTGGGGAGAGCAGGGCAGATGGGGGAGGAAGAGTGAGAGAGAGAGAGAGAGAGAGAGAGAGAAAGAGAGAGAGAGAGAGAGAGAGAGAGAGAGAGAGAGAGAACAGAAGAGAGAAGAGAGAAGAGAGAAGAGAGAAGAGGCCCCTAACCAGGAATCAAACATGAGACCTGTGGTGCATGGGCCGACACGCTAACCACTGAGAAACACCAGCCAGAACTTTAGTGCTTCTTTTTCCTTTTTAAAAAATCCTCACTTGAGGCTTTCTTCCCATTGATTTTATATAGAGTTGAAGGGAGAGAGGGAGAAAGTGAGAGAGGAGAGAGAGAGAGAGAGAGAGAGAGAGAGAGAGAGAGAGAGAGAGAGAAACATCAATGTGAGAGAGACACATTGACTGGTTGCCTCCCACACGTGTCCTGACTAGGGCCAGGGATCGAACCTGCAACCCAGGTACATGCCTTGACCAGGAGTCAAACCCAGACTGCCTGACCCCAGAGCCTGCCACTTCGTGGTTCCCTCCCTCTGCCATCTCTGCAAATGAGAGTGTGGAGCCCGGCCAGTGTTGCTCAGTGGTTGGTGTCGGCCCATGAACCAGGAGGTTATGGCTTGATTCCTGGTCAGAGCACATGCCTGGGTTGTGGGGTTGCAGGGACTCAATCCCAAATAGGAGACCTGCAGGAGGCAGCTGATCAATGATTCTCTCCCATCATCGATATTTCTATCCCTCTCCCTTCCTCTCTCTGAAATCAATAATTTTTTAAAAATCTTATTTTAAAGAAAGAGTGCAGAAATACAAATATGAAACAGGGCCTCCCTCGGGAGATTGCCGTTGCTATACTGGGCGGAGCCAGGTAGCATGACATGCAGACCAGGAATGAGCGATTTGACAAAAGGCTCCTTCAGGAGAGAATATGTGCTCAGGCATGAGGGCCCTGCCTAGTCACACCGGACACGGGACCCTGGGCAAGACGCACTCTGCACCTCCACTTCCTCGCTTGTAAAATGGACACAATCATAGTGTCTCCTCAATAAGGTTTTGTCAGGAGCAAAGGAAATGATATATGTGAAGCACTCAAAACTGCCAGGCATGTAGCATGTGCTCAACAAAGGTGAGGGGGATTGTGTGAGCGCTGGTGGACTCCTCCCAGGATGGGGGACCGTGCGCCACATCCAAGCTGATTGGTCCCATATGGTTCCCTAAAAACGGGTCAGTTCTGCCAATGCACACCCCCCAGGCATTTAGTGAGCAAGGTTCCGGAGAAGGAGGCTCTAAGTCGCTTGAACTCTGTTGCCAGGTAAGAACACCTCTTTCTCCTCCTCTTGGCGTCTGCAGCCCGTGAGCCCATGAGCCAGGGGCAGTCGGTTAGACTGGAAAGAAGGCTCCCGGGGACCAGGCCAGCCTGCTCTCGGTCCGCCCTGCGGTGACTCTAACATCTCTGTTCTCTCCTCAGCATGTTTGGTATGGCCTACCTCATCTGCAACAGGAGTGAGGCATACCCTCTGCTGGGTACGTAGTGGGCCTTGATTTCTCAACTCCCCTAGGGAACTGTCACAAAACATGCAGAACAGCGAGCCAATGCTAAGTCTGCAGCCTCATGAATTATCACCAGTGTACCCATAATCACTATCCAGGCCAACAAGAAAAAGAGCAGTGTTCGGGGCACCCCACGTGCTTGGTCTCTCCCTCCCCACAAAAACCCTGGCACCCTCTTCCCCAAAGACTCTGACACCCTCCTCCCCAAAGACTCTGACACCCTTCTTCTCCCAAAGACCCTGACACCCTCCTCCCCAAAGACTCTGACACCCTCCTCCCCAAAGACCTTGACACCCTCCTCCCCAAGGACTCTGGCACCCTCCTCCCCCAAAGACCCTGACACCTTCCTCCCCAAAGACCCAGGCACCCTCCTCCCCAAAAGATCCTGACACTCTCCATTTCTTAGGTCGTTTTAAAAAATCATGTTGATGAAATGATATATCATATAATTACACGTGCCTTCTTATAATCAACGGAGAATGAGACTGGCCTTGCACAGGAGCTGGCCAGAAAAGCTTTGGCCCCAAATGTGCCTTCAGTTCTTTTGACAGGATGTGCTTGCTCCCGAGGAATCCCAGTCCGGCCTGTTCCTTCCCGTCCAGGTTTCAAAGACTGTGGCCGACTTTCCAATGTTAATGAGGGCACCTGTTATATATATATATATATATATATATATATATATATATATATATATATACACACACACAGTAATAGTGACAGGGCTGCATCCCAAGCTGACTTCGATTTTCTTTTCCTTTTCTACATTTTCCATGTTTTCTAATTTGTTTACATTTATAATAGTAAAAAACCCTAAAATTCCTTTTTACTAAAAATTTGGGTTCTTAAGAATAAGTCTACATGATTTTTAAAGTAAGTTGAATTTTCTTATCACTGATAATGCTGCTAGTAGCCATGAGATAACTATAATTGCTTACTCACAGAGAGCAAGTTTCCTTTGCAGAATTAGAAATAAAATATATCCATAATCATTCAATACAGAAACCCTAACTACAATAAATGTATCTGCTAGTGTAATCATCTTTAGATGACTTTCACTGTGTGTCAAATAGCTCATTCGTAGAAAAAAAAGGAAAAGGAAAGGAAAACCAGAACTGAAGCTTCGAACCCTGGTTTCTTTCCTGGCTGTGTGATTCCAGCGTACCTCACTATTCTGCACTAAAATCCAATGGACGTTTCAATGCGCATTACAAGAGTTGCATATATAATGCGCATCACTGGGAATCACAACTGGAAAGTTCTAGAAAAAGATGTTAGAACATTTCAAAATGTGCAGGATCTCACGAGAGCCCATGAACGATGCCCCGGAGACCCCACAGGTCTCCTTGGGTGTCGTGTCTCTATGTGCTTCTGTCTCTCCACGATTTCACGTTGACTGGGTTTGCTCTCTTCTTAAAAAATGAAAATGGCAGGCCGTGAGAAGGAGCTGAGATACTTCAGGTGCAGTATGAAGGAATTTCTGACATCCAACTGCAGCCGCATCCTCATGTACGAAGGCATGCCCGGCTATGGAAAAAGCCAGATACTCATGGAAATTGAGTACCTGTCCCAAGGTGAGAACCACAGGTGAGTGTCTGGCGATGACTTTTTCTTTCTTGTCCTCCCAGCGAAGCCTGATGTCCTTAAAAGTTCCATCTATTTTAAAGCTCCTCCCCTCTCATATATTATTTGCATCATGTAAACTACATACAACCTGTCCATTTCGGGTGCCATGCCCCTTGTGCTATGTAAATAAATAATGACAATCACATTGAACCAAGACAACGAGAAGCCTGGCTGAGCCCTGGGGACCCTGATTTCATGCCAGGTGGAGCCTGGGTATCATGTGTTAGAGCTTCCTGGGCAAGCCCAGTGTGCAGGCAGGTCGAGAGCAGCTGGCAAGAGGTGGAGACCAGGCTAGGGTGGGTGTGCAGGACGAGCACATGCATCTATCCAGCCGGCTGACAGTCACGGGTGCGCACCGAAGCCCTGTCCAGGAGTGGGAGCCACAAGGACGGGCCTCTGCATTTTCCTTGGGAAGGCCAAGCTGGTGCATTTACCGGGTCCTGCTTGCCTCCTTTCCTGGCGTGGATGTGGGGAGGGCTCTCTGGGACAGCCCTCCAGCACCCTCACTGAGGTCGGCATGGGCGTCAGTCGCAGTGATGGTGGCCAGATGCCGATGCTGATGTCTCACCTGCTTCCACCACCCAACCTGAGGCTTTAGGGGAAAATGCTTATTAGCCTTCCATTGTTTGTAGCTGTTCTTCTACTCTTTGATGTCAGGCCTGAGAGAGGCCTGTTTTGAAATATCTTTAACATTGTTAAGGAGATAATTCATGACAACCAGAAGACATTCATTCATTCATTCATTCCATACCTTACTGAGTTAGTACTATGCTTCAGGAACTGTTAAGTGCTGTATCCCTTTGCTAGAGCTGCTGTAACAAAGTACCACAAACTGGGTGGCCCATCAACAGAAATTTATCGTCTCTTGTTACTGGAAGCCAGAAGTCTGAGGGCGAGGTGTCGGCAGGGTTGGTGCCTTCTGAGAGCCATGAGGGACACCCTGTCTGTGCTCTTTCCCTGGGTCCTGGGGCAGTTACTGGTGTTCCTTGGGTCATGGAAACATCACCCAACCTCTGCCTTCATCTTCGCATGATATTCTCCCTGTCTCCAAATTTCCCAGTCATATTGGATTAGGGGCCCACCCTACTCCAGTTTTCCTCCTCTTAATTTCATTACCTCCACGATGACCCTGTGGCCAAACCAGGCCACATTGTGAGGCACGGAGGTTAAGACACAGCAGGTGACTTTGGGTGGGGCATGAGTCAGCCCGGAATCAGTGCCAATGCCCCGAAGATGAACATCATCTGATTCCTGCCCTGCAGGAACCCTCACAGGAGAGGGAGAGGACAGTAGGAATGGGATGCGGAAAGGACAATGACAGGGGCATACTAGAGAGTGCGGTGGGAGTTGAGGGAGGGACATCAGGGAGAGTGCAGGAGGCTGCACCCGCACGGAGAGGCACAGATGAGCAGGAAAGGAGGCCTGGGAGACACTGCGGGACCTGGTTACACCCCAGCTGGGAGGCAGGAAGCGAAGGCACGGAGAGCCTAGCCGGTCCTGTGCTGTCTGGTGGTGTCGGAGGAGAGGCTGCTGGACAGAGAGTGGCAGGAAAGCACGTGGTGAGGCCTTGGAGAGTCTTGTATGTCACAGAGAGGAGTCCGGACTTACCCCTTTAGAGGGTGGGAGCCACTGGACAATTCTAAGTAGGAGAGAAGCTTTGTATCTGTCTGGAAACAGTAGCCTCTGTGAAGACAACGCATGCGTGTCATGACGCCAGGCAGGGCAAGAGGCATGCCACTGGGTGGCACGGGTGAGAGGATGAGGCCTGCGCCAGGGTGAGGGGGTGGGCCTGGGGAAGAAGGCGCACCGACCTGGGCTTAGGAACCCAGAGGAACAGGCGAAGTGTCTGAAGCAGAATTAACGACAGGCCTGCAGATCGCTTGGGGAATTGCTGTTAGGATAACTGAATATGAAGAGTCAGAACTTGCCTTCAGCCTTTATTAATTTCATAAAATATATTTAAGCTTGCCCGGTGTTGCTCAGAGGTTGAGCATTGACATCTGAACCAGGAGGTCACACGCCCCGATTGTGGGCTTGGTCCCCAGTCCGGGGAGGGGGTAGGGGGAGAGAGAAGGAAGGAGGCAGCTGGTCAATGATTCTCTTTCCTCGTGATGTTTCTATCTCTCTCTCCCTCCCTCTCTCTCAAACCAATCGACACATATTTAAAATATGTATATATTTTAAAACTCTCTTCTGATTCTTGACTTTCTTATAAACAGGACTATTGCTATTGCCTTGACTAAGATCAGCTTCCATCAAAACTTTTATACCATCCAGATCCTCATGGCCAATGTCTTAGGTCTAGATGCTTGTAAACACTACAAAGAACGACAGACCAACATTCAAAATAAAGTCAAGACACTGTTGGATGAGAAATTCCACTGTATCTTTAATGACATCTTCCACGTCCAGGTAATTTCCTCTGGAAATGGTGATGGGGCAGGTGTAGCAAGTCCTCCAGATGCTCTGCGACCTGGCATCCCTGACTGTGACCCCCTTTTCTTTTCCCACCTGGAGAATCTGTGGTGAGGAAGTGCCTCCCAGCCTTCCCGGAAGGAGCATCCCCTTCCTGAGACATAGTGGAGGTGTCTAGAAATGTCACACTCCAGAAAATCCAAATGCTATCTGCTGGTTGGTTTTCCTTTTCCCTTTCTATCAAAGCTGTACCGTCCTAGCCCACGCCTCTGCTCCAGCGGGGCCTGCCAGTGCGGGACCGAGTGTGCCCTGCTCGCCCCCGTATCTACTAGATCCAGTGACAAAGGGTATTAAAGCTGGAAAAGACATTATGGATGATCTGACACAGGAGGATCTGAAGGCACAGAACAGTAAAGTGGTTTGCCCAAAGCCACACAGCTGGTAGTTCCCTTTGCTGTTTTCCCATACTTAATGTTCGTATTATTCTTCACACAGTTCCCTACCTCACGAGAGGTTTCCAAGATGAGCGTCTTGAGAAAGCAGAAGCAGCTGGAGGCATTGTTTATGAAGATCTTGGAGAGTGTAAGAACGTCTTCGGGTAGAGTAATGGGGGAGGAAAACTGGGCATTACATCACAGAGCCGGGCGACCTGAGGGGCAGGACGCTTTGAATTGTGGGAAACCTTGTATCCTGAAATGGTTCCTTCTCCTCCCTCAGTCCAACCTGGAGCTTGGAGTCCATTCAGAGTGTCGCCCCAGGCTGCCACTCTCAGTGCCCCAGGCTGGGAGCTCAGATTATCCAAACTTGAACGTAGTCCCTTAACATTATTCCCGGGAGTGTGGCCTCTCCTAAAATCACCTTTGTCTCCCATCTGTAAGCGATGCACTACACGTGAGTGGCATGTATGTAGCCTCTGCAGCAGACTACCCAGGGTGGAACCTCCACAAGTGACCCCTATGCTTTCGTGTTATCATCTGTAAGATGGGAAACAATAGTGCTTAGCTCCCAGGGTCCTAAGTCTGAAATGAAACACTCAACCAGTGTTAGTGCTCTCTGTATGTTGATGGTCACCAAATCTTTACCCTAGTTCCCGCCTCTCTCATAAGTACCAGACCGACCTTCCAAGGACGAACATTCCACTCGATGCAGTAACTCCCACTCACTTCAGTGGCTGGTAGTAAATTTATTTGTTTCCGACTCCAATGCCCTTTCTTCCTCATTCTGATCCCGATCCTTGATTAGCTCCTGGCAAATTCATTCATGCATCATTAACTCCTTTCCACTTTGCTCCCCTCCTCACCAGTTGCCACATCCACACGTCTCCTCGGTTGCTGGGTCCTCCTGTTTCTCCGTTGGGCGGTCTCTGGAATCCCCAATGCTCTTCCCCCTGCTGTATCGGGCTCCTGTGGACCATTGTCATAGTTTCCAACCAATCTCTGCACCTCAGCCCTCCTCACCCCAATTCATCCTCCATATAAGGGCCAGAGTATATGCAAATCCAGCCAGTCTACACTCATACTCTGTGAGTAATCCCCATTGCTAATGAGATAAAAACCAAAATATATATACATTTTATTTATGTATTTTTAACCTGGAGAAATGCTACTCATCCTTCAGTGTCACCTCTTTGGTGAGAGCTTCCCAAATCACTAGGCATGACTAACTAATGCCTCTTCTACCTGCTTCTGTGGCGCTTCGGAGATATTTCTGGTTGTATTTTCTCCACTGTGTTTGTGAGCCTCTGGGGACAGGAGTCGCTTGCTCCTGGTTATATCACCATTGGCCGGCATTGCTTCTGGCACATAATCACTGACCACTGGCATATAATACATGTGGCACTGACTCAGGCTTACCCTTCAACACCCTCCTTCCCCATCCGGGCACATAGCAAGGCAGTGTGGGCAGTTTCTGAGTGCCAGGCTTTGGACCATGTGCGTCACAAGTATCCTGGAAGCTTCTTAGAAAAGACGGGCCCATGAGTCCCACCCCTAGAGACCAGAAAGGGCCTGGTTGGGCATAGGGACCTGCTCAGCTTTGTGCCGTTGTTTTAAAACTTCTCAGTTGCTGCTAACGCGCAGTGTGGTTCGGAAGCCACCACGGCAGACGTGCGTTCGCCGTGGGCTGTGATGACAGTTGTTTACTCTGTGGCCGTGGCAGGTCACCTGTCCTGCCTGAATTTAACCTGTGCCTACGCAGACTCAGCAGCCCCACCTCCCGGAGCGTGCGGAGGACTCAGCAGCTGGTTTATGTGAAGAGCACACAGCGTGGGCATGGCCCGTGCTGCGCTACTCGCATTGGAGAACCCGGTTCACTGCCCTCGTGATGAGACTGAAGAACTGGGGCCCGTAATGGACTCTCAATTTCATGCTGTTTTGTTTCCTCCTCTCCTCTCCTCGGTTCATAAATAGCACTGGCAACACCAATAATTAAATTTCTCTGGGTCAGTGAACTTGTTACGTGTGCGTGACAGGGCAGCTTATAATACTCGGAACGACTGTCTGGGAGACTTGAAGTGGTAAAATAGCCTTTGCTGATTACATATATACTAGAGGCCCAAGGCATGAAATTCGTGCAAGAGTACGCCTGCCTTCCCCCTGGCTGCCCGCACCAGATTCCCTCTGGCACCCGGGACCTGGGCTTCCTCCGGAAGGTCTCCCAGTCTAATTAGCATATTATGCTTTTATTATTATAGATTATTATTGATTTCAAAGAGGAAGGGAGAAAGAGGAAAAAATAGAAACATTGATGAGAGAATTATTGATTGGCTGACCCCTACATGCCCCCTACTGAGGATAGAGCCTGCAACTCAGGCGTGTGCCCTTAACCTGACCAGAATCAAACCTGGGACCTTTCAGTCTACAGGCCAATGCTCTATCCACTGAGCCAAACCAGCTAGGGCTGCTGCTTTTATTTATTAAAAACATAGAGGAAAAGAATGGGTAACCTCATCTCTTCTCAGAAGGAACCACAAAAACCTAACCCAGCCTGGGGCAATGAGAGGGGGCAGCAAATCAATGATTGTCTGGGGCAGTGAGAGGGGGCAGCCTGGAGGAGAGAGAGGGAGGCAGCTTGGGATGGTGAGAGGGGTCAGGTTTGTCCCTACATCTCTCCCATGTGGAAATGAGGGCCCGTGAGACCAGTGCGTGTGGCCGGTGCATGCAGCCAGTGTGTGTGGCCGGTGCACATTGGATATGCATGGGTGGAATGAATGGCAAGTCGATATCCCTGGGAAGCTTCATTTGCCAATAGATTAAAAGGACGTGTAGGAAAGGACTGTTATTTAATGGCATGGGTGCTTTTACTTGGCCACAACCCCATTTCCCCTATAAATTTGTATTATCTTTGCACAAAGATCTGCCCAAGTAAGAGTCCATCCCAGCCAGCTCTCTCCAATTTGCCACAAATTCCAAGCTAGTGGCATCTGAATTCAGCTTTGTTGGGAAGAAAATGTTTAATTCAGCCCCACACAACCCAGGGTTCCTCATGCAGACTCACACGTGGATAAACCCCTAAGTCCCACAGCATTTGTCCTCCTGTTTCTGCCCCTTGTCCAGACAGTGAAAGAGGAAAGGGTTATTTTCATCATCGACGAGGCCCAGTTTGTGGACACGACCTCCTGGGCCTTTCTGGAGAGGCTTATCCAGACCGTCCCTATCTTCATCATCATGTCCCTGTCCCCGTTCCTCGACATTCCCTGCGAATCTGCCAGAGCCATCATAAAGAACAGGAACACCACCTACGTCGTCATCGGCGCCGTGCAGCCCAGCGACATCCGCAACAAGGTCTGCCTGGACCTCAATGTCAAGGGCATCCCCAAAGAACTGGACTTGTGAGTAGCCTGTTCTGTCCCAAAGGCATCTGCCTTCACTGTGCAGGTCCAGCCCACTTCAGATTCCTTAAGGTGCGGCTTAAAGTGATTATTTCCACCTCTCAAAGGGGCCATCTCTCAGCTGGTAGGAGGGATATTGTCCTTTCCTAGTTTTTTTTAAAAACTTTATTTTATTATTATTATTATTTAATAAATCTTTATTGTTCATATTATTACAAATGTTCCTCATTTCCCCCCCCCCTCCATTGCCCCCTTCCATCAGGTTCTCACCCCACCCTCTTCCCTTTCCCCACCCCCCATTGTCCTCATCCAGAGGTGCACAGTTTATTTCAATCTCTTCCTGCCCCCCCCACTCCCCTTTTCCCCAAGAATCCTCAGTCCACTCCCCCTTCCATACCTCTGATTCTATTATATTCAACAGTTAATATTGTTCATCATGTTTTTTAATTCCCTTGGTTTTTAGATTCACTTGTTGATAGTTATGTATTTGTTGTTCATAATTTTTATCTTTATTTTCTTCCTCTTCCTAAAGAACCCCCTTCAGCAATTCATATAATTCTGGTTTGGCAGTGATGAACTCCTTTAGCTTTTTTTTATTTGTGAAGCACTTTATCTGGCCTTCGATTCTGAGTGATAGCTTTGCTGGGTAGAGTATTTTTGGCTGTAGGTTCTTGCTAGTCATCACCTTGAATATTTCTCACCATTCCTGTCTGGCCTGCATGGTTTCTGTTTAGAAATCAGCTGACAGTCATATGGGTTCTCCTTTATATGTAACTACCTGCTGTTGTCTTGCTGCTTTTAATATTCTCTCTGTCTTTTGCTCTTGGAATTTTAATTATGATGTGTCTTGGTGTGGTCCTCTTTGGATTCCTTTTGTTTGGGGTTCTGTGCGCTTCCTGGACTTGTAAGTCTATTTCTTTCACCAGGTGGGGGAAGTTTTCTGTCACTATTTCTTCCAATATGTTTTCGGTATCTTGCTCTCGCTCATCCTCTGGGACCCCCATAATTCTGATGTTGGTTTGCTTGAAGTTGTCCCAGAGGTTTCTTACGCTATCTTCAACTTTCTGGATTCTCTTATCTTCTTGCTTCTGCAGAGGAGTGTCCTCTGTCTCTTTGTGTTCCAAATCTTTGACTTGATTCTTGGAATCTTCCATTCTGTTTTTAGGACTCTGTATAATATTTTTTATTTCAGAGAATGAATTCTTTATTTCTAGTTGATCCTTTATTATTTCTAGTTGATCCCTTTTCATATCCTCATAGGTCTTGTTTATTTTATTGGCCTTTTCTAGGAAATTCTTGAAAAACCTTATAACTGTGGTTTTGAACTCTATATCCAGTCACTTTTTGTCCTCCATTTCTTTTGTTTGTGATCTGTTTCCTTGTCTCGGCATTTTCGCTGCTTCCCTGAGTTGGTAGGGTGGCTTTGTGTGTTAAGGTGTCCTATATGGTTCTTTACGGTCAGCCTCCCAGTTATCTGAGGTGGACACTCTTGGTGCACCCCTTTGTGGACTGTGTGTACAGCCTTATTGTAGTTAAATCTTGATTGTTGTTGGTATCACTGGGAGGAACTGACCCAGGGGTGGGCAAACTTTTTGACTTGAGGGCCACAATGGGTTCTTAAACTGGACCGGAGGGCGGGAACAAAAGCAACCTGACCATGCTGGCACTCTCATCTTGGGCTGCTGGTGAAGGAGCGGAGGGGAGAGCAAGAGAACCCTCCACTCTTTCGGCTCTGCGGGCCAGATAGAACTGCTGAACGGGCCGAATCCAGCCCGCGGGCTGTAGTTTGCCCATGGCTGAACTGACCTCTAGGCCAATTGGCTGTGAGGATCAGCTGTGTATATGCCAGGAGACAGCCTTATTCAACTAGACTTGGAAAACTGCAAAAGCCTCTATGCTCAGCTTGGATGGGGCAAAGTTTCAGGGTGGAGCCTACAGCCTTGGCTTCCCATTAACCCCACCCTATGAGGTTCCTGAGTCTCAGTGTTCCTCAAAGGCCCTAGAGTTTCGCCCGCTACCAGATAGTCTAGTCCAGGCGTGGGCAAACTACAGCCTGCAGGCCGGATCCGGCCAGTTTGGCTGTTCTATCCAGCCTGCGGAGCTGAAAGAGGGGAGGGTTCTCTTGCTCTCCCCTCCGCTTCTTCACCAGCAGCCCAAGATGAGAGTGCCAGCATGGTCAGGTTGCTTTTGTTCTGGCGCTCCGGTCCAATTTAAGCACCTATTGTGGCCCTTGAGTCAAAAAGTTTGCCCACCCCTGGTCTAGTCTCTCCCCAGTGAGCTCGGAACTGGGGTTCAGTGCAGTTGAAAGTGGGGTTAAGAGCAGTCTGGAGCTTATGTCTCCTTCCCGCTAGGGTGATCCAGTGGCTCAATCAACAGTCTGTCCTCTGTACGCAATGTGCTTGACTCCGGGGCTCTGCCTTTCGCTGCTCCCCTGAGCTTCCGTCTTACAGCCCAGATTCTCTCTGTATGAGCCTGGGACCCCAGGGTCTTGCCCAGAACTGGGGTTCAATGCAGTTGGAACTGGGGTTCAGCACATTTCAGAGCTTTTATCTCTTTCCCAGTAGGAAACGCCAGCCAGGCACTCAGCCGCCCCCTCCTCTTCAGCACTGTGTCTCAGTACCTTAGGCTTTTACAGTTCCTCTGATTTTCCTTCTGGTTTTCTCATTCCTACTAGTTGTAGAATTTCCATCAGTCAAATTTCCGGTAGTTCTGGATAATGTCCACTTTATATTTTAGTTGTATTTTTTGAAATTGTTGTGTGAGCCGAAACCGGTTTGGCTCAGTGGTAGAGTGTCGGTCTGCAGACTGAAAGGTCCCAGGTTCGATTCCGGCCAAGGGCATGTACATTGGTTGTGGGCACATCCCCGGTAAGGGGTGTGCAAGAGGCAGCTGGTCGATGTTTCTCTCTCGTTGACGTTTCTAGCTCTCTATCTCTCTCCCTTCCTCTCTGTAAAATATCAATAAAATATATTTTTTTTAAAAAGAAAGAAATTGTTGTGTGAGGCTGCAGTTAGGCATTTACCTATGCTGCCATCTTGGTTTTGACCCTGTCCTTTCCTTGTTATAGTCCCTGTTGTGCCTGCTCAGACTGCGTGGGGTCATCAGTTTGTTTCCCTTTCCTCTTGCTGGGTGTGGGTTCTACTCTAATCAAGTCTTAGGACATTATCACGAGCAAGTGACTCAAAAGTCAAAATGGTAAATAAGAAAGACCACAACCACAAACTAATCACCTAATCGATGTCCTGCTCGGTGGGCAGTTGTGTGGCCTGGTGCTGGCATTGTCTGCCGGTGCATGTGGAAAGCTGGCTGTCTAGTCAGTGCCTCCTGAGCCTCTCAGTTAGCTCTTCCTGGGGCTTGACAGGAGTCCCCCGAAGCACCTGGACAGCACCCCACCTTTAGCTGGCTGTTCACAGCCCACCTGGTCTCTGCCGAGGTTCTTTCTAATGAGGATGTCTTGCTTCTGCAAGAAATATTGAAAATATAAACCAGAAATTAATGCAAATGGCCGTTTATAAGGTGAGGAAGGGAAGCAAGACTGAGGATGTCCCTTATTTTATAGTTTTGGCTTTGGACAGATGGTAAATGCTGTAGGTAATTAGAAAAAGAAAGAAAAGCAATCGAGTCTGAGAAGAGATTATTTTCACGTGATTGAGAAGACTCCAGTGTTGTTCCACCCGGAGAGGTGGCTCTTCCAGGTAAGGAGGTAGCCTTGTGTTCCCTACAGGTACCTGGTGGAGGGAAGCTGTGGGATCCCGTTCTACTGTGAAGAGTTGCTGAAAAACCTTGACCAGCACAGGGTGCTTGTTTTCCAGCCCATCCAGGCTGAGGACAAGGCGAACGTGACTTGGAATAACCTGTTCAGTGAGTCCCACAGCGAGGGCTTCCCCTGTCCCTCCACAGAGAGGGCAGCCAGAGGGGGCTTTTCCCGGGGCAGCCTCCACGAGGGCCAGAGGGTTGGGGGAGTAAGGACTATGGGACCTGATACCTCCAACCTGGAGAGAAAATTTTGAGTCCCAGAAGACAACATTACTAGGCAAGTTAGTAAACTTTGTGTTCCCTACAGGTACCTGGTGGAGGGAATTCAGGCCTTGCCATTTGTGATCTACCCCCGTGTTTCCCCGAAAATAAGACATCCTCCGAAAATAAGACCTACTTCATGGAAACATAACACATCCCCTGAAAATAAGACCTAGCGCATCTTTGGGAGCAAAAATTAATATAAGACACTGTCTTATTTTCGGGGAAACAGGGTATCTCTTTCTGATCCTAACCAAGTCACAAATAGAGTACCGTCTCCTCATGAATGTGTTGGCATCTGAGTATGGGTATTGAACATGTGTAAAATATATGTTTTTTTAAAGTCATTATTGTTGGGAGTACACAATGTCCCCTTTCTTCCCCACATTCCCGCTCCCCAATGCCCTTGTCCACCCCACCACAGGCCTTAACCACATTATTGTCTGTGTCCATAAGTGGTACATACATGCATATAAGATCTTTGGCTAATATTTTCCTTCCCTCTGAGATTTGTCAGTCTGTTCCATGTTTCCATGCCTCTGGTTCTATTTTATTCATCAGTGTATTTTGTTCATTAGATTATTTGTTCATTTATTTTGATTTTTTATATTAATTGTTTATAGGTAAGTATCTATTGGCATTTTTTTGGTTCATATTTTTCTCCTCCTCCTTTTTCTCCTCCTCCCTCTCCTCCTCTTTCTTCTTCAAGAATACTCTTCAACATTTAATGTAATACTGGTTTGGCGGTGATGAACTCCTTTCTTGTCTGTGAAGCTCTTTATTTGACCTTCAATTCTAAATGATAGTTTGCTCGGTAGAGTAATATTGGCTGTAGGTCTCTGCTAGTCATAATTTTGAATATTTCTTGCTACTCCCTTCTGGCCTGAAAAGCTTCAGGTGAGAAATCAGCTGATAGTCTTATGGATGCTCCCTCATAGGTAACTAACTGCTTTTCTCTTGCTGCCTTTATGATTCCTCTCTTTGTCTTTAATCTTTGGCATTTTAATTGTGATGTATCTTCGTGTGGGCCTCTTTGGGTTCCTCTTGTTTAGGACTCTCTAAACTTCCTGGGCTTGTAAGTCTATTTCTCTCACCAGTTAGGGGAAGTTTTCTGTCATTATTTCTTCAAATAGGTTTGTAATCTCTTGCTCTCTCTATTCTCTTTATAACACCCCCATGATGCAAATGTTGGTAACTTGAAGAGACTCTTTATATTACCTTCATATGTTTTTATTATTTTTGCTCTTCTGGTTGGTTGTTTTTTGCTTCCTCATATTCCAATCACTGATTTGATATTTTGCATACTCTATTCTACTGTTGATTCCCTGTAAATTATTTTTCTTTTCTGTTAGTGTATCCTTCTTTCCTGACTGTTCTTTTCTCATTTCTTTGATATTCTCACTAATTTCCTTGAAATTCTCATTAAAATCCTTGAAATTCTCACAAAGTCCCTTGAAGCTCTCATTAAGTTCCTTGAGCATCCTTATAACTATTATTTTGAACTCTGTATCTACCGTGTTTCCCCCAAAATAAAAATCCTCTGAAAATAAGAAGTACTCATTTAAAGACAGTGCTATTGCTAGACATGAGAGATTTGGTCCACTTATTCTGAAAGAAATGGAGTCACAAGAAATCACCAGGAAATTCAGGAATTGGATTGTTATGATGATGTTCCAGAAGATGATGGCATGATTGTCATTGAATAAATGAGTAAATTCTTCATACTGTAGGACTCAGTTTGTCTGGTTTGTGTTGACAACTACCATACTACTGTACCGTATACAGGTAATACATTTCCTTTTTTTTTCATTTAACAATAAATGTGTACCGTATTCTTCTTCGTGGAAAAATAAGACATCCCTTGAAAAATAAGACCTAGTGCATCTTTGGGAGCAAAAATTAATATAAGACACTATCTTATTTTCAGGAAAACAGGATAGTAGTTCTTTTTTCTAGAGATTTCTTCTGTTCTTTCATTTATGACATGTTTTCTTTGTGTCCACATTTTGGTTGCTTCCCTTGTGTTTATTTCTTGTATTGTGTAGAACTGCTATGTCCCTTAGAATTGGTAGAGAGCCCTTGTGAAGTATGTGTCCTGTAAGGTCCAATGGCTCAGCCTCCCCAGGCATCTGAGCTGGGCACTCTAGGTGTGCCCCTGTTTGGGCTGTGTGCACTGAATTATTGTGGTTAACCCTTGATTGCTATTGGTATCATTGGGAGGAATTGACCCCTAGTCCAATTGGCTTTGAGGGCCAGTTGCAACTACAGTGGAAGAGCTGCTGTGCAGGAAACACCCCGATGGAGCAGGACTTGCTTCATTGGGGCTTTGGTGCTCACTGAGTCTTCCCCTTGAATATGTCACTTGTGAATGTGTAGAGTTGTAATCTGGTGCGGTCTGAAGCTATCCACCTGGTGCACTGGCTCTAGGGCTTCTAGGGAGGTGTAAAATCAACCACTGCCTGGGGCCACCTGGCAGGAGCTATAGAGAGATCTACAGGTGGCTGCTACTTGTTTTGGGCTTAAAAGTGCCAAGCTGTGAAGCAAGGCAGGCTGGTACTAGTGCCAGGTCTTGGGCTTTTCATTGATAGGTTTGACACAGGCTGCTTATTTGAGAGATTTTAGCAAAGTCTGAAGCCTGAACCAGGACAGGCCATTCATCTGGAAAATCTGCTGCAAACAGCTTGGGTTAGACTGAAAATTGGATGGAGCACTGTGGTCAGGGAGAAAGCCACCTCCTGCCCCAATGTTGGACAATCCAGGTCCTCCCCTTATGGCCCTGTCTCCCCCCACCAGTGTTTCTCAGAGGAAGCAGACCATGAAGGTTATGTGCTGGCCCTCTAAGAGGATCTTTCTCAGGCTCCAGCAGCCTCTGTGTTACTCAACCACAACCCCTGCTGGTTTTTATAGCCCTAAGTTATGGGGACTTCTCTTCCCAGCTCTTTAAACCTGGGCTGAGGGACTGGTGTGGTGTTGAGACCCTTTGATTCTCAGGGGAGGCCTCTACAATGAAGATATCCCTCCTAATTAAACACACACACACACACACACACACACACACACACACCACATGTTGGTGTCAACTAGCCCATTCTGCACCTCCACCCTTTCTACCAGTCTTGTACTTTCTTTTTTACTTCTATAGTTGTAGGACTCTTGTTCAGCCAGATTTCAGGCAGTTCTAAATGATGATTGTTTTGTATTTTAGTTGTAATTTTGATGTGGTGTGGGAGGCAGCAAGTACTGGCATTTACCTACGCCACCATCTTGGTTCTCTAAAATATATGATGTTATATACTATAAGATACTTTGTGATAATCTTTAAATCACATTTTTGTGAAATTGCATGTACTTCCAATAGTTTTTTTTTTGGGGGGGGGTCAGAGAGATAAAACATTTTTTTTTTGTTATTGTTGTTAATCCTCACCTGAGGATATTTTTTCCATCATTTATTTTTTGAGAGAGAGGGAGGGAGGGGAGAGAAACAGAGAGCGTAAGAGAGATGTGAGAGAGAGACATTGATTGGTTGCCTCCCGCACTCTCTCCAACTAGGGCTGGGACAGAACTTGCAACCCAGGTACATGCCCTTGACCAGGAATTGAACCTGTACCCTTTGGTACATGGGCAATGCTCTGATCATTGAGTGATATCGGCCAAGGGCAGGACAAAACATCTTTGGAATAAATTTAGATTTTTTTCATATATCATTTTTACTTAAAAACAATATTCCAAACTATTTGGTGAGCCAACACACGCATCTGCTTGTTCTTCCTCATGTGAAACCACCTCAAAGTGCATCCGAAAATCAGGATAATGACAGACCAGTGACTGTCCACTTTTCTTGCCTTTTACCTCCTGATAGAGAATGTTGCTAAGCCAACAGAGATGTTAAAACCATTTACTCTCAGTGGTGATGGTGTAAGTGAGGAAGTCTGCAAACTCGCTAGTGGTGTCAGATTGAAGAACTTGTCACCACCACCATCGCTGAAAGGTAAAGACAACTCGCCTGGTTCTCTCTCTCCAGAGCCTGGGCACCCTCTGCTTCCTCTAGGACAAGGATCTGCAAAGGAGAGAGGACCGGCACCCTGGCATGGCTTGCTTCTCATCGCCCTGGGCGGGGGAGGCTCCAGGAAGGTGGGGCTTTTCCGCTTCTCATTAGGAGCCACCTCCCTCGTGTGCATATTTTGGAGTCTGACTTGAACAAAGTTTTCTTCAGCTGCATGCAAGAATGAGGTACAGTACATTCTCAATTAAATAGAAACCAAGTAAGAAGAGAGAGAAGGTAATACTGAAAGTTCTCTGCCATTTGTTTTTGTAAGAGATGGCAAAGAGGAGAATTTATATCAGAGATGTGTTAAAGAAAACAATTTTCCAGCCACGTCCTTATATATACTCAGCTCCGATTCATGCTAGCTATAAAGAACTTTAAATGATTCAAAGAATGACCGAGGGGGTGCCTCAAGGTTCTCATTCTCCAAAAGAGCCTTTAGCTCATTTCTGTGTTTTCATTCACTGTGTCTACCAGCACAGGAAGGCAGCCTAGCGTGGCTTCTATAGAGGTCTGTGGGCAAGTTGAGAAGTTCTCATTTTGTCCCTGAGGAGGGCGAGGTGATGACATTCTGGTCTAATGTCCAGGAAGACATGTGAGCTCTGACACTGAGCTTAGAAGAGAAGCCGGGATTGGTGCTGGGAAGCCTCTGACACTTTGTCGTGAACACAGAGATGGCAGTGGAGTGTCACAGGGGAAAAGGGACTTCTGGGGAGCACAGAGGGAAGCCTGGTTGCTAGGAGACCCCAGGAGAATGAGTAGCCAGGGAAGGAGACAGAGAGCCAGCTCCAGAATACAGAAGGCAGGCCCTGCTCCTTCGCCTGCTGTGGCCCACCCTTGTCATACTTTACCACAATTAGAACTTTGACATCAGTCTGATGTTTGCCTGGCCTTCGTGCCACGCGCATTTTTTAGGCCCTAGCATACTGTTGGTGCGCTCAGCGCAAGCACTCTGTGAAGTGGGCACTGAGCAAACACTTCTTCTGGCCTCACCTGGTGGGGTCTCTGTGACCAAGCGCTGTAGAGCAGGACAGGGGTCTGTCTCTAGAAAGTATCTGAGAAAGACAGACAAGCAGTTCCCTACTGTGTGGCTTTTGCACTTGCAGAGATCTCTCTGGTCCAGCTGGATAGCATGAGCCTCTCGCACCAGATGTTGGTCAGATGTGCAGCCATCATTGGCCTGACCTTCACCACGGAGCTGCTGTTTGAGATTCTCCCGTGTTGGAACATGAAGAGGATGATCAACGCCCTGGCGACTCTTGTGGAATCCAACATCTTTGATTGTTTCCGGAACGGCAAGGAGCTCCGGAAGGCTCTGAAGCAGAATTCGGCCTCGTTTGAGGCGTATCATCGCTCCTCGTCTCTGAAGCCCATTGAAGGGCGGGGTGAGTAGGGCCTGGAAGGGACCCGGGTTTCCTCGTAGTGAAGGCACAGCTGAGTCAGAGCTGGCCCGCGGTGAGCAGCGGGTGCGGGTTCGTGCCCCCGACCCCCCGCCTGGCTGAGAAGCCCTCTGTTCCCTCTAGCTCACAGGGAGAGCGAAGCGCTTCGAGAACTGGAGAGCGAGGTCATCGAGTGCCACATCATTCGGTTCTGCAGGCCGATGATGCAGAAGACGGCCTACGAGCTGTGGCTGAAGGACCAGAAGGTGGACATGCACTTGAAATGTGCCCGCTTCTTAGAAGAAAATGCGCACAGGTGCGACCAGTGCCACAGCGGGGACTTCATCCCCTATCACCATTTCACGGTGAACATTCGGCTCAACTCCTTGGACATGGACTCCATCAGGAAGATGGCCAAATCCCAGGGATTTAAAAGTAAACTTACTTCTTTCTTAATTAGCTCTAACCATTCCTGGAGAAGGTGAAGGTTTCAAGTCCCTCCTCCCCCTCCCCCAGGGCGGGGGCACACGGAGTTAAGAGACCCCAGCAGCAGAGGGGCAGGCAGGGCAGCTGGGATTTGTGTGTGGTGGAGTCTGGCTGAACCAGACTCCCTGCAAGACAGACAAACCGGGAGGATCAGGGTGTGGCCAGAGTTCAAACTGAAATGTCCAAAGGCTAAGACAGACCCAGCTTCATTCATACCAGGATGGGACCCCAGGGGTGGGGTGGGGGTGGGGGCCTGCCATGGGGAAGTGGGAGCAAGAACAAGGTCCCCGAGGGCGGTAAGAATGTTGCTGCTTTGTTTGGTGGAGTTGGAAACAAGGCTCCAGCTGAAGGAGATGCCCGGAAGAGAACTGAGCGGGGCCGAGTTGGTCAGGGCTCCAGAGCACAGAGCTCCGGCTCAGGGCTGCGATTCAAGGCCACTCGTGAAGCCAAACTGATAACGTAAACCAGCCACACATCTGGGGGGACACAGTGGAGGGTTCGGGGGTGGAGGGTTCATGGGCCCAGGGACTCTACTTCCCCAGGCATAATGGGTGTCAGACTTAGGGCAGCAATGCCCACTCCAGCCCCCACTGTGGGTAGCAGGCGGCCACAGTGATTATGCCTAAATCTGCCTGGAAAAGCAGAGGCCGCAAGTAGAGGATTCCTATAGTATATGTATATTAAAAATTGGGAAGAAATGCATGTGAAGTGTCTAGTTCATAGGAACAAAGTAAGTGCTTATTCTCATTTGTTCTCTATTTTATATGCATTGTTATTGGATCTTCATTTCATCGCTTGAAGGTGGGGGGTATTTTCATTTTATACAGAAGGAAACTGAGGTTCTGGAAGGTGAAAGAACTGGGTAATGCCGCAGAAGAAGGGGCAGAAGGTGTGCAGGAGGCAGCCGATCAATGATTCTCTCTCATCATTGATGTCCTACCTCTCCCTCTCTCCCTTCCTCTCTGAAATCAGAAAAAAAAAAGTATTTTTTTAAAGAGAAAGCAGGTCAAGAGCTTGTGAGTCTCTATATATCGAGTCTGAACATGAGGGTTTCAAGTCCCCATTTGGGTACACAGATGATGAGCCTTTAGTAGTCTCACTCCATTGGGACAAGGAAGATGTCAAGGGAACATGCACATAGCTGAATCTAGTGTTTGTTACTTGTATGTTACATTTCCCCCATGCATTATAGTTTTGAGAAATTGGATCTATGTCTTTAAATGACTATTACAAAAGTAGTATACGTGTAACGTGATATTGAAATTGAAGTTTGTACCACGCACTAAAATACAATGGTTGCTGCCAACCAAAGTGAGGTAAATAGATGGGTAAACAGAATGTGTGAAGGAAATCGCTGAGAATCAGTTACAATCTTGGAGCCTTCCTCCAGATTCAAGACATGAACACGAGGAAGCGTGTGGAGAGGTCCTGGATTTGTGAAGAGAACCTTGGTGAGAACGCACCAGGTTCCCTAGTCAGGTGTCTTCCTTGGCATCGGTCCCAGGACACCGGAGTAGGGCCTACCCCACCCTAGGGGGCTGGAGCAGCTGTAGCTGCACTGGGATTGCGCTGTCCTCCAAGAATTCGGGAGAGGATGTTGCAGGATTTTCAGGGATCTGTGGTTAAGGGTAGATGAGATAATCAATTGAAAGTCGTTGGCATATGGATGGAATTTAAGTCAAGGGCAGATGAATTACTGAGGGGGGGGGGAGGATGGATAGGGAAGGGAGTCCAGGACCTAACCCAAATTACAGCATTTGGAATGTTGGCAGAAGCATAGGAACCATGAGGGAGGGAAGCAAGGGGATAGGTGTCACCAAAACCAGTTAGGGCAGTGGTCCATTATACTGAAAAGGCCTTTGGATTTAGCAGCTTGGAGGCCACTGGTCATCTTGACAAGAGCAGTTTAAGGGGGAGGATAGAGGCATCATTCAATCCCTTCAGCGCCCAGTCCCCTTGAGATACACCAGACGGCAGTTTCAGAGCAGGGGGCAGGGAGGTGGGCAAACCAACCCTCTCTCATCTGATAAGGACCTTGAGAGAGGCCTGCACAGAGGTCGATGGGCACTGATTCTGTGGGAGCAGGGGCACAGAAGTCTTTCAGAAGACGGTGATATCGAGGGGCTTCAACTGTACTTTTATAAATTAAAAGATGTGCAGAGTAAAGTGTTTGCCTGGAAGCCAGCAGACATGTGATCTGAGACAAGTCTCCTTCTTTCTCCCGAGATAGAGAAGTGGCTAGAATAAACAATCCTCATTTGTTTTCTGTTTTAAGGTCATCATGGAATTTTCTAATATATTGAAGTTAGGCTGGACTGAAGGTTTTTTTATGCTGTTTATTGATTTTAGAGAAGAGAGGAAGGGAGAGAGAGAGAAACATTGATGTGAGAAACATTGATCAGTTGGCTTCTGTACAAACCCACAACTAGGCATGTGCCCTGACTGGGAATCAAACCCCCAACCTTTTGGCAAATATGGCTATGCTCCAACCAAATGAGCCATCTGGCCAGGGTTTGCAGTCAAGGTTCCCTGCTCCTTATAACTAAACACCAGATACGTGCCAGGCAGAGCAGCTCACAGACTCATTTGTTTGTTTTCTAGCTGAAGAAGACATCTTTTCCAAAATAGAGGTCATGGGGAATACTGAGATGTTTTCAGAATATTCCAGGTACATGCATGCATATAAGTGTAGGGGGTACAGCAGTTCCGAAGACTGCTAGAGTCACCCATCCAGCCCGCACCTCCGGCCTCTGAGGCAAAGTGGAGAAAGGAAGGGGTGTGTGCATGTGTGTGGGGGGAGGGGAGAGGGTGTCAGGGAGGTTTGGTCAGTTGGATCTACATCAGGTTTTCTTGTCTTTTCTTAGTTTGTAAAGATGTTTTCGTTTCAAAAGTTATACTGGTCCTGGCTGGTGCGCTCAGTGGTTAGAGTGCCGGCCAAGGACTGAAGGGTCTCAGGTTCCATTCTGGTCTAGGGCACCTATCTGGGTTGCAGGCTCGATCCCCGGCCCCGATCAGGGGAGATGGGGGGCGCAACCAATCCATGTCTCTCTCTCACATTGATGTTTCTCCTTCTCTGTCTCCGCCCCCTCCCTTCCACTCTCTCTAAAAATCAGTGGGAAAACACCCTCGGGTGAGGATTAACAGCGACAACAGCAAAAGCTATACTGTGCCTGCGTGTAGTGACTCCTCTTTATTTCTGCATTTGGACAGTTTCGAAGAAATCAGAGAAAAGATGCTGAATTTCATTGACATGATCATAGCAAAAATAAGGCCATCTCAGGAGGACATCATCCCCTTGGAGTCGTGCCAGTGCGAGGAGATCCTGGAGGTGGCCGTCATGCCGCTGGCCTACCACTTCCTGGCTCTGGGGGAGAACAGCAAAGCCTTGTACTACTTCCTCGAGGCCGCGTCCGCCTACCTGGTCTTGGAGGATAACTACATGGTAAGCTGCGCCCACCCCTCTCTCCCCCGGGAGCCCCGGCTGCGGAGTGGGAGCAGCGGGGAGCCCAGCGCTCCCCTCCTCCTGTTCCTGCTACCCGCCAGCACCCCTTCCTTTGGAAATCAATTGCTCAGACAGGAAATTGAGGGGAAAAGTTGCCTAGCCGGTTTGGCTCAGTGGACAGAGTCGGCCTGTGGACTGAAGCCTTGCAGGTTCCATTCCAGTCAGGGGCACATACCTCAGTTGCAGACTCCTCCCCGGCCCGGGCCCTGGTCGAGGCCTGTGCAGGAGGCAGCCAATCGTGTGTGTCTCTCTGTCTTTCCCTTTCTCTTCTTCTCTCTAAAAATCAATGGGAAAGTAATCTCAGGTGAGGATTAAAAAAAAACAGTGAGGACAAATTGCAAATAGCATTATGCGTTATTTGTAGAAACCTGCAGTGAATTGTCTACCTATATTTGGGGGGGGGAGGGGGACAGGGCATAAGTCATTCCCAAAAGGATGCAGAGTGGACGCCTGGCGTCTCTGTCTCAGGCTCCCCGGCTCAGCCAGCCTCGCAGCCCTGAGGAGCCAGGCCCGCAGCCCTGGCCCGCAGCTGGCCACCCCATAGCTTATAGCCAGCAGCCAGCCGCTGTCTGCCACAGCAGGCCAACAAATCCTCACACCTTAGATTTGCCTACCATTTAAAATTAAACCCTGTCCAATGTCAGAAAGCGCCAGTTCTCTCAAGTATGTATGTTAAGAATGAAAGTCTCCTCGGTACATTTGATACACACATATAGGCTGGGGGGACGTGGCCAGTGAGCCCCAGGAAGACGAGGTTTTGGGAGCCCTGGGACCAACTTGCTAAACCCGTAGGGAGTGAAATGCCAGGAAGACAAGGATAGGATGCTGAACTCAGAGCAAGGTTCCAGAATGTGCCTTTCACACCCTCCTCTCCAAAAGTCTGGTAAGACCAGGGCTGGCCACACACTCCTGTCTCCCTCCTGCCTCCCACTCATGCCCCTTGGGCTGCATGAGACTTGGGGAGAGGAGCTTTTGGGCTTCACCTCTTCCAGTCTGACCTTGCCTTGGCGGTCACATGTGCCAGGACTCCCCTCTCTAACAATGTCATAAGAGGTTAAAGAGGAAGTGAGGAGAGTTGCTCAGGCCTTTCCTTCCTCTTCCAGTTCCCCAAAGATGGCCCTGGAAAGGGACATGGGGATGAGGCATAACTGGTCCCAACAGCAGCCCAGCTCCTCACAGGTGAGGGGCTGTGGGAATGTGTTGTTGGAAATAAGGGAGGTTGGGGATGGAAGTACTCAAAGGAGAAATTTCAGGTAAGGGGACTGATGTGACAACCTAAAGATTGCCGAGATTTCTAGATTCATCCTCTAGAATGAGTGATCCAGTGGACAGAGATGGGCATGCAAGTGGCCCCTGTCTTCAGGTGGTGTTACCCATTCTGACTAATCAGGAGTTGGGGTGGAGGTGGAGGCGAGACCTGAAGTGGCCCCGGTTCTCCCCCTTCAGTGGCATCTGGGGTGGTGGCCCCTCTGTGGTCTGGGTCCCTGCTGACTCAGCACCTCTTATCTTTGCAGGCATATACATATTTGAATGAGGGAGAGAGGCTGCTGAATATCCTCAAGAAGGAAAAGTCTGGGAGTCATACTTTTGAGTCCGCCACCTTCTATGGCCTCAAAGGTCAGGTAAGAAGCCATGAAAAACATAATTTTTATGCGATTTTCCATTGAGGCTGTACATAGAAGAAGTAGACTCCACCCCTGTACTTTGTACAACCTCCCCCATCCTCTACCCCAGTTCCTTTTCTAAGACTCCAGAACCCCAAGCGCCAGGGCTCAGACCTCCTCACTATCACTTGCCAGCAGCAAGGTCTTCCTTGATATTGTATGAAATGTCCTAACAGATCCCCCAAATGGGCAGGGGTGGGTAAACATATTCTCTGAGGTAGATGATTCACACCAAAAATTCTAAATGCTAGTCATTCAACCATCCTTTCATGCATACATCGAAGAAACACCACTATGCACAGGGTGGTTGCTCCTGGGCCCTAATTGACCATCTTCCTGTTAAAATCCCAAAAGACTGTATTCTTGGAACACACCAACTAAGACCAGAATCACTGCTTTCCCTCCTCTCCCGTAGGTCTGTTTTAACATGGGCCAGATGGTACTTGCCAAGAAAATGCTGAAGAAGTCACTGCATCTCCTCAACCGAGCTTTCCCTTTCGCATTCATCTCCTTGTTTTTCTATATCCATGTTGAGAGAAACAAACAAAATTATTATATGAGTCAGAAGACCCCAGAGAGCTCACCTCCAGGGTAAGGGAAGGAGCTAGGGAGAGCTGGGTTCTCGTCTCACTCTGGAGGAGGGAGCTCTAAACATATACCAGTGGCCAGACCCCAAAACAGTTGTGAAGGTTGGACATCTGAGATCGGGCAAAGGCCTTGTTGGGGTCACTAACTTCTCAGTGTGTCCCTATGTGGTGGAAGGGGTTGGGGGGCTCTGTGGAACCAATAATAACACCAGCCCCACTCCAGAAGGGTTCTACCCTCATGACCTGATCACCTGCTCATGTCATCACTTTTGGGGCTTCAGATTCAACAGATGAATTAAGGGGGATGCATACAGACCATGGCAGAATGTAGTTGTTAAAATTAGGCAGTTCCTCCACTGAGCTGAGACTCAGCCACCAAGAGCAACATGCAGTGGAGGAAATGACACACCGGATGGCCTGGCTGGAGGTGGATGAGTGTGGGGCCTAGCTATGTGACTCTGAGTCTCACCTTCTGCTTATGGAAAAGAACATTGGTTCTTGAACCTCTCCTATCTCGAACAACTTGCTTCTCAACCCAACAACCCTTTCATGCTGATACCTATATATTAGTGACATGTGTCTTGGGTGACAGACAGAGGAGAGAATGTGTGAATATGAGTTAGTTTACCATTAAATCTCATGTTGTTAACATCTCAGGAAATTGTGCTGTGAACATTTTTGTATTTTCTTGCTTTTCTTGCTGCTTATTATTAAACTGGAGGCACAATGCACAAAGATTCATGTAAGAATGGGCTTTCCTTCCCCTGGCTGCCAGCACCACCTTCACTTGGCTGGAGCTACCTTTCTGCCTTCACACGCTGCCCAGAGGCCCTACGTGGCTGGGGCGGTGCTGAAGGCCTGTGTCATCACCATGGCGACAATGCAGGCATCCCACCCTGCTCCCAGCCACTCAGAACTTGCATATGCGAAATAACCTTCCACCTTTGTTGAGTTGATTTGCATACTCACTCCTTATTGGCTGATGGGTGATATGACGGTATGGTCAATTTGCATCTGTCTCTTTTATTGGGGTAGATACATACAGTAAATCTCCATGGGTCCTGAGAAGGTTAGTGACAGCAGCAAAGTGAAAGGAAAACTGTGAGAAAAACGATAGAGCTTCTATATGCACTGCCTATAAGAAGGGTTAAAATGGGTGCTCATTTAGGGTCTGAAACAGATGAATTCAATTCACATTATTTCTAATGGGGGGGGAAACGCATCAGTTTTCGAACAAATCACTTCTTCAACAGCCTTCTGGGATGAATTCGGTTTGAGAACTGAGGTTCCACTGTACTCCACCACGTGGTGGTCATCAGAATCGAATGTGGTTAAATGATAAAAGTATGTTTTTTAAGTAACTTCACTTAAAAACCAATGACCAGACTGCCAATTTACATAAATAATCTTAATTCTCACAAGGTCAGTATTCTAGTGCCCATTTTGCAGCGAAGAACATGTGTTCAGAACACTGATGTGCTGCTGAGAGGAGCGGTGCTGACCCTTCCTCTGAGACCCCCCCCCCTACCCTCCCTCTCGCAGGAAGAAGCGGCTGGCGGAACTGCACCAGCAGGTCAAGTGCTTCTCCCTGCTATGGAAGATCTACAGCTTGAACTACTTTTTTCACTACAAGTACTACGCCTACGTGGCCGCTCTGATGGAATTGAACACTGCCATAGAAACACAAGATGAATTCCAGGTAGGGGGCTTTTGTAGCTGCTTTTTAAATTGCTGCATCTCATTTAGCAAGACAAGCCTGGCACAAGCCAGTGGGGTCTCAGAGTCACGAGGACCTGATAGAGCTAAACTCAATTGTCCTTCTATAATGTTTCTTTTGTACTGTACCCACTGTTCTGCAACTCCTCCTGCTGTCCTTCCCTGTAAACCATGAGAATGTAACAATTATACGAACCTGCCAACAGGAGTACAAGGAAGTGGGCTCAGTCCAAATTAGGCAACCTGCACAGTGCCCATGCATGATCCTGCCCCCTGACCAAATCAACAGGACCACGAACGCTCCCCCTGCCCGCTGCTTTAAAAAGCCCCTTCCTCCCAAGGCACGCTCTCTCTCGCCATTGCACTGGGGATTGCTGGAGATGGGAGCCCATGCTAGCATGGAATAAAAAATGGCTCTTTTGTTTTTTACATTGGACTCGGCTCCCTGGTGGTCCTTGGGGATCTTGAAATCTGGGCATAACAGACCAATACCAGCCTCCCGCAGGCCTGCTCTGGGGCCAGGAGGCCAGCACTCTGGTCCCAGGGTCCCTTACTCACCTAATGATTCTCTAGGACCTCAAAATAGCTTTTATTTCTATGGATTGTAGCTATGATGATATAATAAAGAAACAAAAACAGATATTTAAAAATATTTTAAAAATAATGAATGTGTTGCATATTAACACAATTAACATTTCCATAGTGGGGGGAGTATTTCTCTAAACAAAAAATTTAGTGAGAAGAGTGGCATGTGTTGATTCAGTTTGCTAAATTTTTGCAAAATATCTTAATGCCTGACTTCCTGGAGGATAGATTCTCACTCCGCTTGTTGCAGAATTTACCAGGTGACTGAAAACACACAACGGGTGCTCAGAAGATTCAGGAAAAATCCTTTATTTGCAGATGGACTGGGAAGGTGACTCAGGGGAGTCGGTTTCCAAAGCCTGAGCACCGAATGCGAGGGTCTCTCCCATGCATCCCCTTGGTTTCTCTGTCTCCCCAAATGTGGACCAGGTTTCTGGACTTTTCTCAGGCTTTGCAGTCCCTCTGTGGGTTGGGGTGGGAGAAGTGAGATTTCACCCAAAGGCCTGGCCTGGGAGATACCAGTGACCTCCCCTCTGGCTGTTAAATTCTTGGTGTGTGGCCCTGGTAAACTTGGAGTGTTTAAGAAAACAGATTATTGCCTAAGGAAGGGGCAGTGACTTAATGATAGGCTAACAAGAATGTGCACCAGGATACTGGTTACTGGCACAGATTCAGATGGCTAGCGCCCCCCCGCTCCGCCCCAGGTTGTTCCTATATTCCCCCTCAGGCTCCTACCAGGCTCCCTCACACCCCTCTCCCCTGGAAAACGCTATGTACCTGTGAGAGAATGAGGGTGCAAAAGGAAAGTGCCAAATCATGACTCAAGTGTCAAAGACTTTACCAACTCACTAATTAATGAGAGAGCTACGGTAGTAAAAGTTACTGCTGGGAGAGAACGAAGATGGCAGCATAGGTAGACACACCTAATTTGCTGCTGTGCATAACAATTTCAAAAATACAACTAAAAACCAAACGTCTATCACCCAAAATCCAAGGGAAAGCTGGCTGAAAGGAAGCCCCACAACTAGACTGAAAGAGAAAGAAGAGAATTCAGGGCACAAGCACTTAAAAACTGAGGTAGGGGGCCATGGACGCAATACGAGCTGGCGGCAGATCCCGGCTGGTGGAGGGCATTGCTTTCTTCAACCCAAAGAGAGACAAGCTCCCGATCTCTCTGAAATTCAGTTTCCGGGGAGAAGCTAGACTGTCTGCCATCGGGTTGTAAAGTGAGGGTGGCTTGCTTGCAGAGCTACATGAAAAAATATTTGTTTGCTGTGCGGGGGGCATGAGACACAGGGAGATGCAGGGACATGCTGGGAGAGGTGGCTGACAGGCAGCCATCGCTGTTGGCCACACCCCAGGCCAGTGTCACCCTGAGACTCCGCCCTGCACAACCTACAAACACATCCAAGCTCCAAGCAGCAGCTTTTGCATATGAATGGCCCTCTCTGTTGCAGTTTAACCTACAGCTCCAAGGAGGAGAGGACTGTGGTTCTCAAAATAGCACCTGCAGGGTGGCCTCAGATTGAACTGCTCCCCAATGGAGACCCAGAAGCCAGTGTTCCTACTGGTCAGTTTCAACCCCTCACACCCATAAGGGACACCTTTGGGAGACGGACTCAGTGAGCACCAAAGCCCCACTGAAACAAAGTGTGTCTCCAGCGCAACAGTTCTTCCTTTATAGACACAGAAGGTCCTCAGAGACAATTGACCTGGAGATCAATTTCTCCCTGTGTACCAACAGCAATCAAGGCTTAATTACACCAAGACTTTGCACTCAGCCCACAAAGGGATATATCAAGAGCGACCACCTCAGGTGATTGGGGAAGCTAAGCTACTGGCCCCTATAGGTCACTGACCACACAAAGCCACTCCATCAATACAAGGAGGCAGCCAAAATGAGGAAACACAGAAGCATGTCACGAATGGGAGAGATGGAGGAAAGTAAACTAATGGATGGCACAGAGATCAGAATCATATTTATAAGGTTACTTAAGAATCTACTAAAAACCTTTGAGAAATTTGATGAGACCTCCAAGAAGCTTTGTGAAAATTTCAAGGACCATAATGAGAATACCAAAACAAACAAACAAACAAACAAACAAACAAAAAATGGAAAAGGAAAAGGAACAGCCAGAAATTAAGCATAGAATGTCTGAAATAAAGAATATACAGAAACTCAACTATAGATCAACATGCCCCAAGAATCAAACCAAAGATCTGGAATATAAGGAAGCAAAAATCACCCAACCAGAAAGGCAAAAAGAAAGAAGAATCCAAAAGTGTGAGAATAGCATAAGGAGCCTCTGGGATGGCTTAAAGCGTACCAACATCCAGATTTTTGGGGTGCCAGAAGAAGAGAGCAAGCAGGATATTGAAGGCCTTATGGAAGAAATAATGACATAAAACTTCCCTTACCTGGTGAAAGAAATAGACTTACAAGTACAGGAAGCTTACAGAACCCCAAACAAGAGGAATCCAAAGAAAAATACTTCGAGACACATCATCATCAATATGCCAAGGGTAAAAGACAAAAAGAAGATCTTACAAGCAGCAAGAGAAAAGCAGTTGCTTACCTATAAGGGAGCACCCATAAGACTATCAGCTGATTTCTCAACAGAAACCATGCAGGCCAGAAGGGAATGGCAAGAAATATTCAAAGTGATGAATAGCGAGGACCTACAACCAAGATTACTGTATCCAGCAAAGTTATCATTCAGAATTGAAGGGCAGATAAAGAGCTTCACAGATAAGAAAAAGTTAAAGGAGTTCATCACCACCAAACCAGTATTATATGAAATGCTAAAAGGTATTACTTAAGAAGAGGAAGAAGATCAAGTGAATTAAAAATCTGAGGAATAGAATAAACTGGTGAATATAATAGAATCAGGGGCAAAGAAAGGGAGTGGATAGATAATTATCAGGGTGAAAGGGGTGTGGGGTGCAGAAAGAGACTGGATTAAAATTTTATAACCTATGGATGAGGACAATAGTGGGGGGAGGGAGTAAGGGCAGAGGGTGGGGTGGGAATTGGATGGAAGGGAGCTATGGGGGAGAAAAAGGAGAAACAATTGTAATAATCTGAGCAATAAAGATTTATTAAAAAAAAGAAAAAAGAATTGAAGGTCAGATAAAGAGCTTCACAGACAAGAAAAAGTTAAAGGAGTTCACCACCACCAAACCAGGATTATATGAAATGTTGAAGGGTATTCTTTAAGAAGAGGAAAAAGAAGAAAAAGGTAAAGGTGAAAAAAATATGAACAATAAAAAGACCTCAAATACATACCTATCAACAAGTGAATCTAAAAATCAAGTGAATAAAAAATCTGAAGAACAAAATGGACTGGTGAATATAATAGAATCAGGGACATAGAAAGGGATTGGACTAACAATTCACAGGGGGGAAGGGGTTTGAGGGGTGCAGGAAGAGATTGGACAAAAATCTTACACCTATGGATGAAGACAGTGGCAGGGAGACCGAAGCAAGATGCTTCGCAACAATTTTGAAAAAAACAACAGATAAAATGGAAGGGGATCGCACCAGACCCACAGGAAAGCTGGCGAAATGGGAAGGCTACAACTAGACACAAAGCAGGACACTGCTGCTGCCATGTGGAGTTTAAAACTACAGCAAAACTGGACCTGCCAGAGCCGCTGCCACAGGGAATGAGGGAAGCCAGACCTCTCTCCGCCCCGGGGCCCAGGGAGTGGGCCAGCCCTGCCGGCCGCCACGGGAGCTGATGTGGGCCTACGCCGCGCCTTTGGCTCCTGCCTGGAGGAGAAGCCCATGAGCGCGACCTCTCTGCCCGCAGCCATCCCAGCCCGCCTGCAGTGCTGGAGAGGAGTGGGCGCAGCGTCTCCCTGTCCACAGCCAGCTCGGCTCAGCCCCTGCCCTTGCTGTGCTGGTGAGGAGATCGCACAGTGTCTCCCCGCCCGCAGCCAGCTCGGCCCAGAAATGGGAAGCCTACAACTAGACACCAAGCAGGACGCTGCTGCTGCCATGTGGAGTTTAAAACTACGGCGAAACCGGACCTGCCAGAGACGCTGCTGCCAGGAATGAGGGAAGCCAGACCTCGCTCCGCCCTGGGGCCCAAGGACTGGGCCAGCCCGCCGGCCATGGGAACCAGGGAGCTGTTATGGGACCTTCGGTGCCTGCCCACAACCATCCCGAGGAGCTGTCGCGGCATCTCCGGCCTGCAGCCTGCTGGGCCCAGTCTCCGCACGCACCTTATTGGTGGGGAGCTGGTGTGGCGCCTTCCCTTTGCGCCCCGGTGAGTCTTTCCGCTGCCACCGCCAGCAGCCGGCTCCAAAGCTTATGCCACTACCACCATGTGGATTTTAATACTACAGGGGAATTGAGACACAGGAGCTACCATTGCTGCCGCACCCGCCACTGCCGCCCCTGCAAATGAGAATCCACTGAAATCAGAGCTCACTACACCCCTGGCTCAGAGAGAGTGTGGCTTCAGAACTTAGCCTCTGCGTCCACAGCAGCTCCGCTTCCGCAACAAAGGAGATACCATTGAGGGCAGTCTCTCCACCCGCAGCCATCTCAGCCCGCCCACAACCTTCCCAGCACACCCGCCGTGCTGGTGAGGAGCCAGCACGGCACCTTCCGTTAGCGGCCCCGGCGAGTCCTCCCTCAGCCGCCGCATGGCCGAGCCGAAGCTCCTGCCACTGCCGCCATGTGAACTTTAAAACTACAGTGGAAATTGAACCACAGGAGCGACCATCGCTGCCACACCAACCACCGCCACCCACCACCACCGCTGCAAATAAAGGAAATCCACCGAGAACAGAGCTCACTACGCCCTGGGCTCAGAGAGTGGGCGGCCTCAGAACTTAGCCTCCGCATCCGCAGCTGTTCCGCTTCCGCACCAAACGAGACACCTTTGAGGGCGGTCTACCCGCCTGCAGCCACCTCAGCCCGCCTGCAACCGTCCCAGCCTGCCTGCCTTGCTAGCAAGGAGCTAGTGCGACCCCTCCAATACGAGACCCCAGTGCTCGAGAGGGGTCATGTGCCCTGGGTGAGCCATATGTCCAGGGGGCCTTGTGCCCCAGGTGAGCCATGTGTCCCAGGGGGCCCTGTGCCCCGGGTGAGCCCTGTGTCCCAGGGGGCCCTGTGCCCCGGGTGAGCCAAGTGTCCCAGGCGGCCGTGTGCCCCGGGTGAGCCGTGTGTCCCAGGGGGCCCTGTGCCCCCGGTGAGCCGTGTGTCCCAGGGGAAGCAGTGGGACCCAGGGGGAGGGGCGGTGAGAACCAAAGGAGGAGTGGACTCTATTCGTGTGGTCCTGAGATAGCCACCATAAAACAAGCAGACTGCCAAATGAGGAGCCGATTCTATTCATGTGATCATGAGATAGTCACCATAAAACAAGCAAATTGTCAAATGACAGCAGGGAGGAGAAGGAGACCTGGGGGGAGATGAGAGAACAACCGAAGGACTGGTATGCATGAATACAACCAACGAACACAGAACTCTGGGAGGGAGGGCATGAATGGGAGGGGGGGGGGGCAATGGTAAGATATGTACACAATATAATACATTAATTAAAAAAATAAATTAAAAAAAAAGACAGTGGCAGGGGCAAGGGCATGGGGTGGGTTTGGGAATCAGATGGAGGGGAGCTATGGGGGGTGTTACAGGTGTTCCCAGCTTCACTCTTGCTAGGAACACCTGTAATATTCTGAACAATAAAGATTTATTATAAAATAAATAAATAAAATAATAAATAAATAAAAATAAAAGTTACCACCAGGTCCAAGGAGGATTCCATTTATGAGAAGATGTGAAACACCTAATCAACGGGCAATCATCACTGTGCTCCGCCTCCGTTTCCATTTCCACGAGAAAGTCGCTGGCGTCGGTTTCCTGTGGCATCCGGAGTTGTACAGAGACAGGGACGAGCAGAGACAGCAGTGCCGGGAGCTGGACAGGACACCCACGAAGTTCTGTGGCTGTCCCCTCGCCCATTTTGATCTTTCGCTATTTTTCCCAACACGAAATGTCTTAATATTAAGAAATCAGCTTTGACCTCTTTGTGTCCTCCCCAAAGGGTCTCAGGGACCACACAGAGAGAAGCCCTAGTCTAGATCTAAACTGGCAAGTCCTTGATTGGATGAAGAAAATTCCAAGTCACATGATCAAGAAATGATTAAGCTCAGCGGTTAGAGCATCGGCCCACTGATTGAGGGTCTTGAGTTCCATTCCTGATCAAGGGCATGTGCCTCAGTTGCAGGTTTGATTCCTTCCCACATAGCTGGTGTCATAACACATAGCTGGTGCATGTGGGAATCAACCAATTGATGTGTCTCTCTCATATCGATGTTCCTCCCTCCCTCCCCACCTCCTTCTCCTTCACTCTCGCTAAAAACAAAACCAATGGATAAAATATCCTTGGGTGAAGATTAAAATATAACTGATTAAGCTAAATCTAGCTCATCTAATCAAATGACCCGGTTCCTTTATAAAAGTACATCAAGTCTGGGCTCCCGGAGACATCATTCCTTCTGGAACCATCAGTTACTGAGTGAAAGGGTGTGGAGCACCTTGCATGTGGGATGATTACGTTCCACCATTAGTTCTTTCAGGAGGCCAGCGTACGCAAGAATGTACATCAGATTGGGCCTCTGCCTGTGTCCTGCGATCCTCTCCTAGCTCCCCGGCCACTAGGGGCCGCTTTTGGTTGCTCAGACATCTAAGCTCAGCCGTCCAAGGGTCTCTGCACTGGTTGTCTCCTTGGTCTGAGGTGTTCATCCTGTGACCTTGGCTGGGCTCGATACTTGTCAGCTTGAAGGTCGCCTCCTCCGTGATGCCTTTCTTGGTTCCCTCACCACTTCACTGTCCAGCCTGCCATCCTATGTTAGTGGCTCCTTACTGCCTGGCGTTCTTTTTCGCTCCGTAGTCAGTGTGCGGCCTGTGTGCCCCCTGCCAGTGTGTCAACTCCGTGAGAGCGAGCGGGTTCCTTGCTGTCGTCTCGTTCGGTGCTGAGCTCTGAGGACGGTGTCTGGCACCTAAGGGTGCTCAACAAGTACTTATGGAATGAGATGCTTTACTCCTCCGACACGTCTGGGGCTTTCTCCTAAAAACGTGGTGGAGGTGGGGGGCCGTGGAGGGGAAGATGGAAAAGTCAAAATGGAAAGCTGGATCAATAGACGCTGTTGGGGAGGTGGCTGTGCCTGAGGGCAGGACGGCTGGGGACGTGCTCCCCGTGTCCACATGCAGGTGAGGCGGCGAGTGCAGCGGCACGGGAGGAGTGAGTGGGAGCTCAGCTCCCAGCGCCCCCCCTGCCTGGGGTGACCACCTGCGAGCCGCGCGCCTCTGGGCGTGGCGCTTTCCCAGGAAGTGAAGCAGCTGGACTGTGTTCTCTGGCCCCAATCCAGGCAGCCCCTGACTTCACTGCAGTCTGGACTTTTCATTGCCCAACAGCCCTCTCTCCTCCACCACCGCTCCCAGCCACCCGTCCCTCCTGGGAGCGCCTTTTGAAACATGCTCTGGTAGAGCAAACCAGCCTTTCCTTCTCATTAAGTTACATATAACATGAGACGTGCCTGTCCTAACACATTCAGCACCGCAGACATGCATAACGTGAAGAGTAAAGTCGCTCTTCTCCCTCTGACTGACCTGTTGTCCGGCCCCAACAAGGGGTGATTACTATTTACACCTGGGGGTGTGTCCTTTCCTGGCTCTTTGCCATGTGATCACATAGCCACACAATATAAGCCATTGCTTTTATTTCCCCCCCAAAATTGAAGGCCTCTGTGGCAAGAGGGGCCATCAAGCTTGTCCTCGGTGGTTTGGGGGAGAGGTGGCAGAGACCCGGTTTAATTTCTGTACCAAAGCCCAGGGCATGACCAGGGGGCCAGTTCCATTCTCCGGCAGCTATTGGGCAGCTTCCATCCCGGCCGTGCCCTTCTCTCCCCCATCTGCCGTTTCAGATCATCAAGGCCTACCTGGACTACTCGCTGCTCGAACAGCTGACCAGCCAGAACAGCATGTGGTACAAACACGAAATGATGGCCATGGAGATGATCTTCAACATACCCCTGAAAACCGAGGGCATTGAGATCATGGCGCACATGGCCGACGCACTGGGCTCCAACAAGTTCTTAATGGGTCATCTGGACTTGGCCATTGACTTTGGTAAGGGCTGACTGAGCCCGACAGGACATGCAGATATAAGTAACACCCGGAAATCTACTGAAAATGTTTTCTCCTCAGGCTCTCGGGCCCAGAAGATGTGGGGACTGCTCCGGAATTCCATCAAACAATACAAGGTTCTCTGCTGGCTCTCTAGAAGTCTTTGCCTGAAACTCAGGTATTTATCTTTTTTTTAAATATATATATTTTATTGATTTTTTACAGAGAGGAAAGGAGAGGGATAGAGAGTTAGAAACATGGATGAGAGAGAAAAACATCAATCAGCTGCCTCCTGCACACCCTCTACTGCGGAAGTGCCCACAACCCAGGTATATGCCCTTGACCAGAATCGAACCTGGGACCCTTGAGTCTGCAGGCTGATGCTCTAGCCACTGAGCCAAACCGGCCAGGGCCAGGTATTCATCTTAAAGCATTTTCCAAAATTAGGGGCAGGAAGCCATAGTGAGTGAGTGTTCTGGGCTCATTACCCTGGCCATCAGGTGGGTCAGGGAGAAAGCTGTACAGCAAGATGATGTCGCGGATCATCATCATCCTTTAGAAACCAATGCTCTTCCCCAGAATTCTCCCACACTTAGCTTCTCTCTCCGCTCTGCCCAGTGACTGGAGGAGGACCAGATGGCCATCCCCACCGTGGGCATCAGAGGGAGGGAAGAGGAAAAGCCTCCTGGGAGAAGCAAGGCCCAGAGACTGGCAGCCAGGCCAGAGGCCCAAGGTGGCCTGAGCCTGGTCACCCCGACGTGGAGGTCCATGAAAGCACAGTTTGGACAAGGAGTCAACTGGAGATTTGGGGGTGGGTTTGAAGCTTTAGGATTGCATTTGGTCCTGAAGTTCCGGGCAGGACTGAGACTGGGCCAGAACCGGGCTTGATTCTCTTCTCCCTGAATCTGACCTCAGGTTCAAGCAGCTGATCCAGGTGCTGGGGTGGCTGTGGGACATCTCTGTGGCCGAAGAGTACATCATCAGCAAGGCGTTCTTCTACTTCATCTGCCTGGACCTCATTCTGTATTCTGGTGGGCCTGGCTTTGGGGTCTTTAAGGGACTCGGCGGGGAGGCGGGTGTGACACTCATGATAGAGAGGTGTGGCAGCCGTCAGGGCTGGGGCTACGGGTCCCTAGGTTTCTGGCCAGAAAGAGGAGAGGCTGGTGTTAGCGGGTGAGGGCCGTCTGGAAGGTGCAAGGATTGTGAGGCCAGCAAGGAAAAGAATTCCGTCCGGAGGACCCTGTCGGCCATAAGCTGCCAGTTAGTGTCCCATCAATTCACACAAGTGACAGTGCCGCTTTGTGTCCTTAGATAAGGCGTTTAATGACTCAGGATATACAGAGTGATGTCAGGTTGAGAGTGAAGGCAGGATTGCTGATGGTGGGAGTTCCAGGCACTGGCAGCTGCTGGTGATTTGGAAAACAAATCCGCTAACCTCCAGGTTCCCTCACGCGGGCAGCACTCGGGGCATATGTTAACTCCGAGGGCCCCTGGGCTGGGCTTCCTCGCCGGGTGTGGAAGGGGCAGCAGATGCTGCTGTGGACGGGAAGGGTGGGTGGGAGACAGGCTGTCCCAGGTGGCACTCGGTCAACTTCTTGAGCTCGAGCAGGGAGAGCTGGTTTGTACCCTGCTCCTGCCTGGTCGGCCCTGCGGAAGAGAATCATGTCTACACACACATCCACGAAAGCTGGCATGGCCACCACGGGCAGAACAACAATGTGGCTGTGGCAATCCACAGGTGTCTCAGTGTCAGGCCACTCTGACGCCTTCTATTGATCTTGGGTGTCCTATCTAATAAAGAGGGTATATGCAAATAGACCATCACTCCATAACAAAATGGCTGTGCCCACAGCAGAGGCTGATTCCCGTAACAAGCCTTAAGGAGCAATCACCAGGGACCTGAGGCTGCACTCTCTGCCTGGCGGGGCTTGACAGGGGACCTCAGGCCATGCCTCCCTCCCCAGTGCCAGGCTGGGGGACCTCAGGCTGCGCCCCCCCCCCACCATGCGGGGCTTGACGGGGGACCTCAAGGTGCACCCCCAGGCCCGGGCCAGGGAGCCTGAGGCCACACTCCCCACCCCAGCGTCAGACCAGGTGACCTGAGGCTGCACCCCTCACCTGGTGGGGCTTAACGGGGGTGGGGCTGGCCAGGTCTGGGTCTCACGTGATTTTGAGGTGCACGTGGGTAGGTGGGGACTTGACTCTGGTTCCCATGGTGTGCCCCAGACTCAGACAGGAGGAAGATTTTCATATACATTTTACTAATTTTCTTTCATCTCTGACACTTCTATTATAGAGAAAGGGCAAATAGCCATATTAAAATATTTCTTCTAATTCCCTTTTAATGTGCATGAATTTTGTGCACTGGGTCACTAGTGATTTATAAATACCCAATCCCCCCCCCCCCCCCAGATTCACAAAGAAACCGGTGGTTCGACTACTCTCCACAGTGGGAAGTTCCCTGAGAGCCACCTGCCCTCAGCAAAGCTCTCCCGTCTCCCCCCCAGGGTTTGTTTACAGGACCTTCAGCGAGTGTCTGGAATTCATCCAGGAAAACGAGGACAACAGGATCCTCAAGTTCCAGAGCGGGATACTCCTGGCACTGTACTCCGATGTGGCCATCTGGTAACCATGGGCTGCCTGTCATTAAACCCCCAACTCTGAACCCATTCAGTCCCACAGAAGAGTTCTTTGAGAATTATATGTATATATTTTTAAAGCAAATGAAAGTATTTATAAGTCATCCCTGAGACAGATAGAGGGCATCAGGGGCCTGACACTGAGACACCAGGGAATCACCTGCTCGTTTGTACCCCTCCCCCAAGACGGGAAAGAGATGCTGCCTCAGTTGTAGGCAAGGCAACAGCGTCGCCTGTGCACGGGTTACGCTGCGGTGCTCTGGAGACCAGAGGAAAGAACACTTGCCCCCGAGGAGGGTTGAGGTTGAGGGAGACTAATAAAGAGCAGCACTTGCCCCTCCCCGAGATCTCATCGTGCCCACAAACGTTGTTGGTGGAGCTGGTGTTGGAGGGTGTGGCCTATAGCTGCAAAGCGAGTGGGCCTCACGTTGGACTCCGCAGTGGGCAGTTCTTAAAAGCTACAGCTTCGCCCATGGAGGCGGAGGGAAGAGCATTTCCATGCTGGCTGCGGGCATCACTGGCTCTCAAGGTGGAGGGGTGGGTACTGAGCGCTACCTGCCTCATTCTCCTCCCAAAGTCTGCAATCAACCACATCACTCCTTGTCCTCGGAGGAGGGAAGGAGCCAGGAAGGGGCACGGAGCTGTGTGCCAGGGAGGGCCGTCACGTCAAGGCAAGTTCAGGGGTGAGGGAGAAGCACTCCTGCACCCTGCTCGGCCAGTGAGCCCGAGGCTGATCCTCTGCCCCGTTGAGTGTCTAACTCAGCAGGCCTGCAGCCATGGCCTTGGCGTCAGGGCAGTAGACCAGTAAGGCTCAGAGCATTCCGTGGAACTTCTTCCCTAGCTATCCCCAAGACTGGAAGTCATTCCCGCTCTGCTTCCCATCTCAAATTACACGTGCAGCCTTGTTGCCTGGTATTTGGAGATGCCGGGAAGAGGTCAAATGACAACGTGGAGACGTTGCTATGCAAAGTGCCACAAGCTAGAGCTGTTCCACATGTAAACAGCAATCTCCTCTATCAGAATCCCCGGGGAAAAGTTAAAGCCCCCAAATGAATCACCCTTGCCAATAAAAGTCCAAAGAGATTAAAGTTCAAAGTCAAATTAACTTGCCTGCGTGAGTTCAAGTTCAAGGAATCAGAAGTCCAAAGGTTGTCCTAATTTATTATTCCACCCTGCAAAGCTCTTTCAACAGCTTTGCATCCCCCGGAGAGCTTCTCACACTGAGTCCTGGTCCATCCCCAGCCTGCTGGATGCCGATCTGAATTGGACCAGAAAGCCAGCATTTCTGGGGCGCGTCCACCTGACCCTGATGAGGCCAGTGTGTGGCCCACACGTTGGGAAGCACTGGCTAAGGCCACCTCTCCATGTATTTGGAGTAATGTCTTCAAGCCCTGGCAGTGATAGCTCCAAGGATCCGATCAGCTTCACTTTTTAGAGTTCAAAGAGTTAAATCGATGGTGGCTGATAAGGCCGGGGTGTTCTATTCATCTCAAACCATCAAAACGTCCTATTCTTCCCTTGTCCGTACCACATAAGGTCCCCTGGCGGGCTTCCAGGAGCCCACGTGCTGGGACCGCCTCAGGCGCGACCGGTGTGAGAACTGCGCCCATTCCCAGGCTGACACGGACTTTCCTTGTCTTCCTGTGGCGGCCGCACAGGTATGCCAGACTCCAGGAGTGGGAGGAGTTTCATATCGTTTTCAGTAAAACGAAAAACCTGGTGCCAAGGAGGACGCCCACAGCTATTTACTTCCAAGGGATGTGCAGGTACATGGAGGCCCAAGTCCTGTATCTCCAGAAGCAAATCGAAGGGCGGTTCGAGTACGCGCAGGACTGCGGCGTCGAGCTGCTCAAGGTGAGGCTGCCCGCTGGTCTCCTGAGAGGGTTTCTGTCTTCCTCCGGGGACCCCGGCTCACAGGCCTCCATAGTAAGCAACCCCACAAGCTTTCTAGAGAGCACTCCGGCCAAATGCCTGCCTGTTTTTTTCACCATTTGTCCCAGCAGTGCTTAAGCAAACGCTTATACACCCTTCAAAAATGATGGATTACCTTGGAGCTGGTACCTTTACACACGGGGGCGTTTCCTATCTTAAAAATCCGAATTTCTGATCCTTCTTTTAAAACGTGGAGTAGATGGCAGCCCGAGGCCCTCAGTCCCGAAGGGCAGCTATTGGCCGGACCCGACAAGTGACACTCCGGGCGCACATTCTCCAGGGGGAGGTGAGCCCGCTGCTGCTTAGTGACACCAGCCTGCCTACCTGCGTCACTTGCCTGGCTCCGGTCAATATTCAAATCCATGAGCCCTGATGGCGAGGAACCATATCATAGAAAAGTGTCCCTAACAGGGTGTTAAGTGAGAAAATGACGTTACCCGCCACGTGATTAGCATGATCCTAACTGTGGTGGGTGTAAGTGTGTGTGAGAGCATGTTTGTGAGTATGTGAGCCTGTGTGAGAGTGAGTGTGTGAACGTATGTGAGTGTGAGTTTGTGTGAGTGTGTTCGAGAATGAGTGTGTGAATGTGTGTGTGAGTGAGCATATGTGTGAGTGTGTGTGTGTGTGTGTGTGTGTGTGTGTGAGAGAGAGAGAGAGAGAGAGAGAGAGAGAGTATAATAAAATAGTGAGAAAGTGTGAACCCAAATTATTTCCTTCTGTGCCAGGGTTATGGCTGATTCTTACATTTTTTGCATTTGCATTCTTTTCATTTTCCCCGGAAATCTTAAACCATCAACTTCTATTGCTTTGTAATCAAAAGAGACCTATTTTTTAAAAATATATATTTTATTGATATCTTAGAGAGAGTAAGGGAGAGAGATAGAGAGCTAGAAACGTCGATGAGAGAGAAACATCAACCAGCTGCCTCCTGCACACCCCCCACCGGGGATGTGCCCACAGCCAAGGTACATGCCCTTGACCGGAATCGAACCTGGGACCCTTCAGTCCGCAGACCGACGCTCCACCACTGAGCCAAACCGGTTGCGGCAAAAGAGACCTATTTTTTACACAGTGGCTGCGGGAGGGCTGATGAGCTGTGAGGTCGCCCCTTGCCAGGGGCGGGGCCTGGGTGCACACCTGGAATTGGACGAAGACGTGAGGTGCTGGAGGCGGAGGGGAGAGACTCGGTTGCAGACCCAGTAGCCCTCGCACACCCAGGAGCCGTCGCACAAAGCAGTTCTCCTAACGCAGCAGCAAGCACAGAGCAGCCTCCCGCTGGCTGCTCAGAAACGTGCCTTTGTGCCACGTCGGGCAGTGGCATCGGCGTGGGCTTCAGGGTCACCGCCTTCCCCTGCCGGTGGTGAAGGGCCTTGAGCCTGTGAACATCCAGTGGACTCCGCTTAGGGGCCCGCGCGAGCCCGCCCGTTCCGCACTCTGGGTCTGGGTCGACCACCTGCCATTCGTTGCCTCACCTCCACCCCTTCCCATGTGGGTCTGGGTGGCATATGGTTTCCTTGATGGCTCTGTCCTTGAACTGTCCCCAAATCGTCGGTGGGGGGAACGCTGCAGCCGAGGACCGCTCTGGGATCCTGACAGGCTGGCTCTTCCTCAGAACTTGGAGAGCACGGTGGCTCAGAACACCACGGGCCCCATCTTCCTACCGAGGATGTACCACCTGATGGCCTACGTGTGCATACTCATGGGCGACGGGCAGAACTGTGACCTCTTCCTGAACACAGCCCTGCAGCTCTCGGAGAACCACGGGAACATGGAGGAGTTGTGCTGGCTGAGCCTGAACAGAGTGAGTGCCAGCCCCAGCAGGCTGTGCGTGTGTGTGTGTGTGTGTGTGTGTGTGTGTGTGTGGCTGGGGGAGGGGGGGGAGTGGCGGGGGGTGGGGGGCGTTCACCCTTCTGAGACGCTGGGAGCTGAGCACTGAGGTTTGGAGGGTGTGGAGGCCTCGGAGTCTCACTGCGAGGGCTGGCACGTCCACAGCTCAGGCACGTGCGCCTCTTCTTCCCCTCCGAGCTCCTCTGGGCCCTCCCTCCTCCAGGGCCCTTGGGCCAGACCGTGGCCCCTCTCCTGTGGCCCTCACCCGTGTACCGTCTGCGTTACACTTGAGTGCATATCTTTTCTCCCCCTGAGAAGCGGAAGCCGCGCTCAGTACCCAGCACGGTGCCTTTGCTCGGGGCAGCGGGATGACGAACGGGAGTGCACGTCGCCATGTCAGCAGTTTGGGCAGAAACGTTCATTCTTCGGGGCTCCTCATAGTTTCCAAAGCCCGGAGCTGTCTGAGCCCGGATCTCACCGGCCAGCGAGCACCCACCGGGCCTGTGCTCTCTCTGCCCCTCCCAGGATTGGTGGTACTCCAACTCCGACCTGACCAAGGAGCAGTGGCAGCAGACGGCCATGAACCTCCCCACGTGGGAAAGCATCGCGTCTGGCAAGGTGAGCTTGCAGGACATCCAGAGAAACAAGTTCCTCATGAAAGTGAACATCCTGGACAATCCTTTCTAGTGTCTCCGGAGAGCGGAGAGACCTTAGTGACTCGTCCACCGCCACCTTCCTCTGGCCGGCACTCCAGGCCTCACCTCTCTCTCCTGCGCCGCCCGGAGCCCCGCCTGGTGGCTCCCTCGGCCCGGAGCGCCCCCCCCCCCCCCCCCCCCGGGGCCGCGGGCCGCGCTCCCTTCCCTGCCCCACACGCCCGGCCTGCGCCCTCCCTCCGGCGGCTCCTCCCCGCCGCTCCAGCCCGTGCAGCGCTCGCACACGGGGCGACGGCAACACTGAGCTGGAACATGTTGCAACAGATGCGTTTCTAGTTAACCTATTAAACCGAGCACGTTGGTTTGTAAGTGCCCGGCTGTTCGGTCTGTGAAGGCGGCGCAGGCTCACAAGCAGCACGTTCTCGGCGCGGTGTGCAGGGCAGGACCGGGAGAGACACGCCTCGCAGGGCCTGGCGGCAGCTCCCAAGGCCCCCTCACCCCCTGCCCCCTGACCCTCCACCAGAGTGAAACTTTAAAGGTGGAACCATATCTTTTACACGCACAGAGGTTCCGCCTCTTCGTGTGCGGCGGAGCGGCAGCAGCCCGCCCCCGGGGCAGAGGAGCCGCTCTTCCCGGCCCCGGCGCCCCCGAGGCCTTGGGGATCCGGGCCGGTTCAGCCGCTCCGCCCCGAGCCCGCGTCCCCACGCAGGCGGCCTCCTCCGGCGGGGGCACGCGGATTTCCCCTTGTCTCGTCCCGTCACCTTCTGGTCCTGGAAGGGGGTTCCGCCGATGGGCAGACCCGGCTCTCAGCACTCCCGCAGGCAGCGCCCGCACAGCGTCCCTTAGGCCGGCGTTTCCTCGTCCTTCGGAGCGGGCACGGCCGTGCGTTGTTCCTCCAGGGCACTTAGCGGAGCTCGGGAGGGAGGTGGGACGGCCCGGCAGAGGTGGGGGCCCTGGCCCCGGGGGGGGGGGGGAGGCTAGGAAAAGCGAGCTTCGGGCGCTAGCAGGAGCTCCCAGCTCTGCAGCAGGCGCCTGGCCTCTCTGCTCAGGGCTTGCACCCCAGGAGATGAAGTCCTCAGTGTGAAGCTGGAGCCGGGGAGGGGCCAGCTGGGGAGGACAGGTACCCACAAACTCCTCCTCCTCCTCCTCCAAAACCTCACAGACGTCTTTCACTTGGTTTATTGGCCCGTAACCAAGTGAAAGCGAGACTGGGCGCGGCTGGAGGAGGCCGTGGAGAGGGCGGCGGCGTTGGAAGTGGAGGATGAGGGTCGAAGGACTGAGGAGAGACAGGGCGGAGGGAGGGCCGAGCAAAGGAGAGAGGGCGGATTAAAGACTTGACCTTCCACGCCTCTGCATCCAGGCTATGCCACCAACCAGTTGGCTATGTGACCTCTGCGTCAGGTTCCTCAGGTCTAAGCTAAAGCAGATGGTGACAAGGTCCCTCCCCTCCCCATCCTGCTGGGTTTCCGATGGATGGCCGTGGGTGCATCCTCTTTCCCGCCAGCAGATGGCAGCACCCGCTGTGTGCTGGGGCGGCCGCCCAAGGGAGAGTCAGCGTTTCTTAAGCTTCAGTCTTCAGAGGCACCGCCTCAGCAGGAGCTCTGGGAGGCGCTCCAGCCTCCACAGCCCCACCCTCATCCCCACCGGAAGCTTCCAGCATCAGGTTCTCAGGGGCATCCCTTGAGAAGGTAGATTCTGGCTAGAATTCTTTATAGGAGAAGGAAGATAACCCACAAAAGGTTTCAGGAGCAGAGAGGAATGGAGACGTGATGATCTTTTTTCCTCTAATCTGTCTTTGACCTCTCCACTGGCATAGAAACTCCTGGAGGGCAGTCTCCAGCACTCTGCCGAGTAAGAGCTCAGAAAGAGTTAGGAATTAATGAGCCTGTTGCATAACTCTTTTTTTAAAAAAAATTCTTTTTATTGATTTCAGAGAGGAAGGGAGAGGGAGAGATAGAAACATCAGCGATGAGACAGAATCATTGATTGACTGCCTCTCGCAGGCCCCACTCTGAGGATCGAGCTCACAACCAAGGCCCGCGCCCCGACCGGGAATCAAACCTGACCTCCTGGTTCATGGGTTGACACTCAACCACAGCGTCACGCCCATTGATTATCTCGAGCTAATTCTTAAAGGAACCCTTAGAAGTAGGAATCCAGTATTTATCGACAGAGTAAACTACATGGACCCTCATGGAGTCCAACAAACATTGCTTCACACCAGCGGTGGCGGGTTACAATGCCGAGAAGAAGCACGCTGCATGGTGGTCACCGGTGGGCCTGGGGCCTCACTGGATCGGGACCCCACGCTGCCAGTGGCCAGCGGTGTGTCCTCGGGCAAGGCGTCTCGCTGCTTCGTGTCTCAGTCCCTTTGTCTATAAAACGGGGGTGGTTACAATAGCCACCTCATAAGGTTGGTGCGAGTTCACTCAGGTGGAGAACTCCAAATTCTGCGGAGGAAACAAGCAATGAAAATACAGACTATAAAGTTTAAGGTGACCAGACGTCCCGCTTTTGGCGGGACAGTCCCGATTTTTTAAAAAAAGTCCCGATTTTTTTTTCTTTTTTTAAAATATATTTTATTGATATTTTACAGAGAGGAAGGGAGAGAGATAGAGAGCCAGAAACGTCGATGAGAGAAACATCGACCAGCTGCCTCCTGCACAACCCCCACCGGGGATGTGCCCGCAATCAATGTACATGCCCTTGACCGGAATCGAACCCGGGACCTTTCAGTCCGCAGACCGACGTTCTACCACTGAGCCAAACCGGCTTTGGCAAGTCCCGATTTTCGATTTTTAACAATTTGTCCCGTGTCCTGCGGTGTTTAAAAAAAGTCCCGATTTTCAAAAATTGGGACTTTTCTAAAAACGCTGCCAGACGCGGGACAAATTGTTTAAAAAATCGGGACTGTCCCGCCCAAAGCGGGACGCCTGGTCACCTTACCATAAAGGGTTCTGCCTGAGAGCACATCGTAGAGGCACGCGCCTTAACGTGGCGTTCGGAAGCTTCCTGGGAGGGAACTAAAACCCAGCCCGGTGAAAACCGTCCAGGCGGGACCTGCAGCAGTTTGGGGGGCCACGGAGGGCCTGGGTCCTCCCACTGGGCTGGTGGGCGTTGGGAGGGAGAGGAGGCGTGTGAGCGATGGCAGGGGTGGGTAGGATCGGGGTGTCTAGAGCCTGTGGGCCGGGTGGCGTCGGGGTTGGGACCTTGACCTGCCAGCAGCAGGGGAGTCACTGAGCATGTCCTTCTCGGACGGAGGGTGTGCATGGACCAGGCTTCTCTTCTAGAAAGACCTCCCCTTTGTGGAGAATGACTGGAAGGGGGGGGGGGAGGGTGGCGAGGGGCAGGCCGGGAGGTGGCTGCTGGGCGAGCCTGGGCCCGGGGCGCCCTGGGTGGAGACAGGGATCGCGCTTTGGTCTGAAAGATGGCGGAGGAGGTGCAACACGTGGAAACCAGAGCCTGGCTCCCGAAGGCGGAGGATCGAAGTAACAAGGACGCAGAGAGAGCCGGCCAGCAAGGACGGGCCGTGCCCACCACCTGCTCAGTGGACATCCCCTTCCCTGTGCCAGCCCACCCAGCCTGGCAGCCCAGCTCCCCTCCTCCTGGCCGCTCGCTGCTGCCCATGATTCTCAAGCCCCTGCCGCCCTCACGTCCTGCCCACGCCCCTCGGTGCTCGCCTCTGTCCCTCAGATCCTTCCCGTCACCGCTATCCCCGCCAGGAAGGTCCCCGCCTCCGAGCTCTGCGGGATCCACATCCTGAACTCATCGCGCTTCCATATCCGCGCCCTCCGCTGGTCACTCCTCCCGTAAAGTCCTCTCTGCCTTCGGCCGCCGCGGCCCCCCAGCCGGGAATGGGCGGCGCCTGCCGGCTCCGGGTCCGACCGCGTGCCTCGCCCTCTCCCACCGGGACCTTCGGCCGGTCCCTCCAGCCCCGGGGGGTCTGTACCAGGGTGCTCTGGTTCCGCCCAGCCAGCTTTCAACTCTCCTCCTCCCTGAGAGCCACGGGTCTGCCCATCAGTCCACCCTGTACCCCCCAGCCGGCCGGCCGGCCTTCCCCTCCTGCTGCTCTCTGGGCCCCTGGCGCCCCTGTGCGGGGCTGTGTCCTCTCTGAGCTCCTCACGGCAGGATTCCGCTCCCCCGGCTGCTCTCCCAGCATCGGCCGGGCAGGCACTCCGAGGCCGGGGTTTGCTCCGTCTGGTTCGCACCCAGCGCCACACAGTGCGGGTGGGCAGAGGGGGGGGGGGGGCATGGCAGCACCAAACACGCCAAGCGAGCGAGGGATGGAGTGAGTGCTCCACCTCCAGAAAGCAGCAGTCACCGGGAGTACCCTTGTGAGGTGTCCCCCTTCCCACCCACTGCGCCCCCATAGTGAGAGGAAAGGGGGTGCGGGGATCCTGTGGCGCGTGAATCCTGGCACACCCATCCGGACGCTGCCACTCCTGCATGCCACTCCAGCGCCGCCAACAGAGCTGCCGTGACGAGGCCCTCCGGCCCATCCGCCTGCCACGCTGGCTTCGAGGTGCACTCAGGGGACGGGGGGGGGGGGGGGGTCGCTCAGGGGACGGGGGGGGGGCGCTCAGGGGATGGGGGGAGGGGTGGGGCAGCGCTCAGGGGACAGGGGACGCTCAGGGGACGGGGGGCCAGACCTTCACCTCTGCTTTCACTTTAACATCGGTTGTAACGCTGTGTGTGGCCGGCGCATGACGCCTGCAATCACCTTACAACGCCACCGCAGAGCCACGGAAGGTCGGACGTGGCCGTTGCCATGCGAAGGTAAGGCCGGCGTGGAGTGGAGGGAGAGAGCCATAGACCGGGAAGCGAGCCCAGCCAGAGAGGCCAAACCGCCCCTGAGTCACTGCCGTGATCCCGGCGGCTGACTGGCGCTGGGCAGTAGGTTCCGCGCTAACCCGCCTCCTCCCCTCCGAGGGCGGCTCCTCCGGGCCTCTGTCCTCTCCTCGGGCCGGGCCGCGTGGCGGGGGCAGGGCAGGGCCGGGGCCGGGGCGGGCCGGGGCCGCGGAGAGCGCCCTCCGGGCTGGGCTGGGGTGGACATGAACCACATCCCGGTTTCTCCTGTGAGGTTTGTTAGAGGCCGTGGCCCAAACCCTTCGTTTCCTGCCAAGTAGTTCTGCTCCGAAGTTACTTGCTTCTCCCGTGGGCTTGTCCTCCGCTGCTCCACCTCAGTGAGCCAACATGGGGTCATGGCTCGCCTCCTCCCTCCCTCCCGGAGCCCGTGTCCTGGGGCGCCCTGCGGCCGAGGGCTGGGCGGCTGGCCTGGCTCGCTTCCTTCCCGGCTCACAGAGCCGGGGCCCTCTGGCTGCCTCCCCGTGGGTTCCCCGTGGGTTCCGTCCGAGGAGGGTGTGCATTCTTGGAAACCAAATCCTGGAGCAAGCTCTCAGAAACAACGGTCGCCTCCGCCCCCCCTCCCAGCGGGAGAGAGGCCGGGCCCTTAACCCCAGCACATCCAGACACGCTCCGAACCGGATGTGCTGGGGTGCCAGCCGCCAGCGCTGCTGCTGGGTCAGCAGGGGCAGGGACGGGGGTTTGCAAACGCCCCACATCCCTCTGGGCCTGAGCACACATTCTAGGAGATCCCCTAAAAGGTACCTTTAGATTCTATGTTCCTTTTTATCTGGTTTTAAGAAACTGTCATTAAAAAAAAAAAAAATCCAAAGCCAGCGAAAGCACAGAGAATGGATCTAGATTAAAACCCCCGTGTCCTTGGAGGCCTTGCTCACCGGGGGAAGGACCCCTCGGGTCCCTGTGCCTGCTGTGCCCACTCCCCCAGCGGGCGCCAGGCGGGCAGTGCCCGAGCTCACCAGGCCCCGAAGGACGGAGAGACCACGCGTGCGCCTGCCATGCAACCGTGGAGGGCAGGGCTCCAGCGTGTCAGGAGACCTGCAGACTTCCTCTTCCAGATGCCGGGAGACCAAAGAACACACAGCCCTCCCGCCTTCTGGAACGCTGAAGGCCAGCGCCCAGGCCCGCGAGGAAGGGACAGTGGACAATGGCTTCTCCCCGCTTGCAGGGGGAGAGGAAGTGGAAGCAGCAGTCCCCCGGGGCTGCCGAGCCGGAGAGACCTGGGTTTCCTTCCCCGTAAACACAGCCTGGTCTCCGGCCGGTGCTGGCTCCCCGCGGCTCCGGAAGGCGTGAGGAGGGAGCTGGGCCTGGGGCTGGCGGGACCACCCGGGCGTGAGACCCCCCTGCCGAGCGGCCAGGAGGCTTCTCTCCGCCTGGGCTGCCTTTGACTGCATTTGCCTTTTGTTTGTCTGTTTGTTTCTTTAGTAAGGACAAATGACTATCCCAACATCACTGGTGATGGGCAAATATAAGAGAACTGGAAACCACCTAAATACCCAGAAACTCAGAAACGGCCTGAAACGCAATGGTCCGTCTATGGAAGACAAGGCCTGCGCCTGCCGAACCCACAGGGAGGGAGGGAGGAGCCAGCTGCAGGCCCTGAGGCCCGTGTTTGTCTTTAACACACACACAGCAGCCGAAACCGGTGTGGCCCAGTGGATAGAGCGTCAGTCTGTGCACTGAAAGGTCCCAGGTTCGATTCCGGTCAAGGGCATGTACATTGGTTGTAGGCACATCCCCAGTAGGGGGTGTGCAGGAGGCAGCTGGTCGATGTTTCTAACTCTCTATCCCTTTCCCTTCCTCTCTGTAAATAATCAATAAAATATATTTAAAAAAAAATAAAATAAAACACGCATAGCAACCCGGTCATGGCTTGATTCCCGGTCAGGGCACATGCCCGGGGCTGTGGGCTTGAACCCCAGCTGATCAATGATTCTCTCTCATCATTAATGTTTCTATCTCTCTCTACCTCTCTTTTCCTCTCTGAAATCAAGAAAGATGTATTTTTTTAAAAATAAGTAAAATAAAATACACATGGCAGCTTTCCCGGAACGCTGCGAGCCTGCTTTGAAGGAGCCATTTGTGAAATGTCCATTTGAAGATGGACTGGGTAGGAGATGACATGAAGGAATTGCTTGTTTAAATGTGTTTTGCCTTTCCATTAAATGTGACAAGACGCTATGGCTACATCAGAAAATGCCCACGTTTTTAATGGACGCACACCGAGAATGTAGGGTGAATGGGCCTGATTGGGAATTGGTGTTAAGACAATCCAGAAAAGATGAAAAAGACAAAAAGGATGGATGGATGGATGATTGAAGGCGGGTATGCAGAGGTCGATTTGACTATTCCCTCTTCTTCTGGGCATGTCTAAAAGTCTTCAAAGTAACGTATCTTGAATACACAGGGGAAAGCGGGGGAGGGGCGCCGTGAAAGCAGACGGTCAGTCCCAACACGACCTCCACCCCTCCAAATGCCCTCCTCTGCGGGGGGGCTGTCACCGGCTCCCGAAGGGGGTCAGCGCTCACCCCAGGGCTCGGGAGGAGCCTCGGCCTCGGCCTCAGCGTACCCGGAGCTCCCCCGGCTCCAGATGGCCACCCGCTCACGGCGGGGACGGACGAGGCAGGCATGGTCTGTGTAGCTTGGCCCCACAGCCGGGGAAACTCCCGAGCACTTCGCTCCATCGTGGGAGGAGTGTGGAGATGGGGGAGCCTCCCGGCCGAGGGAGACGGAGGAGCCAGGGCCCCGTGACTGCTGCCTGGGCCGGAGAAGCGTCCCTGCTCTCGCCAAATCCCGAGGGCCATGGTCCCGGCCCCGTGAGATCCCCCAAGGGCGGCCCTGCAGCCCCAACTCCTCCGCCCTGACCCAGAAAGTTACGCAAGCCTGGCTCAAATGGGCAGTGATTTGTAAAGCTCACAAGTCACTGGACACGCCGGGCTCTGTCAGGAACAAAGCCTTGGTGACACAGCTCTCTCTCCACAGGTCATCACCAAGGGGCAGGCCCTGGCACCTGGTTCCCACCCCTGCATAACTACCCCCCCCACCTGCCCCCTCCAGCTCCAGGGCCCAGGGCGAGGCCGCACGGCAGCCCTCCCCCCCCCACGTTTATTTCAGGGCGGACGTGAGGCCCGTCTCTGGGGAGTTTGGGGAGAGGTTAAGCACCGGCTCTTGGACAGACAGCGCCAGCGCCAGCCCCGCCTCCCTGCCAGTCACACACCCTAAGCCTGATGCTGTCTCCCTCGGGTGGGCATGAGATTCGGGCCAGCGCTAACTCAGGGCGGCAGAGCGCGGCACCCGGTATTCAGCGATCACCGTGTCACCTGTCACCGCACGCTGGGCAAGCTCCCTGGGCCTGCCTCGTCCATGGCTTCCTTACGCTAGCCCAGGACAGTCCTGGATACAGATCTGCTGAACGGATGAGTCCGTCCACCCAGCTGCCACTGGCTGGGCGCCTGCAGGAGCCGGCCAGGAGCCGTGCTGTCGCAGAGGCCGGGGCAGTGAAGCGGACAGTGGAGTCCTGGCCCCGGTGCTATGTTCTCTGGGGGAGACGGGCGGCCTCCATGTCGGGGAGTAGGAGGAATCAGAGCAGGAAGCGGGGTGAGGAGATGGGGGCGGGGGGGGGGGGGGAGAGGCCATTTATGACAAAGGTCTCTCTGGGGAGGGGGCATTGGGGCAGAAACGTAAAGGACGTGAGGGAGCAAAGCCGCGGGTCCACGTGTGTCCCTGGCAGAGGCCACGCATGTCAGAGGGCCTGAGCGGGCCGTGCTTGGTGCTTGCGAAGCAGGAGGCACTGCGGCTGGGAGAGTGGGGGGAGGGGGAGAGGGGGAGAGGGGGAGGGAGGGGGGATGAATGAGAAGGCTTTTAACTCTTTTTCTCTTTGATTAAAAATGAGCACGCAACACAATTCAGTTACTGGAAAAGGTGTATTAAAATATTCACAAAAGTACAACAATTGAAAAAGAAAACAAACAACAAGCACGTGATGGTTTTTCCCAGCTGGATGCATTTCCAAGGGAAAGCCAGAGGGTTTGGGACTGTGTCTCTAGGTAGCCCCTTTCAGCGCTGCCTGACCAGTCACGTCACGCAGGAGGCCACGCTGCGTTGAGAGGGCGGGCGGGCTCTTCCAGAGAAGCAGCCGGGCAGTTGGCCTGGGACAGGGACGTGGGGACACAGGAGCAGGGGCCCCAGACCCCCGGGCGGTGGAGTGAGGGGAGGAGGAGGCACTGCCAGCGTGAGCGGAGTGGTGGCGGGGACGCCCGGTGGGGAGGCCGCTGCCGAGTGCTGAGCCGTCTGTGGGGCTGGCTGGGGGGAGGTGGCGTGGGGGGCAGGTCACGTGGGGAGCTGAGAGGCCCCCGTGTACTTGGAGGGAGAGTGGGCAGGTGCTCCGGGCGGCAGCTCTCGGTCCAAAAAGAGGGGAGAAATTGGGGCTGCTGCCTCTGGGCATGTCCTTTCCGGCTTCAAACAAAGGCTCAGAGAACTGTTACCTGGGAATCAGTCTGGAGGGGGGTCAGCCCAACACCCGCCCGCCCTCCCACGCCCACGAGGGCTCGTTTTCAAACGGAGGCAGGAAGCTTTAGGAGGCCAGATGGACCCGGTGGACGGTCCCGGGCGGACTCAGCCCCAGGCTCACGCTGGGCCCATGAGCAGGAGGAGAGAGGCTCAGGGCGTGTACTCCCTGCCCCCCAACCCCGCTGCACAGACCACAGCCGCAGCCTCCGGACACGGACACAGCGGGTGAGGCGTGACACAAAGCCCTCCCCGTGTGCGATATGAGCATGAACGCTGGCTGGATGCTGGGGAGAGCCAGCAGCTCCTCAGAAAACAAGACCGCACGTCTGCAGACGCGCCTGGAGGCTCACGGGTCCTCTCCCATTGGATCGCCTCCACACCTTCCCGCCAAACCCCGCAGGACTCGCTGCAGCTCTCCTGGCACCCGCCAAACCGCCCCCCGACGACGACGACAGAAGCCGGAAGGAAAAGGAAGCAGCTGGTGGCGGACCCCACACTGCGGGGGGGATGGACGTTGCCCGCCACCCCACGTCCCCGGCATGTCCTGTGCCCTCCCGCCGCCGTGGGCTCTCAGGTCACTTCAGCTTTAAAACACTTATTTTAACACAAAAGAATCCAGGAAGTGGAGGGATGGCAGATATAAATTAATGTTTAATGATCTCAGTTTGCTTTTTATTCCCAGTAACCACAGAAATCATAGGTTTGAGATGGGGAGGAGGTTGTCGATGGGACAAAATAAATGACCTGACCTGTCTAGATTTTCCTCACCTCGTTCACAATTCCATCGATGGGGGAGTGTGGAGGACAAACAGAAGCAGCCAGAACTGAGAAGAGATTCCCACAGGAGAAGCAGGAGCCCTCCTTGCTGACCTAACTCCCCCGCCCTGAGCCTCAGGGGCCCCTGCAGTTCCCCGAGCTCTGACAGCGTCAGGAGCGGCTCCCCAATTACAGCCAGCGCTGCCTCTCCGGGGCTCCGTCTCCAACAATTCACGTCTCAACCTGGCAACCCAGTCCTGCTGTCACGTGCCTCTCAGGCGAACAAAGGGGAGGATGGGAGAGTCTGAGTTTGTTTACCCCTAAACCTCACGCCGTTACCATCTCGGTCCTGATGTAGATTCATCCTGTGAATATTTTCATAGTTTGGGGTTTGTTTTTGTGTGTGTGTGTGTGCTGCTTATTATTATGTTTTCATTTTTTACGGTACGTTTCATCTCCTTTTTGTTAAATTTTCATTTACATTCATGCCCTTTTTGTTCAAAAGTGTTTATTTATAAATTAAACAGTGCACTAGACATGTACTGTATATAAGAACTCTTAAAACAGGGATCATTTGGGGGTCTGGAGTGGACTAATTCAGTTTACACGATTTCTAATGGGAAAAGATGATTCTGTTTTCGAACAGTTTTCTGGGAGGAGTTCGAGAACGGAGGTTCCATCTACCCCATTCCTGCCCACGTGCTGACATCTGCGCTCCTGCCCCAGGCCACAGCTCCTCCCCAGGCCGCTGCTCCTCCCCAGGCAGCTGCTCCTCCCCAGGCAGCAGCTCCTCCCCAGGACAGCTCCTCCCCAGGCCACAGCTCCTCCCCAGGCAGCAGCTCCTCCCCAGGCCACAGCTCCTCCCCAGGCTGCCAGCTCCTCCCCAGGACAGCTCCTCCCCAGGCTGCCAGCTCCTCCCCAGGCTGCCAGCTCCTCCCCAGGCTGCCAGCTCCTCCCCAGGCAGCAGCTCCTCCCCAGGCAGCAGCTCCTCCCCAGGCCGCCAGCTCCTCCCCAGGCAGCAGCTCCTCCCCAGGGCACAGCTCCTCCCCAGGCAGCAGCTCCTCCCCAGGCCGCAGCTCCTATTTCAGTTCCTGTACAGGGCTCTGGCCTGAGAGACCGAGGAAGACTGGCCCAGCAGCTACTCCTGCTGATCTTGCTGTGATGAACAAGCTGACAGGAAAGGGTGTAACCTTAAAGCCCTTGTGACAACTTAGAGCAGGGGTGAGGAATCTTCAACCCAAGGGCCGTATAAGCTTGCAAAAGGCATCAGGGTGAGATAATTACATGTTTGACCAAATACAGCAGACTAATTTTTAAGTTGATAATTTTGTCTGGCTCCAGAATGATACTATAAACATCCAAGCGGCATTTGGCAGAAAAAAGGTTCCCCACCCTTTTTGTTCCCAACCCAACAATCGGCAAACATCTCTCAAATTGTCTCCAAGTGGCATGGCTAACGGGTGTTTCCTAAAAACTACAACCAAACAGCCAGAGCAGACCGTGGGGGACAGGCCACCCGGGCTGTGTCTCCCGCACAGTGTCTTCATCCTCCAACTACAGTAAAAGCTAAGCCTGGTTAAGCCTTTCGACACAAAGGCCAAGTCTGCTGGGATACTAAGAGATCGCTACATCACCGTTAAGGCACACACCATATCCAAATGATGGTGACAGGAATGCTGCTGAACTTTCCCAACTGTAAATGACCCCGGATGCAAAAAGGTAAAAAACAAAACAAAAAACAGCGAGACAATGTACATATATGTGGAATCATATCATCTTTTCATCATGCACCACTGCTCCTCCCATCCGAGATTAAATAGAGGATTTGTACATATCCTTCACAGCTCCTCCTCTCCAGCCTGTCCGTGGCAGGGCCTCCGTGGCAGGGCCACGCTGCCGCACAGGAGTCCGTCTGAGTTTGTTTCTCGCTTAGGATATGATCTGGGTCTTCTCTTAATTTTTCCGGATGTCCGCGTACACCACAGACTCTGACTTGTTGATCTTGTCACTGTGATGTCCGCCGGAGTGGTCTAACTGCGCATATATGACTGGGCCCTGGAGGAGAGACGGGGGTTAGGATCGGAACACCCGGGGCCCCTGCCGGTGCAGCAGACGCGGTGACAGGTGGCAGCGGCAGTCCCAGGCAGACTCCCTCTTTAGATGCCTCAGGAGGGCCTCCCGGGAACCCACATCCCAGAGCGACTGTAACACAGGACTGGCGGCCACTGTTAGAGCTGGCACACGAGAGCGGGCACATTACTCTGTCTACTTCTGTGTCCGTTTGGGAATGCCTATAATTATGCAATACTCCTTCTCAAGAATTATCCTTCTCTTAAAAGACCTGTCACACAATTCCTCAGCCCTCGTATTGGGATCACAGTCTTCAGGACTAAGACGGGCACTTCTGCGAACCCGAGACCCCCTGGAGTCAGGATGCAGCTAAGAAACCAACCCACAGACACAATCTGAACTGGCCACTTCATGAAAACAGGCACTTAAAATTTTCAAATATTCTTTTTTTTTTTTTTTTTTTAGCATTTTTGGGGGTTTTAAATTGAATCTATTGGGGTGACACTGATTAATAAAATAATATGGTCCCAGGGGTATAATCCTATGTTACACCATCTGTATACTGTGTGTTTATCATCTCCATTTGGGCCCCTTTACCCTCTCCTACCTCCCCCACCTCCCCTTCCTCTGGGAATCACCACACTGTTGTCTGTCTATGAGGCTTTTTGTGGTTTTTCACCCTCTCCAGCCCCCCTGACAGCTGTCAGTCTGTCTCTGTATCTATGAATTTATTTCTATTTTGTTTGTTCATTTATTTTGTTCATTAGATTCCACATACAAGTGAAATTATATGGTATGTGGTTCATTTCACTTAGCATAATACTCTTCAGATCCACCCATGGTGTCTCAAGGGGTAACATGTCCTTCATTTTTATGGCTGCGTAGTACTCCATTTCAATATTCTTCCACATAGCAACTTAAAGTATAATTCTTTTAGTCTCATCCTATCATACTAATAAAAATATTGCTTCTTTGATATCTAAGATCACGAAACTGTTTTTCCAATTTTAAGGTAAAAAAAAAAGTCAGGCTCTATAGACACATAAAGAAACCCTGGATGGTCTGAGGTAGGAGATGAGACCTGTGGGGTCCTGGCCAGAGTCAGGGAGGGCGGGGCTGCCTGGGGCAGGGGGTGTCTTCTGCCTCGTGGGGGCGAGGTCAGGGGTTCAAACATCTGACAGGCGGCTGCACATCCTGACCTTAGAGTCCCAGAGATTCTAAAATTGTAAACAGCAACAAGAAAAGCAAAAGAGGCCTGGTTTCAGAAGACGCGTTCACAGAGCCCAAAGCCACTGCCTGCGGTCCAGGGCAGGCTCCGGGAGAAGCTGCCGCTGCGTGTAAGCTTTCAACTTTGAACTAACAAGCCCAGTAGCTAAAAGTGAGCAGTTTAAAACAAACACCCGCGCCCTGGCCAGGTAGCTATTGGTTAGAGCATCATTCTGATGACATTAAGGTTTTGGGTTCAATCCCTGGTCGGGGCACACATAAGAAGAAGCAACCAACAACTGCATCATAAGAGCAACAACAGATGAAACTCTCTCTCTCTCTCTCTCTCTCTCTCTCTCTCTCTCTCTCTGTTTGGTATGTGATGCTCTCATATCTGTCATAGGTAATATCACATCACATTGTTAATACTGAGTCAGAGACTCTCTACATTCATGCCAGGAAGCTGCAAGTTACCGGTACATGTACCGTATTTGCCGGCGTATAAGACAAATTTTTGGCCCTGAAAAATACGTATTTGCCAGCGTATAAGACGACTGGGCGTATAAGACGACCCCCTAACATTTCCACTAAAAATACAGAGTTTGTTATATACTCGCCGTATAAGACTACCCCCCACTTGGAGGCATATTTTTCAGGGCCAAATGGTCGTCTTATACGCCGGCAAATACGGGTAAGCCCAAAAGGAAAAGAAGTTGAAAAACACACAATCTATTTTCTACTACAGCTGACCTTTGAAAGTGCAGGGTTTGTACTGTGTGGGTCCACTTATGTGAACATTTTTCTCAATAATAACCTGGAAAGTTTTTTTTGTTTTTCTGAGATTTGTGACCCTTTGAAAAACCACACAGAGGAATGGAGTAGCCTAGAAATATTGAAGAAGAAAAAAAGGTATGGCGCGAATGCATGGAGCATGTGTGGATGCTGGTCTATTTTGCATTTACCACCATAAGGCAGGCACAGTCACAGAAGCAGACTGGGAGCAGTTAGTTGTGGAAGAGTCAGAGTTGTATGCAAATTTTCCACTGTGCAGAGTGTCGGAGCCCCTAACCCAGTGCTGTTCCAGGGGCAACAGAACTGGGACCAGAAGGAAAACAATTGACACCTGCTTGCAGTCACTTCCAAGGACAGAACAGACCCTGAAACTGGTATGTAACTTCCCAGAGAACAAACCCCCCCCCCCATAATGCATAAAGGAGTTTTGGGGTGTGCTCATGGGAGAAGGAGCTTATACATGAGACACATGGTAAAAATGGCTACGAATGGTTCTCAGCTCCGCTCTGGTGTTCCATGACAAATGCTGAAGAGAGACAACGAATGGACACCGGGCTGAACTGCTTCTCACCGCCCTCCAGAAAACGCCAGAGGCAGGCCTGGGCGGAGGGAGTGACTCAGGGGCCGCGGACCAGCACAGGGAGGGGTCGGCCCTGAACACGGGCTGGGACGGGCAAGGTCATGAACTGAACAGTGAGCCTCTTCATTCTCTGCTCAACTCCCTGTGGAGACACCAACCAACTCCAGAGAAAGGACCTCAGCACTGACCGTGGAGGCCCCAAAGCAGCCAGCAGCCCCTGAACCCGCGAAGCCACGGCCCAGAGCTCCGGCTCAGATCTGCGGCCGTGGGTCTTCGTGGAGAACCCAGGACCACTGGGCGTTTCAGGAAAGCTTCTGACATGAGACAAAGAAACTGTAAGAGAAAAGGGGAATTCAACAGAAACAGAGCCAAGTCAATATTAGAAAATAGCTTTAAAAAATAGAGCTTGCAAAACAGAGAAAATGATAGACTCGAAGAGATACGAAATGCATCCATGACAACGAATGCAGGTATTACAATCAGAGCATAAGAAACAGCTCTTGAGACGGCGTCAGAGCCGAGCCCGCCGGTCAGGAGTCACAGATGCAGCCCGCCATCGGTGCCAGCATGCGGGCGTGCGGCTCTTCCTGCCGCGGTCGCCAGAGGCAGGAAGGAAGGAAGGAAGGCGGGCTCTCTGGGCCCAGGTTCCCGGACACAGTCTGAGGCCAGGGGGAGGGTGAGCGGGGCCTTCACGTGCACTCCACGCTTCTGCCCACCACAGCACATAAAGCAACTGCACCTGGATTTCCAACAACTTTATTTCCTCCGAGTCTTCCTTAGCCCTGCGAACAGGAAGCTGCCGCTGAGGAGGGCCCGGTATAGGGGCTGCTTTCTTTTCTGCCCCCTCTCCCCAATATAAACATCCAGGTTTATTTTTGCGCTCCCCAAAGGTAGCTCTTGCAGATATTTTTAAAAGATAGCAGATATTGAATGCTCAACAAAAGTTGGAGGGTAAAGTTGGAGAAATTTTCTAGAAGGAACAAAAAAAGCAAAACAGAAAAAAGGAAAAAACTAAAGGATTGAGGTAGGACATGGTCCAATTCTTAACAGGAATTTCCAAAAGAGAGAAAATGAAAGGAGGAAAATTTCCAGAGAATAATGGAACTGGAGGACACAGTTTTCGGGTTAAAAAAACCCACTGAATAGCTAGCACAATGATTAAAAAAGACCCACAATTCTGTGCAGTTTCAGAATACGAGGAATAACAGCCATTCTGAGAAAGGGCCCGCGAAGAGGCAGAAATCGGAACAGCAGCCGCTCAGCACCAGAAGCGGAGAAGTCAGCCCCGCCGCCAAAGGCAGGAGGGAAGTGACTTCCCACCTGGAATCGACGCAGCCAGATCCTCATCAAGCTCCAGGCAGGAGAAAACCACGTTACACCTGCTGCAAACAGATGCACCAGTTCCCGGGCTGGACGTCAGAGGGCTGGCCTGCGGCTGCGTGTGATCAAGGTCAGCGGGGCCAAGATCCCGCGGCCAGAGCTTCAGGGAGGACCTGTCTCCTTCCCCTCCCAGCAGATGGAATCAGCCTGCATTCCTTGGCTCTTGGCCCAGCCTCCATTGTCAAAGCCAACAGCATAACCTCTTCAAATCGCTCTGGATCTGACCCTGCGGCCTCCCTGTGGTCACCCTGGCCCACACAGATCACTCAGGAAAATCTCCCCATCTCAGATCCTTAACTCAGCTGCAAGGCCCTTCTGACCGGTGAGGTCATACACCCCGCAGGCTCCAGGGCAAGGACGTGGACATTTTGGAGGTTATTACACTGCCTCAGAATCTTTATCTCCCTTTCTCAAGAAGTTATGGAGGAAATGCTCCACCACCACATGGGAATAAACAAAGCAGGTGAAGACGTGCGGTCCCACAGGAGAGGGGCCAGCAAGTTCCTTGGGCGGGGCCCGAAGCACACAGAGCCAGCGGTGCGGACAGGCCGTCGCCAGGAAGAGAATGAACCACGGGAGCTTGTGCGTGTGGGTGGATGGATGTTCCCAGGGGTTTTCAGGGGAGAGCTATGAGATAGATGTGGATAGGTACTCAGAAGACTGAACAAATAAAAATAAAATAAAAAAGGCACATATTAGCTCCATAAAAACAGGACAGTTGTACATGAAACAAATAGATGTGGTACAATGGTGAAAACAACGGGTACACGTCACACTGGAAAACATCTACCTCAGTACGGGGAGATAAGCCTCCTGGGAAGAGGCTTGTGTGCACACCGTAGACATGGACGTGCTGGGAGGAAGGGCGAGGGGGAAGCGAGAACTCAATTCTCATTTCCATAATATGGAGTCAATGAACAGTATCTAAAGCGGCAAACTCTAGAAATAGAAATACAATATGAAGATAAATACCAGAAGAAGTGGCTGAAAGATAGAAAGTGTTTGGCTATGACTTCTTCAACGTTTTTTTCTCTCCCCTTTCCTTCTGAGATTCCAGTCGGGCTGCTTGGGATCTCTGCCACAATTACAGTTATAACAGCACAGCCTGCCCCAGCCACAGCGCTGGATGCTGTGCAGGTTCCAACAGTCATGTCTCCTCGGTGCTCCCTACAGGGAGGAGCAGTGTAAGCCTTAGCTAGTCCACGGGGCCTCTCACTATTCAGCTACGGGCCAACCTACAACGTCTAAAGAATTCATGCAAACAATTTTTCTGCTTATTATCAATATCAATATCAAGATCAATGTCCCCTGCTAATTCCTTGTCTTTTAAAGCACCTCAGTGTGGAATTCAATTCCCTGGCTTTATCTCCCTGAGCAATTAAGGAACCTTTCACGGCTGACAAAGCCACCTCCCGACTCTACGTTGGTCGTGAGCACAGCCTGTTAGTGGTGCTTTGGTGGGAACCTCTGCTCAGGTCCGATTCCTTAACTCCTTTCCCTCTCTCTGTCTCCATCTGTCTGTCTGTCTGGCTGTCTAGCTGCCACTCTCCCTGTGTCGCGGCTCAGCACTCCCTCCCGCCCAGGGCGGTGGCAGTGCCGCCTGCACAGCCCGGGCAGCCAATGTTACCTGGTGAGATGCAGAAGGCAGGCTCTTTACTAGGCCCTCTGTGGTGGAGGGGAACTTCCGTGGAGCCTGCTTAACCGGTGACACACTCTCTGAGGTGCTGCAGCTGATAAGTTGACAATTTGGAGAACAAACGTAAAAAAAATGTTTTTAAACAAATGGAAACCAAAATACAGAAATGCAAGTGATGGCAAGACAAAGCAGCAGCAGATGAATAAGAACACAACAACAAAACAACGGTGTCCAAAGAATCACATATATTATGATAAACTGTCTCCCTGATAAACTGCTTCCACCTCCGTGACGCTCCTGCTGGGCAGAGGGACCTCGCTCGGCCTGTTCCCAAGAGCGACATCAGTTGGATGGGTCCTTGCTGGATATGCTTGGTCCCTCGCCCTTTCCCTCTGCCGTCAGCCCTCCTTTGGGAGAAAGATTTAAGGGAGCGGCTATACCTTCCTAAAGGCAACTCCCTTTGTGTGAGCAGCAAAGGCAAACCTCTTCTGAATGCATTTCAAAAATTACAGATGTACACTCAGGCTCAGAGTCCTGGTTGTCTCATTCCTTCCATTCCCTGGTTTCCATATTTTGTTTCCCCACCAAGACAGTGGCCAAACTAGAGAAGACCCAGGGCGGGGTGAAGGACAAGAAGCTGTGGAGGCCCCGCATGTGGCTGAGCCTTCCAGGCGGGGGACCCATGGCAAGCCGGTCTCATAAATAAGTCAGGGAGAGTGAATGCTGGGAGGTAGCTCATTAGAGATTTCCTAACGGGATGTGTCATTGGCAGAGCTTAAATCCTTTATGATGTGTGTTTTTTCAATCTTAGAGGAATGTTTGGGAGGATCCCATTTTAAGTGTTACTCTTAAGGCTAAAGCATCCAATGAATTCTCTACTGTGCTTCTCTGAAACAGGAGGTTTTATAACCCAAACCAAAATGGTTTGACTATTCTAACACAAAGAGTGTCCCAATCATTAATAATAAAATTCACATATAAAAAAGAAAACTGAAACACACACACACACACACACACAGGCACTTTACATGAAGAATGTGCATTTTCCGATTATCTCAAGCCTCCATGTAACCTGACAATCCATCTCACTGGGATGGTGTGCTCAGTACGTTTCTAAAACAGACACAGGACATATCGGTGGACAAATCATAACAGCTGCTGGGTTAGCTCAGAGCTAGCCGGTTAGTTGCCACCAAAGGACATGAGCCAAACACACACATGAGCATTAACAGCAACGGGCAATGGGATTAGTTACCATGTGTCTAGTGGGAGTAGGAGAGCCGGCCCTGTGACAGGCCCAGGGTCAGCTTTTCTGAACAAGTGGAGGATAAGCAGCTCTATCCCGGCACACGAGGTGGAAAGGCAGGGGAGGGGAACCTGGGTAAGAAGAACAGCAGCATTCACGATGCCATGCAGGGTTCTCAGGCACGCGATCCGGCCCTTTATTAACCCAAGAGCAGGAACTACAGAGTCCGGCATGTCACCACTTTGGATTAGTCTCATGTTGAAAACCAACACTCCAGATATATGTCACCAAAAACCACTCACCATGCAAGAGGGTAGATATAGGTCAGCAGAACAGAGGCATTCCAAGCAAGTAAAATCTAAATTTGAACACTCAAGCTCGTTAAAACACAGCACTCCTCCTAAAAACTAGAACCTCAGAGCCCAGAGAGAGAGAGAGAGAGAGAGAGAGAGAGGAGGTTCCCAGCATCCACCAGGCAGGCAGTGGGGCGTGCAAGCCTGAGCACAGGCCCTCTGGGTGGCTGTGGTTAGCCCATGCACCTGTGGCTCAACTCGTGTTAGCAATCGGCCTCCACTCTCTTACCACGTGAGTCCTACTTAGCTTATGTGAGTTAGCTTTCCAGCTGGCGTGGGGAGAAGAGAAGGTCCTGCAATTAGACTCACTCCCTGAGTTCAAGGATGTTCTCTTTGAGAAGACATAAACAAAAGGTCTACGTTTCTTTACTGCCGGTATATGTTGGTTTTCAACCCTTATTATCTTCATTGCGATGAGTTCAGCCATACACTCAAGAAAGATCAAAGCCATTCACTTGCCAGCAAAACTATAAAAGAGAGAATCCCTGTGCCATCCCATAGGGTGAGGGGTCGTTTATTAGCACAACTCTTCTTGATTTGTTTACAGCTGCCTAACTGAAAAGAAGCTCCTCTTCTTTTAAACAGTAGCTAACTCTTCACAATTCTTTTCTCCATAAGAAATGCAGACGTTGTTGTAAACCCCGATCCCTTCCCTCTGCCCTCCCCAGAAGCAGTTTCTCACCCGGTGTAATCCGGCTTCGAGCTTCTCCTTCTGTAGAGGACAGCCAGAATCATGCTGATGAGGAGGGTGAGACCCACAACCACAGCCGTCACTATGCCCACCACCACCCAAACCGGAAACATGGGCAACACCTCTGGAGAGAAAGAAGAAAACAGAGTTAAGGTCCATTGTGACAGAGAGAAGAAATGGGATTTTATTCAACTAAGAGGCAAGTTATCATACCCTCTATTATTATCCAGATTATGAGATCCTAGGGTCTAAGTAATGACAGGCCAAGAGCAGCTGATAGAGAATGAGATGCAGAACTCAGCATTCTGCACTCACAATCCCTCTCCGTGCGCTAAGATCCAAGCAAAACGGGAATGTGGCTTCGCTTCCATCTACTCACCAATAAAGCAGACGTCATCTCCAAAGGAGACACCAGAACCTGCACTTCCTGCTGCTTCTCCAAAAATGGAAGAAACCGCTGTGTCGTTTTTACGAATGCTAAAACTTTCTCTCGGAGAATACTGAAACAGTATTAACCTCCTTCTTTCCCAGGCTCAGCCCCTCGACTGGCGTGAATCGGGTCTTACTTCCCATTCACGTGAGAAAGCATCCTCCTGAAGCGGGGCCGCTGGCTTCGGGCGGCAGGTGGGCACACGGAGAGGCCGCTGCTCACCCCGCATGTGGGCAGCAGTGCCCACCCTCAGGCTCCCAGAAACAGGGCGCACAGCCCTGGCAGGGTGCTCCCGGCACACACCCCACCGCGTAACTCTCGCCTGCCACTCACACGCGACAAAGGGGGCTGCGCCACTGCCGCCCAGACACCCCGGAGGTACCTTTCTCTACGACATAGAGGCGAATGTATCCCGGGTAGACAACGATGTCGGGCGGGTTTTTGACGTCACAGATGTAGGTGCCGTTATGGATAAACTGTATGTTTTCTATGTTGATCGATGCGTCCTTCTTGTCGAGGTCTCCGGCCCAGGTGATCCTGTCCTTGAACGGCGGGTAATCCCCGATGTACACTTGCCCTTGGGAGTAGTGGAAAAACTGCAATTAGAGAAAAAGGACACATGAGCTCCTCCCGAAGGCAGAAGTTCTCCACGCTGCGCGGCGTGCTGAGCGGCTCTTCACAGACTTCGCGTGGAAAGAAACACGTCCCACTGCAGAGGCCGCGGGATCCAAGCCAGGCAGGGATCTGGAAATCAAGGGGTTCCGGCCTGTTTCTGTTGAAAAGCACACTCGTGTGCCTTCTCTCCTCCTCTGACATGCCGGTGCCACAGGGACACCGCACGGTTCACACACAGAGGGAGACCAGGCCGTTTCCTCCGGGTCACAGCTGATAACGGTCCCAGAGTCACAGAGGAGGAGTGAGGCGCAGCACTCAGTGGCTCGCTCGCTGGAGATAAAGTCTTCCCCCCAGGCTCTCCTCCACCCCTCCCTGTGCGCGGTCTACAGTCTCCGCTCCACAGGCGAGCGGCGGCGGCCCCGGGTAATGAGCACCCAGCCTCGCCAGCACTCGTCTGGCTCATGGTAACTTTCCTTCCAGCCCCACGGCCCTGCGCTCCTGTTCCGCCGCCTCCTCAGGTGACTCATCGGCGGCCTTCCTCCTGCTGCTCCCAGGGCGAGAGCACAGACTGCTGTCCCTCATGTCTGAAGACCTCCCGGACTCTGCACAGAGAGCCCCAAAGACTGTCATTGGAACGGATGCACATGTGTGTGTGCACGCGTGTGCGTGTGTGTGTGTGTGTATGGGTGGGTGTGTGTGTGTAGAAATACTTAAAAGAAATACAAATGAAAGTGAAGCAAATGGTAGCTGAACAGATGCAGGATGAATCGTGATTAGAGTCAACAAGGTAAATCAGGGGCTGCTCTGCGGAAAAGATACATTTCAAAATGGGAAGTGATGGTGGAGGCGGAGGGATGGCAGGTGACTGTGACACACAAACACGAGAAAACAAGCTGCGTGTAAGAGAAACTGAACTGGTTCTTTCCTGGGGAGTCGGAAGCCGAGCAGCGGCCTGAGGCCTGACCGGACAGCAGCCTCACTGGGCTGGGAAGAGATGGGCGGAAGGGCTCCCCGAACACACCGCGGCGGTGGGGAACCCCCTGAGGCAGGCCCAGCCAAGGGCAGGCAGGCACTCCTACCGACACGGTGGTGTGGGATCCCTCCGGCTGGAAGCTCCAGGAGATTGTGGTCAACCTGCTGGTGGTGTTCGCAGACTTGAACTTGCACGTCAGCTTCCCTTGTGTCCCGTTTGCCACGTAGATTTCTTTTGGGGTGTATACCTCCAAGGCTGACACGCCAGCAGTCACTGGAGGGGGAGAAACAGGAAGGATTAGTAGGACTTCATGGCCCTGGCTGGGCAGCTCAGTTGGTCTGTTCAGGGAACATACAAGAATCAGTGAGTGTGTAAACAAGTAGAACAACAAATCCCTCTTTCTTTCTCTTCCTCTCTCCCATCCTCTATGTCTTTCTCTCTAAAAGCTATAAATGACAATTAAAATAGGATTTAGCAGTAATACCACAGTGCATATTTATCAGAGAAGATGACAAAGATACAAGAAAATTACTACATATATATACATTATATCTATCTATCTATCTATCTATCTATCCATCCTATACAATAAAGAGGGAATATGTAAATTGACCATCATTCCCCCCACAAAGATGGCGACACCCAAAGTGGAGGGGAGGTGGTTTCCATAACACAAGATGACTGCATCCATGGCGGAGGCTGAGTTTCCCTAACGAGCCTTAATGGGTAATCAGCAGGGACCCGAGGCTGTGCCCGCCCCCTTGCCCCAATGGGGCTTGACAGGGGACTTCAGGCCATGCCCCCCATCCAGCAGGGCTTGATGGGGGCCTCAGGCCATGCCCCCCACCCTGGCTCCAGGTCAGGGGACCTGAGGCCGTGCCCCCCACCCAATGGGGCTTGACAAGAGACTTGAGGCCATGCCCCCCTCCCAGCAGGGCTTGACTAGGGATCTCATATGTCATGCCCCAACCCTGTAGGGCTTGACCTCAAGGCGCTCCCCCCACCCTGGCCTGGGCTGGGAGACCTCAGGCTGTGCCCCCGCCCCGGTGCTGGGCCAGGGGACCTGAGGCTGCTCCCTCCACTCGGCAGGGTTTACAAGGGTGGGACCAGCTGGGTTTGGATCTAGCCCAAAGGGGGGGGGGCAGCCAGGTCTGGGTCTCGCACGATTTTGAGGCACATGTGGCTGGGCAGGGACTTGACTTTGAGTTCCGTGGTGCTCCCCAGACTCTGACAGGAGGAAGATTTTCATATACATTTTATTAATTTTCTTTCATCTCTGACACTTCTATTATAGAAAGAGGACAAAGAGCAATATTAAAATATTTCCTCTAATTAATCCTCTTATAATGTGCATGAATTTTGTGCACTGGGCCACTAGTATATGTATATATGTACACACACACACCCACACACACACACACACAGTAACCTGCTGCCATCTATATAAATCTGGCAAAATATTCTATAGCCAGATACTTCCTACAAACAGGATAAATTGCTGATGGTCTGGGATAATTTTATTTTTTAGTAACAAGATGTGTTTAGTACTACTATAGTTTATCCATTCACTTGCTGAAGGACATCTTGGCTGCTTCTCTGATGGCCTGATTTTATTTTTTTTAAATATGTTTTTATTGATTTAAGAGAGGAAATGAAGAGAGAGAGAAACATCAATGATTAGAAGGAATCACTGATAGCTGCCTCCTGCACACCCCCTACTGGAAATCGAGCCCACACCCCGGGCTGTGCCCTGCCTGGGACTCGGACTGTGATTGCCTGGTTCACAGAGCGGCAGTCGGTGCTCAACCACTGAACCATGCAGGCCGGGTTCTGGTGGTCTGATTTTAAAGATGTGCAAGCCATAGTGTTACTTGTTTAATTTTTTTTTAAATCCTCATCTGAGGGTATGATTTTCATTAATCCTAGAGAGAGAGGAAATGAGAGGGAAAGAGAAACATTGATCAGTTGTCTCCTTCACAAGCTCTGACTGAAGAATTGAACCCAGGACCCTTTGGTGCACAGGATGACGCTCTAACCAACTGAGCCATTTATTGGCTTTAACGATGGGCTCCGCACTGGTGGGAATCACAGGGTCAATCAGGGTGGCCAGGCCATGCCACTTCCTGGAATCGGGGGTCATAGCGGCCAGCCTGGGTGGCTCTTCTTCTTCAAATTGTTCTCACAGTCACATGTTACACTGCAGTTGCTAGCACACTGAACTTTTCTCATCTTCCCTTTTTTTGATTTGAGAGAGAGGAAGCGAAGGGGAAAGGGAACTAGAGAAAAAGGAAGAGAGAAACACTGATTTGTTGTTGTATTTATTTATGCATTCACTGGTTGCTTCTTCTATGTACCCTGACTGGGATGGAACCTGCAATCCTGGCGTATCAGAATGAGGCTCCGATCAACCGAGCTACCCGCCGGGGCTTATCTTCTATATCCACAGCAATTAAAGCTATTCTAGGTGGGAGGACATTCCATTTAAAGCCATGCTTTCTCATTTAACCGACCACAGAAGAAGGCCTTCCCTGGTGACGTCAGTGTGCTAGGAACCTGCACACTCAGGAAGTGGCCGGCCACACTGGGTTCCATTTAATTCACCCGTTCAAGTTTTCCAGCTAGCCTAAGCCCAGGAAATAGTACTTAAAATCCTATCACTTGGAATATAGAAATATCCCCCCCCCCATACAAGATCCATAATCAGAGGCAATTAATAATTGCAGGAATTATGAAGGATTGCTGGTAAAATAAAATAATCTTTGCTCAGAAAGAGACACTTTCATGGAAGCAATGAAGGTTAGAAAAAAAAACAAAACTTATTCGGCCTAAAATTAGAAACCAGGCGAGCAAATTCAGAAAAGATTAAAAACACCCATCTTCAAAATAAGATCTTTTTCTAAGAAATCACTCGGAGAGAACCTGCATCTGGAGTGTCTCAATTATTCTCACGATGGCACAGACCAGCAGAGGAAGGAGGGCTGTCCGGGGCGGAGTCAGGAGTTCTCCTTCCTGCGTCTTCACCGGGACTCCCGGCCTCACAACCACCTTCCAAATATTTACTCTCAGGACACAATGGGCACTTTTGGCTATTCTTCCAAATAAGCCGATAGCCACACTACACCAAGCAGACCTTTTCTGCTCCAGAGGGTGGGTTATTATTATAGGGAACAATGGATTATTATTTGTGGTCCAAGCCTCAAAACAAGCCTCCTTTCACACAAGAAGCAAACAAAAGGCGTCCCCCGCCATTGTGGGCAGCAGCACGCAGCCCCAGGCCCTGGAGTTCCCGCGCAGGCAGAGCCCAGGCTGGCCGCTCTGACCCCCGATTCCAGGAGGTCCGTGGCCTGGCCTCCCTGATTTACCCTGTGATTCCGACCAGCGTTCCCCACGGGGAGGAGCCCTGCAAGGAAAGCCATCTTTGAAGCCAATAAATAAGGTTTCTCAAGGATTTCCCCAAACCAGACCTGTTCCGAGGCCTGGCTGCAAGGCGGTCAGCCTGACTGTGATTGACAGATGGACTCAGGCCAGGCGTCCAAGCTCCCAGGCAGGAATTTTAACCAAAAATTAGCCAAATCCCTGAATGGCTTTTGGACGATCGGGTAAAGACAGATTTATTTAGGCTGCCGTCTTGGTCCAGGCCTAGTTGTCTCAGCGGCTTCCTGCTGCTGGGTGTTTCCGCCTTCCCCGCTCACCTGCCGCCAACCCAGGGGAGGCCAGAGAGATCTGGTCGGCACGCCTGCCAGCTCTCCTCAGTCCTTTGCTCGGAACCCTCCAGGTCCCTCACATCAGCCAGGATCAGGCCACAGTCCTCACAGGCCTGGCCACCTCACAGGCCCCACGCTGGTCACTTGGGCTCCTCTGCTTGTGACGAGCACCCCAAGTCTAGAGACTGGAGGTGTCCTAAGCGATCGTGACGCGTGAGACAGGAGGGGAGAGGGATCCCCTGCAGAAACGCTGAGTGTCTGCACAGCTGACCCCAGGGAGCGGGTCCAGCCCTTGCGTAATGCTGGCTGCGGCCACCACGCACAGGACAGACCCCAAAGTGCGGTCACCAGCACAGAGCTGGGTTTCTGCCAACCCGAGGGGCCTGCACCAGGCCGTTGGGAGGTTCCTCCCGCCCGGGTGATGCCAGGAACCAAACACGGTTTCCTCTGGGACGCATTCCCCGCAGCCCAGCAGGAGGAGCTGGCTGGCCTGCTAACAAGGGGATGGTGCGCCTTGTCCGCACTTTCTCTAAGGGACCCGGGAGTAACGGGCACACACTGAGCTCACTGTGCATCCCACAGGGCTCGTCTTCAGAGTCGTAGCTTTTCAGGGGCTAGTTAAAACAGAGAATGTAAAGAAGGCTGAGATGTAGAGAAACTATTGTTCTAACCTACATCCTCCAGGCACTGCCAGTGGAACCGGCCTGAATAGGAGCGTAAATAGGTTTCTTGTAGGCTGAAGAATTAATAATCAGGGGGTAGTGGCAACAATCGCTGCAAAAAATACGAAAGCTTCAACAACCCAGAGATGGGAGGGAAAGTGTTGAATCCCGGAAGAACCAATTACCTCAGGAATAAAAACACAGAAATGAAATGAAATGAGAAGATGAAGATATGCCAACGTTTCCCTATCCCGCCAGCTCTGGATTCCAGGTATATGTTAACTCACACACACGCTTCACCATGGCAACAGGAGCTGAGCTCCCTTTCTCCCTGAGGAGGGAATCCGGCCTCTAGAGTTGAAGGGCAAGAAAACAAACGAAAAAAGCGCTTCGTGGAGGAGACAGAGTCCAATGAAAAGAGCCTGAAAATCATTAGATAAGTAATAAAAAAGTTGGAGAAATCTACTCACCCCGGGTCAAATATCAAACCCAGAAGTTGATGTTCTTGTATTTTGGATGGAGAACCAGAACAGTTTGGGGGGAGCGGGAGGAGGAGCAAATGGAGAATACAAAACAACATCCACCCCAGCCACAAGGACAAAAGCACATTCCAGCTGGTTTGCCCAAGAGGCCAATCTGGGCAGGATCTGTCCCGAACTTTAGATGATTGCATTGATACGCCTCCCAACGCGGCTGTCAAGATGACTTTACTCTAAGTGAACTCAAACTCTCACACCATGAAGTCATCTGAGACACACTGGAGTAGCATTGCCAGAGCGAATCAACACTCTCACGGCCAAATGGGGGCTGGAAACTGTTCTCATGGGAGCAATTTCTGGTCCTGCCACTGCTGGGTCCATGCAGTCCCTGGTTTGTCAAAACCCCGTCCTGTTCACAGACCGTGTTAAGGTTCTCCTTGAGATGAAAAGCAGGCTTTTGTTTTGAAAATTTTTGAAAGCACTTTGATGTCACCAGTATATTCACCTGCTTAAAAGAGTGCAATAAAGCAATTTATTTAAAAATAGCTCTCCAGCCTGTCTGTCTGGTGTTGGAACACAGGAGGAGGTGAGACGGCAGTGTCTCCTGGTACAAGCATGGACATGACCTCTTACATCACATGAAAAGAGAGGAGCCAGAGAGAACACTGGACACCAAATTCACCCAGTGCTCATGACTGCAGCCGGGGGCCAGGATGAAAAGGCACCGCTGAGGATAATGTGCAATTTCCTAGGTTAGAATGGCAGCAGGCAAGCTTTGTGTTTTGTGTGTGTTTTGTGTGTGTGTGTGTGTGTGTGTGTGTGTGTGTGTTTTAATCCTTACCTAAGGATACCTTTTTATTGATTTTAGAGAGAAGGAAGGGAGAGACAGAGAGAAACGTCGATGTGAGAGAGAGAAACATCAACTGGTGGCCTCCCATAAACACCCTAATCAGGTGATCAAATCTGCAGCCTGGGTATGTGCCCTGACCGGGAATGGAACTCACAACCTTTTGGTGTATGGGACACTCCAACCAAATGAGCCACTGGCTAGGGTATGTGAGCGCATTTTAATATTCCTCCATCGACTCTACACACACATCCCATACCTATACTCAATCACATTTATAAAATATTTTATTTTTTAATATCTTTTATTTTTCATATACAAACCGCTTTTTTACAGAGAGAAGACATCAGTAAAGTTATAAGATTTGCTTCTTTAATCTCCATATGCCCAGTGAAAGCCAGGTGGGGCCGCGGCCACTGCGGATGGTACTGAGGAGACGGTCCAGCCTCCCAGAGCAGGGCTCGCTGCAGCTCACATGATTCCTTCCTTCCTCCCAGAAGTGACTTCCTCCCAGAGTCAGCCCCAAACTCGCGGAGCTATGCTCCCCCATCCTGCCTAGCCCCCATCAGGCACCCTCCCTGCTTGGAATCTCCAGGAGTGCGGGGACTACGTCCGCCTTGTCCGCCATGTTCTTCTCAATACCTCATGCCTCTTGTCAGTGTGTTCAACAAACACTTGTTGAAAGTCAGAAAAAAAGAATGAATGAATGAAGAATAAAACTCACCATACTCAGAAGGGCTCAGCCATAAAAATTACACTTGCTCCACCACAAATGGCCTCGCCATAATGGCCCCAAACACGTGGCGTTGCAGAGATTCCTCAGGTGGAGTTTGAATGCTGACGCTCCTGGACGGGAGGCTTCGCTGACTTTCCTCCCATCACCTTCCCATTCGATGAGAGCATCCCCAAGGAGATCGTCTCTTGAAACGCTCAATGAAAAGAGCGCACGTATTTTTCCTAACACCCAGGATTACCCAGTTCTTCTCAGAGTCCATTCCGTCCCCCTAATCCACGTCCAGCTGGCCTCCTCTCCAGCCTCAACCTTTTCTGCACCAACAAAGACCTTTCTGTTTCTCAAACGAGAGGGATTCAAGAGGTCCTGAATCGGGCCAGTCACTGAGCGAGTCACTTGACTCCCGCAAGCCCTGCTGCCTCTGCTCTGCCTCCTCGGTGTGTGCGGTGCGTCTTTCTTCCCGGCCACCGCTTCCTGCTTTCAGTCGGCCCCTCCTGCTTCCCAGCCACGCTGGGGCTCGCCCGGCCCCGGCTGGCCCGGCAGTCCTGTGGGGACAAGTGCGTGAGCCTCTGAGCGCGGTGACCTGGGGCCAGGACTCCATTCAAGGCCAAGATCTCCAGTCAAGCAGGCAGCACATGCCGCAGGTGGAGCCAACCCGAACCGCGCCATCTGCGTCCTGTCCACACGGTTCTCCGTTCTCAGCAAGGGGCGAACATTATACGGAGCTTTTGGTAAGACACGGGATCACTTTACTTCTGACGGGTTATGCTCAGCATAAAGAATATGTTGAAAGCTCTGGGGCATGCATATCCGATACATAACGGGACAATATTACTCTCACGTTTCCTACTTCCCAGGTGTCAAAATGGCGTGTGTCCATTCAAGCCCGAGGCCAGTGGACCTGAGATCTATTTTTCCAAGCTCTCAAATCCTATCAGAAGGCTTACTATACATCGGAAGGTATTTGAACCCAAAGTTAATCCAAACCAGGAAAGGCCGATAGAAAATGTCAGAACAGGAGCCTGGGAAGACCACGTCTACCTGGCGAGAAGAGCGCTCCTCGCCTCACAAAGGAAGCGAGGGGAAACCGCTGCAGACGAGTGCTCGTGGGGTTCAACCCTATTAAACCTGCGTACATGTATTACTTCTCATCAACACTTTGGGGCGTTACGCATTGACAGACGCTCAGGGAGGCTCAGGAAACTGCCTGAGTTACTTAGCCAGCACACGTGGAGCAAACAGTTCAATCTAGAACCTTCTGACTCCAAAGGCCAGTGCTCTTCACGAGCTGATTATGCAGCTTTCACAGAATCCTTTGTTCAAACAGAACCTCATGGGGAACCCAGTGTACAGCGGAGACGGGCAGTTGTCCCACCCAAGTCAGGCGCGTGGCGCTCCGAGCGTATGGTAATGAATAAGGCCCAGAACTACATGCAGTACAGTGGCTCTCCGCGTGGCCGCACGTGGGGACCACCAGAGAGCGCTGGAAAAGAGTGGTGCCTGCTCTAGCCATTTGGGCTCAGTGGACAGAGTATCAGCCTGTGGACTGAAGGGTCTCAGGTTCGATTCCGGTCAAGGGCACATGGGCACATGCCTGGGTTGTGGGGTTGATCTCGTGTGAGGCATGCAGGAAGCTGCCGATTAATGATTCTCTCTCTTCATTGATGCTTCTATCTCTTTCTCCAATATATATATTTTTAAATATATTTTATTGATATTTTACAGAGAGGAAGGGAGAGAGATAGAGAGCCAGAAACATCGATGAGAGAGAAACATCGACCAGCTGCCTCTTGCACACTCCCCACCGGGCATGTGCCCGCAACCAATGTACATGCCCTTGGCCGGAATCGAACCCGGGACCTTTCAGTCCGCAGACCGACGCTCTACCACTTAGCTAAACCGACCTCGGCTCCAATATATTTTTTTAAAAAGTAAAGAGTGGTGCCTGCTGAACATGGCATCAGACATTTGTCCAAACCCAGAGAATGTACACCAGTGAACCGAATGTAAATGATGGACTCTGGGGGATTATGTGTGAGTGAAGGTTCATCAATTGTAATAAATGGACCACTCCGGTGGGGATGCTGACAATGGGGAGGCTGTGTGTGTGTGGGAGCGGGGGGGGGGGGGGGGGGGATATGGGTATATGGTATATATAACCTTTCTCTCAATTTTTGCTGTGAAAAATAAAGTCTATTAAAAAAACATACTGATGCCAGGTTCGATTCCAGTCAAGAGCATGTACCTTGGTTGCGGGCACATCCCGGTAGGGGGTGTGCAGGAGGCAGCTGGTCGATGTTTCTCTCATCAATGTTTCTAGCTCTCTATCCCTCTTCCCTTCCTCTCTATAAAAAATCAATAAAATATATTTAAAAATAAATAAATAACATACTGATGCCTGGGTCCTGCCCGTATGTCCAGGGTTTCTGATTTAATTCGTGTGGGGTGTGGCTTGAGCATCAGGTGATTCTACACTTGCAACCACCATCCAGCACCCCAGAGAGAGAGAACTTCACTTATGATGTTGTGATGAGACGGTGCTGAGGCCGACGAGCCATGCTTGTATGGCATCTGACTGAGTGTTACCAAGAGATATGTTGACTTTTGAAATAGATATTAAATATTAGTGCACATTCGTGGACCTGACGAAGGCAGTGCTGCTCTACCTCATAATCAATCACACATCTACTTAAACCCGCTTCATCCTACGGAGCGCACTGGCTGTGGGGCTCATGCGGCAGTGATCTCTGAAGCAGCTGGGTGTGTGCAGAACTTTGTATCTGTGCGTGCTGTTCTTCATTATTATTTTAATGGTTAAAAAGACACTGCCTGGTTTGGCTCAATGGATAGAGCGTTAACCTGTGGACTGAAGGGTCCCGGGTTTGATTCCGGCAAGGGTACATGCCTGGGTTGCGGGCTCCACCCTGTAGGTGCCGGGCAGGAGGCAGCCAATCAATGATTCTCTCCCATCATTGTTGTTTCTACCTCCCTCTCTGAAATCAAGCTCTAAAGCAGAGCTGCCTTTCACCCCTAGGAATCCAGTGACAAGAGCTTGAATGCCAGCGCTCTGCCTGGTTTTTGAGAGGCTCAAGTCTAGGAAGGGGGTGAAGGCACACCTGCTGCAATGGCGGCCGGAGGCCGGGCAGGCCACGCCCATTCTAACTACATGGAGGGGAGGAGATGCCTCATCCTCTTCAAGCTCCGGGCAGGCGCTCTCAGAGCCGTGGCTACCACGTGGCTCTCCGTTGGGCAACCTCTCGGTCAAATGACAATGTGCCCATGCCGACCTCTCTGCAGAGCAGGCTGAAAGCCCCCCGGCTGCTGCACACAGCCCAGGCCTCGGCATGGCAGGCAGGCCTTCCAAGGGGGAGCCATGACCTGCTCTGCACAGGCGAGGTGAGCTGGGGTGGCTGGCTCCCCTCCCCCAGCACGGATGCGCGTATTCCCCGAAATTCTGCACAGTCTCGTGACCCCACCCAAACACGACGTGGGCAAAGCCCTCCCTGCCTGACCACCCCTTCGTCCCAGGGCTCAGTGTCCCGCCGCCTCGGCCTCTTCTCCGTCGCGGGAGAGGCAGTCTTTCGAGCACGGGCACTGCTACTGCCTCTGCAACCTCCCCTGCACGGCTCCGACTCCTTCAGGGGTGAGCTCCATCTTACTTGCCCTTCGTGTGCCCAACACACAGTACACCTCCTGGTGGTCAGAAAGCTCTCAGGGACATGTAAGGAGTAAACAGACTGACAGCAGCTGGATTTTTAGGATTCTTATAATGGGAAGTTATGGTTAATGGAATGTGTAACACCTTTCTCCCCCCTAAAATAAATGGAAGAAACCAACTTGCCCTTAAATGGACACATTACCCCAGTCAAGCATTCTGTGGCTCTCAGAAAAATCTGGCAAAGAGTGCAGACTCACCAGCACCAACTTATCACGGCTGGGAAGAGTTCAAGTGCAAACGTTCCCCCGAGCACAGGGGGTAAATATGGGAGGAATGGAAACTGGCCCCTTCCTGTTGGGATACAGGCTTGGTTACAAGAAAACAAAGAGATAGCATCCATTAAGCACCTCATTAACGGGACAGCAAACAAATGCTGGGTGTTGTAGGGGTGCAGACTCAGACACTCGGTGCGTCCACGGAATGTACCCAGCAAACTCTGTGTCCACGGGAGGCAGGAGAGCAACAGACCCCAAAGAGTGAGCACACGCCGCAGCCTGCACTTCACCTCTTGTTTACACCTTCTCGTCCCTAAAACAGTTTCTACTAAAGCTTCCCCTAAGTTTGGAAACGAAAAGGTCAGGGAGTGTTTTATGGGAACCACGCTTGAATTTCATCTGGAATTGAGACGAATCAAGATTGACACACGGAAGGGCATTTTGCAGAGAGAAAAACACGGGTTGATGTGTAAACATGAATTACGTAGATTCATTGGGCTGGGGCAGAAGAAAAGTTGAAAGCTGAAAATGTAGGCTGAGATGCTGGAGCCGGATCCTGTGGGAAGTGGGCACCCTGAGTGTTTTTGAGAACAATGGCCAGGAGGGAGGCAGGGGGGAGGGAGACGGGAGGGGAGGGGAGAGGCAGGAAGACACAGTTTGGAAAGGGGATATACATACATACATGGGTTTGGAACATACAAAGCTTGAGGAGAAGTGAGGCTCAGTGGCTTGGTCCACAGTGTTGCCTTCTGAGTCTAGTATGGTGTCAGCCACTCGGTTCAATGGGGCCAGGCTGGGTCCTAGCCAGAGGGAGCAGCAGAATAAAGAGAAGAACCTGTAAGAACCCCGCTATTAACATCCTGAGGAGCAGTCAGAGCTCCGGTGGGCAGGATGGCTCCAACGTGGTAGCTTCCTTCCTCCCCTCCCCTCCCCAGCAGAGTCAGCAGCAGCAGGGCAGGGGGTCCCGGCACAGAGGTCACCACACAAAGAAAGAAATGGGTGGGTGCCCTGGGGCAGTTAAAGGCTCTCTGTAGACATTGAAGGCGTCCAGAGCCTTTCCTCCACACGGTTGGAGACTTGGAAAGAGAAATTCTACAATACAACAGAGTATTCTTTGGAGGAGGGGCCCAACCCCACCATAGTCGAGCTGTGTGACCTGGGACAAGCTACACAACCTGCCTGAGTCTGTTTCCTCCTCTGCGACGGAAATAACAATACTCAGCATCACGCAGTGTTGCTAAGGGCTGTGTGAGATATGCATACAAATTATTTAGCAGAGGCTTGCCTCATAGTAAGCACTCAATAAATGAGAGGAAAAGATACAGCACTAACTTATGTCCACATTCCTATGGGCTAAGAAACAGGAGTTACACCTGGCTGAAAAAAAAGAAATATTGATAGACATACAGACAGATAGATAGATAGATAGATAATCTGTGTCTACATCTATATTTAGCTATCTGGAAGAAGCTCTTGTTTATGTTAAATTTACATAATTCCACACTGTCTTCTTTAATATTTGAAGAGAAAGAAATGCATTTTTTAATTTTGAGAAAAGCACTTTTAAAAAATGATTCTAAATTGCATAAAATAAACTCCCCAGATCCCAAAGCAGAGTGATTATCTGAGTCCCAGGATAGAAAATGTTCTTGTAAATTGAGTAGTTTGTTTCGTTGGTTACAGCACAATCCTAAGAAAGCTCAGGTCCTGGATTCATTCTCTGGGGCAATCTTATCTGCAACAATAAATGAGGTTCAGCAAAGGCATGGAGCATTTCTAATCCTAATTAGTTAAACCTAAGAATGGGACTCAAAGTATCCCAGTTACCAGAAAACCACTCAAGCTACAGGCCCTGCCAGTAGACCAGGGGTATTACTAAGTCTTGCCATTTCTAAAGAGACTCAGAATTTGTACGAAAAAAAAGAGAATAAATTAATAAAGGAGGATGTAGCAACAAAGTCATCCTTCCGTTCCTGGATAAAGGCCCGATGGAACCATGGGGAAACTGTTTGTAAGTGAATACAGCAGTACAGCGGCCAAATGCTTCACAAAGATGATGAATAAACAAGGAGGTTGAAGGGCACAGATATAAATGTCCCAGGAGACGAAGACAATTTCTCAGTTCAGGCATTGTGAATGGTCACAAAGCCAACTGACCTCCGCCTTCCTACGGCGCCCAAAATTCAAGGGCTTTGGTTTTGTCTCCGGGGCGTTGCTAATGTCAAACCATTTGGCAAAATAAGTGGAAAAGGCAGAAAGGAATATCACTCAAGATATTCTGCTCACACAAGTCTTAAGGACCAAGATTCGTAGCCATCAGATACGTGAGACCTCAGATGGTTCTAGTTATCATTGAACTAGAGGCCCGGTGCAGCAGATTCGTGCACATGTAGGGCCCCTAGGCCTGGCCAGTGATCAGGGCCCATCGGGGCCTTCCTTCCCCTGCTGCCAGCTGCTGGTTGGGGTTTCCTTCGTTCCACGCTGCCCACTGGTGATCAGTGCACATCATAGCAAGCGATTAAATTCTGGGTCTCCTGGTTGAACTCCGGAGGGGACACTTTGCATATTAGTCTTTTATATACAGAGATTCCCTTTGATGGGGGTTAAAGACCAAGCTCATCTATAATGAGTCCTATGCCAAAGCAAGCCGTTTATTCTCTTTCAAATGACACCAGTGGTCTTAGAAGCAAGAGTAAAATCTTTCCAAGGGTTAGGGACACCTGAGATGCATGTACTTACACGGAGAATTCAAACCCTCAGATAAAAGATACAATTTAAATAAAAATGCCTTCAGGCTCCAGTTGGCAGATTCTAATCATGCAGAGAAATGCGACTGAATGAAGGAAAATCGCCCAGTGGGGATAGAAAGGAAGGTGAGGAACATTTAGCAGGTGGATCAGCATTTTCTAAATGGCGGAGGGCGGGGGCAGAAATACAATTTGTAAAAAACTGTGTATATTAATTTTTTCCAATGAAATCCCATTTTTTAAAACCCAGTAGGTCCCGGTCAGTGTGCCTCAGTGCATGAGCATCAACCCATGAACCAAGAGGTCACTGGCTCCATTCCCGGTCAGGGCACATGCCTGGGTTCAGGCCCCATCCCCAATAGGGGGCAGTCAGGAGGCAGCAGATTGATGACGTTTCTCTCTCATCAATGTTTATATCTGTCCCTCTCCCTTCCTCTCTCACTAAACAAACAAATAATTGATCTGTCTCTCTCACATCTATGTTTCTCTCTCTCCCTCCCCTTTCCTCCTCCCTTTCTCTCTAAAAATCAATGGAAAAAATATTCTCCATTGAGGATAATAAAATATTTTATTTAAGTCCAGTGAGGATTAAATAAAATATTTTAATATAGAAAAGTCCTATTGATAAAACACTTAGGTGCTACTACAAACATGATAAAAATAATTTAAGCCCTAGCTGGTTTGGCTCAGTGGACAGAGCATCAGCCTGCAGACTGCACGTTCCCAAGTTCGATTCTAGTCAAGGGCACATGCCTGGGTTTCGAGCTGGATCCCCAGTGGGTGGCGTGCAGGAGGCAGCAAATCAATGATTCTCTGTCATCATTGATGTTTCTATCTCTCTCCCTCTCTCTCTGAAATCAATAAATATATATTAAAAATAATTTAATTATGAAATAACTAGTCATTTCAAAGCTATGGTGTCTAAAGTAGTTAAAGAATGTTAGTTCATTCATTCTGTACGTCTCTGAAGAAATAAGAAACGGTAAAGAATGAAAATACTCCGATAATGCATGAAATCAGGCTTGGGAAAAATACTCTTTCTCCCAATAAACAATTACTGAGTGCCAACAATAATTCTAACTCCATATTACAAACTGCTAACAAACTGTGACCAGGACAAGTCTACAGCCCCTGCCACTTAACAAACACTGCACGTATTAGCATCTATCATACACATGAAGCAAACACTAGAGATACTTCTATGAACAAGACAACCATGGCTCCATCCTGGATTCTAGTGGAGGGAAAAGGAAAAGAAAAACCGACGAGTTAGAAATTACAATAAGAACGCAAGGGGCCAGGAAATGACCACAGGGGACTCTTCTGGCTGGGGTGGGTGGAGAAGGTCCCTACGGGGAAGTGACATTTATGCCAAAGATGCGGAGGAGGCAGGACTGGGCAGTTCTGGGGAAAGAGCACTCCAAGTGCAGAGGAGGAGGTGGGAACGAGTCAAAGAGCAGGAAGATGGCAGGAAGGGGCAAGAGGCAGCAGGCGAAGAGTCAGAGAGGGAGGCAGAGAGGGGATCACAGCCCACACAGGCTCGCGGGAAAGCTGGGATGGGATGGCAACGGCCGTGCAATGGAAAGGGGTTTCTTGTTTAAGGATTTCAAACAAGAAAGCAACATGATCTGATTTGCATTTTAATAAAGATTATTTTTGCGGTTGTGTGAAGAACGGATTCAACAGGTCAGAGGGACCCCAAGGAGGTGCCTCCTTGGTTAGAACAGAGTCCTGCACACCAACAGGTTCCGGGTTTGATTCCCAGTCAGGGCACACGCCTAGAGTGGTTTGGATCCCTGGTCTGGATGCACACAGGAGGCAACTGAGTTAGTCTCTCTCTCTCTCTCTCTCTCTCTCTCTCTGTCTCTCTCTCTCTCTCTCTCTCCAATAAACATATCCTCAGATGAGCATTTTTTTTTTAAAAAAAGAGGCAAGATGAGGTCATTGGGACACAGCTGGGAGACTAGCACAGTAATACAGGCAGGGATTTTGACTGAAATGCCAGGCGGGGACCGCTGATGAGAAAGGAGTGGGGGAACTCCAGGTGCATTTTGGAGGCGGGAGAACTGACTGGATGTGGAGGATGAAGGATAAGGAGGAATCGCGGATGGACTAGGTTTCCGGCTTGAGCAACCAGGCAGATGGTGCCGTCATATTTTGCAATGGGTGGTGCAAATGACTGAGATTTCTTTTTCTTCTGCGTTCAATCCTACCAGGGGCTACCAAAGACATGCCAACTGCCAATCCAGTGTGTCCTTATGGTACCAACGTCCCTTCATCTGACACCGTTCACCACCTGCCTCCCCTACAGCTCCATTCTCGCTTGGTTTCCAAGACACCACACTCTCCCGTGGTTCTTCTCCAGCCATCCAGCCCCCGTCTGGAGTCCGCACACCTCTAGTCTGTCCTTGGCCCTGCTGGTTCCTTCAGGACACTCTCTCTTGGTGACCTCATCCGAGCAAACCACAGTTTTATCTGTTTCCAACCAGGATGTTCTCACCTCCAGGACCATCTCCCGCTGTCTCCTGCCCACTTCCATTGGGATGTTTCCACAGCAGCCCGAACTCAACACATCCATGAGTAACTTCATCATCTTCTCCCTCCAAGATTCCCATCCCTCACCTCATATTCTTCCTCTGGGAAAAGCCCCATTTTCCAAAAATACACCCAGCTTCCCAAACCCCAGGATCATCATACACTCCCTCTTTCGAGTCCACAGCAAATCCATTCCCAAGCCCCATCCAATTTATTTTCTAATTGGCTCGTGAAAATGTCCCCTCCCCATATCCCCGCTGCTTTCATTCAGGTCTTTACCTTCCTCTGGATTATTATAATCGCCCTCAGGCGAGCCTCACACCACTCTAAGCCAGCCTTTGCACCTGAATAGAGAAAGCCCTCCTTCCCACAGATTTTAGGGCAAAACCCAGCCTTAGGAAGGGCCAGCAGGGCCCTCTGTGGGTTAGTGCCTCTGCTGGCTGCCCTGCCTCTACTCCCACCAACTCCGGCGCTCCACTTCCCACCACGTGGAGGTAGAGGGTTTCTTTCATAACTACTCAGCTTCCCACACCTTTCCCCGGGGCCTGACTTCCGTCTAAAGTGATGGCTCTCCTTCGTGCCCTAAGAGCACACCATGATGGAGAGGCTTCTTACGTTGCTTCTCCCACTGAACTGTACATTATGTGCGGGCAGGGATCTGCTTCCTACAATACTTTTGGTGCTTAATATTTAAAAGGCGCTTAACGAATGTTTGTTGACTAACTGAAGCTGGCTCGAACTCAACAAGGTTTTCCACCAGACAGGAACTGTTATATATAGTATCCACGAACAGGAAAAGGTGCCTTGGCAAGAAGAAAGCGTATTTTTCTAAAATTAACAAATACCAACACCTGCTGACTTTCACATACCAGCATTCACCTTTCACTACTGGACAGCTAGGTATGTCCAAGCTGTATGTCCTTATTATTCTGATGATCTTTTTGTACTAACAGCCACTAAGATTAAGTTTTTTGATTTTTCAGTTTTACCACTTTTAACATCCTGGGTTTAAGATCAGCCCCACTGCCTTGTCCTCAACAGCGACGTCTGACCTCTCATGCATAATTCTGCCTGAAGCACACAGATTTCTGATAAACCTCAGACTTGGGCTATGTCCTACTTGTCTTAAAACACAAATGACACCACCATCACCCACCCCCAACCGCCTCAAGAAATCCCCCCAAAACAACATAAAAAACACACACCACACTTTCAACCTTTTTTTTTTTGTCTCAGAAGAAACATTTATACAGAATGAATTGTATCTTATCGGCCAGCCTGCAGAGGGTGGGGGAACTTTTACAATTATACTTTATGGCCCCTGGAATCATTGCTTTAATTCTGTATTTCCTGGTTCCGGCAATTACATTAAGGACTTTTTTTTTTCCCCCCGTGAAAGAAAGTAATGAGTAAACTTATACTCAAAGATACTCGTATTAACGATGCAACTGACATTCTTGCAGAACAAAAGAAATGAAAGTGTGTGCTTCTTAGGAGCTGGCCTCTGTCACCATTACTCAAGCACATCCCGAGGCAGCAGCCAGTTCTGGCCGCCGCCGCGCGGAGGTCCCACGGCGGAGCCACCCCGAGGCCACGGAACCACCACCCACGCCCGCACCCTGAGGCAGAGGCTCCCTCAAGCCTGACCCATAAGATTTGTCAAGGGGGGGAAAAAGTGATTCAAAAAAGAAAAGAAAAATGTGCCAAAAAAAACTAAAAAATGTCCAATATCTTGTCAAACGAGGGTGGCTGTGTCTGGCACAATTTGACCAAAGATTACGGATGTGGGCGAAGTCTCTCAGCCAGGCCACCTCAGTGGCGTGCCCAGGTCCCTGCACCGAGCCCCGAGCCCCCTTTCCCTTCCGGCATTTCCTGCCGGGCCCTGCCGGCTCCGGGGGTGAGATGGAGACCTGGCTCTCCCCTCCGAGGCCGAAAGAAAGCGGGCTGGAGCAGCGGGAAGGAGACGCACAAAGCCAGCAAACGGCCTCTGAGAACGCGAAAAGGAACCGACAACAAAGGCCCGGGCGACGGGAAGCCTGCCACTCCCCAAAGGTGCAGAACCAGAACCCGAACCCGGGCTCCGGACCCGGCTCCCAGGCGGGCCCGGGCGCCCGGGTCCCCCACCGCCCGGGCGGCTCGGCGGCCGCGCGGAGCAGGGCCGCTGCCCGCGACCCCGGGACCCCGGGACCCGGCAGGCAGGCTCCCGCCGCCCCAGCACGCGGGGGCCCGGGCCCGGAGCAGGGGAGGCGCCGCGCCCCCGGGCCTCCGCGGCCGCGCTCCCCGCCGGCTGGATTCCCGCCCGGCGCGCGCAGGCCGCGCCCGGCCCCCGCCTCGGCGCCGGCGCGCAGGGCCCGAGCCCCGCGAGGGGCGAGCGCCGCCCGAGTCCCCGCGGCCCCGCGCCCCGCCCGGCCCGGCCGCACTCACACAGCCCGAGCGCCGCCGCCAGCACCGACCACAGGCAGCGCCGGCGGTCCAGGGTCGCCGCCGTCTCCGCGCCGGCCCCGGCGGGCGCGGCCATCGTCGTCCGCTGCACCCGCGGCCGCGCACCGGGCCCGGCTGCCGCTCGCTCCGCTCCTCCGCTCCGCGCAGGGGTGCCGCCTCGCCACCGCCGCGCCCAGGGGCACCTCCGCGCCGCGCCCCCACTCGCGGCCCCGCCACCGCCGCCAGCCCGGCCCGGCCCCGCCCACCGGCGCTCTCATTGGCCGGCTTCGCGCCCCGGGAGAGACGCTATTGGGAGAGACGGGCCGTCCGTCACCCTCTCTCGTCAGGCGAGGCCGCGCCTCCCGGGTCCCACCCGGGCTCCCCTCCCGGGGCGGGAGGCCGGCACCGGCGCTCCGCTCCGCCCGGGGCTGCCCGCCCGCCCGCCGCCCCGCCGCCGGCCCCCCAGGGTCCCCGCCGCCTCTCTTGGGTCCCGGCCCACAGGTCCCATTGTCTCCTCTGGCGGCCTCTGCCGCGGCCCTGCCTCCCAGCGCTCAGCCCTGGGGGTTCCTGTGAGCCCCGCCGAGGGAGCAGCTGTTTGGGGACAAAGTTAGGGGGTGCGGCGGGGAGGGACCCCGCTTCCGTGCCCCCCGCCCCGCCTGCCCTGCCCAGGCCTGCCCCCCGCGGGCCGGGGCGCTGCCTGAGCCGCTGCGTGGAGGGGTCTGCGGGCTGGAGAGTCTCCATCTTGCTGGCTCCCTCCTTGGGGACCCCTTTCGGCCTGGGGAGGGCTGGGGGCCGGGGAGACCTGCCACCTGGGAGACAAAGGAAGGCGCTTTGGGTCTGGGCCGCTTTTGCCAACGAAACGCCCCTCCGTGTCTCGGTGAACGCGGGACGGGGACCCTCCTCCCCGGACCCCCGCCGCCCGCCGCGCGCGGTCCCGGCCCCCAGGTCCGGCGCCCCGGGGCCAGAGGGGCCGGAGGCGCGCGGGGGCCCCGGGGCCGCTGACGGCGGGGAGCGGGGAGCGGGGACCCGGAGAGAGAGGGGTGCGGGGGGCCCGGGGCCGCTGGCGGCGGGGAGCGGGGACCCGGAGAGAGAGGGGTGCGGGGGGCCCCGGGGAGGCGGGGAGCGGGGACCCGGAGGGAGAGGGGTGCGGGGGGCCCGGGGAGGCGGGGAGCGGGGCCCCGGAGAGAGAGGAGTGCGGGCGGACCCGGGGCCGCTGAGGGCGGGGAGCGGGGAGCGGGGGCCGGAGAGAGAGGGGTGCGGGGGCCCGGGGAGGCGGGGACCCGGAGAGAGAGGGGCGCGGGGGGCCCGGACCGCTGGCGGCGGGGAGCGGGGCCCCGGAGAGAGAGGGGTGCGGGGGCCCCGGGGAGGCGGGGAGCGGGGACCCGGAGAGAGAGGGGCGCGGGGGGCCCGGGGAGGCGGGGGACAGGCTGGAGAGGCAGTGCGGGCCAGAGCCGGACCGGGATGCGGCGGACGGTGAGTTCCCGCAGGAGGAGCGCCTCGGGAAGGCTGGGCCGCCCCCGGGGGAGAGGAGAGGGGAAGGAGAGGGGAAGGGCGCCCCCGGCCCCCCGGTTCCCGGACCAAACCCCGGGCCGGGGCTGAGCGGAAGCCGCGGCGCTGGGCCCGGCAGAGCCCCCGGGCCTGGCCCGCAGGTGGCCCCGCAGGGTCAGCCCGGGCCCACGCGCGGCCGGAGCGCGAACGCGCGCCGGAGCCAAGGCTCCCCCATGAGCCGCGCCAGGCCGGCGGGGAAAGGGAGGGCTTGTGGGAGGGATGGGTGAGTGTTGGCCGAGCCAGGCTGGAGAGGTTGCAGAGACCGAGCACCCTGCCAGGTGTTCGCACAATGCTGCCCTTGCGGCGTGGTTTTTGACCCTTCCGTCAAGAGAGTAAATGGAAAAAGCAAAACCAAAACCCCTGACTCCATTCACGGCTGTTCGTCCGAGGATCGTCCAACACTACCCTCCTGCTTGAGACACCTCCTCCTGCACCGGGACACGCCTCTTCCCAGCTGGAGCAGTGGAGGCAGCGATGGGATGGGAGGAGGACTCCGATAAGGCCAGGAAGGTCCCTGCTAAAGGCCAGCTGCCTCCGAGAGGAGCGGGCTGCTTGGGGGAGTCCCCGCAGGATCAGTAATGGGGAAGGCCGCAGGCAGAGGCCTCTGCTGGGTTACCTGCGCCTGGCCGTGGCCTCACTGGCTTCCTGCCCCCTCAGGACCCGCTGGGAAGGAGTCTGCCTTGGGAACCTCTGGGGCTGCTGTTTTCTCTTCCGAGCGACGAGAGAAGGGACACTCCGGGTCACCTGGCGCTGAGGAGCGCATCTGAGCAGGATTTTCTAGAGCTGGAATGAGCGGAGACAGCAGGAAGAGGGTGACAGGCACCCAAGTTTCCAAGCAGACCTTCGAGGCTGTGGCGGAATCCTCTCCACCCTCTGTGTTCTCACGGGCACTCCCTCCCTCCATGCGTGCTGAGGTCTGTGGACAGAGGACAACTGGAAGGCTGTGGCGCGTGGACAGGGATAACCAGAGGCTCCTGGAACACAGGGTTGGATCAGACAGAGTTAAAGGTGAATGCCAGACCCCACCGAGAAAGGGTTGCCTGAAGCTAACTCAGTTTCATTGATGTTGCTATAGAAAGAACATCTTAATCCAGGAGAATGGTTGCATTTTTACTTAAAATTTTTGGAAATCGGAAAGACTTTTATTGGCTCTGATGTCTCTGGGCACAGAGGCACCGCTGGGTGCTCATTGTCGTGGGAGACAGGTCCCCAGGCTTCCTTGTTGGGGTGCCTGGAGGCCCTGTCTGCCCGTGCCCTGCAACCATCTCTGTCCCACACCCTGCCCTGGGGAAGGCCGCTCCTGCGGGGTCACATGCATTCCTCTGGCCCAGGAGAGGGTTCTCACCACGACAGGCACTGGACATCTTGAGGTTTGTTGCTGTCGGTCTTCCTGCATCTCTGTGGTGAGGGGCAAAGGAGATACTCCTCCCACCCCATGTGCTGCCTCCACTGCTCCACGGGGGGGGGGGGGGGGGGGGGGGAGCCTGCAGAGTAAAAGGCAAACTCTCTTTCAATCACTAGAGAGAAGTCAGAGGAAGAAAAAGAGAAACAAAAAACAAAAACAACAAAAAAAAGATAATCAATTCTAGTAAGTTCAAGTGGGAAAAGAGCACAGAGCCCTCTTAATAACTACAGAGACTGGGGTCTTCAGAAACCTGAAGTGGTTACATTGTTTTACGTAAGTTTCCTCATTCTGGGGAAATATAAACTTAAGTTTTCTGGGCATATTGGTTAGGTTTGAGGAATAAACTATCCGGGCCTCTAGAACTAATTACCATTTTAAAGTGCATTCATTATCCTCTCTGCCTTGAGCTCTAAGAAGAAGGGAAGAGTAGGAGGGGAAGCCAAGGACAGTTTCAAATAAACCCAGGGCGGGGCTGAACGGCCGAGCTCCACGCTGTGATTTACTGGCGTCAGACCACAGGGAGAAAGTTGACAACTCGATGTCTGGCACGAAGGGCTTCTAAGTGTTTGTTGAATAAATGAGCCAGGGAACAAATGAATAAGCTGACAAATGAATGGCCTATGAAATAAAATAAGTGAATAGGCCTATTTAGATTAGACACACTATTTCTTGTTTCCTATCTGGTTACTTATCGCTAGAGTGACACTTCATAATTGCTGATTGTCCAAGAACCAGCATTTACATTGTTAATGAATTTAGAACAAATTACAGTCACCCAGCAATTATTCACTGAATGCTGGCTTTGCTAGCATGAACCTCAATACTATTTTAAAAATTTACATATAATAAGTAAGCCAAGCCTTAAAGATATTGGACAATTGGGCACCAATTATAACCAATTATAAAATTGGTTGCTAATTACAGAATTCAGTAATTGGTGTTGGAGTCTTGGCTTCCAGCAAATTGTGATTAAAGGAGACACATACAATTGGTTTCAATATGTTAAAGAATCTCTTTTTCTGGAAAGGTAAGAGTTTGGGGTTTATGCAAACGGAGAGAGATTTTCCACCTGAAGAGAACAGTTGGAGTGAAAACAGAGATGGGAATTCACAAGGCTGGAAAGATGGCGCTTTGAACACGAGGATAACAGATACAGGCGAGAAGCCGACCATTTTACTGTTAATGGAAACTGCAACAACCAGAACTCAGTAGAGTCTGGAATCTGGCTGCCACAGGCATTGCCACACACGCATGCAATTTGTTAGTCACGAATATACATAGAATTATGTCTTTTTTTATATAAGAGGTAAATAGTACATCAGCAATGACACTGTTTTCTTTTGTGTCACTGATTTGCAAATATCAAAAGGGAAAATAAAATAGAAAACTGACTTTAGAATATTGAGAACAGCTAAAGAAAGACACCATTATAAAAGTAACCGCTTGGGGGCGCGGGACTAAGTAGCTTCACATTCCTTTGTCATGGAGGCGAGACTGCAGCACGCCGGCTCGTTGGTCTAGGGGTATGATTCTCGCTTAGGGTGCGAGAGGTCCCGGGTTCAAATCCCGGACGAGCCCACTTTTCCTTCCTTAAAGAATTTAAGTAAAATTCTAAATAAATCGCCTTTAGATCCTTCCTTAAAGAATTTAAATAAAATTCTAAATAAATTGCCTTTAGACTACGTCAACACATCGTATTGTTGGAAAACACGAAGATGAGACTTTCTGAACGGAGAGCGCGCTTTACATTTAAATACCATTTAAAAGATGTAATAACATGAAATCATTACAGACGCGGCCGGCTCCGGAGTGCAGCGCGCACGCTGCGGGCGCACAGTTCCGACCTGGGCAGCCTGCAGGTGGGCGAGCCTTACCCTTGCCCCAGCCGGGCACGTCCACCGCCCGCGGGGCCCGGCTTCGGCTGGAGGAGCTTCGCCAGCCCTCGCTCGGGTCCTGCTAACTCAGGCGCCCTCTGCTCCGGTTAGAGGGGCTGGGGCGCCCCCGGATTCTGCACGAGGCGTCTCTTTTGCAAGCACGTGTGTTTTGAAGGGTTATAAGCAATTGGCATGCCTCACTCTCGGACGCACGGCAATCATATATTTGTACGAATCGACCTCATTCGATGCCCTGCTTTCGCAAGATTAAGGCGATCAACGTTCGAGCTCTAGGCTGGAGTTGCTAAATATAAACCGCGAAATGGCCTGAGTGAAAAAGAAAAAAAAAGCTTTTAATTTATAGGTTTAAGAAAAAATTAAGAGCCTGGGCTCGTCCGGGATTTGAACCCGGGACCTCTCGCACCCGAAGCGAGAATCATACCCCTAGACCAACGAGCCGCTCTCGGCAGACGGGCTCGAGGCGCGTCCCTTCAGCCTCACCCCGCCCCTCTCCTTCCGCCTCTCGCTTGATCTCCACCCCGAGGCGGCCCGCGACCTTCTCGCCGCCCCGCCGCGCCCGCCCCGCCGCCCGCTTCGCGCCGTCCGCTCCGGTCCGCCCGGGAAGCCGCCGCCGGCCGCCCGGGGTCGCGGGCCTTCCACCCGCGGCGCCCGCGCCTGGAACCCGGCCCGGGGGGTGCGGCCGAGCCCGCGGGGCGGCGCCGGACGCCGCGGGGAGCTCGCCGCCCGGAGCCTCCCGCCTCCAGCTTTCGCCCCTCGCTGGGGGCTCCGCCCACCCTCCCCTGAGACCACCCTGCGTGCGCCCCGGGCCAGGGCCCACCCCGCTCCGCGCCCCTCCCGGTGCCCGCTGGTGGGTGGGTCTGGGTTCGAGGGCGAGAGAAAGACACCCTGATCCGGGCCGGGAAGGTGATGGGAAGGAAAAACCTCCGAGAATGACCAGCCAACTTTCCCCTGACGTGCAGGGCGGACCGTGCCTTCTTTTTAGCTCTTGGCGCGCACGGAGCCCCCTGGACATTCGCAGCATCGGCCTCATTTTGCAGCGAGGGGGCCGGCCCGCGACCTTAGGACCCTCCGGGGGCCCCCGGCCGGGGGCGCTGGGCGAGGCACCGCCGAGGCGGAGCTGGTCTGATGGAGCGGAGGGGGGAGCAGAGGGGGCTCCGGGAGCTGGGAGGGGGGGAGGGGGAGGGGGAAAAGGAGGAAGGAGAGGGAGAGGAGGGGAGGAGCGTCCCCCATCCCCACCCCGCCCTCCACCCCCACCCCCGGCTGCAGGAGACCGACCCCGAGGCGCGGGCCCAGCGGGTGGGACACCGGTTCTGGGCGGCGGGGTCCTGGCGGGGCTCCCCCGGCCGGCCCGCCTTAGCCTGAGCGGCACCTTCTTCCCCAGGCCGCCCTCCTCCCCGCGCCTGTGGTCCCCGGCAGGGGCTCCCCCCCCCGGAGCCTCTCCGTGCCCGGCCTCCCTCCGTGCCCAGCCTCCCTCCGTGCCCAGCCTCCCTCCGTGCCCAGCCTCCCTCCGTGCCCAGCCTCCCTCCGTGCCCAGCCTCCGTGCCCAGCCTCCCTCCGGGCCCAGCCTCCCTCCGGGCCCAGCCTCCCTCCGGGCCAGGGGGACGGCCGGCCCGCTCACCTGCTCCCGCCCGGGCGGCCTCTGGGCGGTGCGGGCCTGGGGGCGGCCTGTGGGTGAGGCCCTGGCGGACTCGCAGCCCCCCCAAGGCAGGGAGGGCAGACTGGCCTCCCCTGAACCCCACGTCCTGACCCGAAACTTGGCTCTGGCTGGAAACGTGTGTCTTTTTCTCCGACTCCAGTCTAACGTCCTAGGAGAGTTTCAGCTACTTTTTACGAAAAACATCTCTCTGTGGTTCCCCTCACTGATCCTTCCTCTAGGGCTGATGGCATGCCTCCCTTGGCATTTTGCAAGCACTAAGTCGCCTTTCCTCAGTCTTTTCATCTTTCATTCAAAAGCTGCCCCCTGGGGGGAGGGCAATGGTAATATACGTACACAGATAATAATTTAATTTAAAAATATTAAAAACAACAACAAAAGTTGCCCCTTGTGTTAAGTTTTGAGGGTGCATGAGGTCGTAAAGGTGACAGGGATCTAAGATTTAGGTCAGGTTCATTCCTCCCGGGATCACGGTACCCCGTGTTGTACGCAGACTGGGCCTTGCTCTGTGGGTTCCTGGGTGAACAGAGAGGACAGACTGTGGTTGTGTGTGAAGAAAGATGCACAGATTCATAGAGTAAGATCCTAATTGTGTAACAACCAAGAATTAGCAAGAAAAACAAAACATGGACACACGCATTAAAAAAACTAGAGGAAAGTCCATAAAATATTGTTACCTATCTCTGGGCACTGGAATTATGAATAGATGTTTATTCACGTAAAATATATTATTTTCCTCCATAAATTTTCTAAAATAAAGGCTTCTATAATGAGAAAAATCAAGGTAATTGGCCTTTATTATTATTTTTAATTTTTCAATTATAGGTGGCATACAGTATGATGTGTTTAAGGTGTACAGCACAGTGGTTAGACATTTATGAAGCGACCCCCCTGTAAGGCTAGTGCCCATCTGGCACCAAACATTGCTAAATCACAAAGAAAACGGGGTTCTTACAACTCTGGGTCTCCTCGTGTTGGTGGAATGAAAGGAGACAGAGCGTGAGGCGGCGCGGGGCGGTCCTCACGTGCCTTAGGCTCTGGTTGCTTGCAGAGGCTGCAGGGAGCGGCTGTCCCTCCTGGGGGGCAGTGCCTGGCACCGCTGGCACACAGGGCTCCTCAGACAGCCCAACAGCGTGGCCAGTGTTGGGCGTCCTGGGGTTTTCTGGAAGGGAAGGCGTGCCTGCCTCTTGGTAGGACCCATCTTTGAAAACCAACCATGTAATCACTGTAGGATTTTGTCTCTGAATGCTGGTTAAAGAGCTATTCTGTTCTCGTTTTCTTTACAACAGAAGCCGTTAGTGAGATAACTGACATGAGAGGTTTGTCTTAGTTGGAGGAATTTTCTCAAAGCTTTATGTCAAATGACAGCATGAAGGGGCAGAGGCGTTCATCACCCAGGGGCATCCGGGCCCAGTTCCACAGCTCCCTCCGCGTCCTGTGGCAAAGGAAGTCGGAGTGAGCCCGGCGGTGTGGCTCAGTGGTTGAGCATGGGCCCACGAACCAGGAGGTCACCAGTTCCATTCCTGGTCCGTGCAGGAGCCATGCCCGCAGGCTCCATCCCCAATAGGGGGCGTGTAGGAGGCAGCCAATCCATGATTTTCTCTCATCATTCATGTTTCTATCTCTCCCTCTCCTTTCCTCTCTGAAATAAAGTATGTATTTTTTAAAAAGAAAAAGTGAGTGAAGCTGTCTTCCTGGTTGTCACCTAAGACACAATGGATGTCTTTCCTGGCCCGCCATGCAATTCTGGGATCCACAGGAGAGCTGTGAGCAGCTGGCTGCGGCCCCTGGTGAATCCCCCGCCACAGAACCCCAGAAAGGGGGCCTCTTTTTCTCTTTCACAAAATAGAGCAAATACTGTAACGAATAGGGAACGGGGAGGTAGGGAGATAGTTTGACACACGACACATGCTCCTTCCCCGTCACATCCTTGTCCATTGTTATTGCTCCTTTCTCGTCTGCAGCTATAGGGGACAGACCCTCCAGAGGAAAAACGGAGTCTTATTCTCACACCCACATCCCCCACTTTGTTTTCCTCCTTTCTTTTGGTCACACACTCACAACCAGGCACACATTCACAGGACTCTTCTTTAAAGATATATATTTTTTTTATTGATTTCAGAGAGAAAGGGAGAGAGAAAAAGAGAAACATCAATGATGAGAGAGAATCATTGATTGACTGCCTCCTTTATGCCCCTATTGGGTGGAGATTGAGCCCGAAATCTGGGTATGTGCCCTTGACCGGAATCGAACCTGGGACCCTTCAGTCCACAGGCCCATGCTCTAGCCTCTGAGCCAAACCGGCTGGGGCCATTGTGTGAGTGTACAAATGACCCAAAGACATGTATAAATAAAACCATGTATTGTTTAGGGGGGACACATCTCTGCAGATGGCGGGTGACAGATAAACAGAAATATTTCATAGACACTCCATGGCTCCAGAACGCTGCTAAAATACAAAGCCTATTACAGCACCAGTCCTCACTACATTATCTGTTTTAGAAAATGCATTATATTTTTAAAGTTTTGAAAAAAATATCCCAAATATTAACACTGTCCTGGAGGTCGGAGAACTGAGAACGGGATGGAAGTTGAGGTACCAGCGGCGAGGTAAGGCCTCTTTACCTGGGAGATGATTTTTGAAGCTGGAGGAGAGTGTGTGGTCTCACAGACCTCCAGAGAAGTAGCGGATTCAGCTGCTAAGCCACTGAACGAATAAGGCCCAAGCCTAAAGATGAAGCATCTGTTTGGATTAACATCTTTCAGCAGGAGTGCATTATGGGAGGGGCTGTGAGCCAAGGAGTGGGGAGTCAGGCCCAGCCTTGCAAAGGCCCCTGTGCTCTCCACAGCAAGAGCTACGTGAGAACGGACTGAGACGCGCCAGTCCCCCGGAGGCGGCCGCAGAGCTGGGCTTCCCTGGAAGACAGCTTCCCGGGGAAGCAGGGGAGGGCGTTTTGATGATGAGGTTTGCACATCCCAGCACTCAGAGCACCTCCCGGGAAAGGCTCAAGGCCTCCCTGGACGAATCAACGGGGAGGCATCGTCCGCACTGGTCTGCTCTCAGGATGGAGGGCTGGAGAGCTGCAGCAGAGCCCAGAGACCTGCTGGCTTGGCCTGTCCACGGAGGCCTGTCCACAGATCTGCCTCCTGCCGCCTCCTCCTCCTCCTCTGAACAGAAGGGATGACTGAACCTGGCACCTAGGAAACCAAGGGGCCACAAAAGCTCTTGCTGCCGACACAGATGCATTATTTTTTTATGTTTCTATGATTATCTGCCCTAGTTCAGTGCTGTTGTTGTTTGTTGATTTCAGAGAGGAAGGGAGAGGGAGATAGAAACATCAATGATGAGAGAGTCATTGATTGGCTGCCTCCTGCACGGGACCCCATTGAGGGCGGAGTCTGCAACCTGTGCCTTTGGCTGGAATCCAAGCTGGGACCCTTTAGTGTTCAGGCCAACGCTCTGTCTACTGAGCCAGACCAGGCAGGACCCAGTGTTTTAAGAGTTGACTGGCTAGTTCACGTCTGGGCCCTGCTAAAAGCTGTCTCGGGGTCTTGACACAATTTAAGGTCTTTCTGCCACAGGATTCACATTCTCAGCAGAACTGTTTTTTTGGGGGGGGCCTGAAACCGGGTTTTACTCACATTCGAGAAGGTAAAAACTGTAGGGCAGTGAAAGGCTAGCACTTGACACACAATCCGATCAGCTCAGTCAGAGTCCATCCCGAGGTCAGAGGTCAGCGAAGGGTTGGTGCGCGTGGACAGTGTCCGGACTCAGGGGTTGACCAGTAGCCCCAGGGAGTAGTCACTCTAGCAAGTTGTTTTAAATAAGTGTTTTGTTTTGTTTTTAAAACCTAGTCCATCAAATATCACAAACTCAAGCTGATAAAATCTGCTGCCCTCAGACCCAGTCTCTGCGGGGCCGTGGAGGCCAGGAAGCACGGTCCGCGTCTTCAGGCGACTCCTGCCCGGATCCGCGCTGGCCGCTTCATTCTCTGCTACCATTGTGGCTGCTGCGTCTGAGGAGCCGTCGCTAGCCCCTTCGTCACACGCACAGGGCCTTTCTCTTCACATCCTCGTGTCCTGGGCAGGGGTGCTGTCCTGTGAACAGAGGAGGAAGGAGTGAATTGGGAGGAGAGTGGGAGTCCTGACACCAGCCATCTCCTCAGGGATGCCAGGTCAGACAACAAATGGCCACTGTGGTAGTAATGGTGATAATGACGCGATGTGTCCGGTGCGCCTTTTACACGTGTCAGTTCAGTTATGCTTCACAAAAGCAACGTGACTCTGATCCTTCCAGTAGCTCTGTTTCATAGATGGGGCAATTAAGGCACAGAGAGGTCCAGTGACTTCCCCTGGGTCACACGATCAGGATTTAAACCCAGGGACCAGAGCTTGAGCTCTCAACATGGAGGCGATGCCGTCTCTTCTTTGATGCCTGGCTTTCCACATCCTCCCTGCCCTACTTCTTACCCACTCACGGTCACCGTCCTGAGACGCTGCTCAGTGTCTTTGTCAGCACAAAGATGGAAACTAACAGGAAAAACTGAGGAGAAAAGACTGACCCTGGCGGGAAGGCCAGTAGCCTGTGGGCACTGCACTATCAGCTCCCCATGTGTCAGGAGCCGCTTGGGCCTCACCACCATCAGGTTTCCAGCTAAGAAGCTGAGACTTATGGCCGGATCCAGTGCCAGGTGTTGGTGGCGTGGCCATCCTCATGGGCCGCACCGAGTGGAAGGTGTGAGAGGAGCAGGGGGCGTTTGCCCCCGGGCAGCCAGGGGGTGCCTGTGGAGACCCAGAGGCTGTGGGTGGGCTCCAGGCTGCCCAGGGCATCTGGGCTGGCGTGGGGGAGTTCTGGGGCAGGGCCTGCAGCAGCGGGTGAGATGGCCGTTGCCTATTGTGGAATGGTAGGTGGGGAAGGATGGAGCCCTGGGCCCTCTCGCGGGCGACGGGTGGAGGCTGGGGACACCAGCTCTCAGCTTGCAGAGAAGCATGCACTCAGTTGCCCAAAGACAGGGAGCTGTGGGTGGGAGACAGGCATTGAGCTGGCCTTCGGAAGGTGAATGAGGGGCGGGGGCAGTGGGTGGACCTGGAGACCAGGACTCTGAGGGGCGCTGTGACTGTGGAGATGAGGAGGGAGGGATAACATGGGGTCCGGGCAGTGGTGAGGAGGAGAGACCAAAGGCCCTCAACGGGGGACTTGGTAAGACCCGTGGACTGATTGCCGGTGGACAGGGCGGGGGCGGGGGTGGGAAGAGGGGGACAGAGAAAGGAGTCAGTACTTCAGCAGCAGAAACAGGGAAGGCTGGCGCAGGGGGCTGGGTTTCAGCTGAATATGCACAGAAAGTCTGTTGAGTGACAGACAAGTTTGGGTCTGGGAGCGCTGGGAGTGGGGACTGGAGGGACCCCTAAGAAATGGGTGTGTGGTCAAACCCATGTGTGAGCCAGGCCGGCGCTGAGCCGTTGGACGTCGCCAGCAGGTGGCCGGGAGGCCCAGGCCCTGTAGCCATTCAGGGCCGCAGCCTGGCAGTGGGAGCCAGAGGAGCCTCAGTGGTCAGCAATTGGCCAACCTCAGTCGGCAGGGACTCTTTCCCAAGACAGCAGGAGGGGCCAGGCAGCCTCGCTGGACAGGCGGGGGGGTTCGGGGCAGATGGCAGAGGTGAGGGTGACAAGAACCAAGAGGCCATTAATCTTTGGTGGCTGGGAGGGCATTGGTGAGCTGCAAAGTCAGCAATCAGAGCAAGGTCGCCAGGGAAACTAGAGGGAGAGAGAGCGTGGGGATGTGGGGAGGGCAGAGTTGAGGAGCTCTTCTTCAAGGTTAGGTGCCGGCAGCCAATTCCAGCATGTCCCAATTACAAGAGTTTTATCCAAAGGTTGATGAAACTTGGGGCTCAAGAAGGAAGGGCCGAGTTACATATGTAATTACCTGTTGGAACGGCTGGAAAGGCATTTCCCCCAAACCTGAATAGGATGATTGTTTACTGCCAGACAGCTCAGGGCATCTTAATCTGCATGCTATTGCCTCCTGCTGGCCAAACACCTGAACAGCTGTAGGCTATTCCCCAATCTGACAACGCCTCTGTAAACCCTGCCCTTTGAAGTTTATGTCTCCACCTTGCCTTAGGACAAACTGTGTGAATAAAAAGCAAGGGTCCTGAGACAAGGAGATCCTTTAGCTCCTTCAGCTGACGCTCCTCTGACCCCCCAATGCCTTTTAAAATTATCTTTCGTCTTTGGACTCTTAATCTACCCACAGCCTTTCTCCAGATTGCTGAACCCTTCTTAATGCTGGGACAAGAACCCTGGCAGTTGGGGAGACTCGGCATGTTTGCAGGCAGAAAGGGGCGAGCTAGTGAGAAGTGGAAAACAGAAGAACCACCACACTGGACACTCTCAGTCTGGCCCCTCACTTGCAGCACACAGATGCAGCCCATAGGTGTCCTGTGAAACGGCCAGGAAATGGCAGTGGGGGGAGAGAGGGCTGGTGAGGGCCCAGGACAGTGGAGTCTGGCGTTCCCCCTATGGGAGGACTTGCTAGCAGAGCCACCTACCTCTTTCTCGGACACCTTGCTGCCGGTCCTGGGGCGGCAGCCTGGCTCCAGGACGGCCCCCTCCTCTTGCTTTCCCTGGCCACTCCCTTCTGCGGGGGTGAGGCTGCCCTCCACACCTTTAGGGGGACTTCGGGGGCTCTCCTGCCCCCCAGCCTCCTCTTCCAGCTGCTGCGTGTCCAGGCTCTGCTGTGCAGGCTCCCCTGCCCCGCTGGCCCTCTCCGCCTTGCCCACTGTGGCCTCCTCCCTCTGCTCTGAGGCCTCCTCCCTCTGCTCTGTGGCCTCCTCCCTCTGCTCTGTGGCCGGCCTTGCCTCCGCAGGGCTCTCTGCCTCTGCGCCAGGGGCCTCTGTGCTGGGGCCCTGGGGTGGTGGGGTGGCCTCCTCCTGGGCATCTGGGGTGGCCTTCTCGGGGGCCGGGGCCTCCCCCTCCTGCTTGTCCGTCCTCCTCAGAGGGGGCCTCTCGTGGGACCCCAGGTTCCTGCTCCCGTCCCTTCCTGCCTCCTCGCTGGGCTGAGGGGAGCCTGGAGCCTTGTTCTTGGACTGGAACACCTCGTCCCCGGCTTCTTCCTGGGCGCCATTCTCCTGGGACGACTCGGGGGCCCTGAAATCTCCCAGCTCCCCATATTCTGACTGAGACTTCCGGAACCGCCGGGACGGAGGGCGCCTCTTTAAGGAGCCCCTCGTGCGCACCTGGAAGAAGATATAAAGGAAAATTACCCCAAACCCGTCAAGAGGCCAAGAAGAAAACTCAGGGTCCTTTGACGCCGGCCTCCTGCCTCCTGGCTGACCCAGGGACACTGCTTTCCCAGAGAACGAATCAGCTCGCCTCTCCTTAGGCCAGCGCCGGGGACTGAAATTCCATGCAACCTCTCATGAAGGTGCTGCCTAACCATCCAGTAAAAAAATGTAACCATGATTTAATTGCCCTATAAACAGTTATCGGTTTGGTGTCTAATTTAGCCATTTTAATTCCAGCCTTTGTTTTTTTCTCAATTGCCTCTAAATAACCAGTTCTTCAAATGTTCTTTTTTAAATAAAAATTATTGTTGAGAGCATTACAAATGTCCTCCTTTTGTCCCCCATTGCCCCCTCCACCCAGTTGCCACCCTGCCTTAGGCCTTCACCACCCTATTGGCTGTGTCCCTAGGTAACGCATATATGCATGTAAGTTCTATGGTTAATCTCTCCCCTCTTTTGTCCCCTCCCCCCTCATTCCCACTGAGATTTGTCAGTCTGTTCCATGTTTCCATACCTCTGGTTCTATTTTATTTTTTATTTAAAAAAAATACATGTTATTGAGTTTTTATAGAGAGGAAGAGAGAAAGCCAGAAACATTGATGAGAGAGAAACATCGATCAGCCGCCTCCCTCACACCCCCCACTGGGAATGTGTTCACAACCAAGGTATATGCCGTTGACCGGAATCGAACCTGGGATCTTTCAGTCCACAGGCCGACACTTTATCCACTGAGCCAAACCAGTTTCGGCCCTCTGGTTCTATTTTATTCATCAGTTTATTTTGTTCATTAGATTCCTTTTTCATTTATTTTTATTTTTAGATTCAATTGTTCATAGATATATATTTATTGCCATTTTATTATTCATTTTCTTCTTCTTCTTCTTCTTCTTCTTCTTCTTCTTCTTCTTCCTCCTCCTCCTCCTCCTCCTCCTCCTCCTCCTCCTCCTCCTCCTCCTTTTCCTTCTTCTCCTCCGCTTCCTCCTCCTCTTCTTTTTCTTCCCCTCCTAGAATACTTTTCAACATTTCAATACTGGTTTGGTGGTGATGAACTCCTTTAGCTTTTCCTTGTCTGGGAAGCTCTTTATCTGCCCTTCAATCTAAATGACAGCTTTGATGGCTAGAGTAATCTTGGTTGTAGGTTCTTGCTGTTCATCATTTTGAATATTTCTTGCCACTCCCTTCTGGCCTGCAAAGTTTCTGTTGAGAAATCAGCTAACAGTATGGGTGCCCCCTTATAGGTAACTAACTGCTTTTCTCTTGCTATCTTTATGATACTTTGTCTTTAACCTTTGCCATTTTAATTCTGATGTGTCTTAGTGTGGGCCTCTTTGGGTTCCTCTTGTTTGGGTCTCCCTGAACTTCCTGGACTTGTCAGTCTATTTCTTTCACCAGATAGAAGTTTTCTGTCATTATTTCTTTAAATAGGTTTTTAATCTCCTGCTTTCTCTCTCTCCTTCTGATACCCCCATGATGTGAATGCTGGTAACTTGAAGTTGTCCCAGACACTCCTTACACTATCTACATATTTTTTATTCCTTTTATTTTTATTTTTTATTTTTTTGGCTCTTGTGATTGGGTGTTTTTTTGCTTCCTCATATTCCAAATTGTTGATTTGATTATCAGCATCCTCTACTCTATCGTTGATACCCTGTAAATTATTCTTCATTTCTGTTAGTGTAGGCTTCATTCCTGACTGGTCCTTTTTTCATGTCTTTGATGTTCTCACTAATTTACTTGAAATTCTCACTAAGGTATTGAAATTCTCACTAAGTCCTTTGAATATCTCATTAAGATCCTTGAGCCTCCTTTTAACCATTGTTTTGAACTCTGTATCTAGTCATTTGCTTGCTTCCATTTCATTGAGTTCTTTTTCTGGAGATTTCTTCTGTTCTTTCATTTGTGAGATGGTTTTTTGTCTCTGCATTTTGGCTGCTTCTCTATGCTTGTTTCTAAGTATTAGGTAGAGCTGCTATGGCTCCTGGAATTGGTACAGTGGCCTTGTGTAATAGGTGTCCGGTAGGGCCCAGTGGCTCAGCCTCGCCAGTCACCTGAGCTGCACACTCTAGGTGACCCCAGTATGGGCTGTGCACACTGTCTTGTTTCGGTTGAACCTTGATTGCTGTTGGAGTCACTGGGAGGAATTCACCCCCAGGCCAATTGTGAGGACCAGCTACAACTACAGTGGAAGAGCTGCTGTGCAGGAGACACCCCTATGGAGTAGGGCATGCTTCAGAGGGGCTTTGATGCTCTCTGAGTCTTCCTCTTGAGAGTATGGATGTGTTGAGTTATAATCTGGTGTGGTCTGATGTGTCCACTGAGTGGACTGGCTCTGGGCCTTCCAGGAGGTGCAAAGTCAACCACTGCCTGGGGCCACAGATGGGTGTCAGACCAGCCTGTTTTATGCCTCTGCTCCTCCCACCAGTCTCAATGCCTTTCTTCTTTAGTTCTCTCCTTGTAGGACTTCCGTTCAGTCAGATTTCAGGTGATTCTAAATGATGGTTGTTTTGTATTTTAGTTGTGATTTTGATGTGGTTGTGGGAGCTGGTGAGTACCATGTTTATCTATGCTGCCATCTTGGTCCTATCCCTCTTCTAATGTTCTTTGAATGGGCTTCACTATCTTTCAGGTTTCTTCATAAATTAAGGATAAAATGTATGCCTATTTTGTATGAGACATGTTTTACTATTTTGAAAATACTGTGGGTTAGAAGGCTTCCCAGGCGCCTCCTGAGACCACAGGAGGCAGCCCTGCAGGGGATCAGGGCCCCTCCCCCAGGGCCAGGAGGTCTCAGAAGTATGATCAGGTGCCGAAACCAGTTTGGCTCAGTGGTAGAGCCTCAGTCTGTGGACTGAAAGGTCCTGGGTTTGATTCCAGTCAAGGGCATGTACATTGGTTGCGGGCACATCCCCAGTGGGGGGTGTGCAAGAGGCAGCTGGTCGATGCTTCTCTCTCATCCACGTTTCTAGCTCTCTATCTATCTTCCTCTCTGTAAAATATCAATACGATATATTAAAAAAAAAAAAAAAAAGAAGTATGACCAGGTGCCAGCACCTCCCTCCCTGCCCTACTCCCTCCCGACACCTGTGAGGACAGGCCATCCCCTGCCTCCCACCCTGGGCTGCAGGATCTCCTGACCCCAGCCAGCAGGCTCAAGCTGCCCATCACCTCTACGCACCAGTTTGCTTCCTGGGGCCCCACCTGTTTCTGCACACTTGACCTTTTTCCCCAGATAGGCTTTCTGGAACGGCCCAGAAGGTGCCGCTCCCTCCGCCCATAGTTCCAAAGTCACCCCAATGCCACTCCCTGGCGTTAGCGCCCACCTGGCTCCGCCCCGCATTCTTTGGGCACCTGCTTGCACTGCACCTCTGACACCTCCCACCTCTTGGTAGGGCCAGGGACCAGGCGGAAGAGAGCACAGAGTGCGGGGCAGCACCTGTGGGACCCAGCCGGCCTCACGGCCGTGGGCGGAGGGACCAGTCTGGGTGCTCTTTCCCTGGGGCAAGACTTCCACCCGCGGGAGCCATGCTGTGAGCCCACACTGGGCTCTTAGGCGTAGTCACACCAGGCCGGAGCAGGGTGCTTTCACGTCCCAGCGACCCTGCCCAGCCCTCTGCACGCGTCACTGACCAGCTTTGACATAACTCTGGGCAGGGGGCTCAGTCCCGGGTCCCCACCCTCCTTCCACCCCTACGCCTGCCCTTCTGGTGACGGTGATGGGGGAGGAGACGGGCAGGCAGGGAGAGGGCCGAGCCTGGCCCAGGGTCGCTTCCTCATGTTAATAACCAGTCCCGACCACGGCTCCAGCGTGCCCCCCTCTCTCCGGACAGCCCCGGGGCGACACCGGGTCGGGAACGCCCAGGGCCCACGTTCCCACCGACGAGCACGGACGCTGGGCCCAGACAGCACCTTGTTGTAGCAGGGCAGGTGGCTGCCCTCCGGGGGCTGGTCGAAGCTGATGGGCACCTCCTCCGGCTCGCCCGCCCGGGACCGCACGCCGGGGCTGGTGGGGGTGGAAGGCGGGCTGTGGAACGGGGACACCGCGGCCTTGAGGCCCGGGCTCTTGGGCGAGGCCCCAGGCAGCAGGGCGGCGGGGTCGAAGGCTAGGTTGGCCTGTGGAGAGGAGACGAGGCAGGCGTTTCAGATCGGGCGGGAGAAGGTGAGCGTCTGCTCTAGCCCACGGGGCCGTGCACAGCTCTAGAACTCTAGAGTGGCGGTGGCACCAGGGGTGGGGGTGGGCGATGTTGTGCCCAGGAGATAACTGGCACTGCCTGGAGACACTTTTTGCTGTCACCACGCATGGGAAAGTGCTACTGGCATCTGGTGGGAAGGGGCTGGGACGCTGCCGAGCATCTGTCAACGCACAAGGCAGCTCCGCTGCGCAGGCCAGTGGCCCGGCCCAGCCAGCGGGAGCCCGGGTCGGGGCCGGGGGAGCTGCGGTCACAATGGCGAGCTCCGGCATTTACCCTCCTACACGTCGTTTGCTGCACCGCGTGGGAAAATCTGGCCTCCCAACGAGACTGTGAGCTCCGCTGCCCCGGCGTGTGCCTCATCTACTTCCCAGGGGTCGGCTCGGCTGTGGGCCCGCTGTGACCCCGCTGTGACCCCGCTGTGACCCCGCTGTGATGGGCGGAGGGGTCGGGCTGCCCCAGGGCCAGCGGCCGCTTTTCGGCCTGAGTGAGGCCGGCATGGCTGGTGGCTGCCCGCAGGCCTCGGGGGGAGGGCCGCGGTTCCCGGGTGTTTCCTGCACGGTGATGCCCTCTGCCGCATCACCCACCCCCTCGGCGAGGTGTCGGCCCCGAGCGCATGCCTGCCAGGGTCCTCATTTGGGCCCTTTGGCTCCAGGCAGAGCCCTTGTCCTCAGGGCCGTGAGGTCACTGGCTGGGGTCAGAGGTCAGCTCTCCAGTGGCCCAGGGGCATGCAGATGTTGGGGAAGGGGTGGGGCTGGGGGAGAGGTTGCGATGGGCAGCGGCGCCGCTCTCACCTGAAGCTTCTCGATCAGAGGCGAGCTCTTCACCTTCACCTTGGGGAGGTGGCCTGTGTGGGGTGGTTTCTGCAGAGCAAAGGGACCAGAACAACCGAATGAGTAGGTGGAGGGAGGCGGGGTTCTGGGAGCCCAGAAGCCACAGGTGGAGGAGGAGGACGCGCTGGTTTCACTCAGCTTTGGAGGCCCACATTCCTCCCCAGGGCCCGGGTGAGGCGGATCCCCCCTCCCCCCCTCCCCAATCTCTCCCCTAGCAGGATCAGAGCAGGCAGGACAGACGCCCCAATACAGGAGGTCTCCTGTCCCAGCAAGATAATCTCATGCTCATTGTGAGGGAACAGACGGTGTCTGAGAGGAGGCTTCTCTATCCTGCATGGCCGTCAACCACACTCGGAGGGAATTTCAAAGAGAAAGGACCAAATGACCCCATCCCATGGGTCACAAGCAAAACAAGAAACCACAGGCCAGGGGTGAAACCTGACAGAGATGTTTTGGAAATTCCCCCCTTGATCTAGTGGTATTCTGGAAAATCCCACAAAAAATTGTATTGTTTTCCAAAGCACTGAATATTCATTTTGGCGAACAGACATTTATGGAACTTATACCACGTTCCAGGCCTTATGCTGGTTGCCTGAAGTCGCACTCTTTAGGTGAAGATATTTTTGTGACGAACAGAGGTAGAAATCTTATCTTGCTTTGATTTGATGTGAGCCAAAAGGATGAACTCCTTTCTGTTCTGTGCAAAATCCCTGCCGCTGAGTCTGGCTCCACAGACAGATGCATCCTCACACGTAGGAATGATGGCGATGATGATGGAGAAGAAAAGTGAAGGGAGGAGGAGGAGGAGGAGGAGGAGACACTTCATGTTGGACAGAGGCCGAGGCAGATATAGGGGGCCCCACACCTAGCCTGTACCCCTCACCCCCACGTTCTAATTTTCCTGCATCATAGGAGGAATCACACCAGCCCCTAGAATGTTCTGAGGTCTGCACTGAGTGGGATGGCTGTCTTTCAGCGAAGGAAGGAGGACTCAGCTCCCGGGACTTTGGTAAGGCCTGGCATTCGGAGGAGGGGCTGCGAGGGACAGTCACTGGCCAGGACCCAGGAGGCCCCGCCTCTTCTCATTCCGCTTCAGACAGGAGCGGGCCGCCCGCCTCCGCCCCCTCGGCCAGGGCCCGGCAGCCGGTGGGGTCAGCGAGTCCTAGGGCTCCACTGTCCAGCTCCAGGGTGCCCCTGGCCCCTGACTTCACACCCAGGTGAGCGGTCCTTCAAGGGACTGGCGTCCCTGGTGAGTACAAGAGCTTCCAGCCCAGGCGGTGCTGTCCGTGCTTCAAGGTGACACTTCCCAGGAGCCAGTGCCTCTGAGGATGCCGTGGTAGAAACGGCAGCTGCGATGCTGCCGGCAAAGCTCCCCTTACGTGGTACTGGGGACCCCCCTCCTCCTCCCCAGCTGACCACTGCCTTCTGAAGCGAGTGGAGATGTAATGAACCCGGCCCCTTTGCCATAGCACAGGCCTGGGGACCCAGCTCAGGATCCACGAAATCCTTGTTGATGTGACTCGAACCGCAAAGCAGGATTCTAAATAGCCACTAATGCAAGTGCCCTTGAAGGCCGCGCTAGGAATGCATCTGCCGCTCCTGCAGTTCTTGCGAACGGCGGCAGGGGGCAGCATTTCCTTTGCTACTTAAGCAGTTCTGGGCAAACGGTTGGGGAAGGGCAGAGGGGAGGTGGTGGTGGAGAAAAGCCAGGGTCCTCCCTCAATAGGGGTGTTTTAAGGTCCACATTGGACATTCTAGTGATGTCTAGCAGTCAGGGGCCTGATCATTGGGATGGAAGTGTTTTCAGCCCTTCTCTGGGCAGACGAGGCAGGGTCGGAGGCCACATGAAGATGCCCTTCGGCTGGTCCTTCCAGAGGCGGGGTGGGCACCCCACGGCCTCAGGCCGGCGCAGGCACAGGGAGAGGCGGGGGTGCGAGAGGTGCGAGAGCCTCTCTGCCCTGCACGCTAGGAACCGAGGGCCGACTGGGTCCTGCCTCCCTGCCCGGGCCTCCGTCGCCGGCGTGACCCGTGACACCAGGGCGTCGCCTGTGCTGGTAACGTGGCCGTTTCTCTCTGAGGACGGTGAGCCTCCCGTGGGCTCTGAGCTGCTTCGTGACCCAGAGCAGCGGCCTGCCGTGGTTCCCACGGTGCCGGTCTGCCCGAGGTTGAGCCCAGCCCTCCCTCCAGGTGCCTTTCTGCGTGGGAGACCCTGTAGGTCAGACCTGGGGGCCAGCATGACCCTCAGGGCCCTTGGGTGGGGGTGGGGGTGGGGGTGGGGGTGGGGTGGAGCCACAGGCCCTGGTCTCTTTGCTGAAATTCCCAGGCTTGACAAACAGCGTCCCTGCCCCTGCCCCATCACAAACGAGGCTCCGTAGGGGGCACGGACCAATCCTTGCGGTCAGACAAGGATGCAGGCAGCTCATCCCTGAGTCTACAGTGGGGGCTCGCCTGCCCGGGGGTCTAAGCGTGACAATTTGGCCCCTTCCTATGAGAAGGAGGAAGAAAGCGTCCCCAGCGCTCCCAGCACTTACCTCCTCTCCGTTCTGGCCCAGCTCTACCTTGGGGGGGAAGAGGGGGAGGGAGCAGGGCGGTTTCCTCCTGGCGGGCTTACTGGCCGGCATCTGGAGGGCGGGAGTGATGGACAGACACACAGAGAAAGAGGGAAGTCAGGCCACAGGAGGAGGAGGAGGGCGTGGAGGCGGTTTTAGGGATGGCAGGGAGGAGGACGGGATGGAGGCGGGGTGGCGTGTCCTTGGGAGTGGCATCAGCTGGATCAGGGAATTCCGCGTCCCCGCCGCCCACATGCAGTCAGCCCGGCGCCTGCCCCCCAGGCCGCGGGCCTCCTGTGAAGCCGCTGGCTGCAGTGTCTCAGCACCACCCCCACGTCCAGCCCCGGGCGCCGCCAGCACCTCTGGCCAGTACCATCCTCCTGCCCTGTATGCCATCCCACGTGTCTAGAAACGATGGACCAGAAAATAAAAGCGCGAAATAACAGCCGGAGGGGTGCGCTCTCGCTGGCCCCACGGGCCCTGAGGACCTTCCCCTCCCAGCGAGCGCGTGAGCCCGGCGCTCAGGAAAACCTAGTTTGAACCTCCACCTGGCGACACTTTTCCACACTGTCCTCTGCAGCAGGATTCTTCTAGAACCCATTGGCCACGCACGGGGTCCCTTCCCTTTCCGGACCCAGGTTTCCTGCTTCCCAGCTGGGGTTCCTAAGCTCCAGGCAGGAGCCAGTGGGGAGGTCTCTGTTCTGAGCCAGCCTAGGCCTGGCACAGCCGGGCACCCCGAGGTCTCCATCAGGGGGTGATGGTGGGGACCCAGACCCCACCTCTGCTGGCCAGCGGGTGGCTCTGGCCCTGCTGCACCCCCCCCCCCCCCAATGGAGGCCGCTGCTGCTGGAGATCCTGCCTGGCCCAGAGGGGCCATGACATTCCTCACATGCAGGGGACCCTCCGTGGCTCCTCTTCCTAATTTGGTAATTACCACGCTTCCTCCTTCCCTCCCTGACCCAGACTTCCCCTTCCTCCCGGGGCAGGCCTGGCGCTGCCGGCTCACCTCCTTCGCCGCCGCCGCCGCCGCCGCCTGCTCCCTGAACCGCCCGGCCAGCTGGGCCACCGAGGGGGACGCCGAGCTGTCCACGTTGGCATTGGTCTCTGCCGGTCTCTCCTGGCAAAACAAGGGGAGGCAGCGGCATTAACGGGAGCGGGGCGCTGGCTCGGCTCAGCATCCACGCTGGGCCGTGTCCGGGCCACGCCGGCACCGTGGCCACGGCTGAGGCGGCGACAGTGAGATCTCTGCACCGCATTGAGCCATCGGCTCCCATCGGCAAAGATGGAAGCAACAACACTCAGCCCGCCACACGCAGTGGATGTTTCAGATGTGCGGGCCCTGCTGGCTCCGGGGCCGAGGGAAACAAAGCCGGGCCCTGTCTCGGAGGGGTGCCCGGGGCCCGGGGGCAGACGGGCCTTCGCCCTGTGTGTCCCCGGCAGCCTGGCCAGAGCGGGCTGTGGAGGGGTGCCGGTGGCCGGCCCTGGAGAGAGGGGCCTTTACGTGGGTGCGACGGTGACCAGTGCCCTTGCTGAGCCGCTCACGTGCTTGTGGCCTCCCCCCTCTGCCAGCTGTGCGGCGGTGCCGGGCTCCTGACTCATCACTGAACGCCCAGCTGGCGAGGAGCCGTCTGCTGCCCTCGGCCGGAGCTGCCCCGTGCTGCCCACGCAGTGGCTGCGGGCACGGACGAGGACGGCGTGTGGATGAAATGCTTTCCTGGGGAAAGGGCAGGACAGGCCTTTGGAAGGGCTGTCACCACCTCTGGCGACGGGGCCTTCCCAGTGGGGGCGGGGGCTGCGTGCGATGCCACTCCCTCCACAGAGTCCTCCCTGGGAGACCCCCCCCCCCCGCCCCCAGGTTCCTTTCGGAGGGAGGGAGCAGGCTGCTCCCTGCCCCGCTCTGCCCAGCGAGGTCCTCGGGCTGCAGTGACCGTCCCCCCACAGGGGCCGTGGGCCCCCGAAGAGGCGGAGGTGCACGGGGCTCAGCTCACTCCGCCGGCCAAATGTCAGCCACGGGTGAGTCAGTGGGCGCCGGAAAGGCCACCCCACGTCTGTGAGGTCACACAGCCACCTGGTTTCCATCATGTTTGTGAACGTCTGGGCTCAGAGACACAGGCCTTTTTGTGACCAGGATGACGGCATTCACTGCGCAGACGTCAGACTCCCTCCTGCAGGCTGTGCCCAGACACAGGGCTGGCCAGCTCTGTCTCCCCTGCCGGCTCATGGCTGTCCGTCCAGCAGCCGGTCTGCCTCCCCAGGCACCACACACACACACACACACACACACACACACACACACACACACTTCCTAGGCCCTCTTTTTATTTTATTTTTTTCATTTTTTAAAAAATTTATTAAGGTATTATATGTGTACATAGCTTACCATTGCCGCCCCCACCTCCCATACATGCCCTCCCTCCCCAGAGTTCTGTGTTCGTTGGTTGTACTTATATTCATGCATACCAGTCCTTCGGTTGTTCTCCTATCTCCCCCCAGGTCTCCTTCCCCTCCCCGCTGTCATTTGACAGTCTGCTTGTTTTATGGTGACTATCTCAGGACCACATGAATAGAATCTGCTCCTCCTCTGGTTCACTCTGCTCCCCGCCCCCCCATCCCACCGCTTCCCTGGGGCACACAGCTCTCCCGGGGCACATGTCTCCCCTGGGGCACGTGGCTCTCCCGGGACTCACGGTCCCCCTGGGGCATAAGCTCACCCGGGGCACACGGCTCACCCGGGGCACATGGCCCCCTGGGGCACACAGCTCTCCTGGGACACCCGGCCCCCCTGGGACACACAGCTCACCCCGGGCACATGGCCCGGTGGGACACACGGCTCACCCTGGGCACACAGCCCCCGGGGGCACACGGCTCTCACGGGACACCTGGCCCCCTTGGGGCACACGGCTCACCCGGGGCACACGGTTCCCTGGGACACATCTAGGCCCTCTTTTTATGCTAAACGCCTCTCCATGGTTTCAGATCAGGGTGTCCCTCCAAAGTGAACGTGAGAGGTCCTGCTATGGTGCCGCCTCGGAGCGGAGGAGCAGACGCCACCCCCTGAGCCCTCGCAGTGACCCTGAGCCCCCCCGCAGTGACGCTGAGCCCCCGCAGTGACACTGAGCCCCCGCTGAGCCCCCGCAGTGACCCTGAGCCCCCGCAGTGACACTGAACCCCCGCAGTGACGCTGAGCCCCCGCAGTGACGCTGAGCCCCCACCGAGCCCCCACAGTGACACTGAGCCCCCACAGTGACACTGAGCCCCCGCAGTGACGCTGAGCCCCCGCAGTGACACTGAGCCCCCGCAGTGACACTGAGCCCCCGCACTGACACTGAGCCCCCGCAGTGACACTGAGCCCCCGCAGTGACCCTGAGCCCCCGCAGTGACCCTGAGCCCCCGCACTGACACTGAGCCCCCGCAGTGACACTGAGCCCCCGCAGTGACCCTGAGCCCCCGCAGTGACGCTGAGCCCCCGCAGTGACACTGAGCCCCCGCAGTGACCCTGAGCCCCCGCAGTGACACTGAGCCCCCACAGTGACACTGAGCCCCCGCAGTGACACTGAGCCCCCGCAGTGACGCTGAGCCCCCGCAGTGACACTGAGCCCCCGCAGTGACGCTGAGCCCCCGCAGTGACCCTGAGCCCCCGCACTGACACTGAGCCCCCGCAGTGACACTGAACTCCTGCAGTGACACTGAGCCCCCGCAGTGACACTGAGCCCCCCCGCAGTGACGCTGAGCCCCCGCAGTGACACTGAACTCCGGCAGTGACACTGAACTCCTGCAGTGACACTGAGCCCCCGCAGTGACGCTGAGCCCCCGCAGTGACACTGAGCCCCCACAGTGACGCTGAGCCCCCACAGTGACACTGAGCCCCCGCAGTGACACTGAGCCCCCGCAGTGACGCTGAGCCCCCACAGTGACACTGAGCCCCAGCAGCGACGCTGAGCGCGTGGGACCAGGCCCTGCGGAAGGCTTGTTCAGAGATGGGAGGACCTCACGGCCACGGGCCGTCAGACCTGGGAGCGGCTCCGGAGAGGAGACGGGCCTCTTCCCGTGGCCCGCTCCAGTTCAGGTTCACCCGTCCCAGCCTGGACAGCAAGCCCGGCACGAAGGGAGCCACCTCCAGGGCAGACACCGGAGTTCCCCAGATCACTGAGGGCGGGAGCCCGGCCTGGGTAGGGCCCGGGGGCAGAGCACCCCCACGTTAGGAGCGCCGGGAGGCAAACACCGAGTCCCGGAACGAGGGCGGCTTGCGGGACGGTGAGGCTCGCTGAGCCGCTCCTGGCACAGCCGCCCAGGGGCCTGTGCATCGGCCTAACTTCCCGCCCACATCACCCGTCCGGCTCTCAGTCTGCTGCTATTTATTGCTCGGATCCTGCTGACCGTGCACCTCGCCGGGCTCCAGGCGCCCAGGGCTGCGGGGCAGGGAGACACATTCCAGATAAAAATAGAGCCGCCGGGATCAAAGGCCTCCGGACTTCCCTGTCCCGAAGGGGGCTGGGCAAGGGGCTTGGGGGCGAGGGAGCCGGAGGCTTCTGGAAGTGTTTAGGGCTTAAAGAGAGAAAGATTACAGTTCGTCCGAGCGTGCCTTCCTGGAGCCCGGTGGGCGGGCTTCCTTTAGAATGTCCGCAGATCGCAGAGGCGGCGGGGAGTGAGCCCAGCAAGGCCTCCCCCCAGCCCTGCCCGTCACTGTGTGGAGGAGCGGGGTTGCCTGCTCACAGCTGGGCTCACCGCAGCCCAGAGAGGGCACGTGACTTAGGCAGAGTCACACAGGAAAGCCAGGCGGGACAATCTGTGAAATAATGGACTTCAACCCCTGATCGCCTAGCAATGCACACCAGTTAAGCAGTGTGATTGCTGAAGCTGCTTTGCAAACTGTGAGGCGCTATACACCTAGTGAAACTATAGCCGCTGGGGAGTGGGGGTTCGGGAAGAGACTGAAGGAAAACTGCACCTCTGGATGAGGACAATGGGGGTGGGGAAAGGGCAGAGGGTGGGTGGGAACCTGGTGGAGGGGAGCTATTGAGGGGGGAAAAAAGAGGAACACATTTGTAATAATCTGAACAATAAAGATTTATTTTAAAAAATAAATTAAAAAAAAAGAAATTTTTGCCGAAACCGGTTTGGCTCAGTGGTAGAGCATCGGTCTGCGGACTGGAAGGTCCCAGGTTCGATCCCGGTCAAGGGCATGTACATTGGTTGTGGGCACATCCCCGGTGGGGGGTGTGCAGGAGGCGGCTGGTCGATGTTTCTCTCTCATCGACGTTTCTAGCTCTCTATCTCTCTCCCTTCCTCTCTGTAAAATATCAATTAAAAATATATTTTTTTAAAAAAAGAAAGAAGTGAGACTTTCTTTAAAAAAAAGAAATTTCTTTTGAGAGAAACTTAAACTTTTTAAAACTTAAACTATATAGGTAGGTATATTGTTATTCACTTAATTAGGGTACTCCTAAGCTGGCCTTTGCTAAAAACTCAAGGGACCAAAGAGCTGCATGTGGCTCGCGAGCCGCAGTTTGCCGACCAGGGGCTTATGCTTAACAGAGCCACACTAGCTGGCTCTGAGGCCAGCAGGTAAACCGACCCTCCATTGCTCTGCAGGGCCAGTGTAGGGCTCTCTGTCATGCGCTCCCCTCTCGTAGGTCAGTCCCATAAGAAACCTGGTATCACTGAAAGCCCCGTGAGTCCGAGGGCTGGGCTGGCCCAGGGAGCCACCGCACCAGGGCAGCCGGAGTCCTGGAGGCTGTGGTGACTGCCCGGAGGCCCCAGAGGATTCCCCGTCACGAGGGCCATTTCTGCTTCCTGAGTGGGCGTGGCTGTCTGTGCCCTGAGGTCTGTGTCCTTCAGGCCGCAGCAGAAAGCTGAGGCGTAACTTCTAAGATTAGAACAAGTTGCCCAAGGACCTGGGCCTGCCTCCCAGTCAGCTGCGGGCTCTCCTGTTACAATGGCTCCCACGCCCGCCCTCCCTCCCCAGGCCCACGCTCAGATGGTCTAGTAAGGCCTGTGTTCCCAGACACGGCTTTCAAGCTGCCTCCAGAAGCCAGAGCACTTGGGCGGTCATAGTTTGGGTTTAAAAGGCGCCCATTAAATTTAGTAACAGTAAGACCAACAACCCAAGAGAAAAAACGGGCAAAGGTTTTGAACAGACGCTTCATGGAAGGAGATAATAGGAATGCCTCAGAGGCACACTGGTCATTAGCTGCAAAGAGATCCCACTGCCTCCCCACAAGAATGGCAGCAGTGAATAAACTGACAGCACCAAGTGTTGGCAAGCCTGCAGGGCAACTGGGATGCTCAGGCATTGTTGGTGGCAACACTGCTTGGAAAAATGTCTCGGCAGCTTCTCATTAGGGTAAATACACACCAAACACATGACCCAGCAATCCCACCCCTAGGGATCTGCGCGAGAGAGGAAGACATGTGTCTCCATAAAGACTTGTATGCATGGAAAACCAAGATGGTGGTGCAGGTAAACGTGGTACTTGCCGACTCCCACAACATCAAAATTACAACTAAGACACAGAGAATAACCATCAGTCAGACCACTGAAATCTGGCGGAATGGAAGTGCTACAATTAGAGAAGTAAAGAAGTCACATCAATACCAGAGGAAGGGGCGGAGGAGGAGTGTGCTTGTCTGACACCCACATGTGGCGTTTTTTCAATCAGGAGGGATATCAGAGGCCACCTATGGGGAGCAAGGGATCCCAGCCCCACACCCAGGGTTCCAGAGCTGGGAAGAGAATCCCTGTGAAACTTGAGGCTGTAAAACCAGCAGGAATTGTGGCTGAGTGACAGGGAGGCTGCAGGAATCTCAGCAGCTCCTCTTAAAGGGCTGGCACGTGGACTTACTCAGACGCAATCCCTCTGAGCTCCAGCACTGGGGCAGTGGCTTGAAAGGAACTGGGGGCATTGGGGGAGGAAATGGATCGTCTGGAATCAGGATAAGCACTGAGGGCAGCTTTCTCCCAGATGGGGGTGCTCATACATACTGTGCTGGGAACTCCCCTGAAGCAGAGCTAACTGGTAGCCATATCTGACTTTCCATCAGCTTGGCTCACACCTCTGTCCTAGTGACTTCCGGAGATCTCACCCCATCCAATGGGCAGCCCCACCCAAGAACAGCTTTTCCATATGAATGGCCTGTCCTGGTTCAGGCTTCAGACTTCCCCAAAATCTCTTAAACAAGCAACAGCTGGCATCAGCATGCACCATGCATATCAATAAGAGGCCGAAGACCCTGCATTAGCAGCTGCCTGTCTTGCTTTACATGCCTCTCCTGGGCATGTCCAAGCCCAGTACAAGTAGCAGCCATCTGCAGATGGCTCTGTAGCTCTTGATGGGTGGCCACAGGCAATGGCTGACTTTACATCTCCTGGGAGGCCCCAGAGCCAGTGCACCCATTGGACAACTTCAGATCACACCAGATTAAAACTACACATCCATCCATGAGTGATACACTCAAGGGGCAGATTCAGAAAGCACCAAAGCCCCACTGAAGCAAATCCTGCTCTATAAGGGTGTCTCCTGCACAGCAGCTCTTCCACTGTAGCAGCACCTGGTCCTCACAGCCAATTGGCCTGGGGGGTCAATTCCTCCTGGTGACACCAACAGCAATCAAAGCTCAACTACAACAGGGCTGTGCACACAGCCCATACGTGGGTGCACGTAGAGTTCGCAGCTCAGATGACTGGGGAGGCTGAGCCACTGGGCCCTACAGGACACTCTGCCAATTCTAGGAGACATAGCAGCTTTACCTAATATATAGAAACAAACACAGGGAAGCAGCCAAAATGTCGAGACAAAGAAACATGTCACAAACGAAAGAATAGAAGAAATCTCCAGAAAAAGAACTCAATGACATGGAAGCAAGCAAACCACTAGATATGGAGTTCAAAACAATGGTTATAAGGATGCTCAAGGATCTTAGTGAGAGCTTCAAGGGACTTAGGGAGATTTTCAAGGGTCTTAGTGGAAATTTCAAAGACATGAAAAAGCACCAGTCAAAAATTAAGCATACAGTAACAGAAATGAAGAATAATGTACAGGGATTCAACAATAGAGTAGAGAATTCTAAGAATCAACTCAACAATTTGGAATATGAGGAAGCAAAAAACACCCAATTGGAAGAGCCCAAAGAAAAAAAAATAAAAAAAATATGAAGCTAGGGTAAGGAGCCTCTGGGACAATTTCAAGTGTACCAACATTCACATCATGGGGTTCCAGAAGGAGAAGAGATGAAGCAAGAGATTGAAAACCCTATTTGAAGAAATAATGGCAGAAAACGTTCCCTACCTGGTGAACAAAATAGACTTACAAGTCCAGGAAGTGCAGAGTCTCAAACAAGATGAATCCGAAAAGGCCCGCCCCAAGATACATCATAATTAAAATGGCAAAGGTTAAAGATAAAGAGAGACAAAATGATGACTAGCAAGGACCTACAATCAAGATTACTCTACCCAGACAGGCTGTCATTATCATTTAGAATTGAAGGTCAGATAAAGAGCTTCACAGACAAGAAAAAGCTGAAGGAGTTCATCACCACCAAACCAGTATTACATGAAATATTGAAGGGTATTCTTTAAGAATAATAATAAGAAGAAGAAGAAGAAGAAGAAATATGAACAATAAAATGGCAATAAATACATATCTATGAACAATTAATCTAAAAATCAAAATAAACAAACAAGAAACCTAACAAACAAAATAAACTAATGAGTAAAATAGAACCAGAGGCATGGCAACATGGAATAGACCGGGAAATCTCAGAGGGAAGGGGGAAAGGGAGTGGGAAGAGATTAACCAAAGACCTTCTATGAATATATGCATTACGGATGGACAGACAATAGGGTGGTGAGGCCCGGGGTGGAGAGGGACCGTGGGGATGGGTGTTTGGGTTGTTTCTAGATCTGGACTATTAATAAAGCTGCTCTAAATATTTGCAGACAAGTCTTTTTTGAGAAAAATCTTTATCATTGTGGGTCCCTGTCTCTTCCTAGAGGTGCGATCTCAGGAAGACATTTCACTTCACTGAGCATCGTATTCCCTCGTGTAAAACAGAGCACTGATCTCCTGTGACTGTCAGAGAGGCCGAGTGAGATCACGCACCTACAGCCCTGCGCCTGGCAAACTTCCCCTCCCCTTTTAGCTGCTATGGTCGCCACCCAGTAGGTGTCAGATGGAGCGTGGGCTCCTTGCATCTTGTAGGGACCTCAGGCTGTTGCCAGTTGGTTCTGAAGACTTAATAGCGGAGTGTGTGTGTGTGTGTGTGTGTGTGTGTGTGTGCGCGCGTGTGCGCATACAGGGGTCTGCTGCCGCCAGGCTTTGCCGCCTCCTCCTGCAGAGCAAGCCAGAGGTGAGCTGGGTGAGGCGGGCACTCAGAGTGGAAGCAATTTACAAATGGGGACCTTCTGCATCACCCAAAGGAGCGGGCTGGCCAATGGGGTGTGGCTCCGGACTCCAGCTAGGAGTGGCCTCATTCACAGCAGGGCCGTTCTGGCCCTGGGTCATTGTGTGCCTCAGGCTGTCGGGCGGGGTAACTGGGACGGGACCAGCAGAGAGGGAGGACCGCTTTTGGCTTGGGGAAGGGTCTTGCCTTTCACCCCGGGCCTGTGGCATGAAGGGGGGCCATGAAGGGACGGCCCTGAGGCTGGCTGAGGCAGGCCTGACCAGGCTGGCTTGTCAAGTGGGGGCAGGGGCCCTCAGGGGCCACGGGGGCGATGGCTTGAGTAGCTCTCGGGGAAAGGCATGTGTCCAGGTGGAGGGACTAAGGGGTTAAGCCTCGGGGCAAACATGCTCTTCCTGCAGAGTCAGGAGGGAAGATCCAGAGGAGCTATTTCAAGAGCTGAGCAGCCCGGGGCGGGGAGGCCACTGACCCTCCGTGGGGGTGGAGGTGCTGTGTGAACTCCCCGCCCCTCTCAGCCCTTCTGCCCTCGTATTCGAAGCTCAGGGCTCGCAGAGATGCCGCCCAAGGCCCTTCCCACCGGCTCACTCTGCTCTTCACTTTGGCATCCGATGTAGGAACCTGGCAGCACCGCGGGCCTCTGGCTTGTGCAGAACCACAGGCGGGTCACTGGGACCCGGCAGAGTGCGGGGAGCTCTGCTGGAAGCTCAGGAGCCCCAAGGAAATGCGGCCCTACAGCCCAGCGTCTTCACCCGGGACGATGTGTGCCCGGGCCCACTCTCAAACCCAAATCCAAAGGACAGTTACTCCAACGAGCCCCCGGCCAGCCGCTCCTCAGAAGCCGAGTTTCAGGAGAGGAGACCTCGCAGCTCGCACAGTGGAGAGGCGAATGGCGGGACAGCGGGTGACAGAGGGAAACGGAGCCCATGGCGCTGTGGGACGTCTGCATCAGCGACAGGTGGTCACTGGACTGAGTGGAGGGAGCACACGGCCAACCGTTGGATTGTACACCCGACAGACAAGCGAATATTGCATACCGACTCAACTTTAAAAAGAATGAAAAAGAGCCACGGCCGCGTTGGAAGGGGGGATTAAGAGGGAAAGAGGTGTAACAGAGACAGGAAAAGTCAGCTGGGGGCGCCCCCACCCCCAGCCTGCTGCGGGGCCCGGGAATGATGGGAACGGTGCCCGAAGGAGGAGAGACTGCAGGAGTGTCTCCCCTTCACACCCTTGGCCGTGTTACTGGTTTGGAGGCCTCTGAGGCCAGGCTCAGCCCTGGGTGCTCAGCCTGAGAGCCACACGGTCCCGGAGCAGGCGGGGCTCAGGAGCCAGGGCCTCGGGGACACCAGGGCCTCGGGGTCACCAGGGCTTCGGGGACACCAGGGCCTCAGGGACACCAGGACCTCGGGGTCACCAGGGCCTCGGGGTCACCAGGGCCCCCGGGGACACCAGGGCCTCGGGGTCACCAGGGCCTCGGGGTAACCAGGGCCCCCGGGGACACCAGGGCCTCGGGGTCACCAGGGCCTCGGGGTCACCAGGGCCCCCGGGGACACCAGGGCCTCGGGGTCACCAGGGCCTCGGGGTCACCAGGGCCTCGGGGACACCAGGGCCTCGGGGTCACCAGGACCTCGGGGTCACCAGGGCCCCCGGGACACCAGGGCCTCGGGGACACCAGGGCCTCGGGGACACCAGGGCCTCGGGGTCACCAGGGCCTCGGGGACACCAGGGCCTCAGGGACACCAGGGCCTCGGGGTCACCAGGGCCTCGGGGACACCAGGGCCTCGGGGACACCAGGGCCTGGGGGACACCATGGCCTCGGGGACACCAGGGGCCTCAGGGACACCAGGGCCTCGGGGACACCAGGGCCTCGGGGTCACCAGGGCCTCGGGGACACCAGGGCCTCGGGGACACCAGGGCCTCAGGGACACCAGGGCCTCGGGGTCACCAGGGCCTCGGGGACACCAGGGCCTCGGGGTCACCAGGGCCTCGGGGTCACCAGGGCCTCGGGGTCACCAGGGCCTCGGGGACACCAGGGCCTCGGGGACACCAGGGCCTCAGGGACACCAGGGCCTCGGGGTCACCAGGGCCTCGGGGTCACCAGGGCCTCGGGGTCACCAGGGCCTCGGGGACACCAGGGCCTCGGGGACACCAGGGCCTCAGGGACACCAGGGCCTCGGGGTCACCAGGGCCCAGGGACAGTCGGGCTCCGCGCCTCGGCGGGTGAGGAATAGAGGCCCGAGGGAGGGCACCCAGCCTTTGAGCAGCCGCTCCTCCCAGGAAACCCACGAAAGGCCCTCCTGGTCGTGAGCACGAACCATCCTGCCCCAGCCGGACGCACCACGGCGAGGTCCCGCCCCAGGGAGGCCGGCCGCCCCGGTGCCTCTCGGCAGCATCTGCGCTGGCACGGCCTCGCTGGGCACCGGCCAGCTGGTCTTGGGAGGCGCCTGGCATGACTCAGAGGTGCTTTGCTTTTCTTATCGACAGAGGAGCCGTGCTCAGCCCTGGCAGTGCTCCCCATCGCTGCCCCCGCACACCTCCCCTGCCTCCGGAGTCGGGCGCCTCGGGGAGCCCCGCCCGGGCGGCTGGGCCTTGCCCGGGGGAGCTGGCTCCGGGCGGCCTGGCTTCCAGGCCACTTCCCAGAGGATCCTGGGATTGCGAAAAGGACCTCCCTACCCACACAGAGGCCGAGAGCAGAAATGCTCACCGTCCCGGGCAGCGTGGGGCAGGGATGAGGCCGCCGGCCTGTGCTGGCCTGTCCGCCGTCGGCCTGCCACCCGAACACCGTGGCGGGGAGGACGGTCCCACTAGGCCCGGGCCAGGCTCGCTCCTCTGGGCTCCCTCCCTCGTCTGTAAAATGGGGGCGATGCCTCCTACGGGGTCATTACCATGGCCAGTGAAATGTGCGGCCATGTGCCTCAGCAGCCAATTCTCTCTCTCTCTTTCCTGCTTTTTAAAATTAATATGGCTAGCCGAAACCGGTTTGGCTCAGAGGTAGAGCGTCGGTCTATGGGCTGAAAGGTCCCAGGTTTGATTCCGGTCAAGGGCATGTACCTTGGCTGCGGGCACATCCCCGGTGGGGGGTGTGCAAGAGGCAGCTGGTCGATGTTTCTCTCTCATCGAGGTTTCTAGCTCTCTGTCTCTCTCCCTTCCTCTCTGTAAAATATCAATAAAATATATTTAAAATAATAATAATAAAAAAATTAATATGGCCAACCACGGGCCCATGGTGGGGCTACAGCCTGTCTGGTGGTTGAGACCCTAAGCTAAGCAGGAATTTCCGTAGGTTCATGGGCGCAGGCATCTCAAAGCCCAGGGTGACGCAGGAAGTCTTGGCTAACCATTTTAGTGACAGAGGGGTTCCTGAAAACAAAATCAATCAGCAGCTTTGGGGGCTGGGGGAGGTTACAGGGAAATTAAGTCTCAGTCCCTGTTCTGTGGAGGCTAAGGGCCAGCCTGGTTCACGTCCCAGCAACCACGTCAAGCGCGAGCTGAGGATTCAGTGGCTCAGGCGTGGTGCCACGTGGGCGTGGTTAACGGCCCAAGGAGCCCTGCGGGCTGCCCCGTGGCTGATCTGAGGCCCCGGAAGCAGGAGCCCCGGGTAAGGATGGGCAGCCAGCTCACAGGGAGCTGTGGACAGTGCTCCGGACGCGGAACGTCTGCGCCGTCCCCCACTCTGCTCCTCAGGGGACCGCGGGCAGGTGACTGAACGTATGTACCGGTCAGGGGCCTCATCCATAAAGTGAGGACGGCGACACGGACATCGCAGGCTGGGTGGGCTCAAGCGAGAGAGCGCAAGTGTGGCATGCAGTGAGTGCTCAATAAACGCAGGTGATTTTGTTGTTTTCTTGTTGTTACTCCTCACCGAAGACATTATTTCCATTGAGAGAGAGTGGAGGGAGGTGGGGAAGAGGGAGAGAGAGAGAGAGAGAGAGAGAGAGAGAGAGAGAGAGAGGAGAGAGAAATATCTATGTGAGAAAGACATTGATTATCTGTCTCCCGCATGCACCATTACCAGGGCTGGGGATGGAACCTGAAACCCAGATTTGTGCCCTTGACTGGGTATCAAACCTGAGACCCTCTCGTGCACAGGCTGGTGCTCTAACCACTGAGACCACCGGCCAGGGCCGCAGCTGGTGATTAGCCTGGAAGCCAAGGTATCTGGATTTATCCTGAAGGGTGAACGCAGCAGGGCGTTTAACGGGACACTGTGTCCCAGTTCTGCCCATGCGGAGAGGCGCGGGGGCAGGCCCTCAGGGCTGCACGCATCCTTTCGGGAAGGGTGGGCGTCTCAGCTCAGAGGCAGGAAAGGACCCCGTGACCCGGAGGCCCTGGAGCCAGGCGTGGAGAGTTCAGGGACATTCCACATCGCCCGGCCAGAAAGAAGGACCGGACGGAGAAGAAAGCTGGGAGAATGGGAGGAAAACTTCCATTTAAGGAGCAAATGGAGGAGGGGGCGGTGGGGGAGGGAAGGAGATGGAAACATTCCAGGCTGGTATCAGGTCGGGGATCTGGGGAGGAAGGACACGTGGTCCAAGGGGAGCCTGTGATAGCAGGTCCCAGCATGCTTTGCTGAATTCCCACGCCTGGCTCGTGACATTTTGAAGGCAAACTGAGATTAACCAAAACAGATGTAACAGCAGAGCACAGGATAAGGGAGTGCTAACATGAAACATTTTCCTTTTAACTAAGAGAGGTCCCAGGAGATATATATATATATATCTTTATACGTATATTTAAAAATTCTCTATAAAAAAAAGAAGAAAAACATTGTTTTGGATAAGATACTATAAGTGATGGAAAGCAAAACCAGCAGATCTGGGAAGTCGTCACACAGATAAAAAGGAGATAGTATCTGCTATCACAATACGTAAAGCGCTCTCACAGTACGTAACAAAGGATACGAATAAGCAATTCGTAGGAAAGCAAATTCAAAAAGACAGCACACATAAAAAGATGCTCAAACTCACCGGGTTGTCCGAGAAATGCAAATTAACTTGCACTAAGATTCTTCCCTCTGCTCATCGGGCAGGCAGGGAGAGGGGCGGCGAGAGAAGCAGCTCTTGCTGCTGGGGAACAGGAAGAAGGACCAAGGTCCTCCCGTGTTGCCGGGGGAATGTGAGTTGTTGCAGCCTTTGGACCTGGTGACATTTTCGACTCAGCCCCACGCTCCTGAGAACCCACTCCTTAGACTCAGAGCCCGGTGCGCGGCCACGGAATCGGACGGAGCATGCACAGCAGCAAAACCCCGGGGCACAGTTCGCTCCCAGCACGAGGGGGCGGTCTCACCGTCCATCCCCATAACGGGCTGCGGTGAAACCTTGACCGAGAACGCACTAGAGTACTCCACATGCCCATGCAGTCACACTAGCAAGATGCAGAGAAGTGTGTATATGATGTGACCCCAGTTTTACAAAGCAACAACCAGCCACCTCCCCCTTATATGCACATGTCCGTGTGTGTCTATGTGAGCGTGTATATAACACACATATAAGAACGTATATAGTTCTAGGATATGGCATATGGGACAGAGGGTATATGTTTAGGGTAACACAGGGACCGGAGCTGCTCTGAGAGAGCAAGATCCTCATGAGCCTGTGAAGCCCAGCAGGCCCGCCCCCTCCGCCATGAGCTGTGTGTGTGTGTCTAAGGGAGCGAATTAGCGCCTGGCATGTGCTCCAGGGAAAGGAAGCGGGGCGCCGAGACGCTGAAATGAGTTTCAGGCTCTGACCCCCCCCCAAGCCCTGCTCTCTGCTCCAGGAGACAGTCCATCCAAAGCCACCCCGTCCCCCTCCGTCTCGGCGCCTGCTCCTAGAACAAGCACATCGCGGGCCTGAGGAGGAGGAAGACAGGGCGGCTTCCTGTGGGCCCACGCCCTGCCCTCCCATAGGTCCCGAGCCCTCAGCACCGAGCACAGTCCCTGGCGAGGGGCTGACTGTGTCCCCAGAGGAGCCGAGCCCTGGTCGCTCTGAAGGGAAAGGGACAACAGGAAGGAGCGACTGGAGCTCGGCTGTGTACTCACATCACGGGCGCAGCCGCTCGGTGTGGTCATGTGACTAATCCCGGTGTGCGAGGCCGCGTGCAGAGCTTTCCCAGACACGCGTGGTGCCACGGGCTGGGCTCACATCGATCTGCAGCACCGCCATCCGCCATCCTCCCGCTGTGAAACCCGTCTCAGCTCCGCAGGTCAGCGCGGCCATTCTGGAGCGAAGAACCCTGCTGGGCACTTGGGAGCCTCGACCGCTTTGGGGCCTAGACGGGGAATGGCGTCTCCCCGATGTGCCAGGCTGTGGTCCTGGCGGCACCTCGCACCCGTGGCCAGGCCCCTCTGCCCCATCGTCTAGGGCGGGCGCTGCAAACTTCAGAGGCCAAGCAGGCACCGCCAAGCAGCGGGTGGGGGTGGGAGAACCGGCCCACCCCAGTGGGAGGGGCCGCTGCCACTCAGCTCCAGCCACAGCCTGGGTCATGGGGCTGACTTTTCAAAGGGTCACTCAAGGCCCAAATGATCTGACTTTTCTTTTTTTAAATATATTTTATTGATTTTCCTCAGAGAGGAAGGGAGAGGGAAAGAGAGCTAGAAACATCCATGAGAGAGAAACATCGACCAGCTGCCTCCTGCTCACCCCCCACGGGGGATGTGCCCGCAACCAAGGTACATGCCCTTGACTGGAATCGAACCTGGGACCTTTCAGTCCGAAGACCAACGCTCTATCCACTGAGCCAAACCGGTTTCAGCTGATCTGACTTTTCAAGAGAAGATTAAAATTCACATTTCTAGGTAAAAATCGATTGATTTTGTTTTGAACACACCCACTCAGTGTTGTTTTTAAGGCGAACCTCAGCCACGCCTGCCTGCGGCCATGGGTCCGGAGGCCGGCGGTCGGCTGCTCGGTATTTACACAAAGACGGTTTATCCTGTCCGGCCTGTTTTCTGGGTAATCCCAGGAAGTGTCTGCTGGTGTGACAGACGAATTTACTTTTCATTGTTACATGTCCAACACTAGATCGCTGTTCTGAATATTAAATAATAGCAAAGGTATTCTTACCCCTCATCGAATTCTAATGGGGATTGTGAGGTAGGACTCCAGAAGGGATGAGAAGACCTGGGTTCAAGTTCAGCTCCCGCCGCTCCCCGGCCCCCAGGCCCCTCACCTGCTCTAAGCCACGGTCTCCTACGCAGTAAGAGGGCTCGGAAATTCCCAGCTCTCAGAGTGGGTGGCCTGAGAGCTAAGGTAAGCCGTGTAACAGACGTGCTCAATACATGTTCCAATCCTTCCAGCCCAGTGGTCGGCAAACTCCTTAGTCAGCAGAGCCAAATATCAACAATTGCAATTTCTTTTGAGAGCCAAATTGTTTAAACTTAAACTTCTTCTAACGCCACTTCTTCAAAATAGACTCTCCCAGGCCGTGGTATTTTGTGGAAGAGCCAGACTCAAGGGGCCGAAGAGCCGCATGTGGCTCTGGAGCCGCGGTTTGCGGACCACGGTTCTAGCAGACAGATAGATGCAAGTCTCCGCGGAGTCACACGAAGTCAAGTGGACAAGCCGAGAGAGGTGTGTCGGTTTCTCCACTTCATGGAGGACCTCCCTCCAGGGCTTCTCTGGAGCGTGCAAAACATGGTGTTCCCCAAAGTGTTAGCTTACGTGTAACTTTTGGGGTGAAAACAACGGTATTCTGCCTTTGGAATGGCCCTAGCATCCTCCCTGTGGTGACTGTTTGGGGGGAGGGTCCCCGTGTGAGAAGTAGAGTATACGCCTTGGAGTTACCGAGCTGCTGTCACTAACGTCACTTAGCGAGGGACCCAGCCATGGAGGGTTCCTGGGGGAGACCAGAGCCTTCCTCCTCTCCACACTGCCCGGGCACCTCGGGCCACGGGTCCTAGGAGTGAGCCCGCCCGCACCACGGGTGAGCGTGGAGAACAGGCAGGCGATGGGTGGCGTTCACCTCACCTTGTCCCGAGGGACTTAAGGTGGCACTCACAGGTCGGAGCAGGGACAGCTTTTGGCAATCTCAGGGACAAAGCGGATGATGTCACGGCTCTGTCCTTCTGGCAGTGACACCAGAGGAAACACCTGTAGGCGGCAGGAAACGAGGGATTAAAAATATCTGCCTTATCCCCAAAATGAGCAGAGCGCTCTGCTTTCTTCGCAGGGAAAACAAACAAGGCGGCATCTGGTCTGAGCCATTTCCTCTCCGCAGGCACCTCCCCTGCAGCCACGGCTGGGCCACATGTTCACCAGCCCGGGCCACGCGGGGGCCAGAGGGCGGCCAGGCCGGCCCCGAGCAGGCTCCGGCTCCGTCTCCCGCTGGAGGCCTCTCTGGCAGGAGGGAGGGCGTGAGGGAGCTGAGTCCTCTCCTCGGGGCGAGGAGCAGCCTCCATCTGACTTTGGAAACAAGGGGTCCTTGTGCTCTTCCTCCATGGTCTCCGGTCCGGGAAGCCAGGCCGGGAGCCACCGAGGAAGGAGCGAAGGCTGGTCTGTGGGGCCGGCCGGGCACAGGGCAGCTCTGCGGTTGGTGGGACGCGCACCCATCGGATTCTGCTCTCTCCCCCTGCCTTCTGACATCCTTTAGATCAGAGGCTGCCAACTGGTGGCCCGTGAGGTCCCAGAGGTTGCCAGCTGCTGCTTTAAGTCTCCTCGCCCCTCCCCCCCCGGCATTCCGTCCTCTCCACGTACATCCTGTCTGGGCCTCCGTCCTCGCTGTGATCCCTGCGCATAGTAAGGCCCGTCACCTCTCTAGATCCGTGGGGAGAGGTTTCTTTGCCGCTGCTCTCCTCTGCCTTATCTGTTCTCCCCACTGCTGCCCAAACCACGTCTGAAATCTGGGCGGGCATGTCTTTGCCTGGTTTACCTACTGTAAGTAGAACCCACTGTCAACCCAAGCTTAGCTGCTTCCTGGGGTTCATGGCCGCCGCCTCTGGGTCAGAACCCGGGGTGCACGTTAGCGCCCCACTAGCCTGGGGGCCTCATTGGAAACGAAGGTGCTAAGCAGGTTGTTGGTCTCATCAACAGATGGAGACCCCGAGGCCCAGAGACGTGGTCCAGAAGCCAGAGCCTCAGTCTTATCCAAAGGCTGGCGTGTTTAAACCAATACACAGTTATTGCGCACCCATTATGTGCTGGCCATTGTGCTCAGGATAGGGACACAGATACAGCCCGTGGCACAGGCCATCACGGGTCACACGCTGGTGAGAGGACAGGCAGCGCCAGGTAGCGGGAAGTGCCGTGACAGAGGTTGGTGGGTGGCCTCACGTCTTAACCAACACGGTGTCACGCCCCAAGCAACAGCCAGGCCAGCGTTATGGTCCCTTGTAGAGGGCAGAGTCAGAGCTGAGGCCTAAATCACTTCCCTTGTGACAAAGCAGACAAACTTCCAAAGCTCGGCCGACAACAGCCAAGTGGCTCTTGGGGCAGACGCGGGACCTCCCTGGTCCACAGTGAAACGCAGTGGCCGGGAGATTGCTGCGCAAGGAGCGGAGGAGAAGCCTCCTAATGCCGGGGCCGGACAGCCAGGGATGCCAGCCCGCGGGGACGCCTCCTCACACGGCGCACTGCTACCCGCTCTGAGCGCTCCGAAGCGCTTTGCTCTAGTCCTACCCTGTTTCCCCGAAAATAAGACAGCATCTTATATTAATTTTTGCTCCCAAAGATGCGCTAGGTCTTATTTTCAGGGGATGTCTTATGTTTTCCATGAAGAAGAATACGGTTCACATTTATTATTAAATGAAAATAAAGGAAATTTATTACCTGTCTACAGCACGGTAGCACGGTAGTTGTCAACACAGACCACACAAACTGTGAATCCTGGGGGCCTTATTTTCCGGGGGGATGCCTTATATTTCACTCAGAAGGAAACCTGTGAGTAGGTCTTATTTTCGGAGGATGTCTTATTTTCGGGGAAACACGGTAGAATAGGCACGGAGGAAACAAAGAAGAAGAAGGCAGCCGATGCAAAGTTCTCTGGTCTCCTAAAGGTGGACAGTTAGGAACGGCCTGAACGCTACATCTTAGAGAGCACGTTGGAGTGAGCGGCAGAGCTGAAGGCCGCAGATGCTCCACTACAAATGAAGGCACGTTTCTAGCTCGTGGGGCTGTGCACGGAAAAGGGGGAATGGGATGAGGCCAACGACGAGGGCGCACAGACACGTAGAAACACACGTGACAGAGCCGGGCAGTGAATGTGGAGGGAGAGGCAAAGGCCCGGGTTCCCCAGCTCGGAGGGTGCTCGGGGTTTCCCTGATGAAACAGCGTGTCCGCTGGCGGGGATGGGGCTCCCAGGGGCGCAGGCCTGGCTCCCTGGACCGGCAGTGCTCCCGCCGGGCCTCAGAGCTGGCTCAGCGTTAAAGGGCCGGCGCTGCTGTTCCCCTCGAAGGCTCTCCGGTCCAGACAAGCTGGCTCCCAGGCTCCAAGGGGAACGAGCCAGCAGATAGGAGCTGGCGGGAAACCTCCCAGGTCCGGGTCGCCGGCACCTCCCTCGGGGCGCAGGGGGCTGTCTGGGAGAGAGGAAACATCTGGGGCCGCCCCCAGATAAGGCGTGGGGGTGGGAGTGCAGGCCTCTCAGGAATAACTGGGAAGCCAGTTGCAGGCTCAGCCTCTCCCCCCCACCCCTGGCCTCCCCCCCACCCCCGGCCCTTGGCGCCCCCGTGACAGAGGCAGATGGGGAGCGGGCTGGTCCCTACCGGGCCTCACCCCTTCATCTTGGCTGGGCAGACGTGGCCCCCCAAATGGAAAAGTGAGTGCGGAGTAAGATCCCCATAGCAACCAGACTTCCGGCAGGGTGATGGGGGAGAGGGGGCAGCTCCAGGCAGAGGGACGGCAGAGCAAAGGCCTCCAGGACAGAGGCTGGAAGTAGCTCAGTGGCCGGGACGCCGTGGCCACGGTCCGTGGCGGTGAGCTCTGAGTGGGCAGGGCGGGTGGCCTGGGTCCACCCACCCGGCGGGATGGAGCTGCCCTGGGTGGGGTGCCGAGTGGGGGCAGTGAGGAGCCGGCAGGAGGCCGCCCAGCGGTGCACGCGCCCTGCCGCCCGGGGCTCTGGCTAGGACGTGGCCGGGACAGGCAGACGGAGTGGCCAGGCGCCGAGAGGAGGGTGGGCGGCCTCTCTGATCTCACCCTCGGCCGGAAGTGAGGCTCCGGGGCTGGGGCTGTTACATGCTGAACTGCGTCCCCAGTGTTGATGTCCTGGCCCCACATGAGGCTGTGTTTGGAGATAAGACCTTGAGAGGTTAAGTTCAGATGAGGCCCTGGGGCCCCGGTCCGATCCCTGGGCCTGGGTTCCTACGGGAGGAGCTAAGGACACAGACGCTCAGGAAGGGAGGACCCTGTGGGGACGCCCATCGTAAAGCTGAGTGGAGGAGCCAGCCCCCCGGCACCCATCCGGGATGTCCAGCCTCGTGGTTTAAGCACCAGCCCGTGGTTCTTTCGGTGGCACAGGCGCTGAACGTGGCCGGTGGAAGCTGCCTCTGGGCTGTCCCCAGGCCCCCGCCCCGCCTCATGCCACGCCTGCTGTGCTCTCAGGCGTGTGGCACCTGCACCACCTCCCTCCTCCGGGAGCACCGCCCGAGGCCACGCCCACCGGCCCCGCAGGCACCTGGCCTCTGGCCTCCCCGCTCCGCTCGGAATTGTTGGCGCTTTTGTCTCTGAAGCTCGAGACACTTCCCTGGGCGGGTGGGGCGGCCCTGTAGCTCCTGATTTCGCCCTGGACTGTAGCTGGGACAGTCGGGCTCCAGGCGGGAGGGACAGGGGAATCCCCCCGCCCCCCGGTGTGGACAGCAGGCCTGACCAGACCTGAGCACTCGAGTCAGGAAGTCCTGCCCGCCCACCACCGCTTCCTCTCCGCGGCTTCAAACACAGCCTCTGCCTCCGAGCAGAGCGATCTGGGCCCGGCCCAGCCCGCTGTCGTCCGCGCAGCTGCTCCGGCTTCAAAGGCGGCCACCGGCAGGAGGAAGCCAGGCCCGCGGACGCGCGTCCACAGCCCCCCCCACACGCCGGCCCCCGGGCGCCGGCTCCTCTCCGAGGGAACGTCCCTTCAGATAGGTCCCCGCGCCTTCCCAACCCAGAGGTGACGACACCTTGCATCTGTGGAGCCCTTTCTTCCTTCTCCAAGCTCCCGCCCATGGACGTTATCCCACTTAATCCCCTGAGCCGGCTCGGATGGAATTACCGTCCTGGATCCGCAGGGCTCGGGCCACGGCGTTTGGTCCCGAGCCCGGACTCCCAGGCCGCCACGCCTGGCTTCCTCTGCTGCACGCAACACTCGCTCTGACCCCCTCCTCCCCCCGAACACACACACACACACACACACACACACACACACACATACACACACACACACACACACACACACACACACACACAGGTACCCGGGGCGCAGGTGAGCCGCTTTTGTGGGTGAGACGCCCAGTCCCAGGGCGGCCTGCCCGTCAGAGGCTATGGCCGCGCCTGGCGCGCCCTGGGCACAGGCCCGGGAGCCCCGCTGCCCTTTCCCTCGGTCCGCAGCCAGGCCCCAGGAGGAAAGTTCCCGGCCATCAGAGGAAGGGCCTTCTAGGCTCCTCTCCCTGCTCTGCATTCGCAGTCCCTTCTGCAGCCAGCTGGCCTGGTCCTCACTCGGACCACCGAGCAGCCCCTAAGGTCTCCATGACCTGTCTCTCCCGTCCACTCTCCAAACCACAGCCACGGCGATTGTTCCGATCACGTGACTCCCCCACCATTGCTCCGACAACACAGGGGCGGCTCTTAAGAGCCTTAACTTGCCGTCATCTCACCTGCAGGCCAAACGCATCACCAACTAAAGCTGGACGGATGCTTTGGGAAGACACAGCTCAAGGCCAGCCCCTCAGGTGCTCCCCGCAGCGAGACTGAGCCCTTTGGGTGCTCGCTCCCCAGAGAGACTGAGCTCCTCAGCTCTGTGGGGTGAGGAATCCTGGCGCCTCCCAAGTCTCGCATGGTCTGCCAGCTGCTCCTGTCCTCCTCCACACGCTCCTCTCTCCCGCCCCAGCTCTCACGCCCTCCTTGCTGGATGGAGCTCAGACACCACCTCCTCCCTGGCTCATGGCCTGAGCTGGGTCCCGAGGACAGGTGACTGGACACTGGCCCACCCTGTGGTCATCCTCTGACTCCTGACTGGACTGCAAGCTCCGAGGGCAGGGTCCAAGCTCTGTTCCCAGCACAGAGCCGGACACACGCGTCAAATACGTCCTCAGCAAGCAGGCGGGCGAGTGACCACACAGACCACTCTTGCCCGTGACCCAGAGCCTTCCCAGTCGGTGGCTCCCTAAGGCCCTAAGGCCCTAAGGCCAGGGCAAACTCTCAGAGTTCTGCCTCCACCCACGGCTGGGGGTGGGGGGGTGGGGAGCGGCTCCTCGTGTCCCCGGATCACTCTGCCCTGCCTCCTCCGCTGGTATGTCCTTTCCCTCCCCCTCCCTCCCTCCCTCCCATCTGCATCTGTCCCGCAGGAAGTGCCACAGATTGCTTCATTTCCCAGGGTGTCCACACCCCTTTCCTCCCCCTCCACCTCCTCCTCCCTGTGGAGGAGGGGGCCACGGCATGGGCCCTGGGAGGATGGGCTCTGTGCTGTCACCTCACGTCCCTCCCAGGCCCCTGCGGTTTGTGCCCACCGGGCAGGCGAGAGGCTGCGGGAGGCCGGCAGGCCGGCCGGGATGTGGCAGCCTTCACTGAGAACCCTCAAAACATCCAGCCCCTTCGCCCTAATAGTCCCGCTCCTGGGAACTGCTTCCAGCCGAGTGATTCAAAAGGAGAAGAAACAGCCCACGGACTGTGTAGAGCAACGCTATTTATACCACGGAGAGCGTGGAAACAAAGGCCATTCCCCGAAAGAGGAAAAGGATGAGGTCGCTCAGGGCGTATCTGTGCAACGGAACGCCACGCGGACGTCCACACGAGGACGCGGCGGAGACTGCGGGCTTTTGGACGCGAGGGCAGAGGTGGGGTGCCGCGTCGCGGTGTTACGGCCACGGTTTTGTAGGAAGAATCTATGTGGCCACCAATAGTAAGGACACACAGAACGGGAAGTAGTTACGTGGAGCGGAATTGTCTTTTTCTCCCAGTTTTTTTTTTTAATGACAAAAGGGATAAAATTGAGGATCAGAAGTGAGAAAGAAAGTAATTGTTGTGTTAGGATGATGCGTTTTTACAATTTTGCCTGAAAGGTTTACCATCAGCTGAATTATAAATTGTATAATGTATATTGTAAGACTATGGAGAGTACCCAGAACGTGAAGTCCTGGGGTTTTCTGAGAGGAGTTTGGCCCGTTGGCTTTTGTCATTTTAGAAATAATCAGAATGTGCCGGGTGCGGGCCATTCCCCTGACGCGCACGGCGGGGGGCCTAGCGGGGTGGGCGGGGGCCGCAGCCTGGTCCCACGAAAAGCAGCCACAAGACCTTTGCCTGTTGGACACACAGTGCTGCCCCCTGTGTCCCCCACCCGCCCCCTGTCCTGTCCCCCTGGGCTGCAGCCCCAGCTCAGGTCAGCCCCGGGTCAGGCCATCCCCCGCGGCCTGTGCTCCTGGAGCTTGAGCGAGAATTCCGGGGGAGGGTCGCGGGGAGGGCGTGTGGGCGGGGGAGGAATCCCACGTCCGACATCTGTGGGATACAGGGACAAAGCCCCGGATGGAGCCTTTCTTTGGACAGTGTTAGTTTATGTGAAGTGTGTGGTCAGCTGAACAAATACCCAACGCTTTGCATATAAACTGAGGCGCCCTCCGTTCCCCCCCCCCGCCAACCCCCCCCCCCCCCCCCCCCCCCCGCTGTCCGGGTGCTCCTCGAACGACAGAGACGTCCACAGGACTGTTTTCGGCGAACCCGTCTCTCTCCAGGCACCTCTCACCCCCCCCCCCCCCGGGGGACCACCTGCCAGTCCAATGCTCTCCCATCCTGAATTCCCACTTCTGGTCACCCTGCCAGCGCCTCAGTCAAACCCAGCCCTTCGGGCCCCGAACCAGCAAACGCTTCTTCCCGCTCCGGCCTGAGACTCGGTCACCCAGGCTCCTTCCGTGTCTCCACCGCCCGAGGCAGCCCCCAGGCAGACCCAAACACCGGGACCCTCCCGCTGCCCGACAGCCTCCGTGCCTTCCGCCCCAGGCCGCCCCTCCTGGGCGTCAGCCCCTCAGCCACGCCCGCCGGCCACTGAGGACTCCGCCACTGGCGGGGAGATAAGAGGCCACTGGCATCGCGCTCGGCGCTCAGCGTGCGGAGACGGCACCCTCAGGTCTGACCTCCTCCGAGAGCCGCGGCGGAGGCCCGGGGCATATCTGTGGGATGACTGGCCGGGAGGGAATGTGTTTCCCAGCAGGTCCCCCTCCGCGGGCGTGGGACGTCGTCCTAAAGCTAAGCGGCTTTAGGATCTGCGTCCGCCCCTGCTTAATTTCATCGTGTTGGTTTTGGCCCGGCACCCTTCCTATGTAAATCATCCGAACTTGAAGATGTCATGTAGCGTATTAGCTATCCCAGCTGTGGGTCATCTGGAGTCTTTCTATGTTTCAACCAAGTCATTAACAAAAACACTTAGCAAGGGGGGGCCAGGGACGGAGCCCGCGGCGGTCCCGGGGACTGCCCTAGAGGGAAGACCTGCCTTCCCAGGTGAGCAGCTACCTGTGGGCCCGGCTGCTCGGCCAGCGGCGTGCGTCTCGCCCAAACATCCCCGTGACGCAGGTAGCGGGCGTGGCTGAGACCCAAACGCCCTGCGGGCACCTGGGAGCGCCCAGCTCGGAAGCCTAGAGCCGCTCGGGCGTGAAGTCACTGAGGGGCCGGGTGTGAATGGTTAGCGCTAGCTCTCCCATCCCGCGGCTGTCTCGGGATCTTACCTGGCCGGGGCCTCGCCTGCAGGGGCGACAGGCGAGCACAGGGCAGGGAGGAGGCAACCAGGTGCGAGGAGAGAGGAGGAGGGAAGGAAGCACGCCGTCAGAGTCAGGTGAGCCGGACTGCTGTCCTTGCCGCTTCCCACCGGCTCCTGTCGCGGCTCCACAGGGAGCAGCCACACCACCGCTCCTCCCTCCCTTTCTTTGAGCCAGGCCTTGGCTGCCTCGGAGCCTGCAGCTCGGACCTGCCTTTCCCGGACCCAAACTCCCCGTCTCCCTGGCTCCCCCTCTCCCCGTCTCCCTGCTCCCCCCTCCCAGGCTCTCGTCTGGACGCGGGGGCCCAGCGCTGCCCCCAGGACCAGCCCCTGGAGGAGGCCCGAGCGTCCCCGCGGAGGTCTGCACGCCGGGTGCGCCAGCCACCCCTCTCCCCACACTCTCAGCCGGAAGCGAACCCCAGATATCCTCCTGTTCACCCGGGTGCCAGTCAAAGCGGCACCCGCAGCAAGGGAGGGCGTTCCCCTCTAAATGGCCACCAAGCCTTCTTACCCGACAAGCACGCCACCGCGCCTGTGATGGTCAGGCACAGCCCTGCACACCTCACGCAACGAGGACCTCATTTCACCTCCTAACCACCCGATGGCGCAAGTCCCGCTGCTGTTCCGTTTCACAGACGGGAAAACCAAGGCCCAGAGAGGGCACAGGCTGGCAGTGGGCAGTCCGGACGCAAGCCCAGCTGCCTGGCTCCGGGTCTGTGCTCTTAACTCCTGCGTCCTCCTCCAGCCTTGCTTGGAAGGGTGTGTTGAGTTCTGCTGGTGGCAGGCAGAGGGCCGGGGGAGGGGGTTCCGAGAGGAGGGAAAGCGCTTTGAGAAGGAGAGCTGAGGTCGGGGAGTCTTTGGCTTTCCACAGCCTCTTCCGTGCATCCTCTTTGGTCCGCAACGGAAGCCTCCGTTCTGCTCACATTCATCAACGTCGCCTTCTTTGCACGCCCTCTGCCACCTTCCACGGGGCAGAGAACGCCGGAACTGTCTCTCATAAGACACCCCAGGTCGTTACAATTTCTCACAAAATCCACTTATTATTATTAACCACACCACCATGGGATATTTTCATTTTTAAGGTACTTTCATGGATTGTCTCATGCAGCATGCATCATCTTACTTCCTCACAAAATAGACTCACAAGGTGGGTGAAGCAGGTGCCAGCTGGACAGATGGAGGGACCAGCCAGGACCCCGAGGCCAGTGCCTGACGCTGGACTGGAACCCAGGTCTCCGGGTTTATCGTTCTGCCAGGCACTCCCATGGCCTGCCCCAAAGGCCGGGGTGAGACTAGCCCAGAGGGGGCGGGCAGAGGGCTGCGGTTACTTCCATTTCCCTCAAACCACCCTGGTCCCAGCGCTCCCCGAGGCCACCTTCCTCACTTCCTTAGGCACGAGGCGTTGTGGAGAGGGTGGGGACAATTCTGAGTGTTGTGTAAACTCCGTGAAGAAAAGGTTCAGTTCCCTATTCACTTGGGGAAATCCCCAAATGGGAAAGGATGGCGATAAAGGATCCTTCCCGACGGCTGGATCCTTCAGATCGGCTGTTCTGGGGCTCAGATGCTCAAGACACATTGTAAGCAGCTGTCCCTAATGGCTTAGGTTTATGCTTCGCTGACACCTTTCCTGTAGAAATGGGCCTGTCTGCACCCCCTGACTTCCCCTCACACCACCTACCTGCCTGGCCTAGTCACGCCCCAAAGCACAGGGCAACGGAAACCACTGACGACATTGCGACAGCTTTTGAACAGCCTGACCACGAGTTGCACAAGTCTTCTGTGATTGAGTCCCGAGTGGCACAGGCACGCGTGTTCTCCCCCGGCCTCCACCCGCCGGCCTGAACGACGCGGCCTGCCCGGAGACCCGGCTCCCGGAGCGCCGCTCCCTCCCAGGTCTCCGCACCGGGACGCCAGCCGTGCTCACCAACCACCTCCAGCTGCTGCCGGGGCCCCTGGCGGGCTGACTTCCTCATCCGTGCGGTTGGGCGGACATGTGGCTGGCTAGTTCTGACCCTCCCAGGCCAGGGCCACGGTGGGGCAAGTCTTCCAGAATGTTCCTTCCCTGTGGCAGCTGCTCCATTCCCTGGGACAGTGATGTGGAGCAGAGCCCCTGCCAACCCGGGACAGAGTAGAACTAACCCTCTGCCGGTTCGTCACGACCGCTGTGGAGCTGCGTCTCCCAGCAGCCCCCCGGCTGAGCCCCTGCAGCCGCAGGTTCTCATTTGACTGACTGTTTCGCTAGACTGGTCATTCCCGCCTGGACGGAGCCTGGACGGAGCCTGGACGGAGCCAGCTGCCTGTTGCTGAGCGGTCTCCGGTCGGTCCCTCTCCACCCCGCTGCGTGGATCTGGAGAGCAGGGGCTGGCCGGGGCCTCCCCTGGTAGCACAGTGCCCGCGAGTGAGCGGGCGGAGGTCCAGGTGTGAGGGCCCAGGCGCTTTCTCCACGGGGCTCATTCCCGGGGCCTCTCTCGGGGGGAGCAGGTGTGGGGACGTGGGTGGCTTTTGGTGAGCTTGACCACAGGCAATCCCTTGGGCCTGTTGCAGACACATCCCCTCAGCAGCTGCGGTTGGGGGCCGGCCCCAGGCAGGGTGTATGGGGAGGGTGGGGGGCTGAAGTCAGGCTGAGGTCAGATCGGGCACCCCCGGGGCGGCCAGGGGGCCTCGCATGGGGGAGCCCCACGCCGAGGAAGCGTGTTTTCTCCGGCTCCCAGTAGAGAAGCTGCCTTTGAACTTCCACTCTGCCCCCCAAGAGTCGTCTGCAACAGGAAGCCCGGCCTGAGGTCCCCGTGGGCGCAGGCCCTGTGCTGCGCCGGCCTGCTAACCCGAGGGACACGCTCACCGGTGTCCCCGGGGCTGCCGGCGGGCGGCCTCCACGCGTGTCTCGGGGCCTGTGCCGTGCTGCCGCCTCCTGTGGCAGACCCTGCCGGGAGGCTGTGGCTCCCAGGAGGGTGGCGTGGCCTGTGGCAAGCAGGTTCAAAACCAGGGGCCGGGCGTCCGATGAGGCCGGCGCTTCCCTTCTTGGCTGGAGAGAGGGCCCAGCTCCAACATCTGGATTCTCAGGGTTTCCAGCCGGGGCCCAGGCTGACCATCGAGGACGGTCCTGATGGCTCAGGAGGGCGTCCCACAGCGGGGCCTGCATGACCGGCTCACCTTTCCCGGGAGGCCCTGCCCTCCACGTGGGACTTCACCGCTGAGCCCCGGGGCTCCCGCTCACGTCCCCCAATCCCAGGAGACAGGCGGTCAGGAGGCCGACGGGGGAAAATTGGGGAGCTCACTGCCCCAAAGTGCAGGGCATGAGGGAGTGTCCCCTCCGGCCTGGCTCCGAGGCCCTGGCAGCAGCTACATGTCTGTGCTCAGCGACAGGCGGCATCCTGTTCCCATGGAGACAGGAGTATCTACGTCCAGCCCGAAGGCCAACCGGGAGTGAAGGCCGCCTTTGTGATGGAACTGACATCTCCTTTCTCAGGCTGAGGCTGAGCCACTGCCCAGGAGACATGCGGGAGCTTTGCGAAGGCTCAGGGTGCCCGGTCCCCGTGGCCTCGGCGTCCCTCCCGGGGCTTCAGGTTCTCCTGGACCCCGTGGCTTCCTCCCACCCAGAGCGTGGGCTGGACACGCCGGGGCGTGAGCAGGGATGGCCGAGAGGGCTCTGAAAACCTGAAGCTATTCCTGGAGGCAGGCGGAGCTGCCTGCGGGTTTCTCTGGAATCAGAATGCTTTCTCCGGTGGCCCCGATAAGATTATGGGGCCGCGGAGCGGCCAGTGTTCAGGTTTCCCACGGAACCAACGCTCTGGCCAAACTCCGGCCAAGCTCCGGCTGCCGGCTGACAGGGGCCACGCCTCAGCAGGCTCTGACGCCCGACCCCTTCCAGAATGCGCTGGGCCTCAGTCCCGCTACCCCAAACTCCCCGTCCCCGCGGACAGCCAGAGGGAGGGTCTCCTAGTGGAAGCCACTGTTACCGAGGGTCCTACAGAACCTGGGAGCCAGGCAGAAAAGGGGTATGCATGCCCTAACCGGTGTGGCTCACTGGATAGAGCGTCAACCTGCGGACTGAAAGGTCCCGGGTTCGATTCCGGTCAAGGGCATGTACCTTGGTTGCAGGCACATCCCCAGTAGGAGGTGTGCAGGAGGCAGCTGATCAAAGTTTTTCTCACATTGATGTTTCTAACTCTCTATTCCTCTCCCTTCCTCTCTGTAAAAAAAAAAAAAAAAAAAAAAAAAAAAAAAAAAATCAATAAAATATATTTAAAAACACACAAACAAACAAGAATAAGAAAAGAAAAGGGGTATGCAGCCACGCCCACAGACTGCGGCTCCCAGGGGCCACGCAGACCCTGGTTATGACCCAGGGCTCGGTGAGAGGAGGGATCCCAGAGCAGCAAAGGCTGTTGGTGAGACTGGGGTAGAAAACACTTCATGAAGTACAATGAACACTTTATATATTCTAATACATGCCTCCCCCCTCCCCCCAGTGATACCCATAGTCTGAGGGGATCACAGATACGGTAGCCCAATAACCCTTGGTGCCATTTGAAACACGAACGCTAGCAGGTAGCCAGCGCTCGGCAATGCGGAATGAATGGGGGAGGGACAGGTCACGGCTGGAGGACTTGGGGTTGCCCCAGAGCAAAGGCCTCCCGAACGGCCCCATCTAAACAGACACTGTTTGACCAAAGGCGGCGAAGCCCGATTCTCACCGGCTGGATCCCCCCTTGTCCGCCTGAACAGTCCCCGATGTCACGTGCCTGCTATTTTGTTGAGCAAATGAAGGGCTTAGTCCACGAGAATCAGACTTTCTGCAAGTGCTCCCCGGCTCCTCGGCGCCGACTACGGCCCACGCGTAAGTGCTCAGCGCGCCCTTTAACCCCCACATCCTGAGTCTCCTCTTCCTCTGCCACACACTTCCCTCCCCCGTTCCCGCCGTGGCGGCCTCACCAGTCGCCTCCCCTGGACAGAATTCGTCTTTGCGCCTCAGGTGTCTGTATTTCCCATGGACACGCCTACCGAGGCGATCAAACCGGCAGATGGAAAGCTGGCTTTAAAAAGGGGCACCCGATCCCCCTCCCACCTTCCAGCGTTCGTTTCTCATCCGACAAGCGAGGATCGTGGGCCCGTCAGGCCGTGGGTACGGGCGCTCGGGCTCCGGACTCCAGGAACCTCCAGGGAGAGTGAACAGAGGGCTCCGGGGGTGGGGCTGGGAGCCGGGATCGTCTGGGGAGGCTTGTGAGGCCGGGGCCGGAGGGAAGGAGCTCCTGTTTGTTGATTCGTTTGTCAGTAGCCTTGTCTGGTGAGATTGCATGGCTGTCCTGTAGGCACGCGCTGCCCTCTGGAGACCTAAGACCAGTGAGCGTCCCTGCCCCAAAGGCTGTGTGTGTGTGTGTTTGTGTGTGTGTTTGTGTGTGAGTCCCCCATCGGGGCTCCTGGTGAGCTCCCCCCACAGGGCATTTCTCTCCCTCCTACAGCTCCTAGGCTTGCCTTCTGCCTCCCCCTCGTACTCTCGGAGTCAGACCTTGCCGGGCTCCCTGGCTCGGCCCACGGCTGGCGTTCCTGCCGCGGCATCCTGTGGTCCCACCTTTCTCTCGGCGTGGCCCACTGCCCACAAGCCGAGTCCGGGCCACCCGCCACCTGGCCTTTGAAGACTAGAGCTGGCCTCGGTCTGAATCAGAAAGAGGCCCCCTTTGGGCTACAGTGAGGCAAGGAGACTTTGCATGAAGAACAAGTAACCCTCTCCCGCAAACGGCCCGCATCCACTCCACGCAGAGGCCTGCGGCTGCCCGAGCTTTCCGTTCCCCCGGCTCCCGGCTCCCGCTCCAGCCCCCGCGCCCTCCGCACAGGGCGGCGGCCTCTCCCGGACCCGCCGCGCCCCTCCTGGCCACCCCCCTCTCCCCCCTCCCCGGCCTCCCTGAGAGTGGACAGCGAGAACACGGGGTCCACCCCGGCCATCACTGCTCACACAGCTGGAAACGGCCCGGGCCATGCTGCGCAGTGAGCCTCGTCCCCCGGACGGCGCGCCTTCCCCAGCACCTTGTGCCCCAGGGTCTCGGTGGCTGAGTGAAGATGGATATTGTCCAGCACGGTCACAGTGACTTAAGAGAGAAAGGAGAGACTTCCGGCGGGGCCTGGGTTCCCAGGAAGGGACGCTCCGGACCCTGCTGGCCTGGCTCGGGTTCCTGTTCGTGGGGACACCATGACTCCGTTCCTCCCCAAACACCGAGGCCCCTTCGGGTCTCCAAAGTGGGTTTTGCCACTCAAAGAAGGGTTCCGCTCTGAGATTGTCCAGGGACTCCCGCCCCACTCCCACACAGCTCGTCCCTCGTGGAGTTACCGCCTGCCCAGAGCCCCCACTTCCCGGCTCCTGGTTCCCTCTCCCTCCTTCCCGGCGCCGGCCGGGCTGTGCCACACTCGGTGCTTCCACAAAGAGGCCCCAAAAGCTGCCCCCGCCACCGCAGGCCTGTGCGTGCGGGGCTCGGGCGGCCCGACGGGCAGAGGCTGCCCTCCTGGTGGAGGCCGCGGGTCATGACACCTGCCATGCAGACCCGCGGCCAGGCTGTTCGTGCCCTGCCTCCCCGGAAGCAGCTCGGTGACGGTTCAGGGTTTGTGCCACACACACTTCCTTCCTCAACCGACGGAGAAGGAAGGCCGGCGCAGGGTCCCTCTGCGGCGTCCCAGAACAAGGTTCAAGCTGGCCGTGGGCCCTCACCCGCACCCACAGCCATGGGAGCCAGGCAGGCGCACACAGGCCGGACCTGCGGCCTGGGCCCCGGGTGCCCGCGCTCCCAGGGGAGGGCACCCGCGTCCAGAGCGGCCTCCCCCCCCCCCCCCCCAGGCGGGCATCCCCGCATCTCCGCCTCCTGCCCGGAAGCTGGAGGCCGCTGGAGACCGCTGAGAGACCCCTGAACACCACTGGCTGATGTCTGTGCAGCACCCTAGCCTGCCTCAGTTTCCCCGATTTACCAGTGTCTGCACTCAGACTCCTGCGGATCCCATAGTCCCCCGGACTCCATAAAGCCTCCCTGCAGGCGACCCCCAGCCCTTGAAGACAAGAACGCAGCAGGGTGCCTGCCCAGGACACACACACCGTGGTCCCTGCAGGGAACCCAGAGCCACAGGCCACGCGTGGGGCTAGCTTAGCGAGTCAACCGGGGCTCCGGGGCAGAGCTGGAGTGGGGAGGAGGCGGCAGACGGATGGCCACGGCCGCAGGGGAGCCGTCTCCTCTCCCCTGAGAAGCTCCTTCCAAAATTCCAGGCCCTGCCCAGATGCACTCGGGCTAATGTCAGCTCTCAGCTGCGAGGGGGAGATCGGGAAGCCGGAGACCTGGGGACGGAGCAGGGGACACACCCTCGACTCCTGGGCACACGGCCAGCTCCTCCCCCTCGGGGTGGTTCCTGGACCCCCTGAGGTTGGGACGGGGCCAGGAAAATCCCAGGCTGCGAAGGGTGGGGGCTCGCCCTGGGCGCCCCACCGAGGTGGCCAGCACCCCCTCCCTGCCCCCAAGCACACACGCCCCCGGGGCCATGCAGGGAGCCTCCAGCTTTATCACCAGCGGTGCTGTTCGCCCGCGGGCGGCTTTGCAGAAAGTTCTGCGGGCTGTGGCTGTGGGGCGTGAGACGGAGGAGCTCGGCCACCCTGGCGGGGCCCCCTGCCAGCCCCGTTCCTCTTTCAAGGCGGGCTCGGGGCTCGGGGCTCCGCTTCTGCGATCCGCGGGCCGGGCTGCAGAGCGGAGCTGTGTCCGGAGCCTGCGAGCCCCCGTCCAACGCGCCTGCAGCCCAGGAGCCCGGCCCCGGCCCCCGGCCCCCGGCCTCCCGCCGCCGCCGCGGGGCTGCCAGGTGGGCTGGGCGGCCGGGGTGGCCGGCGGCACGCACTGCCTCTCTGGTGGCAGCGGGGCCACCCCGCACCCTGCCCAGCCCGCGCCCGCCCACCACGCCAGCCCGCGGTACCTCCATGTCCTCAGGTGCCACCTCACTCCTCTGCCAACCTCACGGGCCCGCGGTCCGCTCCTGCCCCCGGTCCGCTCACTCGCGGCAGGGCTAGAGGGCGGCCGCTCCGCTCGGCGAGCTGCGGCGGGACAGCCAGCCTCGGCCTCGGTGAGGACAGGGCGGGGGCGGGGGAGGAAGGGCGCGGAGGAGCAGGGGAGGAGGAGGTGGAGAGGGCGGGCGGGAGGGGGAGGAGCAGGGGAGGGAGGCCGGCCATCGGGGGTTTAAATTTAGACACGAATCTAAACAGATACTGTCCCCTCCCGGGGCCGGGCTCCGGCGGCGAGGGAGCCACCTCGCTCCATTCATGTGCCCAAACATGGATGGGACGCCGCCCCGGCGCCTCCGCGGAGCAGTGGGTTCGGACCGTCTCTGCGGGCTCAGCCTCTGCGCCTCTCCTCCTTCCTCAGCGCGCCTTCCCCTTTCCTGCTCTGAAAGTTCGAGCTGTTCTCTCACTCCCGGCTCTCCCTCTTTTAGGGGCATCTTCCTGCTTCCTTTCCGTCTCTCTTTCTCCCTTCAGTTGCATTCCTGTCACACAGGAGAGAGGAACCTGCCCGCTGATGCCTGCGTGCGGTTGATGCCTGCTACCCCCTGGCCCAGGAGCCCGCAGTGCCTGGAGCCGCCCTGTGCGCCCTGAGCCCACGGACAGGCCTTCCCCTTCAGCTCCACCTCCCCACCTCCCCGCCTCACGTTTCCACCGCCAACCTGTCCGTCCATCCCTCTTCTGCTGCTAGGAGGAGGAGGAAGAGCAGGAGGAGGAGGAGGAGGGAGAGGATAAGGAGGAGGAGGAATAGAAGGCAGAGGAGCAGGAGAGGAAGAAGAGGAGGAGGGGGAGGAGGAGGGAAAGGAGGAGGAAGAGGGAAGGAGGAAGGGGGGAGAAGAAGGGACAGGAGGAGGAGGGAGAGGGAGAAGATAAGGAGGAGGAGGAATAGAAGGCAGAGGAGCAGGAGAGGAGGAGGGGGAGGAGAGGGAGGTGAAGGGACAGGAGGAGGAGGGAGAGAGAGGAGGGAGAGGAGGAGCAGGAGGAGGAGGAGCAGAAGGAGGAGGAGAAGGAGGAAGAGAGAAACAAGGTTTCCAGCTCCCGCAGCAGGAAGGCTTGATGGGTGCGGGATTTCAGTTCCGGGGCTGCTGCTGAGGGGCCTCTGCTCTGTTCCGTTAACAGGGGGGAGGGTAGCGAAGAGGGGAGAACACGCTGCATGGGGGAGGGGTGCCCGGCCTGGGTCTGGAGCAGCGTCTTTCCCTGCTGCCAGGTATGGACTGGCCACCGGCCCTGCCCTGAGACTGCGTGAAGGGGCTGGCGGGGAAGCCTCCATGTGGCCCCGCAGCCATCGGTGACCCCACCCTGACGCCCACCACCCCAGGAGGGAGAGCCCTCCCGGGGCTGACGGTGGCCCCGGGTGCTGAGCGTTGCTCCCGCTACACAGCTCTGCCTGGATCCTCCCCTCACACCAACGTCCAGGCTCGGGCTGCTCTGGGCGTCGCCTCAGACGCGGGCCTCCCTCCCTCACACAGCCTCGCAGGCCTGAACTTCCAGAACACGACAGCCCTCGGGCCAACGCGTCTCCCAGTTCATCGATCTCGGCTGAGCATGGGCCAGCACTGATTCAGACACAGATGGCGGTTGGAGCCCAGCTGTGCCTCCATGGGCAAGTGGCTGAGCCTCTCTGACCCCGTTTTCCTCGCCTGGGCAGTTTGGTAGGCTTTTATAATGCTTAGCCCCAGTGCAAGTGCAAATGAACCAGTGTTTTTCTTATTTAGAGCTGGGCATTCTGGGGTCCCCAACACTGGCAATTAATGCTGAGTCCCCTTCCCTCTGGCACAGCACCAGCGGTGAGGGCCCCAAAGGTGAGGGCATCAGAGGTGAGGGCACCAGAGGTGAGGGCACCAGAGGTGAGGGCATCAGAGGTGAGGGCGCCAGGGGTGAGGGCATCAGAGGTGAGGGCGCCAGAGGTGAGGGCACCAGAGGTAGGGGCACCAGAGGTGAGGGCGCCAGAGGTAGGGGTGCCAGGGGTGAGGGTGCCAGAGGTAGGGGCGCCAGGGGTGAGGGCGCCAGGCAGAGTTGCGGCAGGAGGCCTTTTCCTGGTACCCTGCACTGTGTGCTGCACTTGTGGTCTTGTCTCCTTTCTTTTCCTGAAGGTGGGGACTGGGTTGGTGCGGGGGCCTGGCCTCTTGCCCGTCTCCGAGCCCTGGCTCTTGGGGCCCCCCTCACTGCCTCGTGGAGTCCTCTCTGCTCAGATGGGCTGCCCCGGCTCAGGTTTCTGGCTTCACACCGGGAGGCGGAAGTGCGGACCCAGAGGAAACCGTTAGGCCCAGATAGCATCGCCGCCTCCCAAGGTGCTTGCAGCTGCGCCCACGCCCTGCACAGGCCCTCCCTGGGCCGGCGAGGACCAGGCCCGCCCACAGGCCAGCAGCTCGCCTCCCCTGCTCCGGGCCGCACCCGACCTTCATGGCAGGAAGGAGAGGAAATGGGGAGAGGCTGGGCCCTCAGCTCACTTCAGCAGCCCCGCCACGGGCAGGCCCGGCCGTGCTCGCCTTACCCCCTCCTGCCCCTCAGGAGACCCGGAAGCCAGGATGCAGACCTCACCGCTGGTGAACACCGGTGCTGCTAGGGCACCTGGGGCGTGACCCTGGCTCCGGGCGTGAGAGGAGCCCACCCACCCAAGGGAAGGGAAAGTGTCCCTGGGACTGGGTGGCTCTCTGGGGCCTGTTTCCCCACTTCTCCTTCACCCCCTGGTATCAGAACCAGCCGAGCAGTGAACAGAGGCCAGAGCGGGCACCAGGCAGGGAGCCTCCCGCAGCGGGGACCCTGTGCCCAGCACATGGCGGGCATTCACCAAACACTCGGTGAATGGGTGACGACCGACCGACCGACCGACCGACCGAAGCCAGCTGGTAGGATTTCTGCTTTTCCACCGAAGGCAGAGGCTTTGAGGGGTCTCCGATGTGAAGAAAAGAGCCCCTAAGTTAGGCAGGAACTTAGTTCTTTTTCAGGCAGAATTGCCAAGAGCTTCAGTCAGCTCCTGGGAAGTGTCCACACTGTGATGACCATCCCCTGTTAAAATTCAGAGCAAGAAGCAAATACACTGAGTGGCCCAATTATTATGGTCTCTGAATGGATAATAATCTGGCCACTCAGTGTGTGTATGTGTGTGTGTGTGTGTGTGTGTGTGTGTGTGTGTGTGTGTGTAGAGAGAGAGCTTGGGAGGGGGAAGAGGCCCGGTGCATAAATTCGTGCATGGGTGGGTCTGGCCAGCCTGGCCAGGGGGAGGGGACTTGGGCGGTTGGCCTGCCTGCCTGCTGGTTGAACTTCTGATCCAGAGGACAATTTGCATATTAGCCTTTTATTATATAGGATATACACTGAGTGGCCAGATTTGCATATTAGCCTTTTATTATATAGGATATACACTGAGTGGCCAGATTATTATGCATTCAGGGATCATCATCATCTGGCCACTCAGTGTATTCTCTCAAGACTACAAATAGGAACTTTCAAATATGTGCAGTGCTTTAGCCCGACATCTGAGACTGTGGCACAAACCAACCCGCGCTGCAAGTGAGTGTCCTCGAGGAGCGGAGCTGAACATGCGGAAAGGGAAGGTCCCAGGTTTGGGGTTTGTGTTGAAGATGGGAACGGAAGGCACTCGTGTGAAAGCGCACGGCCCGGCCCTGACGTGAGGAGACCCTGGGCGAGCCACGTGGGAAGACAGTCCTCCTCATCTCTGGTCTGTGATCTTTAGGAGCATCGATGCGGAAAGGTCAAAGCTAGGCGGGGAGGGGTTGTAGGTTAGAGACCAGAGCCACGTGACCTTTGGGTTCTGCGTGTGGTCTGGCTTGGCTCTCTGACTCTATTAAGGGAATTGTTACACATGCTTATATCACATCATCACAGCGTGCCCTGCACAGGTCAGGTTTGTTTGTCAGCTGTATCTCGATAAACCCAGAAAAAAGAGAGATTATGAGGGCAATTGGCAGAACTGTAAGGGATCCCGGGGGAAGGGCACATGGGAGTTCCCCGTATGAATCTTACAACTTTTCTCAAAGTTTAACATGACATCGAACTAAGAAGTTAAGAAAAAAAGGTGTGGGTCAGAATTTACTTTCTTTGATTCCAGATTGACCCCTTCCTTCCCCACTCCTGTGCCTTTATCACCTGCTCCTGCCACCCCACCCCCACGCCCAGAAACCCACAGGCTGGGCGAGGCCCGCTGATGCTGACCGTGGGGGACAGCAGGCGGGGAGAGAGGGCCCAGTCTCTGGGGACGACAGAGAATGGAGACAGAAAGAAAAGATTATTCAAACCTTTCTTTGTACAGATATCTCTGTGTTGTTTCAGGGGTTGCAATAAACACATGTATTTTCATTGTTTTGGAGGAGGGTTTATGTTTAGAAAGAGAAAGTGGGGGCAATGGTAAGATATGTACACATAATAAAAAAATGAAAAGAAAAGAAAAAGAAGAGAGAGAAAGAGAGAGTGAGAGAGAGAGAGAGAGAGAGAGAGAGAGAGAGAGAGAGAGAGCCACACGCACTGAGCCAGGCTCCTATAGAAGGAGCTGAGGGAGGGCCGGCCAGGGGCTCCCTGGGACGGGCTCGGGTGGGGAGGACTGGGGCGGGAGACCACGGGCCAGTCACCGAGGACGAGGAACAGTGCTGATGACAAACCCAGAGGGGATGCCCAGGACACCCTTCTCCTGCGGCACAGCCCAGGCTCAGGAGGAGGCACAGCCCAGGCTCCGGAGTAAAATTAGACGCAGCTACAAGGACATTCCCACCTTTCCCACCCGGAGTGCGCGGTGCAGGGCGCCGGCCTGTCTCCGGCTGCTCTGCGGGGACCGTCGCCCGGCCCCGCCCAGACCACCGGGCAGTGACACACGCACCCCGCTGCCCGTGTCTTTTTGGCCTCGGTGAAGTGACACGTCCAGAGCAGGCCAGGCCGATGTGGGTACGTTCCCTGGGCCAATGGCTGGCGTGGGGAGGGACAAGTCGGAGAGGAATGCTGGCCCCTGGGACCAGAGAGGAAGCTCGCTCCGTCTGGCGAAGAAGCCACAGGGAGACGGGCCCTGTGGACCACAGTGCTGTCCGGCCCCAGGCGCCGGGAGGGACGCGCACCCACGGGCACGGGGGACGTTCGTCATGGCGAAGGGTGCCTGACCCGGTCCCTTACTCCCGCCCTCCCTCCAAACGTTAAACTTAACGAGGGCACATTCCTTTCTGTCTTGGTCAACGTTCCACACTCCTGGTTCGAGTTCCGTAAGTGCGTGGGTGAATGAACGAACAGATCCTGGCTCCAGGCAGAACCCTCGGAGAATCCCCGCTGCGATCAGTTCTCAAATGGCGCGAACGCGGTGCACGCAGCCCCAGAGCCTGGAGGAGAGCAGAGACCCTGAGACCGACCCCCTGGGTCTGACATGACCTTGGTGGAGGCACTGAACCACGTTGCTCCTCAGCACCCCCATCTGTAAGAGGGGGTAAGAATTTGCCACATTTCAGGGTTAGACGAGGGAATACATGGGGAATGCTTAGAAGCGTGCTAACGAATAGTAAGTGTGATAAATGTCGGTCCTTACGTCCCACAATTACAACAGGAGCAAGTGTAGGTGGCAGCCACCTCGACCCCCTGTTCAGCTCCCTGCCAGGCCGCCCCTCGAACCCGCCCACTTTGTGTGCGTTCCTCCGGTGGCCGCAGCCTGGCCTGGGAGCAAAGCCTCGTCTCGTTGTTCTCATCCGTCCGTTACCCACAGTCCTGTTCTCCGAGGCCACATTTGGTTCTGCATGTTTTCTTACACCTGCCGCAAAGGAAAGGTGGTGGTGGGCTGGAGGGGGGGTCACATCTCAATTCTGAATAAATTTCACTTTCTTGAGTGCAGTGTTTTTTAACTCTTGGGAACCAGTTTTAAGTTGTTCTGATTGAAATAATGCACAGATTTCATGTGCAGACACCATGGGGCCTTCCCGGCACCGGCCAGGGTTTGACCTCCCTCCTGATGTCACCACCTCGCAGCAGCTCCCAGCCCTCGGCCGGTGTGTGACCTCCCACCTCCCATGCCCGGGCTGCCGGCTCTGGTCGGTGGTGGAGTTGTTATTGATCCCCCCACACGTGTGTCTTCATCCCCCTTTTCTGCTTTCTGACCTCTGATTGCTTCCGACACTTTTTTTTTGATGGGGACTCTTCCTAGACCCACAAAGAAAGGGGCCTCTATCCTCAGTGTTTCCCAAAGTGTGGTATGCGTACCCCTAGGGATACGGGAAGAGTTTGGTGGGGGTACGCGCTGCACCGGAGTTTGGTGGGGATATGCACTGCACCGTGCTTAGCTGCGCCTAATTCTACGTTCTCATGAGTCAAGTCAAGACAGTCTTGTGAGGCGTGAGATGGTCCGGTGTGCAAATAAATGTTATTTATAATATAACTTTTATTTATATTTTATTATGAATAACTTTATTTTTCATTTATTATTATTGTGTGTATGTACCAAAAAAAGAAAAAATAAATATATTTTGATTGTTATTAAAATACATCCTTTTTAAAAAATATATATTTTATTGATTTCTTACAGAGAGGAAGAGAGAGGGATAGAGAGATAGAAACATCAATGAGAGAGAATCATCGATCAGCTGCCTCTTGCACACCCCCTACTGGGGATGTGCCCGCAACCAATGTACATGCCCTTGACCGGAATCATTTCAGTCCGCAGGCCAACGCTCTATCCACTGAGTCAAACCAGTCTCGGCCATCCTTTTTCTTTTCTTTTCTTTTCTTTCTTTCTTTCTTTCTTTTTTTTTTTTTTTTTTTTTTTTTTTTTTTTTGATGAGGGGTACTCAGCGTTACAGAAATGATAGAAGGGGTACACATATGTCAAAAGTTTGGGAAACACTGCTCTAAGGTGTGGTGTATCTGAGAAGGCAACAGAGCAATTACAGGCCCTTGGCTTTTGTTTGAATCATAACTGGAGCGAAATGCCACGTGTCCTGAGCGTGTGAGCCTGGGTGCTGCTGGGTGCTGGCCCAGAGCGGGGTCAGGGCAGGGCTGGGCGGGGAGAGGAAGTGACCGGCGTGCGTGGAGGAGACGGACGGTGGGGCTCCGGCAGGGAGAACCACGAGAGCCAGGGCTCCGGGAGCCTGAGGCTGGTGGAGAGGAGGCTGGTGGAGAGGAGGCTGGTGGAGAGGAGGCTGGTGGAGAGGAGGCTGGTGGAGGGGCCGGGTTGTCAGGGGCCGGCTGACTGCCCGCCTGCGCCCCCAGCAGGGCACACGCTGGTCTTCGAGGGGCGTGACGTTCGGAACCCCCCCGGCCTCCTCGGTCCGTGCAGGCTGTTCCGGAATGTTCATGCCGGTCCTGGCCTCTGCGGAAGAGACCACACTGGCATTTTGCAGATGACTGGCCGTGAGCCGCGTGGCTCTGGCTCGTACTTTCCCTTTCTGTTTCCCTCGCTGCAGATGGCGGCGGTGAGGCAGTCAGAGAGGGAGAGGCGGTGGGCATGAGCGGCCTGTCGAGGGGCCCTGAGCCCGGGACCCGGGCCACCCGCACTTCCTAAGGCAAAGCCACGTCCGGCTCCACTCCCTTCTCTGAGGCTCCTCTCGGCCGGCCGGGCTGAGGTGAGGATCTCCTAATCAGAACATAAATCTAGCCATCGTGGAGCGGGTTCAGCATAAATCTGACCTCGCACAGCCCGCTGGCAGTGAGGCCCAGGGCGCGGCCACGGTGCGGCCCCGGCGGAGGGCAGGGGAGGTGTGGGTGCTGCCGGGGAGCGTAGGGGCGGTGGGGAGGCATTTGCATCTCATGGCCAACCAGCCTGAGAGCTAACATCCTGTTTTTCTGGAGGGGCACCCGCACCGGACAGAAAGCGCCCCTGACCACGGCCAGCTTGGAAGCCAGTGGCAACAGCCTCGCAAATGGACCCCAACTCCCCAGAGGCTGTGCCTGCGCCGGAGGGCAGCGCCCACCCGCCGGGCCCTCCGCCCGCCACGGACTCCAGGCCTCCCTCCACGACCTCCCCCTTCCTCCTCCCCCGCCCCGAGACTTATCAACAGGAAGCTGTCCGCCGGAACGCTCTGTTCCCTGACATTCTTGTTTTCATTCCGCAGCTGTGTTTCGGCTCCGTGAGTGTGTCCCTGGCTCTGTGTGTCTTGGGTCTGTGTGTCTGGCGGGCCTCTCACACGCATGCACAGGCCATGGTGCCCGTGAGCCCAGTGGGCCAGAGGAGGCCGGGCCGGTGAGGAGGACTGGGAGGTAAGGAAGCTCTCGGGCTGCCAGGAGCTGCTGGCTAAGGAGGTGACCGCTGGCCCGGGGCTGGTCACGGAGGAGACGCCCGGGACACGTCCTGAGCCCTGAAGCCTGTGCCCCGCCCACTGCCATCCCTCCTCATCCCCGGGGGCTTCTCCAACGCCTGCCTCAGGGGTGAGTGGGCCCTCCTCCGGCCGGTACCCGTGGTACCTGCTCACCAGGGGCCTCACCTTCTCGCTGGGGAAGTGGTGGGTGAGGAGGCTTCTCTCCGTCCTTTTATCCCAAATCACAGTCACTTAAAAAGCCCACAAGCCAAAACCGGTGTGGCTCAGTGGATAGAGCATCGGCCTGTGGACTGAAAGATCCCAGGTTTGATTCTGGTCAAGGGCATGTACCTTGGTTGCGGGCACATCCCCAGTGGGGGGTGTGCAGGAGGCAGCTGATTGGTGTTTCTCTCTCATCAATGTTTCTAACTCTCTATCCTTCTCCCTTCCTCTCTGTAAAAAATAAAAAATAAAAATATATTTTAAAAAATAAAGCCCATAGGGTGCCTCGGGAGAGCCTTGTGCTCCTTGGGAGCGGTGGGACCCAGGGGAGCCGTGTGCCCCGGGAGAGCCGTGGGCCCCGGGGGAGCAGTGGGACCCGGGGGAGCCGTGTGCCCCGGGAGAGCCGTGGGCCCCGGGGGAGAGATGGGACCCGGGGGAGCCGTGTGACCTGAGGGGGCAGTGGAACCCAGGGGAGCCCCTATGTTCATAGCAGCACAATTTACAATAGCTAGGATTTGGAAACAGCCTAGGTGCCTGTCAGCAGATGATTGGAGCAGAAAACTGTGGTACATCTACCCAATGCAATACTATGCTGCCATAAAAAAGAAGGAATTCTCATCATTTGCAGCAACCTGGATGGAACTGAAGAACATCATGCTGAGTGAAATAAGCCAGTCAATGAAAGAGAAACACCACATGTCCTCACTCATTTATGGATAATAAAGAGCATTATAAACTAATGAACAGAAAGATAGATATAGTGACAGTAAAGCAACAAGCAGATTGTCAAATGACAGCGGGGAGGGTAGGGAGATCTGGGGGAGATAAGAGATCAACCGAAGGACTGGTATACATACATATAAGTACAACCAATGGACACAAAACTCTGGGGAGGGAGGGCATGTATGGGAGGTGGGGGGGGCAATGGTAAGCTATGTACACAGATAATATCTTAATAAAAATATGGTGGGGGGGAAAAAGCCCTCAGGCCCCCACGTGCTGGCCCCCTGCAGGCGCCGCGCCTTCGTCCCTGCCGCTGCTCGGTGAGGGCCCGCAGGGCCAGGAGGTCTGTTCCCACTCTCAGCACACGGGGCTGTGTTCCTTGCTTTTTCTTCCACGGCCTCTCGTTCAGGTCCAGGAGAAGAAGGCCTCCAAAAGTGGAGACGCCGAGGCCGCAGCCACCCGGTGGCGAGAAGGAAGGTGGCGGTCCCTCTCCAGTCCCCCTGCAGACGCGCCCCCATTTGTGACGGCGGCTGGCCAGCAGAGCCACACGCATGGGCGGTGGGCGGGCTTTGAGGGAGCACCTGAGGCCGAGGCAGAGCGTCACACAGGTGCGGTGTGCGTCCAGCCAGCGCGTTTGAAACGGGGGTCCGAGCTAGCATAGCCCTCAAGGCAGGCGTGGCTATGTCTCCAGGAAGCCATATCCAGAAAACGGACACATGAGTAACCCTGGGCTCTCATTTCAGATGCTGGCTAGTGCCTGCCCAGATTACATTTCAACATTAGTCCGGGAATTTTATTTTTTAAAAGGTAAGCTATATAAGCCACAGTGAGCAGCATATTCAACAATGAACAGCTTACAGCTCTAAAATTTGTATGAAATCTAATAGAACCCCAAATTGCCAGAAAAAAGAAATCTTAAAAAAGAAGAACAAAATTGGAGGCCTCATGCTTCCTGGATTCAGAACATATTCCAATACTACGGTAATCAAAACAGCAAGGTCTGGCATAAAGACAGACACATGGACAGACCAGTGGGGCAGAACAGGGAGCCCAGATACCCTTCATGAACACAGTGCAGGGTCCCAGGCCACACAATGGGGAAAGGGCATTCTCTCAGCAGGGTTTGGAAACTGGGTAGCATATGCCAATTTGACCTTGACCATCATCAAAAATTAACCCAAAATGGGCTGAAGACCTAAACATAAGACTTAAAACTATACAAGTCCCAGAATAAAGAAGCTCAAATGCCCACTGACAAGTGAACAGATGAAGAAAATGTGGTGATGCCTGCAGCATGTTTCTAGTGGGACTAGGAGTCCGGTGCACGAATTCATGCGTGGGTGGGGTCTCTCTGGGTGGCCTGCAGGGATTGGCCTAAACCTGTAGTCCAACGCCACCTGCAGCTCCCACCTGCCACTCAGCTCATCCCGGCCCCACTGTGCCTGCCGCGGGCTCCTGCCCAATCAGTCCCGATCGGGAGCCAACCGGGAGAGGCTTGCGCTGCCACAGCAGCACTCTCCAGCCATGAGCCCTGCATCCGGAATCCTCCCAAGGGGAGTGGCCTGCAGGATAGGGCTGAAAGCAGCTCTCTGACGTCTCCCAAGGGGTCCCAGATTGCGAGAGGGCACAGGCCAGGCTGAGGGGCCCCACCAGTGCACAATCGGGCCAGGGAGGGACATGGGAGGGCTTCAGGGCATGTCCCACCCCTCTCACTCAGTCCTGATCACAGCAGCAAGCTAACCTACTGGTTAGAACATCTGCCCCCTGGTGGTCAGTGCATGTCATAGGGAGCGGTTGAGCAGCCTTACCATAGAATTAGCATATTAAGCTTTGATTGGCTTTTTGTTTGTTCTGCTGTTGGTCTATTTGCATATTGCCCTTTATATAGGACTAGAGGCCCAATGCACTAAGATTCATGCAAGAATAGGCCTTCCTTCCCCTGGCTGACAGCACCTGGGACCCGGACGTTCACTCTGGCCTGGAGCTGCCTTCTGCCTTTGCACACTGCCCAGAGGTCCAGAGCGACCAGGGCAGGACGGAATGCCTGCGTTGTTGCCATGGCGACGATGTCAGCATCCTGGCCCTGGCAATCCCCATCTTTGTCACATCAATTTGCATTTTCTCTCCTTATTGGCTGTGGGCGCCACCATCTTTGTTGCAAAGTGACTGTCAATCTGCATATTCCACCTTTATTAGATAGGATATTATTCAGCCTTAAATAAGAAGGAAACCTTGTCACATGCTACACATCTGAGCAAAATAAGGCAGTGCCGAAAGGACGAATGCTGCATGCCCCCACGGACAGGAAAGGTGGAGCATGGTCCGCTGCCTGGAAACAGGAAGCAGAGCTGCTGTGGCTGCAGGGAGGGCGAGGAGAGTGGCTGTCGGGCCTGGACTTGGTTTTGCAGGATGGAGAGGTTCAGGAGACTATGCTACAGCTGCAGGCGCCCAGGGAACACCGAGCTGCACACTTGGAAATGGTAAAGAGGGCCCGAAGCCGGTTTGGCTCAGTGGATAGAGCCTGCGTACTGAAAGGCCCCAGGTTCGATTCTGGTCAAGGGCATGTACATTGGTTGCGGGCCCATCTCTAGTAGGGGGTGTGCAAGAGGCAGCTGATCAATGTTTCTAGCTCTCTATCCCTATCCTTTCCTCTCTATAAAAAAAATCAATAAAAAATATATATTTTTAAAAAGAAATGGTAAAGAGGGGAACTTTCATAGCGCGCGTGTGTTTTACCGAAATTAAAACTAGAAAGGCTGAAAAAAGTAAAAGTATAAACACTGCACACGCCAGCCCATCAGCGACCTCCGGGCGCCGCCCTCTGGCTTCCTGCAGAGGCCACGCCGTGGCAGCGGCGGCGACAAGGCCTGGAGGAGCCGTTGGGCATGAACTAGGGACACTATTGCGAGAGAGCCGGCCGGCAGGGTGGCGTGGTGCAGGGGAGCGCACAGCCAGCCTCGGGCAGGCCCGGGACGGGACGGAAGCCTCCGTCTCCTCGGGCTGACCTGCTAGACTTCCAGAGGAACTCCCACGGGGCGTTCTCAGGCTGAACCACAGGCCGGGGCTGGGGAGTGGCCAGAGCCCTGGGTCTCACGTCTGTGACAGGGCCGCGCGGTGAACTGCCGAAGCCACGCGAAGGCCGTGTGAGTGGGAAAGGGGTGTGGTAGCCTCTGTGAGGCGTCTGGTGGCTGGGTGGGGTGGCGGGGAGGGTGGGAGTAGAGCAGGAAGCTGGCAGAGCCCAGGGGGAGGGTGGCAGGAAGGGGATGGGGGGAGGCCCACTGTCAATCTCAGCATCTTTCAAATCCGCGCCTCCCCACAGGAGACAACGCGCACTCAGGCTGTGATCTTTACAAAAGTAAAAAAACAGGCAGGTTAAAGCCCAATCTGATCCCGCCTCCAGCTCCAAGTCTCCGTTCGCAGGAGCACGGCCGGCGTTCCCTGTGCAACCAGGAGGGTTTGGTCGCAGAGCCTGCGATGCGGGACATTTTATAGGTCCGGCGAGCTGGTTTCTTCCCCTAAAACGACATTTAAAGAAAGAAAAAGAAAGAAAGAAAGGAAGGAAGGAAGAAAGAAAGAAAGAAAGAAAGAAAGAAAGGAAGAAAGAGAAAAAAAGAAGGGGCGTAAAGAGACGTTTGAACAGAATTCAGTGTTGGTCCTCATGCAAACGCGGCTGTCTTTGGGACATGGGAAGATGCTAAGAAGCCCGGTCCCCTTTGCGACGCGGGGCTGTGCTGTCAGGCTCGTGTCAAACAGCCACGTTCTTACCTGTCAGAGATACACACTGAAGCATTCACGCTGTTAGGGGACCTCTGAGGTTTTCTTTAAAATATCCCGGGAAGACAAATTGGCTAGAGGGATGGGTTTGGCATTGATGGTGGTTGGAGCTGAGGGTGCGCGGGTGGGGATTCTCAGCTCTGGTCCCTGCGTGTCCACAGACATTTCCATAACTACGGGGACACGGAGAGACCAAGAGCCGGGGTGGTGGTGGTGGTGGGGAGTGAATAAATGCATCTTTACTGGCCTGGAGATTTGCTTCACAGCTGGCCTCTTCTTGAGGTGGTGGGAGACGTACTTCATTTCTTTTTCTTTCTTTTTTTAAATTTTATATTTTATTGATTTTTTTTTTACAGAGAGAAATAGAGAGGTAGAAACATCAACGAGAGAGAAACATCGGTCAGCTGCCTCTTGCACACCCCCTACTAGAATTGAACCCGGGACCTTTCAGTCCGCAGGCCGACGCTCTATCCGCTGAGCCAAACCAGTCTCGGCCATTCATTTCTTTAAAACTCTGAGTGTGGGCTCCGGGCCCAGCAGCCCCACGCCAAGGTCCGCTCCCCGGAGAAATGGGTGGATGTAATCCGTCAAAAGACGTGTACACGAATGTCCGCATCGGCTTTATTCATCAGAGCGCAGAACTCGAAGGAACCCTAGCGCCAACCAACAGACAAAGCACGGCTCCTTTGTACAAAAGGATGTCACTCAGCAGTAAACAGAGACAAACCAGCCACACGCCCAGCGGCGCAGACGGATTTCCAAACCAGAATGCCAAGCGGAAGCCAGACCCCTGCTCTGACATTTAGAGCAGACACAACTCAGCCGAGGGCGCCGGGCATCAGAACAACAGTTGTCCTCGGCCGTGGCATCGGTGGCAGGGCCTCGGGGGCCCAGCGGGGCCCAGAGCAGAGGCGGGTGTGCTGGGGCCTCCCTCCCCAGGGGCGCTGCGTGAGGACGGGTGGGGCCAGAACTTGGCTGGGGGGTGGGTTGAGGTGTTCCGGTCTCAGGGGGACAGCACCGTCCCCAGGGGCTGTGCACTGACACCAAGGACATGGATGTCTTAGCTGAGCGGTTGGGACCAGGACTGCTCTCTCCCTGTCTGAGGGTGTCTCGTTGCTAAGGAAGCTTCTCCTGACACTTGGCCATGCCCCGTCCAGGTCAGTGTCAGCCCTGGGCTGCCCTCGGGGCTCTCCCTGCAGCCCCCACACGGGGGTGTCCTGAACTCAAACCAGCCAGCCATTCCTGCCTGGGCACCTCTGACCCCACAGGTCATGCGGAGAGCCCGGAGGCTGTGATTCTGTCCAGCCCCTCAGCCACCCCCTGGCCACAGTTTCCCTGCAGGCTCACGGGCACCCTGCGTGGAGAAGACCCCCGCACGCCAGCGCTCCGCCACGCTCTCTCTGTGCCCATTAATGCCGGGCTCCGGGCGGCGGGCTGATGGACTCCTGTGTGCTCTTCTTCGCAGAGCCGGTGAGACAGACATTAGGGGTGGGGCAGACACTCTGCAGTGCTCCAGAGTCACAGGCTGGGGAGGGTGTGTGTGTGTGTGTGTGTGTGTGTGTGTGTGTGTGTCAGGGCAGGAGGCGGGAGTGAATGTCTCTTATGTGCCAAGCCACGCCTCGCAGGGATGGGATCCCGGAGGCTGGCCCCACCCTCTCTGTTCACAGAAGAGGAAGTTCAGACTCGGAGGGAGAGGTTGAGTAACTCACAGGAGGCAGGAAAACGGCGGCCTCAGACCTCGGGCCCTCTCAAGCTGCGCCACGTGCGGTCCTTTGAGGGTCAGGCCAATGGCGTCTCCTCTCCAGGCGACCGCACCTGGGCCACTCGGTGCGCCTGAGGCCGTGTCCTCGGGCCTCCGACAAGCCCGCCGGTAACAGAACAGGCCCGAGAACGCTCTCCTTGCGTTCCGCTCGTTCTGTCCCATCTTTTCTTACGTGACTGCTGTCAGACACAGCGGCTGCTGTAACAGAGAGACCTGAAACAGCTTACACGTAGGGTCCATTGCCACGTGAGCAGCTGGGAGGCGGCACACCCCGAAATGGCTGCCCGGGCTCCTACCCCCACACCTGCACCCCATGCGTCAAGAAGGGGCGAGCACACGCCTCCGTTGTAGCTACCGGGAAGAGGGCGCGTGTCACGTCCACTCATCTCACGGGGCCCAAACGTAGCTGCGTGAGCATCTGTGGCTGCAAAGGGAAGCTGGGAAATCTAGTTTTTAGTTGAGCGGCCACATGTGCAGTGAACGCCCATTGCCATAGCAACAGGACCGCCCCCGAGAGCAGAGAGCGCTGCCTGGAGGGCAGGGCGGAGTGCATGGCGGCTCTCCCCGAGGGCAAGGCGAGCGGGTGTTTCCTTTAAGAAGTCTGGGCTGCGAGTCAGATGGCCTGGCTTCGCCCACAGCGGGCCCCTTGGCGGCAATTTTAAAAAATATATATTTTATTGATTTTTTTTTCCACAGAGAGGAAGGGAGAGGGATAGAGAGCTAGAAACATCAATGAGAGAGAAGCATCCACCAGCAGCCTCCTGCACACCCCCTACCGGGGATGTGCCCGCACCCAAGGTACATGCCCTTGACCGGAATCAAACCTGGGACCTTTCAGTCCGCAGGCCGAGGCTCTATCCACCGAGCCAAACTGGTTTCGGCTTGGCTGTGATTTTTGGCAAGTTGTGTGCCTTCTCTGAATCTCTGTTCCCCCCTCCCACCCTCCCATTCCCCCTGGGATGCTGGAGCCCAGACTCTGTGTGAGGGCCTAGGGGAGGCAGCAAGCTTGGTAGAGGTGCGTTTTGTTGTTTGACTTTTTAAAACCGTGAGCCTGCTGGGTGAGGGTGAAACCGCATTCCTGGGATTCCTGGGCATTGTGTTTCCACTCCCGGAGAACTCCCCGGAGTCCTAGCTCCCTGTGGGCCGCAGTGACCAATCCCCTGCGCCCAGCTCCTGGGTGTGCGGAGGTCAGGCCACCGACCACAGACCTTCCTGAGTCCTGTCACCTGTGGCTGATGAAACCCTGAAGCTGACTCCCTGCTGAGCGGGTTGGGTGGAGCCCAGGAAGGAAACTGGCCAGCAGCCCCGGCGATGCCAGTCGAAGAGTTCCGCCCCACCCCGTGCCACAACCACAGAGGGTGCACCCCACCCCCCCCCCCCCCCCCGCTAAGCCCTAATGGCCGCCTGCAGCATGTCAGTTACCGAAGAGCCTGCTCTTACCTGCCAGCCTCCAAGCTCCAGGAGGGAGGGAAGGAGGGAGGAAGGGAGGGAGGGAGGGAGGGAGGGAGGGAAGGAATCAGCATTATTAAGTCACACAGACAACCAGCCAGCATTACCCCTCACCCAGCCTGGAGGCAGGTGTATGACTTCCTACTGATCACTGAGGAGTGGGCGGCTGCCCGAGTGAGCAAGCACCACCCTAGACCTCCCAGCACTTCCTCGTTTCATGCCCACAACAGGGGCCCAAAGGGTGAGCACGGTGGCATGTGCCATCATTTGTGAAACTGGAGATACTTGAGTCGTTGTGTCGATATTGTTTAAAGGCTCGTATGTTTAAAGACTCATGGGGGGTGGAGTTAGAGCTCCCCGCAAAGCCTTCCCAGGGTCTCATCGGAGATGACACGGCCGGGAGAACCGAAGAGGGTTCCTGTTTGCGCTGGGCTCCCTGTACCCGGTGACCCTGGGCGGCCGGAGCCGGGATCGCGGCAGTGCGTCTGGCAGATGCTGGCGGCACCTTGGCAGACATCCCCGGAGGAGACAACTCCACGGCTGCCACCGTCCCGGCGGCCCGGCCTCATGCCCGGTGAGGGAAAGCCCTTAGACAGGCGCGGTCCCGGTTGGCTGCGGAGTCCTGCTCGTGGGTTTGGGAGCTCGGCTCCAGCAGGCACGTGGACGGGGCCTTTTATTGCTTCCTGCGGGCGGGTCAGCGGAGCGGCGGCCGGCCAGGACAGCCGGAGCCGCCGAGGGAAGGGAGGGCCCTGGGGTCGGGGGCCAGGCGGAAGCCGGGGCAGCTGCAGTGCAGGGGTCAGCCAGCCGCAGCGCTGCCTTCTGGGAATGGGTCAGGAAGACCAGCGGGAGGGACAGGAAAGCGGGCGCACAGGCAGAAACTGCGCTTGCTCTCGTTGCACAAAGGAAGGAGGTGACCCAAGGCTGCTTGTGACACCGGAAGAGGATGTTTGGGGAAGTGAGACTCTCCCTGCAGATCTGCTCAGCTGGCCACCAGGCTTTGCGGTTCCGGCTTTTTCCACCCCCGCGTGGGTCACTGCTGGGTCAGGGTGCCCCTCACAAGCACCCCCAAACCAGGCCCAGAGCCCATGTGTGTTCTAGGGCCAGTCCTCTAAGGTCCCCCTCAGGCCTCCCCCTTCAGCTCCAGCTCCTCAGAGGGTGCCAGCGCCCCGCTTCCTGAGGCCGAGGCGCTCACTGACTCCGAGCCGAGTCCCGGGCACAGCGCTTTTCTCTGACCTCCCTTCCCCCCGGTCAAATGGAGAGCAGACAGACGGACAGACCTGGAGTGCTCCTGCATTCAGACTGGAGAGCAGACAGATGGACAGACCTGGAGTGCTCCTGCATTCAGACTGGAGAGCAGACAGATGGACAGACCTGGAGTGTGCCTGCAGACAGAGTGGACACTGACCCCAGGCCAGTCGGCCAGCTGACTCCACACCGGAGCTCTGAGATGTTAGTTCTCCTCAGTCCACTATAGCCTGGTCTGTTCCACGGCCCATTCATTCTGCCACTCACTGGCTCACACCGCCCGCCACATGTCGGCACTGCTGAGCCACAAACAGCGTGGTGGCTGTTTATTGAGTCCCTGCTGGGTGGGTGCCGCACGGGTGCCAGCTGTTTCAGATAGAAGCACCCCGCTTGCCCCTCTCACAGGCCTGTTTTAGGCTGAGTTTACACACCTGGCTCCAGGTCATAGCTCTAACTCCAAAGCTGGTGTCTGCGTGTGCTAACTGTCCTTCTGAGACAGACACAAGGCAGCCGTTCTGATCTCCACGAGGTGTCAGGCTCGCAGGCTCCGACGCCTTTCTCATTGCTCCCTTGGTTCGTTAGAAAGTGTCCCGTCCGCCCCAGAAAACCCAGCCAGCTGAGAGCGCGGAGCAAACAAAGCCTTCGGTGCTCCCAGCCCTGCGTTCCACAGACCTGGCTGCGCTGTGAATACTGTAAACTGGGGGCACAGCGCCCTCGTGTGTCCGGAGCACAACACACCGCTGAGTGTGAGATTGCTGACCCAGGTCCAGTATCCTCATAAGCCTCCATCTAAAAAATGTTAAACAAACGGGGCCCCAGCACAGAAGATGGCCAGAGACCCCAGCCAGGAACCGGACCAACCGAGGTCTACAATTCAAATCTGACGCCAACTACTGGAGTTAGCCCAGCCCCCCAGGCCAGGGGCTCAGTTCCACAAGACAGCCCCCACTTCAGCCATCAATGTGACCCACCCTCTCTCCAGCTTGGCTACAAACCGAGGTTCCCATGATCCCCCCTCAAGTTTGATAACTTGTTACAGAACTCAGGGAAACCCTTTTGTTTACCTATTTATTATCCTATATTAGAGGCCTGATGCATGAAATTTGTGCACGGGGAAGGGGGGGATGTCCCTCAGCTCAGCCTGCGCCCTCTCTAATCTGGGACATCTCTCTCACAATCCAGGACTGCTGGCTCCCAACTGCTCGCCTGCCTTCCTGATTGCCCCTATCTGCTTCTGCCTGCTAGCTTAATCACACCCTAAACACTCCCCTGCCAGCCTGATTGATGCCTAACTGCTCCCCTGCCAGTCTGTTTGCCCCTAACTGCCCTCCCCTGCAGGCCTGGTCACCCCAATTGCCCTTCCTGCATGCCTGGTCATCCCCAACTTCCCTCCTCTGCCCGCCTGGTCCCTCCCAACTGCCCTCCTTTGCTGGCCATCTTGTGGTGGTCATCTTGTGTCCACATGGGGGCAGCAATCTTGTGTGTTGGAGTGATGGTCAATCTGCATATTACTCTTTTATTAGATAGAATAGAGGCCTGGTGCACTGGTGGGGGCCGACTGGTTTGCCCTGAAGGATGTTTCAGATCAGGGTAAGGGTTCCCTTGGGGCATGGGATGGCCTGGGCGAGGGGCCTGTGGTGGTTTGCAGGCCAGCCACGCCACCTGGCAACCCAAGAAGAGGTCCTGGTGTCTGGGGGTTATTTATCTTCTAAATTAAAACTTTGTAGCCTGTAGTGGAGCCAAGCCTCTGCTTGTTCCATGGCTGCCACCATTTCTGTTTGGATTTGTTTACCCTCTATAATTGAAACTCTGTAGCCTGGAGTGGAGGTTTAGGCCAGCAAGGGCAGGCAAAAAGCTTGGCTTCCTCCATTGCCTGGGAAACCCAAGCCTCCCTCCTGCTCTCTGTGGCTGTAGCCATCTTGGTCGGGTTTATTTGCATACTTGCTCTGATTGGCTGGTGGGTATAGCAGCATGATTTTAATTTGCATATTACTCTTTTATTAGATAGGATAACAAAACCATAATATACAAATCAACTGAACAGCACAATGATGGGTTGCTATGATACGCACTGACCACCAGGAGGCAGACGCTCAATGCAGGAGCTGCCCTCAGTGGTCAGTGTGCTCCCACGGGGGAGCTCTGCTCAGCCAGAAGCCGGGCTCACAGCTGGTGAGTGTAGTGGCGGTAGTGGGAGCCTCTCCCGCCTCCACTATAGGTGGGCAATAAGGAGCAAGGGGTCCTGGACTGCAAGAGGGATGTCTGACCACTGGCTTAGGCCTGATCCCTGGGGGAATTGGGCCTAAGCCAGCAGGCGGACATCCCTCAAGGGGTCCTGGACTGTGAGAGGGCGCACCCCTGCCCCCAGTGCATGAATGTTGTGCACCGGGCCTCTAGTAAAGACTATAATCGAGGATAGAGATGGACAGGGAAGAGGTACACAGGATGAGGTCCAGGAGGCAGGAGGCTCTGTCCCCATGGGTTTAGGGTGTGTCCCTGTGAAACCGGACAGCCAGGGGCTCCAAACTGCTTGTTGCTACCCAAGCCAATCCAGCAGAGGCAGGGTGGAATCATATATGAGCGTTTATTCCAATCATGCAGGCAGCATGCAGAGCAGCAGGTCACCCACAAACATCTGCCCTCACCCCCATAAGCCAGCTGCTTATATGGGGGTACAAGACAAAGATTACATGGGAAAGTGGCAAAAGGAATAAGAATGGATACAATGGTTACAGGTTACAGGCAAGTGGACAATGTGGGGTGAGGGTTTGCAGAGGGCAGTGCCAGGCCAGCCTGACAGTTGAACTGGGCTGAGGTAGGGAGGTGGGAATTGAGAAAAGAAAGAGAGACAGGAAAGTGGGGTCGGGAGGGCTACAGGTAGCGATTGACGGACTATAGCAAGTTTATTAACTGCGCAATGCTTTTTATACACAAAACACTGCATAGGACGTCTGTTAAGAGGAGTGTATTCTTTGTTCCTCTTAATCTCTAAAGGAGAGATAGAGCCGAACGAATGACAACTTCTTGGTACAGCAAATCTCAGTAAATAGTTACAGACTTCTTGGCAAGCCATGAAAGGTTGCTCTCATTCTACTGATAGTAGCCATCCAAGCAAGTCTGGGAAAACTGTGTGGGTTGGGGGCCAGCCCTGCTACCCCCCTCAGATGCAAGGACCTTGTCAGCTTACACCCTGGCTCCAACAGGGCAGGGCCATCCGGGACCCACTGCTTCCTTTCCACTTCTGCACAAAGTCGGTCATCTTCCCGGGAACAGGCAGCTCCCTGATGGGAGGACGGGCCGCCTTTCCAGGGGAGCTCCCAGGTCCCACTGCAGCTCCAGCCAGGTCCGAACGAGCCTTCTTTAGTCAGAACAAAATGGTCTGTTAAATGGTTAGCAGAGCAGGATTCATATTTCTTACAATTATAGCTGGTCCCCAACACCCTACTTCTGCCCTAACCACTGAGCCTGTCAGGTAGCTTCTCAGCCCCTCGTCTTTGCTCCCAAAATGAAGCCCGACGGATGGAGTTGTTATTTCCCCTTTTTATTTTTAAAAATATATATTTTATTGATTTTTCACAGAGAGGAAAAGAGAGTTAGAAACATTGACGAGGGAGAATCATTGATCTGCTGCCTCTTGCACACCCCCTACTGGATATGCCCACAACCAAGGCACATGCCCTTGACCGGGATTGAACCTGGGACCTTTCAGTCCGCAGGCCGAAGCTCTATCCACTGAGACAAACTGGTTTCTGCTATTTCCCCTTTTTAATGATGAGGAACTCATCCTCTCAAGGTCATGCTTAGGTGGCTGACTCCCAAGCCAGCTCTTCACTCTCTCTGGCTATCTCTCTGGCTACAAAAAAAGTTTGAGGTGTGCATGCCTGCCGCAGAGCAGACAGTTCCCGAGCCACAGCAGATGGCCCGAGGACCACTGGCAATGGCCGTGACTGTCCTGTGTGCCTGCTAGACACCCGGCATTTGGACACGACAAAGCCATAGCCCCTGCCCTCGATGAAACCAGGGCTGGCAGGACCCAGACAAATAAACAAGGGTCCACCCTGTGAAAGGCACTCGGACAGGCCAGGCTCTGGACCAGGACCAAACCCAGGTGTAAGGAGAAGGCCCGTTACCTGGTGGGCGGAGGGGAGGGGCTCAGGCCAGGCTCTTTAGATACAGCCAGGAAGTCCAGGTTAGAAGCAGCAGACAGACACTGGGGTGAGGAGAGGGAGGGGGGGGGGGTTCCCCAGTTCTCCAATGAGGAGGGCTTGCTAATTAAGACCCCAAGCACCCCTTTGTTATTCTTGAGCGGCTCCATTCATCCTCACTTCCTCTGTTGATTGGATAAGAATTTCATCAGTTATTTATGCAGCCAGGCAGTCATGCTATACATACTTATTGAGTGCCTACTCTGTGCCGTGGGGATCTAGAGCAGTGGTGGACTTGGAGGCAACATTCCTGCTCTCCTGGAGCTCACCTTCCAGCCGGGGCACAATGAACAAGCCACTAAATGAACACACGTGGTGAGTTCCCGGTGCGAGGACTGCTGTGACAGAAACAGGGAGGAAAGAGTGGTCAAGGAGGCACCTCCAAGAGTGACAGCTGAGTGGAGATCTGGATGGGCATGAGGTGGCCACACCCCTCCTGAGGGAACCGCATTTGGGCGTGGGGAATGGGCAGTGCAAAGACAGACCCTGAAGGGAGGTGCTTCAGACTGGGGGTTCGCAGACCTGACACCCGACAACCTAGGAATCCCAGCTGCCTGTCACTACTTGAGCCAATCCAGCAGAGACAGGGCTGAATCATATATGAATGTTTATTCCAATCCTGCAGCAGGTCATCCGCAAAGATCTGCTTGGCGAGGGTGGGGGTGGGGGTGGGGGGAGGGCTCCTATAAACCAGCTTATATTGGGTAGGACAAAGGTTGGGCGGGGGGAGAGGGAAGTAGGCAAAAGGAATAAGAATGGGTATGCAAGATAGGCATTACAGTGGAGAAATGGGCGATGGGGTTGGGGTGGGACACTATTGTTTGGGCAACAAGGTTGTTAATCTTTCCATGATAATAGGCAGCTCTTTGATGAGAGTGGAAGGCATTCCAAGGTAGACTCCAGGGTCCTAGGCTGACTCCCAGGTCCAAGGCTGACTCCCAGGGGTAAGGTAGACTCCCAGGGCAAGGTTGACTCCCAAGTCCAAGGCTGACTCCAGGTCCTGGTGGGCGAACGACTTCCAGCCAGGTTAGAATGTGCTTTCTTTAACCAGAACAAAACAATCCCGGTTAACAGAGCATGAGTAATATTTCTTATAATTATAGCTAGGTCCCAATATTCTATTTCTGCCTCCAACAGAGCGACTTGTCCTGCTCTGATGCAGGAGACCAAGCCCGGCACTGTTTGTGACATAGCTGTGGTAGCACCTGTTGTGATTTTGTCCACCAGCACTAAGTGGTACAGCAATAAACAACAAATACTAATTTTTATGTTCTTACAAACAAATTATTCCAACTATGAAACTTACAAAGGGCACATTAACAGAAAAATAGAATCTAGAGCCAGAAGAGATGTCAGATTGTCTAACCCAACTCCTCCTTTTACTGTAGATGAAAAAACAGACCCCAAAAGGTGAGGCGAAAGCCCCACGGCCACACGGCTCAACAGTGGGACTCCAGCTCTGAAACCACAGACATGTTTTTCCCTTCACAGGTCTAGGAGGAACTATTCGTCACTGGCAGGCACTCCTACTGTTTGGATGGAGTATTTGTTTTGAAAATGATACATCTGATTTTCCGGCTCTAAAATTTCTCCCACGTAGCATTCCATCTAGCTCGAAGCTTTTCCAAATTCGGTTGTTGAAAAGGAAACCAACCTGGTGTAAGGGCTGTTCACAGCCCCTTGACCCGAATGTGACGTCCGGGCCCCTGGAACAAATAGCTTTCCGACCTGGGAACCTGGGGACCTGGGCTGCTCAGAGGGAGCTGAGTTGGAGATAGTGAAGTATGGTAGCAACCATACTTACCCTGTTTCCCTGAAAATAAGACAGTGTCTTATATTAATTTTTGCTCCCAAAGATGCGCTAGGTATTATTTTCAGGGGATGTCTTATTTTTCCATGAAGAAGAATACGGCACACATTTATTGTTGAATGAAAATAAAGGAAATTTATTACCTGTATATGGTACAGTAGTACAGTAGTTGTCAACACAAACCAGACAAACTGTGAATCCTACAGTATCAAGAATTTACTCATTTATTCAATGACAATCATGTCATCATCTTCTGGAACATCATCATAACAATCCAATTCCTGAATTTCCTGGTGAATTTCTTGTGACTCCATTTCTTTCAGAATCAGTGGACCAAATCTCTCATGTCTTTAAATGAGTACCTCTTGTCAAGGTAGCCTGCTCGCAGTGCATTTGCAATGCAACTGTCAGTGATTTTTCTCCCATGAATTTTTACCCAAGTCACAACTTCTTGCAGTTTAGGTTTCACAAAGTTTCTATACCGATTTCTCTCCATTCACACAGCAATGATGTCAGGACTCCGAGTAACGTCACTGGTTGCTAGACGCCAGTCAGGGTGGCCCTAGCAACCAGTTTATGATAAATTAATTTTCATTCTGAGACAGAGCCTGGGGGCCTTATTTTCGGGGGGGGGGGGATGCCTTATATTTCACTCAGAAGGAAACCTGTAAGTAGGTCTTATTTTCAGAGGATGTCTTATTTTCGGGAAAACATGGTAGGTAAAAACTGCTTTTGAATTTTAACCCTGCTATTCTGGCCTCTGCACTCACTTGCTTAAACAATAGGGTAGTTACCTCAGCTTCCAGACTGAGACCTGGAAACTCACAAAGGTAATCTCCCTGTGCCTGCGTACCAGGACCACAGGAAATTGATTCCCATTGACTCAGGAGTTGAAACTGCAGATAACTTTTAGAGATTAACTTTGCTCAGTTCTGCTTCTGTACTATCTGCTTTTGCAAGACAGGTCCACATTCCAATATCCAGCAGGATGTAGCTGGGAACAACCCTGCGGGCTGTTCCCAACTTTTAGAATTTAGAATTTAGAACAAAGGAAAATTTTTGTGGTTTAGACCTTTAAAAGGACTGCCTACACCTGGAACGGTGTGGTCGTGAGTGTGGACTCCACCTGCGTGTGGTGCTCTTGCAGCTGTCCTGGCCAGTTCAATAAATCCTTGCCTGCTTTTTTAAATCAATTAGCAGCCTCCGGTGGTCTTATTTTTGACTCCAGTGTTTGACCCCACAACAACAGGAAGTGAAGACTTTGACTCAGACACCTGTGGCCTTCCCTTGCTCTCATGACTGGCCCCAGCTGCTGGGTGACATGACTTCACCTGTAGAACAACAGCCTCCAGCGCCAGAGCCAGACGCCAGCTGACACACTCCTGCACGGCACAGGGGCAGCATACGTGACAACTAAGGTGGGGTCTTGAGGCCAAAAGATTAGGACTCACTCTGAGGACGTGTGACAAAGCTCACAAGTATAAAGGATGAGGTCTGGTGGTATGAGCTCCGACCACCCCAGAACATCAGAAGGAGGGGCACCCCTGAATGGAAAGGACCTTGTTGGGAGGAGCGAAGGAAATGGTACTTCCGTGGGGTGAGGAGAGTCAGTAAGGGCAAGGCATTTGTGAAAGCATTGACCCCCAAGCCTGATGACTTAACAGGTCCCCAAATGGTTTGGATGAGTTCAAATTCGCGCACGGAATACCATCTGAGAGAGGCTAGGACTAGTGTATAGGTCAGCCGTGAGCAAACTACGGCCCTCGGGCTGGATCTGGCCCATTCGGCTGTTCTATTCGGCCCGCAGAGCAGAAAGAGCGGAGGGTTCTCTTGCTCTTCCCTCCGCTCCTTCACCAGCAGCCCAAGATGAGAGTGCCAGCATGGTCAGGTTGCTTTTGTTCTGGCCATCCGGTCCAGTTTAAGAACCCATTGTGGCCGAAACCGGTTTGGCTCAGTGGTAGAGCGTCGGTCTGCAGACTGAAGGGTCCCGGGTTCGATTCCGGTCAAGGGCATGTACCTTGGTTGCGGGCACATCCCTGGTTGGGGGGTGTGCAGGAGGCAGCTGGTTGATGTTTCTCTCTCATCGACGTTTCTGGCTCTCTATCTCTCTCCCTTCCTCTCTGTGAAAAATCAATAAAATATATATATTTTTAAAAAAGAATCCATTGTGGCCCTCGAGTCAAAAAGTTTGCCCACCCATGGTGTAGGTCTTCAACTTTGCCTGGCACCTTGCTGCGCTTTGGTGCGGACAGTGAAGATGCAGACGGAAAAGGGAAACTTGTGTAGAAAATGCAGCATTTCCTCGCGGAGGCCAGAGACCCCTATCCAAAGGTACTCCAGGAAGGCGCCCGGGTCTGCGCGCGCGTGAGTACGTGACGGGCGCAGTGTCCCGCCCCAGAGGACGGCTCTAGGCGAGTTGCTTAATTTTTTTGACCCCCGGGTTCTCGGGTGTCAAACAAAACAACTTCCCACCGGGGCTCGTTTCCCAATCTTTACAGACAGGCGGGCGGGGCTTGGGGAAGACTGACAGCAGCCGAGCCCGCAGGTTGCCGGGCGACCAGGGACCCGCCCCCCCTCCCCCGGCTCCGATTGGCTCCTCTCGAAAGGGGTGTGCCCCGCCCCGCGGTGGGCGTGGCCCCGGCTGGGTGAAGGCCGGGCCCGGAGGGCGCGGGCCGGGACTGCCGCCGGAGTCTCCGCCATGGCCGGGCCCGTCCGCGGTTCGCTGCTCGCCGCGCTGCTGGCGCCGGCGCTGGCGGCCCTGGTGGCGCTGCTGGTGGCCCCGGCGCGGGGCCGAGGCGGCCGGGGCCACGGCGACTGGGACGCCGGCGCGCTGATCCCGCCGCTGCCGCCCCGCGAGGACGCGGCGCGCGTGGCCCGCTTCGTGACGCACGTCTGCGACTGGGGCGCGCTGGCCACCATCTCCGCGCAGGAGCCCGTGCGCGGCTGGGCGTTCGCCGACGTCCTGTCGCTCAGCGACGGGCCCCCGGGCGCGGGCAGCGGCGTGCCCTACTTCTACCTGAGCCCCATGCAGCAGCTGGTGGGCAACCTGCAGGTGAGCGCGGCGGGCACCGGGCCGTGGGCCGGGCTTTCCACTGTCACCTGCACCCGCCGGGGAGGGACCGACCCGGGCAACCACCCCTGACTCCACTGGGAAAGCTCCACCGGGCGCTGAGGTCGTTGGGAGGTTAAGCACGGCCTAAGGGTTTCTCTTGCTTATCTCGCCTTTGGAATTCAGAACCTTCCCCTCTGCACCCAGAAACTTGCATCCAACTCGTGGACGGGGACTGGGTTGTAGCAACCTGTAGGCCTCCTGCACACATCGCTGCCTCACGGATGGGAAATCTATCCCCCCTCGCCCAGTTGCCTACCTTTTAGGGGCAAGGCCGGGTTTACAGCTATGGGGGACCCCTGCCCTCCCAAGAGAGGTGTCAGGCATGCAGCTGGGGGTGCTAGAGCCACACAGAGTCTCCCTTTGAAGCTCGATGTGGTGGGAGGGGTCTTTGGACAAAGATCCCAGGTTGGAGGTTAACTGGGAAAAGACCACGAAGTTGGTAAAGATAAGATGAAAGAAAGTGATATTTGATTAAGCACCCACTCTGCGCCAGGGACCCACCACTTTCTAGTCAGTATCTCTTTTAAAAAAATTTTATTGATTTTTTTTTTTTACAGAGAGGAAGAGAGAGGGATAGTTAGAAACATGATGAGAGAGAATCATTGGTCAGCTGCCTCCCGCACACCCCCCACCGGGGACGCTCCCGCAACCAAGACACATGCCATTGACCGGAATCAAACCCGGGACCTTCCAGTCCGCAGTCTGACCCTCTGTCCACTGAGCCAAACTGGTTTCGGCAAGTCCTTATCTCTTTGATACCTTTTTGAGGAGGAGTTATTGTCCTTATTTTGAGGCTCAGGTGGTTGGGTAACTTTCCCAAAGCCAGTGGCCAGACAGGAATTTCATCCCAGCTCCATCCCCTTTGCAGCACAGACTCACGAACGGAGTATGTCCACCAACCAGTTTTCCTTCGCCCACACAAGGTTCTGTGTTGTTTTTAAAATAAAATTGAGTTAGTTCCATCATTTAAAAATTTAGATTTCAGTTAAAAGCCTAAGCTTGTAACTTCTTGAAAAAATTGGAAGATCGGGTGACAGTGGGAGCCACACTGTCTGAGCGAAAACAAGCAGCTGCCTCCTTAGCCCAGGTATCCCGCCCCCCTCCCCCGCCCACCCCCACCTACCCCGCCCTTCGCCATCTTAGTCCCGGCCCTCTCTGCTCCCCAGCCTGTGCTCAAAGCTGGCTCATTCCGCTCCGTCAGTGGGGCTCAACCTGGGCTGCAAATAGTCACCTGGGAGGACTTTTAAACATGATGCCAAGGCATTTTTTAAAAAAAATTCTCACCCGAGGATATTTTCCCATTGATTTGTAGAGAGAGTGGGAGAGGGAGAGAGAAACATGGATGTGAGAGAGACACACATCTTGATGGGGGCTCAAGATCGAGCCTGCAACCCAGATACGTGCCCTTGATCGGAGCCCTTGATCAGAATCGAGCCTAGGACCCTTCAGTCTGCGAGCCAACGCTCTACAAGGCACTTTATTAAAATACATTTCACTAAAACACAGCCCCCTCCCCTCCCGTCCCGATGCTTCTGATGGGGGTGGTGTTGAGAACCACTGCTGACGTGATGTGTGCAAACTTGGGAGGGAGACAGGCTCAGGGGCAGGGGCTCAGCCAGGCCTGGCCGGTCTGGGGAGAGACAGACGCGGCCCAGGATGCAGGTTTCCACGGCGGAGCGAAAGGCAGGGCCGCGTCAGAGTCGGTCTGATCGGGCCCCACCATTAACCAGCCAGGGTTGGTTTACAGTTTCTGCCTGTCCTCCTCCTCTGACCTCTGTCTGCTCCTGTCCACCCTGCCCACCAGGCTGACATGGCCACGTGGGATTGCCTTCTGTTCGGAAACCTTCACGTCTGAAGCTCACCATCCACCCGGGTGTTTGTTTAAAATGCGGGCACCCGCCCTGGCCAGGGCGGCTGGGTTGGTTGGAGCACCACCCTGTACACCATTTCCCGTCGGGACGCGTACCTAGGTTTCTGGTTTGGCCCGAAGTTGGGGCTCATACAAGATGTTTCTCTCTCCATCTCTTCCTCTCTGAACTCAATAAACAGGCCCTCGCTAGTTTGGCTCAGTGGAGAGAGTGTCAGCCTGCAGACGGTTTGATCCTGGTCAAGGGCATGTACCTTGGTTGCGGGCGCATCCCCAGTGGGAGGCAGCTGATGGATGTTTCTAACTCTATCCTCTCTCTCCCTCTCTGTAAAAAAATCAGTAAAATATATTTTAAAACCAATAGACATATCCTCGGGGGAGGATTTAAAAAAAAATGAACCACTATGAAATGAAATGCACGAACCCAGGTTGGGAAGGGAGCCCAGAAATCAGCATTCTAAAAATCCCCACCCGATGCCAGCCTACAAAAGTCCTCCTGAGCCGGCCTTGAACCGTCCTCCCACCCGCTCCGCTCAGAAAGCCGCTCCTTCCTCACTGCTCGCAGCCACCTCTCACCCGCTCCAGCTCGGTCTTTTTGCAGACTCGGGTCCCTGGTTTTGAATACCTTACAAAGTTGCTGTGTCACCCCAGGCCCTGCTCACGGCCCCTTACACTGAACTTGAAAACCGCTTAACTGTACGGTCACTTGGCACTTAGTCACGTGCTGCCTTGTGAAGTCTTCCCTATCTTTGTGTTGCAGTATTTAAGCTTTGTTTATGTCTGACCTTTCAGCCAGACTGTGAACTCACAGGAGGGGAGACCAGGGGGAGGCCGTGTCCCAGCCCCCGCCCTCTCTTTCTCTGCCTTTCCTGAGTGTGTCTAAGGAAGTATAGACGCAAATATTTGGCTAAATGGTTCAAGAAGATCTCTCTGACTGACGGCTTTGATGGGTCACCATGACATGGCAGAATTTGCCGCCCCAGACCCTTTGCCTGTAGAGAGCTCAGCCGTCTGAAGCGCAGCGTGTGAGTGTGGCTGTCAGCAGTGCCTTTGGGGAAGCTGGTTCTCATCAGAAAGAACTAGGAATGTTGCTTGCCTCAGCTTCTGAGTCCAGGCGCTCTCTTGTTGTCAGAGCAAGAAGGAACTTCTGTTTTGAAATCCCATGACTGCAGCTGCCAGCACAAGATCCCCAAGAAGCATGACTCAGCCTCTTTCCCGCTGCAGGTGGAAGTGGCTAGTGGAGCAACGTGTTTTTATGCACTAGCTTCACCTTAGCGTCTAACCCGGGGTGGGCAAACTTTTTGACTCGAGGGCCACAATGGGTTCTTAAACTGGACCGGAGGGCCGGAACAAAAGCATGGATGGAGTGTTTGTGTGAACTAATATAAATTCAAAGTAAACATCATTACATAAAAGGGTACGGTCTTTTTTTCTTTCTTTCAATAGTTTAGAACAGCCGTCCGGCCCGCGGGCCGTAGTTTGCCCACTCCTGGTCTAACCCTTTGAGATCTGTTGACGGTATGGAGCAGCCTTGTGCTTGGGTGGTACTGTCCTAATAACTTCTCTGGGGAATATGGGACAAGTTAAGAGTTTAAGAAGGGTTAAAATAATTCAGAGTCAGGTTTTTTTTAACCCTCACCTGAGGATATTTTTCCATTGACTTTTAGAGAGAGAAGGAAAGACTGAGAGAAATACCGATGTGAGAGGGACACAATGGTTGGTTGCCTCTTGCACTTTCCCCAACCATGGCCAGGCCAACGAGGAGCCTGCAACCCAGGTACATGCCCTCACCCGGAATTGAACCCGGGACCCTTCAGGCTCTCTGTCCACTGAGCCAAACCGGCGAGGGCTCTGAGTCAGTTGAATTTAAAATGTGGGCGCCCTTTTTAAGAGAGGGTCAAGATTATTCGCGCCCTAACCTATTTGGCTCTGTGGATAGAGCATCGGCCTGTGGACTGAAGGGTCCCAGGTTCGATTCCGGTCAAGAGCATGTACCTTAGTTTCGGGCACATCCCCAATAGGCGGTGTGCAAGAGTCAGCTGATTGATGTTTCTAGCTCTCTATCCATCTCCCTTCCTCTCTGTAAAAAATATATTTAAAAAGATTTGTCTCTATTCAAATAGACATTGTCTGGGTGAGAGATGGTTTCACAGTCCATCGTTTTTGGAGGAACAGGGGTTGAGCCCTGGGGCGGGGTGTGTGCATGATGTGAAACTGATGCCTCTCCAGACAGTATTTCACCAGAGGGTCTTCATTTCCTCCCTCCAGGAGAATCCGTCCGCTACACTCACCATGTCTTTGGCGCAGACTAACTTCTGCAGGAAACATGGATTTGACGCCCAAAACCCACTCTGTGCTCACACCATCCTGTCAGGGACTGTAACCAAGGTATGTAGTTGCTGCAGGAACAGACTGGCTTTAGAAGAGCGTCATCTTGTTAACAAGGAAGGAGGGACAGTCGGAGAATAAAATGGGACTGGCTTGTGGTTGAGATGCAGAGTTAGAATATGTACTCGTGTATGAAGTAATTTCACAAGCAGCCAAAGGTGTCATCAGCTGCTTCCACACAGGTGTTCAATCAGACACTCAGGAGCAGACGGAAGTATTTCTTGAGGTCAGACAGACCTAATGGCTGGGAAGCCCCTAAGGAAGGAACATCTCCGCCCAAGCTCGCTCTCCTCGTGTTGTACACTGGACAGCACGCGCCCTTCCTGTCCCCACCCTGTGACCTGGCTTACAGCAGAGGGCATCCTGAGCAGGTTAGAGGAGGAGAACCCGTTCCTAAGTCCTGGCTGTACATCCTGACAGTTAGCGGTGAGAGCTGGAGGGAGGAGGTCCAGTAACACCCGGGGAAGCACAGAGGGCAAGGTGTCACGAGCACTGACTGATGGCCCAGCCAGCAGATGGCTTCCGGACCTTGCTGACCCGGGTTTCACGGCCCAGTTCTGTTTATGGTCCTGAAGTTCCGTGTGGAGGCATCTCTGTCTGCGTGGCCATCACAGGCAGGAGGAAGGGGCGGGGCAGCAAGTGCTCCTGACTCCCTGTGTCTTCTAAAGACTCACCTTTGTGCACCTGCAGCCCGTGTTTCCCACGCATTCGTCCTGGGGTGAACGGGCTAATGGGATAGGTCACAGGCAACAGGCACATTTCATGCCAGTGCCTCGCGCCGGCCCTCCACCAGCTCAAAGTGACTGTTATCAGTGAAAACGGGCCGCACTGGTCTCATGCCCACACCCGTTCTCATCTCCATGCGAGCTCTTCATCGCTGTCTGCATTACCAACCTTCCTCTATGCTTTCTTGTTTCCTTACGTTTATGATCAGCATGTACAGTGGGCCTTAAAGTAAGGTGACCAGATTTTAACATTGGTAAAGCGGGACACCATTGACCGGGGGTGTGTGTGTGTGTGGGGGGGGTATGGGGGATGGTTCTTGATTAAAAATTTGGTCTATGTGAAGCAACAAAAATTTTCATAGAATGCAAAAATAGTATTGTAATATATATATATATAATTTCAACATAAGTACAATTTATAAATACCATAAATTAAAAAATTATATATAGTATTATTTTATTTTTTGGCATATTTCTCATTTGAGTGAATTTTTTTTAGTAGATTGCTGTCGTTGTTTAAAAGGTCATGAAATTTTTCACAAGAATTTATTAAATTATATTTCACACATATAATGGCTTTCAAAGTCTCAACACTTAATTATAAGTCATAAGTGTCACTTTCAAGGCTGACACTAGACTTTTTGCCGCCACTATAAAATATAAATAATACGAGTACTGTCTGCTAAATTCAAGAAAATTTATGTATTTATGAAATAAATAAATAAATTACCTAAATCATTTGAATAGCTGATTTGTAATGACATCACTTGTTTAACGTGCATACTAGCATTCAGTATGATGTGTATCGTCGGAGAGACAGTTACAATATGTTTTTGTCATTGTGAACTTTGGTAAGCAGTTCTCGATAATCAGTTTTCAACAATTATTTGTTGTTATTAAAGTTTAACATTATCAAATTAACAAAAATAATATAAAACTCATGTCCTGGCTAAATAGCCATATGGCTGCCGAAAACGTATATTCCCTTCCCACTCTCTCGCCATTCCCTAGCTTGTCCTGCATTCTTTCCAAAAATCGGGACTTTTTAAAAATGCCATGGAACGTGGGACAAATTGTTAAAAATCGGGAATGTCCCGCCAAAAGCAGGACATCTGGCCACCTTAGCTTAAAGGTCTCATCACACACACACACACACACACACACACACACACACACACGAAAAAGAGAAGAGAAAAGCATTTTTGTAAGTATGTGTGGCGATGGATGCTAACCAAACTCACTGTGGTGATCATTTTACAATCTATACTGGGGCGCCAAGGTCACTTTACAGTCATGAGTACTCGAAGCTCAGAGTTTATTCTTGTCTTAATTTTGAACTAGAGGCTCGGTGCAGAGATTCATGCACTGGTGGGGTCTCTCAGCTTGGCCTTAGGGGATTGGGTCGAAACCAGCTCTCCCAACATCCCCCTAGGGGCCCCAGATTGCGAAAAGGCAGAGGCCAGGCGGAGGGACCACACTGGTCATGATCAGGGACAGAGAAGGTCCATGAGAGGGCTCCAGGGCATGTCCGGCCCATCTCACCCAGTCCTGATCTGCTGGATCTCAGCACAAGCTAACCTACCAGTCGGTGCATCTGCCCCCTGGTGGTCAGGTCACATCATAGCAAGCAGTTGAGCAGCCTTAGCATATTATTAGCATACTATGCTTTGATTGGTTGAATGGCCTACTAGACTACTGTACACTTAGCATATTAAGCTTTTATTATATAGGATTACATCTTAATTGGAAAACAAAAACCAGTACAAAAGTCAGGATCTATAGCTAAACACTTAGGATGTGTGGAATGCTGGAATCACATTGTTAACAGACGAGAAGACAGTGTCCGGCTGTGAGCATGGTCACATCACTGTCTTTCAGGTGAATGAGACCGAGATGGACGTCGCAAAGCAGTCGCTGTTCATTCGGCACCCCGAGATGAAAGACTGGCCTTCCAGCCACAACTGGTTCTTCGCCAAGTTGAACATCACCAACATCTGGGTCCTGGACTACTTCGGCGGACCCAAAGTCGTGACGCCCGAGGAATACTACAATGTCACATTTCAGTAGGTGTGTGCTCACCCATCGTGCACCTGACTTCGAAGCCCTCGCCCGGGGTCCTAGGCCAGGGGGTGGCTCTGGTACGCCCTGTGGCCACACTCACAATAGTATTTTCGTAATGCACCAAATACATAGGATTACAAAGAAGACGACTGTATTGAGGTCCATTCATAAAAATGTCTTGTAATTGTGGTTCGGTGACACGTTGGCTCTTTAATGAGCACGTTCAGTAACGTTATGGCACCTGCAGCAGCTCCGATGTGACACGACAGCGTCTGTGTTTCTGTGGGTGGCAGGCACAGGGGCACTGTCACCAGGTGGTTTGCTGCCTGCATTCCTCAGCGAAGGAGATGAGAAACTTCCAGCCAGGCTGAGTGGAAAGGAGAGCTTTTCCTTCTACCCCAGCCCGGCTCCCTGAACTCCGCCTACAGGCCAGACCCAAAGAGCCAGTTCTGACCCAGAGTCGCCTTTCTTGTGAGACTCAGACTGGGGTGCCTCTGGACTGAGTGACCCCACCCACGTCTGAGCACATGGCCCCACGCCCAGCAGCCCCCAGGCCTGGGGGTGCCTGTGGGCTGTGTGGGCCCCCTGCCAGCCAGTGGGCACCAGAGGGGAAGAGAGCACAGGCCACAGGAGAAGGAGAGAGGAGAGCAGGACCTGAGGAGGTCAGATCAGGGGTCGAATGAAGGAAGATGAGGGACCGATCTTTCCCCAGGTACACGGTAATCCTGGCATCCCTGCCATCCGCACGGCCTCATGTGTGGATGCAACCACAGTCACAACAGCACCCAGTGTGTGCTGCGCTACTCTTACCTGCTGGGTGCAGTATGGGTTGTGTATATGTATCACCTCACTGCTCTCACTGTGACCTATGGATTAGGTAACTTGGTCCCTCATCTGTGAGATGGGGAACAGCACTGGCTTCCTACCGTGATGCCATGCTGACCCTCGGGTCGCCCCCTGGTGGCCGGCCAGCTCCTGCTCCAGTGTCACTCCTGGTGCAGGGTCTCTTTGCAATGATGACATGACCGGCTGCTGTTGGCAGAGGCGAGGGTGGGGATACGAAGACGGTAGGTGTAGCTCATGTTCAAGCTCTCTGTGCCCTATCTTATTCCACATAGGCCAGGTCCACGTTGGACTTACATCCCACCACGATTGTACATTTCTTCACAGCAGCGCTCAGCTTTTATTTTTAACTCTTTAAAACCTTAGACCCAGCCTAGGACGATGCATGGCACAGAGCGGGCGGCTCGTAAATGCTGGCGACTTGCCAGCCTGATCATCTGAGACACAGATTCTCAGCTGCTTGTGTGAAAAGAGTCCACACACCGGGGGGAGAAGTGGCACAGGCAGGATTGGGGCTGGTAACGCCACCTCGCTTTATAGGGACACAGAGGCCCATTATGGTGTCGGCCGGGCAACACAGCACCCGGAGGACGGCCAGTCAATGACAGGCCCACTCCTCAAGGTTAAAGGGGATGGTCACAGGACATAGGGTCTCTGCAGTAAAGTTATCTATATATATAAAAGTCTAACTAACGACCAGCTGACCGGCCAGTAGCTATGATGCACACTGACCACCAGGGGGCAAACACTCAACGCAGGAGCTGCCGAGCTGTGGTGACTTGGCAGCTGTGGTTCTTGGGTGATGCACCCAGAACCAGAGAGGAGGGACCCCGATTCCAGAATGTGTCCCCCGAGAACCACCCTCGCAGGAACGTTTGGGGGATGTTGGAGAGCCAGTTTTGGCCTGAACCCCACAGGCCAGGCCAAGGGACCCCACCTGTGCACGAATCCATGCACCGGGCCTCTAGTCTTTGTATGAGTAACACGCCCAGGGGTGATGCTCACTTTAATAAAAAATACGGATGTTTTTTCTAAGTCTCCATGCCGAGTGAGACACACCCAAGGTTCCCACTTCACTGCACAGGCAGTGGCCTTCCTGCAGCTGAGAGATAAGATGGGGAGACCAAAGACATGCCAGGGTGTGGCCCTTCTGAGGCAGGACGCGGAGCCTGGGACGGCCCTGCCGCCATGCCGCCCACTCGGACTGCCACCAGGACTGTCCTCTAGTCCGGGAGTGGACAGTGGTGCCCGTAGGGGCACGCATTCCTAGGGACCCTCCAGGGGCCTGCGGGAGCTTCCGCCCCGTGGCGTCTGCCTAGGTCAGACTTGGAGGATGTGACTTCTCCTAATGCTGAGAAGCCGCCTGCACCCTAGACTGCTGCTCTCGGAGGTGTCTTTTGAGGTGGCTCAGCTAGACGCCCGGGTGGGGCCACAAGGGGCCTCATGGAGGTCGGTCTGCCTCACTGGGCTGCTGGGTCAGATGCCACGGGCACATCTGCACTGGAATGGAGGTCTGATGTTGACAGAGGTGCTTGCTGATGCCCTCGAAGAGCAGTTCCCATAGGATCTCAGTTGCCTCTGAACAGGGTTAAGTCTGAGCACCAGGCCTTATACCATCTCGGCTGTGCCCACCTGGCCCAGTGGGACAGGGAGGTCACGGATTATCAACCTGCCCGGCCCCCCATGCCGGGAGGTGGCCTTCCGGGTAGCCGTGGTCCTGGCTGCAACAGGAAAAGGGTCCCAGCTGGACTCGGCACCATCGGGCACGGCTGGTTAGCACTCCTCTGCCCTCATGTTCAGGACCCTCTGTCCTCAACTGTGTCTGTCTTTTTAAAAAAATATATATATTTTATTGATTTTTTACAGAGAGGAAGAGAGAGGGATAGAGAGTTAGAAACATCGATGAGAGAGAACCATCGATCAACTGCCTCTTGCACACCCCCCACTGGGGGATGTGCCCACAACCACGGTACATGCCCTTGACCTGAATCGAACCTGGGACCTTTCAGTCCGCAGACTGACACTCTACCACTGAGCCAAACCGGTTTTGGCCTGTGTCTGTCTTTTAAACCTTCAGATATTCTGAGCGGAGAACCACCAGCCTGAAGGGCACTCGTGGGCTCATCAGCCTTGCACAGAGGGCGCTGGCTGGCGTGAGGATTTCTAGGCCCCTGGACCCCGGACCCCGGAGTCTCAGGCGATGCTCACCACACCGGATGGCGGCAGTTAGCTCAGAGTCTTAAACTGTTGGAAGTTTCTCTAGTCTTTCCCCAGAATGAATGAACTTGTAAGATGTCATCTCACTTAATGAAATAATCCTTGTCCTCTCTCCTGCTTAGGTGAAGCGGAATCTGGCGAATTGAACACCCGGTGAAGTTCTTAGGCTGTTTCCCACAGACCCGAGGGCTGCGGGCTTCTCTGGAGAATGTCCCGGAGATCAGCCTGCTTACAGCATCACGTAGATCTGCTTCTCAATTTCTTGGAAAAGGAGGTTGCTAAATTTGAGACATTTAAATTTATGGTTTTACTCATACACATGGTTTCAGAGGAGGAGACAGCTCCCCGTGGAGGCGTGCCGGGAATCACTGCGGAGCCTCAGAGCTCAGAGAAAGGAGCGGTGAGCGTCATTTTGTTCGAAGACAACAAATGAACTTACCCGAAACCCAGCCACAGCCTCCGGTGAAGAAAAATGATTAAAAAAAGAAAAATTATTTACATTAAACTTGGTAAAATGGGTTTCTTATTCAGAGTATCAATAATTAAAAGCATTATTTTAATGACATGAGTTGGATTTATCTTCTTTCATATATATGTATTATTGATTTCAGAGAGGAAGCAGAGGGAGAGAGAGAGAGAAACATCAATGATAAGAGAGAATCATTGATCATCTGCCTCTTGCACACCCCCCACTGGGGATTGAGCCTGCAACCAGGGCATGTGCCTGACCGGGAATCAAACCGTGACCTCCTGGTTCATAGGTTGATGCTCAACCACTGAGCCACGCCAACTGGACTGGATTCATTTTCTTAAGATGCTCCTGTACCTTACTCTCACTGGCCACTGTCAACCCTTCGTGTCTTTATTTTAGCGTGCTGTCGCGTCAAACACTGCTTCAGCGCTGCAAGGAAATTCTTAGACCCTTTCCCTTTGATGCACAGCACCCGTGTCCTAGAATTGGGGGCGAGGCGGAATGCAGCCTTGGTCAGGCTCTGCCCCCAGGGCCTCGGTGCTGCCACGTGCTCGTGGTGGAATTAGTTTGAGGCACCTATCTACTTTCCCCCTCCACCCACTTAGTGGGAGTTCTGTCTTCACCACTCGGTGCCATGTAAAAACATACCTGTTACCACAGGAGAGACAACCTCTGGGTCACAGCAGGTGGCACAGGTTGAATGGGCAGAATATGTTCCAGTTATTGACCACCAGAGGGCACTACAGACTACTCTTTGGTAGTGGGCAGTTGCTTTCCACCGCTCAGCTGAGGTAGACCCTGGGTGGTGAGGGAGATACTGGGGCAAAGGCAGCTCCCGCAGGGACGGGAGGCAACACCTGGTCTCATGTTCCCTGCCTCCATGCCATGTGCTCCGGTCTCCCTGCACCCCACGTCCTATAGAAGAGGAACAGCCCTGGCCTCAGTCCACAAGGGCATGAGTGTCTGGGACTGGACAGCCTTTGGCCCGGAGGGCAAGGCAGGTTCTGATCAAGAAAAGAGAAAATGAGAAGTAGGCAGAGGGAGCGGCCGAAGTGCCTTGTCCTGCTAACAGCCAGTGACCAGGACGGCTTATTCATCTCAGGTTCGGGTGGGGGGCGGTGTGTGTGTGTGTGTGTGTGTGTGTGTGTGTGTGTGTGGCGGGGAGGTGGGAGAAACTCCCTGTGAGAGGGGCGGGCCCAGGGGAGGCAGAGCACAGACATCCTGACCACTGGCTCCTGTCACGCTCCCCTACGACACCCCGCCGGAGACCCAGCGACGGAGGAGGGGCGGGTCTCAGCTCTGCACTGGGAACAGGAGCCGCTGGTGTGTCAGTAGTTTTTAGGGAAATTCCAAACCATCCCTTCAGAGCCAGGTGCTCTGAGAAGACAGCTCCAACTTAAGTCCTGTCAGGAATGAAGGGGCAAATAAATCAACCAGTAAGATGTCATCTTTTTCTTAGTTTCCCCTTAGTATTTATTGTAAGAGGTGTGAAAAATAGGGGAAATTTTAAAAGTTTAAAACATGACCACCTCACCAGCCAGCAGAGCTGCTGACATTTTTATGTGTGTTCTTCCAATCTTTTTTTTGTTTTTTGTTCTTCCAATCTTGACTTCCAAGAAATGTTTAAATATAACATTGAATAATAAGGTCACTGATTGTGTATCTCACTTCCTTCACTTAGTCATCAGCTTACGATACTGGAGTCCGTAAGGATGGCGTGGTGGCTGCAGAATACGTCATCATGTCAACAATGGCCTATATTAGCCGCTGTTCTAGTGACAGAAGCCCTGGTCAAAGCCCTTTAGCCCACTGACCTCACATCTTCCTTCAAAGCTCATCTTCCCGCCGTGGCCCTCTTCCCGCTGAGTCGGTGTTACTGGCAGTCAGCAATGTCAGCGCGAAAAGGCACCATTCCTGAATGATCATTGTGTCTGGGGGTGGGGTGCCCTCCCTGGTGTAGCCCGGGTCCCAGGGCCTCCCCTGCAGCTCAGGGTCAGCTCATTCCCCGTCGGGACCACAGGGACCGGGGGTCAGAGAAGCTCCGTCAGTGGGAGGGACGTGGCAGGCTGAGCTCGGTGCTGTCACCACTGCCCGGCATGGGGACATAGAAGTCACTTCCAACTTTTCCCCATTGAAGAGACAGGCCGTTCTATACATCCACCATATTCCACACCTGTGTTTATTTCCTCAGAGAGCGTCCCAGCCACAGGGAAAAGCAGTTGGTACATGTTGCAAACTGCTCCTGAGAATTTCTACCGCTTAGTCCTGCAAGCAGGTGTGAGAGTGCCCAGATCTGATAGGTGAGAGTGGCATGGCATTAGGTCACTGGTGACTTCAGACATCAAAAACCCCATAAAGCCCTGGCCCGTGTGGCTCAGCTGGTGGGCATCAGCCCGGGCACCGAAGGAGTTGCTGGTTCAATTCCCAGCTGGGCACATGCCTGGAGGCAGCCAATCGATGTTTCCTTCTCCCTCTCTCTTCTTCTCTCTCTAAAAAGCAATTTTAAAACTATTTTAAAAATAGATAACAATAAAACCCAGTGATTACTAGCTGATTTACTTTCCTTTGCTTCAAATAGCAATTGGTAACCCATAGGTTGAGTTTTCTCAAAAATGTACACACACAGACCGTTCACCCATCTGCTGACAAATATTTTGGTGGTTTCCAGTCCGGGGCTGTTACAAACTGGAAACCACCAATTTGAGCTGCTGTGACTCTTCTAAAAAAATATATTTTTACTAGAGGCCTGATGCACAGATTCGGCCCGATCCCCACAGGCTGGGCTGAGGGGCCCCACCGGTGCACGAATCTGTGCACAGGGCATCTAGAGTGCATACAAGATCTTTGGTTAATCTCTTCCGGCCCTCCTCCCCTCCCCCTTCCCCCTTCCCTCCGAGAGTCATCATCAGTCTGTTCCATGTTCCCATGCCTGTGCATTGAGCGTCTGCCCCTGGTGGTCAATGTGCATCATAGCTACCGGTCAAATGGTCGCTTAGGCTTTTATATACACTGAGTGGCCAGATTATGATGATCTCTGAACGCATAACAATCTGGCCCGGTGCATGAATTTGTGGATGGGTGGCGTCTGGCCAGCCTGGCCAGGGGGAGGGGACATGGGCCATTGGCTGGCCTGCCTGCTGGTCCAACTCCTGGTCCAGGGGACATTTGCATATTAGCTTTTTATTATATAGGATATACACCGAGTGGCCAGATTATTGTGTGTCATCATCATCTGGACACTCAGTGTATATACCATATTTGCTGGTGTATAAGACGATTTTTTGGCCCTGAAAAATATGTATTTACCGGCGTATAAGACGACTGGGCGTATAAGACGACCCCCTAACATTTCCACAAAAAATACAGAGTTTGTTATATACTGGCCGTATAAGACTACCCCCCACTTGGAGGCATATTTTTCAGGGCCAAAAAGTCGTCTTATACGCTGGCAAATACGGTAGATTGATTTCAGGCAGAAAGGGAGAGGAAGAGAGAGATAGAAACATCAATGATGAGAGAGAATCATTCATCAGCTGCCTCCTGTACATCCCCTACTTGGGATTGAGCCTGCAACCTGGGCATATGCCCTTGACCAGAATCAAACCCAGGACCGTTCAGTCCGCAGGCCTACACTCTATCCACTGAGCCACGTGGGTCAGGGCTGCTGTGACTATTTATATAAAGTCTTCCTATGGGCATATATTTCTTTTTGTTTTGGGTAGATACTTAGGAGTGGGTGGCTAGATCACATGGAGAATCTATGTTTAACTTTTTAAGAACCCGCCAAACTGTTCTCCAAGATGGCTGTGCCATTTTACACTCCCACCAGCATGTATGAAAGCTCCAGATTCAGGTCAAGTTCAGAGCTGCAAGCTCAGACCTACTCCGTCAGTGTCCTTTATAGATAAGGACCCCGAAGCCCAGAGACGTTGAGTGACTTACTCAAAGCCACACCGCACGCAGGGAGCAGAGACGGCGTGGACGGGCAGGCAGCCTGTCTCCCCCTTCGGCCTGACTCCGAGGCCGAGCCCTGGTCTCACCCCCACCCCCCCATCACATCAAGGCTAGGGAGATAGCGTGCTTCTCCCTGCATCCGACGATGTCACCAATCAAGGTGGGAATTAGACGAAAATGAGACCAAAATTGGGGGTGGGGAGAGGAAAATGAAACAATGGCTACATGAGGGGAAGAGCAGAACTCGGGCAGGCAGGAGGCAGGCAGCAGGCAGACACACACCCCAAACCCTCAAAACCTCCAGAGCTTCCTGCCTCTGAGCGGGGGGTGTGAGCCTCGCTGTGGCAGGTGCTGCCTCTCAGAGGCCTCGTCCTCCACTTCCTGAGCGGCCGCCCCGGCAGCGGCTCACGTCCCTCTGTCTGCGCGCCCGCACGGCTGCCCGGCCCCCCGGCCCCTCGGCCCGCACATCCCGGACGGACGGACGGACGGACGGACAGCATGAAGTGGGAGGCCCTCGCCCTCGCGGCCGTCCTGCAGGCCCAGCTCCCGGGCACAGGTAAGGGACACATCGGCCGCAAGGCCTTTGAGAAAGCCGGTGACTGCGTGTGGGGGACCATGGGCTGGCGGGGACCCGGCGTCTCCCCCACACCCTGTCCTTCCGAAAACAACGGGCAGCCGAGTGTGTGTGTGTGTTTGGGGGGGCTGGGGGAGAGGGCGGAGGGGCCCAGGCGCCGTAGCCGCTTCACGGCTTCCGCTCACACCTGCCCAGGGGGTGAGCTTCTCCAGGGGTCCGGCCGGGAGGGACCGGGGAGCCCGGACTCAGGCCCAGGGTCCAGCCGAGGCTGTGGCACCGGGAGCACCGCCAGGCCGGGCTTCCTGCTGCGACGTGGTTTAGCTTCTGGTCTTCGCTGGCCCCTGGCTGGCTCGGTCCCCGTCCCTGTCCTGCTTCCTTCGCCAAACGGAGAGCATGTCCGTGGCCCGAGGCAGGGCCACGCTGTGGGCTGGCCCACGTGAGCCACCGCGATGGTCGGGCACTAACTGGGGCTCAGGAGGACGGGCTGGCCTTCCGTGGGGCTCAGCTCTGCACCCCGCGGCCGGCGCTCCCCGTGACCCACCCACCCGGGCTCAGGGCTCACCCGCCGGCCCTCTCCGCGGCGCCCGGAAGGCCAGGCCGCGGGGACGGGAGGGGACGGGCTCAGCCGCCACCACGAGGGACAGACACTGAGGCCTTCCCCGCTCCCGCAGTGAGGCCTTCTCGCTCTCCCCCTCCCCGGGGCCCAGGGGCCCTGCACCCCACAGGAGCGGACCCTGCACCCCACAGGAGCGGACCGGCTGTGCCCACACCGGGGCTGCCTACCCTCCGCTCAGCCTGGCCGCACGGGGTGCAGGCGGGGAGGCCCTGGCACTTCCGGCTCGGGGTTTCGAGGGCTGAGCCATGGCGGGTTTTCTGTAAGGTCGCAGCCTTTCTCAGAAAAGCCTGGGTGGGCATGAGTCACAGGGAGCTGCGGGTGAGGGCACCCCGCGCGCCCGGAGCCGCCGTCCTGGCGGGCGGGGACCCAGCGCTGCTGGGGGTTCCTCACGGCCGGCCTTGCCTCCGGCCACGGGGAGGTCGGGGGGAAGGGGGCTCAGAAGGGACAAGAGAAGCTGGGGCGCTGGGGGCGCCATGAGCAGAAGGCAAAGCCCCGCCCGGCAGACGAGATGGGGCGCGGCCCCTGCACACCCGCCGAGCGGGAGCCGGGGGACCCCTCCTCTGTCAGTGCGCTCGGCGGGGACAGGGGAGTTCAGACGGACACACAGATGGGCTCCTGGCAAAGTGCGTCACGGAGCCCCGGGCCCTGCAGGAGGGGCCGGGGACCCCGAGGCTCCCACACCCCTGTGCGCAGGCTCCTCTCCGAGTCAGACCTCAGGTCTCCCTTTTCTGCTCCGTGAGGTGACTCACCCCGACCCCTTAGAGCAGGGGTGGGCAAACTTTCTGACTCGAGGGCCACAATGGGTTCTTAAACTGGACCGGAGGGCCGGAACAAAAGCAACCTGACCATGCTGGCACTCTCCTCTTGGGCTGCTGGTGAAGGAGCGGAGGGGAGAGCAAGAGAACCCTCCGCTCTTTCGGCTCCGAGGGCCGGATAGAACAGCCGAACGGGCCGGATCCTGCCCGAGGGCCGTAGTTTGCCCACGGCTGCCTTAGAACATCCACTTCTCGAGGACCTGTCTGTTTGCGTTTCCTCGGGACGCCCAGGTCATTGGGGTCAGAGAAACAATGATCCGGTGTGTAGGTGAGGTCCCCAAGGGCTGAGGCTGGGGGAGACTGAAGTCACTGCCTGTGCCAGGTGGGCACGCCCGGTGCCTCTGACTGCCCGCCTCGCTGGCCAGGCCGCGCGGGGGCTGGGCGGCTCTGTCCTTTGTCTGGGAGGCCGTGCGGCCACGGCACAGGCCTCAGGAAACAGCCTCCCAAGCTCCTGGCCGGCTCAGCTTGCAGGGAAGCAGGTGGATGAGGTGCAGAGTCAGGCAGTGCCCGGGTCTGTGCAACTGAAGCAAGTTACTTAACCTCGCCGGGCCCCCGTCCTCTCCCCCTGGAGTCAGGAGAGCTTCGCCGCAGAGCCGTGGCAGGGCGAGTGACCCGTGTGCCTGATACACCGCAGCCAGGCAGAGCGTGGACGTGGCGCTGACTGTCACCCGTGGCTGCTTCCTTGTTCCGGGCTCAGGAGCAGGAAGCGGAAGCCCACACCGGGATTCGGTGTGCTCTGTCTTCGTTGTGAAGCAGCCGGGCCTTTGTCCATCTCCCTCGGGTGTCTGAGCGCGCTCACACCGGCACAGGCCCCACGGGGAACCCGGGAAAGCTCTGCGGGTCTCAGGGTGACTCCCCACCTCTATTGCTTGAGACACTGACTCTGTGGGGATACTCCCCAAAGTGAAAACCAGCCTGAAAAGACTCGCTGTGCGCAGTTAGGGAGGGTGTGCGAGACAAGGCCCCGGCCCGATGGTCAGGGCGGGGCCCAGACTCCGCAGCGGGTGCGGGTGCGGGTGCGGGTGCGGGTGCAGGTGGTGGTGCAGGTGCCGCCTGGTGTCGAGGGGCAGCGTCTTGTGGAGCAGGTCCCTGCCTCAGCTGCTCGGAGCGGGACTTGAGGGGCGCTTGTACGCGATGCCAGGACAAGGTTCTCACCCCCGGCATTTTCGCCAGTGGTTTATTCAACCTCCGTCTCGAGCTCTGCTCACCCCGTGAGCCACTCCGTTTCCTGCCGTGGCCTGATTCTCAGGCCGCTGGCCCAGACCCCCTGCAGCCTGGATCCCCCAGGAGCGGTCCTGGAAGCGCCTGTGGAGGGGTGTATTTGTTCTCACATCCTTTTCGTCTGTCTTTAAAAATCAGACTTTTCATTGGGAGTTCGGTTTTACTTTTAAGAGTCCCCAGGCTTCTGGGGAGGGCTCGGGGGCTTGGGAGCCGGTGGCGGGAGCTTGTCCAGACGCTGCTGCGGTCCTGCCACGGCCACTCCCCACGGCCACTGCCGGGCGGCACGCAGAGCAGGGCAAGCTGGTAATACACGTCTCGGTGTGGCCCCGGCTGGTTCTTACCAGCACTACGTGATGGCCGACGGGTCTGTCTGAGCAAGCAGCCAGTCAGCTTGGTGAAGAAAGGACCGAGCCGGCCATCTGACTTGGAAGTTGAAACAAAATGGCCACCAAGTCCATGCACGGCCACGGCCACGGCCACGGCCACATATTCCCCCTGAAGCCCCGGGTGGTGCTTTGAGAGAAGTAACACCTCCCCCTCTTCCATGTGCCAGGGCCTAAATGTCTGTGGAGTGGGTTAACGCTGGGGGAGGAAGGAAATCGGGGGGTTCTGTGTGATTAGATTAGCTTGATGGCTTGTTTGGGGGTACGGGAGTGGCGCTGTTGGGATCTAACCCCTAGAAAATGGAATATCAAAGTTTGTGGTTTTTAAAGAGAAATTAACTGGTGGCGGAGACAGCATTTTGAGTAAGTAGAATGATTCTAAATAGTTGTAAGGATGGTTGAAGGTAACAACCTACCTTAATGTTAATATGTTTTCCTTTGATCAGATGAAATTTCCAATATCTATGTGTTCTGGGCCTACAAAAATCATAATTTCATACGATTCAACTAATATATCTCAAAAATGAACAAACAAACGAAGATAGGCGTTCATTTTTCAGACTTGGCTTTAGCATGAGGGCGAAGCAGCCAGTACAGAAGGCACCGCCGTGGGGTTGCTAACGATGAGCTCAGAAGCTAATGAGGGGACCCAAGGAGGGAAATAGAGTGTGTGGTGATAGTATAATTCACATTTTCCAATTTTACCCAATTGCTGAACTGCCTCAAAACATGGGAAGAAAGTCAACAACATGAGAGCCAAGTGTCACCTCCAGTTTGGTCTGTGTCACTAAATGAATGCTCCACAGAGCTCCGGTCTTCTTCCCTGTCTTAATTCGAGGAATTTTAACAAAAACGCCATAAACGTCATTAGAGGAAATTATAAACTTTTCAAGATCCATAATCTTACCGGGCGAGCCCAATAACTTTTCACTTTCACTTCTTTAGGTTCCATTCCAGCATTCTTAGCAAGTGAGTCCATGCCGTGCAGAGCTGCTGTAATAAAAATGGCCCCAATGCGCTTTTTTCTCTGTACCACGGCCTTTCCCACGCGTGGCCCTCACCGTGGCTTTAACCGCTTCGTAAACTCCCTAGTTCAGCCTCGAGGGGCTCCGTCGTAACTCCTTGGTGGACATTTGGGCTGTTTCTAATTTCTGTTACTACGGCTGACCCTGCCAGAAAAACATTTGGGTAGGAAGCTTTTACAGTTTCTTTTGAAGCGTTTCCTTGGGCTAATTTCTCCGGGTCCGACAGCGAGGAGGTGGGATTCAGAGGACACTCCTCAGTGCGCTTTAGACTTCCGTGCACAACAGCCCCGCCGAGGAAAGAGCTTGTTTCTAAGTCTCTGAGCCCATCGCATGGTGTCTGTTTCCTCTGGAGCAGGAGGCCTGGTGAGGGGAGAGAGGAGGCCCAGGAGCCAGAAGTTTTTGGTCCGAGTCCCGGTCTGTCCCCAGCCTGTCCCTGCTGTGAGCAAGGCCCCCATCCCCCCATCCCCCCAGAGCCCCAGGCTTCCTCTGTCAGGTGGCGGCCCCACTGTGCAGCCCAGGAGTGCTTTGGGCTGCAGGCATTCTTGGTTGTGCCTACACACAGTGCTCAATGCCCAGCAGCCATTGCCACGCGTGCCTCAGTTTCCCAACCTGCAAAAGAGCAAGACGGTGGCTTTCCCCGCGCAATGCCGTGGCAGCCTGGTCCCCACCGGCTTCCTTTCTCTTCCGCTGTCACTAAATTGCAGTGCGAATGTGGACAGAGACCTTCCTCTGAGCTTTAGCTTTCTTCCCCGAGAGGGTATCACCCTTTCCGCTACCAAATAGATGGCTCGTGGTCTGGAAATTGCAGACTTTTAAAGGACTCTTAGCCCGCGTCCCTGCCCCAGGGCACAGGGGCACAGCGCCCGGAGCCGGAGCCCCTCCCTCCTGCATTGTCCAGCGCTTCTCCCTGCTGCCCCCTCGGCCCCGGTTCCTGCTCTCCGGCCTGTGTCTCTGTGGGGAGGACGCAGGGACCAAGTTCCACCTGTGCTGGCTCCTTCCGTATGCGGCGCATGGCTGCCGGCTTCCCGAGGCCGCAGCGGCTCTGCTGGTGAGCTCCGGCTTGGACAGAAAGCAAGCTGAGGTCCGAGGCAGCCAAACTGGAGCCACCTCTCCCCCTCCCCCTGCCCCGTCCACCTCCCTAGCCTGCTGTGCTCGGTGCTACTCAGCAGGTAGTGTTCAGGCTCAAGGGGGGAAAAATGAAAAAAACAAAACCATTTGAACAAAGACAGGCAGGGCCCGTGCCCAGGCCCGCCACCCTCTCTTTCGCCGTCACCCTTCTGTTTGCCGAATGCTGCCGACGCTGTACACTCGGTCCTGGTCGCCGTCCCATGGCCAGTGGCAGAAAGGCCAGGGGATTCTCTTCTGACAAATGAAGACGAGGAGGCGCTGAGGCTTGTCCATGTGCCTGAGGGTAGAAGCGGCCCCACCAGCCTCCACCGCCCGCTCAGGGCCCGCACTCTCGGGTCCTCTTTGCCGCCGGTCCAGCCGGCGTGGCTGGCGTGCCGTTATCCGCCGGGGACTGCCCGGAGCAAAGCCTGAAGACACTCCCTTCGTGAGCACCCATCGCCACCCTCCTCTCCGCTCGGGATGCAAGCCGCCATTATTCTGACGCTGAATAGCCTCGTTTGCTATAAGTTTTCTGCCGAGTATGAAATGTTCGGTGGTTCATGGGGAGCTGCTTTTTCTCGCATTTTATTAGCGTTCTGATCTCACATTTCCCCTAAATCTGGTCAAACCCACATTTCCCATTTTGCTCTTAACAACCGTGTCTCTTTGGGAGCTTCCTCTGGGGAGGGATGGGCTCGGCTTGTGATCGTCCTGCTTCGTGTGCACCGGCGAGCGGCTGTGGCCGGAGGCTGTGGCCGGAGGCTGTGGCCGGAGGCTGGGGCAGCGGCGGGCGGGGAGGAGGGCGGAGGTGGTTCAGCTCAGAGCTGCAGTGGGGCCGGTGCCCGGGGGCCTCGAGGTCCCCCAGCACATCCCGGGCTTCTGTGCAGGAGGGGACTCTGTCCAGACTCAAGTCTCAGGGTGAGAGCGGTCGGGAGGCCATAGAGGCAGACGTCTCAGGTTGGGGGGCCTGGCCCCGGGGTGCTCCCCGACATCCCAGGTGAGCCGCGTCCTTGTCCTTCCCTCTGAGGGTCCTTCTCCCTCCCAGGTCCTCTGCTCAGGCCGGCTCTGTGCCCACGCCCACCGGGGAGACCCTTACCCTCAAGCCAGGCGCGTGGGCGTCTCCCAGGCCTACAGTTGGCCTTGGTTCTGGAGTTACGGTGACAAAAGGCGGCGGAAAGTTATTGCTTTCAGGGCTCAGGGCTGAACACCCAAAGCAGATAGTTCCTGTGCCGAGGCCTTCTCACGGTGGAGGCAGCACACACCTGGCTCAGCACAAAATGTCACCGCCTCCCCACCCCCTCCCGGGCCCCCGACAGCGGCCATCCTTGGGGGGTGACCAGCACAGTAGCAGTCCGGTAGCGTGGCTCCCGGTGACCAGCTTTGGCCATCGAGAGCCGGCATTGCCAGACCTGGAATTATCTTGAACAGCTGATGGTTCACAGCATCTGGTCAGCCGCTCGCCTCACCGGCCAGTGAGCCAGGCCCCTGTGTGCCCATCGAGCACACGGCTCTCCCCAAGGCTGGCCGCCAGCCTCGGGCCAGGCCGTGGACGGCACGTGGCCGAGAGCCCGTAGCCAGGACAACCTCCCTGGCCTGGGGGCCATGCTCCTGGGTTTTCTGGAAAAGTCTCCGCTGGCCGAGAGGCTCGCCTCTTTACGGTCCGGTCTGGCTTTCGCCGCTTCTGAGCCGGCGCTGATCGGCACGCCGCGCTCGGGCACAAAGGAGCGCCGGCCGGGGACGCCGCCCGGACGGTCTGCGTGAGGCTGGAGAGCTTCAGACTCGGCCCCTTTGATTTATTTCCTCAGATCAGAGAGACAGCTTTTGCCTTTTCTCCCACGTAACTATCCACGCTTCAAAGCCCGGGCCTGTATAAAATACACAAATGCCGTCTGGACAAAATTAATCTTGCCCGTTTCTTTGGATTTCGGCGGGAACAATAGGGAGGGAGCTACAAAAGGCTGGCAAAGAGGATTATTCTTTTTCTTCCTATTAAGTGTAGAGGCTTCAAAAGAACAGCTCGGAGAGTCCAATAATTGTGCCCACGGCCGCTCCCCCGCCCGTCTCGGCTGACCGGGCCCGTGGCATCCCCCTCGGAGACAGACAAAGCGTGTTGACCATCCCGTCCGCAGTTCCGGTGTGGAGAGCAGTGTTTGATTTTTACGGCAATGTCTGGATTTGGTTGGTTTGGGGGCGGAAACGAACACATCTGCTGGTTTCTAGCTCGGGCTGCAAGCACAGGGCCTCGGACTAACGCCGATCTGATCCCCGGTTCAGATTCAGGCCAGGAAATTCCCACCAGCCCTCGACGAGCACAGAGGGCTCCTCTGGGCCGAGGGGGAGAGGGGCAGCTCCTCAGCCATCTTTTAATCATTTTCTAGCCGCGTTCAGACCTGGAGTGATTTCAGTTAAAAAAAAAAAAAAGCAAAGGAAAAAAGAGGAAAAAAAGAAATCTAACCTCCCCTGATTTTGACACGATTGCCAATTTGGAGGTTAGATTGAGTTGATGGAGGAAGACCATGGGGCGGAAGGACATGGCAGGGATGGGGGTGGGGGGCGGCACCCAGTACACAGAGAGGGCCCAGCAGCCATGTCCCGGCTCCACAGGGCGGCTCCAGGTCCCCCCACGTGGGCCGCGCCCTCGTCAGGAGCAGCGCTTTGGGGGGACGGAGGGGGACGGGAGGGGCCTCTGGTGCTCAGAGCCGTGTGTTCTCTCCTGGAGCAGGTCCTCAGACCTAGGTCTTCCTCCGTCAACGCTGACCCTGTGTCACGGCCTCTCTCCCTTCCTTCCCTTTGAGGTTTCAGCCCCTCTCAGCGGGGGGACCAGTCCCAGGGAATGAGCTGTCCAGTGATGCAGATTCAAAACGGCGCGGTACAGAGGGTTAACACGGTGTGTGTGCGCCGTTCACAACCCGCCGGCGCTCCTCACATCTGCCGCCGCAGGTGGCTGTGGTCACCTCCCGGTTGGGGTGGGTGGGGGCTGGGACGCTGCCCGTGAACGTCGCCTCCAGTGACAAGAGTAACAGCCGGAGCCTCTGGGGCCGTGGTCGGCAAACTGCGGCTCTCGAGCCACATGCGGCTCCTTGGCCCCTTGAGTGCGGCTCTTCCACAAAGTACCACGGCCTGGGCTAGTCTATTTTGAAGAAATGGCGTTAGAAGAAGTTTAAGTTGGGGGGGGGGGGTTAATGGTAAGATATGTACACAGATAATAATTTAATTTTAAAAAATGGTAAAAAGAAAAAAAAAAGAAGTTTAAGTTTAAAAAATTTGGCTCTCAAAAGAAATCTCCATCGTTGGGCTACTGATGTTTGGCTCTGCTGACTAATGAGTTTGCAGACCACTGACCTGGGGGATTTTCTCTGACCCACGTGGGCCTGTTAACATTTCTTAGCTTTGCAAACATCCTCACCGAGTGATTTTCTGAGTGTGAATTCCCAGTTAGTGAATTTTCATGGAACCAGCAGGACGGGTAATGTTCCGAAGGAGAGACCTGCCCGGGTGTCTGTCCTGTGGGTGGTTCCCCGGCAGGGACCCCCGAAGGGTTTTCTTCTGTGACGTGATTCTGCCTGGGGTCCCGGCCCCCCTGCATCTCCTCGGTGACCGGGAGGGACAGACTCCTCAGCGGCATCTCGGATGGACGGATGGACGGGTCTGGTGAGATGGTCTCAGACTAGGGAGACACCCAGGTGACCACAGGACAGGGGCCGCCGATCCAAACTGGCTTCCAACAATGACAGACACCCGGCACCTAGTCGGGGAGGGAAGACTCACACCGGGGGGAGAAAATGCAGGGTTTCCCACCGGCGCAGAGCGTGTGCTCGGACAGCACAGGTCACGTCAGCAGCGGCAGCCGGGCTGGGAGTACCGTTCGGGGCCCTTGTCGTGAGTTCTGAGCCAGCCCTGACCCGGCAGGCGCTGTGCGGGACCAGGCCCAGGGGCACCCGCTGGCAGGGACCAGAGCTGGGCCTCGACCCCGAGCCGGGCCCCTCGAACCACACTGCTGGGTGGGATCGGAGCCTGGCGCTGGCCATAGCCTTGGGGAAGGGGTGCGGCTTGTGTGCCCTGCGCAGAAGGGGGCTGGCAGAGGGCAGACCCTCGGGGGAGGGCTTCCTGGGTGGAGAGCCCAGGGCACCCCCACCCTCGGCCCTCTCCTCCTCCAGGCCCGGCCTGGCCTGCCCCTGGGCCAGCCGCTCCCAGCGCCTCCCTTCCCGGGTGAAGAGGCCGCTCCCGCCCGACTGGTTCCGCCGTTGGTACCAAAGGCACTGGCCCCACTGGGATTGCTGCACCCAGAAGGAGGGGGCGTTTGGAGCTCTGACTCCGGGAGGTCTTGTCTGCAGTCTCCTCAGAACCGCCTCTCAGGGCAGTGCTGGGGAGCTGGGTTCTATCCCACTGGCACTCGTGTTTTGTGTTCCCTCCCCCGCGCCCCCCCAAAAAAAACCAACAACAAACAACAACAACACACCTACTGAATGGCGTGCAAAATACAGTGTGAGAAGAGGCTCAGTGGAGAACTGGACTGAGCGGGTCAGGCGGAGCAGCTCTGAGAGAGGGCTCCTAAGAGGGCGTGGGCAGGGTGATGGTGCATCATGGGAAAGGGTGAGGATGGGTGGGAGCCTCCTGGGCGGGTGACGGTGCATCATGGGAAAGGGTGAGGATGGGTGGGAGCCTCCTGGGCGGGAGGCTCTGTGCACAGAGGCATGGCCCCGTGACGGCCAACAGCCTGGGCAGGGACTTCCCGGCTGTGGGCTGTGTGCCTTTTGAGCTGGCCTCCTGTTCTCCTCCTGTCCCCATGGCGATCAGGACGGGCACAGGATTGGAGGTTCCTTTAGGGGCACGATGGGCGGGAGGGTCCCCCAAACAGGGGGTCAATGATATGGATCCTTTTCAAACAGCCCAGGTGTTAAACTCCAGCAACCACACCTCCCTGCCGCCGGGGGAGGACTTAGCCTCCTCTCCAGCGGAGGCCTCAGGCCCTCTGTCCCCGTGGCCCGTGGCCCATCTCTGGCCCTGCAGCCAGCTCTGCCCTGGGCACCCGCAGGCTGGACGCCAGGGTGGGTGCCAGGGCAGGACCCGGAGCACTCTGTGCCCCCCGGCGGCTGCCCCTCGGTGGAGCTGCAGGCGCCGGCCCTGTTTCCTGGGGTTTGCCGGCGCGAGGCAGCTCCGGGGAAATGGCTGGTGAGGCCCTTGATTGAGTCCCCCCTTCCCTGAACCCCTCACTCCCACTGTCCCCGGTTTCCTGGGCAGCTGTGACCAAACGCCCCTGCCCGGGGGGGGCTTGCAAGCAGGTCATTGTTTGCTCCAACTCTGGAGGCTGGACGTCACAGTCAGGGTCAGCAGGTCTGGTTCCTCCTGCGGGCAGTGCGCTCCGGCCTCTCCCCCGCTGCCGGGGGCGGATGGGGGCTGCTGGGGGCAGCTGGTGGCTGTGGGCAGTTTCTTGCCCCTTGATTGTTAGAAACATCACCCCAATCTGCACCTCATCTTCTCACAGCCTCCCCCGTGTGCATGTCGCTGTGTCTCCTCGCCCCTCACACAGGACACGGGCGGATTGGTGGGGGCTCACCCTGAGGACCTGTCTTTAGGGATCACCTGCAAACCCCGATCCAGGGCAGGCGCCTCCGCAGGTCCTGGGCTCAGGGCTCCGTTTGTACGGGACACCATGCCACCCACACCTCCTGGTGCCTCTGGGGCCAGCTGCCGGGCCGCCTGGCACAGGGTCCGGGCAGGCAGAGCCCAGCCTCTCACCGCCGGCCCCGGTGCCCCAGAAAGGTTTCTCACGGAAACCGAGCTTTGAGTCAACATTGTAATTGCCGTCCAGGATCACGCGTCTCCACCTTTCCCGACACCATCGGCCACGTTGCTCCCGCAGCCAGTGGCTCTGTTTGGGCTGCACAGGGCGGGTCCCCAGGACGTGGCCTGGAGACAAAAGGGAAGAGACGAGTCAACATAAATAAATGCACTTGGCCTCACAGAGGGAGGACAGGTCCAGCCAAGGGGGACATTGCTCCCCAGAGCCCAGCTGACCACAGTGCCCGGCCTGGGTGCTCTGTCCCCTCCCTGCCCGGGTGCCGGCCTGGGTGCCCCGTCCCCTCCTGCTGCTGAGGATGGAATAAGTGTATCAGCGGAGGGGCCTCCCAGCTCGGGAACACCAGGGTTGCCCTTTAGAAAAACGCCGACAGCACATTCCGCGATCTCGAAATGAATCTGAGCGGAGATTCGCGCAGCAGGGCTGGTTCTGGGCTTAGACTGTGCTCCTCCCGGCTCCCCCTCCCCTCCCCTCCCCTCCCCGAGAAGGCAGGGCTGCAGGGCTGGGGGCAGAGGGCCCTGTGGGGGAGGGGAAGCGGCAGCTGCTGGCCCCCCCTCCTCTGCAGCCTCCTGGGCTGGTGAGGAAGAGCAAGGTCGCATTTCCAGGGCACAGCTGCGGGGCCCCTGAGGGGGGCGCTCCCAGGCCTGCTCTGGGCTAAATGCTCCGAGCATGTTCTCCCAGCGGGAGCACGGGGCCGGGAGCCAGTGAGCCTCTGAGACCCCGGGGGCCAGCCTGCTCTCGCAGAGAAAAACGCACTCGTGTGAGTGCGTCTGAGTTCAGAATAATCCCAGTGGGACCTGCTTGTTTACAAAACAGGTGTACAAGCCAGGACTAGGGGTGACCTTGATGTTCTTTGCAGGTGCAAGAGTGTGTGTGTGTGTGTGTGTGTGTGTGTGTGTGTGTGTGTATGAGAGAGAGAGAGAGAGAGAGAGAGAGAGAGAGAGAGAGAGAGAGAGAACCAGGAGGCAGGAAGGGAGCTGTATTAAGAGGATATCCCTGAAATTTCAGGATGTAATTCCCTGGTCCCTTTGCTCCCGCAGGTGAGCTGGTGCCGTAGGAGCGGGGGTCGCCGTGGGGGAGGGCGGACATGGTCGGGGAGGGCGGTCGTGTTGACCACCAGGCACACTGCGTTTGTCCTGCTGCTAGGAAATAGTTCTTTCAGGGAGAAGACCGCCCGGTATTCCCACATTGGGTCCCATCTCAGAGCTCATTCAGTCTTATGCCGACCCAGGGAGCTGGGCATCAGGACTCCGTGTTTGGTGGAAACGTAAGCTCTGAGCAATAGGAGATCTGCCTCAGGACCTGTCACTGGTCACTGGTGCTGCCCGGTCTGACGGAGTCCCCGATGCCCGGCCTTCCCGCGGCCTCGCTGTGCTGAGCCCCCACCGGACGGCTGCAGGGAGGGGGCCGGACCTGGTCTCCAGCGGGTGCGGGTCAGACACCTGTCTCACACAGCCTTGCCTCAGGCCCCCGGCCCCCCGGATCACTGCACCCGGCATCTGACTCTCCTGCTGGCACCGCTGGCACCGGTGCATGGTGACTGGGGGTGTCTGAGCGGCTCTGGGAGGGGCTAGTCCCGGAAAGGCCTGTCCCAGCCATGCCCCTCCCAGGGCCGGCGGCTCAGGACGCACCGGGAGGACTGTTTCCCTGGCACTGCTCAGCCGCCTCTGCTTCGCTGCCTGAATGCCCCCCAGTGAGCCCTGAGCTGGTCACCTCCGCTCAGCTGTCGGTGAGAGGGCGGGCTCTGGAGTCCCGTGCCCCGGGCTCAGACGCCGCCTGCAGCAGTCAGCTGTGTCCCTGGGCAGACAGCTCTCTGGGCTCCTCACCTGTCTCCTGGGGACCACCTCCACCTGAGATGCAGGAGGAGGGGTGGGTGCCGGGTCCACACGGCTCCTGGGGTCCCTGTGTGTGCGCGCGCGACCGCTGACTCCCCTCACCTCCCACCTCCTGAATTATTATTATTTAAAGACTAGAGGCCCGATACATGAAGATGCGCACAAGAATAGGCCTTGGCTGCTGGCACGCCTCTGTTCCTGCCTGAGCTGCCTTTCCGCCTCTCGCCTTATCGCGTCAATTTGCATATTCCGTCCTTATTGGCTGTGGGCGCCGCCATCTTTGTCACAGAGTTACCATAAATTTGCATATCCTGTCTTTATTAGATAGTATGTTCTACTGATTTTAGAGAGGAAGGGAAAGGGAGAGAGAGATTCTAACACCAATGATGAGAGAGAATCATTGATCAGCTGCCCACTGGGGATTGAGAGCACAACCCGGGCATGTGCCCTGACCAGGAATTGAACTGTGACTTCCTGGTTCATAGGTCAGTGCTCACGTCCACGCTGTGCTGGCTGGGCCTGTGTCTTGTATTATTAACTCACTGCTCAGGCGGTCACACCCGCTTTCCCGTGGGGGCACTCCAGGCCAGGACGCCGTTGCTGGTGCTCTCTCTGTGCCTCGGACTCACCGCTGGGCTCTTCTCAGGACACTCACCAGGGCAGCAGCTACCAGAGCTTTCCCCCAGAGGACCAGCTCATGAACAGCTTGGTCTTCACCCGCCACAAGATCTCACTGGCAACGACCCATCTCTGCAGACTTAGCTCAAAGATTGCTATGAAATATGAACCCAGTGAGCATGGCAACGTTCCAATAAAACTTTACTGACAAAGCAGGCCGCCCAGGTGGGGCCCAGGCCACCCTTCGCCAGCCCTGGGAAGAGCAGTAGGGTCGGATGCTCGGGCCTGAGTTCCCATCCACGTGTGAGCCCGCCTCAGCCTGTTCCTGCCCACAGCCCCGGGGACACCGAGGTGCCCCCCGCAGGCCCGGGAGCAGAGAGCACAGGTGCTGAGCCTGGAACAAACACGACAGCCCGCGGGGAGCACCGTCCAGGGTATCACCGTCACGTCAGGGAAATGGAAAACCCGGGGTGAGTTGGCTGCCCGAGCAGGAGCGTTGTGATTGCGCTCTGCTCTGCTCTGTTCGTGGAGAGTTTAGTCATAGGAGTTTCTATTCTCAGGGACTCGGCACATCAACACATTGCCCATGCGTCCTCAACGGCTGCCCCCATAACAAGGCCTTACAGCAGGCAGTGGTGCTTCTGGGAAACCGGGTGTCAGGCGGCCGGGCGCCCAGATCAGCAGAGAAGTGAGCTCACCGCACACGGAGGTGGACAGGCCCCTCATTCACACCAAACTCAGGGGGCCTGGCACGGCCTTTGCTGTTTTAAGCCTTTTTTTTTTTTTAAATCACCCTTGACATTGTGTTGACTTGAAAGTAAAAATCCAGCATCCTGTTAGTTAAAGAAAGACAAAAACAGCCCTAGCCGGTTTGGCTCAGTGGATAGAGCGTTAGGCTTCGGACTGAAGGGTCCCTGGTTTGATTCCGGTCAAGGACATCTGCCCGGGTTGTGGGCTTGACCCTCCAATCCAGGGGGTGCAGAAGGCAGCTGATCAATGATTCTCTCTCTTCATGGATGTTTCTATCTCTCTCTCCCTCTCCCTTACTCTCTGAAATCAATAAAAGAAAAAAAAAAAGAAACAAAGACAAAAACGGGTGAGCACTAAGGAGCCATAAGCTGGGCTCAGTGGCTTCTGGCACAACCTTACCCTCCCGTTAGAGGAAAGCTGTGTCGCCAGCATCCTCTGCTTAAACGTCCCGGACGCGGTCACCCCCTTTGGGCCAGGAATGACGCCAGGTGATCTGTACTCCACTTCCCAGACGGAGTGTTCTCCCGTGCAGCTGAGAGGCAGAGGCACACAGAGGCCGAGGGGGCGTGGGACCATCTCAGACGGGACCCCAGGCCCCCGGGAGAAGCACTGTGTGCGTGTGACCACCATCGGGGGAGCGGTTAGTCAGACCGCACTCTGTAGTCTTGCCCAGTGCTTTTATGTCAGTCACTTCTTGGGAATCACAGCCCCTGGGGATGTGTAGGTGCAGCCCCGGCCTGGGGAGAAGGTAACGCCCACAGGCCAGTGTTCCTCTCGGGCCAGTCCAGGCAGAGTTGGAAGTCTGCTCCTTGCTTCTGGATCCCAGTGGAGGCGATTCTCCCGCTGTCTCACGTGGGCAGCGCACACAGCCCCGTGGCCCGCAGGGGTGCCGGCAGCGGGGGCGAGCCTCAGGGAGAAGAACACACTCAGCTAAAAGTGCACACACGCTCCCGTTATTACGCGCACCTTTTCATTTTCTGTTTGGTTTCCACGTAGAGGTTAAAGTTTCCATTCCTGATTTTAACCCAAAGAAAGGCTGAACTCCATGGCCACTCTCAAACAAGGCAAACTGGAAAAAAACACACACATCGCCCAGGGCCGGGCCCAATAGGATGTGGGCAGCTGTGGTCACAGCAGCACCTGCCTGGCCCCACCCCAGTGACAGCTTCCCAGGAACAACGGCTGCCCCTTCCGTATCTCGCTCATCTCCAGTGGTGTCACATCCCTTTCGGGGGGTGCGTGGAGCAGGGTGACCTCTGCACGGTGACCTGGGGTGGGGTGGCCCTTGGCCGCGGGGCCGTCCTGAGCTGCGTAGGAAGCTGAGCAGCCGCCTGGACCTCGGCCCGTTAGCTGCATCTCTGAGTTGTGACCACCAGCATCCGAGGGGAGGGAGGCTGCCCTGCTTGAGAACAGGGGACTGAGGTCAGGGTTTTTGAGGTCCATCACTGAGCAATGGACAAGGCCATGCTGGGCTACCCAGTCCACGGCCACAGTGGGCGTGGAGTGGGCCGGCACCCAGCGGACCCATTGCTAACCACGTTCCCCCACACCATTTGAAACGACGGCCTCAGGGCTGCCCCGAGCCTGGCCTAGGAATGGCTCTCGCCAAGGGGAGCAGCCCTGAGCCACGGCGGCAGCCACACGACACCGGGTGTCCACGGTTCTGCCACGTGCCTCCTCTGTCTCCCATTACATCCCTGTCTCGATGGGGGCACTGAGGCGGGCCAATCTCAGCAGGACACGGAGGGAGCGTAGACATAGGGTGACCAGACCTAATGTGGAATTCTGGTTTTCTCACTTCCTCGCTATGTCACGTGGGCAGGAGACGAGGCCGCCCTGAAACCCCATCTCCTCTGTAAAAGGAGGGCCCTCCCTGCCTCGGAGAGCTGGCGGACGAACAATAATGTGCACGGAGAGCCGACGGCTGAGCACGTGGCCCTGAGCCATGGGGCTGTGGCTACGAGTGGGGAATGGCGTGGCCGGGCCCCCGTGGCCGGCCCCGGGGACTTCTGATGACCCTGGAGCACATGCTCCTCTCCCGCTCCCTCGAGGGCCTCCACCTGACCTCGCCCCGGCGTCCCTGCTCCTCGACTCTCAGGGGACCGAGCCTTCCAGAACAGGAGGTTTGAGTAGGAAAAGCCAAGGCGTTGGTGCTTTTAGCAGCGGAGCTGACCCGGGGAGTGAAAACCCCCCGGTTCACTGAGCCACTGGCGGTGACATACGAGCCAGCCGAGGGTAGGAAGGCAGCGCTGGATCCGAGCCACACGGAAGCCCGGCCTGGCGTGGGCTGCGGAGAGGCTGGGGGACAGGAGGGGTGGCAGAGAGCTGCCACAGCCCAGGACGGCCGCGGCTAAGTTCTGGGCACCCAGCGCCCCTGTGCATTGGCACTCATCACCTATCTATACTGGCACCCATCACCTGTGTGTATAATGATACCGGCACCCACCACCTGTCTGAGTTGGCACCCATTGCCCATCTGAATTGGCACCCATTGCCCACTTGAATGGGCACCCTTTGCCCGTCTACATTACCCATCGCCGCCTGTAGCAGGGTCTGTGCCAGGCACCAGAAGAAAGGCCAGACCCTCAGTGGACCGTTCGGCCAGGGGATGTGGGAGGTGTTCTGGCATCACGGGCCTGTGCCTGGTAAAGGACTGGGAGGCCCCTTGTCCCAGTGCCCTATCTCACTGGTTCTCAGAAAGGAGGTGGCACAGCCCTGAGGCTAGGGGCTGAGCCAGAAGACGCTGTTGGTGGCATTCAGGCTGTGGGTGGGCTCTCAGCGGAAAGTGGGTGAGTCCAATCTGCACCCCAGGACCGACGCTCAGCCCTGGGCGCTCTGCTGGGCCAGCCGGCGCCCTCGTCTGTGGGCCTGGTTTATCTAGCGCTCCCCTAAAAGCCGTAATGCACCCCCAGGAAGGGCCACCTGCCGGCGGACACTGAGAGAGTGAGACGTGAGCGAGGATGGCCCGAAGCCGGAAACACCCTCCCCACCCCCCCCCGCCCCCAAAGAGATGCTGCTTTTCACGTTTAACGATTACACGGTCAGAACACACATCTTGTGGAAAACTCGGAATATAAAAAGGCAGAGAGAAGAAAAAAATTACTTTAAAAATGCTGCCGCCGAGACGCGTGGCCGTGCTGGTGCCTCTCCGGGTGTGCGGCGCGCTGAGCTGAGGCCGAGTTTTCACGCGGGTGCAGCGTGGCCCACCTCCCCGGTGACACGAGTCCCTGCGCCGGTCTTCGTGCCTGCCGTCGTGCCTGCGACGGCTTCCCGTGTTGACACGTCACGCGTGTGGAGGGCGGCTGTGGGCACCCCGGGTGTATGTCCACGAGGAGCATGGCTGGGTCTCCCCTCCCTGTGCCGCCCCTGCGCCTGGGTCCGAGCTCTGGTGCCCGCGTGGCCCAAGCTTTGCACCTCCTCCTCCTCCTCCTCCTCAAAGAGCTTCCTAACCCAGGCCCAGCTCCTTGGGACAGGGCCTTCCACTCTCCGAGGACAGAGCCTAGGACCGACAGTAGCCACGGAGGTCAAGGCCGAGCAGGGTCCTCAGAGCCTTCCTCCCGGGGAGGGGGGTATGATGGTGACAGGACTGTGGGCGCTGTTCTCCTCTCAGGAGGTGCACGAGGCGCTTTGACACAGTCCCCCCAGTGCAGCCTCCTCGGCGCTCAGCTCCGTTCAGACTCCAGTCTGCCTTGTGGCGTCTCTGCGTGTCCTGCTTCCCCCTCCCCCCCCTGTCCACCGCTCGACCTGGACGGCCTGCGGGTCCACGGGCTGCTCACGCCTCAGCCCGGCGCCTCTGCGGCTTCCTCCCGCTGCCCCCGCCGCAGAGGGCCGGCACCCCCCCACTCCCCCCGAGGGGGAGCTTGCACGGGGGCCAAACAGGGCCTCATCGCCTTGGGACTCGGGGGCAAGCGATTGCTTTCGAGCAGACCAGTAGCCAGACAGGCCCGCGCACTGACTGGGGAGGGGGAGGGAGGGGGTGGGGGTCACAGGGCCGCGGTGGTCCCCCACAGCACCCGCAGGCCCCGGAGCGGCGAGCGGAGCTGGCGGCGGCTCTCGCTCACTCGCTGGCGTCCTGGGTGGAGGAAGGCCGGGCGCCGGGAACACTTCTAGGAGGAGCAGCTCCTCTGCTCTCTGAGTTCGCTCACAAGTCCCGCCACGTACAAAGCAACAGACCACGCCGGCCTCCACTGCTGTTCATCCAGTGATGTCTCCCACGAATGTTCCCCGAGTATCTGCTGTATGTCAGTGTGACGCCTCCGCCACCTCCTCCTCCAGCCCTGCCACGACCGCCACTATTCCTCTCAAAGACCGACGGCCACTCCACGATGCCCGTCACAGACGAAGACACTGAGGCCCCGAGACCGCCGAGTTGGACAGAGACCAGGGTGGTCTCAGGCCAAGCGCCAGCCCTGGCCGCGCTGGTGGGAGGCCTGCTCGGGTGGGACAGCCCGGGCGGAGGCGGCGGCTGAGGCCTTGGTGGCCGCGGGTCCGGCCCTCTCCTCGGTCTGCCCCCTCTCCTCGGTCTGCCCCCTCTCCTCGGTCTGCCCCTCTCCTCGGTCTGCCCCCTCTCCTCCGGGCCGGCCCCTCTCCTCGGTTCTGGCCTCGGCAGGTCCACCCGCTGCTCTGAGGATGCAGGACCTCCCGGGAGGCACTGGCCCCGGCCCCTGGGAAGCCGTTTGAGTTTCTGGCGCCGGCCGCTCTGCTGTAGCTCGAGGCCTGGACGGCATCGCACACCGGTCCTTCTCGCTCTGGGAGCCAGTGAGCAAGTGACCCCACGTGGTCACGGCCTTGCCCCTCACTCGGGGTTTTAGACGAGACCCTGACATGCAGCACTCGCTGTGGTAGTAACTGTTTCTCTGAAGGCAGGCGTTGCCTCTCTCTTCCAAGGAACATAGGCCTCATTCCTGACCGCCTCTGACCCTCACACCTGCCGGAGACCCGGGAGGGGTGAAGCCACAGCGCACAACCGTGGGCGATGCCCGGGCCACTGCCGTGGTTCCCACGGGGCACCCCGCCCCACGCAGCCCCTCGTCCGGCCCTCACTGCAGCCCAGAGGGGGGGAGTGAGTCCCCCGGGTCTGCTCCCTGTGTGAAGGCAGCCGCTATGTCCTTGAACCAAACCCCCCGCCGCTCCAGGTCGGCCTCCAGGCTGTTCCACACTCCTGGCCGTGCCCCGGGACCGTCCGGAAGGACGAACCGACCCCCCATCAAGCACAGCTCTTGAGGCCTCTGATCCTGTTTTCTTCTCGGTGAGACGTGAGCTTTGGACAGCGATGGTCACAGGCTCCTTCTCACCCCGGAACTCAGCCATGCCGAAGCCCCGCGTTCAGATTGTGGCCGGAGCTGGAGTCCCGGCCTTCTAACTCGCCGTCCGTCAGCTTCGTGCCTGTTCCCGGTGACACGGTGTCGCCGGAGCCCTGTCGTGGGGAGAGGGGGGCGAGGAGGGAGCTGTGGGGAGGCGGGAGAGGAGCAGGACAGCCTGCAGGAAGTACACCAACGAGGCGGGAGAGGAGCAGGACAGCCTGCAGGAAGCACACCAACGCAGCCTCGGGTCTGGGCTCAAGGTTCAGATCCTGCCCTGCCGTGGTCTAGCTGTGTGCCCGTCCGTGGACAAGTGGCCGGGCCGCTCTCAGCCTCGGCGTCTCCATCTGCAAAATGGGTAGCTCACGAGGCTGTAGTGACGCCGCAAAGATACCCCGAGGGCGCCCTGCCACGGTGGCCCCGAGAAACGGCCCCGCAGCTGATCTTCCTCCACGGGGCAGGAGGGAGAGCGAGAGAGAAGGACACGGGAGACAAATGAAGAAGCGGGGCGGGGGTGGGAGGGGACAGGGGGGTGGCGGGAAAGGTGTGAGGGTGCCCGGAAGTGGAATGACTTGCATGGACTCCAAAAAATGCCCACTCCTCCCCCGGCCTCCCCTCTGCCCCAGAGCCCCAGGGGCCGGACGAAGCTCAGAGACCGGGGGGGTGGGTGGGGGATGGCGGGCAGGCCCCTCCAGGCCGCGGCCATCCTGGGAGCCCCTGGCTGAGGCCACCAGCTGGGCTGGAGGGGTCCCGCAGAGACAGATCTGAGTGGCTCCCCACCTCCCTCTGGGGACGCGCTGTCAGCTCAAGGAGGAGGTTTGGGGAGCGGGGTGCCCGCCCCCTGGGGCTCACCAGGCCAGGGGTGTTTGTGGTTCGAGGCCAGCCGAGGAGGAAAGTTCCCGCCTCTGGTGGAGGCTGCACAGCCGCCCACCGCCTCTGGCTTCCTTGGTCTGTTTTGCTTCTTTCTTCGTGCTCATCAGCTTCTGAATTTCACTCTGCGCCAGTGAGACAGCGCAGGGCTCACAACAACAGGGGAGGCCAGCGGAGAACAACAGAATAAAAACAGGCCGTTTCCACTCCCCCGCTCAGAGGTGAGCCTGTCCTCAGACCGACACCTCTCCCAGCCCCAGAGGCAGACCGTGCGCCTGTGGACAAGACACCTTTAGGTGTGTACTTCTAAATGCCCCCGGTTTTTAAAAACTATATATTTTATTCATTTTTTACAGAAAGAAAGGGAGAGAGATAGAGTTGGAAACATCGATGAGAGAGAGTCATCGATCAGCTGCCTCCTGCACACTCCCCACCGGGGATGTGCCCTTGACCGGAATCAAAACTGGGACCCTTCAGTCTGCAGGCCAACGCTCTATCCACTGAGCCAAACCGGTTTTGGCTTGCCCCCGGGTTTTAATGAGGTGAAACGCACATGGAAGGGACCTGTCTTAGCCATTCTTAAGTGAACGTTAGTGGTACAAGCACCTCCACGTGCCTGTGAACTTGACCTCTCTGGGACCTCACGGAAGTGGAGGCGTAAGCTGGGCTTTTGTGGGGGCTTCTTCCCCTCAGCACGGTGTCCTCCGGCTCTCTCCGGCTCTCCCGGAGTCAGAGGGTCAGCAGGCCCTCCTTTCTCAGGCTGAATCACGCCATCGCCTGTGTCCACACGCCTGGTTCGCCGTCACCTGTGGGGACACGTGCTGGCTGTTGTGTACACGCTGCTGTGACCGGTGGACACGTGTTTCCCGAGCCCCTGCTTGCGGCTCTATGGGCCGGTTCCCGGGAGCAGAAGCGGGGGGTCGATGGTATCCTCGTTTCGTGGAGACTGCTGGAGGGCGCTCCTCGGCGGCTGCGCCTTTCAGATCCCCGAGGCGCACAGCTTCCAGCGTCCCGTCCTCACCAACACTGCTTTTCCATGTCATTTCTTTACTTTTTAACAACAGCCACCCTCATGGCATCATTTAAGTGTTTTAAAGGGAAGAAATGGCCGAAACCGGTTTGGCTCAGTGGATAGAGCGTCAGCCTGCGGACTGAAGGGTCCCAGGTTCGATTCCGGTCAAGGGCATGTGCCTTGGTTGCGGGCACAGCCCCAGTGGGGGGTGTGCAGGAGGCAGCTGATCGATGTTTCTCTCTCATCGTTGTTTCTAACTCTCTATCCCTCTCCCTTCCTCTCTGCAAACAAATCAACAAAATATATTTAAAAAATAAAAAATAAAAGGAAAAAATGACAAAACTAGGATTTGGGGATTTATAAATGTAGAATAAACCATATGATTTTAAATGTGCACATGCAATTTAGCGAATGATTTTCACACACACGTAAAAACGTCACTGCCTGTCTAAGTTCCCTCAGAGACGTCCGAGGGAAGGGAGAGGAGAGGAGGGGGGGGTGGGAAGAGCGGGAGGAGGAGGTTTAAGTGAAGAGGGGAAGATGGGGCGTGGGCGGGCGTGGGGGAAGATGGGGGAATCCCGCGCTGGCCGAGCCCGCCCTCCGTCCGCAGGTCCTGGGTGTACAAACACGTTTGCTTAAGGGACATCGGCTGCTGCCGACCCTTTGTCCTGTGCTGGGACTCACAGACCTTGCTTGGGCCAGAAGGTGGGGAAGGGTGGAGACCGGGCGTTTGGCGGCTGGATGGGGCTGAGGGCCGCCTTCTTGCTGGGCCCGGCGGGTCCGAGGCAGGGCTGGGGCCTTCGTTTTGTTCCGTGCATTTCAAAGCCCCTTCTGAAGAAGATGCACCTCAGTCCCTCTTCTCAGGGCGACCCTCCTGAGAAAGGGGAGCGGGGGCTGCCGGGGCCTTGGTCCAGCAGAGCCTGCCCTCCGCCGCGGGCGCTGGCCCTGGAGAGCCGCCCCGCCCTCCCCGGGCCAGCCCGGTGCAGGTCACAGCCCGGGCGGGGGGCCGAGGCCGGTCCCGGGCCCCTCGGGTGGTGCCGGTCTCCGAGGCACCGGCTCTGAGCAAACACACCGCGGAGGGGGACCAGGCACTTTGCTCCTCTCCCCGGGGTCCGACGCCCCCGGGTCCCGACCAGACCTGCGACCACGAAGGAATGAGCAGAGCCCCGGACAGAGCGGGCGATGCGGCATCTCGATGCGAATGTCCCGGGAAGCCGCCAACCCGGGTCAGACAGAAGCCGCGGGCGCATCCCCCCCGTGGACTCCACATCTTCGGGGGGTGATGTGGGCGCACTGTTATTTCTGCTCCTGGAGTGCTCACCGGACACCCCGTGTGTTTCAAACTGTCCCTGCCGAGAATGGGGCGGGGAATCCTTCTAGAAACTTCCCTTTATCCCTTCGATTTTATTGCACCGAGACACGTGCCTCTCGGGAAAACCCTGCCCTGGGGTCTGTAGGTGTCGGGCACGAAAGCCTCGCACATCGGCTGTGCTTCCCGGGCTGGCGGCCGGCGGAGGGAGCTGCCCCCGGCCAGGGCCCCCGGCTGCCCCTGGCTGCCCCCCGGCTGCCCCCGGCAGGGCCCGCACCCGGGCCTCCAGCAGCCCATCTCACCTCCTGGGTTTCATTTGGAGCTTCCACATGTGGTACCTGCAGAACAGAAATATTGTTTGGTTCCTTCAGAAAGGGTCTCTTTTCTGTGTCTTTAAAAGACATCGCCATTATGTCTCCTTAGCTGGGCCTGGCATTTAAAAAAAAGACTTTTTATTGATTCAGAGAGGAAGGGAGAGGTAGAGAAGGATAGAAACATCCACGATGGGAGAGAATCATTGATCCGCTGCCTCCTGCACGCCCCACACGGGGGATCGAGGTCTGACTGGGAACTAAACCACGACTTCCTGGCTCATAGGCTGGTGTTCAACCACTGAGCCACACCGGCCGGGCGACAGAATCATTCTTTCAACTCTGTTAGACTCTGGGGATCCCGCCCAGAGCCAGGTCCCGGTGCTCACAGAGCATGCCCATGTGCCATCTTGTTCCCGGCTTCCGAACCCCGAGGAGACGGGCACGGTGAGGTCCCGGACACCTCTCCTAACTCCCAGGCCGGCGTCCCCCCACCCCGGGGTCCCCCCTTCCCCGTTCGGCCATGCTGCCCGTCAGGAGGAGACACGGAGCAAGCATGCGAGGTGAGACTAGTGACCGTGTGGCAGCACCGCCAGGCGCGGTGCCCGGCTGGGCACCCGGCAGAGGCCCGGGCAGGGGAGCCGAGGGCACCCACCGGGGGAGGGGCACCCGAGCAGCTGGCGGGGCTGGCCCACAGCCGGAGGGAAGGAAGTGGTCGTGGAGCCGGCCTCATCGCGTGGGAAACAGCTTGTGCCGTGGGTGTGGCCGCCCGCCGGACACCCGCCCGCAGCCGTGTGGGTGCGGGGCGGCCTGGGCCCGGGTCTGGGCTCCAGTCTCAGTTCCGGCTGGTTTCCGGCAGCGCGTGCTCCCACGGCCCCGGTGGTCCCCCCGGCAGGCCTCGGCCCCGCTCGCTCCATGTCCGCGGCTGCGTGGCGGGCGGCGGGCTGCGTTCTCACACGGGCCGGGCAGGGGCCCCGCCGGCCGGCTGTGCTGACCCGCGCTGCTCCCCACTGACTTCCCGCCGCTCCTTTCTGCGGCCTCTCTCTCGCCGAGCCCGGGCTGGCCGTTGCTGGGGGTCCTGGGGGTCCCGGGGGTCCTGGGGGTCCTGGGGGCGGGGGGGCGCACAGTGTGGACGGAGGGAAGGAGGCTCAGGCCCTGGCCCAGCCCCCCTGCCTGCTCCCGCCCGGGCCTCCTGTCCGCTCCTCTTTGGTTCGTGGCCTGGCTGCTCCTCCCCGCCCCTCGCGCCCCTCCCACCCCGGGCCGCACTGGGCTCCTCGGGCTCCGCGGGGAGGAGGCCGCACCCAGTGCTCCTGGGGAAGCACCAGGAGGAGCCGCCAGCGGGCCTGGGGGACCGGGGGCTGGAGACAGGACAGAGTGGGGCGTCCGGAGCGCTGCTCCTCTGCCCCCGCCCTCCGAGGGCCCCCACGGGCCCGGCCCGCCCCGGACGGAGCGCAGGGGGTGCCTGACGCAGGGAGCTCATGGGTCTCACAGAGGCAGGTGTATAATGGCACGTGTCCCCGAGCCTCACACGCCTCGCCTTGGGCTGAGCGGGGAGGTGGGGGGGTGCAGGCAGGAAGGGGCAGGGCCAGCAGCAGCCCCGGCCCCTGACCCCTCACCACACGGGGACTCGGGCAGGGCCCCCCCGTCAGCACCCGGGCCCCCCTTCCTGCCTCTGTTTCCACGAGGCGGCAAAGGTGGGGACGAAGGCCGCACGCGCTGTCTGTCGGGACGCTCTGGCCAGAGGGCCCCAGTCAGCGCCGCCGCCTCCAGGACGTCCACCCTGGCCCCTGAGCCCCGGGAGGGGCCGGGAGAGGCCCCCGGGTTGGAGGGGGAGCCTCAGGTCCCAGGAGCACGAGTCGTGGGCAGGGGACAGCAGAGGGTGGGCAGGGCACCTGTCGCTGATGGGAGGTGACGGTCAGGCTCCGATGCCCGGTCACTCCCAGGAAACTCCAGAAACCCGCCTCTGCCCGCGCACAGCGGGACGCGGGGGACAAAGCGGCGGTGGCCTGGGTGCCGACTGATGTCGCGTCCTAAACGCCGCCACCCAGGCCCACGCTCGGCGGAGCTGGGGCCACGGTGCTGCGGTCCCAGCCCCTCGCTCACCACCGGCCGGGGGAAGGGCTGTCACTGTGGCCAGCCCGGGACAGTGGGCGGGCTGCCCTCCTCCCGGGAGCCCAGCGGAGCCTGGCGTCCCTCAGGAGGTGCCGGGGTGACTGCTGGCGGAGGGAGGGGGCTCAGCTCAGCTCACGCCCCACTTCAGAGCCCAGGAGCGTGGAGCCCGGCGCTGTGCGAAGGCGAAAGGCGGCCGTCGTCCTGACCTCGCATGTGCCCGCGGCCGCCAGAGCCAGTGCAACACTGCGGGTGGCGACGGCTCCCCTGCCTACCCGCCGTGTGACCCTGGGCAAGTGACTTACCCTCTCTGAGCCTCTTTCTCCCCCATGAGGTGGGAGAATAGGGTCCCCCGCCCCGAGCCGGCTCTGAGGATCGGACGGGACTAACATCTCACCAGGCAGGTGCCTGACCAGGAATCCGGCCGTGACCTTCTTGCTCATACGCTGACGCTCAGCCTCAGCGCCACACATGCCGGGCTGCGTGTGCACCTTTGTGTTTGACTGAAAGCAGGGCGGCCGAAGAGTTGCAACAGCCATTCCCTCCTCTAGCACAGCCCTCTGGTCTTTAAAATGGTCTGAGAAGGCCCCTCCGCCTTACCCTTGCTGATGCGCCCCCAGGCCTGCAGCCGAGGTCTCGGGGCTCTGGACTGAACTTGGGGAGCTCTCACGTTGACGTAGGGGCTGGCTGGGCGGGAAGAGCCCTCTGGGGTTTGGGGGACAGGGCCGGGGACAGGGTGGTCTCTGAAGGGTGACGTGGCTGCCACAGTCTTCGCTGGTATGTAAAACTAGTGCGACTCCCGGCCACTCCTTTCCTCCACTTCTTATTCCGCTTGCAAAGCGGTTTCCCGTTTCCATGCCCCGCCGAGCCGCCCCCTCCTCTGCAGCCGCGGCACGCCGAGCGGCTCGAACCACACGCTGCGTGTCCAGAGGGAGCCGCAAAACCGCGTCTCTGCGCTCTGCGGAGCCGTGTCTCCCGGCAGGGCTGACCCACGGCCCTTCAGCAGCCTCCTGGCCCTTCAGCCCCGTGGCCCCTGCGGGCCGGGCCGGGGCAGTGGTCGGTGGAGTTTTGCATCCTGAGGGTCGCTCAGCACGGACAGGCCTGGACGCTGGTTTGGGGCTCCGGAGACGACAGAGCGGGCGCTAAGGAGGCTCCATGACCCGGACGCTCACACCCACGGGGAGAGGCTCCGCTCGGGGTCCGGAGCCGTGGGGAGAGGCGAGGAGATACATTGTGGGGAGAGGAATGGCGTTTGCAGGGACTGGGCAGAGCACCGTGGCCGAGGGGCAGGGTGTGCACTGACCGGAGGGGGTGGCCGTCCAGGCGCGGGAAGGGCGGCGTGGTGAGGCCGCATGGAGGGGCGCCTGGCGGGGGGCGGGGCAGGGAACAGGGGGTCCGGGTGGGAAGCGGAGTGACAGACTGTGAGGCCTGAAGCCTCATGGTGGAGGGTCAGCAGTGCGATCAGACGCTGCAGCTCCTGACCTGTCTGTGCCGGTGGGGACGGAGGGGCAGGGCCGCCATGGCTGCAGTGTGGGGACGGAGGGAGGAGGGCGGCCATGGCTGCAGTGTGGGGACGGAGGGGCAGGGCGGCCATGGCTGCAGTGTGGGGACAGAGGGAGGAGGGCGGCCATGGCTGCAGTGTGGGGACGGAGGGAGGAGGGCCGCCATGGCTGCAGTGTGGGGACGGAGGGGCAGGCCCGCCATGGCTGCAGTGTGGGGACGGAGGGAGGAGGGCGGCCATGGCTGCAGTGTGGGGACGGAGGGAGGAGGGCGGCCATGGCTGCAGTGTGGGGACAGAGGGAGGAGGGCGGCCATGGCTGCAGTGTGGGGGCGGAGGGAGGAGGGCGGCCATGGCTGCAGTGTGGGGACGGAGGGAGGAGGGCCGCCATGGCTGCAGTGTGGGGACGGAGGGAGGAGGGCGGCCATGGCTGCAGTGTGGGGATGGAGGGAGGAGGGCCGCCATGGCTGCAGTGTGGGGACGGAGGGAGGAGGGCCGCCATGGCTGCAGTGTGGGGACGGAGGGAGGAGGGCCGCCATGGCTGCAGTGTGGGGACGGAGGGAGGAGGGCCGCCATGGCTGCAGTGTGGGGACGGAGGGAGGAGGGCCGCCATGGCTGCAGTGTGGGGATGGAGGGAGGAGGGCCGCCATGGCTGCAGTGTGGGGACGGAGGGAGGAGGGCCGCCATGGCTGCAGTGTGGGGACGGAGGGAGGAGGGCCGCCATGGCTGCAGTGTGGGGACGGAGGGAGGAGGGCCGCCATGGCTGCAGTGTGGGGACAGAGGGAGGAGGGCGGCCATGGCTGCAGTGTGGGGACGGAGGGAGGAGGGCGGCCATGGCTGCAGTGTGGGGACGGAGGGAGGAGGGCGGCCATGGCTGCAGTGTGGGGACGGAGGGAGGAGGGCGGCCATGGCTGCAGTGTGGGGACAGAGGGGGCAGGGCCACCATGGCTGCAGTGTGGGGACGGAGGGAGGAGGGCCGCCATGGCTGCAGTGTGGGGACGGAGGGAGGAGGGCCGCCATGGCTGCAGTGTGGGGACGGAGGGAGGAGGGCCACCATGGCTGCAGTGTGGGGACGGAGGGAGGAGGGCCGCCATGGCTGCAGTGTGGGGACGGAGGGAGGAGGGCCGCCATGGCTGCAGTGTGGGGACGGAGGGGCCGGGCTGCATTGGCTGCAGTGTGGGGCTCGGGCGGGTGTGTGCGTCCTGTAATGGCCACCGTCCTTTGGTCACAGAATCACGGTCATGGACCTAGGTCGCCAGATCTCCGGGGCCTTTGAGCTAATCTAAACTGACCTCCTTTTTCTTTGATTGTTTTTTTGTTTGTTTGTTTGTTTTCCTCATTTAGTTTGCATTCCAGTTAACCCTGTAACCTCCACTCTCAAATTGATGCATGTTTAATTTAGAAAAATTTAAAAAGTGCAGAGAGGAACAAAGAAACCAGCCAACGCTCTATCCTCCGCCCACCCCTTCCCTCCCCTCCGCCCCGCCCGCCCTCACCCCCGCCCTCACCCCCGCCTCTGCAGAGCATCCCCCGCGCCCCGCTCCCGCCACGCTGCCGGCCCGCTGGCCCACTGGCTCGCTGCGGCTGCTACGACGCCGTGTAAATCACCCCTGTCCACGCGCCTCTGCGGGAACGTTGCCAGTGAGGATCGGTTGAAATCCTGTGGCGGTCAGGATCTCACCATGTTTATTCTCTTACATATAGTTGTCCAGAGTATCACAGATGTCCCCCCTGCCCCCACAGCCCCCTCCACCCAGTTCCCTCCCTACATTTTAAAGCAAACTATGCTTTTAAAAAACAGACACCATTAAAAATGTTTTTTTTAAATGCACACACAAAACAAACAAAAGTGTTTTTCCATTTATGAAATAATACACTTACCAAGAAAATATGCAATATTTCAAAATTTAAACATTAAAAACATTCAAAACCCTACTGTCCAGAAATCACCTAATCTATTGTTGGTGTTTTTAAAATTTATTCTAGTATTCTTCCCCGAAGTGCGCATTATAAACAACGAGCTACAATCTGGCCACGCGCGTGGAGCTTGCGTCTCAGCGCAGCACCGCCCAGCAGCCCCCACCCCCTGACGGCTGAGCGGACACGACATTTACCATGAGCCAGCCATCCGGAGCCCTTCACACACGCCACCTCCTTGACTCTCCACAGCAGCCGTGCCCACGAGCACCACTTTTCTTTCTTTCTTTCTTTTTTTTTAAAAAATATATTTTATTGATATTTTACAGAGAGGAAGGGAGAGAGATAGAGAGCTAGAAACATCGATGAGAGAGAACCATCGACCAGTTGCCTCTTGCACACCTCCTACTGGGGATGTGCCCGCAACCAATGTACATGCCCTTGACCGGAATCGAACCCGGGACCTTTTAGTCCACAGGCCAACGCTCTACCGCTGAGCCAAACCGGTTTCGGCATGAGCACCACTTTTCACCCCCACATCACAGACAGAACTGAGGTCGGGAAAGTGGGGTTTGAAGGTAGATGTTCTGACTCCAGATTCTGCACTCCTGTCCACCACACTCACTCTCCAGCGGGTCTTAGCAAAGCTTCTACTGGTCTCCTGTACACACTCACAAGCTCACATACACACCCACACCCACACATACACACACTCACACACATGCACACACACATTCACACGTACACACATACACACACATGCACACACGTACACACATGCACACACGTACACGCTCGCACACACATACACACACTCACATACATGCGCACACTCACACACATTAACACACATACACACACACACACACACACACACACACACACACACAGGCTCTTTCCCATGGCACGCACGGCCCTCTGCCATGAGCGCATCCCTGAGTCTCCAAGTCTTGCTTTCCCAGGCTTAGCCCCCCAGCTCAGCCGTTCGCGGCTGGAAGGCCCGAGTGCTGGCCGCCGCTCAGCGCCCCGCTCTGAGCGAGAGCTAGAGGCCAGCGGGCCGCGGGGAACTCCCCGGGCCGTGGGCAGCCGCTCCGCCGTGGGCGCCGGGCAGCCGGAGGCGGCGGGCTCCACGCGCAACCGCTCGGTTGCAGTGAACAGACAGCTCGTCCCAAATTGCTCCCTCACAGCCCGGGCCTGGCCCGTCCACCTGGGCCTGCCCGGCCTGCAGAGCCGCCCACCGAAGGGACTTACTGTCTCCGGGCCTTCGCGTGGGGACCCACACGACAGCACCTGCCCTGCCCCTGTCCTTGTCCGGGGGCAGGAGGGGGTCAGACCGGGCACAGGCGACCGTCGAGCACCGGCAGGCACCGCGGCGGGTCTGCCGGGGCCCAGGGCGGGAGGGGCGGGAGGAGGGCCCGGGCCCCCGGGGTCAGTTTGAGGAGACCGGCAGCTCCGTCGGCCTGCCATTGGGCGCTGACCACTTCAGGCTGGGTCAAGGCAGGCTCCCGGCAAAATGGCCAAGGTCGTGGACTTTGTCCTTAATTCCTTCTTCCCTCTGGGTGTCTCCTGGCCCAGCCTCCCTCCTCTCCCCCCCTCGGGTCCTGAGGGAGGAGGACTCTGAACGCGAAGTCACGCTCTGGCAGGCGTGTGCGGGAGCTCGGTGCTGCCCGTCGGGGGATTCCACGTCACCGAGGCCTCTTCGGGCCAAAGGCCTGGTGCACGGGCATCGCACGGAGGGAGCTGCTGCCCCACCTCCACGGGGGCGAGCAGGAAGAGCAGACAGGCCAGCCCGGCCCGGCCTTGCCCGCTCTGCCTCGGTCTCCCCGTTAGTGAGGCGAGGGCTCTGGCAGCGCGTGCCGGAGGGTTTGCCGGTAACGGATGAGGTGGTGCCCACAGAGCTGGCAGAGGTCGGTCAGGAGCACGTCTCGCCCCTACGGCTGTGACGTGGCCGCGTGGTCAGCCCACAGGGGACCCCCGTCACGGCAGGAGCCCGCTCGGCCCCGCCCGCGGTCGAGGCTGCGTGACCGCGAGGCTGACGTCTCTCCGGCCGCTGTCCCACACGGGAGGCCGCGGCTTTGTGTGAAACACATCACAGACAAGGAAACAGCACAGGATGAACCTGGTGCCGTGAGATGGTGAATATGAACGGTTATACCATGAATTTTATATCAAAGAGCGCGCACACACATATATTTTAGGATGTATTTCTAAAAAGGTTTCAACATAACCATATTCCACTGTCCCACCTGCACCATTTGCAATTGTCCCTCAATACCAGCAAATCCCTAGTCAGTGTGTGCATTTCTCTAATTCGCTCTTTTAAAAAATATATATATTTTTATTGATTTTTTACAGAGAGGAAGGGAGAGGGATAGAGAGTTAGAAGCATCGATGAGAGAGAAACATCCATCAGCTGCCTCCTGCACACCTCCTACTGCAAGCAAGGTATGTGCCCTTAACCAGAGTCGAACCTGGGACCCTTCAGTCCACAGGCCGACGCTCTAGCCACTGGGCCACACCGGCTAGGGCTCTCTCTTTTTCTAAGCTCACAGTGTGTTTGTCTGAATTCGGAGCCACTGGCTCACGTGCTTGTAGCTGTCGTTTCCTCCCCCGCCCCACCGCCCCACCGCCTCTGTCTCCTTGAACCTGTTGGAGGAGGAAGCCAGGCTGTGTCCCCCGTGGGGACTTCGCCCGCCGTGTGCCTGTGGTCCGTGTGCCTGTGGTCCGTGTGCCTGTGGTCCGTGTGGCGCCCTCTGCTCCTGTGTCTCCGTGAGGAGCGGCGGAGGCTGGAGGAGCCGCTTCCAGGGGCTCCCCCTGTGGGTCCGGAGCTGAGCTGTTCCTCCTGTGACGCTGGCCGTCGGTGCGATGGCGGCCGGAGCCGCTGTGGAGCCGGGGCTGAGCTCTTTTCCCATTCGTCTGCCGGGATATCTCTCCAAAGAGAACCCGCCCCATCAGTGACTCGTTCCCCGACGGACACCGGCCTGTGCGGGTCCCTCCCGGCGTCAGCCACCGGTCACCCTCAGACAGAGCGACCCACCGGCCGGTCCTGGGAGCGTGGTCCTCGCGGAGGTCCAGGCCGGTGTGCGAGGTCCATCCCACTCTGGGGTGTGTGACATGTTTTATGACAAAAAGCAGGGTTTTCTCCATAAAGACATTAAGTCCTGGCGTGTTCCCCGACGTCCGGCTGGTGACGGGCATGGGTGGGCATCTGCTGTTCCCGCCGCCGCCGTGGTCTTTCCTCGCCGACGCCTCGGTGGCTCCGTCGCGGCCAGCACTGCCTCCTGGGGCTGGTGCGCGAGTCCTGCCCGCCAGCCCGTGGCTCTGGTGCGTCCTGGTTCCTGCCCGGACCTGGGCCGCCTCCGGCTAGGGGTCCCTTCTGTGCCCAATCACTGCTGCCCACGAGGCCCCGAGGCTCCAGCCAGACTCTGCCTCTGTCCACCTACCCCCACCCCACCCCACTCCACCGCACCCCACCCCCACCGCACCCTACCCCACCCCCACCGCACCCTACCCCACCCCCACCGCACCCTACCCCACCCCACCCCCACCCCACCCCACTCCACCCCCCACCCCCACCCCGAGGAACAGGTGTCTCCGCCACCGTTGAGGAGCTGGTGGTGGGTGGAGGGGAAGGAGATTAACATCTGACTTCAGAGGCTCCCGCAGGCACTCGCTGAGGCTGGCCCCCTCCCAGCCCAGCCCAGCCCTGGAGGAGGGAGGAGGGATGCGGGGGAGGGGGAGGGAGGAGGGAAGAGGAGGGAGGGAGGGAGGAGGCAGTGGGAGCACTCAGCATCTCCAGCCGCCTATACCTGGGCAGGTTTATCTGGCAGAGGAGATCAGAGAGAAGCATGCGGAGGAGGTGGGGGCACCTCCGTTCACAGGGCTTCATCTAATCTGCGGGGAGTGGGAGTGGGTGGGGTGGGACCCCAGAGCAGGCAGAGCCCTCCGGGAGAGGAGGGTGCTGGGAGCCGGCGAGGGCAGCCCTCAGCCCCGCCGGGCGCCAGAGGGAGACAGCCTGTCCTCACCCCCGAGGGCAGCGCTGGACTGTGACCCGGGCTGGTGCCAGCGAGACCCCCCGAGGGGCACAAGGGGCTGCACGTGACCAGAGCCCCTTCCCGGGCCCCACACCGCCCGGAGGTGTCGCTGGGGCAGGGGTTCCGTCTGACGGCGGGGCCAGGCTCACAGGGGACCCGGGCCTGTGGTCCCCGGAAAGACCGGCTCCCGGCCAGTCCGCCGTTTGCCGTGGGGACCCGCTGCGTGGGTGGAGGGCGGGGGCCTGGTGGCCTGGGCTCAGGGGCGCGGTGCCCCGGGCTCCACACGTGCTTCCAGAGCACGCCCCAGGGGAGCGGCCCCGGGCGGAGGGGGTGGCAGCTGGGGAGGTGGGGGCGGGAGGCCGAAGGCACCACCTGTGTCCCCGGCTGGTCATCGAGGGGACGCGGCGCCCAGAGCCCCGTGGTGAGTCAGACTAGGGGACTGGGCCCCTTCGAGAATGGGGTCTCTCTACGGCCTGTGTGCAACGCTCAGACCAAACTCACGTGACAGACCCCCGAGGCATCGACAGCGGCCTCGGCCCCGCCCCCCCGGCCTGGGCACAGCCTGTTGGGGGGCTGGAGGACGAAGGGTGAGGGGTCAGGCCAGAGGGACCCACAGGGAGGCCAGGCCAGGGCCGGCCCAGCTGCGGGGGCACAGGCCGGACACGGAGGCCCGGGCCGCAGGGTGCACGCGTGCTCTGCCCCGGGCTTTCTTTTCTCTACAGAAACGCGAGGCGTTAGCACACGAGCTGGGGGGCTTCAAAGGCAGGGAACCTCGGAGAAGGGTGGTGATGTCACCCCCAGTGCGGCTCTGAAATAGCACGTCGCCGTGACCGAAAAGTGAGAATTATTCAGAAAAGTAAAATATATAGAATTAAAAGACGAAACAAAAACAGTGACCACAACTGTGTTGTCATGGCCCCTTGGAAACCCCACGATTTTGCTGCAGTTCAGTAGGTGGCGTCAGGCTTGGCAGACTCCCTCCCAGGACGCGCGTGGACGCATGGACACACACAGCCGTGGGTGTGACCCCGCCAGCCCGGCTGCTGCTGACCCGCTCACGCTCTCGCTGGGAATGTGTTCCGTACGGGACACAGCTCCTCCCAGAAAATAAGTGAATGTGTATTTGTCTCTGGATGAGGAAATATTTTCTAAGTGAAGGGTAAAAATAAAATTACTTAAATTTCAATGTCTAAGTGTCAAAGACACCAAATGAGGACGAAGTTGGAAAACAGCCACAGCACGTACGACGGAGGGTGAGCGTCCCAGCAGGGGCCTGCGGCCAGAAGTCACCCAGAGAAACAGACAAAGTGAAATCCGGCCTCAGCTCTGAGGGCAGGTGATTCGAAATAATTAACATGTTTGCAAATGATGAGCAGAGCTGCACACAGTATTTTTCTTTATATATATATATATATATATATATATATATATATATATATAATTATTTTTATTGATTTTTTTTTTTTTACGGAGAGGAAGGGAGAGAGATAGAGAGCTAGAAACATCGATGAGAGAGAAACATCGACCAGCTGCCTCTTGCACACTCCCCTCAGGGGATGTGTCCCCAACCAAGGTACATGCCCTTGACTGGAATCGAACCTGGGACCTTTCAGTCCACAGACCGACGCTCTATCCACTGAGCCAAACCGGTTTTGGCTCTTTTAATATATTTTATTGATTTTTTTTACAGAGAGGAAGGGAGAGGGATAGAGAGTTAGAAGCATCCAAATATCGATGAGAGAGAAACATCAATCAGCTGCTTCCTGCACACTCCCTACTGGGGATGTACTGGAAACCAAGGTCCATGCCCTTGACCAGAATGGAACCCGGGACCCTTTAGTCCGCAGGGCGATGCTCTATCCACTGAGCCAAACCAGTAAGGGCATGCACAGTATTTTCAAGATGAGGGACGTTAAGAAGTGTTTTGTCTTTTCAATTCTAAAGAAAGGTTGTCACCACACAATTCATAGAGCAGGAACATGTGGTAAGGAGTGCGCATGAGCCACGTTCCACGCCACTGACCACCAAAGAAACGCAGATTTTAAAGCGACACTCTGTTTCGCTCACGGACCGGGCTGTCTGTGGGTCTGGTTTGTTTGTTGAAGGATTGCACCCAGTGCCGGTGAGAAAGTATCAGAGTTTCCCCATACAGCCACGTGTACGCTGCCGCTGTCAGGAAGACAAGTGATCAGCCCTAAGCCTAACGGTTTCCTTTGGCTACAAACGTCCACGTATCTGAATTATTTCTTAAGAAAGAAGTAGAGGGTGAAAAATACCTATGTTCAAGGATGTTTCTTACAACACTACACTGCTCATAACCCGACAATAACCTGTTTCCAGCAAGGGGGGTGGCTACTTATATAAAGCAATACCTAAGAAGAGTGAAAAAAAAAAAAAAAGCTAGCCCTAAGTAAAAAGGTGTCAGATCAGAAAATGCTGGTTCCCTGTCCCTGACCATCTTCCTAAGCAATAGCAACAGTGCCCACCGCGGTGAGCGGGAGGCCACGCAGCGGGAGGACAGGCCAGCGGGACCCCCCTCCCGGGACCCCGGATCTTACAGCTGAAATCGGTGGGTCTCACCCTCCGGTTCAAGTGGCCCGTCCTGAGGGCCTGGCTTTGGACCAGCACATGTGAAAGGGACACGTCTTGCTTGCTGGACCTTTACAAAAAGAGTGGGTTCCCGGAGCCCACTTTCCAGCGTCAGGCGCCCCGCTTTTGCCTGCATTCGGCCTCCTCCGGGGTCCAGGGCCGCACCCTCCCCGGGGGGAAGGAGGGCATGTCACCCTGGGACACCTTCGTGCACCACCAGGAGCAGCGAGGCGGGTGGAGCTGGGCGGGTCGTGGAGGTGTTAGGTGCTGTATGGTTGTTGGGTACAGTTTAGCACAAGGTAGGGCTGGGCAGGCAGAAGTGAGAGTCCTCAGCCTCGGTTTCCCCTGTGGTGGAGCAAGGCAGTGAGGGCGGAGACTCCAGCCCTTGCCCAGGGCAGCCCAGGGTGGGGTCCCCGGGGGCCTCCCTGGACGTGAGGGAAGGGAAGCAGCTGTGAGTCGGCCGTGCCGGGTCACCGGGCAACCGTCCAGGTGTCACCCCACATTCGCCGGCCGGCCGGCCTCCCGCGTCGGGCTGGGAGCGGTTTAGGCTCCGTGTCTGAGCTCCCACCGACAGGCCGCTGCCGTGAGAGGTTTGGAAATGGCTCAGGTGAGGACGTGGGCTCTGTTGGACAACACGTTATAATAGTGCTGCGTATGCATGGAGCCCCCGTCCCGGGGGAGCGCCTCGCTCTTCGCGGACATCGCCCGCCTTCCTGGTGAGAGGGAAGCAATGGTGTCAGCCAGCGTGCGCGGCCTCTTCTTCCCCGGGCGGGGAGAGGCGCCCGCGCTCGGGGGTGGTGTTAACTTGGAGGCAACATGAATTTATTTATATTTATTATATCCCTTTATTTTTCCCCACTGGAGATCTTTTCTTCGTGGACGCCACATAAGAAATTAAACAGGAACAGTGTGTGTGTGTGTGTGTGTGTGTGTGTGTGTGTGTGTGTGTGTGGTGTGCACGCCTCTGCGAGTGAGGCATCTAGATAAATATTTAATTTTTACGGCCGAAGCCTCCCCCCTGGTTTTCACGGCTGGAATTTATTAGCTACCGAACAGCGGGCCCATTACTGTTTGCTTTTGCACCTAAATGATTTAGAAGTCAATTATGAGCCGGCTAAGGGATCGGAGGGCCGTGGCATGTAACGTGGCCCCAGAGGTTCCGTCGCAACCATATGTCTGGAATGAGGAAGTGCCTGCGGGAACCAGCGCTGGCTGACCCTGCGACATTGCCGGCCACACGGAGGCCTGGCCTGCGGGTGCCCTGGGGGGGGGCTGCAGTGGACTGGGGGGGCTGGCAGTGAGCTGGGAGGGCTGGCAGTGGGCTGGGGGGGCTGCAGTGGGCTGGGGGGCTGGCAGTGGGCTGGGTAGGCGGACAGAGGGCTGGGTGGGCGGGCAGTGGGCTGGGCGGGCTGGCAGTGGGCTGGGCGGGCTGGCAGTGGGCTGGGGGGGCTGGCAGTGGGCTGGTGGGCTGCAGTGGGCTGGGCGGGCTGCAGTGGGCTGGGGGGCTGGCAGTGGGCTGGGGGGCTGGCAGTGGGCTGGGTGGGCTGCAGTGGGCTGGGTGGGCGGACAGTGGGCTGGGCGGGCTGGGCGGGCTGCAGTGGGCTGGGGGGGCGGACAGAGGGCTGGGTGGGCTGGCAGTGGGCTGGGCGGGCTGCAGTGGGCTGGGGGGGCTGCAGTGGGCTGGGCGGGCTGCAGTGGGCTGGGGGGCTGGCAGTGGGCCGGGTGGGCTGGCAGTGGGCCGGGTGGGCTGCAGTGGGCTGGTGGGCTGCAGTGGGCTGGGCGGGCTGCAGTGGGCTGGGCGGGCTGCAGTGGGCTGGGGGGCTGGCAGTGGGCTGGGGGGCTGGCAGTGGGCTGGGTGGGCTGCAGTGGGCTGGGCGGGCTGGCAGTGGGCTGGGTGGGCTGCAGTGGGCTGGGTGGGCGGACAGTGGGCTGGGCGGGCTGCAGCAGGCCAGGTGGGCGGGCAGACACACGCCTCAGAGAACAGAGCAGCCCCCAAACCTTCCCGGGACACCGCACAGAGCCCCCGAGAGGCTGTCCCGCTCTGCACCGGCAATCAGAGCAAGCTCGGCCGCCCCAGGTCCCCGAGGGGTGCAAACAGTGACCCCCGTCCTGTTTCCCCGGTTTCTGAACGGCGGGCAGAGGGGCCAGCTGGCGGTGGTAATGACCCGATGGCACAGGTGCTTGTCGAACAGAAGTTCCCCGGCCGAACGCCTGTCCTCTGGCTGTTCCAGTGGCAGGAGTGTGCAGGTGCCGGCACGGGGACAGCAGGACAGTCAGGACTGTGTCTCACGCAGTGAGGTCAGATCAGGTCCAGCCGGGAGCCGGGGGGAGGCTTCGTTACCAAGCTGGGCGTCCACAGGGAGTGTGCAGATGGCCACGGGAGCACCCACAGGGAGTGTGCAGGTGGCCACAGGGAGCACCCACAGGGAGTGTGCAGGTGGCCAAAGGGAGCACCCACAGGGAGTATGCAGGTGGCCACAGGGAGCACCCACAGGGAGTGTGCAGGTGGCCACGGGAGCACCCACAGGGAGTGTGCAGGTGGCCACGGGAGCACCCACAGGGAGTGTGCAGGTGGCCACGGGAGCACCCACAGGGAGTGTGCAGATGGCCACGGGAGCACCCACAGGGAGTGTGCAGGTGGCCACGGGAGCACCCACAGGGAGTGTGCAGGTGGCCACGGGGAGCACCCACAGGGAGTGTGCAGATGGCCACGGGAGCACCCACAGGGAGTGTGCAGGTGGCCACAGGGAGCACCCACAGGGAGTGTGCAGGTGGCCATGGGGAGCACCCACAGGGAGTGTGCAGGTGGCCACAGGGAGCACCCACAGTGAGTGTGCTGGTGGCCACAGGGAGCACCCACAGTGAGTGTACAGGTGGCCACGGGGAGCACCCACAGGGAGTGTGCTGGTGGCCACAGGGAGCACCCATAGTGAGTGTACAGGTGGCCACGGGGAGCACCCACAGGGAGTGTGCAAGTGGTGTGCAGGTGGCCACGGAGAGCACCCACCAGGAGTGTGCAGGTGGCCACGGGAGCACCCACAGGGAGTGTGTGTGCAGGTGACCACGGGGAGCACCCACAGGGAGTGTGCAGGTGGCCACGGGGAGCACCCACAGGGAGTGTGTGTGCAGGTGGCCACGGGGAGCACCCACAGGGAGTGTGCAGGTGGCCACGGGGAGCACCCACAGGGAGTGTGTGTGCAGGTGGCCACGGGGAGCACCCACAGGGAGTGTGCAGGTGGCCACAGGGAGCACCCACAGGGAGTGTGTGTGCAGGTGGCCACGGGGAGCACCCACAGGGAGTGTGCAGGTGGCCATGGGGAGCACCCACCGGGAGTGTGCAGGTGGCCACAGGGATCACCCACAGGGAATGTGCAGGTGGCCAAAGGGAGCACCCACAGGGAGTGTGCAGGTGGCCACGGGAGCACCCACCGGGAGTGTGTGTGCAGGTGGCCACGGGAGCACCCACCGGGAGTGTGACGGTGGCCATGGGGAGCACCCACAGGCAGGGTGCAGGTGCTCTGGGTCTGGCCAGAAAGCTGAAAAGGCGGGAACCTCTGGAACAAGAGCCAGCCTGGTGTCTGTGCCCTTCACTGGCTGACCAGGTGCCCCGCCCTGTTAGTACTCACTCGACTTGGTCCCACCCTTGAAAATGGAAATTCCTGGGCAACATGCATTATACATATGGTTACATGTGTGTACATGTATGTGTATGCATATCCACATGTAGCTATGTGCTTGTTCATATCCATATACACACATTTTCCACCATAAACTAAACTAAACTTAATTTTCAGTAGTTGGGTGATTCTGAGGGGAAGTTGAGGTTAAAAAGGCAAGACGGGGCCATGGCTGGGTGGCTCGGTTGGTTGGAGCCTCACTCCGGGTTGTGGGTTCAATTCTTGGCCAGGGCATATACCTAGCTAGCTGGTGGGTTCGATCCCGGGGCATGTACGGGAGGCAGCCTATTGATATTTCTCTCTCACATCAATGTTTCTCTCTCTCTCCCTCCTCTCTCTCTAAAACAAAACAAAACAAAACAAAACAAAACAAAACAAAAACAACATATTCTCAGGTGAGGATTAAAAAGAAAATCCAGTCAGGTTGTCCCTACATGAAAATTTCCACAAAGTCACTAGTTCCAAATTCTAATATTAAAAAAAATAAAGCAGTCCAAATGTAAACATGGACTTCCCTGTAGTACACAAAACTGGGGACAGAGGGAGGTAGGAAGTGAGGGAGGAGACGCTTGGAGAGGGAAATTGAAGATGGGGGACAGACAAAGGCGAGAGCGAGGGCAATCCAGGGGAATGGGAGGAGGAGGAGGGCGGGGCCAGGAGAGGGTCCTCTCCCGGGGCAGGCGCTGAGGGTGAACATCACACCCGCGGGGCGTTCCACGGCTCTTGGAACTGCTTCCACTGTGCTTCCTCTGCTCTTTCAGCCGCCAATGCTTTGCCTTAAAGCAGACGGGAAGTTTCGGGTTGGCCGGTCAGCCTTTGCCTCCAGGGGCTCAGAGCCAGGACAACCACCGGCAGAATTGGTGCCTTTGTCCCCCCCCCCACCCACCCTCCCGTTCCCACGCCCCAGCTCCTGCACCCAGCGGGGACTCTGAGGCACAGAGCAAGGGCTTTCTTTCAGGGGTCGCAGGGCCTGGACCCCGGGTGCCCAGGAGCAGCGCCGCCCCAGGCAGGAGCCGCCAGCCTGAGCTGGGGGAAGGGGGGGCAGGCCCGGCCCCTCGCCGCTCCGCAGGACCTGTGGCGGGGCTGGCGCAGAGGGCACCCTCCTTCCGTCCATCTGGCCTGAGGGAGCGGGAGGGGCCGCCGCCGCCAGGGCAGGGAGGCCGTGAAGCCAGGCCCACAGCGCGGAGCCGCCTGCCGGGAGGTGGTCAGCCTGGGACTTCCGTTAACGAAGGAAGCGTCTCCGAGGAAGGGAACCTAGAAGCAGTTTGTATTGCCCAGCCAACAGATGCTACTGGCCACAGCTGCACATTCTGGAGAAAAAGCACCCCCCAACACACACACACACTCACACACACACACACACACACACACACACACACACACTCTCACACTCATTCACACACACACACACACATACACACTCACACTCATACTCATTCACACACACTCATTCACACACACACAGACACACACACACAGACACACACTCACACTCACTCACACACACACTCTCACTCACACTCATTCACACACACTCACACACACTCACACACACTCACACTCATTCACACACACTCACACTCACTCACACTCATTCACACACGCACGCACACACACACAGCTGCGTTCCGAGGCACTTAGCCCGCTTCCTGCCTTCACCATTGCCCTGCCCCTCCCTCTCCCCCCACCCTCCCCCCCGCACTCTCCCCCCCATCCCCCTTTTTAAGTCTGTAGGACATCACATTCTCTGTGAAGGAAACTTCCTCAGCCGGAAGGAATCACTGGTTTTATTCTAAGTCATAACAGAGCGTGCATGCTCCTTGGTTCAATAATGTAGGAAATCAATGTGTGCAGATTCAGATCAAATCCCAGCCATTCATTTCAACGGGGTCTGTGTTTTCATGAAGTTTAAAAGTTTAATTTTGTCTCAAAGAACGACTCTTTGAACGTGATAGTTAACTAATAAATAAGCACAACTTAGTTCAAATGCCCACTCATTGGAGACTGACATGCAGGATCGAGAGGAAGAGAGGCGCGTTACAAACGGATTCCAAACGTCCCACCACCGACGCCACCAAGGGGCCTGTGTGTGTGACTAAGTGCAGGTGCTGTCCTGCCTGTCCGTGCCCTGTCTGTCCCTGTCCCTGTCCCTGGCTCCTTCCAAACAGCTACAGTGACACACGTTGTCTCGCGTCCTGAGGCGCAGGCTCGGTGTGCAGTGCGGAGCAGGCGGGCCTGCCGGCTGGTGTGAACACATCAAGAGCAATGGCCTCGGCCTCGGAGCCGGCCCGCTGCTCCTGGCCCGGGCGGTCACTGCGATCCCTGGCTGACTCCTGGGCCTGAGTGGACAGTGTGCCCCGTGCCAGGCAGCCCAGAGCAGCTCACATATGGGGGTCACTCAGAAAAGCCCCGCAGACGGGGGGAGGGAGGCAGATGCTGGTGTCTGCCAGCCTCCAGAGAGCTCCTCGGGCAGCAGAGCCATGTCCTGAGGGTCGGGCCCTGGCGACGTGTCACCCAAGGCCCCTGAGGGGACGGGCAGTGCCATCGGGGGAGGGACGGGCAGTGCCATCGGGAAAGGGACGGGCAGTGCCATCGGGGGAGGGACGGGCAGTGCCATCGGGGAGGGACGGGCAGTGCCATCGGGGGCAGGGACGGGCAGTGCCATCGGGGAGGGACCATTTGGATAAGGAGAGGCTCCTGTTGCCTCCTGGGCTGGAAGAAACCCAGGACTGGCCCCACCGACGGGCGATGGCCTCCGGGAGGACCTGGCTCACCCCTGGCCTGAGAGGCAGCCGCTGCCGGCTCTGCCCGGGGGGCTGGCAGGAGCCGCCCAGACCAGCACCCCCGCCGCCTCCTCCGGGGGAGCGCACAGGCCGGTGGTCAGCCAGGAGAGTGAGCGGGCGGCGGGGCCAACACGACGTTCCCGGTTTCTCTCCGGGCACGGCGCTGTTTTCATCTAACACTGTGGGACGGGAAGCTGGGAAAGGCGGGGGACTGAGATGGCGTCCCCGCAGCAGAGGGGAAACCGAGTCAGCACTGGCGAGGCCTCGGACCCTCTCAGCAGCGCCGGACCCGGGTCTCTGCCGGAGCTCCGGGCCGGTCCGGGAGCAGCGGCCTCCCTGGTCCCGGGTCCCGGTGAGCCCAGAGGGACACCGGCCTCCGCCCCCCGAGCGGGCTGGGCTGCTCGGGAGCCGCAGGGCGCCCCCCTCGGGAGCCAGCACGGGGGGGGGGGGGGGAGGTGGCAGCCCCGCGGGCGCTCAGCCGCCGCCCACGCCCCGGGCGGCGCCACAGCTGCGGGCACAGCTTGTGGGGCCTTTGATCCCAGCCCCGCGTGCGTCACAGGCGAGGGCTCTCGCGTGGGCTGGGCTGGGCCGCCGAGGGTTCCGAACCGACACACACGCTGGGCCAGGAAAGAGACCTGGAGCTCCCAGTCGTCACACTGTCTTCTAGTCACACTTTGGGGGATTAGGGAGAGAGGAGAGCACAGAGGGGGGGCGAGGGCGGGGAGCGGTGGGGACCCGCCTGATGCTCTTCACTCGCTGTCACCGTCACCGCCACGGTCACCGGTCCGGTGCCGGCGGGCCCGGAGCCGGGCGCACGCGTGTCCCAGCCCCGCGGGGTTTAACGGGTCTAACACGCACAGGCCGTGCCCAGACCCTCAGTGAGAAACGCGTCAGGAGCGAGTGTCTGCGAGTCTGATGTGACTGTGAACTGACTCTTAACCAGAACGTGAGCGACCTTCTCAAACAATATGCCCGCAGACCTGCAAGTCTTCTCAGCGCAAAGCCGCGAGCCGGGCGTCCTGTGGGAAAGGCTCTGGAGGCCGCGGCCCCGCCCTGAGACGCGGAGAAAGTCGAGTTCCTCCAGCCTGTCTGCAGGCCGACCGCCGGCCACGTCTCCGGGAGAGGAGCGGCCCCGGGCCTGCAGGCTGAGGGATGGGGGTCTGCAGGCTGAGGGACAGGGGTCTGCAGGCTGAGGGACAGAGGTCTGCAGGCTGAGGGGCGGGGTCTGCAGGCTGAGGGACGGGGGGTCTGCAGGCTGAGGGACGGGGAGGGGTCTGCAGGCTGAGGGACGGGGGGTCTGCAGGCTGAGGGACGGGGGGGGGTCTGCAGGCTGAGGGACGGGGGTCTGCAGGCTGAGGGACGGGGGGGGTCTGCAGGCTGAGGGACGGGGGGTCTGCAGGCTGAGGGACGGGGGTCTGAGGGACGGGGGTCTGCAGGCTGAGGGACGGGGGGTCTGCAGGCTGAGGGACGGGGGTCTGAGGGACGGGGGTCTGCAGGCTGAGGGACGGGGGGACGTCACGTGACAGCGGGCCGTTCTCTGCGGCGGCGGGTTTCCCGCGTGGGCCTGGCCGTCGGGCGCAGGCAGACGTGGGTGCCGGGCAGGGTGAGCTGGGCCCGGGCACCCCCGCTCCAGAGGAGGGAGGGCTGCTGAGCCGGGGGAGTGTCTCCGGGAGCCGTGGCCCTGGGGTGCAGGGGGCCAAGAGCTGGGCCCTGCCGCCCGGCCCGGCCGGAGGCAAACGCAGAGGCAGTGTTTCCCAAACTTTGACACATGTGTACCCCTTCTATAATTTTCCTAGCGCTGAGTACCCCTCGTCAAAAAAATGGATGTATTTTAATAACAATCAAAATATATTTATTTTTTCTTTTTTTGGTACATGCACAAAATAATAATAAACGAAAAATAAAATTATTCATAATAAAATATAAATAAAAGTTATATTATAAATAGCATTTATTTGGATCAATGAGAAGGATGAAATTGACTTGACTCATGAGAACGTAGAATGAGGTGCAGCTAAGCACGGTGCAGTGCGTATCCCCACCGAACTCTGGTGCAACGCGTACCCCCCCCCAAAACTCCTCCCGTTCCCCTGGGGGTGCGCACACCACACTTTGGGAAACACTGGCCTAGAGCGTGGCCCCCCTGAGAGGCGGCCTCCCGCCCGCACAGCCCCCGGTGCAGCGTGCCCGCCGGACTCACTCGTGCCCGCGCCGGGGAGGGCAGAGGGCACACCGAGGAGCCCGTGTGTGTGTGTGTGTGTGTGTGTGTGTGTGTGTGTGTGTGTGTCTGTGTGTGACCGTGCCCACTAGGAAACCTCAGGCCGATTCTTCCCGGACGGGCTGGGACCCACACGGAGATGGCACGGCCGGCGGGGCTTCCTTACCGTCACCGTCACCGTCACCGCGGGCGGGCGGGCGGGCGGGCGGCGAGGGCCAGGGCGAGGCCACGTCCGCACAGACGGCGGCCGCACTGCGCAGCCTTCCTGCCGGGCCTGCGGCTTTGGTGCGAACGCACAGCCACCCATGGGCGTCGGCGCTAGCAATGGTCAGCGGGTCACCATCCCAGCGGCCGTGTGGGTGCCGAGCCCCTGGCCACCCGGCGTCCACGTGGCAGCAAGGGGGACCGGGGCGGGTCTGCGCCCTGAGCCCTGAGCCCCGGCAGAGGTGGCGGGCATGCGGAGCCGCACCCCGGGAAGGCCGAGTCGGTGGCAGCTGGAGCCCGGCCCGGCAGGAGGCTTAGGGAGTGAGGGCAGGCCCTTGGGGAGGCCGGGGGAGGAGGGCAGGGCACAGGGAGTGGGAGGAGGGCCGGGCACAGGGAGTGGGAGGAGGGCAGGGCACAGGGAGTGGGAGGAGGGCAGGGCCCGGGCACAGGGAGTGGGAGGAGGGCAGGGCCCGGGCACAGGGAGTGGGAGGAGGGCAGGGCCCGGGCACAGGGAGTGGGAGGAGGGCAGGGCCGGGCACAGGGAGTGGGAGGAGGGCAGGGCACAGGGAGTGGGAGGAGGGCAGGGCACAGGGAGTGGGAGGAGGGCAGGGCCGGGCACAGGGAGTGGGAGGAGGGCAGGGCACAGGGAGTGGGAGGAGGGCAGGGCACAGGGAGTGGGAGGAGGGCAGGGCACAGGGAGTGGGAGGAGGGCAGGGCCCGGGCACAGGGAGTGGGAGGAGGGCAGGGCCCGGGCACAGGGAGTGGGAGGAGGGCAGGGCACAGGGAGTGGGAGGAGGGCAGGGCACAGGGAGTGGGAGGAGGGCAGGGCACAGGGAGTGGGAGGAGGGCAGGGCCCGGGCACAAGGAGTGGGAGGAGGGCAGGGCACAGGGAGTGGGAGGAGGGCAGGGCACAGGGAGTGGGAGGAGGGCAGGGCACAGGGAGTGGGAGGAGGGCAGGGCACAGGGAGTGGGAGGAGGGCAGGGCCCGGGCACAGGGAGTGGGAGGAGGGCAGGGCCCGGGCACAGGGAGTGGGAGGAGGGCAGGGCACAGGGAGTGGGAGGAGGGCAGGGCACAGGGAGTGGGAGGAGGGCAGGGCACAGGGAGTGGGAGGAGGGCAGGGCCCGGGCACAGGGAGTGGGAGGAGGGCAGGGCACAGGGAGTGGGAGGAGGGCAGGGCACAGGGAGTGGGAGGAGGGCAGGGCACAGGGAGTGGGAGGAGGCAGGGCCGGGCACAGGGAGTGGGAGGAGGGCAGGGCACAGGGAGTGGGAGGAGGGCAGGGCACAGGGAGTGGGAGGAGGGCAGGGCACAGGGAGTGGGAGGAGGCAGGGCCGGGCACAGGGAGTGGGAGGAGGGCAGGGCCTGGGCAGCTGCTCTGTGATGGGACACGGTCCCCGCCAAACCAGGAGGCCCTTCCAAGGACGTGGCCCAGGGACCCTCCACCCAGGACGGCTCCCCTGCCTTTCCTGTCCATGTTTGCCGTGTTGGCACAGAGGCCGGTCCTGGGCGGGCGCTCAGAGCACCAGGGAAACGCAGGCCCCTCTGCCCGGCACTGCGGCCGGCGCCCGGCTCCTGGGCGGGCAGGAGACGCCGCCGACACGCCGCCCTGGGCCCGGCCCCACAGATGCGCCGGGAGAGCCCGAGCCGGCTCCAGGCCCCCCACCCGGGGCTTGAACTGAAAGCCACAGCCTTGACGACATTTGGGGTCCCCCCGAGAGACAGAGGCCACCATGCTCCCTCCCGTGCCCTGCCTGGGGGGGGGACCCCGCTGTCAGGTTCCTGTTTCCTGGGCCTTCCCACGAGGCAGAGCCCGCTGTCCTGCTGCGGCCACCGCCCGCCCTCGCCGGCCCGCGCTCAGGGCCCCCGGGGGAAAGCCCCTCGGACCCGGCCCCAGCCCCCACCGGCCCGAGGATCCCGAGGCCTGTGTGAGGCCAGGGAAGAGACCACAGTGGGGGCGGCGCGTGTGAGTGTGTGAGTGTGTGTGTGTGTGTGTGTGTGTGTGTGTGTGTGTGTGAGTGCTCAGACGCAGATCTCGGGGCACAGATAACCGGCCTGGGTGGCAGGGTGACAGGAAACCTCGGGGAGGAGACAGCTGCGGGCCGGAGGGCGGGGCTGTGCTCCCGGTAACCGCACGGGGTGCGGGGGTGGGGGGTGGGGGGGCAGTGAGAGCCTGGGGCCCGCCGGGGGGGGGGGCGGGGGAAGGGCCTCCAAGGCCCCAAGACCCTTTCCTGTCCCCCCTCCCTCGGGGCCGTCCTCTCCGAACCTGCTGGTGACCTGGAGCCCTGGGGGCAGGAGAGCAGCGGGCGCCCCGAGGGCACTGGGTGGGGGGCCAAGGCAGGGGGCTCTGTCCCCTCTGGAGAAGCGGGGCTCCCTCTCCTTCTCCCTTTTCCACTGGGGGAGCCCGGGCCCCCTTTACACCGGTGAGGCATCTGTGTCTGACTTAACACCCCAACGGCTCTCCCTCCCCCAGCTTTCGGGAGCCCGGGGCCCTGCCTTGTCCCCGAGCCCAGGTGCCGGGGGACACAGAGGTGGGAGGCGTGGTCCCCTCAGGAGCCCGCAGCGCCAGGCCAAGGAGACATGAGGGCGGTGCTGGGGGCCCAGGAGGTTCCCGAGGGCGGGTGAGGGCTCGGGGACCGGGTGGGGACAGGGACAGACGGACGGACGGATCAGGAGGAGGAGTGGACAGACAGCTTCATTCCTGACGGACCAGCTGCTCCCAGCTTCATGGCCCTGGGTCCGTTTGAGCGAGATGTTCTGTACGTTTGAGAGCCTTCCACACCCCCCCTGCAAGCCGTCCCAGAAACAGCTGGGTACACACGTGTGACACACACACGCAGCACCCAGACACCTTTCTCTACATGTGTGACACACACACACACATACATACACAGCATACAAATGCCTTTCTCTGCATGTGTCTCACACACACACACATGCAGCACCCAGAAGCCTTTCTCTACATGTGTCTCTATCTCACACACACACACACACATGCAGCACCCAGACACCTTTCTCTACATGTGTGTGTCTCTCTCTTCTCTCTCACACAAACACACACACACACACACACACACACACACGCAGCGGGCGTGATGTGCCCGGCTCCCCCTCCCTGTCTGGACCCGGTGGCATCAGGAGGAGGGGGTTCTGCGAACTGAACGTGGGAGCAGGTGTGGGTGAGCAGGATTTTCCCGGGTCAAACGTGGGATCAGCCCCCGAAGCCACGTGTCTGAGCCGCGGCCAGAACGAGGGGCTGGTCCCTGGCCCAGGGGCTGCGGGAGGCGGGATGAGGGCCAGGGACTCACACCCGCCGCTCGCCTGGCGGGTTTCTCTCCCACCCGCGGCGCAGGGCAGGCGGCGTGGGCTCTGCTCTCTGGCCGGCGGGGGGGGGGGTGGCAGCCCCTCCCCGCTCAGCGGGAGGCCGAGCTCCGCCCCTTGCTCCTCTCTGCCAGCGCCGGCCTGCACCGCCGGCGGGTTACGGCATGGCGTGTGCCAGGCCCTGTGCCGGCTCCGGCTCAGGGACCACGCCGCCTCCTCACGGTCCAGATCGGAGCGGGTGGCTCCTCAGCAGAGGGAAACTCCGCCAGAGCGGGGCTGCCAGGACAAGGCCACGGACAGCGGCGTGAACAACCGTGTTTCTCAGCCCGAGGCTGGAAGCTGAGAGCCGGGCCGGCAGGGCTGGCTCCTCCTGAGGCTGGTGGACCCGCCTCCTCCCTCTGTCCCACATGGCCATCCTGCGTCTGCCCCGGTCTCCCTCCTTGTAGGACAGCGGTCATCTGGGGTCAGGGCCCTCCTCACAACCTCCTTTCAGCTGACTCGCCCTCTAAAAACTCCCACCTCCAAATACAGCCACATGTTGGGGTCCTGGGGGTTAGGGTTACAACATAGGAACTTGGAGGGGGACACACAATTCAGCCCATAACAGAAACAAAGGCTTGGTGAGCAATATGGGAATGAAAGCGCAAAAGAACGAGTTGGGCTTGGCCGGCCGGCGTGGCTCAGTGGTTGAGCATTGACCTATGAACCAGGGGGTCACGGTTCGATTCCTGGTCAGGGCACAGGCCCGGGTTGCAGGCTGATCCCCAGTGTGGGGCATGCAGGAGGCGGCCAATCAATGATTCTCTCTCATTCTTGATGTTCCTATCTCTCTCCCTCTCCCTCTCTGAAATCAATAAAATATATGGATTTTTTTTTTCCAGAAAAAAAGGAAAAAGGATGAATGGGTGTGCGCCCCTTCGGTAGAAGTAAAACCACTTTCTGTGGAAGGGAAACCGAGCTCGGTCAGGGGCGAGGGAGGAAGGGATAAAGGTGGCTGCATCCCGGGACGCAGACGCTCGGGGCCTCTGGCTGCCACGTGCCTGGCTGTGGCTGGCTGCAGGCCTGGCCTGCCCCTCCCCGGCATCTCAGCCAACCCAGGGCCAAGGCAACCATGAACCAAACCTGCTCCAACTGGCTTCAGTTTCCTGCTTTTAAGCTGTATGCATCTTTTTAAAACGGCAAAAGTCACGTGCATTTGGTGCAAAAAGAGAACCCCTTGCAACTGCTTCCCGTCTGGTCAGAGGATCTACCCTGTTTCCCCGAAAATAAGACAGTGTCTTATATTAATTTTTGCTCCCAAAGATATGCTAGGTCTTATTTTCAGGGGATGTATTATTTTTCCGTGAAGAATACAGTACGCATTTATTGTTAAATGAAAATAAAGGAAATTTATTACCTGTATATGGTACGGTAGTACGGTAGTTATCAACACAAACCAGACAAACTGTGAATCCTACAGTATCAAGAATTTACTCATTTATTCAATGACAATCATGTCATCATCTTCTGGAACATCATCATAACAATCCAATTCCTGAATTTCTTGTGACTCCATTTCTTTCAGAATCAGTGGACCAAATCTCTCATGTTTAGCAATAGCACTGTCTTGAAATGAGTACTTCTTGTCAAGGTAGCCTGCTCGCAGTGCATTTGCAATGCAACTGTCAGTGATTTTCTCCCATGAATTCTTCACCCAAGTCACAACTTGTTGCAGTTTAGGTTTCCCAAAGTTTCCATGCTGATTTCTCTCCATTCACACAGCAGTGATGTCAGGACTCCGCGTAAGGTCATTGGTTGCTAGACGCCAGTGGGGGTGGCCCTAGCGACCAGTTTACGGTAAATTAATTTTCATTCTGAGACAGAGCCTGGGGCCTTATTTTCGGGGGATGCCTTATATTTCACTCAGAAGGAAACCTGTAAGTAGGTCTTATTTTCGGAGGATGTCTTATTTTCGGGGAAACACGGTAGCTCATGCCCACCCCTGGTCACCCTCTGACAGCGACTCCTAGCACCACCCCTCCCTCTGCAGCCAGGCCACGCCCACCTCGGGGCCGTGCAGACACCAGGCCTGCTCACCACAGGCCCTTTGCACCTGCCGCTCCTCTGCCCTCTCCCCACTCACCCGCTCGGGGGGGGCCCTCTGAGTCCCTCTGGAAGATGCACCCACCTCCTGTCACTTTGTACTTCGTCTCCCTGACCACAGCGAGACTGCCTCTGTGTGTTTACCGGAGGCCCGGTGCACCAAGAGATTCCTGCAATAGGCCTTCCTTCCAGCACCGGTTCTCCTCCGGCACCAGGGACCCAGGCCTTCGCTCCAGCCAGTCTGCCATCTCGTCTTTGCTGCAGACTCCGGAGTTCGTAGTTCTGTCTTCGCTTCGGCTCTCAGATCCCTTCACCCTCCCCTCCCCCAAACCCCTCCCCCCTGCCCTCCCTCTCATAGCAGGCATCCTGCCCTGCCCTGTCACTCGTGCCTGGAGTAGCTGGGGGGAGGGGGGGCGCCATCTTTGTTTTGGTCTTCTAATTTGCACGCTCACTCTGATTGGCTGTGGGCATAGCGGAGGTGCCGTCAATTTACACGTTTGTCCATCATTAGGTAAGATAAGCAGTCTGTTCTCAGCTTTCATTTCTCACAGTGTTTCTGACGGACTCTTAACCTGGAAAAAGCTTTAAGAATGAAGCTTCTCACCCTAGCTTGTTTGGCTCGGTGCATAGAGCATCAGCCCTCTGATTGAAGGGTCCCGGGTTCGATTCCAGTCAAGGGCATGTAACTTGGTTGCAGGCTCAGGGGCAAGTTGCATGGGGGAGGCAACCAATCAATGTGTCTCTCTCACATTGATGTTCCTCTCTCTGCCTCTTCCCTTCCCTTCCACTCTCTCCCTGAAAAACAAACAAACAAACAAAAAGGAGAAATATCCTCAGGTGAGGATTAACAATTAAAAAAAAAAAGAATGAAGCTTTTCATCACAACATTATTTACAACAGTGAAAAGTTAGAAACAAATGATCATCAGTGGTCACATAGTGGAAAGATTATTACATAAGCAGTAAGAGGAATTGTCAGGAAAACATCTACTTATAATATATTAAAGTAAAATTAGATTTCCTAAGGAACATTTTTTAAATATGCTTTTTCAGATATTGATTATTATTATTATTATTTTAAATATATTTTATTGATATTTTACAGAGAGGAAGGGAGAGAGATAGAGAGCGAGAAATGTCGATGAGAGAGAAACATCGACCAGCCGCCTCCTGCACACCCCCCACAGGGGACGTGCTCACAACCAAGGTACATGCCCTTGACCGGAATCGAACCCGGGACCTTTCAGTCCGCAGACCGACGCTCTATCCACTGAGCCAAACCGGTTTCGGCCCTAGGGAACATTTTTATGTAGCATGATTACAATTTGTAAATCAACGTCTTGGTGACAGGGCCTGTGGCTGGTGCGTGGTTTTGATTTTTTTTTCTACTTTCCTGCACTTTTATAATGAGTGGGTTTCCTTGGAAATAAAAAGGTGACCAGAGAAAAGTTTTAAAATTGATTGCACGAACCATACAAGTTTAACAGAAATAAAAATACAAGAAGGGGAAGGTTTGCCCGTAATTCTGTTCCCCAAGAAACCAGACCTCGTGCCGGGAAGCCCTGCGAGCGGGAATGTGCGGGGTGGTGAGGGACGAGCAGCCCTGAACGAAACATGAGCCTGAAATCCACCACCGGGGTGTGAGCGGCCCTTCCCGTGGAGGGTGCGGGCTCCGCGGGCCCTGGCGTGTGGGCCTGGCCTGGGCAGCGGTGGTCACGCCCCTGAGAGGAGGCCATGCGGAGTGAGGACCCTGTGGGCGGTGGCTCGCACCCCGCAGAAGGAAGGACCCCCAGGGCGGGTGAGGAAGCCCCTCCCCAGCCCCCCAGATCCAGACAGGTCTGGGCTCAGGCTCTGGACCTCGGCCCCTGATTGCCCCGAGACTCAGTTTCCCCAGGCGGGAGTCACAGGCGCCGTAGGACTAAATACTTCCTGGCAGAGGAGAGCGGAGGCGAGGGCAGCCTCACGCCCGGTGTCCCGCCGCCGCCTTGTCCGCTGCGGACGGAGCGGCTCCGGGAAAGGATGGCACCGAGGGGCGGCCCGGGCCCGCCGCGTGGTCACCGCACGGGCGCCTTGCCTCCGGGGCACGTGCCTTCCTGTTTTCTCGCCCTCACCGCAGTGTCCTCCGCTGTGGTGTCTGAGCCCGAGGGTGGGACCCCAGGCTCACGGTCGGGGGCGCAGAGCTGGCCGGGGGCCGGACGCTGGCCGTCCTGCCTGGCCTGGGAGCTGGGGCCCCATGTTGGTGCCGGGGCCTCGGGCTGAGGGCAGACGGGGCCAGGCCCAAGGTCCCGCCGGGAGGACACGTCCCACCTGAGCCACGCGCTGCTCCAGCAGCAGGGCCAGGACGGACTGGCCGCTCCCCCGAAGGGCTGGCTCTGGCTTTGGCTTCCTAAAGGGGCCGCAGAGCCGGAGGCACGATGCCCGTTGTGCGCCTGGAGGCAGAGGCACAGCCAGCGCGTGTTCCACAAACTAAACCCGCCAGTTCGCCGAGGTCGGTTTGGCTCAGTGGTAGAGCGTCGGTCTGCGGACTGAAGGGTCCCGGGTTCGATTCCGGCCAAGGGCATGTACTTTGGTTTCGGGCACATCCCCGGTAGGGGGTGTGCAAGAGGCGGCTGGTCGATGTTTCTCTCTCATCGACGTTTCTGGCTCTCTATCTCTCTCCCTTCCTCTCTGTAAAATATCAATAAACTATATTAAAAAAAATAAAATAAAATAAAAAATAAACCTGCCAGTTCTCCGCCGGGACTGACGGGCGGGAGCTCCCTGTCACCCAAGAATGCAAGCAGAAGCTGGAGGTGCCGGGGAGGAGGTTCTTACAAAGCGGAGGGGCGTGAGAGGGGTAAACCCCAAACACAGGGGAGCCTGCAGAGGCCGGCGCCCCCCTGCTGCTGCGGGCACCCACAGCGCCCTCTGCTGGCAAAGAGGCTGAGCCGTGGGGCCAGCAGGCGCCGGGCAGGGCTCTTCCCCGGGTCCCCTGTGCCACCGAGAACAGTCCTGGTAGCTCTCGTGCGGGGGACAGGCTCAGAGAGGCGAAGAAGGTTGTCCCAAGACACAGCCAGGCGGAGGCAGAGGCCGAATCTGAGCCTCGGTGTTCCCGGCCCTCGGGCTCTCCGCGGCCCCTCTTCCCCGTGAGCCTCCGTGTTCCCGGCCCTCGGGCTCTCCGTGGCCCCTCTTCCCCGTGAGTCTCCGTGTTCCCGGCCCTCGGGCTCTCCGTGGCCCCTCTTCCCCGGGGCGGGGAGGCGGCAGGGTGGCGGGGAAGAGGCAGATGAGCCAGACCCGTCGTCTGCGGGGAGTGAAACCTTCCCAGGAGCTGTGACTGAGCGGCCACGGCCGGCTGTGGACGTGGGGACGGGAGCTCTGTGTCCTCAAAAGCGCGGGTGCCTGAGGCCCCGAGGGAAGGGCCTCCGGAGTCAGGGGACCCTCAGGGGCGCCGGCTCCGCCCCCCTCGGGCGGGTGGCCAGGGGGAGCGCCCGTCACCCGGCCTCCATTCATCCTGTGACAAAGGAACCCACGGCTCCCGCGGGACTCACTTGCACCCGGCACCGGGAGGCATTTTACATGAAGAAACTGGGTGAGAGGCTCCGGGTGCGGCTCCCACGGGCGCGCACAGCGGCTCCGGGCCCCGGCCTCTGCCCCGGCCGCAGTGGACAGACGCACCCCCCCCGTCCCCCCATCTGCCTCCCTCTCGGCTGCCCAGGCTTCGTGGCCCCACCAGGCGTCATGCCCGCCCTCGGGGTTCCCGGGGGTGAGAGAGGTGGGGTCGGTGGAGGGCGGGGAGTAGATCAGCGCCCGGCCACGGTTTCCGTGTCCAGTGGTGGGGCCACTCGGGGCCTGGCTGACCGCCCCCCCCCTCTCTCGGCAGAGGCACAGAGCTTCGGCCTGCTGGACCCCAAGCTCTGCTACCTGCTGGACGGGATCCTGTTCGTGTACGGCGTCATCATCACCGCCCTGTTCCTGCGGGCCAAGGTGCGCGCTCAGGGCCCGGGGCCGGGAGGGGGCCCCGGCCTGGGTCCGTGGGCAAAGCAGGGACCAGCCCTGTGCCCTGTGGGCGGGGGGGGGGCCACAGAGCGGCCGGAGGGCCTGGTGGGAGCACCCTGGTCAGAGCTCTGCCCTGTGGCACCAGGTGTGGGGTGGGGGGGGGGTCAGGTGCCGCTGGCAGGAAGCGGCAGCCGGGAGCGGGAGGGGCCCGAGGCCTCCCAGACCCGCTGTCCGCGTGGCCGGCGCGGCAGGAGGTGGGCGGGCGGCCAGAGTGGGGTCTCCGGTGGGGGGGGGGGCTGCAGGCCTGGTTCAGGGAGGGGCAGGGAGGGAGGAGGGGGAGGCCCGGGGGTGAGGAGGAGGGGCTGCACCCTGCTCCCCGCAGACCCCACCTCGGCCTTTGGCTCCAGGGCCGGGAACCTCTGAGGAGCCGGGCGCGGCCTCCTCTCGGGCCCCGGTGGCTCTGGCCGAGGGCGGACGGGACGGGGCTGGGCGCTGCGGGGCCTCCGGACGCCAAGCCCGCACCCGGCCAGGCCGGCCCCGGGCACCTCAGGCGGACCTTGTGCACCACCGCCGGCCGGTGCCCTCCGGGTCCGGGGGGGGGCAGGGCCTGGAGGTGCCCTGGTGGCCAGCGCGGGCTCAGAGCCCGGAGGCCGGCAGTCCAGGGGGACAGACGGACGGACGGACGGACGGCGCTCCTGGGGCCTCGAACCCGGGGCCGGGCGCTCACGTTCTGCTCTCCCCCCAGTTCGGCCGCAGCGCGGACGGCCCGGAGCAGCTGCAGGGCCCCAGCCAGGTCTACAACGTGAGTGACCCCCCCAATCCTCCCCCCCCGCCCCCCAATCCCTCCCCTCCCTGCCCCCACAGCCCCTAGGCCGCACCGGCCGGGCCACCGGCTCCGGTTCCCCGTCGTTGTGCAAACCCACAGCTCAGGCCTGGGTGCGGGGCTGCCCGCTCTGCACACTGGCTGGTGCGCAGATACAGGCCCGGGTGGGGAGAGGAGCGGGTGGAGGTCCGTGGGAGGTGGGGAGGGGTGGGGCGGGTGGGAGTGAGGGTAGAGGTGGGGAGGGGTGGGGCAGGTGGTGGGGTGAGGATAGAGGTGGGGAAGGGTGGGGCAGGTGGGGGTGAGAGTAGAGGTGGGGAGGGGGGGTGGGATGGGGTGAGGGTAGAGGTGGGGAGGGGGTGGGATGGGGTGAGGGTAGAGTTGGGGAGGGGACACCCTCGGAAAGGCCCGCATGTCAGGGGGGGGGCTGGCACCGATGGGCCTGTTCCCCCATCCCCGGCCCCACGCCTCCCCTGAGCGCCTGCAGGCCCGCTGACACCCCCCCTTTCAGGAGCTCAACCTGGGGCGCAGGGAGGAGTATGACCTTCTGGACAAGAGACGTGGCCGTGACCCTGAGATGGGCGGAAAGCAGGTGGGCATTCCTCTCTCTGCCTGTGTGTGTGAGCGTGTGTGAGAGTGTGTGTGTGTGTGTGTGTGTGTGTGTGTGTGTGAGTGTGTGTGTGTGTGTGTGTGTGTGTGTGTATGTGTGAGCACGTTTGTGTGTGTGTGTGTGAGGGTGTGAGTGTGTGTGTGTCAGTATGTATGTGTGTGTGTGAGAATGTGTCAGAGTGGGTGGGTCAGTGTGTGTGTTAGTATATGTGTGTGTTAGTGTGTCAGTGTGTGTATGAGAATGTGTCAGAGTGTGTCTCTGTGTGTGTGTCAATGTGTATGTCTGTATATGCATATGTCAATATATACTGTCAGTGTATGTGGTATATGTGTGTCAGTGTGAGTGTGTTTGTGTGTGTGTGTGAGAATGTGTCAGATTAGGTGTGTCAGTGTGAGTGTGTGTATGTATAAGAGTGTGTGTGAGAATGTGTCAGATCAGGTGGGTCAGTATGTGTGACTGTGTGTCAGTGGATGTGTGTGTCAGTGACTGTGTCAGTATGTGTGAGTGTGTCAGGATGTGAGTGTGAGCTGAGTGTGAGGGGTTGGGGGGAGGGGGGCCCTGCAGAGCCGCACACCACGCCCTGCTGCCCCCTCCCACGTCGCGGGGCGGAGACCGATGGGGCGTGTCCTGCGCCCCCCCTCCCCGTGGCCGTGGGTCCGGCGTCCCGAGGTGCTCCTAGCGGTTCCCCTGCCCAGGACGGAGGGGAGGCCCCGTGAGCATGGGGACAGCTGGGTGAGGCCACCTGTGGCCCTGGGCCTGTCGGTCCCAGCTGTCCCTGCAGCCCCCACGCCCAGACTCCGTGTGGGGCTGCTGGATGAACAGGGAGGGGAGACACTCAGCCTCCTCCGTCCCCCAGAGCGGCCGGGCAGCGGGACCGCTGGGCAGGGCTGCCATGCTCCAAACCACTCCGTCTGCGGCAAAACCCCACGCGTCGGCTTGTGACCAGGGAGTGTGTGCGTGTCTGTGTATGTGTGTGTGTGTCAGTGTGTGTGTGTGTGTGTCAGTGTGTGTGTGTGTCAGTGTGTGAGTGAGTGTGTCAGTGTGTGTGTGTGTCAGTGTGTGTGTGTGTCAGTGTGTGTGTGTGTGTGTGTCAGTGTGTGTAAGTGTGTGTGTGTCAGTGTCAGTGTGTCAGTGTGTGTGTATGTGTGTGTGTCAGTGTGTGTATGTGTCAGTGTGTGTGTCAGTGTGTGTATGTGTCGGTGTGTGTGTGTGTCAGTGTGTGTATGTGTCGGTGTGTGTGTGTCAGTGTGTGTATGTGTCAGTGTGTGTGTGTGTGTGTCAGTGTGTGTGTGTGTGTGTCAGTGTGTGTGTGTGTCAGTGTGTGTGTATGTCAGTGTGTGTGTATGTGAGTGTGTGTGTGTCAGTGTGTGTGTGTCAGTGTGTGTGTGTCAGTGTGTGTGTGTGTCAGTGTGTGTGTGTGTGTCAGTGTGTCAGTGTGTGTGTCAGTGTGTGTGTGTCAGTGTGTGTGTGTGTCAGTGTGTGTGTGTCAGTGTGTGTGTGTGTCAGTGTGTGTGTGTGTCAGTGTGTATGTGTCAGTGTGTGTGTGTGTCAGTGTCAGTGTGTGTGTGTGTCAGTGTGGGACGCCCGGCCTGCCCGTGGGAGGGCCCCACCCCCAGCCCAGGGGAGCCGGCCGAGGGCCGTGGTGGTGCCTCGGCTGCCGCCCCCTCTGACCCCCTCTCCCCCCGCAGAGGAGGAAGACCCCGCAGGAGGGCCTGTACAACGTGAGTAGGAGGTGGGCGAGGAGGGGGGGAGGGCCCCCGGCTTCCCGGGCCGGCCAGCGGTGCCCACGGCAGGAAGGCCGGGTGCTGGGTCCGGGGGGCCGGGCCTCCCTCGGGGGGCACATTCCCGGGCCATCCCTCGGGGGGCACATTCCAGGGGCTGGATCCTCCTGACCTTCACCTCACGGACCGGTCACCGAGCTGTCGCTGGAGGGTCTGGTGTTGGCGTGGGTCTGCCATGCGGGGCTCAACCACATGATTCCCCCCCCCCCCTGCCTTCGGCGGGAATGTGGCTCCCACCTTCCGGAGCCTCAGCCGCCTCCCCGCTGGAGGGAGGGAGGGAGGGAGGGAGGGAGGGAGGGAGGCGCGCGCTCTGCCGGTCAGTGAGCAGCCCCTGCCCCTCAGGCGCTGCAGAGGGAGAAGATGGCCGAGGCCTACAGCGAGATCGGGATGAAAGGCGAGGTGAGTGCTGGGCAGGCGGGGGTGGGGGGAGAAGGGGGGACGGGGGCTCCCAAGAAGGTCCTCTCGGTCTTCCCCTGGCGCCTGCTGGCCCTCCGTCCATCCGGCCACACACCTGCAGAGCCCGTGGTGAGGTAACCCCTCCCCATCGCTGGCTGCACTGAAGATGGGGGCGAAGGGCCGATGCTCTTGGGGATTATCCAGCCGATCGCGGGGCAGCCAGCCGCCAGGCACCGTCAGCCACGGTGCCGCCGTCAGCACGGGGACCTCGGGCGCCCGGTCACAGGGAACTGAGACTGCCACCGGGGCTGCCCGCCGCCCTCCCAGCGCCCGAGTGGCAAGGGCCGCGGGGCCGTTCCTCCAGCCGCATCTGCGGCCCCGGAGCCGGCCCCCTCCCCCGCAGAGGCCCAGCTCTGCCCGCGGAGGGGCAGGACCGGAGGCCTGCCTGACCCCCTTCCTGTCCCGCAGAACCAGCGGCGGAGAGGCAAGGGCCCCGACGGCCTCTACCAGGTGAGTGCGCCGCCGCCTCCGCCCCGCCGCGCCCTCCCCCGCCCGGGGCGCGCCTCACCAGAGGCCGGTCAGGCTCCGAGCTCCTGCCACGCCTGGCGGGGCGGGCGCAGGGCACCCTCGGGCTGGGCCAGTGGTCAGCACCCGACTGGGTTCCCCCCGGGGCAGGCGCGGCCCGGGCGCTGGTGCCGCACAGGAGCAGCTGCTGCCAGGGCTGTGCCCAGGACCCTCCCGCCGGGCCCGCAGCCGCCTCGGCCACAAGTGGGATGGCAGGAAGGGCGGGACTGAGGGGAGATACCACGGAAAGTCATGTTTGGGAAGCAGCCTGGCTCACGGAATCAGGGATGAGTGTGCAAAGCCCAGGGCCTCCCCGGGCTGCCCGGCCCCGGCGCCTTGTCCACTCCCTCCACCTGCCAGGCGGTCCAGGTGGTGCCCAGGGCCCGGGGGAGGGGGAGGGGGGGCAGCGGCATGGCGGGAGGACCGGAGGCCGGCTGTTGGCAGCGCTGCCGGGCCAGCGCCTGGGGCAGCGACAGCTTTCCGGAAGGAGCCCGGCCACACCGGCCACACGGCAGGGACAGAACCGTCCCCCGCGGCAGGAGGGCAGTTCCCGGGCCTCTGGGGGCGGGTGGGGCTCCGGCGGGCAGGTGCGGCTCTGACCCGTCTCTTCCTCCTCCTCCGTCACCAGGGGCTCAGTGCGGCCACCAAGGACACCTACGACGCCCTCCACATGCAGGCGCTGCCCCCTCGCTAGCAGCGCGGGCCCATCACCCGCAGGGAGACCCACAGACGCCCAGATTGTAAACGCCCCGGGAAAAGCATGTACAGCCCAGTTCGCTCCTGTCCCCCCAGGTCCTCTGTCACACAGGACGCTTCGTGTGGTCACATCTGGTCCCCTCCTCCCGTCCCCAACCTCCACTCAGCGTCACCTCGCACTGAGGGTGTGCGACCGACCGGGGCCTGCCCTGGAGCCTGCCCGGTCCTCGGCTGGTCTGCCGGGCCAGGCCGGGCACCGTGGCTCGGACCTGGGGCGGCACATGCCGCGCAGCCACGCCGTTCAGTCCTGCCAAGTCCCAAAGGAGCTGAGCCAGCACGGCCCGGGAGCCTGTGCTGCGGGCACCTGGGCGGCTTGGCTCCTGCTGTACATTTGCTTCTGTTGTCACCCGTCCCTCGCTGCCCGGCAGCTCGGCAGCTCAGCACTGGGCCGGGAAGGTCCCTGCGGACGGAGGCCGGGGGGGGGGGGGGGGGGCTGGGCTGGGCTGCCTGGAAGGGCCTCCCTCGGCCGGCGTCCCTTCCCACGGTGTCCGGGCGCCGGACACTGGGCCCGAGAGGTGGACACGCCTGTGCCTTCGAGCCCACGTCCTCACAGGAGGCGCGTGGGCAGCAAACGGGTATGAGGCAGGGGCCGAGGCGGGCGCCCGAGCGGGGGAGGCCATGGCTCCCGGGCACCTGTTCACGTCACCGAGTTCAGGACAAACCGCCCCGTGGAGGCCTTGCAGGAAGCCCCATGCCTCCCGGGCCTGCAGAGCCCGAGGACGGCGGCCTGGAAGGCGCCTCTCCCCTGGGCTTCCTTCACGCTGGTTTGCTAAAGCCTTGCTCTTTGCATAATAAACGCTTCAGTGAAAACACTGCTTTCGGAGGAGCTTTATTTCAACATCCAGGTCCTTGATGGGCATTTAGTCTCAGGAGCCAGCCTGCTGCCCTCCCAGAGAGCACGGAGCATGGGTGCCCCCGCCCAGGAGGCTGTGGTGGGTGGGCTGAGCCTGGGTGCACCAGGGAATGCAGGGGGGGGGGGGAGGGGGCGGAGGGTGAAGGGGAGGGCGTGGCGGGCAGGGCTCAGCACGGCTCTGGCCCCGGTGGGGGGGAGCAGGAGGGGCCCCGGCCCTCGGCCCCAGGCCCCGGGACCGCAGCACGTGCAGCAGAGGGCCTGGGCCCCGTTACTGATGACACGGGGCTCGGGGAGGACGGAGGATGACAGAGGACTCGATGTCCCTCTAACTCCCTCACAAAAGGTGACTGGGAACATACACCCACCCATTTCCATGGGGTCACGGCTCCGGAACCAATACCTTTACTTGTTCAAAAGCGAAGTTCGGGCCACAGCTGTCAAAGCGAGAGCCTCGGGGACCCAGACGGGAACGCCTGGCGCCTCGGCCAGGGCAGCTGCTCAGCTCGGCCCGCGGGGAAGGTGCCCTGCCCTCACCTGGAGGCCAACGCGCGGGCAGCAGCCCCGGGGAGGAGGAGAGGGCATGGAGTCGTCCCAGGTGGGGTTCCCATTGGGCCCCGTTCCAGCCACGTCGTCAGAAAGGAGGGAGCGCGCCCTGCAGGGTCAGGGCACGGGCAGGTGTGCGGCCAGCCGGCGGACGGAGGAGCCTGGACGTAGGAGGAGCGCCGAGGGCCAGACCGTCCGCAGGCTGAGGCCCGGGCCGGGCCGGGAGGTCCCCGGCGCTGCTTCGCTGCCTTCGCCGCCACTCAGGCTTGGCTGCGGCTGCGACCTCTACCTCCGCTCACCGCCATTCAGAGGCCGACGCGGTCATCACCAGGCAAAGCGAGTGGACACACCCCACACTAGGGATGCACCCCACATCCTAGTCAAGGTGGGCTGCGTTAGGTGACCCATGGCTGGCTCGGCACGCATTTGACCCACTGCGTCCAGAATGTGAGTGGAGGCAGGGAGTGAGCTGGCAGAGCTCTGGGGCTGACATCCTGGGCGTGTGTGCGTGCGTGCGTGCGTGCGTGCGTGTGTTTTGAGTGTGTGTGCACGCAGGATAACCACACAGCGAGGGCGGCAGACTGGGAGGACTGAGCTGCTGACAGGGAGCCCCAGTGAGAGCCGCCCTCCTTTGGAGAACAAAGGTGGCATTCAGCTCTCTGTTGAGTCCCTCATGCCCATCTTCTGTTGAGCCCCGACCAGGGCTGGGGATCAAACCTGCGGCCCAGGTGTGTGCCCTCGAGGAGTGGAACGCGCCCCTTCAGAGCACCAGCCGAGGATCTAACCACTGGGCACCTGGCCGGGGCCATACCACCTTGTACAAGGACAGGGAAACAGTGGAACCGGCACTTTTTCCTCACCCCGAGGACTGAGCAGTGGGCTTTGCCTTCCAAGGCCTTTCTCACGCTGTGAGCACACACTGTCTCTGTCAGATGGGATTCCTGTTAAAAACGTAAAATTGTTTTAAGGAAATAACTTCACCAACTTAAATGCAAGAAGCGGGAGGAGAAGCCTGAGCAGCGGGCCGAGGCCACCCCTCCTCACGGCCCGGCAGGCACCGCGCCGTCCACCGCGCGCAGGGGCACAGGCCACGCCAGCGGGGCCCCTGCAGAGGCGGTGCCCGCCAGAGCTCCTCAGGGAGCTGGTCTCCCCAAAAGAAATCGCCTTCAGGTTCAAGGTTTCCTTTCAGGAGCGCAGGGCCCGAGTCAGGACCGGCTTCCTCCCGAGGGCCCCGGGGACCTGTGTGCAGGGCCGTTTAGACGATGAATCTGGAAAAGCCACGTTCAGCGTCAGCTCTGCAGCCCAGTCCACAGTGAAATGGGAGCCTCTGCGGGGCTTGCTGCCATCAAACACGCAGTCTGGAGCCCACTGTGGCCGACGCCCGCCTGCCACCCCAGGGCCTGGCCAGGAGGCGGCAGACCCCGTGCCCGGCCCCTGCTCGGGGTGACGGGCAGGGCTGTGAGCCGTCTGGGTGGGCATTTGTAGGAAGCACTCAGGCACCAACATGACTCCATCAGAGAAACTCAGACAATGCGAACACACTTGGAAAAATGGTTTAATGATGTTTTACAACAGAAATGAACTGTACACTTACAGTTAGGTTTAATATATATATAAAAAGTTACAGCAGACAAATGCATCTACACAAAACCTAGCATTTCCTTCTGATTCAGCCACCCACACAGCCTCTCCCAAGCCCACAGCCCGTGGGCGGCCCAGGAGGGGTCACAGGAAGGGCACTTTTAAGGAGACAGCACCACTTATGTCCCCTGACTCCTCAGGCCTCGGGAGGCATCAGCGAATCCCCCCAAATGCAAAGTCGCTTGTTTCCCGGGGACGGGAAAACAAGGCCCCATGCCCTGTTATCAGCTGACTCTTACGGAATATTCCTCGGGGGGTGGGCCACACAAGAGCCACCCAGACGGCAAAGCCACCAGGAGAGACGCGGAAGGGTCCCGTGACTCCCCAGGAGTGGTCACTGCCTCGCTAGAGCTGCTGGACCAAGATGGAGAGAATCATACACCACATCTTAAGTTTCCACAAAAGAGAACTCAAACTCACATTTTAAAGTTAGGCACATAAAACAAAAATGTATGGGAGGCCAAGGGGCCAATTTCCCCTCGCGTCCCTCCCTTGACAACAGTGGAAAAACACCCCTGAATCATTAAAAAAAAAAGAAGAAGAAAGAAAGAAAGAAAGAAAAAAGAAAAGAAAGGTGAGGGAGTTAAAGACAGAGAGAAAGAAAACATCTTTAGAAAACACGATCGCTGTCTCTTTAAAAGGAAAAGCGCCAGGGGGCGGTCGCAGCGACAAGCACTCCAGAGGAACGTGGGCGCTCACTATCGGACAGCATGTACACCAGAGCGTTTCATTTCTTTTATTAGGAACTCCGAGGCAGTGAAAACTGATGTCAATACATACATAGACACACCCAAACATACAAAAATACTATTATTTCAAACTACTAAGAATAGGACAGTTCAGTTATTTTCATGCTATGACTTTACACGGAAACAAACAAGAAGTTAAACAACATTTTTTTTTAATATCCCAGAAATATACCAAAATATACATCTACGCTTTGGAACTGCTGAGGTTAGACGAATGCAGGTGCGGTGCGCGCACTCCGCAGTCTGTGGTGCAGGGCGGATTCTCTTTGGTATCTGCGTCAGCCTAAGATTACTAACATTTGGGTTTTGCTTTGGGATAGAGCTTGTATGACCCTAGAACCCTCTCCCCCCTCCCCCCCAAGCTGAGATTAAAAAGATCCGTGTAAAAAGTTCCTTCATTTGCAACCCCGCCCCCCAGGTAAAAAGTCACAGGCATCTACCTAGCACGGTGTGAGACACGATGCATAGTTGCGCAGCGCCGCAGGAAGGAGAGCCACAGTGGGAAGTGAAAGGTCACCAGCTCTGCACGCTCCGAGAGGGGAGGGGAGGGGGGGGGGACGGCGGCTTCCGCAGCCCCAGGAAAGAAAAAGGGAAAGAAGGCTCCGAAGGGCCTGGGTGTGCTCAGCGCAGCCCAGTGGTTAGCACCCAGCAGAGCGGCCAGTCCTGCGCATGTCCGCAGCCTCCCCACTCTGTGGCGTCCTGGCTCAGCCCTGCCTGGCCGTGGCCGTGGCCTTGTGGGCGGACTATCGTGGCGATGGGCTTTGTCCGCTGTTCTGAAGAATCCTAAACGCCACTGCGCTCCACGGCGTGTTCCCAAGTCGGCAGGGCCCGCGCTCCAGGCCGAGCGCGCTCGTGGGCACGCGAGCTCTGGCCAGCCAGGACGCCACAGACTGGGTCGCGCTGAAGACTGCCTTTTTCTTTGGTTTTTTTTGTTTGTTTGTTTTGAGTTTATACAATCATTAAGAAATCTTTGGTTTTGGTTGGAAATTTAAAAAGCAAAACAAAACCAAACAGAGGAAGACCTGGCGGAGCTTCCGGGCGGAGTGGGGACTGAGGCTGAACTACATTCAAAGAAAAGGAAACGGGCTGGGGCGGCTGCTGAGAGCCCACGGGACCGGGACGTAAGATTGTCAACTAATAATAATAATAACTTAAATATTTGGATTTTTTGGTCACGTCAGAGAACAAAAGTGAAATGTGTGTGCAGCAGTCGGCGCCAAGGGTCCTCTGGTGTGTTCCCTCCCACCCAGTCCGGAAGCCAGCGGGGCCGGCCCGGGGTAGGGTGGCTCCTCCGCCGGGAAAGGCGAGGACAGCGCTGGCGTGCGGCCAGCAGTCGGAAAGGTGGGGAGGGGCTGACAGCCCCTAAAGGCAGGTGGGGGAGTGGGCCCCTGACCTGTGAAGACCTCTCGCAACAAAAGAAACAGAAGATTGCCATTTGCCCTCTTGCAGTAGCTTTCAAGCTGCGACATTCAGAGGCGCTAGGTGGGCCCACCCCGGCCCCACATCCTGCGATGCTATAGGCCAGAGCTCGGCCGGACTCACGGAGGGAGGGCAAGGTTAAAGGAAGTTAAAGCAAGTTACTCAGTCGCGGGTGAGAGTGAGGTATACGGCGCCCTGGCTGCAGCGGGAGGCCCTTGCTCACTCGCCTTGCCTGTTGCCACCAGAGGAAGGGACAGGCGGGCGACCTGGGGTGGGAAGGGCGTCTCTGCAGAGCGGTGTGTATAGGCCGCTCGAGCGGGGTCAGAAGCTGGAAGCCGTCTGCCGCCCTGGCCTGGCCTCGGACAGGTTTACACTGCACACGGCCGCCGGCCTCGTGCTCACACAGCAGGCGGGCACCGGCGCCCCACGAGGCCTGGGCAGGTCACTGACCTGGCTGCGCTGTCCGGAGCTTCTGAAAGTCACGCATTTCCCGCCCGCAGCGCCCTCTGAGATAGGTGGGAGCACAGGGTGTCTGCCTGGCTCTGTGCTTCCCTCCAAGGAGGCCAGACTGTACAGAAGCATCTGGAAGCCTTATTAACAGCACTGTGTCGGGCGGCTGCCTGCAGGGTCTGAAGGAAGCCTTCGATGTGCATGGCCGTGACACAGCAATGAGCCAGGAACCAAGAACGCCCAGGGGGCTTTGCAGCAGACCACGATGTGTCCTACAGGAAACTAGTTTTGGGCTCTGACCTGTCTGATGGTGATGGAGCCCTGGCCAAGTGGGCAGACCCAGGGACCCTGCCTGCCCCAGGGATTCCATTCCGCATTCAAAGTGGTGTCCATCACCTTGATCCCACAGCCTCTGCTTCGAGTGCTCTCCCTTCCGCGCCCAGGCCCTGCCAGCTAGCGCCCTGCGGCCAAGGCTGACACTCACATCCTGTCAGCACCGGTGCCCTAAGCCGGCAGTTTCTGATGCAAGACTGAGAGAGCAATACATTTCCTGCCCTCCCTCCCTTTCTGGGTCATCAACAGGACCCCAACAATGAGCCCCAGGAGCTCACGTGTACGAACATCTTGGAACGACACGACACGGGCGCCATGGGCAGAGCTTCAAGGAAGGTCTCGGTTCTCCACGTCACCTGCTCCTGAAACGCTTCTCTCCTACAAGTGGCGGGACAGAGCCAGCACATCTCACTCACCTGAACTCAGCTGCACTGGCGCTACACGTGTTAGATGAAGGGAAGAAAGAGCCCTACCACTTCCTCCCACCCCCAAGCCCCCAGCGATTCCAAGAATGTCACGGTGACACTGAGTGGCCCATCCGTCCTACAGACCAGCGAGTGGAACTAAAGGATCTCTCCCAAAGCCGGCGGCCACCAGGCTCTCCTGAGGAAGCGGAGGGAGAGGACGGAGGGGAAGCTTCCCAAATTCCGGCTGTTGTTCCCATTCCCTCTGCCGGCTGAAACAGGATAAGCAAGGACAGAACAGTGTCTTTGGTATCCAAACCAGATCCCACTGCGTTCCATGGACAGGCACTCATGGAGAAACAGCCTTTCCGGAGAAGTGCCTGTTCTGGACTCAGGGGCCCAGAAAGGCGCGTCCCTCCCCCCAAACGTGCCCCCAGCACCACCACCTCCTCAATCTCACCAGCCAGCCAATCCCCAGAGGCCACACCCCACCGAGGTGTGAGGCAAGCAGGACGGCTGTCAACTTCTTGGTTTGGTTTTCCTTCTTTTGCATTTTTGGTCTGGACAGAAGTCACCTTGATCCGAGAGTGTGTGCTACCAGCAGCCCAACACGGCCAGGTGACAAGGAGAGCTGCTCAGGCTCACTGCCGCGGTCACCAGGCCGCCCACTCACTCTGCTCTGCCCTCAACGCGGACAGGGCCCTCTGCCACCTCTCCACCCGGCACCACACTGCCACCTTCGCCCCGCCCAGGGGTGAGAGCCGCTGGCAGAGGCTGGCAGGGTTGACCTGGGGCACAGGCGGCCTTAGCAAGGGATGTCACTGCCCACGGGGACCCTGAACCCACGTGTCACCTGCATGCCCCGCACACTGCCCCGCAGGTCAGACCACAGAGAGGCCAACAAACCCCAAGCCCAGTCCCAGGGACAATCAAGTTTCCTTTGGTAAGAGAGAGAGAAGGAAAAACAAACACACACGAGCAACGATTCCTTCTAACACAGTCACCTTCTCCTCATCCCCCACCCCACCCCCCTCGAACCCCATAAACTGTAACCTATAAACAGGATCCCAATACATACAGCATTAATCATGTTTATCAATCTTAATAAACATCAGTTAACTAAATGCTACAGCTAGATTTATTTCCATATTTATAAAGTTTTTCTTTTTATTTGGTTTTTAGTTTAAAACCAGTTCTGCAACAATGCTAAGCTACACTGAGGTATTTCATGAAGGGGCCGCAGCCACCGTTAGCCTCCAGCATCCTCCTCACGGGGTGAGGTGTCGCCACTCAGAGGGAGAAGGAAGGGAGCAAAGGAGACTCGGGTTCCAGACCCACAGCACCCGTGGCTCCTGCGTTTGGCCCAGGCCAAGGCCCAGAGGCCTGCTCACCGTAGGGTGGTCGGAGCAGCGGCAGCTCACGGACCACGTGGACATCACAACAACTCAGAAAACCCCTGCCCCCTGAGCCCCTCCCGCCATCTCACTGGAGTCCCCGCAGCCACGCGCCTGCTCTGTCCAAGCCCACGTGTGCGCGCCGCCTCCGTAGAGCTGCCTTAGCGGTTCCTGGTTCAGGAGGGTTTCCTCCTTCTCCACGGCAGGGGCTGCTGGGGAAGATTTACCACTTTATAGTTTTGTCCTCACAATGTCCAAGATCGAAAAGGACCCCACCAAGGCCAGGCCAGCACGACTCCAAGAGGCCGCGCACGGAAAGCTCGTCACACACGTGCACAAAAGTGACCAAATTAACCCATCAATTCACTCCCATTGGAATAAGGTGAAATTCCAGATCTTTGGTCTTTTAAAGCTTTCAGTTCTAATAAACATGGTTTGGAAAACAGTTTTAAATTCATCCATTTTTGATGCTCACTTCTGAGGAAGCATTTGACCAAACTCTCCAATGTGCTCGAGGCTCTCCTGTGACCGAAGGCTCAGGTGGCGCTGGGGTGCCGGCCCCACTGCCTCCCCTGTAACACTGCCCCCTTCCGCCTGCCTCACCGATTTTACTTTTTTCTCTGTGAAGAAAGTTTTGTGAGGAGGACGTGGCTTGGGAACAACTTTAGACTATGAACTACAATGAGTGTCTTCTGTAAGCCGAATGTGTAGTACACACACTAATTGCAATGTTTACTATTAGGATTTATAATGATAAAAGTTGACATTAAGTTCCCATATTTGTAAATGTAGTAATTTAAATAGAAAATCTAATGTTAAAGATTGGGCTGAATTTAAATATTGTGTCAAGCAAATATCTGTGCTTCTGGATAACGTACACAAGGTTCCCCTACTTTTGCAAATAAATGAAGGATAATAGGACAAAATAACATTAAAAATTAAAAAGAGGTATAATTGTGCTTTTCCCCCCAACAATGAAAGAATTATGTGGAACAAATGGTTTTTTTAAAAAAAAATCTCACTAAAAGCCTTTTAACTAATCTTATTTTCCTTTCTAAAAAAAATTCTAATACTCTACCAGGAAGTACAAACAGCTGTGGTCCTACACAGAACAGCAGCCAGGGTCCTGTGGTCCCATCTCTCTGACAAGAATGGGGACGGTATTGATCTTTCTTATCAAATAAATACAGGAAGTGTGTGACATCACATAATGGGCTGCACCATCTACATAATTCTAAAGAGCTGCCTCCATACCTTCAGAAACATTTAATATAGTACTCAACCTATTTCTTCAATCAGGGACAATAACAGGGTTCCTGTGAGAAGCCCTTTTTCTAGGTCGCTCTGCTTTGTTCCCCAGATTTATACAGGGCACACATCAAGTTCACGACCAAACGGCGCTGCCTGCAATGAGTAGGGTTCCAGCAGTTACATTCGCCCCTCCCCCGGGAGGCTCCATCGCCATGGCAAATACAGTATCACTGAAATGCATTAGAATTAGTCTTTGGTTTAACGTGTTAAGCAAATTCAGGGATGGAGTAAGACTTGCATAAACATTAAGGGAAAAGAAGAGTGACACAATGAGCCGGGAAGGCCTGTCTGGCCCTTCCTCTTGAAATGCAGGAACTCGACCCAACACCTCTTTTTGACCAACTGCCCCTCTATTTCCAGACTCCCACATAGTCTACCAGCTACATCTGAGCATCCAGCTTCAGAGAGTCACCACTCAAAAGCATCTCTGGCATGACAAAGATGACAGAGGACTGCAGGCCGTGCCGCGAGGCAGTGTGGTCAGTGGGGTCCTAGGATGGGGCAGGGTCTAGTTAAGCTACCAACCAGCAACAAGCTGTTTTAGTGCTTCTCGTACATATGTAAATGTGCCTTTCATTTTGCAACTTGTTTTGCTTGTCTAAAGATTTATTTCTTTTAAATATAGGTTTTTATGCTGGCTTAATATTATAAAGTGATCCCCAGGAAAAATTCCCTTATCCTAAACTGCCCAGAGGATACAGACAGGGCCTGGGATGAAGACCATCACACTGGCTTGAACATTTCGTATCCTTTTACATATTAAAATCTATTGGTGAGTATTACCTGGGGGAGGGAGCATCTTTGGAGCCACACCGGAAACAAACAAACTCAGCCTGTCCTGGCCCTTGCTGTTAGCCACTGGGCTTAAGTTCCTTGGGATTGGACACTTCCTTTGGTAGTCATTTTGGGAAATTAATGCTCTAGCCTCTCGCCCAGCGTGGTGGGTATCAGCTCTCCCCTCTCTGAATCTTGCTTGGAACTAGCCACTCCCCAGGGCGCCATCCATCCCCAGGCAGCTGCAGTATGATTGATAGTCCCACAATCATTAGCACAGACTAAAGTTAGAGATATCAAGTCAGGATAAAAGACTAAATTTAACTATATCAGAGAACTTGAGGGGCAGAGAGAGAAAAGTTAGTCACCGACACTGCCATTCTATTTACATACCAAACTAAATAAACTAGTTAAAAATCAAGTTCATGTCTGCCCAGAGGATAGTACAATTTACCAACATAAAAGATTAAAAGAAGCAGCAACTTTTATATAAAATTATTAAAGACAATGAAAAAGAAATTGTCAGTAGCATCTAACTCCTCAATGTGTCTGAACCGCACGATATAAACTAGTCCTTTAGTACAGCAGCTTGCTAAAAATTGACTTTGGTTCAAGCTTAGTTAAAAAAAAACAACACACAACAACATAAGAAAACACACCACACATAAAAAAGGTGGGTGGACATTGGTTAGTTTCCCTGCTTGCAGTTCACTGATTCTGGAGGGATTTTGGGGAAGGGGAGGGGGAAGGAGAGGACACCGAGGGTGGGAATTAAATACTTTGTGAAATAAAACAGGAAGACAGATGGAACAAAAGAAAAATCAACAAGGGGACGAAAATGTTTCTGGCCTTTTAACATTAATGTGCCTGTCTCCCTCTTGGACGATCACAACAGAAAAGCACGACCTTTCCCGGAGCCGCGGGGACGGGAGTGCACAGAACCGAGCTCCCTCCACAGCTGAGCAGCGAGAACGCGGCCCGGAGGGAAGTGCAGCCGGGACGGGACGGCGGCGCCGGCCAGCACCGGGGCAGCGGCGGCCCCGCCTCAGACAGGCGGGCGCGGGCCTGGGCGCACTTGCAGGGACCAGTCCAGGGTTTTGGTATAGAAACTACCATAACGAAAGGGGGGTCCCGTTTCCCAGTCACCTCGTTCCTCACTACTTCCCGGGCTCATTTACACAGTCCAGAAACACTGCACACACGCTAGAAGCGCCTCCCTCCCCAGGGACAGATGCCGCTGCACCAGCCCGGAGGCACCTGCGTGAGGTGCACGCGGGTCCTGCTCAGTCTGACCTCAAGCTCTCCAGACCCGCGAAGCTGGTGCGTGCCTTCTCCACCGGGGACAAGGCCGGTGAGAGCCACCTGGGGGAAAGGAAGCCTGTGGCTAGAGAAGGTGTAACCTCAGGCTCTTCTCGTCCCCTGTTGGAGTTCAGTCACCGACGGGAGCAGTCTAGAGGGCTCCTTTAGAGAACAGGAGGGAAACATCCCACTCCCGACAGGTAAATTTGTTCTTTGCTAAGTTGAAGGAAGTTCGGATGAAAACCTTCCGCACAAAGGAACACACACACACACACATACACACAGCAACAATAGGAGCATTTTCAGGAGATCAGAGTCACGAGAACCACCCAGGCAGGTGTCTGCAGTAGTCTTTGCTCTTGGAGCCAAGTCCCGCCTGCAACACGCGCGGCCCCGTGGAGGCGAGGACGGTGCCGGTGCACCCGGGACCGGCCTCGGTCATTCAAGGTCGGAGTGAGAGCTGCAGTCCAGCAGGAATTCCTTCCTCACAAGAGTGCTCCAAAGGCACCACCTGACGGCGTGTGGAGTGGGAGCGTCTGCGCACGCTGCCCTCAGCTTAGCTTCTGCACCGAGCCTCTGGCATAAGTGGCAACAGAAAACCATTTCCTAGGACCTCTGTGAGTGCCAAGGGTAAGGAAACTAGCAAGGACATTCGCAGCGAAGGATGGGAGTTCCCTCCCCCTCCCCACAGTGGGAGCTCACGGAAGCAGGATCCAGGAGCGAGACACCAAACCAAATATATATAAAACATGACAACAACAATAACAGATACAGTAACGCGGGCCTGCCTAAATTGTACCAGTTAAGAAAGGAACCCCCAACACAATTGATACGATTATAAACACCTTGTTATGACTTAGTGGCCTGTACAACAGACCCATAAAAAATGATTTTTTTAAGAAAAAAAGGACTTTAGACAAACAAGAAATCCCCTTCCTACCCATATTAGAATTGGTAACCCACCTGGACTGCCACCGTGACCGCTGGAAATGATAAGTAGTCCTTTCACTTACTTTTTGTTTTGTTTTTTTGTTTCTTTTTCTTTTTTTTCTTTTTTTAAATTTTGGTTAGAAAGTTGTCCAATCCATGAAGCAATCCTGAAAAGAGAGTGTTTTACTATAAAATTAGGCAAATGATGTCTGGTCTCCATCCTTCCTTTCCGGCACGTGTCTTTCCTGCCTCCTCTCCTTTGCCCTCGCACCGTGGCAAGAGGGAGCCAGGGCTGCGGCCGGACGCGCTGCGCTGGAAGAGGCGGCGGCGGCACTCACTGCGCCTTGGAGGCGGTGGTGGTGGTGGAAGCAGCCCCGCTGGCGGAGGCGGAGGCGGAGGCCACCGTGAAGAGCGCGCTCTGGACGGACTCGGCGGAGGTGGAGGCGGTGTGAAGGCTGGCGACGGGCCCCGAGTTCCCCGCGGAGGCGGCGGCGGCAGAGACCAGGCTAACCGGGTTGCTGGTGAGCAGAGACAGGTTCTGGGGGTTCAGGAACAGAGGGGCGGTCACGATGTTGGGGGCTCCTCCCGCGTTGGCAAAGACCAGGTTCCCAGTTGCATCCAGTGATGTTATTGGAAGAGAGCCACTAGAAGCAAGAGCTACGGACAAACCCCCAAAACAGGTGGGAAGAAGACCGTTAATACCATCCCGGAGCAGCCAAGGACCACAAATGACTCCAATCTCCCACAGCTAGCACAAAGCCCGGCCCTTCGCCGGCTGTTTTTCTTAACCAGAGAGCCATCTTGTCCCACCTGAAGTTTTGTTACGATTTTGAAGGACCTAATGCAGCGGTCACCAACCTTTCAGACCCCACAGGTTGGCGGCCGCTGACCTAAACGGCTGGACGATCTAGTGAGCATGAGCAGGCGGAGGGGGGAAGGCTGGCCCACCGAAGCCGCATCTGCACCGGAGCTCCACTGACTCCAGTGCCCACCGACAGCATTAGGTAAATCCAGCGACTGTTTCTAATGAAGATCGCCAATGTCAAACTACTCCCTTCAAATGACAAACTAGCTCCAGCGGTCACAGCACTGAAATATGGCTACGAAAAGTCTGAGCACTTTATGGCTTGATACATAAGATGAAAAACTACCTTTCAAAAGGCTTTTGTTCTAAAATAAATTAGGTTACCACATAAAGTGTAAGGTGTGACCAAGTGTGCCCCCGCTAACTTGTGCAGAGCGTGGTCGGCGTTCCAGGAGGGAGCAGAGATGTGGGGATGTCCACGTGGTCATCGTGGATCAGGACTCGCTCTAGCACCTGAGAACTTTCTGTGATGAAGGCACCAGCAAGATTTTCTTTAAAAAAAAAAAAGTGGGCATCGGCTGGCATGGCTCAGTCGTTGAGTGTTGCCATGTGAACCAGGAGGTCAGGACATATGCCCGGGTTGCAGCTCGATCCCCAGAGTGGCATGTGCAGGAGGCAGTTGATCAGTGATTCTCTCCCATCACTGATGTTTCTATCCCTCTCCCCCTCTCTGAAATCAATTTAAAAAAATAAGTGGGCAAACTCACTTATCAAATTTTCATCATCTGACAAAATTTTCATCAAGTATCTCCTTGACCCATAAGACCACATGCAGATTAGAAGGTTCTCTAGGCTTTCAGACTTTGGTGGATTTCTCACGTAACATGTAAAGAGAGCTGGAGGGACCGAGGTGTCGCCCCTGACTTGGGCACTGTGTGGCTTGAAGTTTTCTGAGATTCCCGGCGGAGGGCCATGGACCTGCTCTAGATCTCCCCCGAGAGGCCTGTTCCCGCCTGTGGTGTCCGGAGAAGCACTTCGCCTCTGGAGCATCACTACCAGCCAACGACTGCTGCCGAGAACGTGGCTTCTCAGTCTTATTCCAAAAAGGAGTCCTTGGCTAACAAAAGCTTCACAGAGCTAACCACCGATTTTGCACAGCGGGAAGGTCCGTGGGAGGCCAGGCAGTCCAGCCCAGGCCTTGTCGGTGACCAGTGCTTTCGGTGGTACGAGGAAAATCACCCGCCTGACAGCACCTTCACTCAAGTGGCTAACCGCTTATTTTTGGCCCCAAGAACTCTCACTTAAGCACAAACTATTTTAGTTTTAAGGAAAAAACATTCTTTGATTATACAGGGATGTCTCTCAAGCATCTTCAGACAAGCCGAAGCCACATAAGGCGCACCCTTCGGTAAATCCTTCGGGATTCGGACACATTTGAGACTGGGTAGCACTCGAAGGCCAAAGGGACCCTCGGCCTTGGGAAAGACAAGGATGGGGACAATAAAGGGAGCCCCAGCAAGGTGAAAAGTGCTCCTGGTCCCTGATGTGCTCCAAGGGGACTGCTCAGCAGTGCTCTCTTGGGGTGAAGAGGAGGACGGGGTTTTCACTTGGTACCTGGGGTAGGTCTTGGGTGACTAAGTCAATAAACTTGTCAGGGATAAAGTCTGTCCCCAAGTCTATACACATAAGAAGGTCAGTATCAGCATAAAAATTCTGGTTTCTTACACCAAACTAGTAGGCTTCCTATTCTAACACCCAAACCACACCTATACTTCTCCACAAAGCTCTTTCACAAGACATTTCCTTGGTCCTTAAGTTAGTCAATATTACCAATTCAACTGTCTCCCCATCACACTGATTTCTGGCAAAGTAGACTTCCTCCATTAAAAAAACAGAACAAAAAAAGTAAGGAAAGCAGCTGTACCGACCTTGAATGGTTGCCAGTGTGCTGTTGCTCATCAGAGCTGGGCTGAGAGCACCGCCCAGGGTCCCTGGGTTGAGACTGAGTAAGGCACCTCTGCAAGTGAAAAAAGCAGACACCGCGGTCAGCGTGACATCCCGCCGGGGGGAAGCAGGACTCGCCGGCCGGGGAGGCGATGGAGCGGCCGCAGCTCTTGTCCTCTCTACAGCGACAGCCTCCGAGTCGCTGCTTTCCCTGAAGCTCACTGCGCAATCCGAACAAGACTGACTGCACAGTGTCCAACTCGTAATCATTGAAACTTGCTTTGCGTTATCTCCTTCTCTTTTCTCAAAACAAAAGAAAATGCCAAAGAAATAAATATATCCTATGACACGATGTAATGCGATTTTCGCCGTAAGCTGGAACCCACCTACATAAGCACCCATGTCACTCACATGGAGCACATACATACACAGCAGTACTGAAGTGAAAAAGTAAAAAAATTAAAAGAAAGATAATAATTCCTGACCATTACTTGTGGTAAATAAATAATAAAAAATATAAAGCACTTATGTACATATGTTGAAATGATTGAACTTTTTTTAAATAAGTAAGTGGGAGATGGCAACGTAACCACGAAACGACGTACGTCAGGTCCGACGTAACCCGAGGACTGCCTGCAGAGTAAGTCTGACTGCTGCAGCTCCCACGCACGATTAAGAGGCAGGAAGCGGCCAGCTGCGAGGCCAGCAGGGAACGAGCGAGAACGAGAGTCGGGAGCTTGGGCTCCCCCTGGCCCAGCCCCGAGGCATGGCCAGCGCCTGCTGCTCGTGGCTCACCTGGAAATGAAGGCCTGACTGCGTGTCCAGACACTTAAGTCCGCAATAATCAGGTCTTTGAGCTGCTATAGAGCAACCCATTTCAAAGACATTAAGGCTTAAAGAGTGAAATTTTGAATTTTGCGTTGAAGATGAAGATGGAAAGTCTCCCACAGAGCAAGCATCGGGATGACCTCCTGTGGACTCCCAGGTGGGAACAGACGAGAAAGCCCTTACCCAGCTGCGAACTGAGACGGCGCCATCAGGCCTGGGCTCAGTCCTGCAGCGGCAGCCATGGCAGCGAGGCTCGCGTTCGCCGGCAACTGCGCAGCTCCTTGGAGGGCGGCCGCGGCCGCTGTTTGCAGCCCTGACGCCGTCACCATCACCTGGCTGGTCCCGAGGGGCGAGGGCAGAGGAGTGGAGGTGGTCTGTGTCGTGCTGGTCTCACTAGCACTCGAGGCCTCAGAGGTGGAGGCTGAGGCGGTCGGGGAGGGGCTCAGCGAGGGGGAGGTGACTGCCGCGGAGGCCGGGGGCGCGGTGGAAATCACGGTCGCAGTGTTGTTGGCGGTGGTGTCTGTAGTGCCTGCAAAGAGGGCCGTGTTAGGAAGGAGCTGTGGCAGTCTGGAGGTGGGTTCTGTTCAGCCAAATCCAGGAAATAACCAATGACTCTACCAACCAGCACCTCAAAATGGTACTTTTTTACTAACCTCGTTAGCGCTCTAGGGACATGAACCACAAAAACAAACTCTTTAGAACCTAAGCTTAGAAAATAACGAGCTACAGGGTACTGGGCTGGAACTGGAGACTCAGTATGGGCGCATGGCTTCAATACACGGGAACAGCTAGTGAAGATGGATGGTGCGGGCGTGCGGATGAACACACGAATGTGCATGCACATTCCCGTGTTGTGTGCATACTTATTTCAACTGAGATGCCCTAGAAGCAACAATGCGTATCAGTGAGTGTATCTAAAGTCCTTTCCTCACTATCAGGAGCTCGGAATCCTTGGAGAAATGGCCGTTTCTAGACCTCGGCAGAGAAACGTGACAATGAGCCTGAACATCTTGTGCCAAAAAAATAAGGAGCCATGTAAAGAAGGGCAGGGGCATGCTAACGGGCACAGGAGCCAGCTGACGGGCTCCCACGGGCCAATCTGGAACAATTTAACCCTGAAACAGTAATACAATTCTAACTTGTTGGATATAAAAGAATGTTTGGATTCATACTGATTACAGACAAAGAGGGAAAAGGAAAAGTTCATCCTTAATTTAATAAATGTGAATAAAAACATTTATTCACTTTACATGCCATGGTTAGGTCATAGAGCCAAAGAGGTGCGATGAAGTAAAATATGAGTGCAGAAAAATCAATTTCCCCTCCTGGAGGCTGAGTCCACGCTGCACCGTGAACCACCAGAAGCCCACTGCCCAGTGCTTCCTTCACACGCATACCCGGCAAACAGTCGCAGAGCGCCTCCTACAGCGTGCCACCAAGAACTGCTGATGACAACACTGAACTCATTTCAAGTGTATTTGAGAAATCTACTATTCAAAGGGTGGCACAGGGGAAGATTTACTCATTCATTTTAGAGTGAATGTGTTAGGCACTAAATAAGGCAGAGATTAAAAAAGAAAAGCCAGGCCTTTTGAGAAGCAGAGTCTATTGGCAAAGAGAGAATAAATTATAAAACTACAGGCATTTGTGACGCAGGCGGGGAAAGAAAGCTCTGTCAGGGAGCTCACACCATTTCCAGGCGGAATGGGCACCTAGCCCACCACCAGAGCCACGGCTGCACCTGCTCACAGGCCCAGCCTCTGTGGGCCGAGGACAGGGGAGGGCGACCAGTGGAGACAAGGACTGCACTGGAAAGCGCCTTCTACACAGCGAAGAGGCATCTGATCTGATGTTGTCTTGATCCAAAAAGTTGTAGCTAGTCAAGGTTTTTTTTAAGAGGGGCTACTTAAAAAAGTGTTTTGAGAGATAATTCTGGGAGTAATAGAGAAGACAGAGTAAGGTGAAAAAGAACAAAAAAGATGAAATCTTGTGTGAAAGCATTATTCCTGACAAAATTAATTGTGCCTGATTTTTCTTGGAGTTCAGGTTTTCACATGCAACTTTATTAGAGAGGTGGTTACCTGTGCCAGAGAGGTGGTTACCTGTACTAGAGAGGTGGTTACCTGTGCCAGAGAGGTGGTTACTTTTAACAGAGAAGTGATTACCTGTACCAGAGAGGTGGTTACCTGTGCCAGGAAGTGGTTACCTGTACTAGAGAGGTGGTTACCTGTGCCAGAGAGGTGGTTACCTGTGCCAGGGAAGTGGTTACCTGTACCAGAGAGGTGGTTACCTGTACCAGAGGAGTAATTACCTGTACCAGAGGAGTGGTTACCTGTACCAGAGAAGTGGTTACTTTTAACAGAGAAGTGATTACCTGTAGTAGAGAGGTGGTTCTTGTACCAGAGAGGTGGGGACTTGTACCAGATAAGTGGTTATCTTTAACAGAGAAGCGGTTACCTGTACTAGAGAGGTGGTTACCTGTAACAGAGAGGTTGGTTACTGCAGCGCTGGTCAGAGGGAGGACAGGGTTGACTGTGAGGGTAGTTGCTGCACTGCTGGTCACAAGGCTTGGCGTGGTCGCCACCTAGAGGTCAGAAATGAAAATATTCAAAAGCATTAAAAAATACTTAAAAATTCCATTTATAGACTTATTTTGCCTATAAAAAAACTTAGATTCCAGTTTTTAAGAATATTTATAGAATATTTAAATTATAGAACTTAAATATTATAGAATGAAAATAGAATAAAGTAAACAGGCCTGAGAGGAGGTTTTTCATTCCTCCGGGAGCCTGGCACTGAGAAAGGGGCGCCTGCTGCAAGGCTGCTGCCGAAGGCAGGCAGCTCGCCACTGGGTGACGCATGGCTCTGCCCAGGTTTCACACAGAAATAACTTAAAAACCTCTCCATCTCAGTAACGTTGAGTCAGGTGTAAGCTAAGTCAGTAGGAAGTATTATGCTAATTGTCCCCTTAACCTAAATAACGAAACTATTCTGGAGGACCCGTGAAATGCAGCTTCTTGTTTTATTTTTGACGCTGTGGGGGCAAGTTTGACTTGAATTTATTTTTAATGAAATGTTATGAAAAGAATATAAAATAAAATTTAAAAACACTGTTGTCTCTTTGAAACAACAAAATGTCTACAGTTTTGTAAATAAATAAATAAATAAATAAATAAATAAATAAATAAATAAATAAAAATACTGTCTTCTTTCTAGTTCAAATAAATCCAAACACAAGTAAACAGCTGCACAGGACAAAGCTGTATCTGCCAACTGCTCCCCTGACTGCCTCTCACAGTCCTCGCCACACACCCCCCTTCCGCAGCGGGCCTCCCCTAAGCCACTCTCACAGTCAGTTCTATTATGAAATACAATAGCCGAGCGGGCCACTTGTCAGCTGTGACAGCGAGCCTGCGCACTCCCGCTCCGTCCTTACCAGGGAGGTCGGGCTGGGGAAAATTGCTTTGATAGGCGAGCTGCTGGTCCCACCACTACTGGGTGGGTTGATCCTCTTTTCCTTTTGCCGGCGGTTACAAAACCAAACTCGAATCACCTCCTTCTCCATGTTGAGCTGCTCAGCAATCATGGTGATCTCTTCCGAGGTAGGCTTTTGATTCTGAAGGGGAAAATCGTCTTGTGGAATAACCTTTAGAACTACTGGCACAACCGACCATTATACAAACCAACAAACATTATACAAACCAACAGGCCGGGGAGTAAAGTTGGGTTATAAATGACCGACAGGCCCACCTTACCAAAATGTCTACAGACAAGCATTCCAACGAACACAAGCCTATTAAATTTATTCCCGGTAACTTAGAATAAGTCATTCTTGAATGTTTTCTTTTGTTGCTGTTGTAAGCTTGGGGGACAAGATAGAAACTGCTTCCCAGATAAAGGGCTCAGTGACCGACTGACCCAGGACTCAGGGCCTAAAGCGGCAGACACTGGACTCCTGACTCAGTGCTCCTTCCATTGTGCTCAAGCCTCTCTGAATCAGAGTCAGAATTTTGTTGGAAGCTTTGATTAAGATTATTTTCTGGTGTAAAAAACAACAACAAAAACAAACAAACTAACAAACAAACCAAAAACCCCCCCAAAAGCCAAGTATCTGTTGAATTAACTTGAACTTGGTAGGCTGACATTCAAGGCCCTCTGTGTCCTGGTCTCAAACTGCTAGTCTAGGCAGACAATAGAGCTCAGCCAAACTGAACCACCCGTTTCTGCGCTGACCCCTCGGTTCATCTGGACGCCTTTGCTCTCTCCCTGCCCCTCCCTGTCTGGAGTCCCTGTGCCCCCTGGCAGCTGCTGCTTGTCACACGAAGGACTCTCGTGGATGTGAGTCTATCCTCCCTGAACCCCAGGCATGCACGCTGCTAGGTTGTCTTATTTATTTTTTTAATAGTTGTCTTATTTTCTTCACGATGGGAGAAGCATCCATAAGAGCTGTGGCTGACAGACCTAATGCGAGCACCATAGCAACAATCCCATGCCCTCGAAAAGTAAAATCCCCACTGACCTCCAGGAAACTCTTCTCTAAGGCCACACGGATGTTGGTCTCTATGCTGGTGCGTTTCTTCCTCCTACGGTTCAAGCCCTCGATTCCCTGCCCTGGAGAATTCAGGGCACTTGGGCTGGAGAGAGCTGAATCCGATGAGAGGTTCTCTGTAAGAAAGGAGAAAACAGGAGGTCTAAGGAATAGCACACGTATTAACAACATAAAGCCGACCAAGACAGTTTATGCTACAAGTGCAGGAAAAGGTTTCCACACCGACATGGACATACAGCGCTCCTCGCTGCTCTGTGTGGTCTGAGAACGGTCGGCTGTCTGTCCCTGCTGCCCTCTGACTTGTCTCTGAGAAAGCACAGGGTTACTCTTTCTGCCCTGAGACTCAGCTCTACCTCTTCTGAGTTCTGTCCTTACTTTTGGGTTTGCTTGCTTATTTATTTACTAGAGGCCCGATGCATGAAATGCGTGCATGGGTAGGGTCCCTAGGCAATCAGGGCTGGCCAGGGCCTCCCTTCCCTGGCTGCTGGCGGCCAGCCAGGCTTTCCTTCGTTCCACACCGCCCCCTGGTGGTCAGTGCATGTCAGGGAAAGCAATCAAACTCCTGGTCTCCCTGTTGAACTCCCGAGGGGATAATTTGCATATTAGGCTTTTATATATAGAGATTAGCTCTAGGGGTAAAAGAAAGCTTGTTGGGAATTATTGAACATTTAAGATTTATCTCTAAAATGACTTCTCATTTCATTAGTATAATCTAGGGCAGTGTTTCCCAAAATGTGGTACGCATACCCCCAGGGGTACGGTAAGAGTTTGGTGGGGGTATGCATTGCACAGGAGTTTGGTGGGGATATGAACTGCACCATGCTTAGCCGTGCCTAATTCTACGTTCTCATGAGTCAAGTCAAGACAGTCTTGTGAGGCATGAAATGGTCCGGTGTGAAAATAAATGTTATTTATAATATAACTTTTATTTATATTTTATTAGGAATAATTTTATTTTTAGTTTATTATTACTTTGTGTATGTACCAAAAAAAAATAAAAAAATAAATATATTTTGATTGTCATTAAAATACATCCATTTTTATTTTGATGAGGGGTTCTCAGTGTTATGAAAATTATATGTCAAAAGTTTGGGAAACACTGATCTAGGGCAACACCTCCCCCCAAACCAAATAATAATGAAATACTTCTAAATTCTTGGTAGTTGAAACAAGCAAGGTTGTCAACAGTTGAATGACCCTGGGTAACTCGGAACCGGCTCTGTGATTCTTTCCACTCCATGCACACGGAGGGAAGGGCAGAGTGGCGGGCGGTTCTCACCTGTGGGGCTCAGAAAGGGCACCGGGCCACGGGCACAGGGGGGTTTCCTCCTATCTAAACAGGAACTGCCGTCTAGGCAATCTGCACTTTCCTTGCAGCCCACAGTCTGTGGTTCTGTGGCTCAAACTTCAAATTTCCCAAAAGGAAACCTCAGTACAAAACACTAAGTTAACACTGGCCACTCAACTTCTTATGAATGTGGTTGTTTTTTAGTAACAAAAGCAGAAATATCATCAAGAACAAATTTACTATAATTCATCAACAAAGAACCAATAAACTTGTTTTTTCAAGTTTATGTAAATATATAGGCTTTTTCCCCCCTCTTCCTTCAACCCTTTGGAAATGCTCTAAAACTAAAAACTGTTTTTCATTGTGTGCATTGCAATTACTATTTAAATGAATCTCTGATTTATGGAACCACAACTTATATGGATCCTCCTTACTGGCATGCTTTAAGGCTCTGTAGTGCCAACAGTGCAATATGAAAACTAAACCCCACTTTATACGACAGCCCCTGTAAGATTCCCACAGACAATGAGGCCATTTCTCACCCACCTGCATCATTGAGCCACTTCTCCAAAAGTGGCTTTAACTTGCACATGTTCTTAAAGCTGAGGTTCAAGGCTTCAAAGCGAGAGATGGTAGTTTGGCTGAAGTCATTTCCATATAGTTTACCCATCGCGAGCCCAACATCGCCCTGCACAGAAATACAGACAGGAGTGGGAGGACGAGCGAGAAGAGAGTCATCTCACCAATGGTGACAGTCTTCCCTCCACAGGCCCACGTAGACAAAGGCTCAACAATGAGCCCCTTTGTAGGATCCCAGAGAAACACCCATCCCTAAGCTGGGCCCAGTGCTCCAGTGAGGAGTTAGGCCCCAATCTAACAACCATCAGAACTGTCCCATATTCTCTCCATTTTGAATCTCTTCTCACCACCTTATGTAATAGTTAAGATTATCAAATATTTCTACTAAGTTCCAAAAGATTCTGTTAAGTAATCCTACAGAGTTAACACAAGTAACTGCCTGGATAACCTCAGGTATTTATGAACTAACCAACGTTTCCATAAATGACTTTAAAATCTAGAAATGATCCCTTACTTCTTTTATCCCTGTAAATTATTTCTGGAAGCATTGAAAAAAATCTATTTCCCACCTTTAGTTTGGATTTCAAAGTTGGTTATAAAAAAACAGGTATTCTAAAAGAATACTTTTATAACTGTTAGAGAGAAAGAAATTCACAGTGGAGAGGTATGACCCATTTAGTTAAAACTTCATGGACACTGAGGCTTGGTCCTCTTACAGCAATGGAACAATGACCCCTGAATATATTACACAGATGTCTTTCTCCTAAGCCTATAAGCCCTGAATGTGCACCGTGCTTTCCTTCCAGCCAAATGAGTTAGTCGCCTTTAAAGCAGGAAAAAGCCACATCTTCACAGTTTTTATTCAGGTAACAGAGGCTCCTGGAGTTTAAACGATTCATCTCTCATTCCATCGTTAGTGACAGGGCAGAACACTCCCGGGAAGTGCTGCAGAGCTCATCCCACCGTGGGACCCAGGGACAGCCCGGGCCCAGCCACTGCCAGCAGTCACTGTGACGGGGTTAGCCAGTCCTGATTCCCCTCCATGGCACCCGGGACCCTACACTGCTTATTAACTCCATTTCCTCACTGGTAAGCAACTTGTGATACAATGTGTAACAGAGGCGAAGGCTGGATGGAAGATGACCTGAGGCACTGAGAGCTCTGGACCTTCCGGGGCTGTGCCCTGCCTTCCCCAGAACAGCCCGGCCCCAGGTGGCTGTTTAATGAAAATTACTCAAACCCTGTAAATTAAATCTCCAGTTCCTCACCTCCACAGCCACCCTGCCGCCCAGCAACAGCCACACGGGCCTAGTGGCTGTCCTATGCCGACGGTGCCACTGACGGCTCTGGACATCTGTTTCCAGGACAGAAGTGACTGCTTATTGATTTCTGTTCAGTCGCAGCAAACACAGGCCCGGGATAGTGCAAGTGGCATAAATGCTAAGTCTATCTGTGGACAGATGTCTATCTGAATCGATCTCTGTACATTTAGTCAATCACAAACATTCACTAAGTACCTACTAGATATCAGATACTAAATTAGCTGTGTGTCTTGGTCACTTGTTTAGATTACAGCCTGCTAGAGAGTTGGACCAACCCAACCTTGCAATTCTTTGCATATGGGGCCTGCTGTAGCAGATAAGGTGGAAATAACTGTTTCTGACATAACTGATAGCTTACTAAAATTTTTTCACAAACTTCTATAATATCTATGAAAGTAACGATATCGACAAGTAAACAAAATACCTCTTAAAAATCACATTATAATAAGAATAATTTACGTTGGTGGCTATGCCATCAACTAAGTAAAACTATAGCAATAAATTACAAATCGAGTTATTTGAGATATATAATACAATATTAGTTCACATTTAAACTATTTAATTGAATGAAAAGCAATAGGTCCTCACTTAGTTAATATACTAATGTTCATTAATTTGTGGTAAGTGCGGCTTGGTGCTTTTGTAACTCAAAACCATTGGGGTTATCCCTCACAGAAGTAAATGTTTGAAGCAGCTGACTCTTACATAATCTACATTCTATCCCTTTGATATTTTTTAAGAAGCAAAAGGGAAAAGGAGCAAAGATTGGGATTAGGAAATAATGAATGTGTCATGTGAGAGAAAAGTATCACACCACGGCCTCCTAATTATGAAAGGACATCTACAGTAACCCTTTCATAACCAATGATGTAGTCAGAAACAGCTAACATGGCAATTTCTCAAAGAGGGATTTTTTTTTTTTTGTCTTAACTAGTCACTTGAATGCTGTGTGTGTCTGGATACTGGATACAAAGCAATCTTTGAATAACTACTACTGAGGTATATGCCTTAAACACAAAAGCTGATTTTCCCATCCTGCACTAGTAACATGTGCTTTAATCCAAATGGTCAAGGTCTGTGAAATATAGGCACCGCTATATCAGAGTCATTTTGAAAAATAAGGCACAGTTGTGCCAATAATAGGATAAAACCATCAGCACAACACCAGCTCACAGGGAGGCGCTTTGATGTATGAGAGAGGCACACAACACTGGCAATATGTTGGGTCAAGTGCCACAGAAAGGAAACCACTATCTGGGTAAAAGTTAAAGGTTTTAAAAAGCCTTAACATCCTTGGCATATCGCTCAGGCAACAGTTTCCTAGGAAACCTCAGAGTATGCTGTGCTAATAGCTTAAAGCTGAAGCACTGAGGACTAGTCCGACCTGACTCAGATTTAAGGGCAGTAACGTACTCTGCTCAATCTAGTTGTATCTTTCGCTTTCTTTTTAGGAATAAGCCAGATCATTCAATGTTTCAATCTTTCTTAATTGTAATTTGTTCTTCACAATTGAAACTCCTCACAAATACATAACTGCATTGCCTCTAACATTATAGCTATTAAAAAATCATTTTATGTTCCTAACATATTAGTTTCTTTGAGCAAAAATGAACTACCAAAGAAGTTGGGAATATAAGTCTGTTCATAAAAACACCAGGACACATGCAGGGTCATCACCCTGGTGTCCGACCAGCCTGAGCAGGAGGTACATTACTATTCTTCCGACACAAAGAAATGCGACAGTACATAACTGGTGGCTCAAATTTCAAATAGTAATTCTATTCTCTGGAAAGAAAACATCAGGTTTCTCCTGATTCCATAAAAACACCCAATCCAATCTATACTTCAGTAATTTTTAATTATATTTTCTTCTTATTTTTTTTATACTTCAGTAATTTTTTTATCTAATGATCTCTACTATCTACATACTACAGGCCCAGTGCACGCGTAGGGCCCCTAGCAGCTGCCGGCAGCCAGCCAGGGCCTTCCTTCCCTGGGCGGCCTGCTGCCACCACCGCTGGCCAGGGACGCCCTTCTCCCTGCTGCCTGTCCTGTCACCAAATCCCATGTTCCACGTCGCCCCCTGGTTGCCAGCACAAGTGCAACTCCCAGTCAAACTCTCTCCTGTAGGGACAATTTGCATATTTTTCTTTTATTAGTGTACACTAGAGTCCCAGTGCACAAAATTCATGCATGGGGGAGGGGGTGCCCCTCAACCCAGCCTGCATCCTCTCCAATCTGGGACCGCTCGAGGGCAGTCGGACATTCCTCACAATCCAGGACTGCTGGCTCCCAACTTCTTACCTGCCTACCTTCCTGATTGTCCCTAACTGCTTCTGCCTGCCAGCCTGATCACTCCCTAACCACTCCCCTGCCAGCCTTATAGATATCTAACTGCTCCCCTGCCAGCCTGTTTGCCCCTACTGCCCTCCCCTGCCATCCTGGTCACCCCTAACTGCCCTCCCCTGCAGGCCTAGTTCCCCCCAACTGCCCTTCCCTGTTGGTCATCTTGTGGTGGCCACCTTGTGTCCACATGGGGGCAGCCATCTTTGACCACATGGGGGCAGCCATCTTGTGCATTGAGAGTGATGGTCAATTTGCATATTACTCTTTTATTAGATAGGATAGAGGCCTGGTGCATGGGTGGGGGCCAGCTGGTATGCTTTAAAGGATGTCCTGGATCAGGGTGGGGGTTCCCTTGGGGTGTGCGGCAGCCTGGGCGAGGGGCATGTGGTGATTTGCAGGCCCCAGCTATGCCTCCTGGTGACTCAAGCAGAGGCCCTGGTATCTGCGATTTATTTATCTTCTACAATTGAAACTTAGTAGCTTTGAGTGGAGTCCAGGGCCTGCCATGGTGTGCAGAAAGCTTGGCTTCTTCTATTGCCAGGGAAACCCAAGTCTCCTACTCACACTGTGGCTACAGCCATCTTGGTTGGGTTAAATTTGCATACGCACTCCTGATTGGCTGGCGGGTATGGCTTTGTGGGTGTAGCAAATGTACGGTCAATTTGCATATTACTTTTTTATTAGATAGGACTAGAGACCCAGTGCACAAAATGTGTGAACGGGGGGTGGGGGGGGAAAGGGGGTCCCTTAGTGCAGGCCAGGCGGAGGGACCCCACTAGTGCATGATGGGGCCAGGGAGGCACGCAGGAGAGCTCCAGGGCATGTCCGGCCCATATCCCTCAGTCCCAATTGGCCAGAACCCTGCAGCAAGCTAACCTACTGGTTGGAGCATCTACCCCTGGTGGTCAGTGCACATGATAGCAAGTGGTTGAGTGACCTTAGCATATCATCAGCATGTTATGCTTTGATTGGTAAATGGCCAATCGACGACTGACACTTAGCATATTAGGCTTTTATTATATAGGACTAGAAGCCCGGTGAACAAATTTGTACACCAGTGGGGTCCCTCGGGCTGGCCTGTGTGATCAGGTCAAAACTGGCTTTCTGACATCCCCCAAGGGGTCCTGGATTGTGAGAGGACACAGGCCAGGCTGAGGGACCCCACTGATGCACAACCAGAACCAGGAGCAGATGTGGGAGGTTGGCCAGTCAGGCAAGGATGATGGGAGGGCTCCAGGACGTGTTCGGCCCATCTCGCTCAGTCCCAATTGGCTGGACCCCAGCAGCAAGCTAACCTACAGATCAGAGCACCTGTCACCTGGTGGTCAGTGCACATCATAATGAGTGGTTGAGTGGTTTTAGCATATCATTAGCATATTACGCTTTGGTTGAATAGACAGCTAGACACTTAGCATATTAGGCTTTTATTGTATAGGTGGTTATAAAAGTGACCATCCGACCATTCCTATCACACACAATAACCATCAAGGGGCAGGTGCTCTGACCAGCAGCTATGATGCACACTGACCACCAGGGGGCAAACATTCATTACAGGAGCTGCTGAGCAACAGCAACTTTGCAGAGGGCCCACTTGCACTCCAGGACTCCTCAGGGGATACTTGTTGGACTGTTGGTTTCGGCCCGATTCCTACAGACCAGGCCAAGGGACCCCACTTGCCGGAATTAGTTCTCTGAGATAAACTCATGAGGCACTTTCTGTAACCAAATAAAGGGCGGCCAGAGACAATAGGGTCGCTTCTGATCCACTCAGCAGATGCCCTTTGAGCCCCGTGCCGTCCCAGGTAGGGGTGGCTGGGGAGGGACCACAGGAGGTTGGCTCCAGGGAGGGTCCAGCCAGTCTTGCCCAGTCCTGCCCTGCCGGCCACCATCTAATTAATTTCCTTTCAATGTGTACGAATTCATGCACTGGGCCTCTCGTTTTACATAAATGATATTCGGTTTTCTTCCACTCCAGTATCACTTATGTGGTGAACAAGAGAAATTAAAGCAGTGCCTATAGCCAAGTCTCCTACCAAACCACTGGACATGTTCTACTTGAAATGCCCTGCTACCTGGCATTAAAAAAACTAATTTGGATTTTTCATCTTTGACAGATTCTTAATTCGTTTCAGTTTGGGCTTATTTTGTACGTTTCGCACCCACGTGTGTGTGCACGCAAGTGCATGTCTCCACCGCCTACAAAAACTACTTCAAACAAGCCTTTCGAATGCTCCCGTCAGCTACTCTGATACTTGCAATCTTGACACACTCTACCTCACATACATAGCACTAAGGTCTAGAACCAGATGTTCTTCAAATAACTAAATCCTCAGTATAGTCATATATCCCCTCACACAAGCTTTTACTTTCTCAGCACTATTGGTATAATTATAATTTCAGAAGCCTGTGTTCTGAGAGAATCTTAAAGGTTTTTAACCTAGCATTAAATCGTAAGTTTATAACCAAATACATACAATAGTCTAATCTTATGGATGCAGGAAAACTAATGGACACATGGAACAGGCTGAGTAGGGAAATCCAAGTTCAGGGCGGGCTCATCTACCTGAGTGAATCCAAGTTTGATTCGTCTTTGTTTGAAGGTCTTGGCAAACTGCTCAAGCTCCTCAAGGTCACTGGGCTCCTCCAAGCTGGGAGTGTCGATTCGCTTTGGTGTTGCCTGGCTCTGTGGAAGTGTCTGAATTGGGGTTGCAGCTATTGTGCGTGTTGGGGTTGCTGGCTGTTAGAGAAGGAGAAGAACATACAAAAAGGTGTTTAGTTTGCAACTGGATTGTGCAGCAAGTAAACAACCTAAAGAAACAGCTGTATTGGGGGAGGATTATGAAGACCCTGTAATACGTAGTGTTCGTGGAGAAACGCAGAATGTGAAATCATGTCCACCAGAATCACAGGTAAGGTTAAAATAAGCACAAGTAAAGAACTCGTCTACCTAAAACTGAAACTCAGTATATTCGGGTTTTCGAATGGTCTGAATACATGTATTTTATGCCTTTTAATAGATTACTCCTCATTTTTTAGACTCTACTTAATAAATATACCACTTAAACTATAAGTTTCAAAACAGCAGGGACTAATCTATCTTATTTATCACATCTTGTATATCTCCAACTTGTGACACAATATTATAAATATTACTATAAGATTATTAAAGTACAAGAAAAGCAAACCACCTACAGTTTAAATAACTTAATAGCTTCATTTGTGTGTATTTCCTCGAATTTTCCACAGATCTGTATTTCTTTTCTTTATTATCCTGTTTTTTTTTCCATTGGAGAGTGGAAGGGGGTAAGAGAAACATTAATGAGACACATCAACTGGTAGCCCCCCGCACCCCCGCTGCTGCGCCCCTTCTGGGACCAGTGATCAAACCCACAACCCAGGCACGAGCCGTTGATCAGAAATCAAACCCATAACCCTCCATTGGCTATAGACACTCCAACCACTGCTCAGTGGCAGGGAAATCATGTGTTTTTTTAAAAAATTCCTATGGGTTTTCAGTCTTTCTAATTATCATCTTCAAAGGCTGATGGAAGCAATATGATCATAATTTATTTAACTATTTCTTCATTGCTGGACACTTCTTTGTTTTCACCAGCACAGGTGACACCACAACAAATGGTTCTGCATGTAGTTCTTTTCCCACCTCTGGAATTAGTTCTCTGAGATAAACTCATTGGGCACTTTCTGTAACCAGATAAAGGGCGGCCAGAGACAATGGCGTCGCTTCTGATTCACAGCAGCATGTCGGTTCTCACCATCCAATCTTTCCCCAAAATCTGGCAGCAGTTTTCAGAATGTTCTGCTAATTCACAGTTGCCCTAATTCGTATTTCTCTTATTACACAAAATAAAAATTTTCCCATGTGTGAATTATTATCTGTATCTCCATTGATGTGAATTAGTTTTACATCTGAACCCATTTATATAAAGTATTAATGATCTTCTCATTCTTATCCTTAAAAAACTCATCAAATGTTAGATTTGTGTTGCATTAATGCAAATTTTTCCTATCTGCTTTTCCTTTTATTTTTCAATGTACCCAAGGTTTAAATTATCAAAAGGAAAAAAAGGGGGAAACTTTTTTCCTTTCTAATATAATCTGTTGCTTCAAATCTGAAAAAAACTTTCATTTATTTATAACTTGGATACATTTTTTTAATATTCTACCTGCTTCTTCTATGTATTTTTAAATATTTAATTACTGAAATCCATCTAAAGTTTACTTGGGCACATAGGGTATAATCTTTCCTTTTTGTAGGAGAAATATAAAATGTCCTTATGATGAAAACACAGCACTAGGAGCCATCTTCTGGGTATCACTAGTGGCAGACAGGGCTGCCATGAGTGCATCTCCATCGCTCAGCTGACCCTTCCTGTGGCTGGTGCCCGGTGGAGATCGCAGGCCAGGATCACACACCGAGTCTGTGGCTGTGAGTTTCACTCCTGTAGTTGAAATGGCTCCACCCCTTACTTGGACCTCATTTCTCATATGCTCTCCAGCTGAACTCACTAGCCCAGAAAACTACACAACAGGACTCGGCAGGCCTGCAGCTGGGGTAAGCACCTCACTGTCACAGGACAGTGAAGACACACTCATTTCTGACATGGTGTCACTAGCAATTTTTAACCAGGCCTTTGGGGAGGTGCCCAAAACAGCACCAGACACCTACGTGGCTGTACTCTTCCCAGTCTCTGCTGTCAGACTAGTACCTCACCTCCAGGCTCGAAGTAGCTTTATAATAAAGGACCACGCACCACGTGGGTCACCTTGAACCAGGTGGTTATAGAGGCGTTGCTCCAGCCCCAGCAGCCTGAGGCTGGGCTGCCCAGACCTGGAGGACAGAGTGGAATCCAGAGCAGGGGCAGGATAGCACAACGCCACCATGTGCAGAGCAGGTGGGCCGGAAGGAATTACTTGTGTAGGTCTTCTCAAAACCCCATCCGTACCTTTGTATTCACCATCTTCACAATAAAACACACTGTTTACTGTGCAGTTTGAAGTGTTTTGACAATCACATAACTGCCAGAAGTGACTCAGGATATTTCCATCACCCCAAAGTTCCCGTGCACCCTGTGCTGTCCGACGCCAGCCCTGGACACCACTGATAGGATTTAAGCAAATGGACCGGGTCGTCAGCAGGGGTCCTTCATGTCTGGCTTTGGCACTTAAACGGTGCTTCTGAAATCCACACGGGTTCCCGGCATCAGAGCACATGTCTTGCTACTGCTGAGTAGCATCTGCCACGGGGCTGTGCCAAATGACACCAAGCTATTCACCAGCTGAAGGGCATCTCGGTTGTCTCCAGTTTGGAGTGACAATGAATAAAAGTGCTTTGAACATTCATAGACAGAGTTTGGAAGAATTGCTAGATCAGAAGGCTTATAGATATTTAACTTTATAAGAACTACCAAGCTTTTCCTAAAGCATCTGTACTGTTTTGCAATCCTACTAGCTGTATGCAAGCTCTAGTTGCTTTACCTTCTCACCACCCCGGATACTGTCAGTCTTTTTCATCCTGCCCGCTCTGACGGGTATGTGCTGATACTACCCTGTTTCCCCGAAAATAAGACAGTGTCTTATATTAATTTTTGCTCCCAAAGATGCGCTAGGTCTTATTTTCAGGGGATGTATTATGTTTCCATGAAGTAGGTCTTATTTTCGGGGAAACACTCCCTCAGAATGCTTTCCGGGAAGCATTCCCTCAGGACTCGTGATTTGGGGCACCCCTTCGTATGGTTACTGGGCATTCACATATCTTCTTCAGTGAAGGATCTTCAAACATTTTGTATGCAATCCCTTCTGAGGACATCAGGTTGTCTCATGATTGAGTTGTATGATATCTTTATATATCCTGGGAACAAGTCTTTTATCAAATATAAGTTTTAATAATATTTTCTTCCAGCCTGTGGATTTTCTTTTTATTCTTTTACCAGAAGCCTTTACTTTTTACAAAATTCATCAACTGTTTTATGGTTAGGACTCTTTAGTACTATTTAAGAAATCATTACTGTGCCAAGGACACAAAGACTAACCCTGAGTTTACTTCTAGAAGTTTATTTATGTCTACAATCTACTCCAAACTCACCTCTGCGCAGTGGGAGAACCAGGACTGAGGTCCTGTCTGCACTGTGCACGGCCCACTGGGCAGTGCCACTTGTTGAGAGACTTTTCTCTTCCCACATTACCTTTGTGGGCAGTCCGTTGTCCACAGATGTGTGGTCCCACTGGAATGTCATGCTTTCCATTTCTATCCACATGTCAACATCACACCGACTTCATTAATGTAGTTTACAGTCATTTTTGACATTAGGCAGCCTTTCAACTTTCTTACTTTTCAAAATTGCCTGTCTATTCTATGTCCCCCACAATTCCATATATGTCAGTTAGAAATGGCATGTAAATTTATAAGAAAGCCAGCTTCATAATGGTGGCATCTTGTGGGAGCCATAGATCAATCTGGAGGAAACTCACATTTGAACAAGCCAAGCCTTCTGCTTCATGAACATGTTAGAGGTCTCACCATCAACTTACCGTATTTGCCGGCGTATAAGACGATTTTTTGGCCCTGAAAAATATGCCTCCAAGTGGGGGGTAGTCTTATATGGTGAGTATATAACAAACTCTGTATTTTTAGTGGAAATGTTAGGGGGTCTTCTTATACACCCAGTCGTCTTAACGCCGGCAAATACGTATTTTTCAGGGCCAAAAAATCGTCTTATACACCGGCAAATACGGTAGGTCTTCTTTAAATTCACTCAGCAATATTTTGTAGTTTCCAATGTAAAGGTTTGCAAATGTTTGTTAAATTTATCCCTAGGCACTATAAATACTTTTTTCCCTTAATTTCAACTTCCAAATGATCATTGTAATTGGGAGAACACAGATTTTTTGTGTGTATCAACTTTGTATCCTACACACTTGCTGAAATCACCTATTAATTTCAGCAGCATGTGCGGCTGCCTTGGAATTTTCTGGACAGGCAACCATGTCGTCTGCCATCAAGGCAGTCTTCTTTCTTCTTTCTAAGCTGAGTCCTTTCTTTCTTTTTCTTGACTTATTGTACTGCTGAAGCCTTCAGTACAATGCTGAGCAGGAAGTATTCATCTTTATGATGCTCAGTTTTTGGTGGATGCTTTTTACAGGTTGAGAAAGTTACCCTCTATTCCTAATTTGCAAGAGTAGATGTTGAATTTTGTCAAATCTGGTAATGTGTGAAAACTTCCATGACTATAGATAAAGAAGTGGAATGGGCCCAGGGTCAGCGGTTCAGAACATCACCTAACTTTAGATGCGCAAATGACATGCTCAGTCACAGCTGAACTGGTCTAATACTCCCACCTCTCAGTGCCTCGACTGGTGCGTTTTTAGAGTTACACTCTGGTAGAAATGAGCTAAAGCAACACCTGAAAGTTGAGAGGAGAGAAGATACAAGAGTCAGGGTCTCTATGCAGCTCCCGAGCAAGGGCCAAGGGTGCTCGGGCCTGCAGTGAGGCACCAGGCCTCTAGTTCAAGACAAGCTCTCCTGCAGGGCTGGGGGAGGGTGGTCGAATAGCCAAAACGCATTACTCACTTGCCGCTAAGACTGCCATTCTTTATGAACATACATAAAAAAAAAAAGGGACTCCATGAAGATTTTCAATGACTACATCAATTTGGTAGTGATGCTTTATCAAGCTGATCAGTCCAGCTGAATTTTTGGTCAGGTTTTAAAATATATATATATATAACTGATTTTTTTTTTACAGAGAGAAAGAGATAGGGATAGAGAGTTAGAAACATCAATGAGAGAGAATCATCGGTCAGCTGCCTCCAGCACACCTCCTACTGGGGATGTGCCCACAACCAAGGTACATGCCCTTGACCGGAATCGAACCCGGGACCTTTCAGTACGCAGGCCGACGCCCTATCCACTGAGCCAAACCAGTTTTGGTTTGGTCAGTTTTTGAATACTAGGATTTTTAAAATTAGTGTGTGTGTGTGTGTGTGTGTGTGTGTGTGTGTGTGTGTGTGTGTGTGTGTTTAATTCAACGAAGTCCAAAAGCCCCTTAAAACAACAGGACAACAAAAAGCAAACCCCATGGGAGAAGGCTGACCTGGGAGGTGAGGGTGATGCTTGGCTGCGACTGTAGGAGGTTGGCTTGGCTTTGCTGAGGTAGTTGCGTTAGAAGATTTTGCGCTTGCAGGAGACCTGTTAAAACACAACACGTTATGCTAGGAACATCAGGACTACTTTGAAGTAAAAGCAAAAAGAATATGATCGTGAGATGGAAAATTCCAACTAATCTCCTGATAGTCTTATTGGTCTTACTAAAGTTCAATCTTGCTAATGTGACTCCAGCAAGGAGATATGAAACATTAGACTAAGATTGGTATGTCTTTAGTGTAACCTGAATGACCCTCTAATTGGCTAGTTCTTCACTTCCGGATAGAATGGATAAAAGTGAAGGAGTCTAAATGGAAGCAGGCTGACATTCCTAAGAGCTCAATCTCTCACCCAGAATCCTTCACAAACAACCAGAGAATTGTCTAGTTCATGAAGGGAGCAGACTACCTTTTAAGTGTAACAGACATTTGCATAACAAAAGGTTCTGGAGTGAATGAATGATCAAGAAAAAAGGCAACAGCAATGATGAGGAACCACAGAGAAGCACTCGCGGGCAGGAGCCTTGATACCCACCGACGCCCTCTGCACTGCCCTGTAAAGCTGCCGTAACCAGCTTTACAAACATGATCAACTTGATTGTTGATACAATATTCACCACTAAAAAGCGGTGAAGACAGTTTTGATCATTCACAAAACATGCACACCTTCTAATATAACACCCTCTCCTTCTCAAACCTTAAAAGAAACCAAATGATTGTTAGAAGCATAAACCTGAACGCTTGGCCCACATTCTTTGAATACACTTCAAGGAAAAACTACCACAACACCAGAAGCAGTTTACCCAATCTATGTTCAGCATGCTGAGGGATTTCATTTAGGCTTTTGGCCAAACTCTTGGTTCCTCCTTAGTGATTACAGAAATGATGGCAGGGAAGAACTATCTTCAGTATTGTGGTACACATGAAAAAAATATTCTTAACATGAATAGTGAGTTTAAAAGTCAATAAAATTTAAGGAAAACATTGCTCTAATGGGCAGTTTCAGACAGCGTGCCCTGCAAGTGGACAGCTGTGCTGGCTCACCCTGCTGGCCCTGGGGCGTCTGTGAGATGATGAACTGGGCTGGCTGCAGGTTGGTGGTGGGATGGACCAGCACGAACTGCTGCAGGTTGAGATTCTGCTGCTGGAGTTGCTGTAGTTGTTGCAGATCCTAAAGCATTAGAATTAAGACAGGGTTGGAGAGGGAGATAAAAGTTTGCTTATTCGTAACATTCTCAGATGAGGCGTTCTGACCCAACCCAATCAGGCAACACTTCTCACTCCTTCCTGCATGAACGGACACTCGGGTGTGTCCACAAAGCGAGAGAGAAAAACAGAGCTTCTACAAGGACTATATTTGTTGGCAGATTTTGTGTCGTGACTTACAATGAGCTTAATTTTCAATGGCTATTTCCAATTACCACAATAAATGGTTATAGTTTGTGTTTTAACATGTAGAGACCAATATGGATTTTAAAAATCAAGTGGAGTTTAAAAATCAAATGAGAAAAGTATGTTGAGTTTTTAAATACTTGACTGATTTTTCTCTGAAGTAAAAATTGAAAGTGCTATCTGAATTTGCATAATCAAATTAAAAAACCTATAGTGATTTATGAAATTTGGCACCAGCTCATTGAATTCAACTGAGAAATCACTGTGAAATTTAAGTTATCCATAAAAAATCTGATCGATAGCATCTTATCTTATTAAATAATGTCAACTTAGGGTCTCACAGTTTAGGCACTAACAACATGTTTTTGGTGATGAAGGAAGTGGTCAAAATAAAAACGCCATCTTGATAAAGATTGTATATAATAGCCAAAGAAGTTAGTCTGACACCTCTCCCCTATTCTGTGTGCTGTCTAGTCACACTCCGCTCCCTTCCAGCCCGTTTCCAAGGCCTCCCTCGGGGATGACCACAGCTGTGCAGGCCAGGCCCATATAATCTTCACAGACCTCACTGCCCTGACTGCCCCTCTCCCCTCCTCTCCTGGAGACTAAGCATTTCATTCACTCCCTCCTTGGTGGAACTGTCTATGCCTCTTAAATACATTTTTATTATCTCAGATACTTGACTCCAAAATGTGAAAAACGAAACCAAGTAATCCCTGACACAGCTCTGCCAGGCTCCTGGGCGGCAGGCGCCTCGCTGGCTCGCACGTGGGCACACTCACTGTGCACAGGACAGAGCAGGCTGCAGCCAGAGGCTAATGAAATGCAGTGACATGACCAATCCTGCTTCAGAAATATGCCGGCTAATTATTCAAGAACTGTCACTGGATGCAGCCAGTCATTTAGAGCTCCTGTGCCTGCAAGGGCCCCACTAACAACAGAGAGTGAATTTCCAATTAAAGAAAAGCTGCCCTTCTGATCCTCACTTCCCGCCCGGCTCTGAGACTGACCCTCACTTCCCACCAGGCTCTGAGACTGATCCTCACTTCCCACCCGGCTCTGAGACTGATCCTCACTTCCCACCCGGGCTCTGAGACTGATCCTCACTTCCCACCTGGGCTCTGAGACTGATCCTCACTTCCCACATGGCTCTGAGACTGATCCTCACTTCCCACCCGGCTCTGAGACTGATCCTCACTTCCCACCCGGCTCTGAGACTGATCCTCACTTCCCACCCGGGCTCTGAGACTGATCCTCACTTCCCACCCGGCTCTGAGACTGATCCTCACTTCCCACCTGGGCTCTGAGACTGATCCTCACTTCCCGCCCGGCTCTGAGACTGATCCTCACTTCCCGCCCGGGCTCTGAGACTGATCCTCACTTCCCACCCGGCTCTGAGACTGATCCTCACTTCCCGCCCGGGCTCTGAGACTGATCCTCACTTCCTGCCCGGGCTCTGAGACTGATCCTCACTTCCTGCCCGGCTCTGAGACTGATCCTCACTTCCCACATGGCTCTGAGACTGATCCTCACTTCCCGCCCGGGCTCTGAGACTGATCCTCACTTCCCACATGGCTCTGAGACTGATCCTCACTTCCCGCCAGGGCTCTGAGACTGATCCTCACTTCCCGCCCGGCTCTGAGACTGATCCTCACTTCCCGCCCGGCTCTGAGACTGACCCTCACTTCCCGCCCGGGCTCTGAGACTGACCCTCACTTCCCGCCCGGCTCTGAGACTGACCCTCACTTCCCACCTGGGCTCTGAGACTGATCCTCACTTCCCGCCCGGCTCTGATCCTCACTTCCCACCAGGCTCTGAGACTGAGCCTCACTTCCCGGGGAGCTGCTCACTCACCTGTGCGATCTGTATGGGCTGAGACAGCGGGATCTGCGTCATGGGCGTGGCGGCGGAGGCAGAGATGGTGGCCCCGGCGGCGCTGTGCTGCTGGCTGGCGGAGTGCTGCTGCACCGCAGCCGCCAGCAGCTGTGCCTGTGCCTGCGCCTGCTGCAGGAGCAACTGCTGCTGGGCTGGCGTCAAAGTGAGCTAAACAGAGTGAGACAGACAATTGGAAAGAATTAAAGGAGAAGGGCCCCTAATTCAATCAACTGTTCTGAAGTAGGTAACTCAAGTGGTATTAGACCTTAGCTACCAACTTCACATGGTTATTTAGCATGAGGCTACAATGTTCATCAGTGACCAACTACCATTACCAGCAGAACATTTACATGAAAATGGTGGATCTCACTCTGGACTTAAATCATTCAAGCTTGTCCAGGGCCCTAGGTTTCAAGCAAAATAGTAATTAACTAGTAAGCAAGAAGAAAAAAAAATCAACGCTGACAGGCTATGAAAAGAAATGTATACCCAACAGCGCAGCAAGTGGGTATGCAGATGAATGAGGACCACGTACGTAAGCTGCATCTGACCACGGGAAAGGCTGATAAGACCCGCTGCTCCCTATTAGCACAAATCCTGCCCTCGTCTGTCATTTCCATCATGGCTGAAGATAGGACTAAAGAATATGAGCTCCATTTGTTTCTTTTCCAAGTCTCCCTGCTGCCTCCTCCCTCCAACAGTCTTTTCTGTTATTGAAGGGAATGGGTCTGCAACTTTACATCCCTTTCCCACATGTTATCTCTGTGAAACAGGTGGTGACAGCCCCTCTCTACATGCAAATAATTTCTGATGCCAGGTTTACTAGAGCTCCAGCCACATAAACCTGAAATGCCAAATGTCCCTCACTTACAGAAACTCATCACTCAAAGCAAAACCCAACCAGTAACAGAAGAAATATGTTCAGAGCAGATTTAAACTTGCTTTCAGAATGCAACTCAGTTCAAGCTGCTTAAAGCAGTGTGGTCCTCCTTCCCGGTGATGCCATGCGCGGATCAGAGAAGGAACACTATCACATTCCGAGGAGGGAGGACTGCCACTCGGCGCACACCTCCTCCTAACGGGCAATACAACCTGCCTGGGCCTCAGAGACTGGATCCGAATCAAACAATTCAAAAGTCAGGTTCCCTTCCAGATATGTCTATAGAGGTTTCATACAATACATGAGCATGTATTCATCTCTACTAATGGGATTTTGTAAACAATATTGCAATAATTTTTAGAAGAGCCTTCTACTGCCAAAACATACTTAAATGGAAATGAAGGACATACAAATTTTTGTGGGTTGATGTTATATGAATTGATTAATAAATAACTCTTCCTCACTACTCCTCAATACCCCACCTCCTCCCTCCAAAATAATGAGAAATTTTCAACACTGGAAAGATATGTATTTTTTACATATTTTTACTGATTTGAGAGAGAAAGGGAGATGGAGGGAGAGAAACGTTAATGATGAGAAAGAACCACTGAATGACTGCCTCCTGCATGCCCCCCAATGGTGACTGAACCGCAGCCCGGACGTGTGCCCGAACCAGAACTGAACCTCCTCCTCCAGATCCATAGGCTGAGCACTGAGCCATGCTGGCCACTTTAAATGGTGTCTAAGAGCAAAGACAGCTTAAAAGTTAAATGTTCAATATATTCACATAGGCCAACTTATTGCCAATATAAATAAATGACATTTATTGAATACTATGTGCCCAGCATTGTTCTATGAGTTTTACATACAGTATCAGCCTTAGTCTTTATCACAATACTGGCAATGGCATTATCAACATTTGCATTTAAGCAAAGGAACACTGAACCACAGGGAGATGGCATAATTAGCCCAGAAGGTAAACTGAGAGCCAGAATTTGAGACCAGAGGCTGAACTTTAGACCATCACACTGTAACTTAAATCTCCTTTTGTAGTCATTATTCCCTTCCTTAACTTCTGCTCGCAATGATGTCACAACGCAAATGGTCACCACTACTCATCAATGCCAGAGTCTCCCCTCTGGACAATGATTCCACTGTACGACGAAGCAAGAGTGGAAACGTGGGCTTAGAAACGCCGTCAGTTTGTCCCAAGCATCTGCAATTGTAGAAAAGATGGCCTGAAACGTAAGTAATTCCTTCTCAGAGCTGCCTCCGGTGTGGAGGTTCCCTAACGACATAAAGGTGCCCGGCCCAGCGCCGTCACTGCCTGCCACAGCAGAGTCCTGATCAACAGCTGCCGACGGCTGTCTGACACAGAACGTCCGTCACAATGCTCCCAGAAACTTACCCCGGTTATCTGTCCTCCGGCCAGCATGAGCTGGGTCTGCGGGATGGCTGCCTGCACTGAAGGCTGCTGGGAAGGCTGGTTTGGCTGCTGGGAATCCCCCGATTCTTCATTAGATTTAGACTGAAGGCGGGAGGGGTAAAGAGATTTCAAATCGTTCATTTTAAAAAATGCACTACAATGCCATATTTCAAGAATTATTTAAAACATGAACTTATTCAGTCATGAGTTTTCTGATTTCACTCTTTTCCTTTCTTATAAATCTTTGTGTTTTCCTGATTTTGCATATTAAGTTTATAGATTTTTTTTGTTCCATTGCCAGCAAAGCTGCAATTATAATTTTTAAGAAAAAATAATTTGGTCCTCCACAAACCGGCAGAATTCACCCTAATCCTCCCCTATGGGAAGGGGGAGGGGAGAGCGCACTTTCCACCCTCCACGGGAGGCCTCCAGGCCCACGGTCTGAAGCGCTCCGGTGGGCAGTCTGGCCTTCCTCCCACAGCAGAGTGCCGGCCTGGCCCATGGAGCTTCCTCTAGTATCTGGAGAACTTTAATCTAGCATCTCCCATCCAGCACCACTGCAGCTTAGAGGGAAACGCTGCCCTCGGGAGGGAAAGAACTCAGTCCTGGAGGGGCACTGAGAGAACACTCTATGTTAAATTAACACTGGTTATACAGAGCACTGAAATGCTGCATAGATTTGCATATTTCCCACCACCTGTTCTGGGGACTGCAGCAAGGCTAATTAACATAGAGGCTCTGATTAATTCTGCCAGTCAGTGAGGTAATTACAGTGCAGGACTGTAAACAAGCGGCACTGGAGACACAGCCTGTTTGCCAACATCTCTCTAAGGGATGAACGTTTACCATGGCAACCCAGGCGGCTTCCCACCCCCTCTCCCTCACAAAGGGAGGCTGCCCTGTCTCCCTCTCTTTTCCCTCCTTGTGTCCATGTGTTGGGAGGCCCATATTCCACTGGGTCGCATGGAATGCTCAACCCAAGGTCTTGAGTCATTAGCAACACTGAAACCAATCTTCCAGAAACTGTGTCCCCTCTTAGCTCTTAGTTACCTAAACATGCTAATGAAAGGAAGCACCAGGCTGATTGAAATATTAAGGAGTCATGAACTTGGCATGCTTTTGCCATGATTCACAGAGGCAATGCAGCCAGATTTAAGTTTTGTTTTAAAGTTGTGACTGACTGAAGCACATCAATATCTATAAACAGGATCCCTTGCAATCCTCAGAATCATAACATTTCCAAGCAGAGAAGTTCCCTGGCAATCCTCTCACGTTAGCCACTTACAGGCAGGTCAGAAGACGTGAGCCCCAGAGGTTAAGTGACTTGTTAACCTCAAGTTTGAGAATCAAACCTAAGACCGGCTCCTCTGTATGGAGTGTTTCTCTAAGATATGACGATGAGCAACAGGAAGACAGTTGGAACAGAAGGACACTTAAGGCGTTATTTGGCTTGGTGATTAGGGATGCGCTACAGCTGTATAACTTGGAAACGTTTTCCTGGACTTAGACAGAAAACTTTGAAAACGGGCTTTTCTTGATTGCTTTAGGTCACGCACAGCAGCAGCACACTGTGAAATCCATCCTCATTAGTGGCAGCGATTACCTCTATCTGGATCCTCATGAGAATCAGTAATACAGAAAGGGTACTATCCCTAAGTATTTCCTATTATAAAATTATTGCCTGCTCATTCCATGAAATTGGAAGACTAGGGGGAGATGGAAAAAGTGCTCCGCAAGCCCACATGCCAGCTTACCTGCACATTTATAGACTGAGCAGCGGCCTGTAAACTTGTTCCTGCGAGCTGGACCTGCAGGTAAGTAACCGGGGCATCAGGGTCCATCAATAGAGCTATCCTCAACAAGGACTTCAAGTGCCTCCACCAAGTGTGTCACTGAGCTAGAACTGAGGCTGCTGGGGTTAAAACTGTGCAGACAAGTTCACGGTCCCTCCACCTCCCAGGAGGAAATGCTGCTCCCACTGCTTTCTGGAGGGTGTTGCCCACACTCAGTTACCATCACCAGGATGCCACACTGTGTCAGTCAGACTCTCCTTATAATCACATTCTGCTTGTATTCATAAACACCTAGATCTAAAAACTTATTTCATCTTCCACATTGTGTGAAAGAACACAAAAGAACAAGCTACTTACGTGCGTTATTATTATAATCTATCAGAATTATCTGCTCACTCTAATTTCAAAATCTCCATGTACATGGCAGAGAAAAATCTTACATATGTGCACACCACAGAGTCAAGTCCTTAAGACATGATAGTCCTGGCTACAAGCTCCAGCTGGAAGGATTCTGTCCTATAAAGCGCACAGAAGGCTGTCATACTAATTCACACTCACATGTCCTATGTCCAGAAATTCAAACCACAGCTACATTAAATAAGGACCACAATAATAAATGACTTAGGCAAACATCATCAATGGAGAACTAACACAATATTGACACATTCCCAGCTATGGGGTCAATAGCTATAGTCAACTAAACTATAAGATGTGGACTAGCCATTCAGTATGGCGTGATTAGATGTGATTAGCACCAGGCTCGATCAACTGAAGAAGTCCCACATCCTGAAAGACCTGCCCAGGCCCCAGCATCCAGGCCTCCACCCTTCCCTCGCACACAATCAAGCAGAACCTTCTACCTGGTGGAGATGTCCGAAGAAAGCCTGGGCCTGGGCTGTTGAGATTGCTCCGCCAATAGGCACAGGCTGCTTCTGAAAGTCCAGACCATTCGTTTGTGTGCCTAGAAAGCAAGCAAAAGAACATAATTATGACAAACATAAATTCAACTGAAATGAAGCACTAGACTTCAGTTACCAACATTTACCAGGCATCCTAGCTAATAAAGAGGGAACATGCTAACTGACCATCACGCCCTCACAAAGATGGCTGTGTCCACAGCCAATGAGGAGGAAATATGCTAATTGGATGCCATGCCCTAAAAGATGGCGGCACCCAGTTCCCTCAGCCCAGCCAGAGCAGCAGGCACGGCCACTCTATGAACCTACCTCCGGAGTCCCCCAGTCCTCTCAGCCCCCCAGCCACCCAGGGCCGGCCCAAGGTGCAGGCAAGCCTCGACTCAGGTAACCAGTGCTGGCTGAGGCTTGCGCTGCTGGCAGTGGCAGCAGCAGAGGTGTGATGGAGGCTTTGCCTTACCCTGATTGCTTGGTCACCTCCTGGCCCTGAGGGCTCCTGGACTGTGAGAGGTGGCAGGCCGGGCTGAGGGACACCTCCATCCAGTGCATGATTTTTCATGCACCGGGCCTCTAGTCTATTTGTATAAGCACTTTCCAAAATACCTTCACGGCGGAGGAGAGATGCACAAGAAAGAAGTGCATTGCAATGATTTCTAAAAGCAGGACTGTAGGACAAGTACCCAAGCACAGAGAGAGCTTAGGAAACAGGAACAAAACTACAAGCAACAATTACAATCTAAGACAGTGTTGGAGAAATCAGAAGTGGATGTGGTGACTAGGAAACAGGCTCAACAAGAATGAATGAAAGACGCTTAGGAAGAGATTACTGTCATCTCACTGCTGTTAAGATGGTGGAGATGAAGCTGCAAGGAGGTACTGGGGTTCTCCCCTGGTCTCATCCTTCTCAGCATTTGGCTTCGACAGAAGAAATTCACTGGTGACTTTGATAAGAGCAACACAAACTTGCTCTTAACTTAAACACATCATATATAATAAAAGCCTAATATGCAAATTGTCACCTCGACTGGGAGTTCAACTGCTCGCTATGACATGCACTGAAGACCATGGGGCATTGGTGGGCACTGGCGACGCAGTGGAGGTGCTGCTGTCCCCATTGGGCCCTGACGAGAACAGGCCACAGTGGGATGATGGAGCAGGTGAGTGGGCATCGCCAGGCCAATGCACGTGTAAGCAGGGGCCCAACTACCCTGCCAATCACTCCAAAGACGGTGACCAGTGGTGGCGGCGGGGAGAGGGGCCACCAACTGATTCCCAGGCACTGAGGGAGCCAGATGGGAGACCAATCACCCTGCAGATGGCGACCAGCAGTAGTGGCTGGAGGGTGGGGCTGCCACCTGGCTCCCAGGCGCTGAGGGCAAAAGGGCAAATAACAATATTAAAATATTTCTTCTAAGTATTGACCTTTCAATGTGCACAAATTCATGCACTGGGCCACTAGTTAATAAATAACAACCTGATGGCTAAAACAGGCATTTATATGATAATCAAAATAGTTTTACTACTTTCTTTAATCCCAAAGTTTAGCTTGAGTCCCATGAGTAATTAGCAAGGGCTCTGTGATGATTGTAATTTTACAAATGTTAGAATCTGATGTTAGAATAGGACTAACTTGTGGAAAGATATTCCATCCTAATAACCAGAAATACATCTAAGGTATCTAAGATGTGGTTTTCAAATTACCACATCCACCTATTAGTTAGAACACATCAGAATATTTTACACTGAATAAAATAAAACAGACTGCAGGAACCTGCGAGAACCATGCGGACACATGACCGAGTACTGCCCTTCCACTTCCCACCACTGAGCACCTATCTCCTCGCCCTCACCTCTGTGTACACACAGCACAGCAGTTAGGAAACTAAAGCATTATTTCTAAAAGGTGAAATTTCTGCCATTATGTAACCTAATTCCTAGGAAATGTATCACTTTTCATTGAGATAATTATAAAAGAAACTAGAGGCCAGGTGTACAAGATTTGAGCACTGTTGGAGAGTTTCTTTCAGCCTGGCCTGTGCCCTCTTGCAATCTGGGATCCCTCGTGGGATGTAGCAGTTTGCCAAGCAGCAGGTGGCCAGGGAGGAGCCAGACGGGGGCTGGGGGCCACTTGCTCTCATCCCGGCCCATTGCGCCTGTTGCCGCTGCTCCATAGTTCTGCTGCAGAGTTGGGAGAGGATCCCGGTGCTGCAGATGGGCTCGCCAGCTGTAAGCCCAGCTTCTGGCTGAGCAGTGCTCCCCCTGTGGGAGTGCACTGACCACCATGGGGTAGCTCCTGTGTTAAGCTTCTGCCCAATGATGGTCAGTGGGCATTATAGTGACTGGTCAACCAGTCATTCTGTCGTTCCATCCTAATGGTCGCTTAGGCTTTTATGTAGACACTAGAGGCTTGGTGTATGAAATCCATGCACGGGGGACGGGGGTGGGGAGAGAGGAGAAAAGGGGGTGGTGATGTCCCTCAGCCCAGCCTGCGCCCTCTCCAAATCTGAGACTCCTCGAGGGATGTCTGACCCCTTGAGGGATGTCCGACTGCCCTTTTAGGCCCAATCCCATCGGACATTTCTCTCACAATCCAAGACTGCTGGCTCCCAACTGCTCGCCTGCTTGCCTTCCTGATTGCCCCTAATCGCTTCTGCCTGCCAGCCTGATCACCACCTAACCACTCCCATGCCAGCCTGATTGATGTCTAACTGCTCTCCTACGAGCCTGTTTGCCCCCAACTTCCCTCCTCTGCTGGCCTGGTCACCCCTAACTGCCCTCCCCAGCAGGGTTGATCATCCACAACTGCCATTGCTTGCAGGCCTGGTGCCTCCCAACTGCCCTCCCCTGTTGGCCATCTTGTGATGGCCATCTTATGTCCACATGGGGGCAGAATCTTTGACCACATAGGGGCAGCTATCTTGATCTTCTGTGTTGGAATGATGGTCAATCTGCATATTACTCTTTTATTAGATAGGGTGGAGGCCAGCTGGTTTGCCCTGAAGAGTGTCCCGGATCAGGGTGGGGTTTCCCTTGGGGAGTGGGGTGGTCTGAACGAGGGGCCTGTCGCGGTTTGCAGGCTGGTGACACCCCCTGGCAACCCAAGTGGAGGCCTGGTATCTGGAATTTATTTACCTTCTACAATTGAAACTTTGTAGCCTGGAGCGGAGCCAAGCCTTCTGCTTGCTCCCTGGTGGCAGCCATTCCTGTTTGGATTTACTTACCTTCTATAATTGAAATTTTGTAGCCTTGAGTGAAGGCTTAGGCCAGCAGGACAGGAGGAAAGCCTGACTTCTTCCATTGCTTGGGAAACCCAAGCCTTCCTCCTGCTCTCGGTGGCCGCAGCCATCTTGGTTGGGGTTAATTTGCATACTAACTCTGCTTGGCTGGTGGGTATAGCTGAGGTAAGGTCAATTTGCATATTACTCTTTTATTAGATAAGACCAGAGGCCCTGTGTACAAAAATTCATGCACGGGGTGGAGAAGTGTCCCTCTGCCAGGTATGCATCCTCTCCAATCTGGGACCCGTCAGGGGATGTCCAGTTGAACATCCCTCTCACAATTCAGGACTGCTGGCTCCTAACCACTTGCCTGCCTAAACACCTGCTTGCCTGCCTGATTTCCCCCCACTGCTATCTCCTGCTGGCCTGGGTGTCCCAAACTGCCCTCCTCTGCCGGCCTGATGGCCCCCAACTGCTCTCCCTTGCCAGCCTGGTTGCACCTAACTGCCCTTCCCTGCAGGCCTGATCACTCCCAACTGTCATCCCCTGCCAGCCTGATCACCCCAATTGCCCTCCCTGTCAGCCTGGTTGCCCCCAACTGCCATCCCTTGCAGGCCTGGTGACTCCCAACTGCCCTCCCCTGCCGGCCTGATTACACACAACTAAACTCCCCTGCCGGCCATCTTGTGATGACGTGAGGGTGTTGCGCAAGGGTACGAGGACCACCTAGGCTTTTATTAGTATAGATAGATGTGTATATACATTGCACCTCTTAAAATCTGATTGTTCTTTTATGGGGTTTTCCCCCATACATAGGGTACTATAGCATTATCTAGATGTATGAAATTAATAAAATTACAAGATACCTGCTTGTGTCAAATAGTGATGGGCTAGTATGAAGTAAAATATAAAGTGATTGGGGTCATTTCTGGAAGCCACATACTATACAAGTTTCATTGTCTTAAAGTTGAAATGCTGCTGTTTCTACCTCTATGCACAATATCAGTACTGGGTTAGGGTTTTCAGAGTGGCCCTTCCAGTGTGACTCAGTAGTTGAACATTGACCCATGCACTAAGAGGTCATTCAATTCCTGGTCAGGACATATGCCAAGTTCATGGCTCAATCCCCAGCAACAAGTATGCAGGACACAGCAGATTAATGTTATTGTTTCTTATCAATGTTTCTCTCCATCTCCCGCTGCCTCTAAAATTTATAAAAACAGTAGAGGCCTGGTGCATGAAATTCGTGCGTGGGGGTGGGGGAGTGCCCCTCAAGGGCAGTCGGACATTTCTCTCACAATCCAGGATTGCTGGCTCCCAACTGCTCGCCTGCCAGCCTGATCACCCCCTAACCACACCCATGCCAGCCTAATTGATGTCTAACTGCTCCCCTGCCAGCCTGTTTGCCCCCAACTTCCCTCCTCTGTCAGCCTAGTCACCCCTAACTGCCCTCCCCTGCAGGGTTGATCACCCCTAACTGCCCTCCCCTGCAGAGTTGATCGCCTCCAAATGCCCTCCCTTGCAGGCCTGGTGTCTCCTGCTGGCCATCTTGTGGTGGGCAGGATCTTTGACCACACGGAAGCAGCCATATTGTGGGTTGGAGTGATGGTCAATCTGCATATTACTCTTTTATTAGATAGGATAGAGGCCTGGGTGGGGGCCAGATCAGGGTGGGGGTTCCCTTGGGAAACCTGTTCTCTGTGGCTGTAGCCATCTTGGTTGGGGTTTATTTGCATACTCACTCTGCTTGGCTGGTGGGTGTGGCTTGTGGGTATAGCAGAGTGATGGTTAATTTGCATATTACTCTTTTATTAGGTAGGTTTTTAAAAAAAATTTAGAGAATTAGAGTAACATGCTAGGAATAAATCAAGAAGGCTGAGAAAAAGGTAAGATTTTGAAAATCAGAGACAAGCACTAGGAATGGACATGTCACCACTTTTGTAAGTCTGCCAGAACCAAGTGTTCCACTCTCATGGGACCACAAGAATTCTAAATACTGGTTCCATTTCCAAGTTCCCACAAAAATGGTAACAAGCCCATTTTAAGTCAGATAGCACTAACTAACATAAGACTGATTGATTTCTGGAATCCCTGGTATAGATCCTTCTACAAGAACCTATGAGTAATACTTTTAGGTGCTCTGGCTCTGCCACTGGGACGTGGCATAAAGGCAGGATACCCAAAGCTAGTAAGGAAAAAAGAACACCCCACAATACCAATAAACAGAGATGTAAGATGCAAAGGCAGATGTTTATTAATAAAATGATGAGGCTCTCCTGGGAGATGAGTGATAGAAGAAAGTAGACATGATGTAGAAATCATCCTTATAAAACACAGAGACTGAAACTCGGCTAAAAGGAGAGGAGAGGGAACACACACATGCGCTCCCGCGCGCACTCCCACTCTGATCGGTCTTGAGTATGAGGACAATATGGGGAGACAGAGTATTGGGAGCCAGCACCAAACATGTGCCTGGAAAACTGGGAACATCCGAGTCAAAAACCAGGGAATGGACAGGAGAGAAGGTGAATTTGCAGGAAGAAAGGTTAACATCAGAGAGAGAGAACTCAAAAACCCTGACCAAACAGGGAAGAAAAGTGACCCGTGATTTAGAAGGAAGTTTTAGATGACAGGCCAGAGCTCGCGCTTCTGTAAGGCGTTTCCTGGAACAGCATATGAGGTGAACTGCAGAGATCTGTGTCCAACCTCCTTATCTTATTGGTGAAGAAACAGAATATAAGAAATCTTCAGTGGATTGCTCAAGATGTCATCGCTAGTCTGTGGAAGAGCCAGGACATGGAATGTGTTCCCGGATTCTGTCTAATCACTTACCAAGAAGTGATAGCTAAAATCAGGAGTAAAAATGTCTATCAGAGAAGAATGGATATAGAGAAAAGAGGGTTGAAGACAGGAGGGTACCAACATGAGGATATGAAAAGTCAAAGAGAGCCAGAAAGGGGGCAGCTAAGAATGTAGAAAGGTCCCCCAAGATTAGTGTGCCTCACAGACGGTGCAGGGAGAGCTACAGGACAGGGTCGTTTAATATTGTCTAATGTGCAGCAAAGAGAAGGAAGTGCTAAGAGAAATTAATCCAAAGAGAACAAAAGAGAAGCAATAATAGCTGAAACCGGTTTGGCTCAGTGGTAGAGCGTCAGTCTGAGGACTGAAAGGTCCCAGGTTCGATTCCGGTCAAGGGCATGTACACTGGTTGCGGGCACATCCCTAGTAGGGGGTGTGCAAGAGGCAGCTGGTCGATGCTTCTCTCTCATTGACATTTCTAGCTCTCTATTCTATCCCTTCCTCTCTGTAAAATATCAATAAAATATATATTTTAAAAAAAAGAGAGAGAAGCAATAATAAAGTTAAAACCAAAAAACAGTGAAACAGCAACAAAAACACACCCAGGGTTGCAAAAAAGTAGTTTACAGTTGTAATACAAAAATACAGTAATCCTATCTAATAAAAGAGTAATATGCAAATTGACTATCACTCCAACACACAAGATGGCTGCCCCCATGTGACCTAAGATGGCCACTACAAGATGGCTGGCAGATGAGGGCAGTTGTGGGCAATCAGGCCTGAAGGGAAGGGCAGTTGGGGTTGACCAGGTTTCCAGGCTAAGACAGTTGTGGGGAGGGGGGGACCAGGCCTGTAGGGGAGGGAAGTTGGGAGGGACCAGGCCTGCAAGGGAAGGCAGTTGGGGGGAGACAGGCCAGCAGGGGAGGACAGTTTAGGTGTTGATCAGGCTGGCAGGGGAGTGGTTAAGGGGTGACCAGGCTGGCAAGCAGAAGCAGTTAGGGGCAATCTGGCAGTCAGACATGAGAGCAGTTGGGAGCCAGCAGTCCTGGATTGTGAGAGGCATCAGATTGGAGATGGTGCAAGCTGGGCTGAGGGACAACCCCCCACCCCGTGCATGAATTTCATGCACCGGGCCTCTAGTCTTATATAATAAAAGGCTAATATGCAAATTGTCCCCTCGGGAGTTGGACCACTCGCTATGACATTCACTGACCACCAGGGGGCAGCACAGAATGAAGGCCCCAGCAGGCATCTGGCAGCTGGGAGAAGGAAGGTTCCGGCTGGCAGTCCAAATGCCCCAATTGGCCCTGATCACTGGCCAGGTCTAAGGGCCCTACCCATGCATGAATTTCGTGTACCAGGACTATAGTCAATAATATAAGAATAGACTGTTTTGTGTATACACAACTGTAAACCTATTTTTGCCTACCCCTGTTATAGAAACACCAACTTGGTTCTTTCAAAAGAATCACATAACTTACAAACTTCTCTTACAGTGGAACAAGAAAGTAAGAGGTGGAGCAAGTAATTTAAGGCTAACACAAAGGGCATTACTGAAAAATGCCACAGATACTAGCAAGAGGATATACCATGAATCAATCCATGCGAAAAACATAAAAACATAGAAACGGATAACTCTAGAAAAGAGAACACATCAAGACTGACTAAAAACCAAATAGAAAATCCACAGAGGCCACATTTTTTGAAGAAATTAAATTAATAAGTAAAATACCCCACTCCCCACCCCAGATGAAAAGCCTAGAAAATTTTCCTCTGTTTGCTTCCAAAAATCTAAGGCAAAATAATTCCAATCTGTACAGCTTTTCCAGAGTTGGGGTTGGGGGGACACTTCCTAATTCATTTTATAAGACCAGGAAAATCTTGATACCAAAATATTACCAAGACAGTATGAAAAATAAAAACACACACAAGCCAGATTTACTCATATATATATATATATGTGTGTGTGTGTGTGTGTGTGTGTGTGTGTGTATACATATTGCTTAAATAACAAAAGAAAAATAATCTAGAAAGATAAAATATTATAACTAAGATGGATTTATTCCAGGAATGTAAGATTGCTTTGGAGTTAAAAAAAAAATCAATTAATATGATTTACCATTATCTTAAAGGAAATCCCTAAGACAAAATTCAATACCCATTTATGATAAAACTTCTAGGCACAGGAATAGAAAGAAACTCCCTTAATTGGATAAGGAGCAACAAGCACTCCCTTTAAGACTGAGATAAGAGAAGGGCACCCACTCCTGGAAGCTTACCCAACAAAGCAAGGCATGAAAACACAAAAGTTGGAAAAAAGAAACAAAGCTTTCTTCTCAGATTATTTGATTATGTTTGTATATAATTATACTAAGAGATCTAATGACCTATTATTAGAATAAGAGAGTTTAAACACAGCACACAAAATTTGTATTAAAAAATCTTTCAGACTATAGCAAGTCCTGTGAGCAAAAAATTGTAAAATTTTACTTAAAAATAATAAGAAGACATAAATAAATGCTCATCCATATATATAAAAGGCTAAATGACTAGACAACGGACCATCAGCTGGTAGCTATGATGTGCACTGTCCACCAGGGTGCAGACGCTCAAGGCAGGAGCTTCCCCTGGCGGTCAGTGTGCTCCCACAATGGGAACACCACTTAGCTGACAGACGGGCACCAGACGCTGGGCTTGCTTCTGGTGAGCGCAGCTGCAGCAGTGTGAGCCTCTCCCGCAGACACTCCCCCTGTGTGCCACAGTGGCAGCAGGAGCAGCAGGGCCAGGATGAGCGGGAGTGTGGCGGTGCCAGCCCAGGCTCAGGCTCAGGCTCCTCCCCGGCCTCCTGCCACTTCATGCACTACTTCATGCTGTGCAGGACCAACGCAGACAGCAGGCTGGAGCCCGACAAGCTGGCGGGTACGGACAGGCTGTGGCAGCCCATCACCACAGGCCAGGCCGAGGAACCCCACCGGTGCACCAGGCCTCTAGTCCTACCCTGTTTCCCTGAAAATAAGACAGTGTCTTATAGTAATTTTTGCTCCCAAAGATGCGCTAGGTCTTATTTTCAGGGGATGTATTATGTTTCCATGAAGAAGAATACGGTACACATTTATTGTTAAATGAAAATAAAGGAAATTTATTACCTGTCTACGGTACGGTAGTACGGTAGTTGTTCAACACAAACCAGACAAACTGTGAATCCTACAGTATCAAGAATTTACTCATTTATTCAATGACAATCATGTCATCATCTTCTGGAACATCATCATAACAATCCAATTCCTGAATTCCTGGTGAATTCCTTGTGACTCCATTTCTTTCAGAATCAGTGGACCAAATCTCTCATGTTTAGCAATAGCACTGTCTTTAAATGAGTACCTCTTGTCAAGGTAGCCTGCTCGCAGTGCATTTGCAATGCAACTGTCAGTGATTTTCTCCCATGAATTCTTCACCCAAGTCACAGCTTTTTGCAGTTTAGGTTTCACAAAGTTTCCACGCTGATTTCTCTCCATTCACACAGCAGTGATGTTAGGACTTCGCGTAATGTCACTGGTTGCTAGACGCCAGTTGGGGCGGCCCTAGCGACCAGTTTATGGTAAATTAATTTTCATTCTGAGACAGAGCCTGGGGACCTTATTTTCGGGGGATGCCTTAGATTTCACTCGGAAGGAAACCTGTAAGTAGGTCTTATTTTCAGAGGATGTCTCATTTTCAGGGAAACACAGTATATAATAAAATCTAATATGCTAAGTATCTGGTTGTCCAGTCATCCATTCTACCAATCAAAGCATAATATGCTAATGATATTCAAAGGCCACTCAACTGCTCACTATGACGTGCACTGACCACCAGGGGGGAGACAGTCTACATCATGTACACTGAACACCAGGAAGCAAACGCTCTGACAGTAGGTTAGCTTGCTGCTGGAGTCCGGACCATCAGGACTGAGCAAGATGGGCCAGACATGCCCTGGAACCCTCCCACAGTCCCTCCTTGACTGGCCAACCTACCGCATCCCTCCCCGGCCCCAATTGTGCACCAGTAGAGTCCTTCTGCCTGGCCTGTGCCCTCTCACAATCCAGGACCCCTCAGGGGATGTTGGAGAGCTGATTTCGGCCCAATCCTGCAGGCCAGGACTAGGGACCCCACTGGTGCACAAATTCGTGCACTGGGCCTCTAGTTTATTATAAGACTCAACAGGGTAAAGATATAAGTTCTTCCCAAATTTATCAATGGATTCAAAGCAATTTCATGTCAAACAAGTTATTTCATCTCAAAGCAATTTCATTTGAACAAGTCATTTTCTTTCTCGTTTTTTTCTTCTATTTCTCAGGAAGACTGGTCACAGAGCAATGACAGTTAGGGCCATGCGGGACTAGCACAGGGTAAATAAATAGATCAGATAGAGTCAGACATAGCCACATACATCAGGACATGGAAAACATTTTGAGGAGGCCCTGCAGGTCAGACTCATGTGAAGCAATGGAGTTTCCCATAAATGGAAAACAAGGCATTCATTTGGGAGGAGGGGAGGGATGAAATGAGATCAATTCATATCATACCAGGAAAGAAAACAGAAAATTTGAGGAAGACTAAAGGCCAGAAATGAAAACTTAAACTAATATTTTAGTAATCTCTTTAGAATCTAGCTATCCTATATAATAAAAGCCTAATATGCAAATAGGCCTAATGGCAGAACAACCAGTCGCTATGACATGGACTGACCATCAGGGGGCAGATACTCAACACAGGAGCTGCCCCCAGTCCACAGGTCCTGACAGGCGGTGGAGGTAGGGGTTGGAGCCGGCAAGCAGGTGGTGCCAGGTCAGCCAAGGTGAGTGCCAGCAGGGGCCCCCTGATTACCCCACTGGTTGCCCCACAGATAGGCCCTGAATGACAGCCATGCCTAGGGACCCTACATATGCACAAATACCGTGCCCTGGGGCCTCTAGTATCTAAAGAAAAAGGAAAACAATCATTTCTAAGCGGCCTCAGACTCTTTTGCTAAAAGCAAGGAAATAAACTCATTTGTTACAGTGGGTCTCACACTGAGTATCAGAATCATCCACACCACCAAGCAGAGTTAAATCAGAGCAAAAAAGGTGGTTGCAGAGAACTGGGTTTAATGGAAAATATCTGTAAATATTCTGTTTCAATAGACAATAAAAAATGCTTTATTCTGAATGGTGACCTATACCCTGAATACATAGAAGGGCAAGGTGCTTCGGAGGCTATCTTACTTTCAATGACATTGAGTATCACCTGCTAATTAAACTAGGAACTTGCAGTATATGACCTCCGACCTCTGTAAGAATCCAGCACACCTGAGACAATACACTACCTTTGCAATTTTCAATCTATCCCAACAATGAGGACTTCGACATATGACTGTAGGATTATTCAGCTCTTTCCTAAATCATTAACTTTTAAAAATACATATATATTTTATTAATTTCATAGAGTGAGGAAAATAGAAACATCAATGATGAGAGAGAATCATTGTTTGACTTCCTCCTACACGCCCCCTACTGGAGAATGAGCCTGAAACCTGGACATGTGCCCTGATGCCCTAATTGGGAATCCAACAGTGACCTCCTGCTTCATGGGTCGATGCTCAACCACTAAACTATAACAGCCAGGGTTTGTGGAAAGCTTGGCTTCCCCTATTGCCAGGGAAACCCAAGGCTCTCAACTATTCTCTGTGACTGCAGCCATCTTGGTTGGGGTTAATTTGCATACTTGCTCTGATTGGCTGGTAGGCCTTGCTGGTGGGTAGTGGAGTGATTGTTAATTTGCATATCACTCTTTTATCAGCTAGGATTTAGAACCAGCATATATAATGCAGGAAAAGGTCCTGCTGTGGGAATAAGCGCTACGCTCACATGTGTGCGGAGCTCTGGCGTGTGGTGCCACAGCTGTGAAGGGGGCCCCACAAGCCCTGCTCTCAGGTGTCCTCTGACCTGGACCGGGCTGTTCACGGATTAAGGAAATACTCACTGAGCATCTAACGGGCAAGCTCTGTTATACATGCAAGGGACATGACGGAGAAGAGGCAGAAACCACATCTTTACAGAGCTTACAACCTAGTGTGTGGAAATAGCCAACAAACGAAAAACACTGAACAGTAGATGGAAAGAAAGGTATGGACAATAAAGAGGAAAAGGGGCAGGAGTCTGGTGGGATACGCAGACAATGGCTGGTTTCGGTTACATAAAGATACACACAACATGGAAAGAGTGACAACAGACCCACGTAAGGCATGAGCACAACACAGAAAGGGGACTTTACAGAAAGAGAAGGCAATGCCAGGGGAAACTTCCTGGAGGTGACCTCTCACTTGAACCTCAGATGGAATTAACTAGAGATGGGGGAGGGAGGGTCAAGCATATGTCCCAGAATTCAAACTAACGCCCTGTCATGTCGGGTCCTAGGGTTACAAAGATAAACAAGTCATGTTCCCATACTACAAGCTACTCAGTTATGTGTGAATGACAGACAAGAAAAAAATCACTATAACATGGATTTATTAAGTCTATTTAAAAAAAGCCACCTAGAAAAGATAGAGGAGGTGGAACAGACAAGAACAAGGAAGGCACCATCACCAACCTCAAGCACAGCAAGGCCAAATGCATGTGCTTGGAAGGAGGCGGGCAGTGCGTTGAGGGAGCCCACAGGGCCAGGAGGAGGGATACAGGTAGGAAGGCGGCAGGGTGCAGAGGGAGGCGGAGCCACTCAGGCGAGGGAAGTGGAAGCCTAAAGGTTCAGATGGAGAGACTCTGACCACCCACTGCTCATCTCACTACAAGACATTCGACCACCACTGGGGGCAGCGCCAGGGCAGTGCGGGAGAAGAGGGAAAATGAGGCCAGGGCTGCTACTTTAAAGGTAGGTATCATCATTCCACCCGTTAGGATGCCTACACCAGGAACAGGGGAGTGGGTGCTGAAAGGGCATGGGGGACGGGAGCTGTTGGGCACGGGTGTGTGAACAGAGAATGGTTCCACTGCTGCGAAGGACTTTGGTGGCTCTTCAAAGGCATTATAAGACCCATCAAGGCCACTGAGAGGAATACACTCCAAAGAGCTGAGAGCAGGGACTCAGATCCTTGGCCATGAATGTTCCTAGCAGCTCTATTCATATTCACAATAATCAAAAGTGGAAAGAAACAGCCCAAATGTTTCTTCCATCGACATCATCCATCGACAGATGACTGGGTAAATTGTAGTATTTACATACTATGAAATAGTATTTAGCCATAAAAAGTAATATAGGACTGATACATGCTACAACATGGACAAAGCAAAAAGAGGTACTATAGTGAAGGAAGCCAGGCACAAAATGGTCACATATGTATGGCCCACTGATCTGAAATAGCCAGCACAGGTAAATCCATGGCAACAACACAGATGGTGGTTGCCAGGGCCTGGGAAGGGAACGTGGACAGCAATTGCCTAATGGGTACAAGGCTTCCTTTTGAGGTGATGAAAAATTTAGAACTATATAAAACATTTCACAACATCACGAATGTACCAATGCCACTGAAATGTTCACTTTAAATGGCTAATTTTATATTATGTGCATTAAAAAAAAATACAAGGAACCTGCAGGCCCAGGACGAATCTGCCAGCATAGACTTTCCTGCCCACAGCAGCCAGCCCTGCCAGTCTCTCCGGCCACTTACCCTTGCTATTGGCCAAGTCACAAGCAATCATCCCTGGGGGAACCATGTGTGAAAATAAAAATCACACTTCCTGAATGTGGGCCCAAGAGAGTCTCGAACATGCAGTTTGTGAAAGGTAATTTTCATCATTCAGAAAGTATATTTTGGATAATACTTTACTACATTTTCATCAGTAATAGAAATCATAGACTCCTACTTTAATTAAACCTATGTAATAAAGAAAATCACACACAGTATTTTTTAACCTATTTCTATTTGTCAGTAAATTTAAGTCAGTCAAAGTGAAATTTACCAATAGCCTAAATTTCAGATGTGGCAAAGGAAATAATGACAAATCCCTGTGCCTGTCACCTCGACAAGCAAGTACAAATCCCACATGAAGTTCACAAAAAGTCAAGCAACCATGGAGCTTAACTAACATAATTAATAGCTAAAAAGATGTTTAAGGAAAATTTGGCCTCTGTTCATTTTTTGTGTGTGTATGTGCATGCGTACACATATGTAGTAAGTGAGTCATCATAAAACAGAAGTCTGGAATAATGGAGATCCAGAAGGAGAATCACTTTAAAAGCTCCATGTTCCTGCAAAAGCAGGAAGTGTAATCCACGTGATGCTATGGATTGTTTACAAGATGGATGACTACTACTATCGGCTAACACTTTCCACTGCTGTCCTACCACACACTCCTCACTCCTCAGTAATGGGCATCTACTCCCAGGTGTCCCCATGGCATTCTTTCTATTTCCTGATTTCATTTTCCTATGAACGGTTAATGCTTGCTGAATTATTTAAGTCTAGCTGGATGTGGGTACTATTAAAACAGATTTTTATTAACTTCACTAGAGGCCCAGTGCACAAAATTCATGCACAGATAGGGTCCCTAGACTTGGCCAGCAATCAGGGACGATTGGGACCTTCTGGGTGCTGGCCGAGGTCTCCCTTCCCTGGCTGCCAGCGGGGGTCTTCCTTCATTCCTTGCCACCCCCAGTGGTCAGCACACGTCATAGCAAGCAATAGAAACTCCTGGTTTCTATTTGTCGAAGTCCTGTGGGGACACTTTACATATTAGCTTTTTATATATATAGATTCTCAACTGTAGAAAAATGAATACTGTGACCAAGTCCTTTTTGAACCACTTAGACATACCCCATTAAAGGAATACTGAGGACCAGGAAAACAGAGAAAGTCCTTATTTTAAGATTTCTAACATCATATGAACATTTTTGTTGGTAAAAAATTTTTACCAGACATTTACTCCGATGGATCTTTCTCACGTCCTCTCACCTAGTCAAATGCTCCTTCCTCATGTTTACCTTTAGGATATGAGCCAGTTAAATGGCGGCTGTTTCCTGCCTTCTTTAGAAACACAAACGAGTTCCTGAAGAGCTGCAATAAAACTTCTAATCCTCTGATTTTCCCTGGTGTCAGAGTTCCTAGCTTGCACTATGACCCTTTGCTACCAATCCTGCTTATACTGTTAATTGTTTGGATGAACTCTCTACTCTCAGATGTCCCCACTGCATTCTATTTCCTGATTTCTTTTTCCCAATACCACAGGGTCACCTCAAACTGCCTCTGTTCCTAACCCTGCTTAGAGTACATTCTTCTACCTGGAAGCTGACTTATCTGTATCTCTAGGCACTTCACTCTCCCATTCCTCTGCCTTTCACCTACCATGCTCTGAAATGCAACACTCCTTTCTCCTTGGGAACCGATTCCTGAATCATCAGTCCTTTCTTTACCACTCTTCTCCCACTCTTACCTTCCCTTTATTCAATACGAGGGGCCCAGTGCATAAATTCGTGCACCTTGAAAGGAACTGTGGGCTGCAAGGCTGTAATGGGCACAAGGGCAGGCCTCGGCCCATACTCCCTGCCCCCACCAACCTCTCCCACTGCGTCCCCCCCTCCATCCCCTATCTGGCAGCAGACCTGCTCCCACCGCCACCACTCCCATGGGCTGTCAGTGCTGGCCTTGCTTGCACCTGATGACAGTGCTGAGCCATTGGGGCCGGCGCCAGCAGAGGATGCTAGCAGCAGCTGCTGCCTCAACCGCCCCTCAGGAGCAAAGGGAGGTGGAGAAGCCCTGAGGGGCGATTGGGGCCGGCAACCACCACTCACATCCACTAATGGCGCCAAGCGACTGGCATCAGCACCAGTAGGTACAAGTGGTGGTTCTGGCACTGGCAGCAGGTACAAACGCCAAGTAGGACCACGGCACAGGGGTTCAAAGAATTTTCAGTAACCACCACTAGAGGCTTGCCCCAATGACAGTGACCGGTTCCCTGCCTTGGTCTGGCGCCCCCAATCACCTGCTCCACCATCTCACCACGGCCGACACCGCCATGTTCTGAGCGCATATCCTGGTGGTCAGTGCACATCACAGCAACTGGTTGTCCAGTTGTTCCACCGTTCAGTCTATTTGCATATTAGCCTTTTATTATATAGGATTTTCTCCTTCACGTCCTAATGCTAATATTAATAAGTGCTATGACTGAGCACTGACTGAACATCTACTCACTTACATGAAAATGTCAATTCTATGCAATGGATCACTATTATTTATTTCTCTCATATAATTATGAAAACTGTGACACAGAAAGAAATAACCTGCCTAAAGAACAGAGCTGCCTGTGAAAGAACCAAGCTCAGAACTTAAGTGGTTTGGTGTGTGAAAAAATTTAAAACTATATAAAACATAGTTCTTAAAAAAAAATTTATATATATATATATATATATATATATATATATATATAATTGATTTTTTTACAGAGAGGAAGGGAGAGAGATAGAGAACTAGAAATGTCAATGAGAGAGAAACATCAACCAGCTGCCTCTTGCACACCCCCTACCGGGGATGTGCCCACAACCAATGTACATGCCCTTGAATGGAATCGAACCTGGGACCTTTCAGTCCACAGATAAACGCTCTACCACTGAGCCAAACTGGTTTCAGCTAAAACATAGTTCTTAGCCACTATGCTATGCAGCCTCCCTTACAAGAGACACCTGACTTTGTCATGCCCCTTCCTCCACCACTTACTTCTCTATCCACATCTATTTCTTTTCCTACCACTTGCCTAACCCTTTCAAAGGTCTCCTTCACTACTAACTCTCAAACCCACCAGTCACATTTTAAGCTTCTGTGCCCTGACTTCTCTGCAGACCTGAATACTAAGGCCATAAACTCACTGCTAGCTTCATCCTGATCTCTGTGTCTACCTCAGCACTGTCCAATGGAAATTTCTGTGATGATAAAATGTGTATGGATGTGCTAACCAGTATGGAAGCTACTAACCACAGTTGGCTACTGAGCACTAGCAGGCGTGACTGAATTTTGTGGCCTCCTACTGGTCAGTGCAGGCACTGCAGGCCTCCTGACTGGGCCCTGCAACCTTGCAGGAGAGCTCTGTCCTTGGTCCTTACTCTGCTCTTCCCAGCAACCTACCTCCACAGAAGGCCACAACCACCAATGCAGCCCAGACAGAGTCTTTCCTCAGGAACACCTCTACCTCCAATTGATCACTTCTTCACCTGCTAGCACCACCTCCTTGGAGAGTCTCCTCCCACTCAGGCAATGCCTACTCAGAGGACAGGCTGCAGGCGCTACCTCCTGCCTGGTCCAGGGGCAAACGCAGGGATTCGTTTTACATCACTCCCTTTCCTCTTCCTTTCCTCCTCCCCCCCTCAGTCATCCCTCTATGCTCTTTAAACATGACCTCTAGCCCCCACTGCCACGGCTCTAAGCCAGGATGCTATCCAGTGGACCTGAGAGATTAGTGAAGTCCAGTATTAGTATGTTAAGCAACAGGTAAAGTATAACATGGCTGGAAATTCTTTTATACTTGTCAGAAAAAAAATAGCAGAAAAGGCTGCCAAAGCTGCTGTCCTAAGGGGGGCGGGGGGGCGGGGTGTATAGACAATCTCACTCTGTGTGTAAGGTGGCCTTTAAATTTAAAATGAAGTGGGTACTATCTTTGCTGCCCTGCGGGTGCTGGACCTGCCGGCACCACAGACGTGGCTGCCATGCTGCACCTGTGATGCCAGGGCGCAGAGGAAGGGGCTATTTCTACGCTCGGCGCTCAGAGCAGTGGGCACTGAGAATGGTTTGTAGCCTGACATGCCCGGCGGGACCCTCTGCTCCGCTCTTCTTTGCCTCGGGTAAGGTGGGTGGGAGGGAGTGGGCTCCTGCCAGAGGTTCATGGGGCTGAGTGCTCCCTGGCCCTGGGTGGGTGGTCAGAGTCCCCTGGCAGGTGGCGCCCACTGGGACCAGCAGAGCGCTCTAGGGAGCAGGAGGGGCGGAGTGGGGGTGCCAGAGGTCTGCTCCCAGCATCAGGCCCCACGTGATCCCCTCAGTGGGCCGATGGGAACTGCAAATGATCGTCCCAGTCAGGGCACCGGGGAGGGGGCTGTGGGTAACCCTGCTGGGGTGGCCGGGTAACCCCCGTCCTTGTCCCTTTGCAGGAAAATAAATAAATAAATAAAATGAAGTGGGTACTATCCTAAAAATTCTAAATGTGTGCTCGGGTTATCTCTTGGTAAAAGGATCAATTGCTGACTCATTCATTTATCAAAATTATAACCTCAATTCAAGTGTTACTTAGTATTCTCATATATTTAATAATTATAGCTTCTGCCTGAACACCTAAAAAAACCCCACATGCACCAATGGGCAGGCTGGCAGTGCTGAGAATCTCAGAGAGGCCACACCCCTCGCTGACTCTGCCAGCCCCCAGGAACAGAGTGACCTGTGGTCCTCTGTGCTCCCAGGGCTCTCCCAGAAGTGCTCCATGGGCCCTGGAACCACCCACCACTTAGAGGAGCTCTAAGGAAACTCTGTGCTGGCATTTCACCTCTCAAGCTTGTCAGAACACTTTGGCCAGCACAGTGTAGTCCATACAGAGCAGTGTATGCAATAAACGTAGAAATCAGGATCATACTAAAAGCAAGAGAACATTAGAAATAGTCCTTGGATCGACACAAGTTTGGAGAGAAACAGTCCTTCTGAGTCTGAAAAGGCACCTGCTCCACTGCTCTGATGAGAACCTCAGTGAAGTCCTCAGCGGATTTCGGAGGCCTCTCCTGAGAGCGGGGATTCTATGTGGGAATGTTCTAGAGGAGGGAACCTCCGGTCCTTGGTTCCATGAAGACCAGCAGGAGTGCTCACTGGCCCCGGCTTTCATGCTCCTTCCCTCACCCGCAGAAAATGATGTCTGACCCCGCACATCGCTGGCTGCTCGGGACTTCTGGCAATACTAATTTTGGAATGTATGACCTAAATATATATTAGGAGGAGTTAATAAATTTGTTTGGCCATTTCTGTTGCCAGAAAGACCCTAATGTTATCCTGGGGGAAATCATCTGAATGGAAAACCAAGTGCCTAGGGATGGGATCGGAGCGCCTCACTGTCTGTCCTGACTCCAGTGGACAAAGGCTTACATTTCCTTCACCACAAACTTCATGAATCAAAAGGAGAGTCAGTTATTTTAAAATAAGTTTTAATATTTCAAAACAATTAAATGTAATGTCATTTTTTACCTTCATTAATAATAAAAATAATAAGCCAATGATAAGTTTCCAAAAATAGCACTAGTAAGTGGATGGTAGTGGTAATGGCCACCCTGAGGGACGACTGGGATGGTCTCATGTGAGCGTGAGCGAATGATACCAGGAGGACATCACATGATCTGGTGAAACATAGAGGAAGTGGTGACCATCAGGGTGGGTTTCCTCCTCCCAGCTGAGCTTTCACTGACTTAGTTCTTCATGGGGAACATTCATGACGCCCACCGAGCTAATACCACTCAGCTTCCAAGGGTCGGTTTACCCTCCACTACCTCCAGAGTCTTCCCTGAACCTCCCAAACAAAACCACTTCTCCCTCCACTGGACTCATGCATACTTCTTAGGAATCTTCTAGTACATTTTCACACACGTTCTCCATAAGATAAATTTCTCATGGGGGACTGACTCCGCCATACATTTCATGTGAAAACAGAAAGAGGGATTAGTGAGCCAGTTTCAGTAGGTGCTCCTACTAGGATTTGCAGTTTTATTTTATTGCAGAGAAACCATAGGCAGGTGTAATCCTGCCTTTACTACCTGGCTGTCTTTGTGCCTCAATTTCCCAATTTCCGATTTCTTGAAACAATAGTAATATCTAGCTTGCAGGGCTGGCATTAAGAACTCAAACTGGTAGCTGGTCTGGCTCAGTGGATAGAGCCTTGGCCTGTGGGATTGAAGGACCCCAGGTTTGAGTTTGGTCAAGGGCATGTACCTCAATTGCAGGCTTGATCCCTGAACCTGGTGGGGAGCATGTGGGAGACAACCAATCGATGTCTCTCTCTCACATTGGCGTTTCTCTATGTCTCTCTCTCTCCCTTCCACTTTCTCTAAAAATCAATGGAAAAATATCCTCGGGTGAGAATTCAAACTGCAGTCAGATAATGCACACAGTGCCCTGGGCAAGAGTCATACCGAGCATTGAAGGTGTTCAGGGCGCAGTAGGTCCTGACACGGCTGTTACCGTGCTGGGGTCCCCGGGGGTGTGTCGCAGTGCAGGGCGCAGTGCCTGCCGCCAGTGCTCTTGCCATTCTGCGAGCTTCTCTTCCCTTGGAACGCGCCTCCTCTGTGCGGGTGTTCTGCAGGCAAACACTTCTTCCCGAGAACCTGAATGGGACCCACTGCCCCGTTTCTCTGTTACCAAGCCCCACACCTGGGCTGGGTGCCAGACACCAGTGCTACAAGGTAACGAAAGATGGGGCCCAGATGGGGCTGAGAAACAAAAGGGAGGAGGCCACTGCCAACAGTCAGACAGTCGAATGCGGCCCTTCCGCTCTCAGGAGTGCACAGCAGCCCGCACAGCGGGCCTCAGGGAGTCACTGGCGAGATATGTGAACACATCAGGGAGCCCGCAGCCAAGTGTCACCTGACTTCAGAGACTGGAAGAATAACAAGGACCCTCAGGCTCGGGACAGTCTAAAGGAAAGCTGTGTAGTGAGGACGCTGCCATATTGATTCAATTCATCGGTTTCAAGTGATAAGGCTGTGTGGTCAGTGGGAGCAAAACAGTTCCCAAGAGTGACTCCCATTCTCACTGTCTCAGAGCGAGGCACTTTTAAAAAAAATGTTTTTATTTACTTCAGAGAGGAAGTGAGAGGGAGATAGAAAGATCAATTATGAGAAAGAATCATTGATCAGCTGCCTCCTGCATGCCCCCCAATGGGGATCGAGCCTGCAACCCTTGACACATGGAGCATGTGCCCTTGACAGAATCGAACCCAGGGCCCTTCAGTCCGCAGGCCGACACTCTATCTGGGGCAGAGAGGCACTTTTCAATGCGGGCCACAGAGGCAAGTCCTTGCTAGTGAAGAACCCGGCCCACCCGCTGGGGACCAATGGGGCAGGGCCTTAGCCGCAGGTCCTCCCGGCCACTTGGCTTTTACGTACCGTATTTGCCGGCGTATAAGACGATTTTTTGGCCCTGAAAAATATGCCTCCAAGTGGGGGGTAGTCTTATACGGAGAGTATATAACAAACTCTGTATTTTGGGTGGAAATGTTAGGGGGTCGTCTTATATGCCCAGTCTCTTATACGCCGGCAAATACGGTATTTTTCAGGGCCAAAAAATCGTCTTATACGCCGGCAAATACGGTATGTAGATTTTCTCCTGACAGAGGTTTAACCAAGTGTAATTTTTTAAAAATCACCAAATAAAAGGATGTACTAAGAACAGGTGTGTGTTTTTAACTATGTTCAGACACTATCATAACTTTAACACAGTTTCTATTGAATGTGTATGATAAGATTTACTATGTTGTTAACACCTGTAACAGAGCAACTTTCTACTGAGTGTGCGGCCTGCACTGTGCTTAACACTTCCTCTGTAGTGCTCACAATGACCTCTGGAATAATAATCCCTCCTTTTGTTTGGGTCTCAAAAAGATGAGGGAAACTGCCTGACATCACAAAACTAGTAAGTGGCAAATCCGTAATTCATGCCCAGAACTCCCGGGCCCGAAGGACAGTGCTCTGAGCTGCTCCGTAGCTTCGCTGACAAATGGCACCAACAAGACAAGCCACGTGCAGGAGAAGTCAGCTACCTGAAGCCAAGACACCCCATTTCTGCAGGTACTAAATTACATTTCACAGCTCAGCACTAAAATCGGTCTTCCTTTGCCCATATGAGTCGCGGTTAAATGGAAAACCTCCTCTTTTATCTCTACTAAGCAGAATGAAAAAGCGAGGTCCCAGAAGGGTGCCTTACCTGCGCTGCTGTCTCCACTCTCCATGGACGGTTTACCATTTTCTGGCGGGTTGTTCATTCTTGAGTCTGCAATAAATCAGAGATGAATGAAGTTTAAAAAATTGGGGGGGGGGGGGTCCAAAACGGTGGCAGAGAGAAAGGTTAAGATTATTGCCCAATGTCACAGCCCTATAGTTTGAAAACACTGAATCAATGCTAAAACGTTGGAAATTGCAATAAAAGTTTATCTGAAAGACATTCAAGAGTCCATCAACCTTGAAGTGATCCACAAATGAGTCTTTCTAATAAATTTTAAGATTCTTCCAAGAAAGATAGCAGAAATCTAATCTAAAAAGTAACAATGGGGTCTGATATGAAAAGGGTATAAATGCTTTGTAATATGAAGCATAAAATGTTAAAGAAACAAAGCTGGGGAAGCACCTCACCAAGGAAAACATGTCAGTGGCCAATAAAGTTTCTTTTCCCAGAAGCAGAGATATTTGTTAATTATGACCAACAGCCCACTGATAATCTAGACAACAGACTGGATAGTAACTCAAAAAAAATGGTACAAAGCATATCTAAGAAAAATATCTCCAAATCTACTCCTTCCCCAAGAAACTAAGCATATGTCAAAGTGATATGCTGAGTTCACATCTCAATCATAAGCCAGCACAAGGAGTTACCACAGACATAACAGATATATCTAATAATGTCAAGATTGACTCACAACCACACCCATTTATGAATTATGCTGCATTGACACCCCAGATGAACCCACTTCTGTGGCTTATACCTTTAGGGTTATCTTTTTAATGAAGATGTCACTGTGAAAAGTTTTCATCGAGCAATGTTAGGTATCCCAGAAGACATGCAACAGGTGGGACAAGAGCAAGTCTGCTTTCCTTTGACTTCTTCAGAAGTGTGAAAACTAAATATACATTAAATTAAATACAGACCTTATTCTACTTCTACAAACTCAAACTTAGCATATTTACAAATTAAGTAAGTTTACTATCAAGCAAGTTCTGCCTTTTCCCCACCAAGTTAAGAACATTTAACTACTGGTTAGTAGAGAATAAACACTTTATATTATAATATATATATATATATATATATATATATATATATATATATATATATATATTTTAAACCAAAGAGTACATTTTGTCATATGCTTAAATATTTAAATAGGAAATCAAACCGATCAATAGAGCCCCAATGACGTTGCCACAGTGGCATTATGTACATGCACAAGGGATGAGAGAGCTTCATACATTTCACTCGCAACCAAGAAGCTGGGGACCAGCCATCTAGCACGTTTTTAAACACGTGCCCGTCTAATGTGCTTATACAGATCTTTCATGTCTTCGGTTTGTTCTTCAGAAGTTCAAAGGACTCAGATTCTTATGCCTTTGGTCATAAGTAAGAATTGTTCAACTTCCTTTCCCACCCTGTCCAGAAAAATGTAAATGTCATCTGAAAGCATGCTAAGGTTTGAAAGAAACAGGTGTACAACTCAGTGAAAATCAGCTTTCTGAATGACTTAACAAAAATCTTATGGAAGCCAACAGAGATCTCAAGTGTAATAGAATATGCCATTAAGCATACACACTGCTCAATGCTTCCTTTAGACCATATTTTAAAAGGAAATGGGGAAGATAATGAACCAGTTAACATTCATTTTAAAAAGATAATTTTCTACCTATCATAAAAACAAAGAAGGCACAATTCTTAACAAGTTATAAGCTCAACCTTGTACCAGTCGCATCCTAATTTTCCCATCCATAAATTAAAGATTATGTCACAGGTACTCTACGTGAATATTCTAACGATTTTTTATTGAATTGTCAAGAACTTCAAAGACACTTAACAAATTACTTCATGAACAATATATAAAAATTCTAATTAATGGTAGAACTATGGAAGACTGTTTAAATATTTATTAACTAAAAATAATAGATATAATTTCTTATTCTAAAATATGCTAAAATATTTAAAAATATATTTTCCTTTCCTTTCTTGAGTTTCCAACTTAGTAAATGTAAGCTGAAATAAGTAATTTCCGTTTTGACATTTGGAGCGCTCCTTCCTGGGCACCCTGAGGTGACTGCATAATGAGTCTAATACACATTCTGCAAGTTGCTCTTGGTGAATTCTTGCATTCGGTTTGCTGGTTCAGTCATTCACGTGGTTAACAGTGGCTTTTAAGGTCTGTGCAGACAACACTACCACCCTGGGTTCAGGCCATGCCTTCTGTCTATCTACGAATTCAAATATTTTTAAAGCTATCATTGTATTCTATCTAACCTTGGCAACTGTGAAGGTGATGGGGCAGCCTGGATTTTTCAAATGGGAAAAATGGCAAACAGGACAAAAAAAAATTTGCAAAGATTGGTAAGATATGAGTCCGGGAGTTCCTATGATCTGACTCTCCAGGTGACCAGTGTAACCCAAAGAGGTCTCCACAATTTTGCACACAAGCAGACAAAGCTCAACACAAAGTATGGCCGCCACGAGCATCCACAGTATGTCTAAAACCGAAGCACCTCCATCTCTTTTAAATCGTCGTCACCAAATACATAAATTTATATACACAAGCCAGAAAGCCCCTCTCTAAAGGCTTGTTGCTCTATATAGGGATAACTCTAAAACTCTAAAAAATTCTAAAAATAGGTTTTCCAGTACTTATGACTGTTTTCTGAGGAAGAGAAGCTAAATTCTTAAAATAAAAAGGCTAATATTGTCAAAATTTGGCAGGTTCAGTTTCTAAAATCTGGAAATGGACCCACAGCCCAGCTGCAGAACCGGGGCAGTCACCCAGGTCTGTCCTCCGGGGAGCAATCTGCACTTGTCCACCTGGTTTGCACTGAGCACTTTTGTTTTTTACAAGACATTTCAACTGAGTATGCAAAACATTTTTATTAACATACATATTATTTAGGTATACTTCAGACCTTGTTCTGATCCAGCTGTCTTTAGAACTACATGACACACTCTCAATAGAAAATTAAAATAAAAATAAAAAGCAAAAATGTCCTCCATTCAAGTTGAACTCAAAATCCACACTATTTACTGAAAGTCTCCCCTGAACCAGAAGAGCTAGAAGTAGGGAGGGACCTCCAGCAAATTCAAGTACTGGTGTTTTGCAAATGCTTCTTCCCCCCTTCCCTGTTCCACCAGCCTCTCCTCTCCCCGGCAGGTCATATAGGTGACCAAGCATTTCTACACAGCCAGCCCCACGCCCGCTATTTCCATACAAAGCTGTAAGAAAGCTGTGCTGGTACCCACCTAGAATAAAGTCACTGCAGTCCAGCATTGCTGTGCAATCTTCTAGGCTCACAGTCCACAGCAAAGAAACAGGTAACGGGTTGGGTGGGGTCAGCAGGTGCTACTATTCCTGACAAAACTAAGGGAGCTAGAGTGGGAGGTGGAAAGTGGACGGGGAGCAGCAGACTACAACTTCAGTTACACCATAGCCATCTTCAACTGAATAAGGAAACTTCGGTTGCTCAGAGGAGTTTTAGTCTTTCCTATCAGCTAGGACTGACATTGTCAAGGCAACTGAAGCATGAAAAGTTCCCCTTTTTGTAATAAAATAGAAACAAAGATTGCAGCTGGCAGTTTCCATAATGAAGCTTAATCAGTATGCGGGTGATTAGGGCCTTATGCAAATCTCTCCTCGTTAGCACAGCAGCCAGCACTTTGAAGTCCATGAACAATTCATTTACAGAATACACTGGGAGCCCTCCCTGCATAATTTAAATCATTGCATAAATATTTATCAGTTCATTTGCATATTAATTGGCAGTGCGTGAAGGGAAAAATTATCTCCCGAGTGCCAGCATAATAATTAGGAGGATAAAATGAGATTTCTTCCAGTGGCCTGGCTTCTCGGACCTAACTTGAGATAGTGCCAGGGGAGAAGGGAGGGCCAGGAGACAGAGTTCTGTTAAAATGCCACCGAAATGACACATACAAATTAGAAACAACTCCACAGACTTAAGCACCTTTAATCTTATTCCTGCTGGCAACAATGACTTCAGTAATAAGAGGATTTGCAAAAAAACCTTTCTACACAATCCAAATAATCCCAAGGAAACAATTAGCTAGGTAGAAGCAGAACACAGGACCATCAAGATGGTGCTAGCCCACTGATAGGGAAGGTTCCAGATTATTAACATGTGCCCTCAGGGGAAAGAACTGCTCACAAAAGGCAACAGTAAAAACCCAGAAAAGCAGGGCAGGATGGTAAAGCCACAGAAGTCCGAAGTCTTCCTGCACAATTCTTTTTATAGGATGAGCTGAAGGGCTAGATTAGTGGATCACCACTACCCATGGTATGTGGGTAGCCTTCCCCAGCACCCCCAATCAGAAGTGGAAGACAGCCCGGCTGGCATGGCTCAGTGGTTGAGCACCAACCCGTGAACCAAACAACCAGTTCGATTCCCAGTCAGGGCACAGGCCTGGTTGCCGACTCAATCCCCAGTGTAGGGTGTGCAAGAGGCAGTGGACCAATGGTTCTCTTTCATCATTGAAGTCTCTCTCTCTCTCTCTCTCTCTCTCTCTCTCTCTCTCTCTCTCTCTCTCTTTCCCTCCCTCCCTCCCTCCCTCCCTCTACCTTCCTCTCTTAAAATATATATATTTAAGTGGGAGACAGTTTGTTACTTAAAATAACTACCATCAGAAAATGGGGTGTGTAAATTGTGGAATTACCCAGTATTTCAATTGGATTCTACTTAACAGATATGAATATAAACATGTGCATGTATAAAACCCTATTTAATAATACATCTATACAATTTAAAGTGAATTTACAAGGTAAAACATCAACCCAAACTTTTTAGGCATTATGACAACATTGTGTTGGAATCAATCTAGCTGGTTTAGAAGATTTATTTAAAAAAATCACACGAAGCAGACATTATTACCTCTTTAAAAGCAAGGACCCGAGCCACAGAGGGCTGGAGCACCCTACATCACACTAGCAATGGGGAGTCGGGATGTAGCCAGATTTCCTGATATGAGATCTGGGCTCCTGCTCTGACATATGATGGACAAGCTGGATACTCAGGGCTGTGGCGGGGGGGGGGGGGGCTCGAGTAAGGCCAGGCTAACATAGCATGTTTCAGCGTGGCCAGGAGACCAACAATTGGTGACAAGGATTTGTGTTTAAAAGTCAAGTGTGTACAGATACACAGGCACACGCACTGGGTGAGGAGAGTTCCCGGGGGCATTATTCAGCTACTGATGGCTGGGTTTTAGAACCAGTCTCTGAGCAGGCAAGTGTCTGATTTTTAAAAATATGTCACTTTTGCCAATGTTAAGGTTGAAATTGAACTCAATGTGAATATGAGAAAATAAAAGACAAGATTTTTGTAAAAAAAATCTTAAACGATTTCCCTGCAAATCAGTAATAGCTAGAAACAAAACCAAGAATCTCTTTCAACTTTCAGATCAGCACTCCATTTACATCGCTAGTTTTTCTGTCTTATAGAATCACTAAGTGCATTTGAGGAGGTGCGGGGAGAAGTCCAACCCTGCCTGTAGTACCGGCCAGACCCAAGTGCCTTCGCCTTCCGAACCTCACTTTCCCATCGGTAAATGACGCCGTTTCTCTCATGAGGTGGCTGTCCGGGCATGAGGCATCATGGCAGACATGGGACCGCTTACAAGATCATCAATTTTATTCAATCACAATTCATAACACTGTAGTAAACAAGCAAGACTATATAGTATGGAACAGAATATAAACTTCAAATGAGTTTTAAGGCATAAGTATTGGACTATATAAGTTCTGCTTGGCGGTTAAAGATAAAACGCAATGATGAATGTGACTAGAACATAGTACATAGTAGGTATCAATAAATGTTTCCTTCCCTCCTCTTCTACCTTCATAAAAATTTAAATGTATTGCCTGTAATTACGAAATACCTCTGCAACTCTCCTACCTCTCTGGGCCCCCAATCCATTTCTCTTCTGTCTGGGAGCTACAGCCATACAATCACTGCCAACCAAGGAGTGTTTGCGGAAAGGTACCAAGTAGGGCAGGACCTCAATAGGGTAATGAGCCTAGGGTACCACAAGGGGGGAGGGGCTTCTGCACAGCAGGGGGCCTATTGCTCCCTGGCGGCCAGTATTCAGAGGAGAGCCAATCCCCTCTACTGCAAAACTTACCATCTTCACTCCAGGAAGAGGGAGAGGGCAAGAGCAGGACGCAGCCCTGAGATGCAGCTATCCAGGGTGACAAGAAGAATCACCGTTTTAATGGGAAGTGGAATAAAACTCCTTCCTGCCACCCTTGATCTAGGTACGCTGCATATTCTAGAGGCAGGTTTCAATCCTACAAGACTGTCCAGGACTCTCTAGATAGTCTGAGGGAGGATGGCTACCTTCTCTCCCCCTGCACTGCCCCCACCATGGCATTGTCAGACCTAAAGGAAGGGAACAGAGAACTTTCTTTACTCATAGTCTCAAATGTCCACTACGTTTGGTCCTCTGTCTGAAATACAATAAAACGTAACCAAAAAAAGATAACCTTAAAAAAAAAAATCCAGATTTCTGGGAAGTTTGTGGGATTGTCAGTCATTCATATTTTAGTCTGAATTAATCCATTTCAATTGCTTTCATTTTATATCTAGTAGTTGTTTCCATTGGGAAAGAGAGCAATAAATAATACTCATAATCTTACTAGAGGCTTAAAGCATGCAATTCATATAAGAGTAGGCCTTCCTGCAGAAACCAGTTTGGCTCAGTGGATAGAGCATCGGCCTGCAGACTGAAGGGTCCCAGGTTCGATTCCAGTCAAGACATGTACACTGGTTGTGGGCACATCCCCAGTGTGGGGTGTGCAGGAGGCAGCTGGTCGATGTTTCTCTCTCATCGATGTTTCTACTTCTCTATCCCTCTCTTCCTTTATGGAAAAAAAAAATCAATTAAAAAAAAAATATATATATATATATATATATATATATATATATATATATATATTTTTTTTTTTTTTTTAAAGAGCAGGCCTTCCTTCCCCCAGCTGTTGGCACCTGGGACCAGGGCTTCCTCTACAGCTCGGCTTCATCTGGAAGGTCACTTGGAAGGACAGGACATCTGATCTAATTAGCATATTATGCCTTTATTATTATAGATTTCATAAAAAGTAAATTAAGGTCTAAATACTGCCTCTTAGATCATTTACTATTAAGTGCCAGAGAAAGGGGGTGGGTGGAGACAGAGGACAGTCAATCAAAAAGGTCAACTTAAAATAAATGCTATAAAAACACTACGTATATCATAACCATTTAATTTTAATGCAAAGTTCATAAATATACATTCATTCACCAATTTTTTGTCAGACCAAAACCTCTGCTTTCAATTGAGTTTCCTCTTCTTCCTTGAATGACAATTATATCTTTCTTAATATATACCCTAATCTTTCCAGTTTCAATTGATTTAACTTTGTTTTTCAGGCTTTTCCCATCTTCACATTTTATACTGTACATAGTATGTATAGAATATAAAGAATTCAAGGAACGTCAGGAGACAATGGTACTTCTTGGATGCAATGCACTCTGATATGTTTATTTTCTTTAACTGCTGTTTTCAACCTATTTAATTGAGCCATGACCCACATATTGAAAAACTGCTTTAAAAATAAGACAGGAACTTAAGACATGTGAAGCTTTCTGAGTGCAGAATCTCCTCCATTCTTTCCTTTTAGAATAATCAATCCCTAATATCATACAGCTCTCCTATTCAAGTCTAATTCAATAGCATTTTTAGAAATGACCTTTATCACATATTTTCAATGCATTCAAGCTAAAGTTTTCACAGAAGCAGCATTTTCCTTTTCCTTGGCTTATATCATCATTATTTAAATTGCATAATTAAAATAAGTGGTATAACAGACTTGGGGCACAAGCAAGTCAACAACTCTGGTCACTACACCACCCCAGTGGAGTGGAGTGGAGGCGGATCTGCCAGACCACTAGCGAGGAGCCCTCAGGGCAGCACAGGGCGAAGTCAGAGGCTCTACCTGCCATTGGAATGGAGGTTTCTGGGGAAAGCCACCCTCTAGGGGGCAGCTAGTCTTAAGTGGCGTGTGCTTCTGATCCCTCTGTGGCCTGTGGACCTCAGACCTCTGCAGCCTGCGTGCAGCTCACTGGCTGCTCCGTCTGGCACTGGCCTCCAGTGAGCACACCATCACTGCAGAATCCAACCCTGACTTTTCTCGGTGAAAGTGTGACTGTCGCATGGCTCTACTGCCGTTTGAGCAGTGGCTAGGAATACTGAACATTTTCTTATAAACCTACTTCCCATCCATAAGTCTTCTTCAGTGACGTGTCTATTTCTTCCTTTTGGATTTTTCTAAAAAGCTCCATTTTGTAATGGGCTCTTTGTTTTCTTGTTAGTGCGAAGTTTTCAGAGTTCTTTCTATGTTGTAGACAAGCGTCCTTTATCAGATATGTGCCTTGCAAATAATTTCTGCCAGTGTGAAGCTTGTCTGTTGACTCTCTTCACAGAATTTTGATAAAGGCTAATTACTCATTTTTCAATTTTATAAACCCGGTTTCAGTGTCGTGTTTAAAATCTGTTCACCAAGCCTCACATACTGAAGGTGTCTTCTCTGTCTTTTCCCTAATGTGTGGGGTTTAGGGTAGGGTTTTATTTTTAAATCTTTTGTCAGAAAAACTTTCTCTGCTGAATGGCTTTTATTCTTTTGTCACAAATCAGCTGGCTCTTCTTGTTTGGACCTATTTCTAAGCTTCTATTTGGTTCAACTGATCACAGTGCCAATCACTGCACCAACCCCCCCAGGCTTGATTCCTGCAGCTATTCACTAAGTTTTGAAATTAGAATGATTCCTCCCACTTTATTCTTCTTTTACAAAAATGTGTTAGCTATTCTAGTTCCTTTGCATTCCTACATAAATTTTAGAACCATATCTATTAAAAAGCGTGGATTTTGATAGGAATTGCCTTACACCTGAATATCTATTTAGGGAGAATTGATAGTTCCTATGTTGAGTGTTCTAATCCATAGATACAGTATGTCTCTCCACGTCTCTATATACTAGTATTCCTTGATTTCTTCCATCAGCATTTTGTCGTTTTTAGTATACAAGTCCTGAACATGTTCTGTTGGATTTAGAACCAAGTAGTTCATTTTTAAGCCATTTTTTTATGGGTAGGTCAGCTAGAGACAAAATTCTTTGTTTCATCTAAGAATGTCGTGATTCATTGAAGGACATTTTTACTGGAAATAGAATCGGGAATTTTGAGTTCTTTCTGCACTTGAAAAACGTCAAGGCAATGCCTCCATGGTTTCAATAAGAAATCGATCTCTGAAATTGTTTTCCCCATAGACAAGGTGTCAGTTCTTTCACTACTTTCCAGATTTTTCCTTAAGGTTGGAAACTCAGTTAATTTTAAGTAAAATCTACCCGAGATAAGACAATAATAGAAAGTGAATTTTAAGTGTGGTATTATAGTTCATGTTCTGTTAAAACTACCGCTATTGGCCCAGCTGATGTGGCTTTGTGGTTGAGCGTCAATACGAGAACCAAGAGGTCCCTGGTTCCATTCCCCATCAGGGACATACCCCGGCTTTGATCCCTCATAGGGGGCATGCAGGAGGCAGCCAATCAATGCGTCTCTCATTGATATTTCTCTCTCTCTCTCTCTATCCCTCTCCCTTCCTCTTTAAAATAAAATTAAATTAAAAAAAAAAAAAACTACCACTTTCGTGGCACTACTTAAGAGACCATAAGCATCCCTAACTGATTTGGCTCAGTGGATAGAGCGTCGGCCTGCAGACTAAAGGGTCTCGGGTTTGATTCCGGTCAAGGGCATGTACCTTGGTTGCAGGCACATTTCCAGTTGGAGGTGTGCAGGAGGTTGCTGATCAATGTTTCTTTCTCATCGATGTTTCTAACTCTCTCTCTCTCCCTTCCTCTCTGTAAAAAATCAGTAAAATAAAAAAGAGACCGCAAGCAAAGCACTCAACATCTGTTATGAACTGAATCCCTCAAAAGATGTTACAAGCCAACCCCACAGCACCTGCACATGTGACCTTTTTGGAAATACGGTCTTTCAGATGATCAAGTTGATGAGGTCATGAGGATGGGCCCCCACCAATGCTATTGCTGTCCTTGTAAAGGGGAGATTTGGACACAGACACATACAGAGGGGAGAGGGTGGCAGAAATAGTTGCCCAACACCACCTGCAGAGGGACCCAACCCTGCTGACCCCGAGATCTCAGATTTCTGGTCTCCTGAGCTCTGAGACAACATATTTCTGTTCTTTGAGATGCCCAGGTTGTGCACTTGTTATAGCAGCCCTAGGAAGCTAACAAAATACCTGAACCCAAATTTTCTCACTGAAAAATGATTGGTTTTAAAAATTAAGGCTGTTTTCAAAATTAAGATGAGACTATAAGGTATTTTTTAAATAATCAGGAATTATGAAAATGATATATTATTATAATCACTTGATAAATATTTAACAAATATAAGGTTTTGCTCCTGTTATAATAAAAAATCTTTAAGTAATGATCTTAAATATTTCTATGTTTTTTATTTTTTGGTTTTTGGTTTTTTTATTGTTTTTTAAATTTATTAAGGTATTATATGTGTACATAGCTTACCATTGCCCCCCCACACACACACCTCCCATACATGCCCTCCCTCCCCAGAGTTTTGGCTGGGTAGCTCAGTTGGTGAGAATATCACTCACATATGCCAAGGTTGCGTATCTCTCTCTCTCCCTCTCTCTAAAATAAAATACTTTTGTGAGTGTTAAGAGTACTTTAACATAAAATCTACTTTCTTGGCAAATTTTTGGATATATAATACAGTATTGTTAACTATAGTCTTCTGAAAACCTAAAATTTGACCCCACCAAAAAAATACCAAAATTGGCTGCCCCTCTGGTCACATGAGTACCTGATGTCACCCCAAGTAAGATTCAGGCCCTGAGACAGTCTGCAGCACTGGCACTGCCCAAAGCACAGGACAAGCAAACAATAGGGAAGGTTGACAAGTTGACGGAACAGGAAGCACGGCACAGTTTTGGACAGAATGCTTTCTTCTCTAGGAATGCCATACTTCTACGAGTATTAAAAGTGCCAGCCTGTACGAGATGTGTCTAGCATGTGCCCAACAGGGTAGGAATTCAATAACCATGAGATGCCCAGCCCTGCTAACTGAAGATGATGAGCAGCTGCAAGGGATGCTGGGCGTAGTCAAGCCACTTTAGAATCTCACCATATGTCTACAGCATCACCAAGTTTCATCTCTTCCTCGCAAGCTCCAGTTAGTCAGAAAGAATTTAACCAGAAAACAATGAAATCCATCAATATATCTCGCCGTTTAGAAGCCCTAACATGAGTCCCCCAAATAGAAAGGTGCCAGGCATTCTAAAATACATTACTCCTCATTTTGAATAGTACACATTAAAATGCACACATTACAATTCTGTGCTAGATCTCCACACTGCAGGGGACAAAACATAGGATGTGAGCTACTCTAAATGTATTTTTAATATCTCATGCTCATATTCTGTGCATTCTGCCCTCTTGGCCAGCCAGGTGGTAATTTAATGCAAGATTCCTGGGGAAAGGTGAATTTCAATGGACGAGTCAGGTTCTAATGTAAAGAGTCTCCTGGTTTGGGCAAAATCTGGTATTCTGGGCATTTAACAAAAGAAGAAGGAATTTCCTTTATACTCTCAACATTCCAATTTCATTTAAGATAATGAGCTATTATTTTCCCCAAGCCAGTCAGACATGTGAAATGTTGTATTAATTTTTAATAATACTCTTTTCTGTAACATCTTTTTTTCATTAAAGGTGTCTTAACTAATTTTGAAAGGTTTATTTTTAAAATATTTTGGGAGATTGATCATTGCTTGGTCAACTGTAAAAGTAGAAACATGGAGGCAAATGTTCAGTTAGATGAAATATACCTTTGGACTTGCTCAAAATAGTTTACTATAGCTTAAACATGTTCATAAGGTACAAATACTTTTTAAAGGGGATATGACCTACCTGTAAACTAAATTATGAAGATGGTGAGCAGGATTCCCACAGTTAAATGACTCCAGAGGAAGGCGCGGCCTCGCTGTACTTCCTCAGTGTGCCTCTAGGGCTCACAGCATCTTGGACTGGACAGGTGAGTTCAGGGAGGAATGATTCCACCATCAGGATCAGTTCATCAGTTAGCATGGGAAGGGCTGAATTTATAATTAAATTTTAATTCCAAAAATAAACCAGCTTCACAGCTTAGTAATGGGCTTTGAAACCAGAGGGAACTCCTAAGCTCTAGGATTCTGCCCCTAAGCCTGTCTCCTTCTCCGTAATTCAAGTACAGTAATACCCCTGAGGGTTGTCCTCAGGCCTAAGTAAAATGGATCTGAAAACTCCCAAGGCACTTAGTAGTGCATTCATGGTTGCTACACTGTTGTTAATAGAGAAAATATTGGATGTAAAATAAATAAAACCTTTGTCTTCTCTGTTCCCACATTAACATTTTAAGTTAAGCAAAAGGAAAATCCATATGAACTGTCTTTTGGTCTGTTTTATTCTCTTAGGCATGTTGACATATTTTAAAAAGAGAAGAAGACACTCTAGGAGTTAAAATATGTAGATTCTAATCTAGATTCTGATCTCATTTCTGGCTAGCTAACCCTCCATAAGCAAGTTACTTGATCTCTCTGATCTTCACCTAGGTCAATTAGCATTATGATGACTAGATTGATCCTATAAGACTATTATTTACAAAGTACGTCAGAGATTATTGCTAAAGTTATATTATCACAGAAAAAACCCTATTAGCATTAATTTCATAACTTTTTCTAAAGAAGCTGGAGCCTAATCTAAGCACAGGGCCGGTCTGGACTGGTCTCCGTTACCGGCGAGGGCACACGCATTCCAAGCATCACCCCTCACAGCAATCCGTATCAAATCAAACAAATTTCAGAGATACAAATGAAATAGCTATAAATTCGAAAGTCATTTTATAGTCATCCCACAGAATTAAAGGCAATCATTATAACACCTGGATTTATCAGAGGCTACAAAATTAATAGCTTATATTAGCAGAAAGTATTTACCAGATGTAGAAAGACTGTATTCTTTCTTTGAACTGATTCATTGAAAACAGAGTAAAAACTTCTTAGTTTGGTAACTAAGAAGGCAGGAGAGTTCTTACTTTTCCAGGCTATGAACACAAACAGAGACAAAGGCAGGACTGAGCAAGCTGCACAGGTAACATAGCACTTGCAGGGGGAACGATCACGTGCCAGGGGGACATGGATTGACTGCCCAACAAGGTACAGTTTGCGCCCTGGGCAGGCCCCTCTCTTGTGCCTACTTCCTCATCTACTACACAGCGACCAGCAGCTGTCCTTACTGTGGGAACGCAAAGGCCAATTAGAAAGTTCCTGGAACATGCATCATAAGGTGCTACTTTTTCCCGAAGCTGGATAAAACAGCCTACTTACTATTTTCTTTAAAGGGTACATTTCACTAACACACACACACACATACATCCAACATGAACTTTTCTCCAATTTACAAGTATCTACTTCAAATAGCTTTGAGTATTATCTATATATATATATATAAAAGCCAAGTGACCGGAATGACGGAACGACCAGTCGCTAGGACATGCACTGCAGCGGCCAACTGGCCTAACTGGGTCCCCAATTGGTTCCCCCAATTTCCTGAGGCCCCTCCCGGTGGCCAGCCCTGCCCCTGATCAGTCCCCCACCCCAATCAGTGGTGGGGCCAGTCAGCCAACCTTCCGTAGCCCCTATCCTGCCCGCCCCCCCTTACCTGCTGGCCCAGCCCGATTGGCCCCCATTGGGGTAGGCTAGCTGGACCCCATCCATGCACAAATTTGTGCACTGGGCCTCTAGTCCTATATAATAAAGAATTAATATGCAAATGGCCGTCCTGCCCTCCCACCGGGCCAGGGACCTGAGGCCATGCGTCCGTCCCCCACCTGCTCTGACACTGGGGCCAGGGTACCTGAGGCTAGGCTGGGGGACATGAGGCTGTGGCCCCCGCCCCACTGTAGGGGCCAGGGGATCTGAGACTGCCCCCCACCCTGGCACCAGGCCAGGGGACCTGAGGCCACAACCCCTGCTCAGCGGGGCTTGACAGAGAACCTGAGGCTGCGCCCCCCCCCCCAACCCTGCGGGACTTGGCAGGGGTGGGGTCGGCCGGATCTGGGTCTCATGCAATTTCAAGGCACACGCAGGGGCGGGGACTTGACTCTGACAGGAGGGAGATTCTCATATACATTTTACTAATTTTCTTTCATCTCTAACACTTCTGTTATAGAGAAAGGGCAAATAGAAATATTAAAGTATTTCCTCTAATTAATTCCCTTTTAATGCACAATTTCATGCACTAGGCCACTAGTACATAAATAATAAATACAGATAGATGAATATAGGTTGCTATCATTGTAAAGTAGTCTGAGAAAGATACAAGATCACATTTTTTTGTCATAGAAAATGAGAAAGATCAACACTTGGCACCCAGGTGTGGAAATTCATTCGGCATCACTGCTGGTTGACCACCATCTGCTTTGCCACGAGGCTTCCAAATTCTGTAGAGTTCTCCAGTAGAGAGTTCAGTAGCCTTAACCAAGGAGGAGCTGGTACCTGCACTGACTCTGGCCTGCCCTATTCACAGCTATGTTTGAATTTCTGTAACAGTTGGTGCAACTGGTATAAATTAGTGAACAGACTGAGTAGTGTAACTAATTAATGAAAACCACCTATGTTTTATATTACTGTTTCCAGTGCTCATGAACTAGCCCATATAATTTTTCCTTATATATTTGTGATGTTCCTTTTTCATAAAACTCTGAATCAAGAGCTTAAATTCAACAGTGCAAATAAAAATTTAAAAATGTAAATAGCTCAAACTGCCTTCTTAAAAAGAAGTTATTTTTGTGAGAAGGAGATCATACAAGCTTATAATGAAAGTAAAGTTTAGCCAAAACCAGTTTGACTCAGTGGATAGAGCGTTGGTTGGTCTGCAGACTGAAAGGTCGCAGGTTCGATTCCAATTAAGGGCATTACCTTGGTTGCAGGCACATCCCCAGTAGGGGGTGTGCAGGAGGCAGCTGATTGATGATTCTCTCTCAGCGATGTTTCTAATTCTCTATCCCTCTCTTTTCCTCTCCGTAAAAAAATCAATAAAAGATATATTTTTTTTTAAAAAAAGTAAAGTTTAACATAAAATTCTGTCACAATTCTCCAACAGTGGTCCAAAACTTACTAAGACACTTTATTGCAGTATACTACTGAAAAAAAAGAAACAGAATTCTTTCTCTTGCGGGGGGAGGGGGGGGGGGGAGCCTGATTTGTATGGCTTTAAGTTCTTTAAAGCATTTTTTAAGCATTAAATTGTAAGAAGATTTACCTAAAGCAAAATGAAAAATACCTTGAGACAAATAAATACACAAAACAAATATAAACTTCAGCACTCCCCACCCCAAACTCTCCAGAGCAGAAAGTGTGACAAGTAAGGAAAACCCGCCCACCCTTCCTTTCCCTTTACAACATCATGAAGGCTGCACACTGACAAACCCTTCCTGGCTCTCCACTGGCTCATCTACAGGCCTTCCATTCTTTTGAAATCTCCTCATTTACATAAGCCAGGTGTGGTCCTTACAACAGTAATCCTGCTGGCCTACTGATTATGTAGAGGACACTCGGGGCCAGCAGGGCCCGCAACAGCAAAGGAGGTTTGCTGGCCTCAGAGTGGCTGAAAAAGCTTCAGTACTCATTGAGTGAAATAATTATTCTTAGTAAAGAACAAATACAAAAAAAAAAATAATAATAATAATATCTTTGCTTGAATAATCAGGCAAAATAATACAAAGTATTTTCCCCTACCCACACGTGGCTTTCAGTCCAGTGACAGTAATAATGTGTCTGTGAAAAGTTACAAGATGCCAATTACCAAACAATAACGATTATTTTACTAAAGCAATATAATACTTTCAGAGTGTTCTCCCTGGGGGTCCCTTAATGTTATAACCAACGTCCAGAGAAAGAGAGAGGGAAACAATATGAAATCTAATCTAAACAGTAGTTACTACGGTGCATCTTTTCCTTAAACAAACTGAATAGGACCGCTGGCTGACTTTATTGCACGTTAATTTTTTTGCAGCAGCGATTCTCAAGGGGCAGTACCTGGATCAGCATCACCAACATCAACTGGGAATTTATCATATTCTCAGGCTCCACCCCAGACCAACGGGATCAGAAACTACATGATAGACTCCAAAATCTGTTTTCACCAACTCTGCAGAAGATGCTGCCACATGCTGAAGTTTAGAACCAAGATTTACAGTGTCTGAAATGTGCAAAAGAAAACGCAATGCTTTATCTCACTCCTTGGAACTAAGTGAGGCATAGGAACAAAGCAAATGTAAAGAAGTCAATGGCCTGCGAATGGAGTCTACTGGCCAGTATCTCATGGTTTACAATACAGCAGAGGTCAGCAGTTTATGTCCTTCCCACACACAAGAAGCTCAGAGAGAATCCCTGTCCCTTCATGATGACATAAGGAGAGCAGGGTCCCTGCACAAAAGACACTCAATCCACTACCACTCATAACCCACTTCCAATCACCGAGGCCCTCAGACATGAAACAGCAAACCTAACCACTTATCCTACCTAATAAAAGAGTGATATGCAAATTAACCATCACTCCACTACACCCACCAGCAAGGCCCACCAGCCAATCAGAGTGAGTATGCAAATTAATCCCAACCAAGATGGCTGCAACCACAGAGAGCAGGGAACCCCCACCCTGATCCAGACACCCTTCAGGGCAAACCAGCTGGCCCCAACCCGTGCACCAGGTATCTATCCAACACACACAATGGCTGCCCCCATGTGGCCAAAGATTCTGCCCCCATGTGGACACAAGATGGCCACCACAAGATGGCCAGCAGGGGAGAGCAGCTGGGAGAGACCAGGTCTGCAAGGGAGGGCAGTTGGAGGCAATCAACCCTGCAGGGGAGGGCAGTTAGAGGTGACTAGGCCAGCAGAGGAGGGAAGTTGGGAGCAAACAGGCTGGCAGGGGAGCAGTTAGGCATCAATCAGGCTGGCATGGGAGTGGTTAGGGGGTGATCAGGCTGGCAGGCAGAAGTGGTTAGGGGCGATCAGGAAGGCAGGCAGGCGAGCAGTTGGGAGCCAGCAACCCTGGATTGTGAGAGGGATGTCTGACTGCCCATTGGGATCCGGTCTAAATGGGCAGTTTAAAATCCCTCGAGGAGTCTCAGATTGGAGAGGGTGCAGGCTGGGCTGAAGGTCACCCACCCACCCTGTGCACGAATTTCATGCACCAGGCCTCTAGTTCCTTTCTAATAAGAAAATAATAATTTTCCAAGATGTACTAGGTATCTGTAGGGATAATCTGTAGTGTGAGTCATAAATTTTAACATTCCTCACTACTAAGAACTACTACGTAAGAACTTAAAAAAATAATACAAATGTTCAGTTCTTCCTCAGTATCCAACCCATCAATGCTGCTTTCATATATTACAAGACACACTTTTCATTTCCCTGTAACATCAGTACACCCTGTCACAATTGTTTCCTTATTTCCTTTAAGACATGGGTAGCACTTCAAAGAAATAGCTAAACTAGTGACATTTAAGTGATCAGGGATGAGCAAAGATCTAACAGAAACACACACACACACACACACACAAAAATAAACAACCACTGGGTAAATCAAATATACTATACTAGGGGCCCAGTGCACAAATTCATGCACTTGAAAGGAATTGTGGACTGCGAGACTGCAATGGGCACAGGCACAGGTCTCGGCCCATCCTCCACGCCCTTGCCTGGCCCCTCCCGCTGTGGGCCAGAGCTGCTGCCCCGATCAGGGGGAGGAGGAGAAGTCCTCAGGGGCAATCAGAGCTGATAGCTGCCACTCGCACCCACTGATGGCGCTGAGTGATCAGGATCAGCTGCAGGTGTGAGCAGGCTGGCGCCAGCAATGGGTGCAATCAGCTGTTCCAGCACCAGCAGTGGGTGCGAGCGAGGCCGACAGCAGGTGTGAGTGCTGGGCAGAACCACATCCCACGGGAGCAAAGAATTTTCAGTAATCCCCAATAACAGCAAATGGCGCCCCAACTCACGCTCACCTACTCCACCATCCCACCACGGCTGATGCCCGCCATGTTCTGCACTCTGCTGCCTGCTGCCAACACCCACCATATTCTGCACTCGCCCCCTGGTGGTCAGCGCACGTCTCTGTTCCCACATTCAGTCTACTTGCATATTAAGGATATATATATATATATATATATATATATATATATATATATATATGGCATGGTGCATGAAATTCATGCAATGGAGAGGGTCCCTCAGCCTGGTATGCGCCCTCTTACAATTCAGAAGCCCTCAGATGTTCGACTGATGGCTTAGGCATCCTTAGCACTGCCGAGGAGGCAGGAAAGGCTTCTGCCATAGCCACTATATTTGCCTGGCCTGTGGAAGTGCACTGACCACCATGGAGCAGCTCCTGCATTGAGTGTTTACCCCCTAGTGGTTAGTGTGTGTCATAGCAATAGGTCATTCCACCATTTGGTTGATTTGCATATTAGCCTTTCATTATAGAGGATACTAGAGGCCTGTTGCACAAAGATTCATGCAATTGACCTTCCTTTACCTAGCTGCTGGCACCAGTTTTCCTCCGATACTGGGGACTCAGGCCTTGGCTCTGGCCACTGCCTTCCGCCTTTTTTCAGGGTCGAGGCTTGGACCCCGGCGGCAGCAGCATGCAGTGGGGGTTGCCTAACCTCATGCCACCATCTGCGATTGGGGTGCCATCCGGGTCCCTTAGCCACTGGAGCGGCGGCAGCGCCCTGGTCCCTCAGTGATGGGGGGCAGGACAGCATGTGGGGGCCGCCATCTTTGCTGGGTTAATTTGCATAGTGCCCCTGATTGGGTGTGGGTGTGGCGAAGGTACAGTCAATTAGCGTATTACTCTTTTATTAGATAGTATATAGACTAGGGGCCCGGTGCATGAAATTCACGCACAGGGGAGGGGGTGTGTGTGTCCCTCAGCCCAGCCTGCACTCTCTCCAATCTGGGACTCCTGGAGGGATGTCTGACTGCCCATTTAGTCCCAATCCCACTAAATGGGCAGTCGGACATCCCTCTAACAATCCAGGACTGCTGTTTCTCAACCGCTCGCCTTCCTGATTGCCCCTAACCGCTTCTGCCTACCAGCCTGATCTACACCTAATTGCTCCCCTGCCAGCCTGGTTGCCCCCAACTGCCCTCCCCTGCCAGCCCGGTCATCCCTAACTTCCCTCTCCTGCCAGCCTGGTCGCCCCTAACTGCTTTCCCCTGCTGGCCTGGTTTCTCCCAACTGTCCTCCTCTACAGTCCTGGTCCCCCCCAACTGCCCTCCTCTGCCAGCCGGGTCACCCCTAAATGCCCTCCCTTGTAGGCCTGGTCCCTCCCAACTGCTCTCTAGGTTTTCTGAAGCTCAAAATTAAAAATGAATTGCTAAATACCTTCAGTATTACACTTGCAAAATGTACTTTTAAAACTATATTGTAAATTAACCAAAGACCTGTCACAATTTTAAAAAAAATCCATCAAATTCAAAGGAAGTGTTTGTTTACTTATTCCCAGGATTATTTTATAATCTGTTTTATGACAAAATACATAAAACTTTACTCAAAGATCAGATTATTGACCTTATATACAAGGCAGAATACAGAAAAGACAATCCAGGACTCTTAGGCCTGGCAGGTGATCAGGGCCTCTGGGGGCTTCCTTCCCCTGGCTTCTGGCAGCTAGCCCTTCCCCTGCCTCTGCCACTGCTTGCCATCTGTGCAGCACTGCTCCCCCCCCCCCCCCCCCCGGTCACTTCCCTCTGTGAGCAACAGGCATGGGTGCAATTGCTTGGCTGGCCTGGGCCTCCCTCTGCGGGGCGGTTGTGGGGCGATGGCGGTGGGGGGGGGGGGTGGGGGGGGTGGTGGTGGTGGTGGTGGTGGTGGTGGTGGTGGTGGTGGTGGTAGGGTCTTCCTGACTACCACATCACACCCACCTTGGCTGGCCTGGAGCCAGTATGTGTCACTGCATGGTCATCCGAAAGGTCATCCAGCTCTTCAGTTGTTTGGTCGATTTGCATATTATGCTTTTATTATTATAGATGTGTGAATTTTAGAGACATTTTTACTTAAATGTTCAGGGACATTTTTGCTTAGAGTAAATTCAAATCTCAATATCTAAGCTTAATATATTTCTAGTAATTATTCTTCTAGAAAAAGAAATACATGAGAAACAAATCCCACAGTCATCACTCCTGTCTCATTCTACATCAGAGCAGCCACGCAGGATAAACTGAAGCCAGACATTCTCAGGCTTCCTCTTTCTGTCCGTTAAATGTTGGTGGTCCTTCGGGACCATGCGCGGTCCACTTCTCACTGAAACACTGATTTCAGAGCACTGTCTTTGTGCCACTCCTGGCCAGACTGATCCAAAATGCTAATTTGTTGACCCTCATGCTCTCTGCACCACAAACTCCTAGTGCATGCTGGCTGTTGTTCCCACTCTCCCCGCTTGGAGAAGGGCAATGGCGTTTAGCCAATGACCTCAGCTCAGGGGAAAACCTCAATGCTCTGGATCCAGCATTTATTCAATCCTGCTACAAAACCAAGGACAGAGCTCCTGGGCCTTCCTGGGTGGTGGTCCTCACGCTGCACAAAGAACGGTGAGGGGTTCCTCTCCTTTCTCTGGACATGAACAGGAAGCATATTTCCCTGGCTGCTGGCAGCTGCTTTGCAACCATGAGGAAAAGAATCTGAGGGCAAAGCAACACATGCAGCCCCGTCCTCCTGTCCCTGACACTGCTCTCCGTCATGGAGCCACGCTGATTGCCTTGTGTTTCAGCCAGTCTCACTTTCTACTACCTGAAGCTGAGAGCAGCCCACCAATAACCAATATCCAAATTACTAAGTTACCAATTTGATGTATAAAGTAAAATTAGAGTTTTCAGACTACACTAAGGATTTGTTTTCTGCTAAAAAGTGTGGCTGCCACACTGTGTTGGCATCTTTGCAAAACTCCTATTATATGTGCACATCCTGGATAAGTTGCAATTTCCAAAATGTGGTCTTTTGATTTGTACATGATGGTGTTAAGTTACAGATTTCAGTCTCAATTCTATTCTTTCTGCACATCTATTTAATTCTTATAATTTCCTAGCCCATCATAAAACCGAAATGATTCCACGAGATGTCGGGCCAGCTAAGCCACTGCGTTAATATACTCTTGGCACTGATCACACCATGGGAACACCCTCGGCACCATGGGAACAGCCGCCATGTTCCTACGGGCCTTTCGGCCCTGGCAGTTTCTGTTCCTTCCACCCAAGATGCTTCTGCCCAGGTGGCTTCTGCTGGCTGTTCAAGTCTCTGTCTGAATGTCATCCCCTTCTCTAGTTATGATCATGTCACCCTACTTTATTCTTTCAGTTCTAATTTCAAAACGTGCTTACTTGCCCCACTAGAAGACAAGCCCCCTGAGCACAGCACCTGTCAGTCCTATTCATTACTGCAACCGTAGTGCTTTGTAGAACCTGACAAACACTCAGAACTATGTGTTAAATGAATGAATGATGGCTAGAAAGTCAATAACTATTAGATCAGGGACATTGGTGTTATGTCTACAATAAAACTTCTTGAAAGAAACTATTTCCAAAAGAGGAATATGTACTGAAAAGAGAACATTTATTTTTTTAATAAAGGCAACCACCGGAATAAAATCCTACTATACTCCTGATAGCATATCTAAATTTCAGCAGTTAAAATATGTTCTTGACTAGGAAATACTTCTTTTATAAAGTCAGGGCCATATGGGAGAAAGAGTGGCTTCTGATTTGTGGTGTTCTTGGCCATTTAATTAATACTAATCTCTATTTTATTCATTCTCTTTATGTTTTTCCTAGATTAGCATGGGTTCTCAGAGATGATAAATTTTGAACTGTCTTCTAGTTAATTGATGTGAAATCTGAGAGCGTTACGAGCAGAAATTCCAGATTCCCACTATAAATCCAGACTGACATTTAAGATCTTGGTAAATGGCGGTAAATTTAGTTAATTCCCAAGTTAAAACTTGCTCAGCAGCCTGTAAGTAGACACAAATCTTTTAAGAAACTCAGCCATTCCAAATCACAGCCCAGGGCTGACTGTGTCTCTGAACTGCAGAATAAGATGAATCCTGCTGGGAGTCCAACTGAGATTCCAGCTTCTCTTTGAAAAATTCCGAGTAGGAAGTCAATTCCTCTATTTGCCGTGGTTGAACCAGCAAGCACACTATTTCAGGAAACTGATGAATATCTATGTATTAGTCAAGCATTTACTATGTGCCAAGGTGTTAAAACAGGCGTGTAGGGTTTAACTTAGATTTACCCACGTTACCAATCCCTTTGCTCACCATTCTCTCTTCCATCCTCAGTCTTTGCTCCCGAGTGTAAGATCCTTCTTTTATAAGGACAGCCTCTAAAATTTTCTTTAGCTTAGGTATGAGGGGAGCCAATTCAGTTTTTATTCATGAAAAAAAATGCCACTTCATCTTTATTCTTGAATAGAAGTTCAGCGGGGAAAACATGTTCAAGCTGATCGTTATTATTTCTCAGCATTTAATAAGCTTTCATTGTTACTGAGTACAGGAAAATAGGGCCTTGTTATGAACAATTGTCTATTCCTTCCGTTTCCTTATTAAGACATATTTCATATTTTATTTTCTGAAGTGTCATATAATACAGCTAGGGGTAGAATTTTTATCTACCCAGCTTGGGGTTTCATTGTGTTTCCTGAAGTTGAGACCTTAGGCCTTTTGTCAATTCTAGAAAATTCTCAGCCAGTATGTATTGGAATTGATAATAGCCGAGAATTCTATTCTCACTGGAAGTGCAATTAGATTAATTTTAAAGTTCGCATTCTCTCCTTGATATCTCCCAACTTCTCTTCCATATTTTACCTTTAATCTATAACCACTGCTGCTGCATCCGGTTAGTTTCCTGAGTCCTGCCATCAATCCACTCTTCAAAAAGGGTCCAACCTACTACTTCACTTGTTCACTGACTTTCTATATTTCCGTGACTATTTCCTTCTTTTCTAAAGAATGCTTCTTTGCCAAATCTGCCTGCTCATTGTTATGCTTTGCTCTTTGCCCATGTTTTCAAAACCCTCTCTTATTATTAAAGTCTTTGTAATTTTAATACGAAGCTTGATTTATTCCAATCTTCTGAAGTCCTTGGCGGGAGAGAGGGTCTACTACTATTGTTTTGCTTGCAAGTCTGATGTTGGCTGGTTCCCTCCTGGATTCTATAGTTTGAGGTTCATATTTGGAAAACTAACCCGAGGAGCCGGGGCTGCTGGTGCATTCCCTCAGGAGGGTCACACACCTGCCTCGGCCCCACTGGAACACTTCTGAGCCAGGATCACTTTTATTTATTTATCTATCACTAAATGAAGAAGATGACCAAAATGAATGTGAACTTCAGTTTGAAGTGAGCCACTGAGTAAGTTGTGGGGATACAGAGGGAAATGTGAGGTGAAGGGAAAAGGGTAAGTCTGGATATGCCTATGAATTCAATGTGCCTCTGGGACAGTTCTGCAATAGGCAGATTTGCAGGTCTGGGATAAAAGGGAAAGGGCCTTATCTTCTCCCTGATCAAAGTATCCCCCCACACACTGCCTCACTCCAGAAGGGTCCCACACACCAGGCCACCCCCCACTTCACACAGACTGTCACCTCTCTCCCCAACCCAAACCACAGTGACTTCAAAAACTGTCCTACAGGCGAGATGCCAAGGATCTCTACGTCTTCAGGCTTGGACTTTTCTTTATTCAAGTCATGAATAAATCTTCCTTAATCAATCACCTTGCCTAGCGTGCAAAGAGTGCCTGTAAGAGAGGAATATACATAGAAAAGAAGAGACTTGCAAACAAGTTTTATTGCAACCTCTAATCCAAGCAAATGTCCATTTCTCCGTGCTGCCTCCGGGCTGGAGGGGGACAAAGTGTGGAGCGGCCAGTGCCAGCTGCGGTTCCGGACTGCACGGTGAGAGGAGATGCTGGAGCTACACTTACTTGAGCTAAGTGTGCACACGTGTCCACCAGGCTGTGGGGGAGACGGCATCAGAAATGCAGGCTTCTATTACCCAGAGGCCTGTATTACCCCTGGTGCTAGGCCACCGCTTCTGAAACTGCACCGCTGACATTTAGGCTTTGTTTGGGGACTGTCCTGTGCACTGTCGTATGTTTATCAGTGACCTGGACCTCTGACAACTAGATGCCAGTAGCACTCATCTCCCCCCCAATCATGACAATCAAAAATGTCTCCAGCCACCAACTATCTCCTGAGGGACAAGTTGTGTCATTTAACACTTCTCTAACACCCTCTTTTCTGAGCTTTCCTTTCCAGCTCTGAACTCTCTCTCCTCTTAAACTAATCCTGGCTCCTGGAAGGCTCTTCACACTGGGCGGACCCATCCTCTATTGTCCAAGCAACTCTTACCGCCCTTTGCGTAGATCTGGGCAACATAACCCTGACCCAGGATTCCCGGCGCAGGGATGCTCACGGGCTCCGGGGAGGCGTTCTCACGGGGTGCACTGCAGGTGCTCTCCTGCTCTTCGTGTCCAGAGTCTAGATCTCTAAGCCACTCCATGTCCTAGTGTTCTTCCACTTTAGAGCTAGCATTTATGGGCCCTTCCTTACTGCGGTCCAATCGCTGTCCTTAGCACTTTGCATACATTATCCTCAAAACAGCCAATTCACAGATGAGGCAACCAAGATGCAGAGAGGCGGGAGCCCAGGAATGGAACGCAGGCGTCTGACTCTAGAACCTACTCACACCCCAGACCATCTGCCTCCCAAACGCTGACAAATAACTGCAGCTCCGCCACCTGCTCGGGATTCCATCACCTGGGATCACAGGCAATCTCAAGGCTTTATCTGGTTCGTATTTCTTGTCCTTTTGTTTTTCCTATAAGAGCATACGAAAAGCAAACTAGTGAGACGAACGTTTTGCACAGACCAGCAGTTTCTTGTCTGGCATAGTGACAGGGGACATTTTGTGAGCTCAACACAGGGCCTACAACATGGTTTCTCAACAAGTAACTAGGTGAATGAATGCCTAACACATGTGAACTTTTATAATGTTACAGAAGGAAATCCTTTCATTATTTTGTTTTCTGATCCTTGGCCATCCCTCTTCTGGACCATCCTTTACTGAGGCACCGTGTCCAAATCTACAGACTAAAAACAACAGAGAGGTGTGTGACTCCGTGGTTGAGTGTGGAACCATGAGGTCACCAGTTCAATCCCCGGTCAAGGCACATGCTCAGGTTGTGGGCTGATCCCCAGTAGGGGTGTGCAAGAGGCAGCCAATTGATGTTTATATCTCTTTCCCGCTCTTTTCTCTCTCTCTCTAAAATCAATAAAAACATATTTTTAAAAAATAGAGATCATTACATACAAGAGTGGGAGCTTTTTTCCAATATTTCCAATAAACTTTCATTTAAAATCCAGAACTAGTCTTTTGGCCACAGTACATCAATATGGCCTGTTCAAATAATAAACAACTTTTAAATTCTCTTCCCTGCTAATAGCTTGAAAACCATAATTCTACAAGTGTAGACTGGAATATTTTCCCCAAACCCATTATTTTAAACTTGTACATTATAGCTCTTTGTCCATTTCTCCTTAGTCAGACAATTTCAGTCATAGACACTATGCTACTGGGGTAGCACTCCCCAATCTTTATACACATTCTAAGTAAGACAGGTCTAGAAATGGGCCTCTGGAGAACTATATCACTTAGGTTTCTTCACCTGGACCAGACTCCAATGCAAACTAACAACTCCACCCTCCTCCTACAGCAAACGTGTCAAACTCACAGCCAGCGCACGCGGGCCACATGCGGCCCACAGCAAATATAACAGTATGTAAAAAAAACATTTAAATAAAAATTTCATAGCTTAATTTTTACAATATCCTGTTATGCATAAACTATATATATATATATATATATATATATATATATATATGCCTCAGAGACCAGCCTACCAGCTAATAGCTATGGTGTGCACTGACCACCAGGGGGCACTCAACACAGGAACAGAAACCACAAACATGGAAACATGGAACAGATTAATGCATTTCAGAAGGAATTGGGGGAGGGAGGTTAGGGGACAGGAAGAGATTAACCCAAGATCTTATATGCATCCTAGAGGTCCGGTGCACATGCGCTGGTGGGGTCCCTCAGCCTGGACTGTAGGAATTGGACAAAACTGGCTCTCTGGGTCCCAGACTGCGAGAGGGCACAGGCCTGGCCAAGGGACCCCATGCACTAAGCCTCTAGTTATGAATAACAAACTACCACGTTCGCTAATGACTGATTTCTATAATCATGTTGCATTCATTTCCCTCATGCGCCTATGTGCAGGCGTTCCATTTCTCTACACTAATACCAGCAGCGAATATTTTAGCAGCCGATTGCCAGGCATTAGTGTTGTATCGACTTGTTTGTGTGCACAATAGGAAATATTTCGTTTTCAGAGAACAAGAAAAATAGGTTTATTTGTATTATGCTTATTAATTTGTGCAGTTATTCGCTGTCTGGTAAGTTAATGTTCAAGAAAAAATTTTTATTAAAATGTCCTATTATTTTATGTTAACAATTACTCATTTATTTCAGCCCTTTGTATTCAGCATGTCTCTATTGAAATAAACCTATGTTTCTATGAAAATTGAAGCTTTTGTTTTTTTGCAGTTCACATAAATTAAACCTTGCTTGGCCCATGTTACCTTTGAGTTTGACATGCTTGTCCTACAGGGATGTGATCTTGACGCATTTACAGCACTTAGCTTGGTGGATGGGGATGGGGACACTACATGAATGCCGTAGATCAGATTATTGCATTAATGTCACCTGGCACTTTAGAAACACGTAATAGTGTTGAGTCCCACGTGTCCCTGCTCTATTGCTCCACAGTGTGCACAGGAGCGAGTACACTTATTATCAAGAGTCCTCTGGCTCGTCGAAACTGGTTTGGCTCAGTGGTAGAGCATCGGTCTGCGGACTGAAAGGTCCCAGGTTCGATTCCGGTCAAGGGCATGTACCTTGGTTGCGGGCACATCCCCAGTAGGGGGTGTGCAAGAGGCAGCTGGTCAATGTCTCTCTCTCATCGATGTTTCTAACTCTCTGTCCCTCTACCTTCCTCTCTATGAAAAATCAATAAAATATATATATATTTTTAAAAAGAGTCCTCTGGCAGGAGGTTGGCTTAAAACCTAGGAGACTGATGGTTTAGCACAATTCATTTCAGGAAGGGTCAGAAGAAAAATGACCTTCCCCTATAGGCTAAGTTAGAACTTAAAGATTGAGGCTGTGGAAAGAACACGCAAAGGAAACCATCTCAATGACACATGAAGGTCAAGCTTACATAAAAGCCTAAATTAAAACTAAGTTCAACAAAAGTGGTTCGTAACACACCCCAACCCTCACCTTAAAAAACACTAAGGGTCATGTAAAAGCCCAATGCCAACTATCTTTTCAAGGTCCCTAAGAAATCTATCTCTGGTGGACACAGGTATAGAACAACAGACTGTACAGTGTTCTACTGAGAGCAGAATTAATTGACACCATTGAGTAGAAAAAGCACCAACTGAACAAATACAAGAGCACAGAAAACAAACTTAATGGCAAACATTCCTAGTCTTAAGAAACACTACACTGCTCACTCCAATGAGCTGCCAGCAATCCTCCATGACAGCAAACTTGTTCTGCAGAGCAGCGGCCACCAACTGCTGGACCTCACAGATCACTGGAGGTTCGTGGGCCACCGGCTGGTGGCCGCTGCTGTAGAGGACAGAAACAGCCACATTAGTCTTCATGGATCTCAGCACAACTGCTCCACTCTGCCTGCAGCACAAGAGCAGCAGAGCCAGTACCTAGATCACACACACCAGGGCTGCGTAGAAACATACAGCACAGAGAACACAGAAACAAGTGGGTACAGGTGTATCCCAACAAAACTTTACTGATAGACACAGAAAGTTCTATTTCATACCATTTTCCTATGCCATGAAACACTACTTCTTTTTATTTCTTCCCATTAAAAATGTAAAACTCATTCTTGACTCCTGGGCTATACGAAACTAGAAAGCACGCGGAGTTGGCTGGGGGACCACCTGCACTACCCTCCCTGCATTAATCCCAACAATGTCTAAGAAACAAGCCTCAAGTATCTATTAAACTTCGTTTCAAATATCTTGATGTTCCGTTAATTTCACTTCTCACCCCCAGTTCCAAGCCTTCCGCAGACACTTCCTGAAGTCTGGCTGGCTCATCCTCCCCTCCCCTCCCCGCACATCCTCCTCCCCAGGACAGCCTGCAGTCCCTTGGAGGTTTTTATTCAAAATCTACCCATGCCAGAAAACACACACACACACACACACACACACACACACACACACACACCCCAAAATAAAAAACTGCCCATTGCAATTTTTTACAAACCCTACTTCCCCGAACTGGTGTGAAGCCCCAAATCTCTCCACGCTCAATCCTTCAGTAAACACAGGTTGGGCCATCCCACGGTGCCGCTCGCTTGCAGCTGTCATTCGAGCCTAACTCTACAGGGAGGCCCGTGTGGACGCAGCAGCGAGGCTGCCTATTGCAAAGGCAGGTTTTAGTCACAAATACATTTAATGTTTAAAATCTTGCCAGTAACTGTTCAAATGGCTTCACAGGAAACTTAGAAAAAGGGCTGGGCTATTATTTCAAGGCCTCTCTCGTCACTTTCCCAGTAGTGAATTTTTTATTCTTATCTTTAAAATTTACTATTTACTTTATTATTTTACTAATTACTATTATTATTCTTATAACAATATTATTAGCACAATGTTTCAAAATTCTAAAAAAAAAATAGATCTCTAAATTTAAAGCCACAAGGTCCTAAAATGTTAAATTATTTAAAGAATAAAACAGTGTAAGCCTTCATCTTACCCAAGTGTAGTATTTTAAATATGTTCAAATCAGTATTGGCTTGAAAGGTGTGATCAGAAACCTGGGAAGTGTCTACAAGTCATTTATTTCGGGAAAGTGTGCCCATATGTGGGACTGTACCTGCCTGCTCTCTGGTGCAGGGTCTCTCAGATTAGCAGAGAAATACTGAGGCTGGTGCAAAGCCATGCAACAGGGCAGAGCTGCGTTCAGAAGGGTGATGGCAGGAAATGTGCATTCAGTAAGTCTGCGTTCACTCTGCTCTCCCCCAGCCCACGGTCAATCACTGCTCCCGGTAACAGCAGCAGAGCTGCAGCAGCAAGGGCGCCACACTTGAGCAGGATGTGTTGGACTGTGAAGCAATTCTGCCTGAAGATTGATGCCTCCCCAAGAACAGAAGCCAACAAACCCCCCTCCCCCCTGTGACCAGAGAGGCTCAGCGAGATCAATGAGCACCCAGCCTCTCCCCCGAGCTCCGGACTGCACCTTAGGAACATCCTGCCCCGCCAACAGAAAATGTGATTCCCTGCACAATACAAAGCAAGGAGCCCTTTGCCTTTTATTTGGCTGCCAAGTATATAAACCAAAGGATTTCTTGCAAACTACTACACCCAGAAAACCAGAAACCAAGGACTGTGGTTCCTGAAAAGCAACCTCCAGGGTCTATTCAAGTCAAAACATTTCCTCATGAAGTCAACATATTTATTATTATTATTTGCTTTTATTTACTTCAAGTGTATTAGCCAGGTTTCAATATGAACCATTCACTGACTATTCCATTTCTTCGAAGGAGTAAAAATAAATAAAACTATTGTCCAAACCTTCAATTATCAGACAGTTCCACTTTGCAGTGAATTAAGGTTTCTATTTCCACAAACTTGCTACCCTGATGATGTTTAGTGATTAACTGAAGCAAACAGCTCAAATCATACATTCCTTTGGAAATGCAACTGCTGTTTGTCAGCAACATTAAAATGTTACCGTAAGCAGGCTCATTGCAAGTGGGTGGAATATGAACTTCGAAAGTTTATCTCCCAAATTTTAAGTTTGGTTCCACATAGGTTATCCCTTTTCTTATTTGCCATTCATAGCGTTTTTCCTGTCATTTCTGTCCCAGCCCAATGAAAAGACATATAAGACCACAAACTACGCTAAACCATCCACATGACACCGCAGAGCAACATCCAATGGGATGCGGGAACATTAGCAGCTTTCTCAGTGCCTCAAGAACTGTCTGTGCTCAGCAATTAAACTTACTCCCATTTGTCTATTTTGTTAGAGAAGAGAAACTAACTCACCAATCTATAGCGAATGTAAATCAAAGTATTTTTAAAACACAGGGCTTTAAAAGGCATGGGGTAGAAGAATGGCAGCGGCGTTGGGCTCCTGCCACCGACCCTGGATTCTCTGGGGCTGCGGCCCCTGACAGCTCCTTTTCTCTCCTTGTGGGGTTTTACCCGGGGTGCACCGCTCTCACTGCCATCTCTCCCCTGTTGCTCTTTAAAAGGAGTAAAGCAACTCTCAGAGAATGCCTGAAGACATCAAAGCCCTGCAGCCTGCGTGTGGCCCGGAGGAGAGGGGGACATGCCGCGGTAATGAGGATCTGCCTATTTACCTCCGTGCAGGGCATGGGGACAGCGGGAGAAACCGGGCAGGGTGCGCATTTGCTCAAAAGAGAACATGGCAGCCTAATGGGAGGCCTTTGTTCTTCCAAAGGGTCTCCTTTCCCCTTTTGTGCTTCACTTAATTCATGGCATCTGAGCTGCTCTTGAACTTGACAGACTGGGAGAAAGAAAGAGCGAGGCGGGGGAGTTGGATACACAAAGAAAAAGGGAAGGGAGGACTTCAAAGAAAATTCACTTTAAAAAATTAGTTCTTCTGACAGTTTTGATGAAGTTTTGGGACTTTAAAAGAGTTACAGAGGATCATTCTGTGTTGATATAAATTCAAGTTTCCCAAAGATGGAACAAGTAACAAAGTACTAGTAGATAAATAAGAACTTGTTACATATTTTTCTGCTACACTATACACTGAGTGGCCGGATTATTATGATCTCTGAACGCATAATCTGGCCACTCAATGTGTGTGTGTGTGTGTGTGTGTGTGTGTGTGTGAGAGAGAGAGAGAGAGAGAGAGAGAGAGAGAGAGAGAGAGAGAATATTAGAGGCCTGGTTCATGAATTCGTGCATGGGTGAGAGAGAGAGAGAGAGAGAGAGAGAGAGAGAATATTAGAGGCCTGGTTCATGAATTCGTGCATGGGTGGGGTCCAGCCAGCCTGGCCAGGAGGAGGGGACATGGCTGCCTGCTGGTCGAACTCCTGGTCAAGGGGACAATTTGCATGTTAGCCTTTTATTATATAGGATATACACTGAGTGGCCAGATTATTATGTGTTCAGGGATCATAATAATCTGGCCACTCAATGTATTTCTTGAATAACAGTAAGAAAACAGCTGATTCTCCAAAATTACATGAAAACAGCAATGTACCAGGAAGGGTCAGTGATGAAAAGATTTCCCAGTTCAAGGGAACGTGACTTATTAAGCACCAAGAGCACTGCAAACCCACCAGCACCACCTGCAGGAGCAACGCAGATGAACACACCACAACATATTTCAAGCCTAAGACTTTTAAAAAAAGAAACAGTCACAACTAACCTTTGGCATTCTCACTCTAAAGTGAAAAATTACTAACTTTTAGGGCAGTGAAGAACAAAGCCCTAGGGATCTGTGGACAATGTTAAGTATTCCTGACTACGAATACAGCACTGCTGGAAGATTTCTTGTCATGTTATGTATTAATACAAAAAAGGCTGTCTCAAAACAATGACAGACCTGGCTATAAAGCAATATGACTGTCCCATGGCTTCAAATAATTTTTCTCTGATGTAAAACATACATTCATTTAAAACAATCAAACATGTCTGAAATACAGGAATGTACCCTACTCCCATGATTAGCTTAGTATTTTTCTTCTAGGTCTTTCTTCTATGCATATCTGACATATAATTTTGTGCTGGATGCCATACATACTAGTTTTTGGTGTATGTGTGTGTCTGTTTTAACACCCACCTCCCCTAATTTAATATATTCTCTGCCTCCTTTCATACCAGTCCACATATACTGTTGGTAGTGTATAGTATTCTACTGGAAGGATGTACTGATTGATGACCAATATGCTGCTGACAAGTATTTGGATTGTTTCTTTTTAACAAAGCTTTAAGAAATAGCTCTATGTATATGCATCTCTGCTTACTGGTGTAAATGTTTCTGAAAATTAATTGCTGCAGGTTGGATTCCTAAATGATAGGGTACAAACATTTTCAATCTAATAATATGATAAATCGCTCTCCCAAAGTGTGCCAAGTTACGTTCCCAATATTACATGAGTGCCTGTGTCCCTAATCCTAGATAACATTTCAACATGTGACTCGGATGAACACTTGCTTTTTAGAACTTTCACACGTAAATATTCTCCTTCAAATCGAGAATATAAAACATTTATTCCCAATATTTACTGATGAAAGTATTTTATAGAAGCAGTATTACTTTTAAAGTGTCTTTACAGCCAAGTATTACATTATAGTCATATTTCATTTCATCTTACAAAAGAATTACTACCCAGCCTCATTACTCATCGCAATGTATTCAGAAAGTACTGGATATCTCCAAATCTACCCTTAGAATAACATGTGATACCAATAAGGAGATTTAAAGAATTTGCTACAAGTCTCAAAAGCAACTGTAAAAACAGCAGGGCCACATAAACAAATGAATAACCTTTTCAAAGGAACTACTGTGAACATAGAATGTTCGGTTAGATGTAGGAACATGAGCTTGCATGTGTATGTCAGTTACAGTATATTTGTTTAGAAGTACGTGCAATCATTCTAATCATCTGTGTAGACAAGAAGTTGTAAAGGTCTGTGGACGTTAGCAGCATAACTGAGTCTGGGTTTTAATTCTAAAGCAGCGTTTCTCAACCTCTGCCCACTGACATCCTGGACTGAAGCCCTTTGCGGGGTAGGAGGGCGGACACAGCATTGCAGTGTTTAGCAGAAGGCCCAGTGGGAGCATGCCTCTGCCTTTCCTCTGTGAAACAGAAATCACTGGACACTGTATCAACAACAGACTGCCGGGCTGCAAGGTTGGAAGCAGAGACCAGTTCATTCAATTGAGATTTAGCCCAGAGTGGATAGTGGGGATAAGAGTGCTTAGATTTGGGATATATTCTCTTCTTAAATATACCTTTACTAGAGGCCTGGTGCACAAGATTCGTGCACTCAGGGGCAGGGTAGTCCTCAGCCCAGCTTGAGCCCTCTCGCTGTCCAGGAACCCTCGGGGGATGTCCACCAGCAGTCAGACATCCCTCTCGCAGTTTGGGGCTATCGCAGTCTGGGACCTCACTCCTTACCACTCGCCTGCAGCAGAGGCAGGACAGGCTGAGCGTGCCAGCTGTGACCCTGGCTTCTGGCTGAGTGGCGCTGCCCTTGTGGGAGCACGCTGATCACCAGGGGGCAGCTCCTATATTGAGCGTCTGCCGCCTGGTGGTCAGTGCATGTCATAGCAACCAGTCATTTTGCTGTTCAGTCGATTTGCATATTACTTTTATTATATAGGATTTATTTCAGAGAAGGAAGGGAGAGGGAGAAAGATAGAAACATCAATGGTTGGAAAGAATCATAAATCATCTGCCTCCAGTACACCCCCTACTAGGCATCAAGCCCACAACTTGGGCACGTACCCTGACCAGGAATCAAACCATGACCTCCTGGTTCATAGGTTGATGCTCAACAACTGAGCCACACCAGCCAGGCTACTACCAAACTCTTTTTCTCGCGTGCCTCAGCACACTGGTCTCTGTCTGGTAGGGCTTTCTCACTGGGCACCTTGCCTATCCGCTCCAGCTGGCCCATCTATTCTCAGCCTGAAATTCACTTCCTTAAAGAGACCTTCCTGACATGCCACTCTGATTTGGCCTCACTCTCTTCCCCCATTAATCCTCTCAAGTACCCCAAAGTACTTTTCCTTGATGGGACCTACCCAATTAATTATAACTTAATTCTACTGAGTGAGCAATGTCTGTCTCTCAAGACTGTAGGCTATAAAGCATAGGGACCACTTCTGTTTCACTCACCATCACATCCTCAGGGGATGGCACAATACAGGTCCCAACCAAGTACGAAAAATACTTTTTGGTCAAACGATAAGAGTTTCCTCCCGGCTTTGCCAGATAGGAGCGGGTCATTGAAGTTCTCAGGAGGGCAACACACTTTGAATCTCCTGCCTCTGAGAAAGGGTGCAGAAACCAGAGTAAAGGAGACAAGGAAAGAGGCCATTGCCAGGAATCTCGGGCCATTTTTCTGAGGCAGCCAGGAGTGGTGAGAGAGAAATGAGAGAAGGCCTTGATTGCTGGGCTTTGAAATTCGGACTTTATTCAGCAGCCACAGAGCGGTGCGGAAGGCTTTTTGAGTGGTACAACGCCATCACCAGAACCGTGTACCTGGAAGATGAATCTATCTGTAAAGTATAACTAACTAAAGAATCTGAACGCACAAATTTAATTAGAATCTAACAGGTGAACAGGGCCTCAACTAATTTTAAAAGGTAGTTGGATATGAGAAATATACAATACATATTTTATTACATATTAATGAAGATTCTTAGTATTATTTAATAACTAAATTAAGCATTCATTTGTTTTAGTTATGTTTATACAGAAAACAAAAATGTGATCCAACAATGGAAAATACTTCCATTTTCCCATTCATTCATTACTCACAATTCAACCAGGTTAATCTTCCAAAAGCATGGCTCAGATCACGTTACTCAAAAACCTCAGTGGCTCCCCACTGTCTACTGAACCAAGTCCAAGCACCTTAGCCTGATATTTAAGACCCTACACAAACTGGCCCCAACTTAACTACTTTTTTATATTATTATTGATATTTTACAGAAGGAAGGGAGAGAGATAGAGAGCCAGAAACGTCGATGAGAGAGAAACATCGACCAGCCACCTTCTGCACACCCCCTACTGGGGATGTGCCCGCAACCAATGTACATGTCCTTGACCAGAATCGAACCCGGGACCCTTCAGTCCGCAGACCAACCCTCCACCACTGAGCCGAACTGGTTTCGGCGAATTTACCTACTTTTACTCTCCTATATCCTAGCCAAATTCAACTGCTTTTGCTCCAAACACAGCCAGATTTTTCTGCCTCTACCAGACCGGGTGCACATCATTCCGTCTTCCTGAAATTCAATCCCACCCTCCACTCCTAATCCACCTGCAAAATCCTACCTTCCACACTCGGGGCTGGCTCCCTATTCCTACGCCTCTCCTCTGTCCAGCCCCTCCACATGGACACAATGCCTGCTCCCTCTCCTTCAGCTGCCCTCTCCCAGCGCTGGACTTCACTACAGTCTACCTTGAGTGACTTTTTCCTAATGATATCTACACATAGAAAAACCTAATATGCAAATAGACCCAAAGGCAGAAAAACTGAACTGGTTGTTATGACGTACACTGACCACCAGGGGGCACACACAGAACATGGCAGGATGGTGGTGCATGTGAGAGGGGGGCACCAGGCCAAGGTGGGCCACTGGTCGCTGTCATTGGGTTGGGGGGAGCCTCTGGTGGTTACTGACAGTTCTTTGCTCCTGTGCACCATGGTCCTGCCCAGCGCTGGCACCCGCTGCCAATGCCGATCGCCCCTCCGGGCTTCTCCACCTCACCTGCTCCTGAGGGGAAATCGAGGCAGCAGCCGCCACTCCCACCCACTGATGGCACTGGCCCAATCGTTCCGCGCCATCAACGGGTGCGAGCCTGGGGCTGGGGCGGTGGCAGCGGGAGCGGGGCTGCTGGCAGATGGGACCGAGGACTGCGCAGGAGGGGCGGGGTGAGGTGCAGAGGATGGGCTCACCGTTCTTTCAAGGTGCCAGATTCGTGCACTGGGCCTCTAGTAATTATAATATCACGGATCTCCCCAATTAAAATCAATTATAAACGACTTCGGCCCTCCTGCTTTTATGAAACTAAGATGTGTGTGAAAACAAACTGTACAGGCAGTCCTCCGGTCCCATCAGACTAAGTTTCGTGGTTACATCACCATCTCCCATTTACAGTATTTGTAAAAATAAAAAAAAGTTCCGTCATTTCGACATATGTGCTTTATGTTTTTTATTATTTATTTACCACAAGTAAAGGTCGGGAATTGTTATCTTTCTTTTAAAATTTTTTTCACTGTTCCACTTCATTACTGTTGTGTATGTGCTCCATGAGTGACGGAGGTGCTTATGTAGATGGGTTCTGACTTACAGCGAAAATCGAGTTACGTCACGCCGTAGAAACGATCTCCGACAAAACCCAAGGACTGCCCGTATTCATAATTTGTAAACTGATTTAAGAGCCTATTCCTTTCGAGGGCAGGAACTGTTTCTGATTTGTTCCTGCAATTCTTTGAACAAAGTACACACTTAAGCAACCCCGTTGAATAAAACAGTCAAAAATGTAAGTTGAATATAAAATTTGCCCGCCCACAGCCCTTACTCATCAAGCTACATTAAAGAAAGAAATCTTCAGGCACCTGCACTTCAGTTACCGTAGCTACTATGCTAAGTGACAGAAGAGATGACAGAAGTAACTATAAAATACCACCCTATCCTAAGAAGCTTACAATACTGATAGGGAACTTAAGACATATTTTAAAAGCAACCAAATAGTAATCAAAGTGCTATCAAATGCAATCAAATTCTAAATGAATGTTAACGGAGCTGGGAGAGCTAATGTGTGCCATGGGAGGTCCGGAGCTCAGACCACGTGGCTGGCCTGGACGAAGGGTGCTTCTGAGGGTGGCTAGAGGGCAGGAAGAGGCAAGATTACCCAAACAGTGTGTTCCCAGGTTGATCCAGCAGCCTTGCCTGCCCTTTGTAAAGCCGAACACATCCTGGTTTTACAGAGAACCCCGGCAGAGCTCCCATCTCTGCCCTACATGTCTGTGCTCACGCCTGCACACAGCAGTCTTCTACTAGTGCCATACATTAATGCAGAAATCCAAAAACAGTCATTTTCTCTATTTCCTCACATGCAATGTGATGGGGAAGGCGAGCACAAAGATGATTGGTTCAGGAAGCCAAATTAAATTCTAAAAACAAACTCCAGAAATCTCTACTGTCCTGCCTGGTTCATTCTAACAATTGTGTCCTTAAGCATAAGTAACTGGACAAATTTTCAATAGGTTACAGTTTACTAGAAGGCAGTCTCACTCGGTTCAAGTTAGAGAAGTTAGTTATGGCCTCATGCAAATGAGAGCATAATAGCTTTAAATTGAGACCCTGAAGCCACCTGGGCAAGATTCAAAATCCCAGCTCTCAGTGGCTTCCTCTGTGCCTCACTTTACTCATCTCTAAACTGAAAACAAAAACAGCTAACTCATATGCCGTTATGAGGGCCAAATGAATCAATGCATTAAAGCCCTAGGTACGGTTTAGTAACCTAGCACACAGTAAGCTACCAAAGACCTGCCACTTACTGTCATCATCCAGGAAGTTAAGGGCACTAAGTCAGCAATAATAAACAGTACACAAAAGGTGCCAGCTGCAAAGTGAAAACTGGACACCATTTCTATATATGAAACTAATATTAAGGAAAACCTATGTACACATGGAAACTAAACATGGGACCAAGCTGGCCTTGCCTAAAAGAAGGAAAAAGAAGAAAGAATTTAAACAACTGTTTATGAAAATCCATTCACACAAAAAGAGGACCTGACCTCACACCATGTACAAAAATCAATTCCAAAAGATTAATAATCAAAATGTGAAAAAACAAACAATTTAAAACTTAAATATAAGAGAATTTGAACAAGGAGACGAGAAAATTTCTTTAATAAGAAGTACAAACCATTTTTAAAAGCCTGATAAATCTAACAATATTAAAATTAAAACATTTGTTCATCAAGAGTCCATTTAAAAAATGCAATGACAAACCACAGACTGGGAAATGATATTAGAACATATATAACCAAGAAAGAATCAGAATCCAAAGAAGTTCTACAAGTCACTGAAAGATAAAACAATCCAATAAAAAATGGGCAAGATAATATTAACTGGCAATTCATAGAAGAAACACATGGCCAATAAGCATATGAAAAGGTATTTATCTTATAACTAATAAAGAAAAGACAAAGTAAAACCTCTAGGACAGCTGTCGCCAACCGGTGGTCCGTGAGGTCTGAAAAGTTGGCAACTGCCAGTTTACGGAAACCTTTGGAGCAGCAGTTGCCAACAGTGGTCCGTGGACGGCTGGTGGTCCATGATGTCCGAAAGGCTGGCGACCGCTGGTCTAGGATACAGCAAGGATGTGGTAGTGAGAACCACACTGCCAGCGAGCACATAGATCGACCAGCCACTCGGGCCATTCCGAGCACAGCCTCTGATGCGACACCACTTCTGTCCATGATGTGCATGCATACCTTGTCATGCACTGTCTCCCTCGCTCACACCATCATGGAACGCGCCTGCCCAAGGATGTACAAACAACATCACCCATAGCAGCACAGGGTACAGTGCCAAGAACTGGTGACAATGGAGGAAGGAATGCATCAGATGTGCATACAGTAAAACACTCTACAGAGTAATAATGAACTGTATAAGGGTGTGCCGAACTGGCCACAATCCCCCCTTGCCTGCCTGCCTGCCTGCCTGCCTGCCTGCCTCCGGGACACCGGCCGTGTCTCTGCTGCTCTCCGTCCAGTGCTGCGTCCCGCCCATCGGGATGGTCTGGAACAGGGTGCAAGCAGGTCATGCTGGCCTTCTCCAAGCCAAGCTGAAGCTTCAAGCCTGCAGTTCCTCTCGCTCTCTCCTATGCCTGCTCAGCGGCCTGGGGAACAAGTGCACTCCCCGCCTGCAGGTTGAAATGCGGGAGTGGGAACGAGCTGTCTCTACCACAGCCGTCTGAACCTTCCTCCACCTCGCCAACCCCGAGGTGGTCAAAGAGACATGAGAGAACCTGGCCAGGGTCAGCAGAGCCACCAAGCTGACCCCCAGTCTGAGGAGCAATAATAAATGTTATTTAAGTCAGTAAGTGTTGGGGCTTCTTACAAAGCAACAGATTACTGATATGGAAATGGATTAAAGCTACCCATATTAATGTGAATAAATCTGAAAATAACGACGTGTAAAAAGCTACACAACACATATAAACACTATCATACTGTATATACGTTTTAAAAGGATATAAAAGCACCCTGCATATACATATATGAAGGGCAGCCCTCTCCAGATTCAGAGGGAGAAATGCCATCACGAGAGGTGTCCAGGGCCTGAGCTGTCTCACAGCCCCCTACCTAATCTTGCCTATAACGCCTTCCCTACTCTATGTTAACACTTCACCTGGGCTAATTCTACAAAATCAGAATTTGTCTGTCACTGCCGGCCAGGCTCCCAGAACCACCGCTAGCAGAGGTTCTCACTGAAGCTCGCCAGGCAGCTCTGGCGCACGCTGGCAGAGCCACGGCCCTGAGGGGGTAAGAGGCGTGGTGGTAGCACTTAACTAGGCAACTGACAAACTACAGACCACAAGCAACATCTGGCCCGCTGCCAGACATCATTTATACAGAGAAGCACAATTAATTTGATGATATGGAACATTAACTTTGGACCCCAATTAAGCTACCCCCCCCCACAAAAAAAGGTCTATTCTTCTCATTAGTAGGCCTGTATTACAAAAATATTTATTTAATTATTATAATACTAGATGCCCAAAGCATGAATTCGTGCATGGGTGGGGTCCTTCGGCCTGGCCAGTGATCAGGGCCCATCGGGGCCATCTCGCCCAGTCCTGATCAGGGCTGGCCAGCCAGGGGGAGGGACCCAGGAGGTTGGCTGTCAGAGCACACTAACCACCCAGTCGGCAGGGGGAAGGGACCTCAGAAGGTTGGCCAGCCATGGGAGGTTGACTGTGGAAGCGCAATGACCACCAGAGGGCAGCTCATGCATTGAGTGTCTGCCCCCTGGTGGTCAGTGCACACCACAGTGACTAGTCAACTGGTCGACTTTTATATAGAGTGATTTTGAATTTCATCAAATTTATTTTCTCTCTTGTTATCTAAGTATCTATATCTTATCTTTGATTTGCCTCTTGTCTACAAAGCCTGGCCCTTTACTGGAAAGATCTGCCAGTCTTTAATTAAGAACAGCTCTACATCAGCTCTCGGATGAAAGGGTCATGGGTTCGATTCCCAGTCAAGGGCACATGCATACCTTGGGTGCAAGTTCGGTTCAGGCCCAGTTAGGGCATGTGTGGGAAGCAACCAATCAATGAGTCTCTCTCATATTAATGTTTCTCTCTCTCTCCCTCCCTCCCTTCCTCCCCTCCACTTTCTCTCTAAAGACTAACGCAAAAATTATCCTTGGGTGAGGATTAAAAATAAAAATAAAAAACAACAGCTCTAGCCCTAGTCAGGTAGCTGTGATTAGTGTCATTCCATTATGCCAAGATTGTGGGTTCGATCCCTGGTCAGGGCATGTATAAGAATCAACCAATGGCCCAGCTGGTGTAGCTCAGTGGCTGAGTGTAGATCTATGAACCAGGAAGTCAGAGTTTGATTCCTGGCTAGGGCATATGCCCAGGTGGCAGGCTTGATACCCGCTGTAGGGTGTGCAGGAGGCAGCGAATCAATGAATTTCTCTCATCATTGATGTTTCTATCTCTCTCTCTCTTCCTCTCTGAAATAAACAAACATATATATGTGTGTGTGTGTGTGTGTGTGTGTGTGTATACATATATATATATATTTTTTAAAATAATCAACCAATGAGTGCACCAATAAATGGAACAACATATGATGTATCTCTCTTTCTTTCAAATTAATAAAAATGTTTTTTAAATAAACAGCTCTCAATGTTAAGTCTTGTGTAAATTTAGGTAAATTGTTAAACTCTGTGTCTGTTTCCTCATCTGTATCTACCTGAAAGAGTTGTGGTTAGAAAGAGAAGTAATATACAGAGAACACAGCTGGCCAATAGGAAGAGTTCAACAAATACTACCGTGTTTCCCTGAAAATAAGACATCCTCCGAAAATAAGACCTACTTACAGGTTTCCTTCTGAGTGAAATATAAGGCATCCCCACAAAAAATAAGGCCCCCAGGCTCTGTCTCAGAATGAAAATTAATTTACCGTAAACTGGTCGCTAGGACCGCCCCGACTGGCATCTAGCAACCAGTGACGTAACTCGGAGTCCTGATGTCACTGCTGTGTGAATGGAGAGAAATCAGCGTGGAAACTTTGTGAAACCTAAACTGCAAGAAGTTGTGACTTGGGTGAAGAATTAATTCATGGGAGAAAATCACTGACAGTTGTATTGCAAATGCACTGCGAGCAGGCTACCTTGACAAGAAGTACTCATTTAAAGACAGTGCTATTGCTAAACATGAGAGATTTGGTCCACTGATTCTGAAAGAAATGGAGTCACAAGAAATTCACCAGCAAATTCAGGAATTGGATTGTTATGATGATGTTCCAGAAGATGATGACATGATTGCCATTGAATAAATGAGTAAATTCTTGATACTGTAGGATTCACAGTTTGTCTGGTTTGTGTTGACAACTACCGCACTACCGTACCGTAAACAGGTAATAAATTTCCTTTATTTTCATTTAACAATAAACGTGTACCGTATTCTTCTTCATGGAAAAATAAGACATCCCCTGAAAATAAGACCTAGCATATCTTTGGGAGCAAAAATTAATATAAGACACTGTCTTATTTTTGGGGAAACAGGGTAGATGATATTATTAGTGGAAGAAAACAAAATATCAACAAAAGTTAATATAATTATACAATGCTTGCAATTTCTCCTAAGAGCTATAGAAAAAATGATTGAAATAGGTAATAACCAGGATGTCAAAAAATGCCCAACAATCACAACATGGCAACTTCAAAAAAAAAAAGAAGAAATATGAAGGAAATATAAAGGAGGAATTGCTGATTCCTGACCCTTAAATCATCTGACAAAAAAAGATGAAGAGGCACCTGAGCTATGAGAAATACCTCAGCTCTGGCTCTCACAGCTTAGCTTAAAAACTTGGGCAAGTTATTTAACTTAAATCTCAACATTCCTCTTCTGTAAAATGGGGTTTAAAAACACTGTCTGCCTCCGAAGACCCTGACCACTAAACGAGTAACAGCTAAACGTGGCGCGGCGGCCAGCGGTCACTGGACTCCCTAAGCGGGGCCATTCTAGTCACTCCCTCAGTAGGACCCTTAATGTTCCTACAAAGCCAACCATTTAGTCTATGCTTTCCATTGTCTCCCATAATCTCTGCCTCAAATTGTGTTTAACAAAGATTTTACTTAACTCCTCAGCAAATTTCTTTAGATTTGAAGCTACTATATATTCTTAGCCCTGTATATTTCTTTTTTTTTAAATATATTTTATTGATACTTTACAGAGAGGAAGGGAGAGAGGTAGAGAGCTAGAAACGTCGATGAGAGAGAAACATCGACCAGCCGCCTCTTGCACACCCCCCACCGGGGATGTGCCCGCAACCAATGTACATGCCCTTAACCGGAATTGAACCCGGGACCTTTCAGTCCGCAGACCGACGCTCTACCACTGAGCCAAACCGGTTTCGGCTAGCCCTGTATATTTCTAACATTTTCAACTGAAAATCAATGGTGGACTCAAAAAAGGTATCTTTCTAGGGAAAAGTATTATAGTAACTGACTTCAGGCCAAAATGCCATCCACTTCCCATCATCTAGACACAGGTATCTATAATGCTCCTTCAGGGCCCTGCTACGTTAGTCTCCGCGGAACAAATAAAACAGAGCCCGTGCCTCAAGAAGTTGTTTTAAGTTATCTTTCTCATGCTCATATGAGCATTGGCTGGCTTTTCTGTTTAAATCAAAGAAAAAGCAGTGCCGGTGTCAGACTGTAATGGGAGAGACCGTCTGACGCTCAGAGGAGAGCTGATGCCGCTGCCTCTGGTTCAGAGCGGCGAACGGTTCCCGCAGGGCAGTCTTCCGCTCACCTTCCCGACTCAATAACAACCTCATCACCAAGAGCAGCCTGAGCAGTAGACGCCTCGAGAAGCCGCGCCGTTATAAATTTAGAAACAAAATAAAGGTCCTCGGGAGACACTTCCACAAGCACATCAGACAGTGGAAAGGGACGCCACATTCACACAGGGCTGTGCTGCCTGCTAAGCAGCTCTCTCCCTGACGCCACTCCGGGTCCAGGCCTGGGCAGCTATAACCAGTGTACCCGGATCCTCGTGCATCAAAATGTATACTGAGGCCCTTCTAGCAGCAGTCCCTGTGCTGCTAGATCCAAAGAGTTTTTCAAATACAACAACCAAATCTTCTCTCCTTTTATCCACAGGCAGCTCATCCAAAGACCATCATTTATTTTTCCCACCTTCCTGGAAGCCTAAGTGAGGCAATATGGTGTAAACATCACTGAGCTGTAAGTCCAACTTCTGAATTCTAATCTCAGCCATCACTTCTCAGACACCGGACCTGCGGGAAGTCACTTGGCCTCAGATACATTCCCTTTACGAAGGGACTCAGCGTGAATACCTGCATCAATTCTTCATCTACGGCCCAGGCTCTCTTCACCAGGTACCTCCGGCCTCAGCAATAATAGAAATCATGATCATTTCTTTCTCAGTGAGGACCCCATCAATTTCAAAGGAGAAGAAACCTTAACACAAACTGAGAAGAGTTTGTAAAACAAAGGAAGGGGATTTACTGGCTCAAGTACCTGGATAGCCAGAAGCAGAGCTCATTACAGACCCTCCAGCAGTATGGTCAGGACCAGGCATTTCCTCTCCCCTCTCTCCTCTTCCCCAGTCTCTCTCTCCCTCCTCCCTCCTCCCTCTTTTATGTTGACTTTCTTCTAGGGCTTCACAGGGAGCCCGATAACTGCACCACTCCCCCTCCCAGCCAGGATGCCTGCCCCCAGCTCAAACAGAAGCGAAAGCCCTGATGGCTTCCCCTGAGGAAACGCCCACCACCTGAGCCCCCATGACTGGGAACGGGTCCTGAAGGCGCCTGGGAGGCGCACCGCCCATCAGGCAGGGGCTGAAGGTGGGGAGGAGCAGCGCCTCCGAGCAAAACCAGGATGTCCTTTACACCTTCCGACTCAAGCCATCCCCTCCACGGAGCCCTCTCACTCATCAGCTCTACCCCAGCCCCTTACCTTCTCCCAAAGCCTAACGCCCGCTCACATCTTCACCCTGACTCCCGGCACACATCCCCACATACTCCGGACAAGTGAGAAATCACCGGCTCCTCCTGGCCTCAATCCTCTCAACCAGTCACCACTCTCCGTTCAGGCCTCCCCGTCACTCTTACCCGGTGACCGTGACTCCAACTGACCGTCTCACACCACTCACCTCTGACCTCAAGTTCAAGTCTAATTTTCTCCTCCTTTCTTAATACTTTATAATGTCTCTTTGTTTCCTGTAGCATAAAAACTTCCTCTTATCTGACCATGTTCACCTTATAATTTAATCATGCCAACTACATGCAATTTCCAAAATTCAGTAAGCTGTTTTCACCTATCGTTCTGTTTACACTGCTCTCATGCCGGAATCTACCTGTGCCCTCTGTGGATGCAGGGGTTCACCCCTACTTCTATGAAACCTTCTGAGTGCCCTCATCGCTGGAGCCCACCGGCATCTCCCACCTTCAAGAGCAAACACACTTCAGGATTATCAAAGAGCTGTGTCAAAATGCAGAGGCCTGAACCTAACCACATAAACTTACCAAACCAGACCAGGGCGCAGGCACATGCACCTTGAAAAAGCTCCCAGGCAATTAGACCACCTGCCCCATCTCTAGGCAAAAACCACGGACAGATCTGCTTAGGGAAGAAATTCCTATTAAATATATCCAGTTCTTCAAACTGTTCCTGGCCAGTAGGGAAACAACAAATGTTATGGAATATAAGTAAGTCTTACAAATTACAGTAATTACAGTGACTTTTATTCATCAAAAATCACCCAATAGAAGAAAATGAACCATAACATACCATCTCTGGGCATTCCAACTTAAAATTCTTATACTTGTCAGTTGAGTGTGTGTGTTGGGGGGGGGGGATAGGAGGGCAGATAAAGAAATGAACTGAGCCACCATTTTCTCTGATAATTGAGAATAAAGCATCATCCTATACGTCGTCCCGTCGCTGAAACCATGTTTCTGATTTCAGTTTCAAGGTTCTCTATGGTTTGAGTCAGACTCTACGTAGCACTTGCTGCTTTGTAGCAGTGAGTGAAACTCACACCACCTTCTGCGTAGGCTTGTGTGTAGCCGGACCCGAGCCACCTGCGCAGCAGCTCTGGTGTGGCTGAAGCTTGGGCAGTGCCCAAAGAAAAGGAATTACCGCTACATCAAACCTAATTTAGTAAATACTTTCTGCTACCTTCGGGGCCAGACACCAGCTCTGTGCAGGAGGAAGGTGGCAGGAGGCACAGTGGCTGCCCTCATGGGGCTGAGAAACGCGCCACTGCAGCAAAAGCACATCAGTAATGTGGTTTGAATTTACAGTCCATAAAACTGAAGCTGCCCAATGTTTTTACCTGTAGTCTACCATAACTTCTAAGTTAGATTAATAAGCTTATTAAGCAGTTTTAAGAGAATACTAAAGCCCTACATGGCTTGACTCAGTGACAAGCTGTGGACTGAAGGGTCCTGAGTCTGATTCCCGGTCAGGGCACATGCCAGGCTGTGGGCTTGGTCCCCAGTGGGGGCGTGCAGGAGGCAGCCGAACAATGATTCTCTCTCATCACTGATGTTTCTATCTCTCCCTCCCTCTCTCTTCCTTTCTGAAGTCAATTTAAAAAAAATTATCATCCTGGTTTGACGCTACATTACAGAAAGTTATTTTCTAAAACTAAATAATGTGCGAACAGGTTTTAAAAAACCCAGTGCCACACACCTATTACACAAGCATCTGAAATATTTTGCCCAAGGACGTAAAGAAGGCAGAAGAGATTCCATTCTACATTCTAGTCAGAAATCAAACTGACAGGACTTCCGAGATGCAGGTGGGGTCTGTGTCACTGAGGCAGTTGCACATAAAAGCAAGGAGCAAAGAGGGAAAATAATGCAGCAAAGACACCCAGCCAACTTTTCTATTCTTTTCCTCATTGAGACAGGCAAACCTAGCGCCAAGTTAAAAAGAAAAAAAAATCTAAGAGGAACTCTGTTGTTGTTGTTTTAATTTAAAAAACCCTTAACTAAACACAGCTCCAAGTTTTACTCTGGGGGAAAAAAACCAAAACCTAGAAAAATACAAGATGGAACATGACAGTTGAAAAGAATGACACCTTCTTGTTCAAGAGAGTCAGTAAATCAACATGCAAGTCAGAAACTAAAGTTCTATTTCTGATCCTTAAGTACAAACTCTTGGGCTGATGAGAGATACAAACATAATTCAAAGCATTAAAAGTAAATACTGCAGGCCTTTCTCTGAAGTGAAACCCTTTTAGCCTCCTAAGTGAACTTGTGCCTTGTATCACACGTGTCTAAGTTTCATTAGTATTGCATGAGGAAATTCATCCAAACATGCTCTTTGGGCCCCATGCATTGTAATGCAATATAGCCAGGCCATTCTTAAAAACCCAAAGGCCCAATCAGACTATGTGAATTAAGTGTACACAGAAATCAGTCATTACCCAAAGCGCCTGGTAGCGTGCCTGCCGGCACTGTCCTGGGCAGAGGACAGAATGCCATGCGGGAGGCACAGGGCCCCCCACACCACACTGGAAGCACGGACAAACCATCCCTGTAAGGGGACTCCTCTGAGCAGCAGACTATCAACCTCAATTCCATTCTGAAATAATGTGTTAAGCTTTTCTATTGGCCAGAAATACTCAGGTTCATTTTGCATTTGTGCTCAACAATGAACATTCTTTGGTCTGGAGTTTGCAAAAAAGTAGAAAACCAGATCTAATAAAAGCTAACTTAACTAACACAATTTTATAGTATATGGACAACAATCTGATTTGTGCTCTTAAATAATCAACAATGGAGTTAACTACGGTGCTGGCTCCTGTTCGTGAGAAAAAAAATGGCCACTGACAACAGATTTGGGGATCTTAGACCATCTCAAAAGTTCACATTAGTGCTGCCCGCAGGGGCTCCTTCCACATGGAGCATCGCAGGAGCAAGTGTGTACAGCACTTGGGAAAAGCACACTGCAAGTCCTGGGGAGGGGGCAGCGGGGACAGCTGTTGGGTAGGCACATTCTAGAAAGAAAAACATCTGTGCTTCCTTCTCCTCATTTGCAAAGACAGAGCACATGAAACCTGGACTGCAGGTGCTAAATACCAGGCCACGGGTCTGGTCAGAGAGCCCTAACAGCAGAGGAAAGCCTTCATTTGCAAGAAGCTTCTAAAGAGGCCTGTTACAAGACAATAAGAAAACATATTTTAAAACATGGGGAAAACCGCCCACACTTAGAAAAGAAATATATTTGATGTAAATAATTGACATAAAGTAAAAACAGGAAAAATATTATCTTATACCATATCTGTTTTCTCTTAATTCTTAATAGAATACTGGTTAAGTACCTTACACTATGCCAGGGATGGGCAAACTTTTTGACTCGAGGGCCACAATGGGTTCTTAAACTGGGCTGGAGGGCCGGAACAAAAGCAGCCTGACCATGCTGGCACTCTCATCTTGGGCTGCTGGTGAAGGAGCGGAGGGGAGAGCAAGAGAACCCTCCGCTCTTTCGGCTCCGTGGGCCGGATAGAACAAACGGATAGACAGTTTGCCCACGGCTGCACTATGCACTGTCAAGCCCATAGCACCGTATACTCAGTGATGACAAAATAATATGGTGTTTCCACCAACTTCGCAAAACCTACTATGTTAAGCAGGAGACATACCCTTAATTAGACCAACAAGCTCAGGCTGCCAAACCAGGAGAATTTCCAAGAACTGTGACCTTTTCAATGGAAAAATATATTTTCCTAGTACCCAATACAAGAGACATAAAATAATATCAAATAAAAAATTTCCCACTGATATATTGAAACTATCCCCCTATTTCTCTCTATACTCAGCGAAATATTGATAAATATTGAACTAAATTTACTAAAGTACAAATGAATCCAAGATTAGTCCTTAAACTGAAAACCTCATCATCCAATCATGGGATTTTCTTCCCATACATCCATCTCTCTCTCTCTCCCCCTCTCTCTCCACACACACACACACACACACACACACACACACACACACAGAGTCTCACTATTGCTAGCTGAAACTGTTGTTAAATCTTGACCAAGATTTAGACCAAGATGGCGGCCTAGGCAGTCTCCTACGCTGCCGCCTCATCAACAATTTAATTAAAAAAACAACTAAAATCAAAAAGGACTTCACCAAAACCTCAGGAAAGCTGGCAGAGTGGAATAGCTACAACTAGAAAGAAAGAGAGAGGCTCACGGATCGGACTGGGAGCCGAAAAGCGCTGAGGTAGGGAGACGCTCGCACACGGAGAGGAAGTGCGGCTGCCGATTGCCTGCCTGGCGGGAGGGGAGGAATTCCCTGATTGCACGGAACTCTTTCCGACTGTACTGAACCCCAACCCCGGCCGAAATTCCATGGTGCCAGGCTCATACGGGTGGAGTCTGGACTGTAGAGAAAGGCACCCAGAGACTCAGAGACTCAGAGACTGGGAGACCAGGGACCGGAGCCGCAGCCGGCGGCGTCTACAGTCGTGCACGCGCGAATGAGAACGCGCTGAGGTCTGACCGCCGCCCCTCCGGAGCGGAAGGAGCCAGAAGCTCCAGGTCTGACCTCGGAGGCGGCCGCCTCTCTGTACAAGGTGGCGGCCTCTCTGTAGCGGAAGGAGTCAGAAGCTCCAGACTACAGAGACCAGCCCAAGTCCAGGCGAGCCCCTGGGGCACCCACGCTCTTGCACGGAGAACCTGGGATGGTCAGGCGGAAGCTCAGGGAAGCCTCGGAAGGCAGAGGTCAGGCGGAAACTCAGGCGAGCGCACAAGGGCAGGGCAGAAGCCAAGACTGTCAGTTCAGCCCTGAGACTCCGCCCCATCCAAGCTGAGCAGAGGCTTCTGCAGTTTTTCAAGTCTGATCCTATAAGACTGTCTCCAATACAGAAGTTATCCCAGAGTAGACACCGCTGATACCCACATCCAATTGGCCTGAAGGTCAATTCACAACAATTGAGACTTAGCTACAACAAGGCTGTGCACACAGTCCACAAAGGGGATCACCAAGAGTGTCTACCTCAGGTAACTGAGGAGGCTGACCCACTGTGCCATATAGGACACCAAAGACACAAAGCCATCCTACCAACTCTGAAAAATAGTGATAATTCCGAGACAAGGAAATAGATCTCAAACAAAAGAGATGGAGGATATAGAGTTCAGAACTACAGTTCTAAGGTTATGCAAGAATATCCTAGAAAAGCTCGATAATCTTCATGAGACCCAACTAAAAAGTATACATAAACTGACTAAATTGGAAAATATTATGCAGAGATCCAACAGCAGAATGGAAGAACACAAGAATCAGGTCAAAGAGCCAAAAGACACTCCTCTGGAGAAGGAAGAAGAAAAGAGGATCCAGAAAGTTGAAGATAGTGTAAGGAGCCTCTGGGACAACTGCAAGTGCACCAACATCAGAATTATGGGAGTGCCAGAAGAAGAGGGAATGCAAAATACTGAAAACATATTTGAAGAAATAATATCAGAAAACTTCCCTCACCTGGTGAAAGAAATAGACTTACAAGTACAGGAAGCCTACAGAACCCCAAACAAGAGGAATCCAAAGAAAAATACACATCATCATCAATATGCCAACGGTAAAAGACAAAAAGAAGATCTTACAAGCAGCAAGAGAAAAGCAGTTGGTTACCTATAAGGGAGCACCCATAAGACTATCAGCTGATTTCTCAACAGAAACCATGCAGGCCAGAAGGGAGTGGCAAGAAATATTCAAAGTGATGAATAGCGAGAACCTACAACCAAGATTACTGTATCCAGCAAAGTTATCATTCAGAATTGAAGGGCAGATAAAGAGCTTCACAGATAAGAAAAAGCTAAAGGAGTTCATCACCACCAAACCAGTATTATATGAAATGCTCAAAGGTATTACTTAAGAAGAGGAAGAAGATCAAGTGAATTAAAAATCTGAGGAATAAAATAAACTGGTGAATATAATAGCATCAGGGGCAAAGAAAGGGAGTGGATAGATAATTATCAGGGTGAAAGGGGTGTGGGGTGCAGAAAGAGACTGGATTAAAATTGTATAACCTATGGATGAGGACAATAGTGGGGGGAGGGGGTAAGGGCAGAGGGTGGGGTGGGAATCAGGTGGAAGGGAGCTATGGGGGAGAAAAAAGAGAAACAATTGTAATAATCTGAGCAATAAAGATTTATTTAAAAAAAAAATCTTGACCAAACTCTTGAGAAACACATTTTGAAATGACTAATATATGAATTTGCTTTTAGAACCCTAGCCAAATAAACTGAAGTCTGTATAAACGTATTGTTTTTTAAAAACATATTTTTATTGATTTTTTTTGAGAGGAAGGGAAAGTAAGAGAGAGAAACACCAATGAGAGAACATCTATTGGCTGCCTCCTGCACACCCCTCATCGGGGATCGAGCCCACAACCCAAGCATGTGACCTGGCTGGAATCAAACCAACAATGCCTTGGTGCATAGGTTGACATCTAACCACTGAGTAATACCAGCTGGGCAAGCATATTCAGTTTTAATCTAGCCTGAACAGAACCTAATTAGGAAAGGTAACAAAATTTGAAGAAATAAAATAATTCACAATAAAGAAAAAGAGTATTAAAGTATATATTTAAAATAATGCCCAGGACACCAGAAGAGTGACTTGTGTAATATATTCCAGGTCCTCAGATGTCTTCTGTTTATGATATTGCTAAAAACCATTTTTCAGACTTGGTTTGATCTACTCTGTTGATTAAAAACAGGCTTCCAGATGCACTGATGGTCTTTATGCCAAGGTCTTGGCCAAGGTCCTTAACATGCTAACTGCCCCACTATCCCACCAAAAGCACACATTTCCAATTTCTTCATCCTTTTGTGTGTTAACCTTGCGGACTTGAAGAGGTTTCTGTCTTTACAGCTTAGGTTTTTACCAGGGTTCATGTTTATATTCCCAAAGTGAATTGCCTCTTCATCCATTTTGACCATCTTTCTATTAGGGCATTTGTCATTATTATTGATGTTTAAGAATACTTAATATATTAAGAATAAACTTAACTCTATTACTCATATTTTCTCCCATCATACCTAATAAAAGAGTAATATATAAATTAACCATCACTCTGCTCACACCACGCCCACCAGCCAATCAGAGCAAGTATGCAAATTAACCCCAACCAAGATGGCTGCAGCCACAGAGAGCAGTTGAGAGGCTTGGGTTTCAATAGAGGAAGCCAAGCTTTCCACACACCCTGGCCAGCCTAGGCCTCCACTCAAGGATACAAAGTTTCAATTATAGAAGATAAATCCAAAGAAAAATGGTGCAGCCAAGTAGCTGGAAAGAGCAAGTTAGGGTTGCCCCTAGCAACAGAAGAAGCAAAGCTTTACACCTGCTCTGGCCAGCTCAGGCATCTGCGTAAGGCTACAAAGTTTCAATTATAGAAGATACATAAAACCAAACAGAAATGGTAGCAGCAGAATGAGCTACCCTCTCACAATACTCAACTCCATAAAAGGAAAAGGGGATTGGCTCCGCTCCAGGCTACAAAGTTTCAATTGTAGAAGGTAAATAAATTCCAGATACCAGGGCCTCTGCTTGGGTCACCGGGGGGGGGGGGGGGGGGGGGGGGGGGGGGGGGGGGGGGGGGGGGGGCGTGGCTGGCCTGCAAACCACCACAGGCCCCTTGCCCAGGCCACCCTATGCCCCAAAGGAACCCCCACCCTGATCTGGGACACCTTTCAAGGCAAACCAGCTGACCCCCACCCATGCACCAGGCCTCTATCCTATCTAATAAAAGAGTGATATGCAGATTGACCATCACTCCAACACACAAGATCAAAATAGCTGCCCCTACATGGTCAGAGATCCTGCCCCCATTTGGACACAAGATGGCCACCACAAGATGGCCAGCAGGGGAGGGCAGTTAGGGGTGACCAGGCCGGCAGAGGAGGGAAGTTGGGGGCAAACAGGCTGGCAGGGGAGCAGTTAGGCATCAATCAGGCTGGCATGGGAGTGGTTAAGGGATATCAGGCTGGCAGGCAGGCAGGCAGGCAGGCAGGCAGGCGAGCAGTTGGGAGCCAGCAGTCCTGGATTGTGAGAGGGATGTCCAACTGCCTGTTTAGACCCGATCCCAGTGGGTATTAAACAGGCAGTTTAACATCCCTCAAGGAGTCCCAGATTGGAGAGGGTGCAGGCTGAGCTGAGGGACACCCCCCCAGCCCGTGCACGAATTTCATGTACCAAGCCTCTCGTCCCCATTATAAAAACCCTGTGGCCATCACACCCAAAGGCCAGAAGGCACTTGACGAACATCATATGGTTTCTTCATGGGAACAAGCAAGTGTTGCTCTGTTCAATTCTCATCTTCCAATGAAGGTCAATTTAAGTGCTCCTGAGAAGGAAAGGTTAGGGCAGGAAACCATTCTTATCTCTGTTTACAAATGTCCTCAAGGCGGGAGGGGCTGCTCCCGCAGGTGGGCGGGACTTGACCCGGGGTCCTGCAGCACACGGGCTCTGGGTCTCATGCGATTTCGTGTAGTGAGCCTCTAGTATATTATATAACTTTATTTGTAGCATCTTTGGCAGATAGAATCTTAAATATTTTACAAAGTCTACCCATCTTTTCCTTTTATGGAGTTGAGTATTGTGTCAAAAGCCTTTCCATCCCTAAAACGAAATAAAAATTATTCCCTTTGTGTCCAAGTGCTTTTCTGAATGTTTCTTTAAACATTCAAATCTTTTCTCTCTCTGGAATTCGTTTCTGTATATTGTTTAAGATATGACCCAGACACACATTTTCCCTCTCAAATGAACAGCCAACTTCCTACCACCACCTGGTCCCTCTACCTAATGCGATTTAAACCACTGTGGGCTCCTAAACTCTGCTTAATGCTGACAGGGAGCTTTCATGTCTGCATTAACGTGATCGCTTTTCAAAGCACATTGTTGTTTGAGGGCTCAGTGTTCTGCTTCTAGTATTCTGCTTTCAGGTGCCACCTGAGCAGCCACCAAATCTCCCTCCACACCTGCTAGAGTGACAATAATGGGGAGGGGCGGGAGGGGGTATCAAATTTCACTACAACGCCAAAATACAACCGGTAGCCACCGAGCAGTTTGCTGTGTGTACGTACACCCGCACACCTGAGGTATGTGCTACGATTACCACCTGAGTTGCTGCCGAGGGACAGCCCTGTCCAGTGTGTTCTTGACTCTGGCAGAGCCCTGGAAAAGGAATCATGTTTACATTAGGAGCCGACGCTGCCTAACAACATGGCAGACTCAAACGTGGCGATGGGGAGCCGAGAGTCACAAATAGTCCAAAGGATGAATTTCAACCTAGCCCCTTACTTAAAGCGCCACTTTAGTGGACTCTTTATCCTGTGTTGTCCTTCTGTCAGTGGCAAACGATGCTCTTAGAGGACAGCACTTGGGCTGAGGGTAGGAAGGGAAGTCCAGAGAAGAAAATGTTCAAGATGTGCCGGGACTGCTCACGCTAGCAGCAGAGAAGGTATGTCCGGCCGTTAGCATAACTAACTAATTTCCTAGGCCTTGACCAAGGAAGTTCCGAAGCAACAACTCTAATTCTCGTTTGACTTTCCCTAAAGCAAGGTAAGTACTGACAACTGGCAAGAACTGTACCCACTTTGCACTTGCATTTCCCATAACAGGTATACGGTTAATGCAAGCAGGCATTGTTTCTATGTCCTGTCTCAGCACGTATGGCAACGAAACCAAGTTTCTGAGAACAAGCCTGTCCTGAGCTGCCAAGCTAGGGCACTTTTCAGGTGCCACCTGAATTGCCACCAATCTCCCTGAACAACAAAGCCATCTTCTCTACCTTCAGTGACAACCACCAACAAATACAATTTCAAAGCCAGTGCACAATCTTTATTATTATGAAAAAACGTAATAGCCCTCACTGAGCCAGCAAGCCCTGTCCACTAGTGAGGACACAGATGTACTTCCTGTCCTCGAGGAGCTTACAATCCATAAAAAGTTGAGAAAGAATGTTTATGGAAGCATTAAAGGATATACAATATCTCCACCCTTCAAATTTCTCCAAAATCTCCTCCCCTTAAGGCAGACTCCCGAAGGACGCTCGCCTCCTCGCCCAGGAGGCCGCGAGGAAAGGAGGGGCGAGGCGGCCACTGGGGTTCCTTCACGCGGCCTGTTTCCAAGGCCTCCCAGGAGAAATTTCCTTCTGATCTTAAAATCAGAAATGGTGCTTTTCTTAAATAAGTTTGCTGACTTTCAAGTGATATGCCACACACTGACGAGTCTTCTCTTTTGCACCATCTACTATGGGACTTAGAGACATATCTGTGCCCACTGAGAGTATCAGAGATCTGTATCAGGCTTTTATTTTGTTCTACATCTTCGTTTTGCATTTCTTGCTATAGTTTATGAATCTGTATAAACCACTTTAAATTTGAGAGAAAATGAAACAAATGAGTAAAGTTTGCCTTAATGCATCATAAGAAAATTTTTCTTTTTAAATTTAAGGAGTCAGAAAAAAATTTAGAGAAGTCAAGGGAGAGAAAGGACTTCTCCATATGATGTATGGATTTAAAATACAAAAATACAAAAACAACTCAACTCTCAATGGACTGGGGAAACAGGAAAGGGAAATGAAGAGGTAAGAGCAGGGAATTTCCCAAGCAATTTGTATTTATTTACAGAAAGTAGACAAAAGGTAGCAGGAAAATGACTTTCTTTAAACTTAAACTTATTACAAGGTTTAAGTCGGCGGACCGCTGGCGGTCGGCGAGATCAGAAAGGTTGCCAACCACTGGCTTAAAATCATATAAGATATTTAGAAATACTTACTATTCCACTCAAAATGATAAAAATAAGTCAAAGCTAATAAAACAAAAATTGCTTCATAAAAATGGAAAACCAAACAGGTTGTTATTAACCTGCTTCTTATCTGAGCTCCCCCGTATTAAGGAAAACCCTACACTTGGCAGCATGAGTCCTCTGCCCTCCAGCTCTCTGGATGGCTGGTGTAGGCAATGTTTCACCCCACCACCGGCACGGCCAAATCCTGCTGTTGCTCGACAGCCTCTCACCTTCAAAGTCGCTGTCACCTTTCCTAGACTTGCGGTGACGTCACTGTTGTACGTCCACTCTGGTTCACACTGTTGAGCCACCTCTACTCAAAATTATCAGCTTCCAAATGTCTTGCTCCCCAGAGCCCAGAGCCCCACGCCTGCTGGGAGCTTAGACCCAGTTCCAGGCAGCACCTAGGAGATTTGGGTTGAGTCCTGTCGGTTCCAAGTCCATAAGTGGAAAATATACTCCAGCCCTAGCCGTTGACCCAGTGGACAGTGTGTCGGCCTGTGGACCGAAGGGCACATACTTTGGTTGCAGGCTCCTTCCTGGCCCGGGCTCTGGTCAGGGCATGTGCAGGAGGCAACCCATCGTATTTCTCTCACATTGGTATTTCTCTGTCTTTCCCTCTCTCTTCCACTCTCACTAAAAATCAATGGAAAAATATCCTCCGGTAAAGATAAAAAAGAAAGAAAATACGCTTCAGACCATCCAACACACCTTCCCACCCCTCTCCTCCCACATATCGAATTAAAAATTAAAATGTCTTGCCATAGCCAGTTTGGCTCAATGGATAGAGCATCAGCCTGTGGGAAGGAAGAGTCTCAGGATTGATTCTGATCAAGAGCATGTCGCTAGCCCTAGCCTGTTTGGCTCAGAGCGTTGGCCTGCGGACTGAGGGGTCCTAGGTTCAATTCTGGCCAGGGGCACATGCCCGGGTTGCAGCTTGATCCCCACTAGGGGGCGTGCAGGAGACGGCCAATCGGTAATTCTCTCTCATCATTGATGTTTCTATCTCTCCCTCTCCCTTCCTCTCTGAAATCAATTTTAAAAATATTTATTTATTTATTTATTTATTTATTTACTTATTTATTTTTAGAGAGCACATCCCTAGGTTGCTGGCTCCATTTCTGGTCTTGCTCCATCCATGCCCTGTGTGTGAGAGGCATCCAATCCATGTGTCTCTCTCACATCAATGTTTCTCTCTGTCTCTTCTGCTCCCCTTCCACTATCCCTAAAAATCAATGGAAAAATATCCTTAGGTGAAGATTCACACACACACACACACACACACACACACACACAGTAAAATGTCTTAAGAGCAGGCAGAGTAAAAAATTAAGTGCACTTAGTTCTCCTCTGCTAAAAGCAACATTTTTGTGCAAGGATGAGATTTGGTTCCACTCTCCATGTCCACAGTGCCACAGCTCACCTGTTCCCACCCCAACTCTGCAATGCCCTCCCTATCGATGAGCAGCCAACAGCTGGCTACAAGTAAAGCACCTGACTCCCAAAGGAGTAGGTACATGTCGCAACTACAGTTACCATGCAGGGTCAATGAGAAACCATTCAGACAAAATATTTTTCTGATTATATTTTATTTCTTTAAAATGTACATTTCTTTTAGACTGTGGTTAGTCTGCACACCAGTTGGCTCCAGAGAAGCAAGACTTGGCTGTGGTTGAAGTTCTGCTAGGTGGACGGGAAGTGGGGTACAGATCCAGGGGAAGGAGGGCAAATGTGTCCAGTCCCAGGGAAGAGAACCTTGGCACCTGTGTCACGCCATAAAGACAAGCACTTGCCCACTCCAATCACACACTCAGAACACACCAGAGCAGGCCTGCAAACTGTAGGTAGGCATTCAATAAATATTTGCTGTGAATAGCTTACTAACTGAAGTAGATTATCCGGTAAAGGACTGAAAAGAGCTCAAGCACAAGCCGCTGCCAGGAGGTGGTGGCAAGGCCAGGACTGTCTGGCTCTGGAGCGGGGCTCTTCCCTTTCTCATGGGGGACAGGCTCGCTGAGGTCTCATGTATAGAGGACCCCAAATCACAAGGAAAACATGCTCCATCTCCCTGGAAGGTCAATTTTATTCAAAGTTGACTAATTTTAAATATTTGGTATATAAAACAAACACCATACTATGAAAGAGAATACAGACTTCATAGTCATTTTCAATTGCGTGGGCCATCATTTTTTTCATTCTGCGATGGCCCCGGGCTCTTAGGGCCACAGTGCCCTCTCCTCCTAGAGGTCCACGCACAGAAGAAAATCTGAGACCCACAACTTGGCTCCCGAACACTTGTTGAGCACCACACTAGCAAGCATGTGTTAAGTGCCAGGAATCCAATGTAGTCCCTGACCTCAAAGACCTTAAGCTATTCTAAAAAAGAGAAACAGTTAGCCAATAATTAAGAGTGCTAAGATGCTGCCTGCAGAGGGTCCACAGAAACAGAGGAGCCTGTGGGAAAAGCTGGAGAACTCTCATCCCCGAGCTGCTTCTTGAAAACGATGCAGGAATTAATAATATGGGGAGCTGAGGGGAAGTTACTCATGGAAAGAGAATAGTGTTTAATAAGTTATAAATTTAAAAAAAAACACACACAACAAAACAGTATTCTGAAAGGGCCAGAACTAGTGCGATACAACAAGAGAAAGAAATCATATTACACTAGAAATATATACAGAAAAAGAAATAAAAAATTCATAAGATGCCTAACTTACAGTGCAAATATGAAAATGAAAACAATGAGATATTTGTTATCTATCAACATGGCAAAAATTTAAACCAATACTATTAAATATCACAGATAAAATCTGTACCAGATAAAAAATATACTAGTGATACCTCTCTCAAGGGCAATCTGGCCATATACACAAAATTCAAATGCTGATGGATACTTGTAACTATGAAAAAAAAAATCTAACATATATCAAAAGAAATTAAAACTGGAGAAGTTTGACCAAAAAAAAAAAGAGAGATTAAGTAATTAGGTTGGCCCATCAATACAATAAAATACTGTGCAACCATTATAAAGGGTGAGGTGAGGGGTGGGAGGCTGGGAAAGACTTTTGGTAAAAAGGCAGGTTAGGCTAGTGTTTGAAGACCTGAAACGTGCAGACATGTCGATACGTTCCAGCCGCACAGGACAAGACAAGGTGACAACGCCTCTGCTCCCTCACTGGCCTCTGGTGAGCCTGAGCATCACCGAGACCAGCCACGGCCACCCTGATTCCACAGGCACTGTGCCCTTTGTTATCTATGCCAGTTGTTATTCAACTAAATAAAGGCCCAAGATTTTTTAGAAAGCCAGCTTTAAAATTACCCCGACGTTATACCCAGCACATAAGAGGACTGTTTAATCACTGGGTACATTCTAAAGAATAAGGATCCATGCAAAAACACACAGAGAAGGGGTGGGAGCAAGTTATTGAACAGGCTGTACACTATGAATCCCTCAAAACGGTGTGCACGTTCAGAGGCGTGTGACATGGTGTGTGCACCACGGGGAAAGGGCCGGGCAACGGAGCCAGCAGCACATGCTCCTCACGGCTCTGCGCGTTACTTGGTGAAGATGTGGCTGCAACAGCAGGGCTGGAATGGTTTCGACACTAGTCTGTTCCCCTGAAATCACGCCATTTCTCCCAGCAATACTTGAAATGGTTCATTCATCTTCTCAGCTAGGGTGACGTTTACTATATCTCCCCCAACATCTGACTTTCCCCAGTTCCTCCAAACAGTGATTGGCACTCAAGTGTACCCACATTACAGTCCCCCAGACCAGCATTCTTGCTGACTGCTTAAGGAAGGATGCGGGTGGAGGGTATCAGCAAGGTAAAGAAAAGCATTTTAGGCACAGATCATCTAGCAACGTAAGATGATTTGGGCCGGGTTAAACAGGCTGTTAGGGCTGGAGCACCAGCACCATGAATGACTTCTTATCAGAACAGAATCAACTGTCATGTGGCTCAACTGTGAGCTCCACCCTCACCGAATAACAGCCTGGTAAGGGGAGGCATGGAAACAAACCATGGTATCTGTCTGGACACCAATCTTAAGTCACACTCTTTTGAGAAACATTAAAATATTTTAAACACATTAATTAAAGTAATATGTAAGCACAGTAAGGCCTAATTTTCTATTTAGTCAATTAGGTCACGAAAAAATAAGGTGCCCCAAATGAAAATGATCTGGATGTTAACATCTGCAAATACTTTCAGTTTAAAATACAATTCTTCAGAGAAATCCAAAAGGCTCAGGACTTAAGGTTACCATGATCAGCAATCTGCATACAGCTTCAAAATATGTTCATACCCAATGCCTGGAGATGGCAGAAAGCTAGGCTAAAGTTAGATCTGTACGCCAGTGTCCATCTCTCCAAACTGCAGACAGAAATGAGTGCGTAACCATTCTGGACCGCATGATCTGGACCTGGGGACCATGGAAGAGCACTGAGGACAAACTCAGAAACAGCTGTTGCTAAATACTTGATCATGCAACTGACCTGAAGTAGCAGGTAGAGGTTCCATGACCAACTTGGAAGGTGAGGGTGACAGCTGCACACACCTCATGAGGTCATTGTGAGCATTGGGATGAAAATGCTGTAAAGCGTTTGGTACAGTAACTGGACAAAGACTTAGTAAATGCTATTTATTCTCATTAGAAATACATTGGTGGGAAGGTGTAGAATCTCCTCCAAAATTTGCCTGTGTATTTGGCCACTAAAAAAGACAAGGTCTTGAAAATCATCTTCAACTCCTCAGCTAAATCCGGCTCTTCCAGGACCAGCCAAGCCAAGCTTCAGTTCCTTGAAAGTACTGTTTTCACTAGTTTCCAAAATTATGTACATATCACACCTTGCCGAGAACACTGTCAGCCCCACTCCCCGCTCCCAGCCACGGGCGACTGACCTGCAGCATCCTCCACATTTCTGTACACACCTCTTCCTCCAGAGCCCTCCCAGACCTCCTGGGAATTTGGAAGGACCAGTCTGGAAGGTTAATCGCTAACCAGTTCATGCTCCCACGAGAATGACTACAGTTTCTGATAAGCTTACTGTCGTTGTTTATTCACATTCTAATAAGATGTTTCCAGTTTAAAATCTAAATAACACCTTTCCAGAGAGTCAGCTCTGTTGCCAAGATAGGATCAAACCTATTGTGCTTTATATCCTCTACTAGAGGCCCAGTGGATGAAATTCATGCACAGAAGAGGGGGTGGTGTTCCTCCACCCAGCCTGCACCCTCTCCAATCTGGGACCCCTGGAGAGATGTCCGACTGCCTGACTAGGCCCAATCCCCTGGAATTGGGCCTAAACCGGCAGTCAGACATCCGTCTCACAATCCAGGACTGCTGGCTCCCAACTGCTCAACTATCTGCCTTCCTGATTTCCCCTAACCGCTTCTGCCTGCCAGCCTGATTGATGCCTAACTGCTCCCCTACCAGCCTATTTGCTCCTAACTGCCCTCCCCTGCAGGCTTGGTCACCCCTAACTGCCCTCCCCTGCAGACTTGGTCCCCCACAACTGTTCTCCCCTGCAGGCTGGGTCCCCCGCAACTGACCTTCCCTGTAGGCCCAGTCACTCCCAACTTTACTCCTCTGCCAGCCTGGTAATCCCTAATTGCCCTCCCTTGTAGGCCTGTCCCTCCCAACTGCCCTCCCTGCTGGTCTGATCGCCCACAACTGCCCTCCCTTGCACACCTGGTCCCTCCCAACTGCCCTCCTGTGGTGGCCATCTTGTGTCCACATGGGGCAGGATCATTGACCACATGGGGGCAGCTATCCTTTGTGTTGGTAGGATGGTCAATCTGCATATTACTCTTTTATTAGATAGGACAGAGACCTGGTGCACGGGTGGGGGCCAGCTGGTTTGCCCTGAAGGGTGTCCCGGATCAGGGTGGGGGTTCCGCTGGGGCTGGGGGAAGCCTGGGCAAGGGGCCTGTGGTGTTTACAGGCCAGCACGCCCCCTGGCAACCAAAATGGAGGCCCTGGCATCTGGGGTTTATTTATCTTCTACAATTGAAACTTTGTAGCCTGGAGCAGAGCCAAGCCTTCTGCTTGCTCCCTGGTGGAAGCCATTCCTGTTGGGATCTATGTATCTTCTATAATTGAAACTTTGTAGCCTTGAGTGAAGGCCTAAGCTGCAGGGGCAGGCAGAAAGCTTGGCTTCCTCCATTGCCTGGGAAACCCAAGCCTCTCTCCTGCTCTCTGTGGCCTTAGCCATCTTGGTTGGGCTTATTTGCATATTTGCTCTTGATTGGCTTTGTGGGCATGGCTTTGTGGGTGTAGCAGTGATATTAATTTGCATATTACTCTTTTATTAGATAGGATAATAAGAGAGGAATATACTAATTATCCATTACACCCTGAGGCTTAACGACCAACCTGGTAAAGACTGGATCAGGGATCAGCAGGAGGGTGGGGAGGAGAGCTACAGGAAGGGGCAGGGCAGCAAGCTATGAGGGGGGAGGGGGAGGGAAGAGGGAAGAGGGAGAGCTTCAGGAGGGTGGGGCAGGAGGGTGGGGCAGCAGCCGGAGAGCTACTGGTGAGCTATTGGCACACAGATTCATGCACAGGGCTACTAGTTCTTAATATCTCTGTTAAAACGGTATCAGATGAAAGCCAACCTTCTCAAGGAATCTGCTGTTTACTGGTCTTCACCCAAGAGATGTTTTTGAAGAATTCCACAGCTTAAAAAGAAAAAATGATGAAAATAATCCCCAACTTATCAATGAGAACCCTCTGAGCAGAAAAGTTAAATGATTTTGTTTAGCACAGAAAGCTAGACAGAGTTATAAACACAATAAGGAGCCAAGGTTCCGGTTCCGTTTCCTTCCCCTATAGCGCCATTTCTGTGCACTGAGAACCATTCAGGAGAGTCTAAGCAATAATCTTAAGGTGCAACAAATGCTCATTCAATGCTATCAAACAACATGCAAAGCTTTTTAAACTATAGGTGTCCTCTTCTGTAGGAGAAACTCAAGGGGGAAGGCCTGATCCTTTGCATGTTGAAAATGATTTATGGGTGCCCTGGCTAAGTAGCTCACCTGGTTAGAGTTGTCCTGATATGCCAAAGTTTTGGGTTCGATCCCCAGTCATGGCACATATAAGAATCTACCAATGAATGCATAAATAAGTGGAACAAATTGACACCTCTCTCTCTCTCTCCCTCCCTCCATCCTTTCCTCTCTCCACAAATCAATTAAAAAAAAAAAAAAGTTCCGTGGGTGATTCTTATCCCAGCAAAGGTCAAGCACCCCTAGTTTAATCAATCAGCATTGTTTATTAAATAGCTACTCTGTCTCCAGCAAAGTGTTTCTGAGACAAGAATTACTTATATAAACTAAATTAGAGGGAAAATAAGACTGAGTATAATGAAGTTCTGAATTTTCTAAATTCAGAGAAAGGAGCACAAGAGCACAGGCTTGGGTGAACTATTTGTGGAGCAAGAATAACGGACAGAGAGGTCCCTGCTGATAAACAGGCTGTTTTCACGCAGCGCGGAGTCCTCGGGACCCAGGGACAAAGTAGCAGTCACTTTCCCCTCTGGCCCTGCACCCACTTTCAATCGCAACAGCCGCATGCTTACCTTCAGCTTCAAATTCATTTAAAAACAATTTTGATGAGTTTTAAGAGTTTGAACTCTCTTATTTACAAATGCAAAAGAAAAAGGAAAACAATCAGTGGAGAAGTAACTTGTCCCAAAGTCACAAAGCTAACCAGTGGTGCCAACCTTTCGGACCTCAGGGACCACCGGTTGGTGACCGCTGGTCTAGAACCCAGGTCCTCAGCTCCTGAGCCCTCTGCACACACACCACACACACCACAACTTTCCAAGGGAAGGGCCATGTGAGCTTCTCAACAAAGGTTCCCACAGAGCAGCCCAAACACCAGCCTGACCAGAACCCATGGCTTGTTTCAGGTCCTGCGTCTCCAACCTGGAGGGTCTGTGAGGGGGAGGGGAGAGGAGAGGAGCCCGAGCAGCAGAATGAACCACAGCCCCCTCCCAGGACGGCTCTTGAACACAGTTTTAAGATTTTTAAAAAAAATTAAAACCTGATCAAAGAAACTCTGTGTTTGTGATGGGCCTGTAAGAAGACTTCCTGGTGGAATTGTTCGGTCATGCTCTTCAAGGAAGTAGTAAAAGGTAAGAATGCATAGGCCGAGGCGGGAGTGGGGCATGCAGCAGAAGGCCTGAGGTCAAGGGTCAGTTTATGTCGGCTACACTGCAGCAGCTCGCTGTAGAATTTCTGAGGATTGTCGGGGAGCAGCTCCCTCTCCCAGGAGTGGGCCGCACCTGGAGGTGGACCCCCTGCTGTCAGGTGCCCCAAATCAGCAGAGAGCCGAAGCTCCTCTCTCCGCAGCACTTCTAACTCCTGTGCCTGGGTAAGCAAAACCACACAGGACTTTAAAATGCTTTTGCTCTGCATGTGTTACTCCCACAGCATCCTGACACTGGTATTATCACCATCTCACTGCCGAGACAGCCACACAAGTCAGTGCCACGGCCAAATGAGATGCCAAGAATTTAGTGTTCAGACTCAATGCTCAGTCCACACACAGCGGCGTGAGCACAAACCTCAGTCCTCACATCTCTATGTTGATCACACAGTGAATGTATACTCTAATAGGACCCACCCAATCATGTCTGAAATGACATGTCTATCACTGAGTTCACTGCCTATTCCAATTCTGTTCATCTAAACTCAAAACCTCGTTTCCCCTTTGACTCTAATTAGCTGCTAAACACTCCAAATAAAGGGCTTTGACCATGGCTCACGGACAAAAACATCCAGTGCCTCTCTCTGCCTGGCAAATGAATCCACACGCCGTCACCAGCTCCACGGCCTGGGAGGCCCCCCAACAGTCAGGCCTGGTTCCCACCAGTCTCCAGGACACAGCCTAGGTCCGTGGTCACCAAACTGCGGCTCGCGAGCTACATGGGGCTCTTTGGCCCCTTGAGTGTGGCTCTTCCACAAAATACTACGGCCTGGGCGAGTCTATTTTGAAGAAGTGGTGTTAGAAGTTTAAATTTTAAAAATTTGGCCCTCAAAAGAAATTCCAATTGTTGTACTGTTGATGTTTGGCTCTGTTAACTAATGAGTTTGCCGACCGCTGGCCTAGGTCATCACTAACCTGCAAGTGTTGGCTATTCCCCAAGCACACTCAGTGCTTACTAAGCATGCGACCTTAGGAAAGTCACTTAATCTGGGCTTTATTTTACTCAACTATAAAATGGGTATAATAATACTTGCCTGAAAGGACTAACAGAAGTAATAAAAATGAGAGTGCTGCTATAAAATTTAAGGTACCATAAAAACACCAACATTATCATTATGTCACAGTTATGATCATTTTATACCTGCCTTGCTCCAGAAAGGATATAAAGTAGCTCATATAAAACACAAAATAACAAGAGTTTAAAGTGGGAGCAATAAAAGAAATACCAAACAAAATGGGATGGGGAATGAGGCTAAGAAAAATGCATACCACAATTGCCTATGTAATCTTCCAGGTTAATGATTTGGCCTGAACACTGTAGTTTGACTTGGAAAGAAAACTAAGTCAAGCAGACAGTGTCCAGAAAACTGAGGAAAAACCACTGTTCAGAAATAAACTAGTTCCTACTATAAGACCCAGCAAAAACTTCTCCTACAGGGTCTTATTCTGTGATGTAAATGGACAGCATCCTCATCATCTTCATCCTTAATGATCTATTTCATTTCATCATATCAGATCGAAAGCCTCTTGAGGTCAGGTAATTGTCTCATTATGTCTGTATCTCTAACAGCACTTAAAGCAATTAGTCTACAAACAACACACCTAACTTTTTTGAAATTTTTTAATTGATTTTAGAAAGGAAGGGAGAGGGAGAGATAGAAACACCAAAGATGAGAGAGAATCAGTGACCAGCTGTCTCCTGCACACCCTACACTGCAACCCAGGCATGTGCTCCAACTAGGGACTGTGACCTCCTGGTTCATAGAGACGCCAGTCAGGCAACACGACTCAATTTTTATATACTGGTTTCCATGGGTCCAATCTCTCCCTTGCACACTACCTCTCTTGCACACTACCATATCAAACCTAAAACATCTTTTACCACAAGAGTCCTTACTTTTAAAGCCTTCCCAGCCTCTCTGCGCACAGAACAAAGACCTCCTTCTTCACCTTCACAGCACAATCTAGACCACGACCTCCCACTCCTCCTCCCTCTCATGTTTTTGCCCTTTTGAGCTCAGCTTAAAAACCTCACCTCCTTACTGAAAGTCTGACTAGCAGCAGTGTGGTGGAGGGAGACCGGGGAGGAGGAGACTGGACAGCCAGAAGTCTTGTGTTCTGAGACCATGGGCATGCCGCGGACCCCTGAGAGAAGCTCTCAGCATCTACTAGCAGTCATGGCTCAGGACCAGTGCATCTCCACTACCTTCCAGCTACAAGGTTCTAGGATGTGTGTGTTTCTACAAACGCAGACACACCCTGATCCCTACTCTGATCCTTATTATCTGTTACAGATTTAATATGAAATTACAAACACTGTCTTTCAATCTTCCCTGCTAAGTAAACACATCAACTGTGCCACAGCAGTCCCTTGCTGTTCCCAAAGAGAGCCAGCACAAGAGCAGGTATATAACAGACACTTTGTGTAAGCAAAGAACTGTTTAAATAGCTATTTTTAAAAGATTGATTATAATATATTGTTTGCTGCAGTATGAATCAGCAAAAAAGGAGGGCTTTCGCCGCTCCCCCATTAAACAGACCATTAAAATAAGTGACTAAGACAAGAAAATAGCTAAGTCTATTTTCTCTAAAATGTATATTCACTCAGTAGGTTATAAAGCCAGTCAGTATAACCCCTTTACTTAAGGTGACCCCCTGCCACACACAACTGAGCTAACACACACAGCCTAATGTTTATCATCTTTGATTGCAAAGTGAATGCCCACTAGCAAAATAAAAATAAGACCAACCATAATTTTTATTATTTTACTAATTTTATGTATACATTATTGCTACAGTTCCAACATAAAAACCAATAAAGTGACACAGCAGATGAGGAAATAAATCACATGACAAACTGTGGGCAATATTGCAAGCTGCATAAAGCTACTAGGACCAATACTCATATTGAGCTTAGTTCTGTGCTTTTCACATTGTCTTTTTAAAAGAATTAATATTATGGCTCCTTTTCTGGATGAATACCCAGGTTCCTGGACAGTATTTAAAAAGTAATCTGATAAATGGAGAGGCTTGCTGATTCTTCTTTTGCTCTTTACTAATCCTGTCAGCAAAATCTAGGCAACACTGAAAACGTGAGTATTTGTTTAACTGGAAAAAAAATTAAAAAGAAAAAACAAAGAAGCTGATCAGTCACTGAGAACAAACAAAATGCCATATCAATACTCAATAAGTTAACTTCCTGTAGTTAAAGCACACAGCTCTACAAACTACGCACGTGGTACATAAAGAGCTTCAATCAGAGGTTCTGAAGCTCAAGACAATTCTCATTTCCAACTTGCAACATCCCGTAAATGGACCGTAAGGCAGGCCCTGGCTCCGCGTGTGCTATTTTTGGTCCCATTGCTATAACTGCTGAAAGAGTTTACAAGGGCTCACTGCCAGCTTAGACACAGTCAGAAAGATGTCAGTACAACATAAAACCGGTTTGTTCCTAAGAAGAAATATAAATCTATGAAATCACCCAATTATCCTTATTCACAAAATGTCAATAATGTGCAAAAACACCCAGTAAAGGAAGATGGAGAAGGAAACTGCTATTCTGTGAACCATAATTATTACCTCGTTCAACCTTGATTCCACTCTGAAAGATATTTATCTTATTTAAGCAACACAAAAAGATAATAAAGGAGAATTCTGGCCCAAAGAATGTCCTTAAAAGGAAGAGGAAGAAAGACTTCATCCAGGAGGGATGCAGAAACTCGAGGAAGACAGATGTGGAACTAGCCGATCCACAGGCTACCTACCCCCAATATTAGATTTCCCCAGAGAAATACATAATAAGCATGTTTGCTCAGGCATTTAACATTAAAGGAGGCAACAGCAACAAGAACAGGGGTGACGGAAAGGGGCATGTTTTGTCTGTGACTTGTTCTGTTCTGTAAACAGTAATTATTTGAATAGTTCTAAATGCAATCACTTCCATTAGGAAAACACATTCCTGCTCAAATTGAGGTTTCAGTCTTTATGAATTACAAAAACTGTGTAACTGAACCAGTAATGTTGTATAAAAGCAAATTAATGACAGTCACACAACAGAGTTTTAAAATAAAATTAATTTTAACAAAGGTGGCCAAAAGAAGGTTAGTGTGTGAAGACTGGGGCTGTGGGTTTTCAATATTACAGTAAATACAAAACAAAAATAACAGGTAACAGTAAGGCAGTCTTCACCACATAATATTAGATCTTTCTGCAACAAAGGAAATAGGTATTCATGAAGGTGAGTGACCAATTGAAAAAACACAACTAAATTCAAGACCCAGTAATACAGATTTAAGAAACTTTAAATATTTCATTTTGAGTGGAAAACACTTATGAAAGATAGCATTTAAATGTTCAGTTCTGGGATTATAGAACCACCTGCTTAAGATATTAAAGGCTCCTTTAAACACATTTGATGGCTTGATAAGAGCAATTTAATTTAACATTCTGAGCCCTCCACCTTATTTCAGAATCCACTGACCAGGTGGATAACATCTTAACAATGATTTCAACCCAGGCAGCAGTGAGACATTTCATTTGTTTCGTTATACCTATCAATTCAGAAATCAGTAAATTAAAAATACAGCACAATACCACACCATTTAAACCTGAATAGCAGTAGATGTTTGTATTTCCCCTGACCACTGGAATTTTTTTATGACAAAATGAAAGAAATTAGAAATTAGTTTGGGAAGAGGTTAAAAATTACTTGTACAAAAATAGCTTACAAGCAGATAGGTCCTTTTAAAAATTAAAAGCATTTCGTCAGCTGTGACATGAATTTTCAGGACCTACATGCAAAAGCACGATTGTAATTAATAGGTGGGGCAAGGTGACGATGGGTTTTCTGAAAACTCGTGGAAAGCCACCTGACAGATGCAAAAGCAGACAGGCATGGTACCACTTCTGGAGGCTCCAAAGCAACATAAATACTCCATCCAACAAGCTTGGCTCACAAGTCAGAGCTAGGAATAAAGCAACACTACCACATTCCCAGGGCATTTTAATCCTCACTAAGATAAACTAGTTGTATTAAAAAAAAAAAAAAAAAAAAGTAACAGGAAAATCTACTCAGATGTCAAAAATTATAAGTGAAATGTTATAAATTTTAAAAATCACTAATAAATCAAAATAAAATCCACAAACTTGTCCAGACTAAAACAAAACCAAAAAGAATTATGAATTGTATTTTTAAAAACTGTTTGCAAATACAGGCTTTCCTGCTAGTCTACTTTATTTTAAACACTCTAATTTCAACCTAAAAGAACAGCTAGCCCTCATTCTCTTTCACTTCACTTCAGTGGTGGAAATAGATAACAAGGAACACACACGGTCTCTCGGTTAGCCTGGGCTGTGCTCTGATTAAATCAAGAAACAGCTAGCTGCGGGGTCAGGAAGCAGCCGTCTGAAATAAGCACGCACCCGGGTCACTTCCCAGATGACACTATTTAAGGCCCATAGTTTTGAGGAAATTAATTTTTACAACAGCATGGAAAGCCAACCAGAATGTAAAAGGCCAGTTCACAATAGTCATCCTTTTCTGTATTACAGAAATTGTAACAGTGAAATTTTGTTTGTAAAATGCAATGTCCACTTTCTCCTCTTGGATAAAATACCTACAGCCTCGGTGGTGGTTAAATTGCAGCTATAAAGGAAATTGTCCCGAGATAAATGGTTTCCCTATGAGAGGGTTTCGCTGCTACACTTCACCTCAGGACAATAAATCAAATTAACTGCACCTTGTCCTCTGTCCAATGACATCATCAGTTTGACCATATCTTAAGAGTCCTGTGCAAAAACATATGCTACTTAAGGCACGAAATCATATTCCTGCTTTTTGTCCACCTGACCTCAAGCTTCAGAGCTCTGAAACAGTCCTTCACCTGAGCAGTCTCGTGGACGCTACAGATTTTCCCCTGCTGCATTTCAGGACCTGCCTACTGGAGGTTAAAGAAGAAAAATGGTAAGAACTGGTTCTTTGAAATTGGCTTGCTTTAGCCCATTAAACCTAGATTTTTGTTACAAATTAAACTTAAAATCAAAGTCTCACCAAATCTGTAGCTAGCAACTGACCCTTCAGGGCCTTAGCATAATTTCAGAGGTTTAACACATCGGTGTTTAACAACCCTTCTGGTACTTTCCTCTCCCAGCCTGGGGGGGGGGGGGGGGGGGGGGAGAAACACCGACCATGAGAAGCAACACCATGATTTTAAAAACACACGACTATACAAAATAAAATGGGGGGGGGGACTTCAAGGGAAAGACCAAAATTCAAAATTACTGTTTCTTTTACATAGTTGAAATTAATATATACCCTTCACCAACCAACTATCCTAAATCTACATAGAACAAAATCAATTCTGACCATTTTAAGAAGAGGGGGCGGGTGTGCTGGGAGGGTGGTAAGTTCAGAGATCAGGATGGACACAATGAGTGTTTATTCCTCCATTTTACTCATTTAATCATGACACAAACACTCAAAGAAATCAGAACCCCATTTCTGTTTTGGGGAGTGCTCCAATTAAAAAAAGTAAGGCTGTGACAGTGACAGCACAAAGTTACTATCAGCCCTATTTTAAATTCCAATCAGAGGTTGAAAAGGGAGCCCAGCCCTGAGAAGTTCTGGAAGTGCTGTAAATTAGGATTTATAAAATACTTAGCTAGTCCCCAACTGGGGGAAAAAAAAAAAAAAAAAAAAAAAGACTGGTTTCAAAAGTCCCGCAGACCCATCTTGACAAAACTAGCAACTGTTTAATTTGGGGGTTGGAGCCCGAGGGCAAGGGGCTCCCCCAAAACAAAGTGAATCCCAAAAGGCTTTATTTAGCCCCTGAAAACAGGACAATCCCTCCCCCCCCAATTAGGCCCAATATTACTGCACACTATAAAAAAGTGTTTTTAAGAGAAAACAAAACAAGACAGAGTTAATGCTCAGCTCGGGGCTGTGGGAAGGCTGGTGAGGCCTCGGGAGGGTCATCTGTGCCCCGGAGTAGGGGGTGCGAGGAGACTGGGTGAGGAGAGTCATTTTGGTTATTAGTAAATAAATCAGGCTGCAGAGAGCACGAGGCCTAGGCGGCTGCAGGAGGAGCCAGGCCTCGCTCCCCCTTCTCTTCCCGGCACGGCCTGGGTTTGATCTCAGAGCCCTGTGGATTGCCAAGGAGAAAAAAAAAAAAAAAAGAATCATATCGAACCACAAAAGCACATGGGGCGAATGTAAAATATAAACACGGCGTTGGGCTGTGAGTGGCTGTTATTAAAGGTCTGAATTACTAAACATGAGAGGCGGGGAAAGCCAGGCGGCCATTTCAATAATATAAACCTCCCCGAATTAGACATTATTCAAATGAGAGAGGCTCCGCGCGGCGGCGGCGGGCGGGGAGGACCCGGCCCCCGGCGGGCGGACGCGGCCGCGGGCCGGGGGGATCCCGCCTCCCGCTCCCCACGGGAGGGGGGGGCCGGGGTGTTAGCAACTTGTTAGGCCGGGGTCCCCGCGCCGGCCGGCCCCACCGCCGCGTCCCGGGCCCCGGGGGCGCTCCGGGGGCGCGTGCCCCGACTCCGGGGGGCCGGGGAGGGGCGCGGGGCCACCACGCCGGCGCCTCACCCTCACCCGGCGCCTCACCCGGCTGCGCCCGCCGGGACCCGCGGGGCTGCGGCCGCCGGCGCGAGGCCGTGCCCGCCGAGGGGGCTTCTCGAGGGTCGCCCGGGGGCACGGAGCGGAACCACGGCCGGGCGGCCCGCGCACTCGGGGCGCGGGACCGCGCGAGTCGGGCCGCCCCGGGGGGCGAGGGCGCGGCGAGGTGCGGGGCCGTGACCCCGCCGGACCCGGGCTCCGCGCGGCGGCGGCGGCGGGCGCTCCCCGCGGACGCCCCCAGCCGCCCCGCCCCGCCGCGCCCCTCCCGGGGGCACGCGCGCTCGGTCCGGCCGCCGGGGCCGCGGGGCACGCCGCCTCCCGGCATTGTGCCGCCGCCGCCGGCCTCCACGCCCCCCCGCCGCCCGCCGGGCCGCCCGCCGCTATGAATATGTAAAGCGCCTTCATTGTCCTGCTCGGCCCCGGCCGCGCCGCGGACCCGCTCGGGCTCGAGGCGGCGCGGCGGAGGAGGCCGGGCCGGGTCCGGCCGCCGGCGGGCCGGGCCGCGGCCCCCGGGGCCCCGGGCCCCCCTCCGCCCGGCCGCCGGGAGCCTCTCCCCCTCCGCGCGGCGCCCGGCGGGGGCTCGGCGCTCCCCGGCCCCCCAGCGCCCCGCCGTTAATTATAATAATCCTGAGTACTAATAAATTATGCTAAGTCGCGGGGGGGCCGCGGGAGCCCGGCTCGAGTATGAATATGAATATGTAAAATGCCGTAATGATTACCTGCTGCTGCTGCCGCCGCGGCTGAACTCTCATCTTGACTCGCTGCTCCTCCGTCCGCCATTTTGAATATTTTAACCAAAATCGCCGGGTCGATAAGCCCTCCCTCGCTCCGGCTCCCCTCCCCCCGCCCGCCCTCCTCGCCGCCCCCTCCTCCCCGCCCCTCCGCGCCTTCCGTCCCCGGGCGCGCGGCAGGGGGCGCGCGAGGCCGCCCGCGTGGGGGAGCCCCGCCCCTCCGGGCGTTCTGCGCACGCGCCGCCGGGCCGCCGCGGCTCCCTCGTCGCCGAAGCGCCCTCCACCTGCCAGTCACCCCGTTGCTCCACTTTCCCGTCTGGGCTCTGCGCATGCGCGACTCTCTCCTCGCGCCTGAAGAACGGTCGGCGCATGCGCGACCTCCGGGCTCCCTCCCGTGCGTCCCCAGGGCGGCGGGGTACGTGGAGCGCTCAGGCTTCGCACCGCCCTCCCCCTCCTTCTCCTCCCGCGCGCCCCCCGCCAGCTATGGCCGGGTTTCCCGGGCCCAGAGCATTCTGAGGGCAGGGCAGGGCGCCCGCGGCCCCGAGCGTGGAGACTCGTGACTCCACGTGAGCGCACACTCTCAGGCTTTCCGCGCGGCTGAAAAGCCGGCCACCGGGCGGGGCCGCGCCTCCGCTAGGTGACTTCCGGCCCTGCGGGCAGGTAAGGCGGAAGTGCCCGCCGCCGGGCCGGGGCACCTGCCGCTCCTCGCGCGGGCGACCCGCTCGAAATTTGAATCGGAGGAGTCCCCGCCCTTGGCGCAGCCCGAGCCGCCGTCCGCGGGCCCCGCGGGGGCGCGTCCTGGGATCGCTTCATGAGCCCCGTCCCTTCCGCTCCGCCGCCTCCCGGTCCGCGGCCGCGGGACCCGGCGCCAGGCGTCGCGCTTTTCCCGCCCGACCTACCCGGCCCGGCGTTTCGGACCGAGCGCGGCCTCTGGCCCTGGACCCACGGGCTTCCTCCCCGTCCCACGCTAGGAACTTACTACGTTAAAACCCAGCAATAAAAACATGATAGGTGTTTCCCATTGCAAATATTTTTTTTTTTTGTTACTAGCCATAATGTTCTAAGACTTCTTTGACTTGAATGGTAAATTTCTCTGGACAAGACCCAGGTGTAACTTCTTACTAAAGAGCTAATATTTTTTCCAGTTTTTAAATTTCTATTTGTCAATTAGTTTACATTCAATATTATTTTGTATTAGTTTCAGGTGTACAGTACAGACGGAGAGTAAAAAGAAAAATGTTTTATGGTCAGCAAAGAAAAGGGTTTTTTAAATTTAAATTCTGAGGGGTTTTTTAATTCAAATTCTTTATTGTTGAAAGTATTACATTTTAAAAAATTGTCGTGAGCGAGAAATGACTGTAAAGCTTAAATCAAGGTAGAAATGCAGATTAAAGCTTAAATCAAGGTAGAAATGCAGATTCTACTCAGAAGAAAAACTCATCTCTGAGAGATGGGCAGCAGTTGTTTTTAACTGCTAAAGTTTTAATCATGGGTATGAGTCAGCACCTTGAATTCCTTACACTGTGAAAGTAATCTGGCCACTCGGTGTGTGTGTTTGTGTATTAGAGGCCCGGTGCATGAATTCAGAGATCATAATAATCTGGCCTCTCAGTGTAGAGTTAAAGAAAGCTATTGTTAGTTACACCCAGTGAATTTGGGTGGGATTGATTTACTCACAGTAATTAAGCATTAGGGTGTGTGCATGACTGTTTACACCAAGTAATTGGACCACCCTGTAATCTAATTATTTTAAACCACCCCGGCCAACACACATATGAGGAAATGCAAAATCTAATCATGTTTTTCGATTACTCTGAAAATGGCTCTAGATTATATTCTTACTATAGAGGAAGTCAGAATCATCAACCTATTTGAAAGTTAAGTATATGCCTTTGCTCTAAATATGGAAACATCTCCACTGTGGAATAAAACTCAAGTATCCTTACTTAAATTCCTATCTTCCATTTAATATTTGTTTTGATCTTAGGTTCAACGGGGACATCTGTAATACTTTCAACAATAAAGATAAATTTTTAAAGTAAATTGATATTCTTTATTACTTCATTTCAATAAAAGAAAGTTTTCATGGAATGAATTATTGTTTAAGAATAGCTCTGTGAGGAAAAAAAATAGTTTGACATAATATGTGTCAGTGATTCATTTTCCTTTTAATGAAAATATTTATTTTTCTATATGTGTGCCCAGGCCCTACCACAATGCCTAGGAATAGTAGGTACCCGTAAATACTTGTTGAATAACAAATAATAATACAGTTATATACATCTGGAGTATTTTGAAAAAGTGATGGTCATTTAACATATTTATGACCATCTGCATTCTGCCAGAAGCCTGACTAGGTACTAAGGATATGAAAATGGATAAGGCGTTGATTTGACCACAGCAAACTCATATGAATCAACTTTTTAAAATCCTCACAACTCAGGGTAGGAAACCCATTAATTCCAATCTTCTAAAATGGGGAACTTAAGACATAGAGATGTTACAAAATTTGGCTGTATTAGGGTTCTCCCAAGAGGGGGGGAGGGTGAGAGAAACAATAGGAGATAGAGATATTTTTTTCATTATATTTATTAATATGTGAGTAGAATTTGTTATAAGGAATTGGACACAATTATGGAGTCTGAGAAATCCCACAATCTGCAGTCTGAAGGACAGAAGGAGAGAGAGTGGTGTAAGTTCCAGAGTCCAAAAGCCAGGTCCAGCTTTATGTTCCCTCCACCATTATCCCACATCCTTTGTGACTGTTCCCTAGATTCCTGTCTGTGTGAGTTAGAAAACGCAAATAGTGCTCTTGGAGTGTAGTGTACCTCCTCATGAGTCCTGCTAAGCAGCTCAGGTCTCTTGGTAACTTGGTGGCCCGTGGCTAAGTGTTCAGGCTCTACTGGGGGCCAAGAGCTCTTTCTCGCAGGAGCAGTAGTTAATCCTAGAGAGTGAGCAACAGGGCTTTGCTCTAAAATCCTAAGGATCTGAGCCGCCGTTCACCTGCAAGGCTGCCACCGGCTCCCACGGTAGCAGCATCACCCTTCAAGCACCACGGGGTCTGCAGGATCAGATGGCCCACGGTGGAACAGTTTGCCCAGCACTCCGGACCTATTTCAAAGCCTTCTCTTGTTCTGGGCCTCCTGCAACACTAACAGCTTGTTGTGTCACTTGGCAAATGGATTGGAGGGACACCCATATAGGAATAAGTTGGCTCCAAATTCAAGGCAGCCCGCCTACCCTTTATAGGAAGTACTGGGAACTCCATCTCCTCCTCCATGCCTTCTAGTGCACCCAGAAGTTTTCCCAAGAAAGATTACGATCCTGCCTCAGATATTGCCACGATCTTTCTTGAGCAGGTGGAGAGGGCTTCCATTAAATTAACATCTCTTAACATTCATGAAGGGTGCCAGACCTATGACTGTAGCTGACTGCTGTGGTTTATGCGTTTACTCTGCATGTACAGTGCAGAATATTTACTTCTCAGAGAATGTACACTGCAATCTTCACAAGTCATTACTTATCAGAAAGCTCAATATTGTCAGAAAACTATCTGATGGATGCACAGTCCATTTTCCCCTCAGGTACAGAGTCAGCAAATTCACGAGACTACACTTACTACTGTCCCATCCAAGCCCCGCGCCAACTTCTTATGCTGAGCCTATAGTCTTTCTTGCTCAAACCTGATTCTTCCCCACCAGCGCTTCAGGTTGTGGTTGGCATCTCATCAGCGTTGGCATGCAAGATGAAATCCATTTTTAATTCCCATACTCTTAAAAGCCAAACTGTCAGAAAGCCATGCACTTGAAATACATTATTTTGTCCCCTTGTAAGATTCTTTCCTAGAATTATGTTTTGGACTTATGTCATCAGCCTACATTAAAATCAAAAGAAGAAAAAGAGAGAAAAGTATCATTTGCTGTGAGAGTATTTTGGGGGTGTCTGCTTTCTTTCTGAGGATTCGTTCTTAAGATCTGATGGGCAGAGGTTAAGTAATGTGTGTCCCATTCATGTTCAGCTGTGTCTGGCCATACCTAGCAGAGTGACATAGATCAGCAGATGTCTGTCTGCTTGAAAGTCTACAACAAACATGTCAAACTTGTGGCCCTCAAGCCACATGCGGCCCACGACAAATATTTTTGTTACCCAGCCAACAAAACAGTATGTTAGAAACGTTTTAATAAAAATGTAACTTAATTTTTACAATATCCTGTTATACATAATTATAACAAAGTGCAATGTTCATTAATGACTGATTACTATAATCGTTTTTGCATTCATTTCCCTTACATGCCTTACACGCGGGCGCACCATTTCTCTATAATACTAGCAGCAAATATTTTAGCAGCCAATTGTCCCATCGTTAGTCGTGTATAGGCAGTCCTCGGGTTAGCCATCTCCCATCCTATGTGATAAAGAGGTAATATGCAAATTAACCCTCACACCATCACAAGATAGCTGCGCCCACAGTGGAGGCAAGGTTCCAGTAATGAGCAATCAGTGGGGACATGAGCTGCCTGGCGCCAGGCCAGGGCGGGGGACCTGAGGCTGTGCCCCCCACCTGGAGGGGCTTGATGGGAGACCTCAAGGCGTGCACCTCTCCCCCCACCCTCGTGCCAGCCAGGGGACCTCAGGCTGCACCCCACTGCCCAGCACAAGGCCAGGGGATCTGAGGCTGTACTTCCCCCGTCCAGCAGGGCTTGACAGGGGTGAGGCCGGCTGGGTCTGGGTCTCTCTCAATTTCAAGGTGTGCATGGCGGGGCAGGGACTTGACTCTGCGTACCGTGGCCCCCCAGACAGGAGAAAGATTTTCATATAGATCTTACCAATTTTCTTTTCATCTCTGACACTTCTATTATAGAGAAAGGGCAAATAGCAATATTAAAATATTTCCTCTAATTCCCTTTTAATGTGTACAAATTTTGTGCACCAGGCTACTAGTTTATAAAAAAAAAGTTCCATCATTTTGATGTATGTACTTTATGATGATGTGCTTTATGTTTTTTATTATTTATTTACCAAAAGAAATTATCTTAAAAAAATTTTTTTTACAGTTTTACTTCATGACTGCTGTGTATGTACTCCATGTGAGTGACGTAGGTGCTTATATAGGTGGGTTCTGACTTATGGCAAAAATCACATCACATCGCGCCATAGGAACAGATTTTTTACATAACCTAAGGACCTGTACTGACTTGTTCGGTGTGCGCAGCAGGAAATATTTCACTTTTGGACAACAACAAATTAGGTGTATTTGCGTTACACTTATTAATTTGTGCAGTTACTCAGTGCCTGGTACATTAATGTTCAAGAAAAAATACTTTAATTAAAATGTTCTGTTATTTTATGTTAATGATTACTCATTTATTTCAGCCCTTTGTATTCAGCATGTCTCTATCGAAATAAACCTATGTTTTTATGAAAATTGAAGCTTTTGGGGTTTTTTGTGGCCCAATAACTTAAACCTTATTTGGCCTGTGTTAGCCTTTGATTTTTTGACATGATTCATCTACAACTTCTGAGAGGAAAAACTATCCTAAATCACTCTGAACCTGAACATCCAAACCCATCTTGGTCTTCGAAGGGGACAGGCATTTGTGTTTGAAGCACAGTGTCCATCACTCAGGTTAAACTTCAGGCTCAGGTTCCCATCAGCAGGCATCTGTGGATTCCTGTGGAGACAGTTCTGGGAGCAGAGGTGCTGTTCAAAATATTTAATACGCAAAGCAATACGAGCATTCATCAAACAGAACAGACAACCAACCCCTACCAGGACCATACCTGATGAACTTAAGCCCTGTCTATAAAGATAATTTCATGAAACTTTGTACAGGACATCGAGGCACAAGGAGCTTTGCCTCACCTCTGATAGTTTAATGCACAAAGGAGAGAGAGAAAGAGAGAGAGAGAGAGAGAGAGAGAGAGAGAGAGAGAGAGAGAGAGAGAACTCAGAACAACTCTGGGAAAGGGACCAACAGCCCCAGCCCAAAGCACCAGAATGCATGATCTCATTTACATATTAAATGTGGGGTGCCAGGGGTGACCTCAGACTGAGGAGGGAACAGGATGGTATTAGATGAGTTCTAGCATCAGCTGGATCTGAGGTGGATCCTGTTCACTCACTGTTGTTTAACCTCCGGGAAGAGACTTGAATGCTCTGTGCTTGAGGGCCCTCCCCTGTGAAAGGGGGCCACAGTGTCCCCTAGGGGCTTCCTGTTACTGCAGCGGTGGTAGGATCATGGGACATACCCAGAGGGGCCCACCAGAAATGCCCACAAGGGGCTAGTCCTGCAGGCATTGTCAGAGCTCAGCCAGTGACACCAGAGTCACACACATCAGCAATTGGAGCACAAGCAGGGACAGGGAGAGAGCAAACTGGGACTTACTGAGCTATTTCCTTGTTACTTCACTCCAGTTCCATAGGTATCCAGAGATAAAAACTATAGTTCCTTACTTCAACAAAATGTTAGGTTATTGAGCCTTTGCCTCTGTGGGTGAGGCACACACTCTGAAATAGGTTTAGATTAGGTGGTCTCCCAAATCAGACATGGGGGAGGGGAGGGTCAGAGCCAGTGGGAGGAAGGAGAAGAGAAGATGAGGACAACCACTGGCTTCCAGGTTGGGTGGCTGGGGGCCCCTATGCAGTAAGACAAAGGGCGGAGCTGGGGTTGGCCGTGAGAACAGCGCACTGTGGGGGAGCCCTGCAGGTCCCAGTAGAGGAAATACAGGGTGGTACCTAAATGTACACAGTCTCATTTACATATTATGCCATCCTTGGGAAGAAAGGATCACTGTCACTCCTTGAAGGGCAGAAGGACAAGAGGTTCAGCGAAATAAATTTTGTAACTTGCCCTAAGTCACACGGGCCCTGAGATCTGCACCCAGAACCACCTTCTACCAGCTTCTCCCACTAAGCGAGGGTAGCCCAACTCAGAAGAGAGAAAAACCTACCCTTTCTCATTGCCTGCTGATAGTTCTGACTGCTATTTACTTTCTCATCTATTTCATATTATGATAATGTTTTCCTGGAATTGGATGATATAATACTAGAAATTGAAGATGTTTATTCGCTTCAAAGATTACATATGCAGCCTTCCTGTCATAACCAAGGGACATTGCTCGCATCACTCAGGATTTCCAGTCTTCTCTGTGATGATAATGCTTATGTTAGGAAATGTCTTGTTTTTACTAAGCCTGCTGATCTTCCAAAGGAAAACAGGCAGAGGCAGGCCAGCCATACACCCTTTCGATATTTATCAAGTCTGGAGTCTGTCTTAAATTTGTTTTCTGGGAAGTGTTGTCTGTGGTGAATGGGACAGTATTTAAATGATATTGTAGGTGATCTCTGTTAGGTCCAGGCAAAGGGGGGTAGCCCAGAGCCGATGCAAGCATCTGCAGGATGGATGGTGACAAAGATAACTGACTGACTTCCTAGGGCCTTCCTACACCCCTGGCCCGAGGCAGGAATTCCACACCTCTCATGCCCTTCGCCCTCCCCTCCCTAAACAGCTGTATAAAAGAAATACCTATGCCACTTTTGGGCGTGAACTTCCCTGGCCCACCCTCGGACCAGGGAGCTTCGCCCGGGAGTGCAGATTAAAACCCCCTTCTTAATCGCCTGGATTCCGTGTCTTGCTTCTGCACCGCCTACCTCTCAGCTGGGATCTTACAAGCCTCTCCATCGGGACCTTACAACCTTTCAATCTCCCTTATAATAAATTACTCTAACAAAATTATTTTATTTGTTTATCATTTTTTAAATCTTTATTGTTTAGATGGTCTTAGGCTCAGCCTACAGGTTGAGAACTGCTAGCAGGGTGGCCTAAGACCACCAGAAAACAAAGATATTTACATTACTATTCATTAACAGAAGCAAAATTACAATTATGAAGTAGCAACAAAAATAATTTTATGGTTGGGGGTCACCACAACACGAGGAACTGTATTAAAGGGTCACGTCATTAGAAAGGTTGAGAACCACTGCTCTAGTCTGGTGTTGGGTCTCTGTATATTATTTTTTATTTCAGTCAGGGTATGCTTAATTTCTAGTTGGTTTTTTTTTTTCATACCCTTGAGGATCTCACTAAATTTATCAACCTTTTCTAGAAAATTCTTGGAAAACCTTATAACTGTGATTTTGAACTCTATATCCCATAGTTTGTTTCCCTCCGTTTTTATCATTTGTGACTTTTTTCTTTGTCTTCGCATTTTGGCTGCTTCTCTGAGTTGACAGAGTGGCTTTGTGTGATAGGTGTCCTATAGGGCCCAGTAGCTCAGCCTCCCCAGTTACCTAAGGTGGACACTCTTGGTGCACCCCTTTGTGGGCTGTATGCATGTCTAATTGTAGTTAAGCCTTGATTGTTATTGGTATCACTGGGAGGAATTGAACTCCAGGCCAATTAGCTGTGAGGATCAGTTGTGTCTACAATGGGAGAACTTCTGTGTTGGAGAAATCCTTATGAGGCAAGACTTGCTTCAGTGGGGCTTTGGTGCTCACTGAGTCTTCCCCCTGAGTGTGTCCCTTATGGATCTGAAGTGTTATAATCTGGATGGTTCTACTCTGACCCTTAGGTACACTGGCTCTTGGATCTCCAAGAAGGTGATAATTTAGCCTCTTCCTGAGTCCACCCAGCAGGAGCTACAGAGAGATCTGCAGATTCCTCTTCTTTGTTTGGGTTTTGGAGGTGCCCAGTTGAGGTCCAGCTATGAAGCAATGCAAGCTGCTGTGGGGCCTTGGGCCCTCTTTTGGATGTTCTGGGCCTCTCTGACTCAGCTGAAGTTTGATAGGTAAGTTTAGATTTCAAAGGATAAGGCCATTCATATGCAAAAGATTCTGCACACAACTTGGATGGGGCGGAGTCTCAGGGCGGAACAAACAGCAATGGCTTCGTGTCAGCCCTGCCCTAAGAGGCCCCTGGGTCTCGGTGTCCCTCGGTAATCGCTGCAAGCACCTCTGAGAGAAAGCTGCCCTCAAGTTCCGCCCAATGCCAGACAGTCCAGTTTCTCCCCATATGAGTCTGGGTCCCCAGAGTCTCACCTGGAATTGGAGTTCAGAGCAGTCGGGGGCTTGTGTCTCCCTATAGCTTGAAAAAGCCAGCCTCATACTCAGTTGCTAGCCCTCTCTGCTCACACGCCTCCATAAATCTGCCTTCCCCACCTCCTTCTAGTTGTAGAATTTCCACTCAGCCAGTCTTCCTGTGGTTCTGGATGATGTCCTTTTTGTCTTTCAGTTGCAGTTTTGAACTTGTGTGAGGTGGCAAGTTCAGGTGTTTACCTATGCCACCATCTTGGTTTCTCTCCTAACAAAACTATTTTATTTCTTCATACAAAATTCATCTTCAAAATTCATGTAGGCCCTACAATTTTTAATTTCCATAACAAGTTGTTTGCATTATGCTTTTGCCTTTGATTGTGCAATCTAATTAATTCAGAATATCAGCTACAATTTCCTTAAAGCGAATAGGATAATGCTGATGGGGTGAAAGGGATCACTTTGTCCCTCCCCCCAGCATCTCAGTTGTTTATACACGAAAGTCTCGTCCTCTAGAGCTCCTCATCCGGAAACGTCAATTTGGGGGCACACAGCCAAGAAGAAGTTAGTTTAAAATCCCTCCAAATAGACCAAATAGTTCTCTTAAAGACTTGCACTTCATTCTCAGGCAAACCTTCTCAACTCCTGTCAGAAGCTAGAAACCAGTTTTTTCTTTTAGGCAGGATTTTTGCACGAATCGTGTGACTTGTAGACACAAAGCAGGTTCCCTATCAAGTGGGAAGAATGATGGGGAGAGTCCTAGAGACTGTCTCCCTGAGAGAAGCAAGACGTGTCTGTCGACCCCCAGTAACAGTGGGAGAGAAAAACCTACCAACGTGAGCATTCAGAAAGCTCGGCCGTGGACGCAGTTTCTCAGATCCTGGGCTCACCGTGCAGGTACAAAATGTAGTCAGTGCTGCCGAAACCGGTTTGGCTCTGTGGTAGAGCGTCGGTCTGCGGACTGAAGGGTCCCGGGTTCGATTCCGGTCAAGGGCATGTACATTGGTTGCGGGCACATCCCCTGTAGGGGGTGTGCAAGAGGCAGCTGGTGGATATTTCTCTCTCATAGATGTTTCTAGCTCTCTATCTCTCTCCCTTCTTCTCTGTAAAATATCAATAAAATATATTTTTAAAACAAAAAAAAACACAAAAAAACAAAACAAAATGTAGGCAGTGCTCATGAGGGCTTGGAAGACACCGAGGAAGAACGGGTCAATGTCATCTGTTTTCGTTATTTAAGAAAGTAGCAAAACGTATGTGTGTTTTAGCAAACTTTGTATCGCAAAGATTAAAATGTTACACATTTTGCCCTACCCGGTTTGGCTCAGTGGATAGAGCATTGGCCTGCGGACTGAAGGATCCCAGGTTCGATTCTGGTCAAGAGCACATGCCCAGGTTGTGGGCTTGATCCCCAGTGGGGTTGTGCAGGAGGTAGCCAACCAATGACTCTTTCTCATCATTGATGTTTCTATCTCTCTCTCCCTCTTCCCTCCTCTCTGAAATCAATAAACAATGTATTGAATAAATAAATAAGTAAACAAACAAATAAATAAAGATGTTACACGTTTTAAAGGGCTGTTTCATTCTTTTAGAAATTTGATTTCTCATTATATCACACTTAGATGTCTCAAGACCTACTGCAAATTATCATCAATAATCCCAGTGTTTCTCTTTCCAGCGCCAATGGCCTTCCCTGCAGGGCACCCCACTCCCAGCCGTGTTGTCCCTCGTGCTCTCCTTTGTGTGGAGCCACTCTGCCACCCCCGCCGCCCGGAGAAGCGGCTTCCTGCGGCTGCCACAGCCCTCACTCCTGGGCACACCAGGGTGCGTATGGTCTGCACTAAAAAAAAATAAAAATAAAATTAAAATACTATATCCGACTGAAAGTCTTTTCTGACTCTCAAGGTTTATCAATCTTCTGCTAAAATAGAAGGCGAGTCAAAAGTTTCAGAGTGGTCATCACAAACCAGTTCCCCAGCCTCAGGAATTGGCACGTAGAAAGCACAGCTTCTTAATAATGTCTTTTGCATTTATTTTCTACGTGTTGACTCGTTTACATTTTTCAACGGCCCTAAGAGGAAGTCCTAGAGCCCACTTCCTAGAGGAGGACACTGAGGCCAGGGAGGGTGTCCGCCCAGCACCCACACATGAAAAGGTGGAGCCAGGGAGCAAGTGTAAGTCCGCTTCCCTGGCACCTCCCTGGCAGTCACGGGGGCCTCGCTCTGTATTCAGGGACTGCGTTCATAGCGAGTCCTTGCGGTGAAAACGCCAGGGGCATGTGGAGTTTGTTATTAGGATAACACACGAAGGTGGTGTTGACAAGATACAAATCACCATCGGCACCCCGTATAGAATGAACAATCCATGCAAACGTCTTTATCTAGTGAATGTGATAGTGACAACTACACTAATAGCACCTTACACGTGTGTAACATGGAGACTTTGCAAAGCACTTACACGTTATCTCCATTTATTATAGAGTATCTAGACCAGGGGTGGGCAAACTTTTTGACTCGAGGGCCACAATGAGTTCTTAAACTGGACCGGAGGGCCGGAACAAAAGCAACCTGACCACGCTGGCACTCTCATCTTGGGCTGCTGGTGAAGGAGCGGAGGGGAGAGCAAGAGAACCCTCCGCTCTTTGGGCTCCAAGGGCCGGATAGAACAGCCGAACGGGCTGGATCCGGCCCGCGGGCCGTAGTTTGCCCATGGCTGATCTAGACTTAAACATTTACACAGATTCCAACTTGAGTGTCAATTCCAATGACCAGCTGCTGGAATGCTGTACTGAAAAGGATCCTGAGGACCATTCCAGGATCAGTAAGAATGGGGCTGCAATTGATTAGTCATGTCTGCCCAGGCAAAGGCGTTGGGGGCAGCATCGTTAATCCTGCGTGCTTGCTGTTATCTGTTATAGTCCGTTCAATACAAATGAATAAACGACTTGTCTCCAGTCGTGTAATAAGTAGCTAAGCTGAAACCCACGCTTGGGTTCCCTTCAGTCTGCTGTCACTGCTATGAGACCATGTTGTAGCAAAGACATCTAATACCCTGGACTGGAATTTATTGTGAAGTTTTGAGCTCAGTTATGTTTAATCTAGAAAAAAATTAGATGCTTTCTCCAGAAAAAGGCAAATAAAGTTTGCTACAACTTGGGACTAGTCACATAGTAATGGCCTCCGGTGCTCGGTGACTACAGATAGCGCTGGGCTATCTTTAGCTGTGCGCCGTCGCCCTGACAACATCTGGAAAGTCCAAGAAGCTCAAAAGAGGAATTTTATTAGTGCAGCGTTCACACAACGTGGCATGAAAAGGAAAGAGAAAATTAGTGACTATACGTATGCAAGCATGACACAGAGATGACCTTTGGGACGGAAGGCAAAACCCATCAGGCGCTGGTGGCTTCCTCAGAGGGAAAGTGGTCCAGGCTGAACAACCACCGATGGCCCCGGGACCTGTAAAGAGCGGCTGGACGCAGGGGGACGCGACTGTCCCCAGTGTGGGTCCCCGGCTCGGACACTGGGCTCATCCTCTGTCGGAAGTGTTACCTCTGAATACAAAGGACAAGGAGGTACATGTATGTGGGCAGCGGTGACCACCAAAGGCCACAAAGCTGTCTTCCAGCCAGAGCAGCCTGCCGACTGCTAGTACACACTCCCCGCCCCCCCAGGGTCAGAAGCGGGGGACCCCACCCCCACTTAGCTCCAGCCACCTCTCAGAGAGCAGACCGGGCTCTCTCACGGCTTTGAGCACGGCTCTGCGGGCTGTTTCCAAGGTGACAGAGTGTTCTGTCTTGTGCTGTAAATAAAGGCAGGAGACGGGGATGGGCTCTTTGCTCCTCCTCTATTAGCTTCTGTCCGTGCAGCTGCACACGTGGCGTGAACGTGGGCCCAGAGCCGTGGTGTTTCCTGGAGGCAGGCTGCCTTGAGGGGCAGAGGCGTCGGCGGAGGGGTGTTTGTGTGTTTGGTGCACGTGGAACTTTGCTGTCAGTCGTGCGGCCTAGGAGTTGGCATTCAAGCCTCTCTGATTCTCACTCTACGCCGAACGTTGTCTCATCAGGAGCCGGATGCATTCAAATGCCGTTGAAATTTGCATTGTATGTTCCCAACGAGGCGCTTGGCCTCCCTGAGGGAGGACTGTGTTTCCCCAAACCACTGGCCTTTGACTTGCTTCCGGCCACATGTGCTCCCAGGGGAAGAATTGTGTGCCATGTCACCGCTGGTGTGTAATAAGAGCGGGAAATAAGATTTGGTAGGTATGAGGGCTGAGCCTGGGGCGTGGTTGTTTCCACAGCACCCTCCCCCCCCCCCCCCCCCGCCCGGCAAAGCTGACTGGCTCGGTGCAGGTAGGCGCCGGCCAGAGGAGAGGGCAGGCAGACGGCCGGTCGGCAGTGGTGACTCAGCATTTCGGGGTCCCCGCAGGCATGCAGGCCCATTGCTGCCAGACTCCCCAGTTTTCTCAAGAGACTATCAGGAATCTAGATTTTGATGTGAATTCTGCCAATTTTTCAATATTCAAACTATACTCAGTCCAAATGATTCAGATTCTGTAGCCCGGAACCAGGCCTCAGGCCACCGTTGGCCAGAGCAAATCTGGTCTGACCGTTGCTCTCTGCATTCTCACTCCCTCCTCTCTGCTCACCCCTTAACCCCTCCTGAGACCCCCTCTTTGTCCAGCCTTCCATGCCCCATGACCCCAGCCAGATCATCCAGCCTGGACTCAGAGTCTGTGCTCCATTCAGCATCTGCATGCTTCTCCGACGTCGCTGGTCTTCTTACACACAAATTCCACCCTTTGAGAGTCTATGGCCCACGGAGACAGGCTGTGGCTGACGATTCCAGCGTCCCCACTGCCTCGCACACTTGAGAGGCACAAAATTAACGTCGTCTCACTGACAGCTTGTTGGTCCAGGACTCCAGCTTCTTGTTGGAGAGTCCTGCAGGAAAGGGGGCAGCTCAGGTGCAGCCGGATTCCACCCGCCAGCCTGCCTGGCTTTCACAGACCAAAGGGTGCAGCCACCAAAACCAAGCGAATGAACAGAAACTCTGGATGCCGCGCACACATCTCTGAGCACCAGGCTCGTGTCTGCAGTGACAGAGACGGTCAGGGATAAACGTCGGGGTTAATCCAGTTCAGCTGGGCGTCAGTTAAGCTTTCTGTTGCCCATCCTGCTGAGGCCCCGGTTACAGCTTGTCTTAGGCCTCAGCAATCACAATAAGTTGTCCCGCTCGGTGCAGTTCTGTAAGAGGGCATTCAGTTCCTCAAGCTGCGGGGACGTCCTTCCAGGCACTTTTTGGTGGGACCCCACCGTCTGCCATGGGCAGGGCAGTGCTTGCGGTGAGCCCCAATGTGAGTTTGTTGAGTGAACAAAGGAACGAGTGACAAGCTCTCATACTGCAGGTGTTTCTCCAGCACAGAAAGATTCAATGCCCACCACGTCCGCCTGCTCTTTCCTAATCCAAATCGTCTCGCCCCTATAATTTTCACTGCGTATGAAGTAATTCTGAGCTAAGTCCTCCTAATTTCCCTGAGAACCTCATTTAAACAGTAGGAGAAGCTGGCTCTTTCATTAGCAAGCAGTTATAACAAGTGTTTTCATGCACATATGTACATAAAACAAGTGTTTTTCCTAAAGTGAGTTGTTCAGTGCATGTATGAAAAGGGGCCCAATAGCATCCAAAGGAATCAAACCCATGACTGGAAGGTGTCTGGCCAGGTCTGTGCCAGGGAAACAGTATCAGAGGCAAAACAAATCACGTGAAGTGAATCACTCCCCTGTGGCAACTGAAATGAGCTTAGCAACTCCCCGCACCCCACCCCACCCACCGCACCCCATGATTTTGTCTGGCATTTCCTTCAAATGCCAGTGAGCACCTCACTTTGTCCAGTTAGATACGTCCCGGACGCTGGCGTTACTCTACTCTGGATCCAAAAGGCTAGGATGTTCCAGGACACTCTCCTTTCATGTAATTTTCATCTTTTTAATAAAGGAAATTTGTTGAATATATAACTCTGAAGTCATTTTATATAATTGTAAGACTTCATATAATTAGATTCACAAGTAAGAAAACATTCTCTTTACCCTCCAATTCAATTCAGCCAATGTTTGCTGACTACTCTGTGATACGCCAGTCCCTAAGTTAGGTCAAGGGGATTGAGAAGTAAATATAACATAATCCCTGCCCCCAAGGGTCTTACAAAGTAAAAAAACAAATTACAATTGGCCATTTACATATAACAGTCAAAACATGTTCCAACCACAAGGGAGCATATAACTTTATTTAGTCTGGAGGGGAGGCTTCCCCGAAGAGGTGATTCCTTGACTGGGTTTTGAAGAATGAATAGGAGTTCACTCATTGCATCAGGGGATGGGCCCTGACATTCCAAGCAGAGGAGTAGCCTGATTGTGTCCTGATTTATTATTTAGGAAACTAGTGGCCTGGTGCACAAAATTCATGCATGGAGGGGGGTTCCTTCAGCCCAGCCAGCACCCTCTCCAATCATGGACCCCTTGGGTGATGTCTGACTGCCAGCAGTTGGACATCCCTCTCACAATCTGGGACTGCTGGCTCCTAACTGCTCACTTATCTGCCTGCCTGATCGCCCCTAATCACTCTGCCTGCCTGCCTGCCTGATCACCCCTAACTGCCCTCCCCTGCTGGCCTGATCTCAACCCCAGCTAAGCTAATCAGCTCTGGCAAGTTAAAAAATATATATATTTTGCACAAAGAATTTCAGATGTTTATATTAGTTAAGTAAAATACACGTATTTAAAATGTTCCTTCTTATTCTGTACAAATTAGTTTTGGAAATGCCTCCTGTTTTTGAGATTGAAATAAAAACTTATAGCAACTTAAAAAAAGAAGAAGAAAAAGAAACGTCCCGGTGCCAGTGAAGTTTACATTCCTTTGAGGGAAGAAAACCAAGCCAGTAAATGCACAACATGCCAGTGAAGAAACACTGACTGAGGCAGTGTTTTCTAGAATGACGGAGGGAGAGGTTAGGGCCCCAGCTAGGAGGTGACACTAGGCGATGAGAAAGCAGAAAGCGAGAGCTGAAGACAGTCCTGGTCAGGCCAGCGCTCGGCTGAGGCAGTGTCTGTCACCTCAGCAGCATTCCCAGGAAGGCAGGCCACTTTCATCCCTCCTTCCTTCTTTTCCTTTGGCTCTTTAATGGCTTCTCCTAGTTCTTCATCCTCTTCCTTTCCCTCATTCTCCAGCCTCCCCCCCCCCTCCATCTCCTTTCCCTCCCTGGTTTCATCCCTCCTCACAGCACCCAATCTCACACGGCCTTGGAGTGAGCCGATCCTGTCCACAGAACGCCAAGTGTTTTTAGAGGTGGGAGGAGGGAGAAAGATTCAATGCCCACCACTTTCGCCTACTCTTTCCTAATCCAAATCTGTCTCAGGGAGTGACACCCAGTCCACATACAGCCACCCCGGGAGAGCTCTCCCTGCTAAGGAGGCCCACCCCAGCCCTGGGCCACCAGAGGAGCACCCACCCCTCTCCCCTGAGCTGGAGAGGAGGGGCCGCAGGAGACACCTGGCCCACCAGCAGCCAGGCTGGAAACGCACCAGAACCCCCAGGAAAGGTGTTCTGGTTCCGGAATGCGCGCTGACCCGGTGACAGGGAAATAGAAGCTGTGCAGCTGGCACACGGGCTCAGCACATGCTTTACATCTTATACAACAAAGTGATCAACCCACCATTCTTATAGGCGAAGACCACCCCGTCTCAATATCAAGTGAGGGGCGTCTTCAAAGCTCAGGAGGGAGCTGCCTGGTGGGTGGCCCGGCCTCAGATGGAGCCTGAGAAACAGCCTCCCTAGCGGGCTTCCTCTTCCCGAGCTCGCTCTCCTGAGCTCCCCTCCTGCCCCACTCCACTCTGCAAAAGGCACGGAGTCCTGCCCCTGCCGCGGAGAATGCCCCCACCTCCTGGCCCACAGTTCTCTGTCTCTGCCACCTTGTAGGGTGACAACTCATGGCCACATGGCGCCCCCTGCTGGCCAGCGGCTCTGGTCCCATCCACCTCTGTGGGGTCTAGCCACCTATGGAGGGGGGTTCTTCAGTGCTTTACGGCAGGCCAGCAGCGCTGATTGGATTCCGGTGGCTGAGTGAGCCAGAGAGCAGGGGGTTAACACTGAAGGGGGCCTGCAGTCCGGCCCAGCGTGCCCTCTGACCCTCTCATGCCACTGCAAGGCCTGTGCTTGAGGTGCTTCTTGACCTGGAAGCCCCTGCTTGGTGCTGGGTTCACCCACCTCCTGGCCTCGCCTTTCATTTAGACGAAGAGGCGTTTATAGGGTGCTGGATGCATTTCAAACAGCAAAACCCAACTCTGAGTTGACATCTGTGGCAAGTTGCTAACTCCTAGCATGTGGGGCTGATCTGCCAGCCTTGGGGTGGGGGCCAGGAAGCCCCAGGCTATTTATATGTCATAGAGAATAAAATGAAAAGAGGAGGGAAGGAAAGAGGGCAGGAAGGAGGGCTGGGAGGAAGAAAGGAAAGAAGGAGGATGGAAGGAAGGAAGGAAGGAAGGAAGGAAGGAAGGAGGGGAACTATTTAAGAAGGAAACAAGCAGCTGGAAAGTGATTTCATTTGTTCACTCACTCATTTGCATACTAACTGAACAGCAGAGCTCCCTGAATGAACGTGTGAACAATTGGTTGAGGCCAGGGTCACAGGCACTGGTGTATGTGCCGAAGGCCTCCCAGTACTTACGGTCCTGCACCCTTTGGGAACCTGTGGGATGTGCAGGCCCAGGTCACATAGCTGGAATACCTAATAGCCGTCCCCCAGTTGCCATGGAGACCCCAGGGAGAAGAGGAGGGAGGTCCCCTCTGCTATCACCCAGCAGCCTCCAAAGTCCTTTCATCTTAGCCTGAGCCCTGGCCCTTCCTCCAGCTGCAATGCCACTGCCCTGCCCCCCTGGCCCCGGGGCCTCCATGGGCCGAGGGGGGTGTGTGCCCCGGAGCAGGAGGACCGGCCTGCTGAGGCTGGCGGAGGAGCAGCGCTGCCATGGAGGACACTGTGAGGTGCATTAAACTTTCATTGGGTTTTTATTTGCTTCCAGCAACCAGTACAAGGGACAGCAATTTCCCGAACCTTGTTCCTGGTTGGAGGACAGCTCTGAGGACATCTGTTTTGTTAACAGCGGCGGCAATAAAAGCCAGTCCTGTAGCGGAGGGGCTCTCTGAGCACTCAGACCTCATCGGCTCCGCTCCCCACAGCGGCCTGGAGAGAGGGATTCTCATTAAGCTTAAGACTGACCTCTGGGCAGCCCTCCCTCCCGACTGCTGCCCGCCCAGCCACCTCCCCGGGAGGAGCGGGGGAGGGGGAGGGACAGAGAGAGGGAGGAAGAGGGGAAGAGAGAGAGAGAGAGAAAGAGAGAAGGAGGGAGAGGAAGGGGTAAAGGGAGAGGGAGAATAAAAGAGAGGAAGAGGGGGAGAGAGGGAAGAGAGACTACAGTTTAGGTACTGGAAGTGGTGTACTTGGATTCCTGAGGCCCAATGGATAAACAAAATACTGAATATCCACACAACGGAATATTACTCAGCCGGGAAAGAAATAAAATGCTGGTGCTTGTTTCATTGTGGATGAACCTTGAGTCAATGTTAAGTGAAAGGTCTCGTCACAAATGACAACATACTGTGCGATTCCATTTACATGAAACAGCCAACACATGCGAATCCCGGAGACAGAGGAGAGTAGTGATTGCCAAGGATTGCGGGCGGGCGATGGAGGGTAACTCTCGGGGCTGCGGGGTTTCTTTGGGGGCCATGGGGGCGTTCTGGGATTAGATGGTGGGACCACTGCACAACCTTGTGAATATACTAAACATCTCGGAATTGCACACTTTGAATGTGTGCCTCTGGCCCATCTCTAAGCCGAGCCCAGATCGGCTGTTATGGCCTGGTCTTGTCGGCATTGGTTCCGGGGATGGAAAGGCCCCAGCAGAAACCGGCCCGGCAGTGGGCCCGTTCCACTCCCCAGTACTGATGGTCCTGCACCCTTCGGGGACCGGTGGGCTGTGCAGGCCCAGACCACGCAGCTGGGTGTCCGCGAGGACTGAGCATGTGCTTCGGGCCGGCAGCTGGGTTCCGGGTCGCTGGGACCTCACCCTGACCGTCCCCTCTCCCGTCGGGCTCCTGCCGCCCCCTGCAGGCGGCTCGGGGCCACACCCAGAGGACACACGTCCACACGTCACTGCACACACCCTTCCCTCCTAAGAAAGAGGTGCTGGTTCCAGGAGCCATGAAAGGGACTCTTGTGGAAGGCGCACTCCTCATGCGCGTCTGTGTGTGTCTGTGTAGGTTTCTGTGTGTCTCTGTATGTCTCTGGGTGTGTGTCTACATGTCTGTGTGTTTGTGTGCCTGTGTCTGTGTATCTGGGTGTGTGTCTGAATGTGTGTGTGTGCCTGAGTCCATGTGTCTGTGTGTCTGTCTGTGTTCTTTCTGATCACCGGGGGACCACCTCGGGCCGTTGAGACACTCGGGGTGACAGGAAAGCAGGAGGCTTGACCCGAGGCAGGAGGAGGGTTCTGGGGGAGAGGGTGGCTGGCATTTCAGAACATGGCCAGCCCTGGCCACGTCATAACTGAGCTCAGAGAATGAGGACCCTCCGTGCGGCCAGTGTGTCACCATCCCCCGGGCAGCCTCAGGAACGAGACAGAACAGAGGCCCAGGGAGAATTTTTATAGCCCGATCCTCAGCACACGTTCTGCAGGGGGAATAAAAGGGCCCTCCAAGGAGGGACAGCCTCAGAAACTGCGTTCTCTTTGAAATTAATTTTAAAACCCAGCGGGGGTGGGTGGGGGGGGGGGTAAAGCCCTTTAGCACAGCGCGCACAGCCCGGGGGAGGGTGGACGTCAGCAGAGGCCTCTCCTGACTTGGTCTGAAAGAGAGACGGGGCGGAGAGAGAGAATCGCTCACGGGGAAAGAAGAGATCCCACAAGAAAGGGAACGCTGCCGCCACGCACAGGTGCCTGCAGAGTGACAGCCAGCGCCCACAGCGGAGCAGAACCACGAGCTCCCTGGGTGTCCCCAGCGGAGCCGGGAGGCCAGCCCACAGGTGACCAGCAGCCTAGGCGTCCCCTGGGTCAAGAGCAAAACGTATGTTTCCGTGTGCACCCGGCATCACAGTGCATGCGAGGGAGGGCGTGGGGAGTCCTGGGCACCGGAGATGGAACCTGGGCGGCCCGGTCAGCCAAAGGGAGAGGTGGAGCCCTTACCTGGCCCGCCCCCTCGGGGTCCTGGCCCCTCGGATGCAACCGTCAGCCGGGTCTTTCTACACCACCTGCTGAGTTCTGCTCACCTGTGACTTTATGCGACGCCGGACCGCTCGCCGGCGGGGCGACTGTGCCGCCACTGCTGGGCTCCGGCAGCAGTCTGGGTCCATGGCCGTGAGCGCCAGACCGCACGAAGGAAGATGCTCTTATCCCACGGCATCCACAGCCACAAGATGGTGGCTCCCAGTCCCCTCAGACCCGCCAGGGTGGCAGGTGCGAAGCAAGGCTGGGCTGTGTGGGTGGGCCCGGCGGTGCCGCACGCCTGCCTTCAGATTCCCCCACTCCCTCGGGCCGGTCCCAGATAAAAGCAAGTCTTGGATGGCAGCTGCCCAGCCACCCAGGACCGCCGGAGGCGGCAGCAGAGGTGTGATGGGGTGTCGCCTTCCCTGATTGCCAGGTCACCACCTGCCCCTGAGGGCTCCCAGACTGTGAGAGGGGGGCAGGCTGGGCTGAGGGACCCCCCTCCAGTGCATGCATTTCCCCACACCGGGCCTCTAGTAATGAAATACACACAGCACGACCGCACCCCTGCAGAGATCACGAGTTATGAAACGATGCTCATGGGCCAAGGAGAAGGGGAGTTGGATGCTCTCCGTGGAATTAATGGTCCCGGGCACTTGCCTCCCATGGTGAGCACTGCTGGCTCTGCCCGGCAGAGCGGAGACCAGGGCACCTGGGGCCCTGATGGCCAACCGGCCCCCACGCGCCGTGTGCCCCCCGGGCCTCGGCCCAGAGCTGGGTCTCGCTGACCGGCTCAGAGGCCTGTGCGTGTCTCCCTGCGTGTGCTGGGAGAACTTAGTTATGGTCAGTGCTGCGCAGGGTACAATCATAGCAGAATCGATATTTTTTGTGTCCAGTAAATGCTGTCACCTAAAATTTCCCAATTTTCATGGCCAGATGAAAAGCCTTGGTCAGCCTGGCTGAACTGCTGATACACGGCTTTTGTTAAATACTTTTTTTTTGTCTTGGAGGACCAGCGTGTCGGAAGGGAGCCGTGTTCTGTCTGTGACTCACGGCAGCTCAGAGACGTGGATCTTGAGGCTTAAAATAATAGACGAGAACGAGGGGGGGGGGGCTCGCCTTGGTGTGCAGGCGGCCCATCTCGCCTCGCTTGTTCCCCGGACAAGCTCCAGGCTCCAAGACCTTTTGATGTTCGTCATCTAAACTTGCTCTCTCGGAGCCTGTCTCATTTCAAAGGGACGTGGGCTAATCCGTGCGACCGAGCTATCTCCAATTCACGGACCTTTTAACTGGAGCCGCTGCCTTAACTCAAAGGCACGCGTGCAAGGCTGGGATTGCAGCCGGCGTCGCTCCTGGCTCTGAAGTGCCCGCCTCTGCCCGGCGCCCCGCCCTGCGCCCGGAACCCCCTGTGTGTGCAGCCCCGACCCCCCTCTGTGTGTGCAGCCCTGACTCCCCCTGTGTGTGCAGCCCGGACCCCCCCCCCTGTGTGTGCAGCCCTGACTCCCCCTGTGTGTGCAGCCCGGACCCCCCTCTGTGTGTGCAGCCCTGACTCCCCCTGTGTGTGCAGCCCGGACCCCCCCCTGTGTGTGCAGCCCGGCGCCCCACCCTGCGCCCGGACCCCCCCCCCCCCTGTGTGTGCAGCCCGGCGCCGGGACAATCCCCGGCCGGCAGGTGGGCCACAGGTGCTTGTGGGTGAACAAGGGACGCGTGGATGAAACCACGATGGGCATCTTTCCTGGAGGGGCCGATTGTCCTCGATCATAAATATAGCATAAAGCCGGTCTACTGAACAGACCTGTCAGTCTGTGTGATGGCTGTTTCTGAAGTCCTGCTTCATCGGGGCCCCGGCCATCAAACAGGGACCACTCTCCTTCTGTTTGAGAGACCGAGGATGAGAGGTTTGCCTGATCTTCCCCCCCCACTCTCTCTCTCTCTCTCTCTCTCTCTCTCTCTCTCTCTCTCTCACACACACACACACACACACACACACACACACACGCTCTCCAGCTCTGAGCGTCTCCCCAGCAGCCTTTGTAATCGACCAGGAGCCGCGCAGCTCCGTGTGCCTTGCGCTTCAAAGGGAGAGCGCCGCAGGACGGCACACAGATACGGCCACTCCGGGATGAAGGCTGGTCCCCAGGACAGGAAGAGGGAGCTGCGGAACCCCAACCTCTCTGAACACCCCTCCTCTGGGTGCAGCGCCTTCTCCCCACAGTCCCGGGGCCGGCTCGTCCCGCTCCCCACACCCTCGCCCGGACGGTCCTCAGTGAGCAGCGGACACGGGGCCAGGACAGCGCCTGGGGCTCGGCTTTGTTCAGGGACCATATCTTCGGGAGGCCCCACAGCCACATTCCAGACTGTTCTGCACGAACAGTCTTAATCCCTCCCTGGGCACTGACCCTTCTTAAAGGCAAGACAGGGTGGTAAAAAACAAACAAACAAACAAACAAACAAAACACAAAACAGTGGCGTTTAGATCAGACATGGTTAAGTGGTTAGAGTGGCAGCCAGGGACTGGATCGGGTTCGAGTCCGGACAAGGGCACGTACCTAGGTTGCAGGCTCATCCCTGGCCCCAGTCAGGGCACATGAGTGAGGCATCCAATCTATGTGTCTCTCTCACATCAATGCCCCCCCATTCCCCCTCCCTTCCTCCCACTCTCTCTAAAAAAGTAATAATAAATGGAAAAATCCTCAGGAGAGGGTTAACAACAGAAATAGAAGACAGACGCGCCTGGGTTCAGGTGCCTACTCGCCCCTTCCCCGTGGGCCTGGGCACCACGTCTCGGGCTGGTTTCCGCCTGCGGAACGGGGACACAGGCCTGGCTAAGTGTGGAGTTGTGCCGTCAGCAGGGCTGCATGGAGCGGGGCAGAGAGGTGGCCTGCCCTTTCCAGAGGAATTCCAGAGAGAAGAATGAGAGAACATGGGGTCCACTCACTAGGCCCTTCCTGGGGCCCCCAGGGCCAGGCCGGGGAAGCCACTGCCGTGTCTTCCTGTTTGAGAACCGCTGCCACGGAAGCCACGTGCTGGGGAGGGTCTGCGAAGGGCCCGAGTCACGCCTGCTGTCTGTGTGCCTCTGAGGAGCGCCGGCCTCCCAGCTGGCTCTAGGCTGCCCCCCCTTCCCCCTGCCCCCCCCCCCCCCCCCGTGCATGCGGTCAGAGCCGGAGGTCAGAAAGTGAGGTCGACAGGGACAGGACAACACTCCGGAGAGCCCGTGCCCAGCCCTAGCAGAGGCCTGGGATGAGACAAACACTTAGCAAAGTGTTGGTTGCTTTTCAAGGAGATTCCAAAGCTGGGTTCTTAACCACTTTGTGTCTGTAGTGATAACTACAATTACAAGAATAATCTCTCTCTATAAAACCCTAATATGCAAATAGAGCGAATGGCGGAACAACTGAACAACTGGTCGCTATGACCTGCACTGACCACCAGGGGCGCACACAAAGCATGGTGGGCATTGGCCGCAGAGGATGGTGGAGCAGGTGAGTGGGGGCGCCAGACCAAGGCGGGGTGCCGGTCACTGTCATTGGGGTGACCCTCCGGTGGTTACTGAAAACTTTTTGCTCCCACGTACCGTGGTCCTGCCGGGCACTTTCACCTGTGCCGGCACTGGCCCTGCTCACACCCACTGCCGGCACCCAGTGCCAGCCCCGATTGCTCGGTGCCGTCAGCGGGTGCGAGCGGCAACAGCCAGCCCTAATCGCCCCTCAGGGCTTCTCCACCTCTCTCTGCTCCTGAGGGGCGATTGGGACAGCAGTGACTGCTGACACCCAATGACAGCTCCAGCCCCGCTTGCATCCACCACTGGCACCAGGCCCAATCCCTCCTTGACGTCAGCGGTTGCGGGCAGGGCTGGCGCCGTCAGTGCGTGGGAGCGGCAGCGGCGGCAGTGACTGGAACAGGGCTGCCGGCAGACAGAGGAAAAGGGGACTCAGTGGGAGGGGCCAGGAGGGGGTGCAGAGGATGGGCCAAGACCTGCCTGCCCCTCCCTGTGCCCCCTGCAGCCTCACGGCCCACAGTTCCTTTCCAGATGCGTGAATTTGTGCACTGAGCCCCTAGTAATAATACATAGTTACTATAGCCCTGCCAGTGTGGCTCAGTGGTTGAGCATCAACCTGTGATCCGGGAGATCACATTCCCGGTCAGGGCACATGCCTAGGGTAGGTTTCTGGCTTAATCCCCATTAGGGAGTATGCAGGAGGCAGCTGACCCATGTCTCTTTCTTAGCTTTCTCTCATCAGTTGAAAAATAAAACCCAATATCTGCACAGACACTGGGGCAGTGAGGGCTTACCCGGGGTGGGAATGGCTGGGGGAGGGTGGTGTCAATCGGGGAAAAAGGAGACATATGTAAAACTTTAGACAATAAAAAAAATAAATACAAAACAACAACAACAACAATATCTTCTTTAATTATGAGGCCATAATAATCCTGAAAGGTAGTCATTTTTATCCTTAGGGACCCAATCCTATATAATGAAGAGCTAATATGCTAATTGACCGAACAGCTAATTAGATTGACCATCTGGACGATCTTCCTAATGAAGCCGGGGCTGTGAGGGCCGAGCCCTTGGACGAATTTCAGGCGCCGGGCCTCTAGTTCCCACATAAAAGGCAGGTGTGGTGAGGTCAAAGACCGGTGCCAACAAAGCGCTGAGACCGCAGACGAGGCAGGCACCCGTGGCGGGAGGCTGGGAGCGGGCCCGGAGGAGGAGAGCCTCAGAGGGCGGAGGGTGCGATCCGGCGGGGAGGCACTGGATGCCGAGGGGACGGAGAGAGGGGCAGGACAGAGGGGCGGGAGAGCCTGGGGAAGGATGGAGTGTCGGGAACTGTGCGCCGTCCGCTCGATGCGAGGCTGCGGTCCGGGAAGCGGTGGGGCTGGCCCGGAGGACAGGGCGGCCTGGGGTGCCAGGGGAGAAATGTAAGCTTCATTTCACAGGCAGCAGGTTTCAGAAGAAGAAGAAGAAAAAAGATCTAGAATTGAGAACTTTGGGGAGATTAATGTGATTCTAGACTAGAAGGGCAGGTGGTGGGTGGGACCAGTGAGACGCCTATTGTGCTAGCCAGGAGGTGGCGAGAAGAGCCTGTTTTTTGGGGGGTGTGGGGGGGCAGAATGCAGTGAGGGAGCAAATGCAGAGGGCAGTCTCCTGGCCCAGGTGCGGGGAAGGGGAAGGGCGGTGGCGGTGAGGTCCCAGCCCGGAGGCTGATGCCTTTCTGATGCCCTTGGCATGAGGCTGGACCCAGACAGCCTGCCTCCTAACTCAGAGCATGCTTCCCAGATGTCTCCGCAGGGACGGGCCTTTCTCCCTGGAGATGCTCCCCGTCCCCCATGAGCCACACGGCGTGTCCCCTGCCAGGCAGCGTGGCACCAGGTGGGCATTCAAGAGATGTTGGCCAAACTAGCTCAGTGACCTTGGTGAGTGGCTGAGGCCAGCGTCTTGGTGGCTATCAACGCGGAATCTGCTCTGCCCTCAGCAGCCCGGAGGCGGAGGACGTGAAACCGAGTCCCTGCGCCCCGCTGGGGGCCGTGTCCACCGGCTCCGGTGACCGAGTGTGGGCACGGGGCCGGCTGCGCCCGCAGCTGCCCGGGGTGCACGCCTCTCGCTCGCAGACGCAGGGCCACAGGCGGCTGCCGCACGCTCACAACTGACCTCCCACCACACGTGGGTTGAGGGAATTACACTGACTTTGGCAGGCATTTGCCTGGAGAGGATGACTTAAAATGTAGGTTTTGCATGAAAACCACTCGTGTGTGCTTGCGTGTGTGTGTAGACTGGCCTCGGAGAGCAGACAGAGCTTCGAAACGGAGCCTGAGGCTCAGCCCCCCGCAGGGGGGGACCCCAGGCCCAGGTGCACATTTGTATCCCAGATTCTGCTCAGCAGAGCAACTCGGTGTGGGGCTGGAAGGCAGGTGGCGGCCCTCGTTACTTAATTGTCGTTGGTAATGGTTCTCCCAAGTGCACCCCAGGGATGAGTTTCAGGGAGTCCGAAGCCAGCCACAGCCCTCTTCCGGGAGGGTTCTCGCTCGGAGTCTCCAGCACCCGCCTAACGCGCAGGGGCCATGGCGCCCTGTGGGCTGGCTGGAAGGTGGCCCTTGCTGTGGGACGTGTCCCCGTGTCCTTGCAGAGCCTCACCGCCAGGGCCCGTACCTCCTCTGCCCACGAGGCCCACCAGGGGCCTGCGGCACCCGCCCCCTCCCTCTGTTGGTCCCCGTGGGAGGCGGAGGACGGAGACCACACCAGAGAGACGGCCCTGGTCCTGCCGTGGGCTCCTGCAGGCGGCGCCCAGGCCAGAGCCTCTGCTCCTGTGGGCGCGCCCGCCGGATGCTGCTGATTGCTTTGTTTCTTCCATCCGGCAAGTTTACATTTCCCTCCAGGATCTCGTCTTTGAAGCCCCCCACTCTCCTCTCTCCTCCTCCTCCTCCTCCTCCTCCTCTCTAAACATATCCTTGGGTAACAATTAAAACAAATATTTGCCCTAATATTGAAATCACTTAAAGGAACGAGAAGGAAGAAGAAATATTGGACAATAAACCAATTTAATGCAGATCCAGTGCATTAAAAAGGAACAGCCAAACAGCCAGCACTCAGCATCACAGGGGAGGGTGCGTGTCACGGCAGATTCCCGTCTCCTTAGAAACCTCCGCTGGGAGCCGCCCTGCACTCGGGCCTCCCGGATGAGACCTGGACCCTACAGCCTCCGCTCAGTCTGTGATAAACACCGGGAAACACAGACGTGAAGCTCCGAGGCTTAGAGGACGTCGGGCAACAGGTGACGTCACGGTGCCGGCTGGTCCAGGCAGGCCCGCCATCGGCGGCGCTCCTCCTCCTGTGCCCGCTGCCTGGCACCTCTCATTCCAGCTCTGCCCCCCCACCCCCACCCCCGCAGTGAGCCTGTGCACACCCCTGGCCCGAGATGGGCATGGCAGTGTGTGCCCCAGCCCCGGGCTAAGCCGCATGGCCTCACCCCGGCCCCCCGCCCGCTAATCCTCCCTCCTCCTCTGCAGCTTGGTCCTGGTCTCCTCCTGCCGGCGCCGCCAGGCCGCGATGACGGCCTCGTCGTCCTCGGCCTCCTCGTCCTCCCCGTCCGCGCTCCGCCGGTACCGCGCCCGCTGCCCCGAAGCAAACCGCCCTTCCTCTCTGCTCTCCGTCCTCGCCTTCTCCCCCTCCTCTTCGGACCGCGTGAAGCTCTGCGTGAACTTCCTCTTGGCGCCAAACTCGGAGAAGTCTGCCCGGCACGACTCTTCCACGTCCTCCCAGCCCCCGGGCCGGGCCCAGTCCGCTCGCCGGGGCTCGGGGGACTCCTCCCCGGCCGAGGGCTCGGGGCTGGCCTCGCGGGAGCTGGTGGCCTCGCTGAACCGCGCCCTGGAGAAGCGGTGTGTCTCCCGGCCCTCCCGGGTGGAGGAGGACGAGAACCGCGAGGAGCTTCTCACGGAGCCGCCGCCGGCCGCGCAGAAGGAGGAGGAGGCGTCCCGCTCCTCCGACTTGGAGAACTTGTAGCTAGAGGACTTGCACCCCGACTCCCGGAGCAGGGAGGACCTGGTGGCCTTGCCCCTGGAGCTCCCGGACCAGCTGCTCTGGGGAGGGGATCTCTCCCCGGCCCCCAGGCCGCTGAGCCACCGGCTGACGCTGCTGTCCGCCCCGCGGCCGCTGTCCGGCTCGGAGACACCCAGCGGGGAGCCGGCGTCCGTTCCCCGCCGCTGGGAGCCCCCGCGGGAGGAGAGCTGGAAGCTGCCGAAGGCGCTGTCGGCGTCCTCGTCTCCCTCGCCCGCGTCCCCATCGTCCTCGTCCTCGCGGACCTTCTTCTTCTTGAAGAGGGTGCTGCGCTTGTGGTCCGAGGCCAGCTTCTCCATCTTGTACTCCGACATCTTCTCCCGCAGCTCCACCTGCATCTCCTTCTCCTTCCGGCCCAGCTCCTGGAGGTTGACGTGGTCGGCGAAGAGGCCGTAGGTGGGCCTGCTGGTCCCCCTCCCCGCGCCCCCCGCGCCCTCGGCCCCGGAGCCCGGCGTGCCGCGGCCGGACAGCGGGGACCGCGCGTCGGAACCGGGCCCGGCCCGGCCCCGCGGCGGAAGGCCCAGGGAGGAGGTGCTCTGGGCGCTGAGCACGGAGACCTGGTCGTCCCCCAGGCCGCCCGCGGCCTGCGCCGCCTTCCCGCTGGCCGCCGACGGGGAGCGCGCCAGAAGCAGCATTTCGTGTTGCTTCTGGGCCAGAGTCTCGCTGACGACGCTGGCGATCCAGTTCTGGATGCTGGCGAGGGAGACGGCGTCCCCAGGCCCGACGGGCAGGTCAGGCAGCGGCGTGGAGGCGGCGGAGGCAGAGGGGTGGGAGCCGAGGCTCAGGGTGCTGAGCACCGATGCCGTGTCCCCGTCAGCACCGCCCGGGGGGGCTGCAGGCCAGAAGGCAGACAGGGGGAGGCTCCCGCCGCCGGCCTCCCCGCCGCCCAGCGACTGGCTCTCCTCCAGCGTCTGCCTGCTTCTCTCCAGCAGCTCCAGCCGCCGCTGCCGCCTCTTGGCCGAGGCCGAGGCCTCGCCCTTGCCGAGCTCCACCACCTCCTCCTGGTTCTCGCCGCCCACCTTCCGCTGGTGCTTCAGCTTCCAGGCCTGGTAGGCTGTCAGGCTGACCTCGGAGGCGCCCTTCTTCTCCCCCGCGGCCTCCTCGGCGCCCGGCTCGCCGCCGCTGTCTCCTGCCTCCGAGTCCCTCTTGTGAAACCCAAATTGGATTCTCTTGACCCTCCACCTCTCGAGGGCAGTGAGCTTGTCCTTGTTCCTGCTGCAGAAGTTGTAGAAGGAGCTGGCCTCGGACAGCACGCTCTCCTCGTCCTCCTCGCGGACCCTGCTCCCCGCCTCCGAGCTGGCGCCCGCCTCCTCCCTCTCGCTCCGGGACCGGTACCGCCGGGAAGCCTCCCTCTCGATCTCCAGCAGCCTCTGGGTCCACCCGTCCCAGGAGCTCTCCGTGGACGCCGAGTCGGAGCGCTGCCTCCCTCCCCGGCCTAGGCTGCTCCTCGCCAGCTGCTGCTTCAGGACCCGAATGTCATGGCTGCTCACGCTCTCCGAGGTGCTGGTCTCACTCAGGGTGTACCGGCGTCTTCTCCCCGAGCAGGAGCTGACACCGTCCTCCTCCTCCTCCTCCTCCTCCTCCTCCTCCTCCTCCTCCACCTCCTCCTCCTGCCCCCACTGCCCGTGCCCTTCGGCCTGGTACCTCTCATTGCGGCGCCGCCACTCCCTGATGATCCCCTCCACATCCTCATCCTCGGGCTCGTCCCCACCCCGGGAAGGGGGGGCGGAGCACCTGCCACCCCTGCCCGTCGGGGCCTTGCCGGTGGGGAGGCCCTGCTCCTTCTTCCACTGCTCGTAGAGCTTCTCCTCCTCCTCCTCGTCGATGAGGGTGAGGGGCTGGGAGGCCACGGCCAGGGAGGAGCCGCTCAGGCGGCTGGCGGTGTCGTCCTGCTCCTCCACCGTGAGGTCCTGCACCCTGGCCCCGACGGTGCTCCCCGAGTCCTCACCCTCCTCGGCGCCCTCCTCCCCGCCACCACCGTCCTCGTCTCTCTCCTCCATCAGCTTCTCGTTGAGCTCCCGGAGCTGCCGGAGGAAGCCGTCGTTGGGGCGGATGGGCCGCCGCCTCCGCACGGTCATCAGGGCGTCCAGGACGGCCATGTGGTGGAAGATCATCAGGTAGGCCACCACCAGCACCGCCGACCGGCTGACGCCCATCTCGCTGCTGACCAGCACCTTCCCTGAGAGGAGGACACGGGTCAGAGCTGTGACCGCAGCACGTGCTGGGCTGGCTTCACACCCCGTCTCCATGTGCTGGTGTCACACGTGTACTTGGCCTCTGGTCTCTGTCCAAGCTCAGGTCCGTCTGTGCCGGGTACAGGGTCAGACAGAGCCCAGCACACACCGCGCTGTCTGAACCTGGGCAGGAAGTGGGCACAGAGTAACCCCTGGCCCCCCTGTTCTCCTTTCTCCCACCAAAGCGGGCACCAGAGGGAGGAGTGAGAGAAGAGGGGACCGGCCGAGACCAGAGAACCTGAGGCCGAGAGGAGGACCTCACAGAGCCGGGAGTCTTGGCGATGGAGAGCTCCACAGGCACAGCCTGGCCTGCAGAATGCCTTCCTTGGAGCTGCGCCCTTCACCACCAGGCTCTGCTTCCAGTGACAGGGAGCGCAGTGCCTCACACACACACACTCACACACACACACACACACACACACACACACATACACTCACACATACACACACTCACACACACACATCACACACACACTCACACACACCACACTCACACACACACACACTCACACTCACACACACTCACACACACTCACACTCACACACACACACACACATGCTCACACACACATCCCACACTCACACACTCACACACACACACTCACACACACACTCACACACTCACACACACACTTCTCACACACCATACATACCACAAACATACCACACTCATACATACCACACACACACCTCACACACACACTTCTCACATACCATAGACACCACACACACATGCACATCACACTCACACATACCACACACACACACATCTCACACATCACACATGCCACACATACATACACACCACACATACCACACTCACGCATACCACACACACACAACATGCTCACACACACCACACATACCACACATACACACAACCACACATACATACCACGCACATATACATACATACTCACACATACACACACACTGATGGATGCTTCCTATGTCAAGGAGCTCAGTTCCTCACACACCACACACATACAAGACACACACTCACAAACCACACACACACACACACACACACACACACCACACATACATATACAACACACACATACCACACACAGAGAGACAAGTATACACATCACAAACACACATACCCATACTGCATACACATACCACACACATCACACATATCATACTCACACACATCACATACTCACACATACACACAACCACGTATGCATACCACACACAGACATATACACACACTGCTGGATGCTTCCTGTGACAGGGAGCTTAGTACCTCACACACCATCCACACACCACACACACCATACATATACACCACTCACACATTCACACACATACATACCACGCTCATACACATACATACTACACATACATATAAACCACTCCCCCACAAATACACCACACACACTCACACACCATACATACACACCACACACACCACACATACACCACACACACCATACACACACCACACATACACCACACACACCACACATACACCACACACACCATACACACACCACACATACACCACACACACCATACACACCACACACACTCACACCCCACACACTATAAACACACCACACGCACACTCACCTCGCTCCACATTAGATCTAATTTGGGGGCAGCCCTTCACGTGGGGCTGCCCCTGGGACGACTGGGGTCAGTGATGAGCACATCTGCCTGAGCCAGACCTTTCTTTCACACAAAATCCTTTCAGAACATCACTATCACATTCTTTGCTAAATTTTACTTCTATTTTCCTGGGATTCTGTGCCTTTTTGGTTAGTATTCAAACATCTTTTCATGTTCTCTATGCATTTTTCACATGTGAATCCTCACAGCTTTTTAGGAGGACTCGGCCTCTCTGCCGCTGGGTCAGATCAGGAAGCCGGAGCCCCGGCCCCGGCCCGGCCCGGCCCGCAGTGCAGGGAGCGGAGGGGGCGGCGAGCCCCACTCCAGCCGCGGGCCCTGAGCGCTCTGCCCGGGGCCGCCCACGTCCCGCAGCTCTGCAGGCTCCGGGGCTCCATCCGGGCCACAGCCACACTCCCCTCCCGCCGGTGGGGTCTCCGAAGCGAGGGGTGGGTGTCGTCAAGGGTTCTTCTCAGTGCCCGCCTTGTCCTTGACCTTCCTGCAGGAGCCCTCCCCCCTCCTCCCCGAGGGCTCCTCCACACCAGCCCAGGACTGCGGACGAGCCTGTTCCCCTCGGGCCTTCGCTCTGGCACTCTCCTCCGCCAGGCAGGCCTCCCTCAGTGTTCCCGAGGCCAGCTCCTCCTGCCCCTCAGCTCATGGCGCCCTTCCCAACCTCCCTCTCCAAGCTGCCTGTCCTCCAACACACCGCCCCAGGCCTCCCGCCTCCTCCATCCCCCCAGGTCTCACACTGCTCTCTCTTCTGTCTCATTCCTGCCTTCGCACGGCAGATGCCAAGGCCGAAGCTCTGGGTGCGGCTCTCACCCCAGGGCCCTGTCAGCCCTCAGTCATGGCGCTCCTTTCCTCCCCTCCTCTTATAAAGACACAGCAACCTTCTTGGGACAGATGGCCAAGCACGCAGGTATGGAGGGCTCCCCACGTCCCCGCTCTCTCCTCCCAGGCCGCAGACCCCTCACCTCGGTAGGTGAGCAGGGCCTCGTCCAGGAACTCGGCGGCCTTCCGGAAGTGCTGGGAGATGTCCACCTCGGGGAAGTCGTCCACCTCCACCCCCAGGTACTGGATGTCCAGGCCGGCGTAGAACTCGGGCCCCGTGTAGACGCCGGTGCCGTGGGCGGCGTTGAGGATGTGGGTAATCCCCAGCCTCTTCAGCCTGCCCTTGTTCACAGCCACACTCCTGCGGACGAGAGGCGGGCGGGTCTGTGCCAGCGTCGGAGCTGGACAGGCACGGCCCCGCGGAGGGGGAGCCCGCCGGCCGGTCAGGAGGGCAGACGGCGAGTGCCTCCTCCCCGCTCCCCTCGGGGGGGCTCACTGCAATACGGTCATAAAAAGGGGCCAGGGCCTTAGTCCCGCAGAGGAGAGGAGATACGGGGGCAGGCAGGGGAGGGCAGGATGGAGAAGAGAACCAGGGGAAACCTTTTTAAATCTCTAGTTTAAAATCTTGCCCGTCCCGTGTGGCTCAGTGATATAGGCAGCCAATCAATGATTTTATTCTCTCTCATCATTGATGTTTCTATATCCCTCTCTCTCTCCATTCCTCTCTCTGAAATCAATAATATTACATATATATATATATATATATATATATATATATATATAATTTTTTTTAAAAATCAGGCATTAAGTCCTGATCTGTGTGTTCAGTGGTCAGAGTGTGAGCTTGTGCACCAAAGGGTCACAGGTTCAATTTCGGGTCAAGGGCATGTACCTGAGTTGCAGGTTCAACCCCGGCCCCAGACAGGGTGCGTGTAGGAGGCAACCAATTGATGTGTCTCTGTCACACTGTTGTTCTTCTCTCTCTGCCCTCTCTCCCTCCCTCCCTTCTACTCTCTCTAAAAATCAATGGAAAAAATATCCTAGGTGAGGATTAACAAAAATGATAACTAAAACCCTAGGCCTTGGGGATAAACGCTCACCAAGACACAGAGAAGGCAGACAAAAATAACCATTACTCGAGTGTGCCGCCCGCTGATCTGGAGTGCTGTGTTCTCCAAAGTTCTTTCACGCACATTATTTTGTCCTAATAATGCGCTTTGGCGGCAGACAGAGAAACTACTTTTATTTTCATTTGAAGGTTGTAAAAATGAACTGCGAGCTGTCTGACTTCCCCAGACTGACTGGAGAAAGGGACCGCGCAGGGCCTGGTGGATTGAACGTCCAGCTCAGAGCTCTTTGCTGCGGGGGAGGTCTGAGGAGCCCCAGGACAGGGCTGTCCCAGGAGGAGCAGAGGCCTCCAGCTGGGACCCCCGCAGACGCCCTGCGCCCTTCCCTGGTGACAGCTCATTGGCGGAGGCTCGGGACGCGGTGCCCAGCTCTGGGAATCGGGGTGTGGGCACCGAGTCCAGGGTGGGGAATAGGACCCACCACCCACAGCTATGTTCTCCTCTTCTCCTGGGGTCCAGGTGACCCTGTGCTTCTGGAGTGACGGTGACGACATCAGGGGAACATCTCAGTCAGTAGCCAACGGACTGGCAGCCTTCGGCCCACAGACTAGCTGTGGCTCCACTGAGGCCCTGGCAAGACGCTGAGGGGGTGGGACGTGAGGGAGCTGTTTTGAGGTTTGTGCTGGAAACCACTGATACGCTTTTTAAAAACAGCATTTATTTCTGATTATAACAACTACAAATGTTTACTCTAGGGAATCTGCTCAACTCAAAAGACCCTAAAGAAGAAAATAAAAATCACTTGTAGAACTACCTCCTAGAGAGAAGTACTGCTAACATTTGGTCATGTTTGGCTTTGATTTGTTGTCTATGCAAAAGGTATAAACACATCTATCTATCTATCTATCTAATTCTTCAGTTAGCATCACACAGAATCTATTTTATCACATAACCTAATTATCTTCTTACTGTGTTGTGAACATTTCCGTATGTTGGTAATACACGCAAAAATCATGACATCAATGGCTCCGACTGTCCCCTTCTATGGTTGAATGGGTGTTGGGGGACAGTGGTGAGGGGGGTTGTGCTGGCACTGCTCCAGGCAGGCAGGGAGGCCCCAAGAAGGCACCTGGAGGGGCACAGGGTCATTGGGCAGCCCTTTGCCCTGCTGACCTGTGGAGGTGGGGGGATCCCTGCGTGCCGATGGGTGGGTGGGGCCTTTCTCCAAGGCGGGGGCTGGGTGGGTGGTCAGCAGCACCAAGTTTCTGAATGGCGCTATTGGGGCCTTCGGTGAAAGCTGGGGGCAGGCCTTTCTCTCGGGCACTACCCAGAGGGCAGGACGGGCCTGTGCCCGGCAGCCAGACTCACTTCTCTGCTATGAAGACGCTGGGCCAGACCTCATCCACCTCGTTCCAGGGGGCCTCCTGGCGGTCCTGCACCAAGGCGCGCTGCAGCTCCAGGACGCAGGGGGTGTTGTACAGGCTGGTGTCGTCCATCTTCTCCCGGACGCGGAGGTACAGGTCCTCCATCAGCAGCTGCTCGGCGGACTCCAGCATGCCCGGGCACTCCGCCTCGGCCCTGACGCCCCGCGGCCCGAGTTCTAGGGGGACAGGCAGCGTTCTCATCAGAGCTGGACAGCACGGCTCCCTGCTCCTGGGGGGAGCCCACTCCTGGCCAGGCCTCTGGGCATGGGCTGAAACGCCTGCAGAATCTGCCAGGAAGGACTTAAGGGGCCCAGGGGCCCTGCATTAGCCTGGACACTGGTCGGGACCGGGACCAGGACCAGGGTAGGGCCAGGGCCAGGGCCAGGGCTGAATAGGGAACGGGACACAGCTTCCCTCACTCCCCCCCTCATTTCCCGGAAGCTGGCTGACACCTTAGTCCGAGGTCCTTAGTGCCTGGTATACATCCTGTGCATACTTACACCCCCAGTGTGCCACACAAAGCAGAAGCCCTGACTAACTGAATACATGTGTGTGCGTGTATCTGTATTTCACGTGTAAGCCGGGCTTGGTTTGACTCCTCTGCACATGCAATGCAGGCACCCTGGGAAAGCAACACCGTCCGCGGTCGGTTTTGCCCCATCACATTCAGGGGGCGTGTCTATGCCGGGTATCGACTGTTTCCCACCCTGGCGCGGCAGCGCCTGCCTCCCAGCCCCCACCCTCCGCAGGCGGCCGGTTGGCCAGGGCTCCGATGCCAGTCAAGGCAGCACCCAGGCCTTTCTGGCCAGAGAGGCTCAGATTCCAAACCAAACCACATGCTATTCACCCCCATCTCTAGTGAACCTTGGTCTCCTCCTCCTGATCCATTTGCTCCCAATTTACCAAGTGGGGTGGGGGGAAGGCAGATACTTCCTTTTGTAGAAGTACCAGCAGCCCTGGCTGCTTTGGCTCAGTGGGTAGAGCTTCGGCCTGCGGACTGAAGCGTCCAGGGTTTGATTCCCATCAAGGGGAAGGCCCGGGTTGCAGGCTTGATCCCCAGTAGGGGGCGTGCAGGAGGCAGCTGATCCATGATTCTCTCTCATCATTGATGTTTCTACTCCCACTTAGCAGCAGCCAAAACACTGAATGAGAGAGGAGGGACGAGGGAGGAGGGAGGAGTTAAGTAGGAAAGGGCGTTCTCCGTGTGGGCCCAGCGTCTGGGGGACCCAGCCAGGTGAGTCTCCCGGCCCCGGGCCACCCGGCCTCACCTTCCCGGATGATCCGCTTGGCAGCCACGGCCGAGGAGAGGTGAATGGGCTCCATGAAGATGCTCTCCGTCTCCGCCTCCGAGACCACCGAGTGCCTGGGGAGAGGGACGCCGTGAGATGCGCTGACAGGGCTCCTTCCTCAGGAGAAAGCCGGTTTAGCCACAAGTGGGCGATGAGAGGAGGGGTGCCTCCTGTTTGGGGGCCTGAGGTTGCGGGGGGTGGGTGCCGAGCTCAGGGTCCTCTGCTCTCAGACCCTGCGGCGCCCGGCGAGCTGACAGCAGCCACATGTCGGCCAGGCCGTGGCTGGGCCCCCTGCGGCGCTGGGCTCTCTCCACTGTTCCCACCTGGCGCGCCCTGCGGCTCGTGGTTTCCCTGCCCCGTCCTCTCTGTCAGCACAGAGGACAGGCCTAACGGTGCCTCTGCCAGGCCTGCTGGACTGGGCGCGGGAGGAGCCACCATTCGCTCTGCCACCTTAGCCCTGCGCGGGGGGAGGGGCTGATGGGCTGAGGTGAGGCTGGCACAGTGGAGGGCGCTGCGGGAAGAGCCTCATGCTGACACAGGGTCAGCCTGAGCCCAGGGGTGTCAGAACGCAACTGAGGTCGGTGTCAAGGCCGTTAGGACACCTCTAGTGGCGGGTCCTCCTCCCCGTGGGACCCCCCCCCTTTCCAGTGCTGGGTGAGCTTTGGGTCTCTTTCTGCCTAGTCCTTCCTAGGTCTAGAGAGGCTAAAAACCTCACAAAAAATGTAAGAGGGTTTAACGGATACCATTTTTTTTCTATCACAACACTTCCCCCATTCTGCTCCGGTATACCCCATCCTACCTGCCCTAACCCTAACCCTAACCCTAGCCCTAACCTTAACCCTAACACTGATCTGTTTCTGTCTGGATACTGGCATCTCCTCCAGAATGCTCTGTAAAGGAATCATGTATATAATCGGAATCTTCTGGAGCTGACTTATTTCACTTAGCAAAGTGCACCTAAGAGTAATCCATTCTAGTGCGTGAATCAGTGACTGGTGTCTTCTTGGTGCCTAGTAATGTTCCTGTAGGCACCGCAGGCTGCGCAGCCGTGGGCGAGGCTGAGCACCCAGGGAGGAACGGACGGCGCCTCTGGCTGCTGCCGTCTGGTCTTCCCCAACCTGCCCGGCACTGTCTCCTCCCCAGCCCTCGCTGCCAGCCCGCCCCGCGTTAAAGGCCGTCTGTGAGCCGGTCCAGGGGGAGGGCCCCTTCGCCGAATTGCCTGGAACCAGAGCCTCTGCCCGCTGTCCTTTTCTTTTAAAAGTCTAAAGTGAATGTGTTTCCCGATCTCTGTAAGTGACCCATTTTTATTTACAGGAGCTGGTGGGATCTTGTCCTAGCCCCCCGTGTTTAGAAATCCCCCAGTGATGTTGCGGGTCTGTCTTCTCCCATTGTGTTGAGAATGGATACCATTTTCAGAGTGCCTTCTATGAAGTTAATTCTGACAAAACTCCCACAAACTAGGTCTTATTATTCCTGCTTTAAGGTGAGAAAACCGTAGCTCAGGGGGGGTTCCCAAAATCACCCGAGGCAGTGAGCGGCAGCGCTGACCTGCAAACACTGGGCACCTCGCTCTAAGCCCGATCTCCTCGCCACCACAATTCACGGCCACTTAGACTGGAAGCGGGAGGCAGCTGGTGGAAGCGACCCCAGCCGGATCCCCGGGCCCAACAGGCCTGACACAGGGAAGCGCCTGAAAGAGGCGTGTGGAAATCGCGGCGGGTGGAAGGATGGATGGGCGGGCGGAACTGAGCTGAGTCCAGGTGAACCGGACAGAGCGGACGTGAGCTAGGCCAAGTTGAATTGAGTTGGTGGATCAGCAGAGCAGTTATCTCATTGTTGACCCCCACAGAGCCCAGCTCTGGCAGATCGGTGTGCCCAGGGCCAGCCAGGCCATGAAGAAAGCAGTGTCTTTGCCGGAAGACGGCAGTACCTGGGACTCTACCCGAGACGCAGCAGACCTGCCCGTGCCGCTCCGGGGACGGCAGGACGTGACAGCCCCAGGGCAGTTCCCGAAGGATCCCGCCTCGCTCCCCCTGGGACCTGGGCTCCGGCTGCACGTCCGCCCCGGGCCTGTGCTGAAGCCCTTCTCTGCTGCTGGGTGCTCCGTCCTCCCCTCTCCACACATCCCTCATCTTAGGTCAGCCATCACCTCTTTCGAAAAGCCTTCCCTGGCCTCCGCCTCACGCCGCCCCTTCCTCAGGGGCACTTGGACATTTACCTGAGAGACCATCGGGTGAGTGCCTGCCTCCTCTACTAGCCACACCCTCTGGCAGGGCGACCGTGGCTGGGTGGTGTTTTGTTTTGTTTTCTTACTCCTCACCGGAGGGTATTTTTTCCATTGATTTTTAGAGAGATCGGAAGGGACAGGGAGAGACAAAGAGAGAAACATCGGTGTGAGAGAGACACATCGACTGGCTGCCTCCTGCATGCGCCCTGACAGGGGACAGAGACTGAGCCTGCAACGAGGTATGTGCCCTTGACTGGAATGGAACCCTCAGTCTGCGGACACTCTAACCGCTGAGCAAACCGGCTAGCGCATGGCTGGGTGTTTGATGGCGGCTGGGTTCCCAGCACCCACACAGTGTCTTGCCCAGAGTAAAAGCTTCATAGACCGTTTCTGACCCTCGGCCTGGACGTGTCCTCAATAGCAGCACATCTACGGGGACAGGGCGGCTGCAGCCATTAGACAAGTATTGACCACGTGGTGGCCACTGGCTCATCATTTCGCTGGGCTGCCATGAGCAACGCCTGGGCCCTGGCTCCGTCTGTCCATGCTCGCTCTGCCCTCCTGAGGCCAAAATGTGCACGCGCTGGGAGGCCTGCGGCAATCACACACTTTCCTACGGTGGATCACAGGGGCCCAGCCCTGGGACCCTCCTCAGGTGGAGACACGAATCCGCTTCCCTTGCATCTGGGTGGCCTTTTGGCTGCTTTCACCCATAGAATGCTCTGGAGGCGACGCTGGGCCTGTGTCTCCTCCTGGCTCGCTGTTCTCTCTGGAAGCCCGGAGCTGCCCACAAGAGGTCCACCTTCCGGGAAGGCTCTTGTCAGCAGTCCCTGCGGGCTCCCTGCCGGCAGCCGGCCACGTGGACGAGCCTCTTGGAGGTGCAGCTGCACCCGTGCCCCTCCCCCCACAACGACACCGCCAGGATCGCGGACACGCTGCCGGTGCAGTCCTGCCCAGATTTCTGACTCTCAGGAAAGGGAGCAAAGCCACGAACTTCAGTCACTGTGTGTTTGGGTAACTGTTGTTCCACAGCAACCAACAGCGGAACCGGCCATTCCACGACCGGGGAGTGAAATTTGAGCGAACACCAGGCACTCTTCTCCTCATCGAGACACGGAGCCAGCGGCACCACATGTCTGCAGCTGAGGAGAGAAGCGAGTGACCCCACTCTGGGGACAGTCTGCCGCCCCCCCCCCCCCCCCCCCCGTGCACGTGGCCCAGGGCACTATGGTGGTTCTCTGGTGTCAACATCTCCGAGCTACAGCCGGAGCCTCAGATTTTACATAAGTGTGCGTCCCATCTCCATTTCAGCAACATTTATTAGTAACAGAAGTTAACGCTATTAAATAATATTATTTATAAGGACTAATATTGTCTATGTATTACTGTTAATAAAGCAGTTGGCTTGTTTGTTAAGGGTCAGTATTATGCAATGAGGTTTGTGGGGGGAAAAAGAGCAAGGCAGATCCCTGCAGGTAATGAGCTGGGGATTCTTCTTCCTGTGGGATGACAAGCCGCTTCCTCCAGGCAGCCCCCCTTCGCCCACCCGGTGCTGTATTTCCCTCCGCCGGCCGCCAGGGCTCTGCTCTCTGGGGAGGCTGTCCCTCCCCGAGTCGGTGACCAACCCCCAGGCTCGGGCAGGAAGCCAGAGCCTCCCCTGCCGGTGTGCAGAGGCTGTGGGAGGACTCCGCAGGCGGCGGCAGCGGGTCCCAGCCTGGGACTGTCCACCAGCCCGCCCTCGGCCAGGCCATTTTCCCTGATCCGTGTTGGCTTCCGATGGCATGCGCTGGGTTTAAGTGCCAAACACAGGGAGCCGAGCGTCGCTCCCACACCTGCCTGCGCTCGGGGGCCGCGGCTCGCTAAGGAGCATTTGGAACCGGAAATGATGGAGAAACGCCCGGCCTTGTGGCAGCTGGTGCGGCGAACTCCTCAGCAAACCTGTGGAATGGCCGCGAAGACAGGACCCAGGACACCAGCCAAGGGCCCCTCCCGCCCCGCCCTGCACGTGTGTCGGCTGCTGCGGTCAGGGGTGCGTCTGTGCCGGTGTGTGTGTGTGTGTGTGTGTGTGTGTGTGTGTGTGTGTGTGTCGTGTGTCACAGGCTCTCTGCGGCGACTGCCGGGAGTGGAGGACCCGGAGCCTGGTGGCCATGAGACTGTTCTGCCACCAACGCGGTTTGGGAGTGGGTAAGGAAGGTGTGGGAGGAGGACCCGGGAGCCTTGGGTGGGGTGGGCGCCGAGGAGCGGACAGAGTGCCCAGCACGGATGAGGAGGGAGACTGGGCACAGCCCGGCTCTGTCCCAGGTCAGGGAGGCGGCGGCCCAGGCGGTTGGATTTACGACCACATCTGGGCCGCCGCCCGCATCGCCCGCATCCCCGAGCTGAGCTGAGCCGGCACTCCACTCACACCGGGTGAGAAGCGGCAGGGGCTGGCTGCTCACAAGACCGGCGGGGACGGCGGATCCAGGATCGACAGCTGCCCGGTCGTAGGACCGGAAGCAGCAGCTCACAACCTTCAGGGCGAAGGGAGAAGCAGCCATACAGCGAGCGGTGGACGGGCGTCCGGACCGAGAGCAGAAGACGGTGCCGCTCTCCTCACAGCGCGCTTTTCAAAACTGCGACCCCGGCCCAATCGCGGAACCTAAAACCAATTCGCTGGCTCGGGCCCAGCATCTGGGACAAACAGGACCACACCGGCCACGGTAGGGACCAGCGTCAGGCTGTGAGACCTTTGGGTAAACGTGTGCACACCTGTGCCCACGCCCTGAGCAGCTGGAATGAATATGACATGGCCCACTGCGTTTATAACGGGCCAGGTTTGAAAGCCGCAGCGACCAGGACAAGCCACTCGGCAGGCTGTCAGGACACAGAATCAGTGGACATGGTCCTTCAACCCACACCCCGACAGCTGGTCCCTTCCTTTTAAGGAGCCCTAGGAGTGACACGGAGCAGAGGCCATGCAGGGGGGACGGGGGGCACCTTTCCGATCTGGCTTTTGCAGGAAAGGAACAGGTTTCGGAGCTGCCTCTGAATGTTCACGCTCAGGCAGAGGGACCACGCAGGCCCGAGGAAGAGCGGCAGAGGAGCGATCGTCCCGGGAAGAGAAACGTTAGAGAGAAAGGGGAGCCAGGAGGAGCCATTTCCCGAGGACGCTCAGACCGGCGCTCCGCGGCCGCCCGCCCGCCACGCCGCCCGCGGACCTCAGCGTGGGAGCAGCGCAGAGCCCAGCTAAGACGCGCACTGCCGGTGGGTGGAAATGCCACCTGGAGAGACGGCTGACGACCACCAAGGAATTCCAAAAAGCGGCAAAGCTTGAAAGCTCAGAGCCAGAAAGCCAAAGCGAGAAATGGACTTCGACTCCGCAAGAAACAACAGGAAACAGAACCCTCACCGGTTTGCTCAGTGGACAGAGCGTCGGCCCAAGGACCTAAGGGTGCTGGGTTCGATTCCGGTGGAGGAAAGAGAAAAAGGAGACGGACCCTCCTCCTTCACTCCCAGCTCTCACGGCTTCCCTTCCCAGGCAACGAGAGGCTCACCACGCCCAGGAGATGGATGGGCTCCTCATACCGTGCCGGCCCCCGGCCAATGCGGTGTACGTGCGGACGTCACTTAGCTGGCCCGCTGTTAATTAGACAGCTCGCCTGTTGTTCCCACATCCCGTATCCTCGGTCACTATGCGGCTCAAACGTTCTCCTGGCACAGGGGGACTTATTTCCGTGAAGCACGGATCAGCAGGAGCCCGCTGGGCCACAGGACAGGCGAAGGCTAGTCCTTAGTAGATGCTGTGAATTAGTTTTCCAGATCACAGTACCAACTCACATGCTCACCAGCGACTTCACATCCTCATTGATATTTGCTATCGCTGGGCTTTGCTTGTAGAGGGCCTGTGAGTATGTAATAGCACTGAGTTGTAGTTTTCACTTGAATTTCTATTTTATATTTTTGTTTTTAATGATTTCTAGCTTAAGTCTCGGCTGGTCAGAAGACACGTTTTGTATAATTATAAGCACTAAAAACATGTCCATAAATGAAGCAATGCACAGGATGCACTTTGTTTCGGGAAAGGCCCCATGTGTGCGTGATCAGAGTGTGTGTTCTGTGACTGTTGGATGCATGGTGTATACATGCCAGTTAGATTAATTATGTTTACTGTTTTGTTCACACTTCCTATAGATACGTTTTTAATTTATTTACACTACAGCTGACACACACTATTATATTAATTCCAGTGCACAGCACAGGGACTAGACATTCACATACCTTACCAAGTGGCACCAGACATCATGTGACCACAACACTGACTGCTCCCCACGCTGCATCCTGCATCCTGTGGCTGTTCGTTGCCAGCTATAAAACTTCCCCATCCTTACTGTTGTTTTGTCTCTTTCTATCAGTTGTTGAGCTAGTTTTGTAAAAAATATACATTTGACTAAAATTGTGGATTTAAATAATTCTGTATTCAGTTCTGCGCATTTTTTTGCTTTCTATATTCTGAGGCTATGTTATTAGCTCATAGGAGTTGTAAATAATTCTATCTCCCGGAGAACCGGACCTTGGATCATCATGAAACTTCCCTCTTTGTCTCCAGCAACTGTCCTCGGGGTGATGCCAATACATAGCGCCCTGGCGTGCTCTCCGGTCCTGTGGGCGGTCTTTTCCAGGACGGCCCCGCGGGGTCCCACCTCGTGCTCTCTGCACAGCGGAAGACCGCCCTCCAGGGCAGGGTGGCGTCCATGCCCCGCCTTTCGAACCCTGCGGTCCTTTATGTGACCGCTGAGCCTGCCTCTTTTTAAAAATGGTATCTATTGCAGAACATATTACAGGTGTCCCCTTTCCCCTCGTTGACCTCTTCCAGCCGACACCTGCCCCAAGCCTGGCCTTCACCACCCTCTTGTCTGCGTCTAAGGGCTGTGCACTCATGCATGTATGTTCTTTGGTTAATCTCGTCCCCACCACACACACCCACCTCCTCTCTCTGCGATTCCACAGTCTGCTCCTGCTTCTATGTCTCTGAGTCTGTTTTGTTCAGCAGTTTATTTTGTTCTTTAGATTCTACATCGGAGTGAGATCATGAGACACGTGTCTTCCTCCAGGCCCTTCCAGGCTGTCTCAAATGGTAAGAGATTCTTCTTTTTAACAGCTGCGTAGTATTCCCTGGTGTAAATGCACCACAGCTTTTTATCCACTCGTCTGCTGCTGGGCACTTGGGCTGATTCCAGACCTCAGCTATTGTAAACTGTGCCGCTATGAGCATAGGGGTGCATCGTTCTCTCTGACTGGTGTGTCAGGCTTCTTAGAAGTGGGATCCCTGAGTCAAATGGACCTAAATAGACACTTCTCCAAAGTGGACATTCAAATGGCCAAGAGACATATGAAAACATGCTCCAAGTTACTAATCATGAGATGCCAATTAAAATGACAATGAGGTTTCGCCTCACACCTGTCAGAATGTCTGTCATCAACAAATTACCAAACAACAAGAGTCCCGAGGATGTGGAGAAAGGGAGCCCTCGTGCACTGCCGGTGGGAATGCAGATGAAAACAGTACGGCGCTTCCTCAAAAAGTTAGCCATGGATCTGCATTTGGCCCAGTGAGGCTACATTTAAAAGCTGATTCACCCTTGTCTTCTTCTCTTGGATGCCAACTCTTGGAATTGAGCGACTAGGCTATGAGAAAGCCCAAACTGGCCCCTTTGGAGCAACCATATGAAAAGACCGTGTTAGGTGTCTGACCGAAGGGAGTGCCAAACCTGTGACGATGCCTCTACGATCCCAGGCCCAGCTGAGGAGCCACCCCCAGCCTGCAGGTCACCCCCATCCTCACATCTTCCCGCCGAGGCCCCAGACCTCCCGCAGACAGGCCGCCACACTGTCCCTTCTCCAGGCTCCCGGGGCAAACACAATAAGATGGCTGCTTTACGTCACTGAGTCTTGAAGTCATGAGTGATAGTAGCTGGAACAGCGTATTGTAAACTTTCTCCCCCTAGTTAACCTTTGTGTAGTTTTACTTTTATGGCGTGTCTCTTATAAGCAGTATATAAGCTTTTCAAACATCAAGTCTCACAATTTTTATCTTATAATTGTAGTATTTAGTTTATTTGTGTTTAATGTAATTATTTATGTATTTGGGTTTAAGTCTACCATTTTTTAAATTTATTACTAGATGCCCAGTGCACACAATTTGTGCACAGGAAGGGGGGTGTCCCTCAGCCTGGCCAGCACCCTATCCAATCTGGGACCACCGGGATTGGGCAGTTGGACATCCCTCTCACAATCCAGGACTGCTGGCTCCCAACCTCTTCTGTCTCTGCCTGATTGACCCTAAACACTTTTGCCTGCCAGCCTGATCACCCCCTAAACCACTCCCCTGCCAGCCTGATCAATGCCTAACTGCTTCCCGGCTGCCCTGATTGCCCCTAACTGCCCTCCCCTGCCAGTCTGGTTGCCCCTAACTGTCCTCCCCTGCAGTCCTGGTCCCCCTCAACTGCCCTCCTCTGCAGGCCTGTTTCTCCACCACCATCCCCAATTGCCTTCCCCTGCAGGCCTGGTCCTCCCCAACTGCCCTCCCCTGCTGGCCTGGTATTCCCCAACTGCCCTCCCCTGCTGGCCTGGTATTCCCCAACTGCCCTCCTCTGCTGGCCCAGTCACCCCTAACTGCCCTCCCCTGCTGGCCTGATTTCCCACAACTTCCCTCCCCTGCAGTCCTGGTTCCCCCCAACTGCCCTCCCCTGCTGGCCTGGTTACCCCTAACAGCCCTTTCTGCTTTCCTGATCACCCACAACTGCCCTTCCCTGCTGGCCTGGTCCCCCCCAACTGCCCGCCCATGCAGGCCTGGATCTCTCCCAATTGCTGTGTTCTGCTGGTCTGGTCAACCCTAACTGCCCACAACTGCCCTCCCCTGCATACCATCTTGTGGCGGCCATCTTGTGTCCACATGGGGGCCTATCTTGTGTCTTAGAGTAACGGTCAATTTGTATATTACTCTTTTACTAGATAGGATGCTTTTCTTATTATTTTCTATATTTTCCTCTTCTTTCTTGCCTCATTTTGCATTGATTATATTTTATTACCATAGGTTCCCCTCATTAGATTGTTAGTTATACATTCTGTTATAAAACTTTCAACAGTTACACTAGAGATTACGTCATACATCCTGGACTTCCCCTCAGACGCAGTGTTTCAGAAAACCTCTCAAGTGAGCATCGCATAGCTGAGAGGTGAGACCCCAGAGAGCACAGCAATAAATCGGGATGGAAACTTCTATGTGAGGGAGAACTTCGGGTGTGGTTTCTGACTCAGGGAGTTGTCTGGTCTATGCAGATCAGAAACCTGTTAGGGGATCATATGTTTAAAGTAACCAGGAGCCTTAAAAAGCCTTTGGGTGGCACAAGCTTAGAACCGCCCATGGGCCCTCCAGTGCCCACAGCAGGATAGTCTGCTAAAGCCCTGAGTGACGAGCACCCACCTATGTTCCCCCTCCCTCCCCTGGGAAGCCTCCGAGCCCTGAGAAGCAGGAGCCGCAGACCCCAGAGGCCTGAGGGAAAGTGAAGCGGGTACCTCACAGTCAGGCGGCTGAGATAGTCTAGTTGGGGCTTAGCTTCCTGTTTTACAGATAAGAAGACAGGCTCAAGCAGCAGAGTGACTCCTCCCACAAACGTGGTGGCAGAGCCACAATGAGAAGTCAGGCCCTCCTGCGATCCGTGGCAGACAATGTCTTTGGGCGCATACACTGTCGCTAATGCGGGCAACGAAGCGTTTCTTTGCTGTCTCATGGTTTTCCTTCAAACGCCATGAAAATGTTTCACTTACATCACATGTATTCTCAGTGATTTGGTGAGCGAGAAGGTGTTAAATTGTCATAAAATAAAGGGGACTCTCCAGGAAGCGCATCGTGGGAGGTGTGCTGGGCACACGCCCTTGCCCCCGGGCCCACGTGTTCCCGTGGGAGAGACACAGACCAATTTCCTTGGTGCCGGGCTGGCCGCAGGGCCTCTCCCCGTCCTGCTGGCCATCCAGGCTCCACGATCAGATGCTGCACACGAGTCTAGGTCGGGACCAGCATCCCTCCTCCAGGAACCTCCACCCCTTCCCAGTGCAGTGGTTCCTCCCTCAGCCCGGGCACACCGGGCCCCGGCAGGATCCTAACACACTGGGAACCCTGCCGCGCTCACTGCTGCCTCCAGAGGGACGGCAGGTAGAGAGAACTCGGCGACGTTGATGAGTGGACTTAGGGGTGGCTGCCCTGGGGCAGTTTGTCAGCATGCTCCCTCCTCACCCGCCCCCGGCGGTGCTTACTGGCTGGGCGAGGGGCTCCGCAGGAGGTACCGGGCCTGCACGGCCCTCACGTCCGCTTCGTCCTCTTCACTTGGCACGACCTGCTCCTCCTCGGGGTCCCCACGGGCCGCCATGGCACCTGTCAGCCTCTGTACGTTTGGTGTGAGAAAAGGCAGTTGAGGAATCTGGTTTTGAGGGATTTGCGGCGGGGAGGGGTATGTCGGCGATGTCACCTCATTGGACCTAGGAATGGGGGGTCACCACGTGCCAGTCCCCTCGTAGTGAGAAGACGGATGGGGGAAACCAAGTCACACCGGGCCCAGCCACTGTCACCAGGACACGGAGACTCACACCCTGGCCGAGAGGACCCACCTGCAGAGCCATAAGATTTAAGTGGCAACTTGGCTGCGTCCACAAATGCCAGCAAGGAAGTGGAAGTGGGGGGGGGGGGCAGAAACTGAAGACAGTGAATTCCCCAGACCACAGAGCTCTTTCTGTTGAAACATGGACACCCACCTGCACACACACACACACACACACACAGACCACAGAGGAATTGAAACATGGACACCCACCTGCACACACACACTCACACACACACTCACACACACACACACACACACACACACACTCACACACACACACACACACACCACACACACACACACACACACACACACACACACACACACTCTCTTTCTGCCTCTGCTGGGGGAGGGGCAGCGGGCCCTCCAGGGTCTCTGGCCCAAGCCCGTCCCCCAGCCCGCTCGGAAGGAGAACTCCCTGGAGCTGGTCCCAGGTGGGCCGGCCCCACACCTAGGCCAGAGCCCACGAGCAGGAGAAAGGGGCGCACTCACCGCGGATCTGTGGTCTCCACACCACGACGTCTCCCAGGACTGGGGGCCCAGAGAAAACGCCACAGCCTGACCAGCGAGCGGCCCCACTCTGTCTCCTCAGGCTGCTCTCTGAGGGGCAGGACAGCTGTCACAGGAAACATGAGCTCCCTTCTAAATTTAGGCTCCGGCCCCGCAGCAGGCGTATCTCTGGAGAAGGAATGCAGGCTCAGACCCCAGGACAGAGGCCCGCTTAACCCTTTTCCGCTGGGCCCAGCCACGGCGGCCAGGGGGGCTGTTCACACTTTGTAGGTGGACAACTTGAAGAAATGTTTTGGGGGTTCTCTATCCCTCCCTCCTGGTCTCCCTCTGTACATCCCTCCCTCCTGGAGCGCCTGTGGCAAGTCTTCCAGAAGACAGTTTGTAGCCCAGGATCTTGCAGATTGAGACAAACTGCACCTCAGCCCCACGTCAGCTTAGAGGGGCCACGAAACTACCCGCTGTGTAGGTGGGTGGGACCGCTCCTAAAGCATGCTGTGACCAAAGGGAAGTCTGTGCTTCTGAGCCGGTCAAATTCATTACAACACAGGCGGCTCCGGATAGCAATCCGGGCATCTGTGCTCCCTTCCTCAACCCCTCCTCCACACTCACACCCCTCGGTAATGGTCAGTGGTGACCTGGGCGGTAGAAAAATCCCATGCGTTTCATAAACTTCAAATAAGCCCATAAAGCCAGTCTGCCTCATGACACCCCCCCCCCACCATCACTGTGATCAAAGCAAAGCCCCATAACCCAATAATTCACCTCCTGATACCACATATTCCATGACTGCCAATCCACCCATCTTCCCACCATGTACTCATCTACCCACCCATGTACCCATCCACCCACCCATGTACCCATCCACCCATCCACCCACCTACCCATCCACTCACCTGCCCATCCACCCATCTACTCACCCATCCATCCACCTATCTACCCATCCACCCACCCATTCACCCATCCACTCATTTACCCACCATCCACTCATCCATTCATCCACCCATGTACCCATCCACCCACCCACCTATCCACCTATCCACCCATGGACCCACCCATCCACCCACCCACCCATTCATCCATCCACCCATGTACCCATCCACCCACCCACCTATCCACCTATCCACCCATGGACCCACCCATCCACCCATCCACCCACCCACCCATGTACCCATCCAGTCACTCACCCACCCATCCACCCACCCATCCCCACCTATCCACCCACCCGTCTACCTATTCATACGTATCTATGAATTACACTGTACTTGACCAAACTTAGCAATTACACAATGACATGCTTAAAATGGTCTTTCTTCCTGGCTAGATGGAAGAATGCCTAACACGCACTATCATGAAAAATTGGCTGAAGACACAAATGAGGTCACAGTTTATTAGAAGGAATGAGACCCGGGTCAAAAATAACTCGGGCATAAGGCAGAGTGTCCAAGAGAGCTCCCGAGAGCAGGTGAGTTCTAAGAAGGGAGACAGGCTTTGGGTGAAGAAATCAGGGAAGCCTTCACAGAGGAAGAGGCTTCGCCTGAGCTGGCCTTTAAAGGACAGTGGGGTTGTAACCGCAGAGACGGTGGGGAAGGAACTCCAGAGGGGACGGCGTGAACAAAGTCCTGGGGTAGGAAACTATGACTTCTGGGTGTGAAGAGACGTCTCACTTGGTCAGAGCACAAGTTACACATTACGGAGGAGAGTCCTGGGGCGGCAGGCTGCGTTGGAGAACGAATACTGGAATACACACACCGGAGAGCTGGGAGGACCCGGTGGCCGCGGCTGCCCTCAAAGCGGAGCCAGTGGCCGGGAGACAGGACTGGAGCAGACTTGCTTTTCCACGCGATTTCCCTTTGAGTGCCTGGACCGTGTGCGTGCTCAGAGGGATCGATGTGAATCAGTGTCTGTCTACATATTTTACTGATTTTTTACAGAGAGAGGAAGAGAGAGGGATAGAGTTAGAAACATCAATGAGAGAGAATCATCGACCAGCTGTCCCTTGCACACCCCCCTCCGGGGATGTGCCCGAAACCAAAGTACATACCCTTGACTGGAATCGAACCTATGACCTTTCAGTCCACAGACCGATGCTCTATCCACTGAGCCAAACCGGTTTCAGCAAAAATAATTATCTTTTTATATGAATGGATTCCCTAGGGCCTAGGGCAGTGGTCAGCAAACTCATTAGTCATCAGAGCCAAATATCAACAGATTGACATTTCTTTTGAGAGCCAAATTTTTTAAACTTAAACTTTCTTTAACGTCACTTCTTCAAAATAGACTCGTCCAGGCTGAGGTAGTTTAAGGAAGAGCCACACTCAAGGGGCCAAAGAGACACATGTGGCTCGAGAGCCGCAGTTTGCCAACCACGGGCTTAAGGGATCCTCCTAAGACGAATTACTAAGTGAAGCATGGGTATGTTAACTCAGAAATAAAAAGACATGTCAGTGTGAGAGGCAACAAGCATTTATTTGAGACCCACACGGCTAGCGATCCGGGAAGCACGGGTGTAATGATGACCGTGACATCAATAGGAGAAGGCGTTGCTGGTAACATGACGTGGTGATGCTAATCCTAAGCGTGGTTGAAATTTCAGTCCCGTAGTCACAACAGCCGCTTCCTTGTCATCTTCGCAAACAGCTCTGCGGGGCCCAAGTCGCCCTAGGCCCAGTCCGAGGGTTATTTCGCCCTGTGCTGACATTCTAAATATTTGAGGCATAAGCTGTGCACAGCGTGTCCTTGGGGGACGGCAGCTCCAGGGCCATTTCAAGTGGTTGATATTGTTCTATTAACAGCGGGAACAGGACAGGAAGGGGCAGGGAGGGACTGCAGGTGGCATCGGGTGGGCGAGGCTCACAGTGACAGCGGGGAGGGGGCCGGGAGGGGTGGTATAGAGGGCGATGGGGAGGGAAGACAGAAGCTAACACAACGAGAGGCACGGGACAAAGAGGGGCCACTCACGAGGAGAGGACGGAGGGCCTTTGTCTTCTCTGTGCCCTCGGTCACCACCTGACCCTGCAGAGGGTGACACTGGGCCACTGAAGTGGACCAGAAGCCAGGAAACCACGCTCCAGCCCCCGCCTGCCCGTGGAGACCCCTCTGACTTCTCGGAGACACTCAGCGTTTGTACTACAGAAGTCACAAGGCCCGCCTCCCCGTGGGCTCTGACCACCCCGTCTAAATAGGAGCCCCTCCCCTGCCCATTCCGGTTCTGTTCCGCCCCAGGCCATGCCCTCCAGGGCTCTTACCTTTCAGCCCCAGCTTGCTTGGGACGGAGGGGTTCCAGGACCATGGGACCCGGGACAGTTCCCAGCACCCTGAGACCAGGTGGGAAACCGCTGGTTCTCTAAGGTGTGTTCTTTGATTACTTGTGTCCTGTGTGCCTCCCCCACCAGGCGGTCAGCTCTCTGAGGGGACAGATTTCCCGTCTCCTCCTGACAGGCTGGGGTGGGCTGGGCTTGTGGATGGGGAGGGGTTAGAGGGCCATTCTGTGCCTCAGGGTGGTGCAGAGTGTGGGCAACGCCCTTCTCCAACCAGCTTCGGACTCTTCGCTGAGGTCATTTCCCTTTTTATTACGAGGCGCCAATTTCCTGTCCATCATACACCTGTCATGGGTATGTTAACTCAAAACTAAAGACATGTCCGTGTGGACTTTGCACACCTGTCAAGAGGTGAAGGGGCAGGAAGAGAGAGTCCAAGAAGGCGGGCAGGTTCCCGCTGGGGCCTTGGGTGGAGGGGGTGGAGTTCAAGTCCAGCCCCACAGGCGGCGAGTGCACCTGCCGGTCCAGGCGAGGGGCGGGGCGCGGGCCAGGCTGAGCTGGGGGACCAGGAAGAGGAGCCCTCAGACACCTCGGGGCGCTCTAAGGATCGGCCCACACCTCTGGGTGCTGCCGGTTCCCGGCTGGGCTTGTGGCGAAGAGGCAGCAGGACCATGGCGGGGACGACGCAGCGGGTGCTGGGGGTGCTCTGTGCGGGTGAGTAGGCCCCCCGGGGCGCCCGGGCCACAGCTGTGCCCCGCTGGGCAGAATGACACGGTCTGTCGTCCAGGTGGTGGTTCCGGTCCCCAACCCACAATCAGAGGTTTCTCTTTCGCATATTAGTGAATAGGAGCCCAGCCCTTTCCTGGAACGAGGAATTCGCAAATTCGTATTTTCTGATCCCAAATCAGAATGGAAGGTCACAGGACCTGAACCTTGGGATCACAAAACCTAAACCTTGGTTTGAAATTGAGTTTTTTTCTGGGAAATCCCAGGATCTATGGGTCTAGACAGGTTCACTGCTTGAGATGTTAACCTTTGCCTTAAAACCAGAGAAAAAGTCAATGTGGAGACGTTAACATCTGCACCACATATAGGGAGACTGAGGCAGAAAGATAATGCACTTCTCTGCTCACTGAGAACTCAGAACACGAAATCAGGCAGCTATAGACACAAAATCGAAATCAGGCAGCTGTGGACATGCAGCGAGTCCAAGCCTCGCCACTGTGGGAGGCCGTGGGGTCCCTAGAGTTGGGGTGGATGGGGCTTGGGATTAGGGTCGTGGGCATGGCGGGCGTCGGAATGGGAGGGGGAGGGAGAGATGGGGGCTGGGAACTTAGGAGTAGAATTCACTCGGCGTATTTGGCACCCGGGGAAACCCATCAGCCTGCAGTGTGGAAGCTGTTGCAGGCTCCAGGGAGCTGGGAGGACAGGGGGGAGGCGAAGGGTCGTGGCCGGAAGCACAGTCCCAAGCCCGGGGCCCGGGGCCAAGGAGGCTCCATGAGGCAGAGCTCAGCTCCCAGCCGAGCGCCGCCGGTGTGGCTCGGACTGAAGGTCCCGAGTTTGACTCCAGTTCGGGGCACAGGCCTCAACTGCAGGCTTGATATTCAGGGAAAGTGCTGGCGGCAATCAATTGATGTGTCTCTCTCTGTTTCTCCCCCTTCCTTCCACTCTCTCTAAAAGCCAACAACAAACAATACTCAGCTTGTACAGGCAAGCCCAGAACCCACCAGCAGCGCCCAGACCCCCTCGCAGGCCCCCGGGCTCCCACCTTCCCCATCTCTCCGCTCCCGGCCACGGGGCCCTGGGTGGGGGGCGGCCTGGCTCTGGGTCGGGCTGGGAAAGAGATCTAGAAAAGACCGATTCCTCAAGCCCCGGACGCCAGGCGGTCCATCTGACTGGACCCGAGGGGCCTGGACTCCAGGCTGCAGGGCCTGGTCCACTCCCTCAGGCAGGCAGCTCTCCACTGGACACATGGGTTGTGCGGGCACCCAAGGGTGAGGCTCAGCTGGCAGGCCCAGGTGGGCATGGGACGCGGCTGAAAAGCAGTGCCCATCCTGCTGGCTGGGCTGATGCCCACCTTCCCTCCCCCCACCCATGCAGCCCACGCCTGAATAGAAAGGAAGTTGACTTGCTTAGGAAATAAACTCAAACACAATGCTCGCCCAGCGTGGAATGAAAGCGGCCCCAGCTCTGCGCGGCCCGAGGGTCCGTTCGTCTCCCCGTGAGGAGGCGCCGCTCCTGGGCTTGTGTTGAGATAAAGTGTGTTTCCGCCCCCTCCCGGCCCTGCCCAGGCCAGAACCCGTGCCCACCACCCTCCCTTCCTTACCAGCGGATGGGCTGGGCCCTGGGCAGAGGACCCAGGCTGGATGGCCAGCTCGGCGCCCAGGACAGTTTGCTGAGAACATTTGGGGGGAGAAATAGCCATTGCCACGTGCATATGAACAGCGGAGCCCTTCAAAGGTCAAACCTAGAAGCACCAGGCGGCCCCCCACCAGCTCCGAGGGCCGCGGAAGGAGCAGGGAGGCTGGGAGGCTCCTGGCGGAGGCGGAGCGGAGCGGAGGGAAGGCCTTCGTCCTTCCTCCTCTGCCTCTGAACTCCTCAGGCCTTGCTGACGTCCCGGGCGGGCGGAGCAGCTCCCAGTGGGAAGAGGCCTGGCCCCCAGCCTGCAGGGGAGGAGATGCCACAGAGGATGGTGGGGGGTGAGGCAGCAGCAGCGCGTTGGGAGGATTTAGCAGTGACTAGCCGTGGCCGGACAGTTCTGGCGCCGGTGACAAACACGGCTTCCTCCCAGGCCTCCCGCGGGGACCAGCCACCCGCTGCCTCCACCCTGTAGTGTGGGCAAGTTCCCCGATCCCCTCTGCTTCCCAACCTGTGGAACGGGCAGGCCAATGAAGGTGCAGAATGCACTCTGTTCCTCCCGGAGGTGCTGACAGACATGTAAAGAGATCGTAGGAAGAGGGCCCGGCACCCAGGAGCATTCAATCAATGCTGGCTGGTGTACCACACAGAAAATCACTAGACTTTGGTCCCTCATCGCCAGAGGGCACTGGCCATGGTCAGCTGACTACAGGCCAGCTGGCTCGCCAGAGGGCACGGGGGCCACTCGTGGAGGCCCTGGCGGCACAGGGGAGAGGGGCCACTCCGGGACTGTGTCCAGAGTCAGGATGCCTGGGGACCAGCCCAGAGATGTCGCCCCCCAGAGGCTGCTAGAGGAAACGCTCCAACCTGAGCCCAGAGCTCCAGGGATTTTTCTGTCATCAGACCCCATGAGGACTGGGCGTGGTGACAGTCCGGGCAGCAGGAAAAGAGATTCAGAGAGAGGAACCCACCAGGAAAGCGTCCCTGAACGGTGGTGCCCAAGGCCCTGAAGTCTTTGAAGACATGATAGCACACACACACACACACACACGCACACACCCATGACCCACCACCCTAGAACTAGAGGAACCCTCCTAGAAGTGGAAATGAGAAAAACTTGGGAAAATACTGCTTTTTTTTTTGGGGGGGGGATTAAAGGAAGCCATCACCCTCAAATACTCTAAATGAGAAAATACTTTTTTTTTTCTCTCTCCTCCCCTGCCCCCTGATCTAAACAAATGCACCGAACCAGTGGGTGCTGATCCACAGTGGGTGCTGGTAGAAACCAGCTTTCTGAGTTCCCAACCCTAACCCCCCCTCAGTGCCCTCCACCTGGCCACGCTGAGTGCCAGGCCCCTGTTGGCCACGGCGGGAGGCCGCATGTCTGAGCCCGGAGCCTTGGCCCGCGCAGGGACCTTGCCCGGGCGGCGGGGTCCCCAGGGCTCAGCCTCAGCCTTGCACGTCTGATGTCAGAGAATCACGTATGAGCGTGACCCTTGGCCGGAGCCCGGCTGGCGTCAGTGACCAGTGCACCTCCCTCTGCTAGGGGGTGGCGAGCCCCAAAGCCACTCCAGTCCCCGGGGCCGGCCCCCACCTGGTGCCAGGGCGACCCCTGTCGGATCCGGGGTGCAATCAGCCAGTGCTCGCAGGGGCGTCAGGAGCCGGGAGATACTCTGCCTGCAGCGGTGTGACCCGTCCTGGAGCAGCGGGAGGAAGGGTACTACACACTGGCAGCAGAGGGAGGAGGCGTGCGGAGGGCACAGCAGGGTGAGGGCAGTGGCCAGCAACCACGCTGCCCAGGGAGTCACCGGGGAGCGAACGTCCAGGCTGCCCGGAGCCCCGAGGGGCGGGCCCCGGGCCCCCTGTGATTCTGGAAAAGTTAGCCAGGCGGCTCTGTGGGCCCCGGGTCAGGGCTGCGTTTGGAACTCGAGCAGCGGCAGGTCTAACGCTGCTCCCAGGCCTGACTGCAGCGGCTGGCAGCTCAGTCTGCGCCCGTGCACCGGTCACCGAAGTCAGAGTGCCGAGGGACCGTACCTGGGGCAGCTGGCCACACGGCCGCGGGCTGACTGCAGCGGCCGGGGGAGCGGGTGGCAGGATCTGTCTCCGAGGGCCCGGGTGGAACGGGGTGCTGTTCGGACTCAGGGGTGCTGAGCCCCCGAGCGTGTGGAGCGAGGCTGCCCCTGGCCTGGGCGGCCCTGGGGTTTATCTCCTCTCTGCCTGCCCAGGGCGCCAACTGTCACCCCAGAACCCGCCTCCTCCCGGCCGCCCTCCCCGCCCTGGGCCACCCAGCGCCCCGAGCTGCGTGGTCGCTGCCCGTGAGTCAGGCGGCCATAAACACGGGGGGGCCTGGCGGCGGCCGGCGCTCCAAAGGTCACCGGGACAAGCGGGCGGCCGGCTGCAGCTCCCCGCCCTCCCCGCCCCGGGCCGGGCCTCCCTCTGCTTCTCCTCTGCCCTCAGTCTCCCTCTGGGCTCCTGCCCTCGAACCGCAGCTGCTCAGGACTCTTCACCGTCTGCCCAGTGGGGACCAGAGAGACCCCCGAGAGAGGCACGGGGGTGGTGGTGAGGGGGGGTCCTGGCTCCACTGGCTGCGCCCGCCACAGGCCAGTCCTCCGGGTGCCACGCTGCCTGCGAGAGTGATGTGGTTCCAGGAGCGCGTGCTTGCTGTGAGACGTTTGGAAACTAAAAATGCACAGAACCCCCAGATGGCCCGGTGACCCCTGACCCCAGCCAGCTGCTGCCATCCCGCGGGGGGCTGTGCCCGGAGCCTGCTCTCTGCGGCGGGAAGCGGCTGAGCAGACAGGCTCACAGACTGACCCAGCCCCTCGGGCAGCCTGCCCGCCCGGCCTGCCCCACAGCCCTGCCCTCCGCCCACTCTCCACTCCTCACACGGCCGTGGGGAGCGTCCGGCCCACGGGCCGCATAAGGCCCGGGAAATCATTTGGTCTCGCCCTGCCTTAGGGGTGAATTCATTACACGTCTGACCAAAGGCAGCAGCAGGCTGGTTTTTAAGCTGATAGTTTTGCGTGGCCGTGGATGGTGTTATAACCACCCAGTGGCCCCGGACAGAAACAAGGGCCCTCCCCCCTTCACAGGCATCGAGCCGTCATTAGCCGCCAGGGGTGCCGCTGGCCGTGGCCTCGACCGGCCCGGGCAGGGCCTGTGCACGGACCACTCGACCCGCGAGGTCGTCTGAGCCCTCAGCTCCGAGGACGCGCTGGGGTGGGAAGGGCCTGTCTGGGGAGGGGAGCAGGCCTGCGCCCACCCACCCTCATCGGCGCGGGAAGAGGGGGCGCGGGACAGACAGCTGCCCGAGGTGGCCCTGAGACCCGGCAAAGAAAACGGAAGTGCTAACTCGAAAGCCACCCGCACCCTTCGCTGGCTGCAGCCTGTCCCGGTGGCCGAGACGCGGGGCCGCACAGGAGCCCGCGGAGGCCGCCGCCGCGGAAGGGGACGCGGTGCCGACACGCAGCCCGGGAAGGAAGGGAGGAACTGCCATCGGTGGCCGCGTGGATGACCCCGAGGGCATGACACGGGTGAAATAAGTCAGAGGGAGACACGTGTGCAGGATTTCACTCACACGTGAAACCCAATCAACCCAAACAAACAAACCACAAAACAAAGACGCGCACGGAATCAGAGACGGTTGCAGCCGGGGGGACGGGAGCTGGGGGAACGGCGCAGGGTGCAGGGGTGACACGGTCATGGCCCCTCGGGGGACGGAGGGTGAGGGGTGTGTGAGCGAGCACGTGGTAAGGACACACATTTCGAATCACTATACTGTGGGCTTGGGACTACTGTGATACCGTACGCCAACCGCACTTACAGAGAGAAATTACATACAAGCCGCGTGGTAAGGGCGGGCGCTCCCAGGGGCGCCCGGAGGAGGCGCCGGGAGCATGCCTGCGGCAGTGCCCCACGCCTCGCACGGAGCGGGGCCTGGGAAAACGACTGGATTGATTGGCATTTGCAGATGCTAAGATCCGTGTTGAACAAAACGTTCAACAGACTCTCATCGATTTCTAACCGCATCTCCCCGAGAGGCCATTCGGGGGGAGGGGGGGCGCGGAAGAACCCGCCTGCCAGTGGGGGGCCCCCACAGGCCAGCACTCCCAGCACGGAGCCTGGGCCCCGTCCGCCCCGTCCGTCCGGGCAGGCGGTCGCCTCTGGCCTCCAGCCCTGTCCACCCTGTCCGTCCGGGCAGGCGGTCGCCCCTGGCCTCCAGCCCTGTCCACCCTGTCCGTCCGGGCAGGCGGTCGCCCCTGGCCTCCAGCGCCAGCTCCCTCCCGAGGAGGCGGCCGAGCGGGTGGCTTCCTAAGCGGAGGCGGTGCTGCCGAGCCCCAGGGCCCCACCGTCACTGTGCGCCTCCCGCGGCCAGTCCACAAGCACTGCATTGCCCGCCTCGGTGTGTGCTTCCAGGAGCTCCCAGCAGACAGTGCGTCTCCTAACAGACGGGTCATCTGCAAGCTCCTCCGAGGCTGCGGCTGCGGCTGGTTTCCAGCCTGCCCCTCGGGGGGCTGACCGCCCGCCCGGGCGTCCGGGGCGCCTGCAGACTTGGCCTCCCCGGGTTGATTTTTATTTTGGATTTTCCAGTGATCTGTGGGAAGGGTCTTCAGCCAGGTGTCTGGCTGGGAATCCTCCCCCGAGGGAAGCTCAGCCGCTCTGCTCCCCATTCGTTTGCCAGAGCAGGTCGGGGGGGGGGGGGCGCCTGGTTGTGCCGGGGATCAGACAATGAAGCAGACAGCCCAGCCGAGAAGACTCAGACGCTAACACCGCTGGGGCCTGCTGTGTGCTGGGGAAAGGGTGTGCGCGCCAAACGCACTGTCCTTCCACCCTCACAGCAACCTGGAGTGAGACCGCACCATCCTCATGTAAATGTGCTTAATTAGTGACTGAGAGGGGTGTGTGTGTGGGAGAGAGAGAGAGAGAGAGAGAGAGAGAGAGAGAGGAACATTGATTGTTTTCTTGTGCGTATTAATGCATCCACTGCCTGCTTCTCAAACGCGTCCTGACTGGGGACTGAACCCCCAGCCCAGGCGTAGGGGATGGAGCCGCTGGCCGGGCACCCCGTCTTGCGGCTGAGGAAGCGGGGGCACAGAGCGGCCCTTTAAGCTGCCCTGGTTGCACAGCTGGTGGGTCAGGCTGAGGTGCCCCCGGGCAGCGGGCCCTCCCGTGGGTGCGATGACCTTTGTGACAGCGGTTCTGGGAGCGGGTGGTCAGCTGGCACTGGCACCGCCCTGCCTGGGAGAGCGCGGGCGTCTCCTCCCACCCAGGGCCTCAGCGGAGAGTGCGCCGCCCTCCTGGCAGGTGCGGCACCTGCTCCCCCACAGTGTTACACTCCCCCCCCCCCAACAAGGTTAGCTGTCACTGAGCTGTTAGTGCTCGGCCCCTGGGCGAGTCAGCTCATCGTGGATGGTGGTGCGTGGGGAGCTCACGCTTGGGGAGGAAGGGGAGTGAGGAGGAGAGAGGAACTTTCTGGAGCCCGAAGGACACAGCTATGGGGAGGCAACCACTGGGTGGGGCGGGGGGGGGGGCGGCAATCCGGGGCAACTGGGAGGAAGGTGCCCAACAGACCTGTGCAAGGAAGTGGAAAGAAGGTGACTGGAAGGCTCTAGACATTTCTAGAATTCCTCCACTTTCAGTTTTCTAATCACAGGGTAGATGTCCCACCCGGGGCCCCTCCCCTGAGCAGGGATACGAAGACCCCACAGAAGAGGAATCGGGCCCCAGAGCTACCACTGAGCCCAGGGGTGGGGGCCTGGCTTGTTCCAGGAGGTGGGAGGGGAGGGGGTGGGGGGCGCCATCGGAGGCCCAGCCCGTGATGCCCGTGGGGTGAGAGCAGGTCCGGCTGCGTGGGGCGCTGTGGGCGTGACGTCCTCAAACCCGGGGTCATTCCCAGGGGGGCTATGGCACAGGAGGGTGCCTGGGGCCACGGCCCACCACAGAGGGCCCCCAGGGTTACACACAGCGTCGGGCCCCGCTCTGACTCCGCTCAGGGCTCCCCTTTGCGGAATGAGCTCCTCCCCGCCATGCATTTCCACCTCTGCCCTCACAGTCCACCCGCGTGAAGTGGCGTCAGCTCCCTGTCACAACGACCCCGCCCTTAGCCACCCTCCTCCTTCCCGGGCGCTCGCCGGGCGCTGGGTGTTCTCGGGTGACTCCCTCCTTGGTAACACGGAGGGCCTCAGAGGCGGACCCGGGCAGGACGGCGGAGCGGCCAGCAGCCGGGCACACGAGGAGAGCGGGCAGGGGGCGCAGGCCGCGGGGAGCCCCCTCTCCGAGCGAGGTGCCCGTCCCATCAGGCTTTCCCCACGCGGCCCCCTCCCAGCGAGACCGCAGGCCGGGATCTAGGCCGCGGTGAAGGGGGGAACTGGGTTCACACTCACCCTCTCTGTGCCCGCACGTCCTCCCGCCGGAGAGGCTGGTGCTGCCCGTGGAGCCGAGGGCGCCGAGTGGACGCTCTGGCGGAGGGAGAGGGCGCAGGGGGGAGGCGAGGCAGGCAGGCCGGCTGCCTGAGGCCGCCGCTGTGTGCGGGCCGCGGCCGCGGGGAGGACGCCCTGGGCACGCCCGTGCCCTCACCCTGCCCACGCCCGCTGTCCTCCAGCCTGGGCGGCCGTCACCGCCATCTCCGTGGAGACGCCGGGGGAAGTCCTGCGGGCCGCCCGGGGCCGGAGCGTCACCCTCCCGTGCACCTACCGCACCTCCGTGGCCGAGCGGAAAGGCTTCATCCAGTGGGACAAGCTGCTGTGGAGCCACTCGGTGAGGCCCTGGCGGCTCGGGGGAGGGGCCACTCGGTGAGGCCACGGGAGGCACGGGGGAGGGGGCCACTCGGGGAGGCCACGGGAGCCACGGGGGAGGGGGCCACTCGGGGAGGCCACGGGAGGCACGGGGGAGGGGGCCACTCGGGGAGGCCCTGGGGGCTCGGGGGAGGGGGCCACTCGGTGAGGCCACGGGAGGCATGGGGGGGGGCACTCGGGGAGGCCACGGGAGGCATGGGGGGGGCACTCGGGGAGGCCACGGGAGGCACGGGGGAGGGGCCACTCGGTGAGGCCCTGGCGGCACAGGGGAGGGGGCCACTCGGGGAGGCCACGGGAGGCACGGGGGAGGGGGCCACTCGGTGAGGCCCTGGCGGCTCGGGGGAGGGGCCACTCGGGGAGGCCACGGGAGGCACGGGGGAGGGGCCACTCGGGGAGGCCACGGGAGCCACGGGGGAGGGGGCCACTCGGGGAGGCCACGGGAGGCACGGGGGAGGGGGCCACTCGGGGAGGCCCTGGGGGCTCGGGGGAGGGGGCCACTCGGGGAGGCCCTGGCGGCTCGGGGGAGGGGGCCACTCGGGGAGGCCACGGGAGGCACGGGGGAGAGGGCCACTCGGGGAGGCCACGGGAGGCACGGGGGGGGCGTGGCGTGGCGTGGCACAGGGGCTTCCCGTGGAGGCAGAGCCGGTCTCAGGCAGTCGGGTTCCGTTAGATAAGCTGGTAAATAGGCGAGTGAATCACTCCAAAGGCAGAGCCAGGCAGATGGCGTGGCGGGAGGGAGCCAGGGCTGGCCGCTCGGTGCGGCCTGTCGCAGGCGCTCAGAACGCCGGCTGATGGCGCGGGACAGGCTGGGGTGAGATTGAGGCCGGGGCTCAGGGCGGCTGCCAGCTGCGGCCACACAGGGGCTGCCCGCTCTGGGGCTTGGCGGCGGGCTCTGGGCGCCGGGCTCTGGGCGGCGGGCCCCGGGTCGGCTGCGCCCCTGGAGGAAGGGCCGCACGGAAACCTTAGGTGAAGGGCAGGCCTCTCCTTCCCCAGGAAAGGGTGCTCGCCTGGACCTTCTCCACCAGGGAGTACGACTACGGCGAGCTTTATAAGGACCGCGCCGTCCTGTCCGGCAACGCCGAGGAGTCGGACGCCTCCGTCACCCTCAGCCAGCTGACCATGGACGACAACGGCACCTACGAGTGCTCCGTCTCGCTGCTCAAGGACCTGGGCGGCACCTCCAAGGCCCGCGTGCGCCTCCTGGTCCTGGGTGAGTGCCCCTCCGGCGGCGGCAGGCACAGGGGCGGCCGTGCCTGGGGGAGTGCGGGGGGGGGGGGGGGGGAGGGGGGGAGGGGGGGAGATATGTGTGCCCGGACGACAGGTGCCTGGAGGGGGCGCCAGAGGACAGGTGTCTGTTTCCAGGAGTGGGGCTGCCCCCCAGGGCAGAGGACAGCCCACGGGGAGTGCCCAGCCCAGGGACAGCCCCGGCCAGAAAGCGCCGTCTGGCCACCATGGCCCCTCCCCTCCCGTGTCCTCCTCCACCACGGAGGGCCTTGCTTGTTCACTGCAGGAGGTGCTGCCCGGCTTTGTGAAACGTAGTGAGTCCAAAAGCACCGCCCTGCACGGGGCCTCCCCCCCACACGCCCCAAAGCAGCGCCTGGGCCTGACAGACCCTCCACACTTCCCCACGCACACACACACACACACACGAGAGCCCCTTCGAGAGAAATTACCAAGCCAAGAAAATGAACAGTTTTTACCCCCATAGTTTCTCTTCTGCTCCCCATCCTCCTCCACTGCCAGGTCCCCCAGCTGAGCCCTCTCTGCCCACCTGGCCTTTGCCTAATTCTGTCTCCGCTGGCCCTTCCCACCCACCAGGCCCCCTGCATCTCACTCAACCTGAAGGGCCCGGGGCACCCTTCACCTGAGGTGATGGAGCTCGGTGGAACCCAAAAGAGTGAGATTCAGCAGTTTCTCTTAAAACATAAAGTTTTCTTTCCAATGGCTCCCCCGCCGGGGCGGTTTACACACGAGGGCAATCATCGTGTGGCACCACCTCCCAGGCTGGAGGAGACACAGGAGGCCCTGGTCACCCCAGGAGGCCACCTTCCCCGGGGCACCTGCCTCCTGCCTCTGGGGTCGCTGCCCCGGCCTCTGGCGCCCCCTGGTGTCCTCAGGGGGAGGCGCAGGCCCTGCAGCGGCCTCCAGCCCAGTGTCCCCAGCTCCACTCCCAGCACTCTGCCCGCAATACCTATTCAGGGGCATCTAGGTCCTGTCAGAGCGATGGCAGCTGAGGGCTGAGGTCCCCGGGGTCCCCGCAGTGGGGTAAGGGCTGCTGGGGCAGGGGGGCGGGGACTGGCCACCGGGACGCTGCGCACGGTGCGAGCTGCTCTGCCACGGACAGGCCGCTGGCAGGTGCGGTGTGGCTGACCTCGGCGCTTGCCTCTCAGCTCTGGGCTGTGAGCAGACGTGACGGCAGACGTGGGTGCGGGGGTGCGGGGAGGTGGCTGTCCCCGAGCCCACCCACTCATGCCCTCTCTCGGCCCGCCCCACACAGTGCCACCCTCCAAACCCGACTGCAGCGTCCTGGGCGAGGCGGTGATCGGGCGCGACATCCAGCTGACCTGCCAGTCGAGGGAGGGCTCCCCGGCCCCCCAGTACCAGTGGCGGAGCTTCGACCTGCAGAACCAGGAGCGCAGGGGCCCGCCAGGTAACCAGGCCGCAGCCACCGGCCGGGACCCCGGAGACTGCCCACCTCAGGGGACACGCTGTCCCTGCTGCCGCCCGCCCCGGGCTCCAGACCTGCCCCCTGGCCCAGGTTCCAGACCTGTCCCCCGCCCCGGGTTCCAGACCTGCCTCCCCCCCGCCCCGGGTTCCAGACCTGCCTCCCCACCCCCCCGGGTTCCAGACCTGCCTCCCGCGGGGTGCGGAGCGCAGCAGCGGTGGCTCGGTGGGAAGCCCGTGGTGGGAGCGCGATGGCCCCCTCGGGGCAGGGCTCAGTGGCCACTGCGAGAGCCTTGGTCGCAGCTCTGAGGACGGTTATGTCCTCTTGTCCGGCACTGCGGCCCCCTCAGGCGGGCACTTCCTGTCCCCGGACCCTCCTCGGCTGGCCGGCTCAGGCTCCCCTGAACCCTCCTTCCACAGCGCCCCCCGTGGCTGCCCACGGCGGGCCAGACCCGGGGTGAGGGCCGTTCCACTGCCAGGAGACCACTTCATCCTGGGTGGCTCCGTGTCTGACCTTCTGGGGCAAAATCCAAACACTAGATAAATGTTCTCCATCCTTACTATGGACCCCATGGTGTGGGAGCACCCGCTGAGGGCCCGGGGCCCATGGTGTGGGAGCACCCGCTGAGGAGGGCCCAGTATCCATGGTGTGGGAGCACCCGCTGAGGAAGGGCCCAGTGTCCATGGTGTGGGAGCACCCGCTGAGGAAGGGCCCAGTGTCCATGGTGTGGGAGCACCCGCTGAGGAAGGGCCCAGTGTCCATGGTGTGGGAGCACCCGCTGAGGAGGGCCCAGCGCCCATGGTGTGGGAGCACCCGCTGAGGAAGGGCCCAGTGTCCATGGTGTGGGAGCACCCGCTGAGGAAGGGCCCAGTGTCCATGGTGTGGGAGCACCCGCTGAGGAAGGGCCCAGTGTCCATGGTGTGGGAGCACCCGCTGAGGAAGGGCCCAGTGTCCATGGTGTGGGAGCACCCGCTGAGGAGGGCCCAGCGCCCATGGTGTGGGAGCACCCGCTGGGGGCCCAGGGCCCATGGTGTGGGAGCACCCGCTGAGGAGGGCCCAGTGCCCATGGTGTGGGAGCACCCACTGAGGAGGGCCCAGCGCCCATGGTGTGGGAGCACCCGCTGAGGAGGGCCCAGTGCCCATGGTGTGGGAGCACCCACTGAGGAGGGCCCAGTGCCCATGGTGTGGGAGCACCCGCTGGGGGCCCAGGGCCCATGGTGTGGGAGTACCCGCTGAGGGCCCAGTGCCCATGGTGTGGGAGCACCCGCTGGGGGCCCAGTGCCCATGGTGTGGGAGCACCCGCTGCCAGGCCAGCTGCCCTCAGAGGTCTAGCAAATAAGACAAGGCCAGAGGTGCCCTTGGTCTCGGGGTCTTCCAGCTCAGTGGGCTTGAACAAGGGAGGGAGAAGTACCATGTGCGTGGGGTAGGCATGTGTGTGGGTAGGCATATGTGTGGGGTAGGCATGTGTGTGGGTAGGCATATGTGTGGGGTAGGCATGTGGGTGGGTAGGCATGTGTATAGTGTAGGCATGTGCGTTGGGTAGGCATGTGTGTGGGGTAGGCATGTGTGTGGGGTAGACATGTGTATGGGTAGGCATATGTGTGGATAATGCATGACATGGGTAGGAATGTGTGTGGGTAGGCGTGTGTGGGGGGTAGACATGTGTGTGGGTTGGCATATGTGTGGGGTAGGCGTGTATGTGGGGTAGGCATGTGCATGGGGTAGGCGTGTGCGTGGGGTAGGCATGTGCGTGGGTAGGCATGTGTGTGGGTAGGCATGTGTGTGGGTAGGCGTGTCTGTGGGGTAGGCATGTGCGTGGGGCATGTGCGCGGGGTAGGCGTGTGTGGGGGGGGCATGTGCGCGGGGTAGGGCATGTGCGTGGGGTAGGCAGGCGCAGGCTCGGCGGCGTCTGGAGGGGTCTGGTGCCATGGCCACTGCTCGGTCTGCCCGCTGCCGGCGGCAGCAGTGTGTGCAGCGGGCCCGGAGCTGGAGCCTAAGCCAGAGGCACGGGAACGGGGCCCAGAGGGTCACCCCACGTCCCGGGGAGGGCACTGGGGCGGGCAGCACGGACCCGTGGGACCTGCAAGTGGCCCGGCCGCTCTGCTGCTGTGTTTGCCGCAGGCTGCCGGGACGGGCACAGAGAGCGGGGCCTGCGGGCAGTGAGCCCGGCGCCGCGTGGGAGCGCGCTGGAGGGGGGGCTGCTGGGCCCTGGGGCACCTGCTCCTGCGGAGGCGCCCCACCCGGCACCCCACTCCCGGTGCTCCCGCCGCCAGCGGGAAGGATCCCCCCCGGAGGTCAGAAGCCGAGGCGTCATCATTCCTCAGGGACCCAGGGGGGACCCGAGGACACAGCAGGTTCAGGGGGACCCACATGCCTGCTTTTGACAGGCTCACCCTGCGTCGGCCCGGGGACCAGGGGGCAGGAGAGAGGGGCCGGCGGAGTGCCAACAGGAGCGCCCGGTGCTGGGTGTGGGGGTGTGGGGGCGGCGCTCCTGCCTCAGCCGCGGAGCCGGCCCGTGCTTCCTGCGGCCAGTACGACCCGCTTCTCGCTGAGGCACCTCGGGCCACAGTGGACGGCAGAGCGGGCTCCCGCCCCGGGAGGCAGGTCCCCACGTTGGAGCCTGCCCCCCTTGGCTGAGCAGGGGGAGCGGGGGGGGGGGCCAGCCACAGGTAGAGCGGGGGCCTGGGGTCGGCTCACAGGGAGGGTCCCGGCTCTCCGCCTGCTGAAAGTCCCCCACGGCCTTGTCCTATCGTCCCTGCCCCCTCCCCTCCCGCAAGGCTGTGAGGGGGCAAGGAGATCCCGGTGGGTACCTCTGAACATCCTCTGTGAACCAGGTGCCAGCACCAAAGGAGCGGGAATTTGATATGCGGGAAGGAGGGAGGGAGGGAGAGAGGGAAGGAGGCTGGGGGGAGGGAAAGAGGGAGGGAGGGAGGGAGGGAGGGAGGGAGGGAGGGAGGGAAGGAGGGAGGTACTGGGGGCCGGAGCATACAGGGAGGAGGTTCGGAGGGGTGGGCATGGACCCCGCTCCCAGCAGCCGGGAAGAACATGGAGACCAGCGGCAGCAGCCAGGCTGCGGACTGGGCCACTGACTTCAGGGCCTGGAGACCGGGCTGCTCAGCGGAGCAGAGGGAAGGCGGGAGCCGCTGGCCTTGCGTTTCCCTTCTTGACCACAAGGTGTCACCGTTGCAGCAGAGACAGCTTCAGACCCATCAGGCCCTTTCCGCAAAGCGGGTTTGGGAGCCGGGACTGGGGACAGAGCAGGCCTCGGGCTCCGGGTTTGACCCGGCAGCCGCCAGTGCCGCTGTTTGCTTGAGGGGCCGGGAGGGTGGTGCTGGCTCCAGTGGGAAGCCCAGGCCCGTGCCCTAACAAGCCCTCCCTCCATCGCCGCCGAGCACCTGAGCCCAGTCCCAGCTCAGCAGCCCAGGCCGGGAGCCTGATCCACCTGGAAGTGTGTCCGGGTCCGAGAGCACTTCCCAAAGTGGGTTCCTTCAAGCTGCCTCTTTTTAAAAATCCCATTATTTAGAAAAAGAGACCATTACACCCTCACCACCCAGTCTCATTAGCATATCAGAAGCTCTGAGAGTTCTGTCATTAAAAAATGTAATTAGCCCTTAACTCTGATTTCTAAACCCGTTCTGGTCGTGGACTCTCGGTATATGAGCCACATTCAGGGCCCCGGGGTTTCGGGGAAGGAGCACCAGGGCCGCCAGCTGCTGTCCTCGCTGTGGACACCCTTCTGCCAGATACACACACTCACATATACACTCTCACATATACACATACACACTAACACACCACACACTCTCACATGCCACACACACCCACATACACACACTCACATACATACACACTACACACATTCACATACATACATACATACTACACACACTCATATATACATTCTCACATATACACACTCAAATATACACTCTCACATATACACACATTCACACACCACTCACACTCACATATACTCACATATACACACACTCACATGTGCTCATACACTGATTTCTAAAGCTTCCTCCACATGAGTCCAGCTATGGGTTTCAGTTTCTGAAGGTCATGGAGGGGTCATAGTGACCCCTGATCAGAATTTCATGTGCGAGTGTGTAAGGGTGTGTCCAGAGCACCCGCCAGTCGGGTCTTCGGTTGTGGGCCTGAGGGACCGGGCCTCGTCTGACGCCCAGTGTCCTGGGAGGCCGGCACCAGCACCATCTCTGGTCAGAAATAGAGAAACGGGGCGCAGTGACGCTGTTAGTTGCCCGAAGTCAAACGGGAGTAAGCAGCTCGCTTCCCGCAGCCGCACAGGGAGCCGCCCGCCCGTCCTGCGGTGAGGACCGCACAGGGAGCCGCCCGTCCTGGGTGCGGGCGTCTCCAGCCCCGGTGAGGCCGGCCCAGCAGCTGCCCCGCTCTCCCCTCCGCCCGGCGCCCTCTCACCCACCTCTTCCCTCCCAGGCGCGGGGCACGCCCTGACTCTGCGGAACATCTCCACTGACATGTCTGGCTACTATGTCTGTACCTCCAGCAACGAGGTGGGGACGGAGTCCTGCAACATCACCCTGATCGTCAGGCCTCGTAAGAGCCGCCGAGAGGGGGCGGGGGGAGGGGAGTGCCGCTGCCCCAGTGGCCAGGTGGCCGGTTGGCTGGGTGGCCGGGTGGCCGGTTGGCCAGGTGGCCGGTTGGCCGGGTGGCTGGGTGGCTGGGTGGTCAGGTGGCCGGGTGGCCGGGTGGTCGGGTGGCCGGGTGGCCGGGTGGCTGGTGGCCGGGTGGCCGGGTGGCTGGGTGGCTGGGTGGTCAGGTGGCCGGGTGGTCGGGTGGTCCGGTGGCCGGTGGCCGGTGGCCGGGTGACTGGGGGGTGGGGGACCAGCAAGACACCCAGCGCAGCCCACTGCCTGGAGGCCAGTCCAGCTCCCTTGCTTCTTTGGAAGCAGCGCCCAGGACGCTGGCGCCAGAGCCCTGCCCAGCCAGTGGCCGGCGGTGCCGGCACATTCTTCGGGGCGGGCCGCTCCAGCGCAGGGAAGGCTGACCTGAGGCTGCTCCGGGCCCGGGGAGCACAGGGGGAGGGACAGAGCCAGGGCCGCGGCCTTGTCCTGTCCACGTCTCCGTGCAGAAGGGCAGGCCCGGTCCTGGCGGGCGCTCCGTCCAGGCCAGGCCTCACGTGCCCCAGGCTGCTCCCTGGGCTGGAGGGCGGGTGGGGAGCTGGGGGGGGGTGGGGAGCTGGGGCGGGGGTAGGACCGGGCCCTGGCGTGGGCCTCGGGTGCTCAGCCGGCCAGCTGGGCTCGGGAGTGCAGCTCTCTGTCCCCGCAGCCTCCATGAACGTGGCGCTGTACGCGGGCATCGCGGGCGGCGTGGTGGCGGCCCTCATCGTCATAGGCGTCCTGGTCTATTGCTGCTGCTGCCGGGACAAGGGCGAGGACCCGGAGCCCAGGCCGTGAGTGTGGGGCCGCCCGCCGGGGGCGGGTCTGGGCAGGGTGGGAGGGAAGGTGCGTCCCAGCTCCTGTGTCCGCGGGTCCCTCAGCTCCTGTGTCCGCGGGTCCCTCAGCTCCTGTGTCCGCGGGTCCCTCAGCCCCTGTGTCCGCGGGTCCCTCAGCCCCTGTGTCTGCGGGTCCCTCAGCCCCTGTGTCCGCGGGTCCCTCGGCTCCTGTGTCTGCGGGTCCCTCAGCTCCTGTGTCCGCGGGTCCCTCAGCCCCTGTGTCCGCGGGTCCCTCAGCCCCTGTGTCTGCGGGTCCCTCAGCCCCTGTGTCCGCGGGTCCCTCGGCTCCTGTGTCTGCGGGTCCCTCAGCCCCTGTGTCCGAGGGTCCCTCAGCCCCTGTGTCTGCGGGTTCCTCAGCCCCTGTGTCTGCGGGTCCCTCAGCCCCTGTGTCTGCGGGTCCCTCGGCTCCTGTGTCCACGGGTCCCTCAGCTCCTGTCCTCTCTGCACCCCCTTCAGCCCAGGCGCGGGAGGGCTGGCAGGCCTGAGGCTCACCCTCCCTCTGTCCTCACGCGCAGGAACCGGTCCATCTACCGGGAGCCTCCAGAGCAGCTGCGGGAACTCCCCAGAGAGCGGGGAGAGGACGACTCCAGGCGCCAGTCCCCTGACCGTGCGGCCCCCGTGTGACCACCGCTGCGGGCGGGCAGGGCAGCGGTTCCTTCCGCCCCTCTCCTGCTCCGGCCGCTCCCTGCCCACCCCGCACTGACGGGTCTCCTCCCACATCGGCCGAGGCCCTGGCTGAGCCTGGTGAGCCAATGCCACCTGCCAAGCGACCCTCCCACTGCCCGCCCCGGCTCCGGGACCAGGCCCCGCCCCCACCTTCCTCCAGCCGGAGGGCACAGGGGCGGCAGCCCACGGGCGCCAGCACCGGGCACTGCCTGGCGGAGGTGTGCACGCAGTGCATTTTAGTTGAATGAACGAACGAATTGGTGCACACACCAAGGACCCCCCATTATTTACCCAGCTTCCCTGTACACCCCGTGTTCTGGGCCCCCATTGTTTACCCAGCTTCCATGTACAACTTGGCCTTGGGGGCCCCCATTATTTACCCAGCTTACATGTTCACCCCAGCCTTGGGGCCCCCATTATTTACCCAGCTTATGTGTACAACCCGGCCTTGGGGCCCCCCATTATTTATCCATTTTACCTGTACACCCCAGCCTCAGGGCCCCCCATTATTTATCCAGCTTACCTGTACACCCCAGCCTTGGGGGTCCCCAGGTTACCTGTACACCCATCCTCGGGGCCCTGGCCTGGCCTGGAGCACCGCTTCCAGCCTCGTCACCCGCAGGGTCCCTGCACCTCAGACACTCCCGCAAGGGCCACCTCCAGCCCCCACCCCGCCCGCACAGCTGCCCACGCGGTGCCCACCTCTGCTGTCAGCCTCCCAGCTGTGCCCAGGCTGCTCGCACCCCTGATTCCATAGCCTGCCCCAGTGTCCCCCCACACCCCGCCCCGCACACAGGTTTCTTCCTGCGAGGTCTGTGCTCCCAGCAGGGCCTGGCTCCGCCCTGCCTGCTCGCCGGCCCTTCCCCTCCCCGCTCCCCCTGACGGGCTGTGGGCACAGAGGACGCGCACCCACCCTCTGCTGTTCGCTGAATCACGACGAGCTGGTGCGAGTGAACAGCGGGCGGGCCTGTTTGCAGAGGAGGATTCACACGTCACGGCGACCCCTCTGAAGGCCCGGGCCGCTGACCTGTCCACCCTGCTTCCCTCCCAAGCCCTGCCCTGCCCAGCGGTTCGGCCCTGCTTCCCTCCCGCAGCCTCGCCACGCCCGCCGGCGCCTGTCCTTCGGGAGCCGGCAGCGTGGCTGCCCGGCCTCGTGGCGGTGGCGTCTCACCCTCATACAAACTCTGAAATAAACATGGTCTTATCAGAAAAGCAACTTTGAAAATCTGCTGTCCGTTTGTGATCTAAAAATAGACCTTTCATATATTTTGTTAAGTTCTTTGCTTCTTTCAAAATGCTGTCAACAATGATCAAGTCAGTGGATTTCAATGTGGATTTTGGTGTGTGTTTTGGTGTGGATTTTGATGGTGTAGATTTTGGTGTGGGTTTTGGTATGGATTTTGGTGTGGATTTTGATGTGGATTTGGTGTGTGTTTTGGTGTGGATTTTGATATGGATTTCTATGTTGATTTCAATGTGAATTTTGGTGTGAATTTCAATGTGGATTTTAATGTGAGTTTTTATGTGAATTTTGGTGTGGATTTTGGTTTGGATTTTGATGTGAGTTTTGTTGTGGGTTTTGGTATGAATTTTGGTGTGGATTTTGATGGTGTAGATTTTGTTGTGGGTTTTGGTATGGATTTTGGTGTGGATTTTGATGGTGTAGATTTTAGTGTGGATTTTGGTGTGGATTTCAATGAGGATTTGGTGTGTGTTTTGGTGTGGATTTTGATGTGGATTTCTATGTGGATTTCTATGTGAATTTTGGTGTGAATTTCAATGTGGATTTTAGTGTAGGTTTTTATATGAATTTTGGTGTGGATTTTGGTTTGGATTTTGATGTGAGTTTTGTTGTGGGTTTTGGTATGAATTCTGGTGTGGATTTTGGTGTTGATTTTGGTGTGGGTTTGGTTCTCATGAGGGTAGAGCTTGCGACTGTGCATCTGTGCCCACCTCCTGCAGGCCTCTTCTGTTTCCTTGGTGACGGCCAGCCAAGAGGAGCAGTGTACCCCGGCAGGACCACAGGTGGGGAGCAGTAGCCTGGGAGTCGGAGCACGGGAAGAAGCCGCCTCGAGCCTCAGCCATTGGAGAGGAGCGAGCAGAGAGCCTTTTCTGGGTGCTCGCTCAGGCAGCCCTGCCTCACGCTCAAGGTCCTCTCCTCCATGCCCCTTCCCGTGGTCCCTGTGCCCTCCCGTCCAGCACTTGCCACAGGCACGTCACTGCCACGGTCGGCTTCAGATGGATGTTTGTTGGATGAATGTTTGGCGCCACTTCTGCAGATGCCCAAGGTCCTCTCCCAGTCCTCCTGACGCTCTGAGGTGCCCTCTGCCCGCGTGGGGCCAGGCTCTGCCAGCGTGTGCTTGGTCCAGCCGGTGGGCGCGTCTCTGCTCTGGAAAGACCCTGAACGTTCAAGTGCCTTAGCTCTGGCTTGGGGGGGGGGCGGGAATGGGGACCCACTGATCAACTCCACGGCGACCGTGTGAGCTCCTTCCCCGTGAGCACTGCTGTGGCCACAGGTGCACGAAGGTCGTGACCCGCTGTCCACAGGGGGAGCTGCAATCCCAGGGAGGTGACACACAGGCCCTGGCTCTGAGATGGCCTCCGGCAGGCAGCTGGCCGAGTCACTCAGCCGGAGGGGACTGGACACAGCTACAAAGAGGAGGTGGCATTTGGGCCAAAATGAGGAGTTTTACAAACGAAAGGACTGGTACCGACACCCTCCCCCCCATGTAGGCCTGTTCCTTGCTTGGGTCTCAAACCACATCATCAGGTGGTGAGACTACCAGCTTCTGCTGAGTTTACTTTAACACAGAAGCTAATGGGAATGAGGTGGTTGCAGGTTCTCTTACGATCAAAGTTAGTCCAGCAACAGACTCCTCGGGGGGAGCTCGGCCCTCCTTCCCAATGCGTGGTTTCCCGCCGACGGTTCGACGGTTCGTAGCCCGCTGGAGGTTAGGGCTGCGCTGGCTGAGGGAGCGCTGCTGGGCACCGTCAGGCACCGACAGGCACTCAGACAGCCTCAGCTGATGAGCTCAGCTAACCACTCTGCCCCGGGGGCTCCCCTCAGCGGCGTCTGTGTACCTGAGCAGCGTCGGCTTTCCAAGGCAGAGTCACAGGAGCCGACCTCGGAGAGCCTGAGTACAACACCGACAGCATCGCTCCAAGAGCCGCTCTGCGCCAGCCGCCGCTCCGAGCATGCTCCAGGGGACATCTCAGCCCTGCGCCGCAAGCTGGTGACCGGGCTGTGGTTATGCCCAGGCCACACACGAGGAGGCTGAGCTGTGACCTGGAGCTCACCGAACAGGCACAGAATTCCAGTTGGGTGTTTCCAGGCCCGACTCTCCGGCCCGACCCAGGCGGTCTCACCCGGGCCCCCAGCCGCTCGCGGGGTGTGAGCCAGAACCGGGAGGATGGCTAGGAGCCTCATCTCTCCGCAAGGGGACCAGGCGTCACCTGTGGGCATTCGGAAAGGCTCTTTGGCTTTGGCCCTGCCGGTTCTGGTTGGCCCTGGGCACCTGCACAGGTGATGCCTGTCCCCGTGAGGGCACTGTCCTCGGGAACGGCCACTGCCGGGACGCCCCGCCGCTGTGACTGCGTGTGCTCCTCCAGGTCGCCTGTCCTCTGGCCGGCTTCCAGAAAGGCCTTTCCTCCCTCCTTGCGTCACAGACGGGAAGCGCAGGCTCAGGGAGTGAAGTCACACAGTCCACAGCGGGCCCGTCTCAGAATAGGACCCCACGTCAGCTCTGCCTGAAGCTGCTGCCACATTCCCTCCCGGCCTGTGGACGCAGAGGGCGCCGAGAGGGGGGGAGGCAGGAGTGGAGGCAGAGTTAGGGAGTTTTGTTAGTTTATTTTAAATATTTCTTGATTTCGGAGAGGAAGGGAGAGGGATAGAAAGATAGAAACATCAGCGATGAGAGAGATCATTGATTGGCTGCCTTCTGCTCGCCCCCTACGGGGGACTGAAGTTGCAACCCGGGCATGTGCCCTTGGCCGGAATCGAACCTGGGACCCTTCAGTCTGCAGGCCGACACTCTGGCCCCGGAGCCAAACCAGCCAGGGCTGTTTGTTTATTTCAAATGTGTCTGTGGCGGTTATTACCCAGCAGAGGTAACATGACACGTGCGTTCTGCACACAAGCCAACAGTGACGGGACTTACGGGGAGATGGGGTTTGAGGAAGACCGTGAAAAGCCAATGGACCCGGGTAGCCAGATCACGTTTGAACATTAGCAATCTGGTGAGGTCCCGCGTGACGGTACGCCAGGTGCCCGCAGAAGGGTGGCGAGCGACGTGGGCCGGTGAGTCAGGCGGCTGCTGACCGGACGCGGCGACAAGCACTTCCGGCTCCTCCGGCGCAGGGAGCTGCCGGCCGCCGCTCTGCGCAGGCGCTGCGGGGCCGCGGTGACGTCACGGGCGTCAGGTCCGGCGGAGGCGGTCCCGAGGCCCCTCCGTGCCCGGGGCGGGCGGCCCGCGAGGAGCCAGGTCCCGGCGGGACCCAGCGGGACTCGGGGGATTCCACGCGCTGCTCCCCGCACCTGTCCACTGCCCATTCCGGGGACCTTCCCTCTAATGTTTCTGGGCCTCGGGGCCCTGGGTACAGTCCCCGGGAAGTGGAACTGGACCGGGAGGGGGGCTGCCGTTCTTCGTTTTAATCTTCCATGCATTTTTGGGTTTTTTTTGTTTATTTTTTTAAATATATTTTTTATTGATTTTTTACAGAGAGGAAGAGAGAGAGATAGAGAGTTAGAAATGTCGATGAGAGAGACATCGATCAGCTGCCTCTTGCACACCTCCTACTGGGGATGTGCCCGCAGCCAAGGTACATGCCCTTGACCGGAATCGAACCCGGGACCTTTCAGGCCGCAGTCCGACACTCTGTCCACTGAGCCAAACCGGTTTCGGCATAATCTTCCATGTATTTTTGGAGTCCACCTCAATCCCTCTGAAAACAAGATGAGCGATTAGCAATACATAAGAATCACAGCCGTTGCCACGGGCCGGCCCAGCAGTCCCGGGAGGGAAAGCAGGCCTGGGGAGGGGCAGGTGCCGAGGACCCTGGGCGGTCGGGGTCCGGACGGGGGAGGCCTGGGCAGAGGGCGCAGAGCCCGCAGGTGGGCTGAGCTGGGCGGGCCGCGGCCACAGACGTCTCCCTCCACAGGCTCCGCACACCCACCCGCACCCCTTTCCTCTAAGCCAGGCGCCGCCTCCGCCGTGGAAGGCTTCGGGGACCTGGCTTACTCAGCGTGACAGTCCTCTCTCTTTTTCTGAATGAAGAGACAAGCCCGTCTGTTCCCACCTGAAATGTCACCCCCACATTCCCAGGGCCTTGACAGGCACCCGTCCGCCCAGTCGCCCGCCAGGGGAAGGAGCCCGACTCCGCCGGGAGCACCGGGACATGCGGGCCCCAGGGGGCAGAGCCAGAGCTGGGCACCTGGGCAGAACGTGGCCTCACATGGGCGATGTGGCTCCTGCAGAGACACGGGCTCCTCAGCGGGCTCCGGGCCCCCCGCCCCGGCAGTCAGGACCACAGAGGCTGTGAGTCCCCTGTGGCTGCCGGGGCAGAGATGGGCTCTGTGCCAACCGCCATTATTTCATCTCGCTCCAAAATGAAGGAATTCGCTGCAGCTGCCTCTGAGCAGGAGCGCTGAGAGGTGCCCTCAGCGCCTCAGCGCCCCCGCGTCCAGGAAGAGGCTTCAAAGAACCGGCTGAAACACGAACTGAGCAACTTTCTAGAAAAATCGGCCTCGGTGAATCACAGCCGGTGGGGTTTCTGTGTACTCATGCTCGAGGTCGCCAGGGGCCCTGGGGGAAGGGCTGAGCTTTAGGGAGCATATCAGACACGGCCCATTGTAACCCTCAGAGCCACACTCCCAGCCAGGAGGTCACGTGAGCCCAGTTTACAGACAAAGAAACTGAGGCTCAGGGTCAGGCGGCTGGGTAAGTGGCAGAACTGAAGCCCAAAGTCAGGTCTAACTACTTACGTCCTGGGCTTTATTTTAGAACTTCTCCTTTCAGAGAGAAAGCCCCAGACCCCAAATAAGTGTCTGTTGCTTAAGTACAGCTCCACACCCCATGTAAGTACAGCTCCACACCTGTGTGAGGACAGCTCCACAACCCGTGTGAGGACAGCTCCACACATGTGTGAGGACAGCTCCACACCCGTATAAGTACAGCTCCACACCCCGTGTGAGTACAGCTCCACACCCGTGTAAGTACAGCTCCACACCCCGTGTGAGAACAGCTCCACACCCGTGTGAGGACAGCTCCACACCCCGTGTAAGTACAGCTCCACACCTGTGTGAGGACAGCTCAACACTCCGAGTGAGGACAGCTCCACACCCGGTATAAGTACAGCTCAACACCCCGCGTAAGTACAGCCGCACACCCCATGTGAGGACAGCTCCACACTCCATGTAAGTACAGCTCCACACCCCGTGTGAGGACAGCTTCACACCCCGTATAAGTACAGCTCCACACCTGTGTGAGCACAGCTTCACACCCCGAGTGAGGACAGCTCCACACCCCGTGTGAGGACAGTTCCACACCCCGTGTGAGGACAGCTTCACACCCCATGTGAGGACAGCTCCACACCCCGTGTGAGGACAGCTCCACACCCTGTGTAAGTACAGCTCCACACCCGTGTGAGGACAGCTGCACACCCTGTGAGCCTTCGCCTCCCCTTCAGGAAACCTACATGGTTATCAGCACAGAGCAGCCTTCCTCCTTTCCCACTGTTACTCCTCTCTTCCTGTCCCGCTTCTCTCCACAGGCTTTCATTGTCTCCCTCCTGAAACTACAAACATCCTGCAGCCCTTCGACCAGCCCCGTGACCCCGAGAGCCCTGCGGGCCAGGGAGCGGCTGGCAGGAACAGTGGCCGCTGCCGGTGCTGCCGAGGCCCATTGAGAAGAGGGACCAGAGTGGTCATGTTGGCACGGACTGGGCAGAGGGCTGGGTTAGCAAGGGCTCCGATTGTGCTAATGAATAAAGAAAGGAAATGAGCAAAGGAGGCGAGAATGTGTGCGAGAGAGTGATTGCAACGTGTGATCGTGGGCTTGGAACCTGGTCAGAGCAGTGAAGACAGCGCTGTGGCGATGGAAGTGGTGATTGAATTGACCGGCTGTGGATCCCAGAGCTATAGATAGGAGCATTGAACTTGGGGTGTTGGGGGGGGGGGCGGGCAGAGCTATAGGAGCATTGAACTTGGGGTGTCAGAGGGGCCCCAATACTATAGGAGTATTGAACTTTGGGTGTCAAGGGGGTCTCAGAGCTATAGGAGCATTGAACTTGGGGTGTCAGAGAGGCCCCAGTGCAATAGGAGCATTGAACTTGGGGTATCAGAGGGGCCCCAATACTATAGGAGCATTGAACCTGGGGTGTCAGAGGTATGAGCTTGAACCCGGAGGTGGGGAGTAGTGGACAAGGGCTGGCAATAGAAGGTGCGGGTGGCGTTGGTGTAATGACAGGACCTGGGGTCTGACTGGGAGAGTGGACGTCGCAGGGGATGAAGGGCAGCTCACTGAGGTGAGGAAGTCAATTATCCAGGATCTGAAAAGCTTACCGTATTTTTCAGACCATAAGACGCACTTTTTCTTCACCAAATATGCAGTCCCCAGGGACACAGAAGGTCCCGGGGGACCCGCTGCCGCTCTGCAACTCGGACCATAAGACGCAGGCACTACTTCTATTCAGACCATAAGACGCAGGCAACTTTTCCTCCCACTATTTGGTGAAGAAAAGGTGCATCTTATGGTCTGAAAAATACGGTATCTCCATGGAGACTGATGTCACCAAGAACCCTGGCAGAAGTGGCACTGGAGAGTGAGCCCAGACCTACGGCCATCACAGACACAGTGGCGTGCCCTGGGTGGGCTGGGGGAGGGGGGCACTCACACCTGGAGGCTTTGGGAGGAGGGAGGCCAATGGTGTTTAAGGGAACTGGGAGCCAGGCACACCCGCCCCCTGGAGGGATGAGGGGAGGAGCAGTCCCCAGTGGTGAGGACCCAGGCACGAGGTGGGGCCCAGGGGACGTGCCCCACAGCCCTTGGGCTCAGATGGCCCCGAGGAAGGGCTCCCTGGGGTGGGAGGGATAGGGGTGGGGCCAGGAAGGTGTGCAGAGCTTTTTGGGACTCCAAGGTGGGGGAGGGCTGGAAGCGGGGGACGTGAGCTGGTGTTCCGAGTGGGGGGAGGATGGAAACAGATGCCGGTGGTGTCATGGCAGCCGCTGTGTGGTGGTGTGAGGATGCGGTGGGGTCTGGGCCACAGTGACACCCCGAGAGCGGGATGAGGCGGCAGGGAGAGGGCACCTCATCAGAGCATTCAGGGTCTCCGGGGGAAGGGGCTCGGGGAGGCTGTTACCTGGAACTGACTCACCTGTGCCAAGCACGTGTCTAAGCTCATCCGTCTTTCAGCTTCACAACAACCGCAGGGTGTTACTGTGTGTCACTGTCCTTACACGGACACAATGAACAACGTGATTGCATAGTGGTCCAGGACAGGACACGGAGTTAACCAGAAAGAAAAGGAAAATTGCTCTGAAGCATATAAAATAACGCCGGCCTCCCTCGTAAGAGAAATGGAATCTTCCCGACGGCAATACTGCGCTGACCCAGCTTCCTGGCAAACACGATCTGTCTGGTGACATGGAGGGTGGAGAAGCTGGAACAGGCGCTTCATACTCAAATGTGTGCAAAATTACACACGTCCAGGCACATTCACTGCAGCGTCCGCAACAGCTGGAGCAGCATCTCCCTGAACAATGGTAGGCCACACGGGGCAGCCGGAGGGCCATCACCCTGTGCGTAACCTCCTGTGGGCCATCACCCTGTGCATAACCCTCCTGTGTCCATCACCCTGTGCATATCCCTCCTGTGGGCCGTCACCCTGTGCGTATCCCTCCTGTGGGCCATCACCCTGTGCATATCCCTCCTGGGCCATCACCCTGTGCGTAGCCCTCCTGCGGGCCATCACCCTGTGCGTACCCCTCCTGCGGGCCATCACCCTGTGCGTATCCCTCCTGCGGGCCATCACCCTGTGCGTATCCCTCCTGCGGGCCATCACCCTGTGCGTATCCCTCCTGCGGGCCATCACCCTGTGCGTATCCCTCCTGCGGGCCATCACCCTGTGCGTATCCCTCCTGTGGGCCATCACCCTGTGCGTATCCCTCCTGCGGGCCATCACCCTGTGCGTATCCCTCCTGCGGGCCATCACCCTGTGCGTATCCCTCCGTGGGCCATCACCCTGTGCATATCCCTGTCCCCTGGCAAAGGAGCTGTGCTTACCCCCATGAGTGCCAGCGGAGAAAGCGACGCTGTTTTGCCAGTGCCAGTACCAATGCTAGATGCGCTGTGGGCCCTGCTGGTGGACTGGCCTCTCAGCTCCTGGGAAGCCAAGCTCATCCCCATTGCCATCCTCAGGCCTTTTCCATGGGCTGCAGGCTTCTTTTCTCCCCAGCCAGGGCTGGAGGCCAAGAGCAGCCCTGGAGGGTTATTGTCGGGCTGTCAGAGCTGGGCAGCTTTGTTTTCCTACTTCAGACATTTGAAGATAAACAAATAAAATAAAATAAAATAATAAAATAAAATAAAATAAATTACCATCTTCGCCTGTCACCTCAAATGGAGAAAGGGGCTTTGTAGATTCGTCAAACTGTGAGGTGGTAGGTGAACCAGTGCTTGGGGCTCAGGGGAGATGCGGGTTGGGGGTCCAGCTATGGCTGGCCTGAACGTTTGGCGTCTTGTTCTCCTTAGAGCAGGAGTGGGAATGTCCGGCTCAAGGGCCGTATAAGGCCTGCAAAATCATTTGGTCTGGCCCTTAGGGTGAATTCATTGACCAAATATAACAGGCTGCTTTTAAAGATAATTTTAGCCAAAACCGGTTTGGTCAGCCTGTGGACTGAAAGGTCCCAGGTTCGATTCCAGTCAAGGACATGTACCTTGGTTGAGGGCACATCCCCAGTGGGGGGTGTGCAGGAGGCAGCTGATCCATATTTCTAACTCTCTCTCCCTTCCTCTCTGTAAAAAAAATCAATTATATATATTGATATATTGATAAAATCAATTACTATATATATATATATATATATATATATATATATAATTTTAAAAGAAGATAATTTTATAAGACCCATGGATGTTATAAATACCCAAGCTCCCCCTATCCTCAAAGGTAAGTAGGGGTACACTGCTGCTCAGCAGCGGGCAGACATTGAATGCACTGAACAGCACCCGGAGCCCCTGCTTTCTTTTCTGAAATACAAGTCGCAGGGAGCTCTTCACTGGGGTCTTCCCAAATCAACTGGTAGAAACACAACAATTAAAATATAATTTGAGCTAGAGAAACTTTCACTATTTATTGCCCGGCTCTCCAAAAGGCCTCTATTAACATTTGCTCTCTACTGTTCCTTTAAATATAATATTTGGCACATCGATTCTGTGCTTACTGCCGATTCTCAGGGCAATGCACCCAATTCTGTGGTTGAGTCTCCCGGTTGTGGCTCATTTATTCACTGTAGTTGTTCTTTTGTTTTTTAATGGACACAAGTTCTAAAATTAACGTAGTCATGTAGTCACGTATCAAGTTTCTTTGGTAGTACATTGTTTCTGTATTAAGTGTTCAAAAAATCCTAATGACCTCAGGATTTAAAAAGTGTGTCTTTCTGTCCTCCAGTCTGGGAGAAAACACATCTTTAAAAGCAGCCTGTTATATTTGGTCAATTAACTCACTCCTGATGCCTTCACAGGACCAGACCAAATGATTTTATTGGCCTTCTATGGCCCATGGGCCAGACATTCCCCACCCCTACTTTAAGGAAAACAAGACACCAAAATTCCTCTAAATTTTTTAAGAAGCTTCCTTTTCACATTTAAATCCTTAAACCAAGTAGAACAGCTTTTTGTGAAACCATAGGGAAGGGTTCCAATTCCAGTTCTTCCCCTTTATGCATTTATAAATGGCTATTGGACAATTTTCTACATAGTCCCATTGGTCTGAAATGTCACCTACCATGCGTCACAGTCCAGGGACGCACGGGTCTTTTGATTGTCCCGTTTGTTAGTCTGTCTGTCCTTCCTCAGATCCTCCGCCTTCACTCTCACGGTGGCTTTAGAACAAACTGGTGCTGCTGGGGGAAAGCCCCATCCCCCGACCACATTCTCCTTCCATAGCCTGGCTTTTCCGCGCCTTTCTTCTTTCTATAATTAGTTGGCCAAGTACCATAAAAACTTGGCATTTTAATTGGAACTGTGTATCTACAGATCAATCCAGGGAGAATTAAAATATTTTTTAATAAATCTTTATAATATTATAGGAATCTATTTGGGTCTTTGTTCACTAAGTTTTATGATTTTCTGCATATAGGCCTTTTAAATTTTTTCATCAGATTTATTCCTTGGTACCTCAAGTTTCTGCTACTGTAAATGCTGGGTTATTGTTTGTTTCCTAAACCATTTATTGATGATGTATAGACATGCATTTGATTTTAAATTGATCTTACAGCCAAATCTTGTTTCTACTTATTACCTATAGATTTTTTTTGAGCTTTTGTGCAGACAGTATCTGTGAAAAGCGACAATTTTATTCCTTCCCAAAGAACTCCAGGAGTGCTGAGTGCAGCAGCCACTGAGGGCGTTTTCTGTCTTGTTCCTGGTTTTAAAGGAAACGCTTTGTAAGTTCCCCGTGGAGAATATTTGTGTAGAGTTTTTACAGATGTCTTTCGTCAGGCAAAAAAGCTCATTCTATTTCTAGTTTGGTTTTTATCACAAATGAGTGTAAAATTTTGTCAAAGGCTTCTATCTCCATCCATTCTATTAACACATTTTTTCTTTATTGTGACAAACGACATTTATACATTTTTCTAAACCACTCTTGCTCTCAATAAATCCAGTTGGGACACGACCTGTCACATGTTTTTATATACTGGAATGACATAGTCCTTGCAAGTTTAGAATTCACCTTTTAAACCAAGTGCCAAAAGTATGTTAAAATTAATGCTCAGTTTATCTGTTACTGAAGATGTAGGCTTTCTATTTCTTCTCGAGGCACTCCTACCACATGTGTTCCTAGGAATTTGTTTCCAGTTCTTTTCAGGTTTGTTGGTATGAATGTTCATAGGATTGTTTCATTTCTTTAACCTCTACGGGTCTAGCCTGTGCCATTTTAAAAAAAATCCTCACCAGAGGATATTCTTCCCGTAGATTTTGAGAGAGAGTGGAAGAGTGAGGAGGAGAAACATCGATAGGGTGCCTCCCACATACACCCAGGCCCACGCCATGGTTGTGCCTTTTCTCTCTGCTTGGTTCATCTCATTGGAATGTTTATCTACTTCACAACTTAGCTTTGTGGAACCCCACTATTTTCCCTTTTTCTATTTGATGTTTACTCATTTTCTCCTTCCATTTTTCACGGGTTTATTGTTCTTTTTCTAACTTAACACATTACAGACTAGTAGTTTTATTGCTAGCTTTACCCAGTGGCCATATAAGTTTCTATTGAATGAGTACAAAAACATTTTACATAAATGTTAAAGGCATGCGTTAACATTAAATACCCATTGCATTTTGAAGTTATTACATGTTCTTACAAGCTAATCTTTTTAAAGTATATTTTATAATATATTGTGTGATATGAAGCGAAAATTCTCGTGATCTGTCCGTAATGTGTTAAAAACTGTTTTGTAGTTGGCATGAAATATATTAGTTCCCAATTTTTTCTAACTTCCTAAAATGTATATTTGATGCTCTTTTTTTGTCCAACATTATTTAAAGCTGTGGTTTTCCCTTCATGTTCCTAAAGTGTTATATAGTATTTATTACTCAATTGTTCTACAGAAATTTTTACTATCACACTTTGTTATGTTCATTTTTTATTTCATTATGACTTCCATATAAATAGGGTTTAAGATTTTATTTTTAAAATAACATTAACAACTGAATAGTAGAGAAAGAACATGGCTTGTCAATTCCTTGAAATATATTAAATGTTGTTTTATGGTTTGGCACATTACCATTTAAAGATTTTATATATATATATATATATATATATATATATATATATATATATTCCATGTGTGTTTGAAATGACTATAGTGAACTAATTTGTTCAAATTTGTTAATTTCAATTTCCAGGCATTCTATATATTTACCAATTTTTAGTAGACTTATCAATAAAAGACTTAGTTTAAATCTTTCAGCTTGATGATAATTTGCCTATTTCTCCTTAAGCTCTATTCTTTCTTTGCATTTATGGAAGTATTACATTAGGTTTACAAAAGAAAGTCATTGATTTAACCAGGAAATATGCAAAAGCCTGAGAGAACGTGAGGGGTTGAGTCCGTGCTCAGCTGGACCTGGCGTTCGGTCCCTTTCTAGCCTTGTGATTTGGGGGAATTACTTAATCCCTCTTGGCTTCTCCTCCTTTGCCAAAATGATTCCTTTTGCCAAAGTCAGCAAATTTCAGAGACTTTAAGTAATAAAACTTTGTTTTTATTAAAGGCAATTTTTTTAGATATTTGCAATGAAAATAGCCAGCAGGTCTCAAGAGAAAGGTTCTACACGTCATAATGGGGGAATACAGCAACACTAACACCGTCCATACAGAAACCGACGCCTTCTCTGTGGAGGAGAGAGGGCACAAAGCACTCCTCCGAAGGCCCGTGGTCCGGGGAGGTCAGCCTTCCGGGCGCTCCTGTTACACAGTCAGGAAGCAGAGCAAGCCCTTGAGGAAAAAGCAAAAATGCCAAAATCTTCTCCAACCACAATCACTTTTAATCTACAAAACCGAGTTTCTGTACGAGACAGGCCTTTCCGAGGGTGGCGTGTGCAGGGACGTGCTCTGCTGTCCGGGGCTGCGTCGGGGAGGGGCTGGCTATTGTTTCAGAGCGGAGCGCACATCATTACGACAGGGGGGAGAAGGACTTGTAGCCGCCCTTCGGGGACAGGGACGGGGAGAGCGCCGTCTCGCAGCTGGAGAACCTGGGGACGCTGCTGGGGGCGCCCGAGATGCGCTCTAGCAGGCGCGTGATCCCTCTTCCCCGGACGCCGCTGTTCGGGCCTGAAATCTTCACCCCAGAAGGGTAGTCACCTACGACATCGAAAATGCAAGGAAGAAGAGCCACTGTACAGTTTATCACACGACCCCCGCCACCTCGCACTGCAGCGCAGCTCCCTGGCCTGGCGGGCTGGAGCCCGAGCCCCGTGGAGGCCGAGGCTCAGCCCCGGAACCGAGAGGAAGCTCTCCGGCACCACCTGAACTTCAGCGGTATTTAACTTCCCCGTCGTCCCAAAGCCACCCGCATACCAACACAGAAAACTACAGCTGCCAGGGACAACGAGTCTGAAGGTGAGCTCGAGTGTCTGAGTGACACACAGCCATCCCGGCCGCCCCAGGCGCTCGTGGCCAATGCAGCTCCCACCCAGCCAGCCTGTGGCCTGAAGCCCAGGCCTCCACTTCAGCGCCACACCCCGGCTCTAGCAAACCGAGGCCCAAGCCCCCGACGGGCGTTCCTATCAAACAGAAGGTGCTTACCAGTGGGTGTGTTTGATCTTGGTTCCTGATTAGAATAGTTGAAATGAGAGAATCCTGAGTTCTCAAACCTTAGCTTCTATAAAAACAGAAAGAAAAAAAATACCAGCGGGAGTGAGGTGGGGTGGGGGGTGGGGTGGAGACACCTATTTCTTATTAAATATTGCATCTACTACAATTTCAAAGACTCTTTACAAAAGACAGCTAACCTCCACTCCCCAAAGCCTGACCACTTTTAAGAGAAATGCTGCGGAGGGGAGTCTGCAGGGAGCACGGCCTGGGGGAAGGGGATCCCGGCCGCAGTCCTGACAGCCGTGCTCCAGCCGAGCGGCCTCCTTGTGAGCAAGGATGCAGAGGGGCAGGAGATCAGACAGCCTTAATCAACCCTGACGCAGCACCAGACATCTCTGAAGTAAAGATTTAAATAGCTACTAGTATATTACCTGCATTCAGATATGTACGTTTGGAATAATGTTTGGATGTGGTTTGTGTAATTTTGATTTTCTCAACATTGTCAGTGAGAGTGGGAAACGTACCAGGAAGGCAAAGGGTTTGTGCAGGAGCCACCTGAGTGAGAACTGCTCCACACGCCGTGGAGATTTCAGGAACTTTAACGGGAGAGAGACCCACAGGCCTGACCTGCTGCTGGCCAGGTCCACACCGAGGAGGACATGAGGAGAGACAGGCTCCACAGTCAGCCCTTACCTGGTACCGCCCTGCATCCAATATGACCATTTTGGGTGTCACCCTGTTGCTGGCCTCATAATCCTGCAAGGGCACATGGGCCTCTGTGAGCTGGATCCCAAAGAGCGTGGCCAGAGAATTGCTGATGCAGTACCTTCAGAGGGAAGGAAAGGTCACCACCAGGTCTTGCCAGCCCCCCTTACAAACACTCACCCTTCAAACATCTATTTAATAAAGAGGTAATATGCTAATTGACCCTAACAGTGTCCCCACCGGTCAACAGACTGCGCGTGCACAGAGCTGGCGGGGGGGGGATGGGGCCCCAGCGCTAACATCAAGTGCGGCTGCCTCAGAGGCAGAGGCAGCCACGACGCTGACCTGGAAGGGGGCGTCAGGATGGGCCGTAGGGCCCCCCAGCAGAGGTGCATGCAGGTCTGCTGTGCCGCCTGGCCTGGAGGGGGTGTCAGGAGGGGCACGGGGCTAGGCAGAGTTTTCAGCACTCTGCCCCAGGGTCTGAAGGTGGGGAGAGGAAGGGAGAGCAGATGGGCAGTTAGGGCGTTTAGGCCAGGAGGGACAGCGGATAGGAGCATGGCGTGTGGCGCAGTTCTCCGTGAACGGGATCAGGCCGGCAGGGGAGCAGTTAGGGGCATCAGGCAGGCAGGCGGGCAAACATGTAAGAGCCATTGGTTCTGTATTGTGAGAGGGGTCCCAGATTGGAGAGGGTGCAGACCAGGCTGAGGGACCCCCATGCATGAATTTTGTGCACCAGGTCTCTAGTCTATATATATAAAAGCCCAAGTGACTAAATGACCATATGACTATTTGACTGGTGGTTATGACGTGCTCTGACCACCAGGGGGCAGACACTCAATGCAGGAGCTGCCCCTGGTGGTCAGTGCACTCCCACAGTGGGAGTGTCGCTCAGCTGACGGGCACCAGATGCTGGGCTCAGGCTGGTAGCGAGCCTCTCCTGCCTCTGAGGCAGCACGCTACCACGTGGAGGCGGCAGAGGCAGGCACAGTGCGGCCAGGCTCCTCCCCAGCCACTGCCACTTACCGCACTCCTACATCCCTTAGGGGATGGCAGACTGCCAGTTCTGCCCCTAGGCCTGCGGGGATCAAGCGGAAACCGGCAGTCCGACATCCCCCAAGGGGTCCCAGATTGTGAGAGGGTGCAGGCCAGGCCGAGGGGACCTCCCCCCCCAAGCGCATGAATCCATGAACTGAGCCTCTAGTCCTATATAGTAAACGCCTAATATGCTAAGTGTCCAGTCGTCCATTCAATGCATAATATGCTAATGATATGCTAAGGCCACTCAACCACTGTAGGGGGCAGACACTCCAACCTGTAGGTTAGCTTACTGCTGGGGTCCGGCCAATTGGGACTGAGCTAGACGGGCCAGATATGCCCTGGAGCCCTCACACGGTCACTCCCAGCTGGCCAACCTCCCACATCTCTCCCTGGGGTCCCTTGGCCTGTCCTGTACCCTCTTGAAATCTGGGACCTCTCAGGGGATGTTGGAGAACCAGTTTCAGCCTGATCCCACAGGCCAGGATGCAGGACCCCACTGGTGCACAAATTTGTGCACCGAGCCTCTAGTTTCTCCCATAAAACCTGGCTGGCAGGGACACTGCTCTAAACTGGCAAAAAGAAATGCAGCAATTCTGAGAAGGAAAGGAATGGTAGCAACATGTATAAAACTGGCCACTACTGGTATTTTCACCTATTTTTAACCCTTAATATTCTGATTATCAGATAAAATTTCAGGTTCATTTTAAGATAATATGAATGAGGATAAAATCACTAGAATTCTCAAATAAGGCAAGGAGAGGGCACCAGAAACAAGGCTGCAATTTGAAAACACTCATCTCTCCTCAGACCCACCTACTTCCGTGTGGAAGGGACCCAGAGCTAAGGGGGGAAAGTGGGCCTGTGTGTCCAGCACCTTCACAAGGAGCACTGCCCTCATGGCCGCAGGACTTCCTCCTGCAGGAGCCTCGGAGGAAGACTCCAGTGAGTGCTGGTGAAGGTTTGTCCCAATCGCTCAGGTGGTAACTATGCCAGACAAGTAGGGACGAGGGTGGAATAATAAAAGAAACAGAAAGGAAAAACCCACTTTGCTTTGAAAAAGAATCGTGGAAATAGAGGCAAACAGCCTTCTCCCCAGACGCAACCGCCAGGGCCAGCCCGACACCAACACTCCCACGGAGAACCCGCACGAGAGGAGCCGTCTTTCTCCAACTTACGCAATTTTCTTGCAGACAGCTAAAGCACAGAAGAGAATGTCATTTTCCTCATGCCACTTGCACCTGCATAAAAAAAAGGGACTTTAATCTCCTGATCTTATGAGAAAGCACCACTTAAGGGTTTTTGCATGCCAGACTTCTAATATAGCTAGTTGAAATCATTCAAGGAAAATTGACACCATTACTTAAAGTTTAAGGTTCCTAATTTAACACAAAAACATTTTAAAAAAACAGATCTTTTTATGTTACCTTCTCTGATGCAAACTCATGACACTATGCAAGCCCCTCGGAAACTACAGGCCAATCTTACCTTGAACTCACACGAGCGCTCCAGACACACCCAGTGCCCGTGGGTAACACGCACTTACTCAGCAAGCACTTGCTGAGTGCAAACTGTTAAAAACCATGAGAGACCGCCACTTGGAAGACTTTCACATGCACTAGGAGACCCACGGACAATTCTTTGTGCCATTTCCTAGGGAAGGCCTGAGGCCACAGCTGGTCCCAGCACAGGCAGCAAGCCCGACAGAGCCGTTTCTCTAGAAGCAGGCCCTTCCTCCAGAAAGCATGACCTGCACAAGAAAAACGCTAAAACAGACTTGAAAGACCCCCAAAATAGATTTGAGCCAAATTTCATCAAAAGACACCTCTTGTTCTTTGGATGGAACTTTATAAAGATTTCATTCTCCCAAGTTAATTTATACATTTAATACAATTCAAGGAGCTTTTTTTTTATGGAACTAGACTGAAGGGAGTGATACTTCTGAATACACGCTTTTGTTTGAACACGCTAGTGCACTACACTTTCAAAAGATACAAACAAGGGTGTGAGAAAACGGAAATGGAATAAACTAGCAAATGGACTTAACTATATTTCGAATGAGTAATCTAACCACTCTGATAGGGAAGAAAAACCCAAATAACTTTTGAACAAACTATTTTCTATTACCTTCAGACTGAAAAACAGCTGGACAAACCCCAATCAGGGTGTCTATCTCCTGACGGGTGTCACTGAACAATCCCGGGCAACTTCTAACATGCCCTAGGCATCAACACACACACGGACCCTGGGCCAGGCTCTCACGCAGAGGGAAATGCAAAAGCAGAAGCGTGGCAACCAGGAACCCCACTGGGTTCTGCTGGGGGACTGCAGTTGCAGGGCTAGTTCAAGCTCACGGAGAGGCGAGCGAGCTGCCTTGCACATGTGCAGAAGCTGTGGTCAGTGTGCTCCAGGAGAACGGGCACCCAGCACCCAGAGCTGCTCCTAATTCTGCCCTGCCGCAGGCGCCGGGGCTCCAGAGGACCGCCCCAAGCCGCTGCGGGGCACGCTGCGGGTAAGCCAGGCCCCCGGGGGCCAGAGAGCAAAGCAGCCCAGATGGCCACCAGGCCCACTGCGAAGGGAGGCCCTGGCCACCAGAGTAAGCCAACGGGACCACAGGAGCACCACAGCCCGGATGGAGTGGAGCCCAGGAGTCCACGCTCAGGAAGTACGTGACAGAGGCACCGCCAAGGGGAAAGCGCTTTCCTCCAGTGGACGATGGGGTTAGAAAACCACTATTTCACAAACACAGCAGGAACAGCTTCAGGTGAAAACCATTCACAGATGCTAAAACCAACGGATTTCAGGCACAGAATCTCAGTCTCCCCACAAGACATTTCAAGGGGGAAAAGCCAGCTCTTCAGTGGAGAAATCTGGCGGACACCGTCTTAAGCAGGTGAGCAGCAGTGCCATCCGTCCTGGGCAAACAGCTGCCTCCTGAGGGGAGACGATGGGAGACAGTGCTCCGTGCTGGTCCTCAAACACATGGCCTCGGTCTAACGAGGAAAAGCAGGCGACTCCAAGTGAGATGTGACTTACACTGTCACTGGCTGCCCCCTCCACAGTTCCCCTCATGGAACTCACCGAGAGGGCCCCTCCCAATGGAAGGAGCTCAGGAGACACAGTAACAACGCAACCCGGGATCCTGGAATGAACCCTAGACTAGATGTTGTTATTGTTGTTTTGCTCAAAAAGACATTATGGAACCAACCAGCAAAATGTGAGCGTGGCCTGTGGGAGGCCGTCCTGGGCCAGGCAGCCCGCCTCTGACCACCACGCTGGGGTAAAACGTAGGAATGCGCTTGTTGTTAGAAAACACATCCCTACTGAGGGCAAAAGGCACCGTGACCACTACCGACTCTCAAGTGGTATATAAATGCTAGAGACAGTTATAAAGGAAATGTACTAAAACGTTGAGTGAGTCTGAGAAAATGGCATATATGACTTCTTTGTACTATTCTTGCACCTTTTCTCTAAACCTGAATTACTCCAAAGAAAAAAAATACTTCTGCTGATATATTCCACTTACATATTTCTTACATGTAAATATAAGAATGCTTGTAGTAAAACACCTAAATACATAGAAACTTTTATCGCTACAGAAATTCTAAGTGGAAGTACTATCACTTTAATTGGCAGTTTTGGGTTGTTTTTAGTAGACAAAGTAACAATGTATCTCACTATCAATGGAATCTTATATTCAAGGATTCCAGAGTTTGATAGGAAAATATGCCCTAGAAAGGCAAAAACTAATCCTACCATATTTTCTCTGTTCAGGAAAGAAGTCAAAATCACTATCACAAAACCACTAAATACCTTGTGTTGCTAGAATAATCCCACATGGCCACGTCGAGGAGGCTCCGAACCCAGGTCTTGGAAGGCTCCTTGAGGAACTTTTGCTGGTAGATCCCCACTACAAGATCCTCAACAGTGAGAAGCTCCAGATTTTGCCTGATTTCTTTCATTGGTGAACAGAAAGACAGACAGGATTAGTGACTGCAGGTACGGAGAGCACTACACCAAAATGGAAACAAACCCAGATATCATTGCCCTGGAACAGGCTCCGGGTACTCACCTGACCCCTTCTCCATGTGCTTCAGACACCAGTTGACTCTGGCTCTGTCATCAGACTGCAGGAGAGAACAAACGACTCGTCTTTTCTCCTGCCTGAGTTACTTTTTAAATATATATATATATATATATATATATATATATATATATATATTATTGATTTCTAACTCTATCCCTCTCTCTTGAAAGGAAGAGAGAGGGATAGAATTAGAAACATCGATGAGAGAGAATCATCGATCAGCTGCCCCTTGCACACCCCACACTGGGAATGTGCCTGCAACCAAGGTACATGCCCTTGACTGGAATCGAACCCGGGACCTTTCAGTCCGCAGGCTGACACTCTATCCACTGAGCCACACCGGTTTCGGCTGAATTACTTTTTATTAATGCTCTCCTCTCAAACTGGGGGTGGGGGTGGGGGAGCAGAAGAGGGTGGTGGGAACGGAGGGACTGGAGAGTCTGTGTCAACTAGGTGAGAACTATAGCAAAGAGCAACATGTGTCAGAAAAGACCACTACTATTAATAACCAGCTATATTCATAAAATATTTTATGAAAAGCTAGTGAGACTTAGGGTAGAGAAATGAAGAACCCCATGTTCAGAAAAAGATAATCTATTCATGGTTATGCTAGTAAATAGTGAGGTTAAAAGCAATTCTGTATCCTAGCCTAGAAGAATTTAGACCAGCAATGAACAAATGAACGCTAGAGAATAAGAAAGAGTATCAAGGGATTGCTGCAGGGCAGTTTTGAATAAACGGTAATCTTGTTAGACGGAGGGGTCTGCGTACGAGATCTATCAGAGCAGCAGAGCAGTCCTCAGTACAAGAGAAATTTAGAAGAAAAGGCATCACACCTAATTACACTGAAAATTACTGACAATGAGTCACATACACATTGAGTCACACACACACACAGTCACACAGTGAGTCATACACACAGTGAATCACACACAGTTCATATACACACAGTGAGTCACACACACAGCTAACACAGTCACACACACAGCTCTCACACAGTTAACATACAGTGAGTCACACACAGCTCACACACACACACAGCTAACACACAGTCACACACACAGTGAGTCTCACACACAGCTAACACATACACAGCTAACACACAGTCACACACACAGCTCACACACACACACAGAGCTCACACACAGGCCAAGGGTCTTTCTCTGGGCGTGCCGTGGACCTCGGCTACCTCCGGGGCGCCTTACAGAAATGCTCCTCGGACTTTACCTTACAGTAGATGGGTGGCCACTTCCCTGGGTCCGGATGGATGAACCTGTAGAGGTTCTGCAGCACAGTTGCTTGGTCACATCCAGACTCAAAGTTTGAAATAGGAATCTTGTGACTAGAATCACCTGAAGGAAATAAAGAGAGGGCGGGAGTTCAAAACTCCACTAAGACAAACGCACGAAGCAGGTATGAAAGTAGGAAGAAAGGAAGGGTCGTGGGTGCTTCCTGCTGAGCACTGAGCCAAGCTGGTTAGCTTAGGGGCGTTAGCTGTCTTACCGTCACCTTATCGGGTGGGGGTACACACGGAGGAGGGGCAGCTGCAGTCACACACGAAAGCACCACAGTGCCCTTACCCAGTTTGCTTTCCGCAGTTTGTTACCTGCTTCAACTGTGATCTGAAAATATTTAACTGAACATTCCCTAAATAACAATTCTTTAAACTTTAAACTGAGCACCATTCTGAATAGTGTTATGAAAATCGCAATGTCCCTCTGTTCCACCCAGGACGTATGCCATCCCCTTGTCCTGGGTCTCCACTCCGTAGACATTAACCACCCCTTCTCACTTAGTCCAAGCTAGCAGCTCCACGGCCCCCGTGCCACAGTGCCTGTGGGCAAGTCCCTGCTCCCTGAAGGGCAGCCCACAGCACGGGGCCGTGGCGCTGCAACGTGGATCTGCCACGGAGAAGCCGGAAAGGCTTCCTTTATGTGAAAAGGTACAAGTCCCTGACTAGATAAGAAAAATTTCTAGCAAAAAATGGACAACTCAGACCAACCTTGCCACAAAAATGCAAAGTGCCTAGAGACACCAAGAGCACATCGGCAGCAAGGAAGTGCCAGAGGAGGCGGAAGTGAACAAGACTCCAGAGCAGAGCCTCGCTGGGGCAATGGCCCCTGGAGTCGGTGCCAATTCCAAAGAGGGAGGTGACTGGTGGGAAGTGTTTTGGGGCTTGGCGAGCTAGTGAGGCCCCAGGTGTCTAGAAAAAGCAAACAGAAATCCTCTTTAAAGAAAAGGAATATCATTATAAGCCTCAAATTACTTTAAAGTCATTTTCAACACTTTATACAAATTACCAAGTACACAAAGATACAAGAATCAGAACCAAAACAGAGTGGTAGAAAGAGACCCCAAAATAATCCAGATTCTGCAGTGATTCGACAGATTTTAAACAACCATGTTTATATCTGAGATCAAGTTACAAATTCAGCATAAAACTGGAAACTACAAAAAAGATATGGGAGTTCAACTTCTGATAACAGCAAAGTGAGGGAAAGCTAAACCACTAAGACACCCGCTTGAAAGCCCTGAGAGGCACTTTCAAGGTGGTGAGGAAAGAGGGCCCAGAGCCTCAGAAGAAGAAATCCTGGAGCGGAACCTGGTAACTTGGCATTTACCAATTCTGGAAGAGGAGGCTCAGAGAATGGGAACTGAGTTGTTGACAGACCCAGAGCTAGTAAGAATTAAAAGTAATACGCCAGTGTTACCGTGTTCTTAAAGTATCCTATATAATAAAGAGCTAATATGCTAATTAGACCAGACAACCGAACAACCATGCAGATGACCTTCCTGACAAAGCTGGGGCTGCAAGGGCTGGCTGAGGTTGCAAGGGCAGAGCCCCTTGCACGAATTCCATGCATCGGGCTTCTAGTTTGTAATAAAAACATTCAATTATCTTCCAACTCCCATTGTTTATGCTGTAAAGTCAAGTATAAATTTCACTGATCTTTAGATGGTAATCTGCCCACCTTCCCCCCTTTTTAGTAAAGATCAACTAGAAATAGACTAATTCTCTTAAAGTCTGAACCCAGTTTTAATCCTGAAATTGGATTAAGGCCATCAGATTAAGGCCAGCCTTGGGACAGAGCAACATCTTCTTTGAGGAGAAAAACATGATACATACTGTCCAGCACTCAATGAAAAATAACCAGACACATGAAGAGATATAACTTGAACATCAAGGTAACCAATAGACTTTATTTTTTTAAAGTATATTTTATTAATATTTTACAGAGAGGAAGAGAGAGATAGAGAGCCAGAAACGTCGATGAGAGTCATCGACCAGCTGCCTCTTGCACGCCCCCTACCGGGGATGTGCCCGCAACCAATGTACATGCCCTTGACCGGAATCGAACCCGGGACCTTTCAGTCCGCAGACTGACGCTCTACCACTGAGCCAAACCGGTTTCAGCCAGACTTTAATATTAATAGACCCAAAAATAAAATAAAAAGCTCTGTATCAGGATTATCAGACATAAGACATTAAAATAATGAGGCTTATTATAATCAGGAAATAAAAAATTAATAATTTCAGCAGAACCATTAACAATAACCAAATGTGAATTCAACGACTGAAAACACATTCCTTAAGACTACAGAATAACCTTAAATAACACAATCAGGTAAATTAATCTCTACCTTTAACATGAATGTGCAAAGGACATGAATAAAAATTCGTGGTAAAGTTTTATTTTTATATCTAGTCTTTACTCCACCTGGAATTGACTTGTTTATGGTGTGAGGTAGAGATTTGGCTTATTTCCGCCCGCCCCATACCTTGTGGATAATGTTATCTCAGCCCCATTATTGAATAATCAATTTACTCTCAGACATGCAGTACCACCTGTACCACACACAAGCTTTTTGGTATTTCATTCTGCTCTATTTGTCTGCTTGTGTTTTGGTGTCCATATCATACTGTTATTGAAAAACTCAAAGGATACAACCAAAAGTGAATTTTATAAAACACTCATTTACCTTTATAAGTATTATAAAATAGCTGATTAGAAAAACATTTTCCAATTTTAAACACTTTGAAATATAAATTTTAAAATAAATCTATTATCACAATTTTCATTCTAATCAAACAGGAACCTGGTTAAAATCTAGTTTCTAGAAGAGTTTAGTTCAAGAGCTGAGGTATACATAGTCATGTCCTTTGGCTGCTGAAAACTTGAAAATAAGAACCTGAGTTCCTCATCTAAAAGTTAACTCAGAGCTCCTTTGTATGTTTAACACTGTCATTCTGTCATTTTTGAAGCATCATCTTTTTTCTTGACTCTGAAAAGTCTCCCCGTAAATTCCCATAAACCTAGATAATCTGATACCTCCCCTGAAAGACTTGCCTATATATCTGGCCAGTAAAAGCAGCCAATGTCAAAGCCAAAGGCTATGTGCAGAAAGTAAAAACACAACCCTCATAATGGAAAAGAGGTATTATAGTATTTTATAATAATGTTATAATTTTAAAGTTTTTAAGGATCATATATACATCTACCACTTCTATGAAGAGTCTCCAACAACTATCTTAGGGTTATTTTTCAACTGACATTTCATGTGTCTGGTAAAAGCAGTAAGTCTTACCCAGGTACACACACATTCATGTACCCCACTCTATTTTATACTTACTTGCAGCCTGACAATGAAACCGAAATCCTCGTGGAATTTCACCTGTAATACAAAACATTTTGCTGAGAGGAGCAGAGATCTGGCAGCTCTTTGGTTATCCTACAGCAATAATATTCCACAGGACAACCACGTCATAAGATAGGTGGGTAACTATTAAATCTATGTGAAAATACAAGACAGTAAACTCATTTCATCGTGCGTTTTTAAATCAAAGGCATGACTATAAAAAATTTTTGTATTTGTGTCAAGCCAGTTAAAAAGCAAATTATTCCTTACCAAGAAATAAATCTTAGGTAAAGAACACTTGGCCCTGGCCAGGGTAGCCCAGTTGGTTGAGTGTCACCCCGTGCACGGGAAGGTGACTGGTTTGATTCCCAGTCAGGGCACATGCCCAGGTTCTTGGCTTGATCCCAGGTTGGGGTGCATGTGGGAGGCAGCCAATCAATATTTCTCTCTCCCTCTCCCTTTCCTCTCTCTCTAAAATCAATAAAAACATATTTATTTTTAGAAAGAACACTTGTGCTAAAGGGTCTGAGCTCAGGGTCCAGGAATGGGCCTCGGGGTTCATGAGGCCCTCGACAGCTCGGTTCTCTGCGGAAAGGTTCCAAGCTCTAGCTTCCTCCTGATTTGCAGCCATATAAGAAAGCAGTCATTGGCTTGTCCTGGGCAGGACCTCAGTGTGAGCGGGATTCGCTTTTCTGTCATCCAGAAACAAGAAAACGTGCTGGGCATCTTAATGAACTTAAAAGCAACTGACAAAACCCAGGAAGTTCTTCTCCGACCTCTTCTCCTTTCTCTTCTCCATACGATAAGGTGGCCGACGTCCCGCTTTTGGGGGGATAGTCCCGATTTTTAACAAGTTTTCCTGCATCCCACAGCGTTTTTAAAAAGTCCTGATTTTTTTTTTGGAGGGGGGGGGGAATGCCGTGGGACGCGGGACAAATTGTTAAAAATCAGGACTGTCCTGCCAAAAGTGGGATGTCTGGTCACCTTACCATATGAAGAAGTTGTATTTCTCCTGCTTACCTTTAAAGGTACAATGTCCCCTAGCTAGATGGTTCCCAATGTGGGCACACACCTCACAGGGGGCAATCTGATTTTTAAAGGGGGGGGCAATTCAAGATTGAGTTATCAATAGTGATTTTTTTGCATTTCTTATGGTTCTAGGGTCCTCAAATAAAGTATATAAATATAGAGGATGACATAGTTATGTATTTCAGTTCTCTATTATATGTTTTAAAAACTTTATTTGCTATTTCTTCATATCACTTCATGTTATTTTTTTTTTTAACAATTTCTTAATGATTTCTTCCTCAGTACTTCAACTGTCCCTTCATTCTTTTCTTTTTCTTTTTCACGGATGCCATGTCCTTTGGAAGCTTGTTTAGACCAAGGCTTCCTCCATGTGAATAGGAGTTAACCTTTTGAATAATAAAAATTCTATGTCACAGGGGAGGGGGGACTTCAGGATTTGAGAGATGCTGGTCAATAAAAGGTTAGGAACCACAGGTCTATCCTCTTGAGAACCCAACCAAACCCCATGCCTTTGGAACGAACTGTTTTGATGAGGTAGAACAGTGACAAGAGATACTAAGAACATCTGAGAGTCTGCAACTACGAGGCTCTTTCCACACTTTCGCACTATTCCGTAGAGCAGCTCTCTAACAGGGTCAGGATGGTTAAGAACTTTGCTCAAAGTTACAAAGCAACAAACAGTTACAAACTGGTGACAGCGTCAGTGAAGGATGGTGTAGAAACCCTTGAGAGGAGCCACAGTATGAAAAGCTTTTGGAAAATCCCCCAGCTGGTGAATTTAGAGCAGCAGGTGAGCACAGAGCCAGTGAGCACAGAGCAGGAGAGCACGCAGGAGAGCACGGAGCAGGAGAGCACAGAGCAGGAGAGCACGGAGCAGGAGAGCACGGAGCAGGAGAGCACGGAGCAGGAGAGCACAGAGCCGGTGAGCACAGAGCAGGAGAGCACGGAGCAGGTGAGCACGGAGCAGGAGAGCACGGAGCAGGAGAGCACGGAGCAGGAGAGCACGGAGCAGGAGAGCACGGAGCAGGAGAGCACAGAGCCGGTGAGCACAGAGCAGGAGAGCACGGAGCAGGTGAGCACAGAGCAGGAGAGCACGGAGCAGGAGAGCACGGAGCAGGAGAGCACGGAGCAGGAGAGCACGGAGCAGGAGAGCACGGAGCAGGTGAGCACGGAGCAGGAGAGCACGGAGCAGGTGAGCACGGAGCAGGTGAGCACGGAGCAGGAGAGCACGGAGCAGGAGAGCACGGAGCAGGAGAGCACGGAGCAGGTTCCAGGCATTCCACCATCCATCTCTGATGCTTACCTGAAGTTAAAAAGCCTCACCCAAAAACCCGTGTCAACACCTAATTCTTAACAGTTTTTCAAGCAAGTATTATGAAGTCCTGTTACAGTTTAAGCACTCAGATGGACATCAGCTTATAAGAAAACAAATAGTGTATCAAATGAGTTCAAGATAAAACCCATACTTTTAAAGATCCAGGCCCGCTCCATCTGGCTACTCACCAGGACTGATGAAGCTGTGGAAGTCCTCCATGATGCCGTCTTGGAGAGAATATTTCACACAGCCTATTTCACAAGGGAGAAAGCGCTGTTCACAGTGAGGAGGCAGCTCGCCATGGCTAAAAATGTTCAAAAAATAAAAAATGCCTCCAAGGAGAGCTAAAAAAAAAAAGAAAAAAAAATCACAGACAACATGAACAGATGAGCATCTCAAATTTACCCTTATACAAAAGCAAACTCTAGAGCCATTTTCCTTTTGTTCCTGTATTCTGAAAGGAGATGGGAAAGAGAACAAATCAGCTATGCAGGATAAATGAATCAAAAGCTTTCCAATGGCACTTATCACGGGTTAAAGCAGTAACCAGTCTGCATGAAGCAACAAGATAATTCAAACTTGCAGCCCACTCTATATAATTTAACAAAACATAAGCCCTGAAGCTCAGGAATGACCCACAGTCAACAAGTCTATGGGTCTGGGAAATGAATCGGAATTAGTGTAGAAAAACTGATATAAACTATGGAGAATTTAGTTCACCCTTTCCTGGTTACAATATACCTAAGACCACCTATACATTATCTTAAGGCAGTCTTATTATCAGGACTGACCACCTCTAAGACTGTTGAAAATTTATGAATCTTCAACGAAGTCAGACCACAGTTAATAAAAACAGCCACACCAGTGGTTGAGCTTCAACCTATGAACCAGAAGGTCACAGTTCAGTTTCCGGTCAGGGCACCTGCCTGATCCCCACCGTGGGACATGCTGGGGGCAGCCAACTAGTGATTCTTACTCATCAATAATGTTTCTATCTCATTCTCTTCCTCTCTGAAATCAATAAAAATAAATATATAAGAAAATAAGCCAGAAGGGAATGGCAAGGACTCTTATTAGCTATGTTCTTTTCTGGGCTAGATCAATAATTCAACTTTACCTTCACAACACAAATGTGTGTAAGTCCCTATTTACTTAAGTGTCTAGCTATTAACACTAATGCATAAAGTATGTTTGATAACACATGAACTGGTAGAAACCAAGAGAACAGATTTTGGTAAAACAAAGCTCTCCAGTGTTACTTCTAGAAATGCAAATTACCTGATCCTTTACCAGTTAGCGCCATCATTTGTGAACACCTGTAATCAATTACTTTGAAATGCAGGTTCAAAATAAACAGAACACACACTTACTGATCAACATATTACAGTGTCTTAAGCACCCAAATTTAATTAAACGAACATGTTAGGATTACTCTACCTTGATCATTTTTTAGAGACAAGCTTGACATATCCGGCGGTGAAACATTCTGCTTGGGCACAAGCATGCCTGGCTTCCTCAGTGGGGTGCAAACAGGTTTCTAAAGAGGAAGACAATGTTTGACCACATACTTACTCTTGCTTGGCACTTTAAAGCACAAACTTAAATTTAGCAAAATAGCTGGAAAACAGTCCACAGATTACTTCAGTAACCACTCCAGGCCAATGGGTAAATACATACCCGTTTGTCAATGACAGCAAAGGGAAAGGCAGACAGTGATAAAAATATCCTGAATCAAAAGTGAGTGGTAAATAACTTAAATTCAATCATTGCTGAAAACTACTTGCCCATTACTGTTCCTACATGTGCCAGTCCAGTGGCCAAAGGGACATCGTTCGAAAATAATGAGAGATGGTTACTGTTTGCTTTGCCCTAATTGAGCCTCTTTTCTGTTTGATTTTCAAAAACATAAGATAAAAATCATGCAGACTCCAAGTGTTAATGAGGTGTATAGACAATACAGCTTACTTTCTGATGGGAAACATAACACACTGTAGTAAACAGAATGGGAGGAAATCAAGATTCGCAAGTATAAATAAATACAAATTGAAGTGATTAGAGCTTCTACCCTAACATAAATCCCCCAAATAAAAATCTCCAAAACCTAAAACATAGCAAAGCTCTTTGGAGTTTCAATCCAACGCTGGCAGTTGAGAGGAAGAACGGAACTCACTATGTAAGAATGGAAAGAACACAGGAGTGGGAAACGCAATTACCTGGCACTTTAATATTAATCAAGAAAACAATCTTACTTGGTATTTTTACGTTCTACTTACACAGAAATTTACCAAACTCACTGTCTCGATGCTTACCTGTACGGCATGAAACATTTGCCAACACCTGCAAGTCTCCTTAGGTCAGTATCTTACATAGGGCAGCTAGCCTGGCTCATTTAAAAAGAGATACTGGCCCAAACCACTTTAACATATCCGAAAAAAGCGTCCTTTCACCATGAAAGGCTGGAAAGGGACCCTCGGAGGTCCGGTGGTACAGGCCCCGAAGGCCACAGCTCGCACTGCTTCGGGGTTCACTGGCTGCAGGTTCCCGCATGGGATTCCCGGTCTTCCCGACCAAAGGGTACCAACCTGTGCCCCCGCAGGGCAGCCTGCTGGGTTCCTGACAGGCATTCTGGCACCAGGGAGGAAAATGAAAACCTTCTCACCCCAACGCCCAGCCACCTGCCCTGACATGCCCCCGTTCACTCATCCAGCGCCTCCTCAACGGGCCCGGAGGCCAGGCAGGTGGCTGCTCATCGCGGGCGACCTTTACCTGCTTCTCCGGAGGTCCCGAGTCCTTTCCCTGGGCGGCTCTCCATGCTCGAGCCATGTCTGCGTACTTCTCCTTTTCGTCCTGGCTCAGGAGCTGGGGGGCGGCGCAGGGAAGACACGAAGAGGAACAGCAGTGAGGCCCGAGATCCGCCTGGACTTCGGGGGGCTGCGGTCCGGGCGTCCGTTTGCCCGGGCGGGCGTAGGGGGTTTCCCTCCCCCTGGCACAGGGCCGCCGTCCTCCTCCAGGCCGCCTTCCCTCCGGCCCCGTCCTCCGGCCTTGCCCTCCGGCTTGCCCAACTGCCCTGCCCGCTGACCCCTCCAGCCTTACCGCCCAATCAGCAGAGCAGTGAGGGATGGCGTCCGCCACGCGAGCCACCGGCAGGCCTCGCCGCCGCAACTCGGGGATCTTTTCCTGCACGAAGAAATAGTAGGCATTCCGGGTGGCCTTACGGTTCGGCATGGCGAACGCGGGCAGGCTTCGAGGGACCTGAGACAGCACCGGCCACCGGCGCCCTCGCCGGGCTCCCGCCCTTAGTAACCGCGGCTGCGCCTGCGCGCCCAGCGCCGCAGCTCTCGGCCAATCAGGGCGCAGCGCGCAGCCGCCTTGGCCGCGCTGGTGGCAAAAGAAGCGTGAGACGTCAGATCCCTCCGCGAGCGGCGGCGGGGGCGGAGCGTGGGCGCGGGCGCGAAGCACTCTGATTGGCTGGGATGAGCCGGTGGCGTGTTGTCACGGGGGAGGCCTGGAGCAGTGTCTGGGCATTATTGCGTAATATGGAACCCCGCAGGGAGGGAAAAGAGGCCCAGCGAGTGCTCTAGTCCCCCATGGTTTGCGGCTCTCAGGGCCAACTGTGCCAAGCACCTTGGAAGGTATCTGTAGGGGGCGGAGTGTGTGAGGGTTCTTACCACGACCTACGTCCTTGCCCCCAAGAAATCGCTTCTCGGCCTTTTTCTGATCAAGTGGATCTGTTCTTAGAGCTTAATGTCTGATGCGTCCTCTTTCCGAGGACAATATATTAAGTGGATTTGGGGGGCAGGAAGGTGGAAAAGGAGCTTGCTCTGTCCACTTGACGCATCGACCCAGTATTGCAGTACCTTCGGGAACGGTACACACACACACACACACACACACACAAAAGATAAAAGAAAAAAATTTACAATGTAAAGGGGGGAGAAATGACAAAACCAATATTGTTTTGTTTTTCACCTTTCTTAAATAATGTCTATTATTGTTGCAAAGAATTTTTTTAATGCAGTTTTTAGTAAGTGTTAGGGAAGAAACAGTAAGAGACTGAGATTTAAAATAATGTCCTTGAATAAAGTTTTATAGATTTCCTCATAAAGATCTGGTTCGTTTTTGTGTGTGTGTGTGTGTGTGTTGTTGTTGTTGTTGTTTTAGTTTTGTCCGTAAAGTATATTTGTTCTCAGTTTTTCATAGTATACGACTATGAAAACTTTCTTGTTTCCATTATATTTTCTAATTGGTTACTGCTGGTGTGTAGAGAAGGTATTGATTTTACTGTTAATTTTGTGTATTTAGTCACCCTGCTGAACCCTTCCGCTGGTTTCCAGTCATATAGTCTACTTTGCTTCAGTCAGTGGCTATGCACACATTTTTAAGATACTTGTTTTAAGACATTTTATAACAAGCTATGCAGTTAAGACGTAGCCATACCTCACTCTTCCCAAATAGATAAGCAGCTTAGAAATTATTGCTTCTCCACACTTGGTCTCCCAACCTGCAGCAGGCAGTAAGGTCTGAGCAGAGTAAGAACCTTAGGCCAGGTGCAGAGGTTCACCAGGTGGAGAGCCCCGGGTGCTTAGCAACCAGCAAAACTACAAGCCCTTGCAGGACCACTCCCCTAGGTATTAACCCCTGGAAGGTGGCATCTAGGCCTCAGCTGTGTTTCAGCTCCGAGCCCAGAGAAACAGCAAAATCAGATGGAGTGACGCAGGGCTGACATCAGGACCAGCTGCATTGACTAATGACCCCTGGAGCTGACTAGTCAGTAGACCACAAGGGGGGCACACCAGGGAAGCTCATGAATGTTCTATTGGGGTTCTCCCTGAGGCCTCCAGAAGAAAGCCCTGGGTTCAGGGACCAAGTGAAGCTCTTTCTATGGGGCACAGCCTGGCCTTTCCCAACCCCCTTCTCCCACAGGCCTTTTCCTTGCCTCTCTCTCTAAAGCTCCAAGGACCTTTATTTTCCTTTTTTTTTTTTTTTTGCCTCTGTTACTTGTTGCCTGAGCCCATTTCTTCTATGGATCACTTCTACCTCTGTGATTTATAAATAAACTTGCTCTTATAGTTTGAGGCTTGTCTCTGAATTCTTTCTTAGCCAAAACTCAACTACTGAGGCTGCTGAACTCCACTGAGGTCTAACACCTAGTGCTGTTCAGCCTCCCACAAGCCCACGTGTCCACCACCCTACTTGCGTTTCCAATGTTGTTTTAGTTCCCCATTGCTTTTTTGTAAGTGTTGTGACACAATTGAAGTATAAATAAATTGAATATTTCTAAAGCATACAACCTCATAAGGCTTAACATACATGTGCAGCTTATGAAACCATCTCCAACCGGAGTCTCCTCATCACCCCCTTGGGCTGTTTGAAGTTGCCCACAGTTTACTGATGTTCTGTTTATTTTTTCCTTCAGGCTCTTTTCTCTGTTTTCATTTTACAATTTCTATGGCTCTTTTTCATGTCTACTAATCTTTCTGCCATCTCTAATCTATTAATCCCATCTAGTGTATTTTTTGTATCAGATCATTCAATTTTCATCTCTTGAATTTCATTTGAGCATTTTTATATCTTTCATATTTTTACTTAAGTGGTCTATATTTCCTCTACTTTAACATGATTAGAAAAGTATATAATATAGTTGTAATGTGGAGTATAGTTATAATTATTTAATGTCCTTATCTACTCATTTCACCATCTGTATAATTTCTGGGTCTGTTTCTACTGATTAATTTTTCTCATTATGGGTTGCATATTGTCCAGCTTTTTTATAAGCTTGGTACTATTTGATTGGGTGACCAAAATAAAATTTACCGTGTAGAGTGCTGCATATTTTTATCCTCTCCTTAGTATTCTTTTTTTATTTTTTAATTTATTAAGGTATTATATGTGTACATAGCTTACCATTGCTCCCCCCTCCCATTCATGCCCTCCCTCCCCAGAGTTCTGTGTTCATTGGTTGTACTTATATGCATGCATACCAGTCCTTCGGTTGATCTCTTATCTCCCCCCAGGTCTCCTTCCCCTCCCCGCTGTCATTTGACAATCTGCTTGTTTTATGGTGACTATCTCAGGACCACACGAATAGAATCCGCTCCTCCTGTGGTTCACACTGCCCCTTCCCCCAGGTCCCACTGCTTCCCCGGGCTCTCCCGGGGCACATGGCCCCCTGGTATACATGGCTCACCCGGGGCACATGGCCCCTCTGGGGCGCTGGGGTCGAGAACTGGAGGCGCCTCACTAGCTCCTCGCTAGCATGGCGGGCGAGCTGGGACGGCTGCGGGCGGGGAGACCGTGCTCCAAGGAGTCTCAGTGGAACGGCTGCGGACGCGGAGGCCAAGCTCCAAAGCTGCCCACTCCCTGGGCCCGGGGTGGAGTGAGCTCTGTTCTCGGTGGGCTTCCCTCATTCGCAGGGGCGGCAGGTGTGGCAGCGACGGTCGCTCCCGGGGCTCAATTTCCACTGTAGTTTTAAAATCCACATGGTGGCAGTGGCAGAAGCTTCGGCCCAGCCATGTGGCGGCAGAGGAAGGACTCGCCAGGGCTATGAATGGAAGGTGCAGCGCCAGCTCCTCACCAGCATGGCGTGGGCGGAGGCTGGGCTGAGATGGCTGGGGGCGGGGAGACGCCGCACCATCTCCTCACCTGCACAGCGTGTGGGCTGGGACGGCTGCGGGCTGAGATGGTTGAGGGCAGGAAGACTGCGCTCAAAGGCGTCTTGTCCCAGGCAGGAGCCGAAGGTGTGGTGGAGGCCCGGCATCGGCTCCCTCGCTCCCACGGTGGGCCCGCTGGGAAGACCCACTCCCTGGGCCCGGGGCGGAGCGAGGTCTGACTTCCCTCATTCCCTGCGGCGGCTCCGGTTCCACCATAGTTTTAAACTCCACATGGCAGCAGCGGCGCCTTGCTTTGTGTCTAGTTGTAGCCATCCCATTCCGCCAGTTTTCCTGTGGGTCTGGTGTGATCCCTTTCGATTTTAGCTGTTTTTTTTTCCAAATTGTTAATGAGGTGGCAGCTTAGGAGATTGCCTAGGCCACCATCTTGTTTCGGTCTCCTCTTTAGTATTCTTGTGCTTGGTTCTGTGACAGTTATGTTATATAGAAACAGTCTGAGTTTATATTTTTCTTCTTTTGTGCCTAGCTTTTATGCTTTATTCTTTGGAATCAGAGCAACCTTCAGGACTAACATTCTCCTCTGCTGATATAGCACCTTTCTGGGTACTTGTGCCTGACAACCCATGAGTTTGGAGATGTTCCTACTTTGGCTGATGGAAAAACTATTAATATTGATAGCCGTGGGTGAATTTCAAGGATTGTTCCTTCTAACCCTTTAGGGTTTTCTTACCATGTATTCAGCTGGAGGTTCAGGGAAGAGCCATCTTTGGTGTCCAGAGCTTTTTCTTTGTGCTGCTCTCTCTCTTTTGGCACCATGCCTTGCCAATGCTGGCCAGTGTGGCTACCTAGACACCCAACTCTACTTCCTCATCCCAAAAAGACCTAGGAGCGCTGTCTAACTTATCCCTCTTGATGCTGCCTTCTGGATACTGTCTTCAGGTAGCAACCTGGGGCAATCACTGAGCTCACCATTGTTTATTTGTTTTTCCAGGGATTCCTCACCTCGGCTACCTCATTCCCAATGTCTGAAAATATTGTTTCATATATTTTGACCTGTTTTTAGTGGTTTCAGGCTGCTGGATAAATTCATTTGAGACAGAGTTAGTCATGAGAAGAAATGAAAGAAGAGCATATGGTAAGGACTGAGACAATAAAGAGTTTGGTGTGTTCTGAGAACAGACAGAGACTGGTTTGTGTCCAGTCAGTGGAGAATGATACGTGCTGAGGTTGGAGTGATCAGCAGGTCTTTGGGCGTGGCAGTGTCAGGGGCTTAGGTATCATTCTAAGTACATGGGTGGTCATTTAAAGGTTTTAAAAAACACGTGATATGGTTCACAGTTTAAGAAAATAAGTCTTGAGGCTATAGTTTCAAAGCTGCATGAATGGAAATGGGGACATGAGGACATGAGGTAGGAGGCTGCTTTGGGAGTCCAGTGAGAGATGATGGTGACCACACAGAGAAGTAGCAGTCGATGTGGAGAGAAGAGGCTGGCTTCAAATTGTGCTTTGTGGAAAAACAGAAGTTCCTAACGGATTAGAGGTGGATGTGAGAAAAAGTAGGAATCCTCAGGTTTTGGTTTGAGTAACTCAGTGGCCAGTGGTGCCCTTCTCTAAGAGAGTGAGGACTGGGCGAGGGAGGACAGTGCTAGCAAAAAAGAGTGTCAAACACTCCCAGCGATACATGCCCACGTGTATCAGAGGAGGAGTGATACTGCTCCTCTCCTTCTTTGATAAAACTGACTTTTTTCCAGTCTTCCTTAAATAAAGTCCTCCACAAAAAGAACAGTTTCCCCCTTGTTTCAGCCAGATCAATCTTCCTGTTCAGGAATTCTGGAGGGTTGCAGGTTTTTGTTCAGTGTGAATAGCAGGAGTTGGGGGAGGGGGGTCCAGAATTCACTTATGAACATGCTAATTTTGAAATACCTATTATACAGTCCAGTGGCTATCTGTGTCTGGATTTTGGACTAAAGATAGATTTTGGAAGTAAGCCATATAAAGACAGTAAAGTTGTAGAAATGATGAGATCATGTAGGGTGAGGGTAGAGAGAGCGGGGTTGGGGGGGGTGGGGGGGGAGGATCCAAGATGGAGCCCTGAGGAACACAGCATTGAGAAGCCATTAGAAGAGGGTTACCCAGGAAAGATGGCTGAGAAGGAATGTCTGAAGAAGCAGGGAGAGCCCGGCTGGAGGGGCTCAGTTGGTTGAACATCATCCTGGGCAACAAAAGGTTGCCAGTTTGATTCCCAATCAGGGCATATACCTGGGTTGTGGGTTTGATCCCTGGTCAGAGCATGTACAAAAGACAACCAATGTCTCTCTCACTTTGATTTCTCCCTCCTTCCCTCCCTCCCTTCCTCCCTTCTTTCTCTCTCTAAGTATGTCCTTGGATGAGGATTAAAAGAAGAAGCAGCAGGGACAGAACCAGGAAAACAAGAGAACGGAGTATTTCCTGGAGGAAGCACTTCTTTCATTTAATAGGTATTTATAAAGCAGCTACTGAGCACAGACTCTTTTTTAGGCATAATCATAAGTTGAATAGAGCAAAACCTATAGCGTGGAAAGAAGGCAATAAAGAAATAAACAATGATGCATAGGAGACATCTGAACATCTTATTGGACCATAAGTCCAGTGAAGAAAAAATGGTGCAGAATAAGGGAACAGGGACCAATGGCAGGTGTAAGTGTAGGGTGGTCAGAAATGGCTCTATTTGAGGAAATGGAATTTGAGCAAACAACAGAAGGAAGAGAGGAAGCAAAACAGGAAGATGTCGGGCGAAGAGCATGCCAGTCAGGGGGAACAGCACCTGCACAGACCACAGTGGGCTCGCGTCAAGCATGCTTCGGAACAGCAGAGCATGCCTGTGGCTGGAGGGAAGTAAGTGAGGGGGAAAGCAGAGAGGATATCAGAGGGGGAGCTAGCACCAGATCCTGTGGCACTTGCAAGGCCACTCACCATAAGGACTTGGGACTTGAACCTAAATGGGTGACAAGGATGGCTTCTGCTTTTGAAGGCGTGATTTTCAGCTGAATGAGTGTTGTGAAAACCACCCAAGAAGACCCAGCATTTTAGGAAGACATTTTTCCCAATGCTAGTTTTTTCCTGCTGCTAGTTTAAATGAAGGCCCTGGCATTGTTCAGAATGCCCCCTCCCGCCTGTGCTGTCACAGTAATAACAGTAACCGGCGTGGAACACCCCCGTGTCAGACTGTTAAATGTGGCACCGGGGTCATCATCTCTCCTCCATACAGCAACCCCCTAGGGGATTAACCGACACCCCCATTCTGCAGAACGGAATATTGAGACTTAGAGTGGGAGAGTGCCTTCCCTGGACCCCCCAGCCGGGGAGTGGTGGGGCCGCTCTCGTTCCAAACTGTTCACTAGCAATGCTCAGGGTGCTTTGCCAAAGCAAAAGAGGTGGGTTTCCAAGTCCCACACCATCTCCAGATGTGGCCTGAATGCAGGACCACATCGGTGAGCGACTCAGCCTGAATCCGGTCGATTTCCGGTGCGCGCTCTGTCTGCACACCTGTGGCCTCCGCCTGCCTCCACCTCCCTTAGTGTGTCTCACCGCTGGCCTTCCATTCCTGCTGCTGCATCATCTAGTTTGTGAGCTTGTTCCTTCTCTTGCTCTTGTCTTGAGCTCTCATCTGGACAAGGCCTCTGCTTGCGCTTATCCCCACCAACCCAGCCCCCACCCTGTGGCCAGAATAACTTGGCTGAAACGCAGGTCTGATCTTGCTCTTCTGCTTGATCTCCATATGGGTGGTCTGTTGTCTGGAGAATTAAGTCCAGACTTGGTGGCCTGGCTCCCCACGGCCTGACGTCAGCCCACCTTTCTGGCCTTGTTGCTGACTCTGCCCTTTGTGAAGCCACATTCCCGCAGAGACCTCGCTCACCTCTGCTGCTGCCTGCTGCCTACGCATCTGCGCCACCTCTGGTCCATTTCTGCTGTTAGAAATTCTGCCCAGACTATGTTGAAGACTTAGCTCAGTGGCCACATGTTCATGAAGACATCTCTGATCAACATTCCTGATGGGTAACTGCCCTCTCTCCCTCTGCTCCCCCACCATTCCTGGTCCTAAGGTGACCCTGCTCCATTGTCACATTTGAAGACCACACGCCTGTCTCTCCTCCACCCTCACACATGTAGTTGCCACTCAACCGTACATGCTGTAACTTACTCATCTTTAAATTCCTATTCATCTTGAATTGCTAGACAGCATAGTTCCTAGATGATAGTAGGTGTTCACTAAATATGAATAGAATGAAGAATTCAGGGAAGACAGAAGAAATTATGAGGAAAAAGCAAGAAGAATACCCTTTATATAATTTCTTGAACAGTTTGTAATTCATTAGACAGATCCCTACAGACCTTCTCTGTGGGGCAGGCACCCACTCAGAACTGGGATCCGGGCACAGAAATAGCTGGTGAGAGCCTTGCCCCCCGGCTCCCGCACAGCGGCCGAGGCTGCTCTTCTTGAACTCTAGCCGGAGAGCCCGCCAGACGCTTCTCCTGTTTGAGCGGCTTCCTTTCTGATGCGCTGTGTCCTGGCCCGTTTTCTGGGGGTGAGGTCATCGGATGACGTACTCGCTCTGGCTCATTCCCTCCCCCAGGTCCTGTCTTTGACCTATGCGGCCCAAGGCCTCGAGGAGAATGCTTGGGGCTAAGATGCAATCTTCTTGCTGAATCACTCCCCTCGCACCTCAGGCCTCGACGACATGCAGGAAGACAGACCACGGTTCACCTTTCCTCGCTGGGCCGAAGGATGGGGTTTGACCCCTGGAATCTGCTCTCTTGCTCATTTGGAGGCTGTCAGTGCTGTTCCGGTCCCCAAAGGATGCTAAGTTGAAATGAAAACAGACACAAAAGCAAAACCTGCCGGCGGGGCTCCGAACAGAGAGGCGGGCTTACTCCTCTCCGGCCTGTAACTCCCGGCGGAGTGACGGGCTGAGCCAGCAGGCAGCCAGGGCGCCCAGGGCTACAACTGCGCAGAAGGACCCTGATGACTGCCGACGGTCAAGGCAGACGAGAGCAGGTGTACGTACCCTGTGGCTTTGTGTCCGGCTAGAGATACGGGCCTGACAAAACACCTGGTCCCTTCGCTCCTGCCTCCAGGGGTGTCCCAGAGCCCACGGCGACAGCCTCTGTCCAGCACCTTTTCCTGCATCACAGGAAAATCAGAAAATTGTATAACTGTATACAATTATAAAGAAGAAAATATGAGGGAACCGCAACCCTATCCAGCATAACCACTGCCACTCTTCCACTGTTCCCGTTGCCACTTTTTAAAAAGCATCTCCCATCATGGAGACCACTGTCTAAATAGAATTTCATGTTCTTCTACAGCTGTGTGCTCTGTTTTCTGCAGTCTCCTTGACCGGACCGCCGTGGGACAGCATGATCAGAGCCCGCGGCGGGGAGGCTGCCCCTTGGGGAGTGGCCTCCGGGCGGATAAGCAGGACCACGAACTCCGCACTCGGTGCCGCGGCAGTTTGATCTGAAGCCTGAGACAGCAGGCACTTCAAATCTGCCTAGAGACGTGGAATTTTCAGCACAGTCTCCCAATCTCCTACTTATTATACACTTCCCACTGTGCTTGGCAGGACAGCCTGGGAAATGTTTGGCATCCTATACTTCCATTTGCATTTCCTTTCTGCAGGCATTTTCTTAATGGAGCTGCCTGTTCCCAATAGGAAAAGGGTTCCAGGTTGAAAATGGCTCCCGTTCTCAGTAGAGGTGCCCAGAGTCTCGATGTTTTGTTGTTGTTTAGTTTCTTGCTTTAATTTAAATGTTTTAAAACTTACACTTGGTTGCAGGTGGTTTTGAAGATACAGGGAATGGGGAAGATAACAAACCTGACAGGGAGCACAAGGGAAAGGAAGATGAACAAAACATAGATAAGAAACTTTAAAAAATAACATGGTACGGAAATCCTGAACATATTTGAAACCGTTGAATTGTACACTTTTTTAAAAAAATATATTTTATTGATATTTTACAGAGAGGAAGGGAGAGAGATAGAGAGCTAGAAACGTTGATGAGAGAGGAACATCGACCAGCTGCCTCTTGCACACCCCCTACTGGGGATGTGCCCGCAACCAATGTACATGCCCTTGACCGGAATCGAACCTGGGACCTTTCAGTCCGCAGACCAATGCTCTACCACTGAGCCAAACCGGTTTCGGCTGAATTGTACACTTTTAATGGGCGAATTGCATGCTATGTGAATTAACCTCTTTAAAATTGAGAGAGAGAGAGAGAGAGAGAGAGAGAGAGAGAGATTGATTTTTTTGTTCCACTTATTCATGCATTAATTGGTTGATTCTTGTATGTGTCCTGACCAGGATCAAACCCATAACCGTGGTGTATTGGGACAACCCTCTAACCAACTGAGCTACCCGGCCAGCGCCTCAATAAGCCTTTCTCAATGGTACAGAAAGAAGGGGGAGAAACATGGTATCTGGGTTGGAGTCGAGGTCGCAGAAGAGGAAAGGCGGCGTTACCTGTGTGCTTTAAGAACACCCGTGTAAGCGATTCGTGTGCCCGCACGCCTGGGCCTGCGATGAGCCGTGTTTGGGAGGGCTCAGCTGGTTATATTTAGCCATGTGGTTGCTACCGGCAGCCGGCAGGTCTCACTTCTCTTCTCTCCACGTCCTAATTCTGTTCTAAAACGCTGCTCTGATGGCCTGGCCTGTGAGTCCGCGCACCCACGTGCCACAGGGGCTTCCTGGGTCTGCTCTGGTCCACACGGCCCGCGCCCCGCCCTGTCTCTGGCTGCAGCACCAAGTCTGAAGGACTGGGGATCCAGACCCTCCCTGGGCCGTGAGGATTAGCATAGGTGGTCCTATGTTCCCGTGGCTTTCAGAAGCGCTTGGGGAAGGCAGTTAAAAAGCACATCTCCAGGGCACACCCAGAGCCTCTGATCTCATCGTTCCTAGCGAAGCCTGGGGATCTGCCTTTTGGGCAACCACTGGTGCGATTCTGATGCTAAAAGTTCCAAAACCACACCTGGAAGAGCACCCCGACTCTGGTGTCACCACCAATGCAGCAAAAGAAAGCCGTCTCCCCTCCGGCCTCCATCGCTTGGCCTTCACGTCCGGATCACCAGGGGGACTGTGCACCTTCCCCTTGGCCCTCCCCCGCGTTGGCGACAGCATGTGCGCTGGGGGGCTCGCACCGAGACTCAGTCCGTGCAGCGGCTCCTTGGGGACCGCCCACTCGGGAGGGGCAGGCAGACCCACTGCACCTCCTCGCTGGCAGACACGGGGTGCTCTGCAGGGACAAAGCTGACGGCAGGTGGGCCCGGCTCCAGGACTCCCTCTGGCACAGCTCTTCCCCAGCTCCGAGTCCTCGGTGACCCCCACACAGGCACACCCCCTGAGCACAGTGTCACAGCTCGCTTCTCCGTGGGCATCACTGCCCACTTCCCTGCACAGCCAGTCCCCCATTTCCCAGCTCTTATGCCAAGTTTTGTATAAAATATCATTGTTGTGTATGCTTAGATCATAAAGACTTGTGCACCGTGTACACGGCACACACACACACACACACACACACACGGGAAATGGCAGGGCACAGTACCGATACATCACCCTATCAACCTCTGGTCTAGAGGTGCCTTTTATGATGCAAAGGGCATATGCTTCGGAATTTAAAGACCTCAGTTCAAATCCTACCTCTGCGCCTTCCTGCTCACCTGGCCTTAGGACGGTTAGTTTGGCCCCTGGGCCTGAGTTTCCTCTTTGGAATGGAAAGTGAACGCTGGTGAAGCATCTAGCACTGTGCGGCGGACCCGATAGGAAACCCACGAGTGTCAGGTAATTCTTTTAGTTTTATGTTCTATTTTTATTTTATTTTTTCGTATCTGGAAGGAAACAGGCCTCCCAATGTCTCTCACAGGGCATATTAGTCAAGCTCTTAATTGCCAGCAGCAGGAACCGTCTCTGGCCTGAACCAGCGGAGAGAGGGTTGATGCGAGGCGGTGGGGAGCTCGCAGAGCTGCCCGGAGGTGGAGGAGCCCGCTGCAGGCGGTGGGCTGGAACCTGGAAGCTCACCCAAGACCATGGCCAGACTGCACCTCTCACCGCTGCCCCGAGCCCCGGATGCGCTGCCCCTCGAGACAAAACCAATTCTCTGCCCACTCTGCTTCTTGCATCACTTGCTCTGGAACTCGGAAAGCTCAGAGAGCGGGGCCCAGGCCGCCAGGGGCCGGGCTGTCCTCCGGCTGCAGTGGTCGGGGTTGGTTCTAGACGTTTTGGCTTCCATAGCTGGCATTCCTCAAAACGCAGGGCATTCATTCAGAGGTCAGGCAGCGGACAAGACCACTGTGCAGAGTGGACGCTCACCTCCTCTGACGCTCAGACCTCACTGCGTTTTACACACAGCCATTCTCCAGTTCCCGGGCACTTCCTCCATGTCTCCAGGCTCGCATCTGCCCTGCTTTCCTACCAACGAGAGATGTGTTGAAAGGACCAGGGTGGGCCCTTGACGGCAGGAAGTCTGTCTGCTCACCCTCCCAGCCCAGGTTCTCAGCACCTGGGAGATGCTTAATTATCTTTAGGAGCATGCCTTCCCGCGTTGCCTCTCCACACACGTGCTCCTTCCCTACACACACACACACACACACACATGCACACACACACACACACGCACACGCACACGCACACACGGCACAGATCTGTTTACTCCATGGAAATGTGTCCTACGTACTGTGAAGTGTTGGGCAAACGCGCCTGGTCTTAGCCCAAAGGCCGAGAAGCGGTGACTGCTGGGACAAACGAAAGCCCACCTACTGTTTATTTCATTCCCGTTTGACCATTTCTGGTGAGGAGCTGCGCGCCCGGAGTGATGTTTTAACCGCAGGAAGTGAGGGCGCGGGATTCCCGTCCACCTTCTCCAATTCCGCGGAGCCCCTTGGTTCTCCGCGCGTCCGAAAGCCACCCGACCCAGCGGCGGGGCCCAGCCCAGCACCCCGTGCCCAGGGGACCTGCTGATCAACCGCCCCAAGTCCCGGCGGGTCCGCCCTGGCCGGAGGCTCCGTGGGCTCCGTCCCTCTCTCGGCGCAGGTCGAGCCCGCACAGCCGCCCTGCTCCGTCCCCGCCGGGCTCTGGTTCTGCTCCTCCCCGGCTCCCGGGCCCGGGCCGCCGGCGCTGCCCGCGGGGCCAGCACGTGACCCGAAACTTTGGAGGCCTCGGGGCGGCCGCGGGCGGCGCTGCGGGGCGGGGTCGCCGCCGGAGCCGGGCGTGCGGAAGCGGAGCGGGGCGGGAGCCGAGCCGGAGCCGGAGCCGGAGCCGGAGCCGAGCGGCCGCGCGCCCGGGCCGGCCGCGCGGTCCGCCCGCCGCGGAGGCGCCCGGGGACGCGGACACCCGCTCGCGCCCGCCGCCGCCGCGCAGGCAGATCCCGCGCGCGCCGCTCCGACCCGGCTGGCTCGCTCGCCCCCGGATGGGAAGTTGGGGAGATGGACGGGGTCTCGCTGGCGTGGGTGGCTCTCCTCGGGCTGACAGGTAAGCGGCGTTGGCCCCCGGCGCGGGGAACTTTATACCTATTCCTGCGGGGGGGCCCCCCGCCCCGCGCCCCGCGCCCCACGCCCCCGCCGGGCTCAGGGTGCGAGCGGGCCGGGTGCGGGGGGGAGGGGCTGCGGGCTAGGTGGGTGGGTGGGGGGACCTCCGAGCGCCAGGGAGCCCGGGGAGAGGCAGGTGTCTGACCCACTCGTGACGAGTCTGTTCTGTGGAGCCTGCATTCCCCTTCCAGACAGCCTCCGCCCGCGGTGCCCCAGTGCAATGCCCGGGGAAGCCTGGCGGGACGCAGCGGGAAGCTCCTGGGAGGCTGATTCATTAGGGAAACTGGCGTCCTGGGGGTGGGGGTGGGGGTGGGGGTGGGGGTGGAGGTGGAGGAGTGTCTCCTAACTCCTTCCCTGGAGAAGCGGGACCCCCTCAGGCAGGGGGTGAGGAGGGAAGAGGGTGGGGGTTCCACTGGTTGTGGCATTTAGGACCCTGCTGTCTCTTGTACCTTTTGGGGAGTGGTCCCACCGTGAGAGAGGACCCTTTCTCTCCCCCCAGCCCCCCAGTAAAGATAATCCGCGGAGATGATGCTCAGAAGGCAGGGCTTCTCCCAGCGTGCCACTTCCTCCAGGTGGGCCTCCAGGCTTCCAGTCCTTTTCCTGAACTTCTCCCACCCGCCTGGGGTCTGCAAAGGCCTTGTTTCTGACACTTTGCACCCCACCCCCATGGCTCTGTGTGTTTGAGGGCCAGGCGGCCAGGCAGGGTGGCCAGCCCAGAGTCGCGGCAGCTCTGCTCGGGGCAGGGTGCTCGGAAGGTTGGGGGGTTCGGACAGGTCTGAGGCAACGACCATGGGGACCAAGTGATGGAGGAAAGGAAGAGGGATCAGAAAGGCTGTGAGGATAGGATGGGGCAGGGAAAGGCAGGAGAGAAAATGCAGAGTAGCACCCCAAAATGAAGTCTGGTCCGCTCCAGGGGCACCGACCAGAAGGCTTGGGAGAATCAAGTCCACGGGAAGGGGGGACACACTTAACTCACGTATGGCAAGTAGGGGAGACGGTAAAATACACGTAAGAAAGGCAGCCCCTGCCCCCGCCGCTTCAGAGTAAGAGTCCTGACCCCTGGCTTCCTCCCGTTCTCAGTGGAGGGCCCTAACCGGCTCCTGAGCCCAATGGTCCCGGCGGGGCTCCCCGCCGAGTTAGCCCCTCCCGCCTGCTCCGAGTGTCTCCCTCCCACACTGTTCAAATGTGAATCATCTGTAATTTCAGGGTTTGGCTGATCCCTGCCTCCCCCTCCCCTGGCCTGCCAGGGCCTGCCACCTCCCCCTCGCCGATCCTCAATGTCCTCAGTTTGCCTCCTCTTCTCTGTTATCTTGTCCGGGAACTTCGGCCTGAGCTGGCATCGCACGCCCCCTGAAGTCCGGTGGGCACGTGGGAGGGTCCCTTAGGCAGAGTGCCGAGGGCCCTGCAGGGAGCCCGGGCACGGAGACAGCCCTGGCGGGGGGCTCACAGCTTCTGTGGCAATGGAATCGGGTCGCTGGCAGGGACCCAGGCAGCCAGGGACCCAGGCAGCCTCGGCCAGGAGGCCCGCAGGACAAGCACCAGCAAATGTGTGATGGAGCAGACGGGAGCCCAGTGCTCTCAGACCAGCGCCGCGGGCTGGCCCTCTCCCCCGCTGCCCGGAGGTCTTCGTTGTGGGGTTTTGTTTGTTTGTGCTGGGAAGGGTGGGCTGCTTTGCCCACGCCTTCTTCCCTCTGCACCCAGAGGGGCTGCCCTCGCCCGGACGCAGGCAACAGGTTAGCGAGCAGGCCCTCGCCGTCAGAGCTGGGCCTCCGCTCTGCAGGTGAGGCTGGCTCCCTGGGTCCCCTGAGCCCCTGCTGGCACCCCCTGATCCCAGCTGCACCCGGCCTCGCCCCCAGGGCCTGACAAGCTGCTGTCACCCTAGCAAGGTGGAGGCCACAATGGCGGAGGGGGAGGGGAGGAGAGCAGTGAAGGCGAGGATCCAGACTCATCCTTCTCAGGGAGGAGAGGTGAGACAGTGCGGTCCGCCCCATCAATGGATTCTCTCTTGAGGGGGTGGTGGGAGGGCGGGAGGACGGGAGGAGAGGACAGATTAGAAATGAGTCAGAGCGCCAGGAAAAAACACTCACTGTCCTCTCCCACTCCCCTCTCTCCCGCGCTTCCTCGCCCGCCCCTTCCCTCCCTCCCCTTCCTCCCCTCCCCTCCCTCCCCTCCCTTCCCTCCTCTCCCCCGCTTCTGCCTTGTAACGCAGGCTGAGCAATTTCTAATCAACGCGCCACTGTTTGTGGGCTCTGGCGGCTCCTTGCTGTCTTTCTCTCTGGATTTGCACAGCTGTAGAGCGAGCCTGGCGGTTTCTTATTGTCGCCGGAATGTCGCTTCCTGTCGTAGCTTGTGTTCTGTTGTTGTCCTTGTTTCAAACAAAACAGAATGCTCAGGCCTGCCGCTGGCCGCAGCAACAGGTGCCACAGGGCAGGAGGCCTGGAGGCTTCGCTCTTTGTTCCAAAATGTGGATGTGGATGTGGATGTGGATGGGATGTGGATGGGATGTGGATGGGATGTGGATGTGGATGTGGATGTGGATGTGGATGTGGATGGGATGTGGATGTGGATGTGGATGTGGATGGGATGTGGATGTGGATGTGGATATGGATGGGATGTGGATGTGGATGTGGATGGGATGTGGATGTGGATGTGGATGGGATGTGGATGTGGATGTGGATGTGGATGGGATGTGGATGTGGATGTGGATGGGATGTGGATGGGATGTGGATGGGATGTGGATGTGGATGTGGATGTGGATGTGGATGTGGATGTGGATGGCGTGGCCGGCCTGGGTCCTCTCCTGCAGCCTGGGGTTGGGGGGGTCGGGGGTCAGGGAGGGGAGACCCTCTGGAGATGGGTTTCCCTGATGCTTGCTCTAGTAGCATTTCTTTTGGTTTCCCTTTGGTTTCGTTCATTCATTTGTTCATCCATTCTACAAGTGTGTGTGTTAAATTCCTGGTGTATTGTGATAGGTGCTGAGAATAAAGAGATAAAGATAGTCCTTGTGCCCTGGCTGGTGTGTTCAGTGGTTAGAGCGTGGGCCTGCACACTGAGGAGTGGAGGATTTGATTCCTGGTCAAGGGCACATACCTGGGTTTCAGGTTCGCTCCTGGGCCTTTGTCAGGGTGCGTGCAGGAGGCAACCAGTCGATGTGTCTCTCATATCCATGCTTTCTCTCTCTCTCTCTCTCCCCCTTCCTTCCTCCCTCCCTCCCATCCACTCTCTCTGTAAAGCAATGGGGGAAAGATATCCTCAGGTGGGAATTAGCAACAACAAAAGACAGCCCCTGTCCTCAGAGAGCTGTCAGCACACACAGTGACCCAAATGAGTCCTCGGGGCGTTTTGATTTGGAGAGAGCTCACGTGTGACGGAGCGTGGGGGAGGCATGTCCAGCCCGAGCCCGGGGTTGGGCGGAGCAGCTCTGAGGTGGCCGCAGAGGAGGCGATGCCCAGGTGACACATGCATGCCCACCGCCGGCTGCGGAGCTCTGCGTGGCCAGCGCGTGCAGGGCAGCAGAGGAAGGGGCACAGCCTGCCTCGGCTCAGCCCGGGAGCCGCACGCGGCGGCGGGATGCCGGGAGCCGGGGCCTCACCGGGTGCCGTGGGCTTCCCGGCCCCTGGCCCAGCCCGAGCCGGAAGGGCGGTCTCCAGGTTGCTGCTGGGCTGGTTGGCACTCGGGTGGATGGGTGCCTGGTGACCGTGGAGGACAGGCCTGGGTGTGCGGAGGTCAGGTGTGTGCGGCTCGGAGAAGGACCGGCCGCTTGGAGAGACGGCTGACCCCTCCCTTCCATGAGCCCTTCCTGTCCTGCCTTTCCTCTTCTCCCGGCTCTGGCTCCCATATCCATCCAGAGCGCCTTCTTTCCTCTCTCCCCACAGCTCTCCCTCCCCGCCCCCCCTCTGGACAGGAGAGGGACTTCTTTCAGTCTCCCCACCAGGAGACTGAAAGGTTCCAGGCTCCTCAGGTTCCAGGCTCACATGACTGCCGCTGGCCAGTGCGCCTCCTGGGAGCAGCCCCGGGTCTCACCACGGGCGGTGGGCGAGCTGGTGCCGACCCTCGGCCGGCCAGCGTTCCGGGTCAGCCCAGCGCTGCCCCGGGGGAGGGACCCGCTGGGAACTGGCGCTCTGCCCTCACCTCCTCCCAGGTGAGCGGCCCAGCCTCGGGATCTGGGTCTTAGAATCTTAGATGGTTGCTGAGGTCCCTTTCAGCTCTGAGAGTCTGGTTCTGAACCTTTCTCCAACTCGGGGGGAATTGGAAATCAGAGCCCCAGGTCCGTCCTCCCTGTGACTCCCCCCGGGAGGAGCCAGCGCCCGGCAGCCTCGCCCGGGCCGGGAGTGACTGGCCGGAGAAAGGCCAGCCGGGCAGGGAGAGCTTGTCAGTCCCTCACAGGGACAGGCGGGGTAGCTCCCAGGGCTCGGCGGGCAGAGCAGGGTCGGGTGGAACGGTGGGACGTGCTCGTGGGCAGGACTGGCGGAGGGCGTGGGCACGCTGTGGCCCAGGCAGCACTCTGACCGGCATGGCCCCGGAACGCCCCTTCCAGCCTTCCGCTCTCTCCCTGGGCTCACCTCTCCATCCTCCCACCGACGCCAGCTCTTAAGCCTCTCTGCCCGGGTCAGGACTACAAAGGAAGGTAAGAGGAGGCGGTTGTTCTCGCGCATTTATGTGCCTAATGCTTCTCTCTGTTAACTGGCCACTGGCCTGTTCATTATCCCTCTGATCCCTCTGAGAGGCCATGGCTGGCGCACCCCCGGTGCTTGAGAAAACCAAGCTCAGAGCCGGCTCACCTGAGGCCGGGAAAGCTCACTGATGAGAAGGGTGTGAACCGGCGTCACCGGCTTATTAAGGCTCGTTTCGCGTGCCGGGATCCAAAGGACACAGTCTCTCGCGGGCACCCCTGCTGTCTGCTATGGGCCTTGGGGAGCGAGGCTCGGGGTCCAGGGCACCCAGGGAAACATGCCAGGACAGTGGGGAAGAAAAGCTTTCAGCATTTCAGGTTAAATCCTGAGAAGTGCAGAAAAGGAGGGACGCAGCACGGGGGAGCAGGGGGACCCGTGGCAGAGGCTCTGCTGCCGCCGGTCAGAGCCCCTGCGTACGGGCTGGCGCTGTGTGGCCGGAGCCCCACACGGCGTAGCTGTGGCATCTATGCCCTCAGGATCTTAGTCTTCCAGACAATTTGGCTCTTTGAAAAGGAAAGAGGACATTTTGGGTGGCTAGGGTTCTCCATGGGCCAGGGGACAAGGAGGACCCAGAGCAGGCGCCTCCAGCCTCCATGCTGTCCGGGGCACCGGGGCCCCGCGGGGCTGCTGCCCATTCAGCTCGGGGTCCTGCCCCCCCCCCCCCTGTGCGTGGCTCACCTGGAGGCGGCCTGAGAGGCAGTGGGTGGCAGGGATTGGGCTCCAACTGACCTTTGACCACTAGCTTAATATTTTACCTTCATGTCTTGGCTTTAAAATGAGAGAGGGTTGTGGTGATCATTGAAATTATGTGAGACTCCTGGCACCCCCTTTGGCACATGGTAGGGCCCCATACTCCTGAGAAACCCCAAACAGGCACGTTTTTCAGCCTTTGATGCAGCAACAAAGCAACCCCCGAATCGGAACAGCTCACAGCAGCGAGCATTTAGGGCGTCGTGGCCGCCGGTCGGCCGGGTGGACGGGGCTCAGTTAAAATGGCTTCCTACTCCGAGGCCCAGGCCGAGGGAGCAGCCGCTATCTGGGCAGCTGTTCTCAAGGGAACCTGGGAAAGGGGCGGGACCAAGCCATGCGAATGCCTTTCCAACTTCTGCCTGGACATGCCTCCTGGCACATGAGCTCACATCTGATTGGCCAAAGCAAGACTCGGGGTCAAGCCCACAGTCTATGAGTTGGTTAGTGTACTCCACCCTCAGGGAACATACAAGAGAGGGGAGGGAAGAATAATTGGGAACAAATAATATAATCCACCAGGTCAGATTGTTGACAAATGCTCCGAGTACCTACTATTATGCAGTAGAATCTTTCAAAAAGATGTAAGGGGGCGTTTGTTATCAGCAGAGAAGACAGGTGACCAAACAGGAGATTCTCAGGCCATGTGATGTGGTTCTGTAGGGCACGGTGATCACAGTAAGAGCAAGAAGCAGCCTCTAGAGGAAGTGACAGCTGAGCGAGTCCGGAAGCATCAGTAGAAGTTACTAGGAGAGCAGGATAGAGGAAGGAGCATTTACAGAGGGAACAACATACGCAAGCACCAAGAATTAGGGAGGACATAATGTTTTCTGAAATTCATAAATATTTCAGTGTGGTGGGAGAACTTACTGCTTCAGAGGGATGGAGGAGAGCGGCCCCATCTGGAACGAGTCCCTATGCTCCTGAGGTGACCAGAGGGGCAGAGCCAGGGCTGCCACAGTCAGATGTGCATTTCAGGAATATCAGTGGGTCTCGGCGTGGAAAGTGTGCTAGACGTGGGGAGACGTGCAGCAGACACTCACAAGGAGACCCTGCAGAGAGAAGGGGACATGAGCTCCTGAGCTCACCTTGGCAGCGGGGATGCGAGAAGTGGACAGAGGAGCAGAGAGAGAGGACAAGGCATGGGCTTCGTTAGATGTGGAGGTGGGAGGGGAGGGAATGTTAAAGGTGCCTCCAGGCTTCTGGCTTGGGGCAGCTGAGGTTGCCACCCATGGGCATGAACGAGTACAGGAGGTGAAACATCTTAAGGGTGGTAAAGCTTCAAGCTTTTGCATTATAGTAAAGCACTACGGTCTAAACTACTGTCACAAAGAAATCCTAAAGTATAGTAACTCACACAAAATAATTTCCTTCTCTTCTGTAGCTATCCAGACCCAGTAGGGGTGAGTCTACCATTCCAAACATACGGCTCCCAAGAGCACGTCCCAGCCAGCAGGAGTGGAGGGCGCAGAGGGCCAGGGGCAGGGGACCCGGAAGTCACACATGTCAGTTGTCCTCACATTCCCTTGTCCTCACCTAGTCATGCGGCCACAGTTAGCTGCAAGAGAGTCTAGTACTTGGCTGGCCGGATTAAAACCTGGGAAGTTCTGTTCCTAACACAAGGGGACATTAGCATCGCCTTCCACAGAGTGATGCGTTTGGAGTGCTTGTGTAACATCCAGACAGGGAACAAAAAGCAGTCATGTGCTGGGCTCTGGCGCTCAGGTGAGAAAGCTAGCCTGGAAACACCGCTAAGTTGATAAAGATCAATGAGAGCTTTCTTACCGGAGTGTTTTCTGTGCGAGTGGCTGGTGCATCCTAGAGAGTGGCCCCCCTGAATGAATCCGGGGTTCCTGTGAGGTGGAGGCTGCCCTCTGGAGTGTGGCTGCGGTCTCAGTGGAACAGCGGGTAAGCCCGCCAGGCACTAGCTCCCTTCAGATGTCTGGAGACGAGGCAAATGAGACAGGAAGGAGACAGAGAACAGGACAGCATGGCTCCACTGGACACACGGAGCATGTGCTTAACGCATGGCACTCTCTGTGTGCAAAGTGCCAGAGTGCTGGCAGCAAATTCTAATCAGGCCATGAGCCAATCCTCGTGGGCAAGGGCAGGACTGGTGTTGACCACAGCCCCACGGAGAAGGGGAGAGACTGCGGCCTTTGGGACTCTTGGGGAGAAGACGTAAAAGAAGGCTTTTTCATGGTTTCTTAAATCTCCGCATGGTACATCTGGTCGCTCTCACCCTGAAATGGACCAAGCAGTCAGGCATCCTGGTAGCGAACAGGAGAACTTACGCAGGAAAGGAATTTATTGGAAGTTGATGAACTCACAGAGCCAACGGGGCAGCCGGAGAATCAGGCTTAGATGTTAGGCAGGCACCAAGGGGGTGGCTACGATTCTTTGTCAACTCTTTCTTACTTCATTTATTTTATAATTTTGTTGTTAATCCTCACCCACGGATATTCTTTTCATTGAATTTTAGAGGGAAAGGAAGGGAGGGAAGGAGAGAGAGAGAAACATCAATTGGTTGCCTCCCACATGGTCCCCCTGCCCCAACTGAGCTGGAGATTGAATCTGCAACCCAGATACATGACTTTGACCAGGAATCGAATCAAACCCGAGACCCTTCAATCCCCAGGCCGACACTGTAGCCACCCAGCAACACCAGCCAGGCCCCTTTTTTATTTTTTTAGCCCATGTAGAGCAAGAAGATGGATGCTTCTATTTGGGGGAGGAATTCAAGATGCATTTTTGCCTTAGAATCTTGAGCCTGAAGGTCAATAATCCCTTGCCCCTTCCCTGCACAATGCTGCCCAGGGATGGACAGCTTTCTCTCCCTGTTTGGGCTCTGGACGGACCTGGAGCAGATGTTTGGACACACCTTTCTCACCCGACACGTAGAAAACCCGCCCATCAGTGTCCCTACAACAGTCTTGGGAAGTTGGGGCACATTACCAGTGTGAAGACCGAGGGTGAATCTCTTAAAGAAGATGTAACTCGGAGGCAGGAAAAGGAAGGTCTGTGCTGTCATAGTGGACGGAGGAAAGTCTTAGACGGCGAAGGCCGAGGCTGGGGTGGGCAGTTCTGAGGCCAGACCCTCCTTCCGGGGCTTGGCGAGGTCGGCCTGGGTGAGCCGCAGACGGTCTCTGCAGACGCCTGTCGCTGGCAGTGCTAATTTCCCCTGACCTTTTCCCGCAGGCGCTGCCTCTACAGCGGCCCGGGCTCACAGCTCTGCCTCACAGAGATGCTGCCAGGAATAGCTTACTACGCGCGGGGAAAAGGAACTTGCTTTGAAAAAAAATGAAAGCGCTAAAATAAGATCAGCTTTGCTTCAGACCCCGCTTTTGTTAATCTCTCAAGTACACAGTCCTCTTCCGTGCGAACTGGGCCAGGCCTTGTTCTGCCATCGGGGAGGCACGGTCTGCGCCCGGAGCGGATCTTCCCGGCCTGGCCTGGTGCGGAGGTGCCTGGGGAGACCCGCAGAGACGGGGCTGCTGCTCGGAGCCGCCACGCAGCCCTCTCCGAGACAGCCTCCTAGGCACCGGCCAGAGGCGCTTTCTGCCCTGGGGGCCTGCTGAGAAAGGCCCTGCAGGTCGCCCTCACTGGCTCTGTCACTCACCGAGGCACCCCACGTCGCGTGAGCATCAGCTACACTCTGCGGCTGGGCTGTGTGCTGAGTACTGTCACCCAAATCCCGGTCCCTGCCCTCGGGGACCTTAGAGTTAGAAGCCAAGCTTATCTTGAATTTCTCAAGATCAAGGGCTGGTCTTTTAGACCTTCTTGGGCCCAGAGCCCCGCAGCGTGCCCACACCTACTCGTGTGCGTGCACGACCGTGCTCAGGGTTTCTCTCCATCTGTGCCAGGAACTCCTCCAGCTCCACGTCACTGCGTCCCCCGCGGGAGGGAGTCAGTATTTATAGTTGAAGAGTGAGAAATAGCTTCGTATGCCCAGAGCGTGCCTGGAGCCAGATGGTGGGGAAGACCTTATGTGCCATGTCCAGGCGTGTGAGATCCACCCTGGAGGAACGGGAGTGACGGAGGTCGGAAAGCAGGGACAGGGCTAGCTCTGTCTGGGCAGAGGAAACATGGGGAACATGTCAGGCTGGAAGTAGGGCTGCTCGGAAGAGGCTGCTATAGAGCAGGACAGCGTGAGGTCCTGTGGGATGTGGTGGTTGGAGACTGTGGAGCCAGTCGGCCTGGGTTCAAGCTGACCATCACTTGCTAACCGGAGATGTTGGGAATATACTGACATTCTCTAAGAATCAGTGTCTTCATCCATTAAATGGGGTATAATAGTAATAATAATATCTACTCTATAGGGTTTTTGAGAGAATTCACTAAGGTACATGGCTAGTGCTGGACACAATTTCTCACCTGAGTAGCATTTTGAAACTATTTTGGAGTAACAGCGATAGATATCTGACTTAGGGGGTGACGGTGGGAATGGAGAAGGGTCAATTGGGGAACTTAGCCTTAGTGACCAACCGAGTGTGCTCAGGGCCAGAGGGGAGATGACCGGAGTGATGGTTTCTTTCTAAGGCAGTAGGTTGGGGGTAGACTGGCGAAGAGCTGGGAGGGGAAGAACCAGCAAAGGGTAGAAGCAGAGGTGACGAGAGATGAGGTAGACAGGCTCCATTTGAAGTACCTGCTCAACATGCAGGTGGGGCTTGAGGGAGGTGAGCTTAAGTGTTGGAGCTAAGGAGAGAGTGACCCTTGGCTTGGATGCACAGATGAATAAATACCGCAGGAGGCTGAGACGTCTGCACTTAGTTGGCTGGCATTCAAAGACGTTCTGCTTTGCCATGTAGACTCCAGCCCAACGAGGGTAGAGCTTGGATTCTAGTTTAGGACCGACTACAAGATCCACCCTTAGCTATCCGGCTGTAACAAGGCAGATGATCCCGAGAATGTTTTCCTTCTCCGGGGCAGGAGTTTATGTCCACGTCATAGCAGGAGCTGAGAACCGAGTGACCCCTGTTAATAATTACTGGGCCCAGCAGCTTGGTCTCTCTTTCTGAGCGAACGGAGCGGGGAAGGAGGTTATTCTTAGTAATCATCTGATGAACAGAACGCCATGCCTGACACTCTGATAAAACAGCCCCCAACGCTTCTGGCTGCACCTGCTCCTTTGCTGGTTTTATTTATCCGAGAAAGGCTAGGAAATGTGATTCCCCAAGTTCGCCTGAATAGGTAGCAGAGCCGACAGAGAACCTTGCCCATCCCTGGTTATCCAACTGTGGCCATTTGGGGTACCCAGAAAATTGGGAGGTGAATAGGACTGGAAGAAGAATCTGTAAAGAATGTTCCCGATCCAGCTGTGTGAGCGGGGAGAAGGGTATTAGCCCATCAGCACGGGGAGTGGGGGAGGAGGAGGGAGAGCAGCAGTGGAGCCTGGGAGCGGGGGCGCTCGGGTGAGCTCCGGGTGGGAACTCTGCACCTGGATGGAGCTGGTCTGCGGTCTGGCTGTAGTCAGACCTGCTGGTGCTGGATGGGCATCAAGAAGTGTGAACCTCAGAACTGCAGGAAGGGAAGGGTGAGGATTTGAGAACTACCCTCTGTAGGCCATGGTCACAGGGCTCTGCGTGCTCTGCTCTCTGCAGGGGACCCAGGAAGTGACAATGGTTAACAGCCCAGTGAGTGGGAATTCTGAGGCTCATTTTACAAGTGGGGATTGCCCCGGGGCCTTACCTCTACTCTATGGCCAGATAAGGTTCCGAGCCCTATCTTCTGGTGCTAATGCCATGTTGCTGGACCATGCATGCCATCCAGGGCTCATTTAACCAGTTTCCCCTGCAAAGTCTTAGGAATTGCCACGTGAATCCTCATTCCCTTGCTCTTCCAGCTCTTCAGTTACCCCATCGGCAGCTGTTCGGTGTATGGTAGGTTCGAAGCACTTGAAGATTTCCTGAATCCCAAGTGCTGTGTTGTATTCACTTCCCAGCTCCAAGGAGAGCACAGCCCTCTTCTCCTCACGGGGATTAGAAGCTAGTTCCCCGTGCAATCACATAGGTCCTCCTGGAGATCCGGAGATATTGGCTCAGATACCCTATCTTGCCCTCGTCAAGGTATTACTATGAACACCTCCTCCATGGTGTATGGCTGAGTTGGAGCGTGGCTTTGCTTTGCAGAGTCACAGTGAGCGTTGGCAGCAATAGCGAAGGCACCCCCGTGTGAAACTGGGCTTTCCTGGGTGGCTCAAGTCCACCTGTAATTCTCGGGTGAAATTGTCCCAAGCAACTGGAAGCTGATTGGCAGTCTTCTGGCTTCATTTCTGAACCTCTTCCTATTCATGTCTTTGCACTAATTTTCCTTCTAACCTCACATTGAGCTAGAAACTCTGGATTCTCCTCCTGTTCACCCGAGGAAGTGATGTCCTCCTTGGTTGGCATTTCTAGATCTTACCATTGAGTTCATTGAGGCCCTCTGCCTCCCAAATGCTCCCCTGGTCTTTCATTCACTGAGATTGCCCTCCTTCTTGGACACCCAGCCTGGGTTTTCATCTTTCCGCCACTGAAACTTCTCATCTGCTTTCTCCCTCCCTCCCACCCCACCCCCACTTTGGATCATCCTTCAGAGCTTTTGAACTTAGTCTACTGCTTCTGATCTGAAATTCTCCATTTCTCTCAAAGCCTTCGTTCCCCTTCATCTCTGACCCCTTTGCTGGAAGGGAAGTCACTTCCCCCTGAAGCACACTTCCTGTCTCCGCTGGCCTCCTTTATCAGAATGTGTTGAGTACCTGTGGGCTCCACAGGCCCGGGCAGCGGAGGAAGTCTGACGTCGTGGCAGGCGTGGAAACAGATCCTTGCAAAGGTACCACAGTCAGTGTCTACAGGAGAACGCGGGGAGACAGACGGCCAGGGAGGAAGTGGCCGATGCACTGAGTGGTCACAGGCGGCTTTCGAACTGGGTTTGAAAAGCGGAAGGACGTGTCCAGGGAAAGGAGTGAGGCAAAAGCAGCCCAGAAACAAGGGGCTACAGGTGCGAAATGGCACCTGGGGAACGTGGGCGCTCAGAGGTGCCGCAGGAAGTGAAGGAGGGGGGAGGGACTGGGTGATGGAGGGAGAGCCTTTCGTGCCTCGCCAAGAATTCTGAAGGCCGTGGAGGCGGAGTGGGGGGTTTTGAGGAGAACCCTAACAGTCAGATGTAGAAAGGTCACCGAACTAAAGAGGAGGCACTTCCTGCGAGCAGGGGACAGAGAGGAGATTATTTCAATAGTACACACAAGAGCGGAGGAGGGCATTAAGAAGTGGGTTAGAAGACAGGAAGGGCCCTAATTGGCTTGGCTCGGTGGGTAGAGCGTCAGCCTGTGGACTCAAGGGTCCCAGGTTCGATTCCGGTCAAGGGCGCGTACCTTGGTTGCGGGCTCACATCCAGTAGGCGGTGTGCTGGAGGCAGCTGATCGATGTTTCTCTCGTCGATGTTTCTAACTCTCTATCCCTTTCCTTTCCTCTCTGTAAAAAAAATCAATAAAGTAAGTTTTTTAAAAAAATATTTAGAGGGCGGGAAGGGTAGTAAGGATGCTGAGGTCACATTGACGTGACTTGGTGACTGGTTGGGTATTGGTGGTGATGGCAGGTTTCTGAACAAGGCGACCGGATGGAGACTGATGCCATTAACTTGAAGGAGAAAGCAGGTGGGAGGTGGGGAGGCAGGGGAGGGAGGGGAGGTGGGGAGGCAGGAGGGCAGTCCCCCCGCCGTGCGTGACGTTCTGCGCACCGGTGCTGTACGGACACGTCCCTCTGTGTTGCAGCCCTGGCGGGTGCTCTCCAGGTCACTGTGCCCGACAAGAAGCAGGTGGCCATGCTCTTCCAGCCCACGCTGCTCCGCTGCCACTTCTCCACGTCCTCCCGCCAGCCCGCCGTCGTGCAGTGGAAGTTCAAGTCCTACTGCCAGGACCGCATGGGGGAGTCCCTGGGCCTGGCCTCCCCGCGGGCCCAGGCTCTCAGCAAGAGGAACCTGGAGTGGGACCCCTACCTGGACTGCGTGGACAGCAGGAGGACCGTTCGCGTGGTCGCTTCGAAGCAGGGCTCCACCGTCACCCTGGGCGACTTCTACCGGGGCAGAGAGGTCACCATCGTCCACGGTAACCGAGCCTCCGCTTCGGCCTAGGGTGGGAGGGACCTTCGTTCCGGTCTCCCAGGACCCAGGGATGCTGGCTCTCAGCCTCTCAGCCCCCAAGACTGATTTTCTGGGGCACGGGAGCAGCAGGAACCCCATTGACTTGCTTTAATGGGCTCTCGGGGGGAGCATGTGACAGCCAGAGTGGACAGAGCTGAGCTCTGGGGGCGTCCTTCCCGCCCTGCCCTCCAGTTGGAGGGCCTTGCTGTCAGAACCGGGATTAAATGGGATCGAGCAAAAGAAGTGCCTCAGTCTGACACCTGGACATCAGTCTGCAGGGCCTTTCCTGACTCAGACCTGCCATGCCCACGCCCACGTGGTGTTCTCCCCCCCCCCCCCCACTCCTGCTCCCTCCAGCTTTGGACAAGACAGGGGCCTCTGAGTCTGGTTGACCTATGGGGTTATTTGCATGTTGAAGAACTGCTGTGAAGCTGGCTCCTTTGCAGCAGTCCAGGTAGTTCTAGACTGTACCTGGCTCTCGGGTCCTCTGCCCCCACTTGGCTGCTTGGTCTTCTGTTCCTGGCCGTGCCCTGGAACACGACCGATTCTGCCGGGGCTCCCGGTCTCTGGCCTCAGGGACGCTGGGTTTTTATTTCGCATGTTTGTTTAGGTAAGTCCGACACCTTGTCAACCACCATCCAGGTAGACCGGACACGCCCCAGGGGCCCCTCAGCCCCACGTGGCATATTGCTCTCCTCAGAGGCCAGGCGCAGGATTGGGCTTTTCTCTCTCTGATGACAGATGCAGACCTTCAAATTGGAAAACTCATGTGGGGAGACAGCGGCCTCTATTACTGCATCATCACCACCCCCGATGACCTGGAGGGCAAAAACGAGGACTCGGTGGAGCTGCTGGTGTTGGGTGAGTGGAGACGTGAGCATCTTAGCTGCTGGCCAGTTCCCCTTCTCGGTCCCCTGCACACGGTCCTTACCCTCTACACCCTGACAAAGCGCTTCCGGTGGCCGGCATTTCTCCCATCTCGTTTCTTGGTGGCTATGGCCCGCTACTTAGCAATGTCTTGAATGTTTCTTTTGCTCGGTTAGATTTTTTTTTTCTTTTCCTTCCTTTCATTTGCATCATTAACCCAGCTTTCTCTTGCTCCAAGCTTTACTTATCTTTATATGCTAACCCTGAAGGAACCGCCCGAGGCCCCTCAAGAGGGTAGAGACCCAGGAGAGCTGGGGAATCACTGGTGAGTCAGGACCTCTGAGAATCGGGAATCCTTCCCGTTCATTAGCTCCACTTAGGACAATTATGGGGGAGATGGCTGAGAACTGGAGGGTGTCATGCCGAATGGCGCCATCGCAAAGAGCTGCTGGGGAGTGTGGCAGCGTTTAATTGGAAGACCAATTTCTTGAGACCTAGAAGTGTCTGAGTTCTTCTCAAAGCAAATATCTATCTAATCCTTATTAATAGCAATTTGTCTATAAATGCCAACTCATTGCTTTGGGTTACTATTCCCCTTTCGTGGACTGGAGGGATGTCAGTGGGGTGAACTCCTATGAACTTAAAATTGAGCACATATTTCATGCTCTATAAGTGTTGATTGAACAAGGAAATTGGAGTAAAAAATAGGAATGGCTGAAACCGGTTTGGCTCAGTGGTAGAGCGTCGGTCTGCAGACTGGAAGGTCCCGGGTTCGATTCCGGTCAAGGACATGTATATTGGTTGCGGGCACATCCCCGGTGGGGGCTGTGTAGGAGGCACCTGGTCGATGTCTCTCTCTCATGGATGTTTCTAACTCTCTGTCCCTCTACCTTCCTCTCTGTGAAAAATCAATAAAATATATATTTTTTAAAAATAGGAATGAAAAAGAGAAACTACATAAATTGTAGGGAAAAAGGTAAACACTCGATGCCAGTTTTTAAAAGAAATTGTTTTTTGTAGCTTTTAAGAAACCATGTGATAACCATTTGGGGGAATATTTAAGGTTTAAAGGCAAATGAGGTTATAGGTTAATTTGCTCACACACACACCCCCCTCGGGAAACTCGGTCCCCAGGGACAACTTGAATTGGCCACTTAGGATTTCGTTTCACCGAACTATGACTGTGATTTTGGCAAATCAATGGTTCTGCTGCCTTAACTTTGTAACTTACAGAATGGACGAAGTAATAATGATTAAAAATCAGCTCTTTATTGTGAATAATCAACCCTTATTGGAGTTGATTATTGGATTATATGACTTAATTCAAGTGCATATACCTTGGGCCAGGGCATCATACAGCCACACCGCTGTGCCCCGGGAAGGAATGGGAGCGGATCGGAGAGGAAATAAAGGAATGGACAGCTTCTGTGTGTTTTGTAAAAGGACCCCGGGAAGCCAGATGGAGGTCGGCTGGGTTCTGGAGACTCAGAAGGAGAAGAGATAAATGTCTGCAACGTCACACACCGATAGTGGCCAGGTCAGAGCCCAGCGCTCGGCGAGCCTGCAGTTGGCTGGCTGGGCGGTTGTCTGGCCGGTGCCGCCATCACGGGGAAGTGGAGCCTGTGCAGGGGAAGTGGCCAGGTGGAAGCCACTCTCAGTATCCCGGCCCCCGTTCCACACGTGCGGAAGGAGCGAGGCGGTGCTGTGTGTGTGAAGGGGTCAGAGAGCCTATAAATAACCTACCTGGGCAAAGACGCGGTCCCGGGACAAAGGGTGGAGAAAGGAATGCTCAGGTGGAGGAGGTTGCCCACGATGGGAAAAAAGATGGAGAGCAGAAATCGGTGCTACTTCAAGTGAAGCAGAAAGGAAAATGGGCCCTAGTCGGTTTGCTCAGTGGAGAGTGTCTGCCTGTGGACTGAAGGGTCCAGGGTTTGACTTCCATCAAGGGCCCATGCCCAGTTGTGGGCTCAATCCCCAGTAGGGGGCGTGCAGGAGGCAGCCAATCAGTGATTCTCTCTCATCGATGTTTCTGACTCTCTATCCCTCTCTCCTTCCTCTCTGTAAAATATCAATAAAATATGTTTTTTTTAAAATGAGAGCCAGGCGTGGACGTCACAGGCTGGGAGTGCGGTTCCGTGCAGAGCAGGAGCTGCTGACGCTGGAGACCCGGGAAGGTGGACAGTCTTCTCCGGAGCAGTGAATCCCATGTCTTTAAGCGATTGAAAACTTTCTTATGAGTTACATCAAGCTTTTATGCTTAGGAAACGGTGCTTAACTAAGTTACTTCTGAGCTTTATTTCAATTCTAAAATCTCACATTAAAATGTAGATGAATGTGAGTGATGCGACTACCTTGAGAAAATGACCTCCTGGAAATTCGTGGCAGAGACGAAAGGTTACGGGTTGGTTATAAGAACATGCAGGGCGATGCTCGTTCACAGAGAAGCCAGGGCGGGTAAAGGGTGGCCTTCTGCAGACAGGCCAGGGCTCAGGGGTGGTCCCACCGGAATGAGAAGACTCTTGGTGATTGGAGGAGCTGCAATGTTAGCTCTTCTTGGAGTGGATCACAACATGGGCAGCAGAAAACTGGTTGGAATTCCAGAGGACCAATCAGCAAAGACGGGCGAATTAGAGCAAAGATCAGAAGAATTTAGTTTTCTGTTTATACTCACAAAGGTGAACATGGAGAAGTGGCTATGGCAAGATGGGGAAGTGAAGACGTTCGTAGGACTGAGAAGTTTGAACTTCATCTTGAAGACCATGGGGAGCCGGTGAAGAGACTTTAGCAGAAGAATGAAACTAGATCTCAGGGCGGGAGCATTGCTTAGCAGCAGGGTAGACAATGCACTGGGGAGGGTGTGCTGGGAGAGGGGGAAGTCAGGGGCTGCTGGAGAGCACAGAGGGGCGGATTGACAAAGACGGCGTAGAAACATTTCTGAGGTCACTGGACCCCTAGTTCCCTGGGTAGCCAACTGCTCCACCAACTCAGAGAGAGGACACCCGCGGAGAGCAGGTTGGGGGCAGGAGAATGAGTTTGGTTCTGGATGTGTTGAATATGAAAGGCCTTGTGGGGCACCCAGATGGTGTCCCATTTAGAAATATAGGCCTGGAACTGGGTGGAGAAGCGAGGATGAGAGACAAGAGATGAGAGAACCGCGAGTGATAGTCGGAACCATGAGAGGAGAGATGAGCCAGCCAGGAAGATTATATAAAGTAAAGAGGGCCACGGACGGAACCCGTCAGGCACTGTCCTACTTTCACTTCAGAAGAGTGCTGGCATGGCCGCTGCCCACGGCGTGTCTTCATCTCCCCACAGCGCAGGGAGCCTCCGACAGCGGGGGCCGCGGTCCGCAGAGGCGCGACCACTCTCGTCTGGGTTTGCATCTGCGCTGCCTGGCAGAGGGTCTGCAGTAAGGAAGCGTGAGGGCGCGTTTTCCCCCCTCACATGATAAATGGACAGAATCTGTAATTAATACTTACTTTGTTCCTCTTAAATGTTAGTCAGCGCTGAGCATTTATTTGTTGACCGATAGAGTGTCAGTACAATAAACATCTACAGTCTCCAGAGAGAGCATGCATTAATCTCCTTAGTCCTAATTCTCCAGCTGGTTACTTACATTATTACTCATAGTCTATCCATCAGGGACTGAATCGGAAACCAACAGAATTACATGCTGGGGAGCAGAAAGGAATTCATTGGAGGGAAAGTGCAAGGAAGGCAGGAAAGTCAGTCTCTGAAAAGAATAGTAGTACGTTAGGGTAACACTTGTTAACTTCTGTAAAAGCAATGCCCAAATCTCAATGACTGACCGCCACGGAAGTTGGTTACTTCATCTGGTCACAGGTGAGGGTAGGAGGCTCGCCTGATCGCTCCCGTCCCAGTGGTGGTATAGGGGGTCCGGCCGCTCCATCGTTCAGCTCTGCTGCTGGGAGACCATTGGTCCCAGCCGCACAGAGAGACAGAATGAGGCAGGTCGGATGGGACTTTTTAGAGACCCGGTCTGGATCCCCTGCTTTGTATGTGCCCAGGAAGAGAGTTAGACATAGATGAACAGCCTCACCCCTGCCCTGCCAGAGATGCCCCGGGGTCTGTGCGGCAAGAATGGGTAGGCAGTGTGTTTAGGGTTCCAGAGCCAGAAAACATCAGCCCAACTGTTACATTATCTGCTCTTGCATTTTCCCACCCAAGAATCAGTCTCAGGGGAGAGTCCTGCTGGCCCAGCTTGGACAGGTGTCCACGGCTTAGCTTTGGGTGCTCAGGGGCTCCTGGGCAGCTGGTCTCTCGAGATAGGAAAGAGAATGGATTTCCCAAGTAAACTTCGGAGCACGGTGACAAAGAAGGAAGACAGGACATGAGATGCCCCAAAGCAGTATGTGTCCACCTAAGCGATGCCATCACTGCGTCTCTTATTCCTGTTAACGTGCGCAGGTAATGATGTCAGTTCATATGCTCTCCTGTGACCACCCGGCCAGGTAGGAGCGCGGCATTATTGTCCTCAATGCCCAACGGAAGAACTTCATGTTCACTGTCCCGGTGCACAGACACCCCAGGGCTCTGGTTACACAGACACCCCACCTCTTCCCACCCGGGCCGACCTGTCCATCTTAGGCAGGCGGTAAAACGTGGCTGCTGCTTGAGGCTCAGGAAATGCTTTTTACTTGTCCCAGGCTGGCTTTAGAGTTTCATTTTATTTCTTAGTAAAACTGCCCCTAACCCCTGACCGAGGCCCTCGCTTCAGAGGCAGAGCTGTTCTTGTCTAGGCGGCCCCTCCCCGCTGCGCCGGGGTCCCCTTTCCCCAGACGTCCGCCCGGAGCATCTTCAGATCCACATGGAAGCTCCTTCCGGAGGGCTCAGAAGTGTCCGGAGACAGCAAGTGACTCGGGAAACGGGAGCACCTCCGCTCTGAGCACGAGAACTGCCTGAGCCCCTGGCGTATCTCCCTGATGCTTGAGAAGGCAAAGCCGTTCTGGGGTCGGATGGCGTTTGGGTGCCTCGAGTTGACGCTGGCTGGTGCCTTAGAAATGGTTAGACAGACGCTTGGGGTTGTGGGGCCGGACCTCCCCAGTCCCGAAAGGTGGGAGTGTCCGGAAGCCTGCCACCCGGGGTTAGGCCTGGGTGTAGGGTCGCTGGCAAGGCCAGGCCGTGGGGACCGGGAGCCCGGGCACGGCGGGGGCAGGAACGCAGCCCGGGCAGCCCGGCCGGCAGGAGAGGACTCCGCTGGTCAGGAAGGAGCCAGCGGGAGGCTGCTATTTAGAAACCCGAAAGCAGCTCGCTTTGCTCTGCCCGCTCCTGTGCACAGTGAGGGCCTGGCCTCTTCCTCTGAGGCCCCAGGCGGCCACCTGTCTGCTAAGGGCCTTCAGGCAGAAGGAGGGAGAGGGCCGGGCAGAAGGAGGGCGGGACGTATTCGCGCCTGTGGCCGAGCACAGGAGGCCGTGGACCAGCGCGTGTGTAGATGGAAGCTGAAGAGGACTTTCCCATGGGAAATGGCAGTTTTGGGAGACTGGTGAGTGAGGAGGCCGGGGCGCTGCCCCTGAGGCAGGGGAGGCAGGCGCTCGCCGGGGTCTGAGGGACCACCGCCAAGACGGTTCAGAGCCTCCCTCTGCCCGGCTTCATCCCCCGGCCCACAGAGTGCAGAACTAGTTCTCCGTGCAGGCCTGTGATGCTTGCTTCGGACGCTGCTGTCTTGTTCTGGCTTAGGACTGTTGATTGGAGGGGAAAATGACGCAGGTTTCTTGAAAATTTTTCAAACAAAGTGGGCAAGTACAAAAGGAGAAAGTATCTCCTGACCTTTGGCGGCACAGATGACCGGCTGCTCTCCAGAACTCGCGCTGCACGAAGCCCTAGCCTAGCACCGCGCCCAAGGTGTGCCCACGTCAGGCCTGGCCGTGCCGGTGTGGGGGCCAGAGAGCCGCCTCCTGCCAGTGTGGGGTCAGAGGGCCTCCTGCCAATGTGGGGTCAGAGGGCCTCCTGCCAGTGTGGGGGTCAGAGGGGGGCCTCCTCCTGCCAGTGTGGGGGTCACAGGGCCTCCTGCCAGTGTGGGGGCCAGAGGGCCTCCTCCTGCCAGTGTGGGGGTCACAGGGCCTCCTCCTGCCAGTGTGGGGGTCAGAGAGCCTCCTCCTGCCAGTGTGGGGGTCACAGGGGGGTCGCCTCCTGCCAGTGTGGGGGTCAGAGAGCCTCCTCCTTCCAGTGTGGGGGTCAGAGAGCCTCCTCCTTCCAGTGTGGGGGTCAGAGAGCCTCCTCCTTCCAGTGTGGGGGTCAGAGAGCCGCCTCCTGCCAGTGTGGGGGTCACAGGGGGGCCGCCTCCTGCCAGTTGCTCCGCTCAGGCTCCCTCCGGCAGGTTGGGCTTCCCGGACTTGAACCCCTCCTACCTCGGGTGGAGTATAAAGTGCTTTTCTCCTTAGTGTCAGCAGAGATCCTGTGGCTGGGGGCGGCCACTGACTCCAAAAGAAGAGAAGCCAGGCAGGCACTTTCCCCGCCGCCTGGTGTGGCTCACCTGCTGGCCTCGGCAGTGCTACTCCAGGGCCAGGTTTGCCTGCAGGCCCTGTGAGGAGGGGCTAAGTTGGGGTTCACGCTGCTCCTGCTCCCCTCCCCCCCACCCCGTCCTTTCCCAGGCCAAAGGCACATACCACCTAGGAACAGGTGTGTGTGAACTTTTTTACATATATATTTTTTATCCTCACCAGAGGATATGTTTATTGGTTTGAGAGAGAGGAGGGGGAGGGGGAGGGGGAGGGAGGGAGGGAGGGAGAAAGAGAGAGAGAGAGAGAGAGAGAGAGAGAGAGAGAGAGAGACCAACCGACCTGACTGGGACGCCATCCTGCAAGCTTGTTGGTGCAGGGACAGCGCTCCAGCCGGCAGAGCCACCGGTCGGGTTGTTTAGGGATTGAAAGTGTTTGTGTGTTTGTTAGTGACCATTAACACACACTATTATGTTAGCTTCAAGTGTACAGCATAATGATTAGACATTTGTATTCCGTATTGGTGATCACCCCTTCAGTCTGGTACTCTCTGGCTCCGTACGTCGTCATTAAGTTATTACAACAGCACTGGCTGCGTTTGCGTGAGGGTTTTATGGGCGCGTCCCTCAGGCTGGGCAGAGATCCCTGCACTCACCCAGGGAGGGTCTGTGCCTACACTCGAGTCCCCTGCCCCACGCTCCTGGCTCTCTAGAAAGGCTACTTGTTGCCAAGGCTCCCCTCCTGGCTCTCCGCCTCTTTGCCTGCCCAGTGGCTCCTAACTGAGGAGATTTGCCAATTAAAAGGGCTGCAGCTCCCAAGTTCCCATGGCAACAGCCTCCTTGGAGGTCTTTGTGGCCTGCTCAAACTTTGATCTCTGAGAGTGGCTGCTCTGGCTTCTCTGGAAGGTTTACAAACAGAGAGAGGACGGAATTGGAGGGGAAGGAAGAAAAGGCTCCTCCTGCAGAGGGGACCGGCGTTAATTACAGCCACACTCTGGGTGTGAATCTGGGGGTGACGCCCGTGGAGCACCCTCGGATTTGGGCTGAGCCCACATTTTCATTTGTTGAATCAACTGTCCTTCAGACGGTGGCCCCACAAGAGAGAGGAAAGCAGGGTTGATTCTGGAGGCAGGTGGAAGCGCCCTCTCTGTGCTCAGCAGACACCGGAGCCTTCCGATGTCTGGAGGAGCTGAGACGACCGTTCTGGCTCCCCGACGGGAGCGGAGACTAAAGAGGCGTGACCTTCAGCCTCAGCCCTGGCCCTTCCCCCGCCCGCCGCCCCGCACCGGCCTTCGCCCTGCGCTCACGAGGTGCCTCTGTTGGTCTTGGTTTTGAGATGAACCAAGAAAATGGGTTGAAGGGATGGAGGAGAAGGAAGAGCTGGGAGAGTTAGCCAATCAACCAAAACCTGATTCTGGCTCATGATCGCCAACAACAAGCCTCCCCCGTAGACCCCTACGAGTGCAGTGGGGGCCGGGGAGCCTCCAAGACCTCCCCCCCCCCGCCCCCCGCCAGGCCTCTCTCTTTGCAGGAGGTGGGGGGTTGGGGGGGGGGGCGGTCTCAGTCTCTCCTGCATCCTTGCCACCTTGCTCTTGGGTAGGTACCATGGAGTGCAGTCAGTTTTGCTTCAAATTGATTTTTATCAAAATTATTATTTAAACGTAATCAGTATTTTTGCATACTAAGTGCTTAGCACAGTGAGGATTCAAAATGACAATATATGACACTGTCTTGTCCCTATAAAAATCACTGTCTTTTGGTGAAGATAAAAATTATATATTTGAAGCAATTAGAAAACAACACAGAAAAGATTAAAACTGTATTTGATATGAAATATCCAGGCTGCTGGTGCTCAGGAGGGGCTGTTTTGCCCCAGGAGACAGTGGGCAGTGTCTGGAAACGCTGTTGGTTGGCACACACGTGGGGTGCTAGTGCCTAAGGAGGCTGTTCCAATCCCGCGTGCATGGGACAGACAGCCTCCTACACCCTGCATGCACACCACAGACAGCCTCCTACACCCTGTGTGCACGGACAGACAGCCTCCTACACCCTGCGTGCACACCACAGACAGCCTCCTACACCCTGCGTGCACACCACAGACAGCCTCCTACACCCTGTGTGCACGGACAGACAGCCTCCTACACCCTGTGTGCACGGACAGACAGCCTCCTACACCCTGTGTGCACACCACAGACAGCCTCCTACACCCTGTGTGCACGGACAGACAGCCTCCTACACCCTGCGTGCACACCACAGACAGCCTCCTACACCCTGTGTGCACGGACAGACAGCCTCCTACACCCTGCGTGCACACCACAGACAGCCTCCTACACCCTGCGTGCACACCACAGACAGCCTCCTACACCCTGTGTGCACACCACAGACAGCCTCCTACACCCTCTGTGCACACCACAGACAGCCTCCTACACCCAGCAAAGAAGATCCGGCCCTAAGTGTCAATAGCCAGATTGCAAAATCCTGATCTGACCACAGGTCAGTCTGGGGACTGGAGAAGGTCACTGCCGAGAGCATGGCTGTGGGGTCATAGTCTCTGGACTCGGTGCACCAGTGGAGCCTGGACAGGCCTGATGTCCTTATCTGTAAAAGCGGATGAGGAGGAATAACACTTCCTGGGAAAACTGTTGTGAGGCACATGATCAGAACTAATAGTTTGAGTTCCCTTCCCTCCGCCATCCCCGCATCTCTGCCAGCCTGTCACCCCGGTCTGAGGGACTCTGTAGGGAATTCTTCGTGGTGGGACTCCGCTAGGGGCAGTTTCCACAGACAGACTTTGAGCCACTGTGAACTGGCAATCCTGTTTCTAACAGCCACGTTTTCACGGTGATATCTGTGCCGTGCCCTGCGGAGGTGACCCCTGCAGCCCTGTGGGACCTCTGCCAGGGGGCTTTAGGACATTCTGTCCCCGCTCCCAGCGTGCCGTCTTTCGGTTGCTCTGTTTTGGTCGTCCCCAGTCTCAGTGGATGGCCCTTAGCTAGTTCCAGGGTGTGACTACCTCTACAAGGATTGGGTGCCACAGGTGAAGTCTGGAAGGCTTTGGGGAGCACCTAGGGCTTTGATGAGAATATGTGTGGCCCTGGAAAGTCTCGATAGAGTGACTTTATAATTTATGGTCCAAACGAAGAGATTCCTGGTGTTAACGAAAAAAACCATTGAAACCTGTAAAGAATTTTTGTGAGTTTATTTGAGCCAAACTGTCGACATATGCCGAGAAGCAGAACATCAACGGATTGGCGGGTTACATTTCTATATTTATACATTGCAATCAAAGGAAAGGGACGTAGGTGAGTTACATGAAATTCTTTGGTGATGGATTAGGGAGGTGGGACAGAGCGAAGCGGGAAACCTCTGGGATAGGGTAGAAGGTGAAATGATGGACATGAGCTTCTTTTACAGAGAGGGATACAGGACACTCTAAGGTAATTAACAGTTGACAATTAACTTGATAACAGTAACAATTAGGGAATGTCTCCAGGCCATTTGTTGTGCCCTGAGGGGCCCGGGGTAAAAAGGAAGTTACAAGTTACCCAGACATCTCACAGATAGGTTATCTTAAAGGCGTGGAGGCAGGTGGGCTCAGTAAAGTAGATCCAAGTTGATCTTTGTCAGGTGAAATATCTGGGATATGACTACCTACTATAACCTTTTAGATATTTAATTTTCAAACCATCTTTTGTGGTTATCTTAGGTCTCTGGGTTTGCAAGACTGCCACTCAGGCCTTCCCTGAGCTTGTCAGGTTAGCATGTGGCTCTTTTCTTTCACACTAGAGTGAGACGGAGAGCCTAAGTTATGTCAGGACAACAGGCACACACTGAGAATGTCTAGGCAGAGTGGCAAGAGGGTCCCACCATCTTTAGAGATGACCCCCCTGAAAGTCCTACTCTCAATTAGACAGGAAGTGAGTTCCAGAGGAGCTGGGGGCAACCTGGTGTCAGCTCAGCTGCACCTGGGAGCCCTGGCTGTAGCTGGCATTGCATTCATGAGGACCTACTATGTGCATATCTCCAAGCAAAGGGCCCACACAACAGATGGTGGTTGCATAATATCTTCTAACTGAAAAATTGGCGCTAAGATTTCCTCAGGGTAAGGGAGTTCCATTTAGGCTCTCCCAGACGGGGGTTGTTAAGAGAACAAAACAGGTCTTGGAGGCTGGGGTTGGCCCTGCCCCCAGCCCCAGCCCCAAGCCTTGCTGAAGTGTGCTCCCTGACCCTCCCCTCTTCTCCCCCCACCACACACACTCTCTCTCTCTCTCTCTCTCTCTCTCTCTCTCTCTCTCTCTCATACTCCCAACCCCTTCCACAGCCTCCTCCCAGCTAGCTCACTTGTTGCTCTAGGAGGTGGGAGGAAACTGGCCTTTAATTAGAGCGCATTCTTCCAGCCCTGGTTGCTGGTTGCTGTGGTGACAGGGTGGGGGTTGGGGGGCGGGGAGGTGGGGGCGCAGCCAGCCTCATTGTAGTCTGTGGAAAGGCTGTAGGCCGGTGCCTGTGCGCAGGAGAGGGGGTGTCACTGGAGAGTCGGCTCAGCCCTGCCTAAAGAATGGCAGCCCTTGGAAGCCGGTCAGGAGACAGTCAGCCCATTTTTCTCCAAAGCCAGCTGCCGCTATTCAAGTGCGCAGGGTGGCGTTCACACGGAGAGGGGCCGGCCTGGGAGAGGGCAGGAACTCTGACATCCCGGGCTGCGGGGTCCTGACTCCCCTCCCCCGCGTGCCCCGGGCTCCGGGGCTATTTTGGTTGAAGAGAGGAGCTGTTCTCGGTATCTTTGTCGCTAAGGGCCTGGGCCAGTCTGATGCCAGGAGCCCAGCAGCTCAGGAAATCCCCTGGAATCACACCAAGAACCTCGGTGTCTTCTGTCCACGAGCCCCTCCCTCCTCACAGCATTCTGGAGGCAACGGGGGCCATCGCTGCCTTTCCGCTCAGGCCAGCTGGAGCACCTTACATCTCTGGCCACATTTCACACCTGTGCACTGTGGGCCGGGGCCTGGCTCGCCGTGGCACTTTTGGAAGACCGAGTACTTTGCAGTTGGTGTTGGTTGGGTCCAAGCCCCTCTACCAGGGACTGGACCTCCTGGGATGCCAGGTATTCGACAGAGAAGCCATGAGAAGTTGTAGATATATGTAAGAGAGTCTTTATTGTAGCCCAAGCAGCCATTGCTAACAAGGAGCCGCCAGACAAAACAGTTCTTCTAAGTAAAGGCCCATACAGTAGCCGTACACCGGCTAAGCAACAGTGCATCTTCCCCACACAGCAGCAGCAGCCTGGTGGGCAGTAACAAGCTTTAATACCAACTCAGACAAAAGAGGCTTCTTCCAAAATACTGACCTCACAACGTTGGGTTATAGACGGGCACGTTTACCCAGTGTACGTAGTCAGACCGCTGTGGCCTTACTGTGCACCTGCGTGTAGTATCTTAGCCTTGAACATTCTGATTAAGAGTCCCATGCTCAGAGTGGCCTTGCACATCCGGCATACTCCCACCAGGTCCCCGTGGTGTCATTGTTTGTTTGTTTGTAGCAGCATGGCGAATGCCCTTTCATCAGATCACAGGGTCACCGCTACTCAGTAATCACTTTCTGGCTGCAACTGTAAAAGGTGCTGAAACTTTTAACCACCTCTAACATTTCCTACATCCAAAAATTACACTTTAATTGTTTAAGTAGGGCCGTGATGCCCCAAACACATTTGAGGGTCCCTCACTGCAAATACCAAGAGATGAGGAAGCAATTAAATTTAAGGACAAGCAAATCTGGAGAGGGAGTGAGGTATGGCAAAAAATAAATAAATCTATACATATAAAGAGGTAGTATGCTAACTTGTTTGTATGGTGGGTGTCCCAGTCATGACCAGTCTGTGGGTGGGGATGGGGCACAACGCTAACGTCAGCAGCCTGTGTGTCTCCGTGCCCAGTGCTGAGGTGAAGCTGTTTGCCGCTCCCTGGCTACAGACGTGACACTGCTTGCATGCACCCCACTGTTCAGTGCTGATGTGACGCTGGGGGGTGGGTGGATGGGGCCTGGGCTTGACAGGGCACCTCAGGCCACACCCCCTGCCCCAGAGCCAGGTAGGGACACCTCAGGCTATGCTCCCCACCCCAGTGCCAGGCCAGGGGACCTCGTGCTGTGGCCCCCCAACCCCAGCACAGGGCTGGGGGACCTGAGGCTGCGCCCCCCTCCCAGAGGGGCTTGATGGGTTTGGGGCTGGCTGGGTCTGGGTCTCCCGCGTTTTGGAAGTGCATGTGGGTGGTGGGCGGGGACTTGACCCTGGGTCCCACAACGCACCCCAGACTCTGACAGAAGGGAGATTTTCATGTACGTTTTACTAATTTTCTTTCACCCCTGACACTTGACACTTCTATTATAGAGAAAGGGCAAATAGCAATATTAAAATATTCTAATTAATTCCCTTTTAATGTGCATGGATTTCATGCAATGGGCCACCAGTAAAAAATGGATACTGGAATGGGACAAGTAGATCTAGGTTCTACCCTTGGTTTGATGGTTCGTCAGCTGTGTGACTTTGGTAACATCTGTAACCTCTCTGAGCCTCAGGTTCCTGAAAACATGGGTGGGTTACAGATTTGATGACCTTCCAGGTCTTTTCTAGTTATTAAATCTGACTTCTGTGTGAATAGAAGCCAGTGATTTGGACCAACCTTACAATCACTGCCAAAAAGCCCAAAGCATTTATGGACAGTTAATTGCAGATGGTCTAACACTAGTCATTATTAGTACTGGAGAGACTCCAATGCCAGAATTGCTCAATGTAGTTTAAAGTGAACTAAAATGTAAAGGACACAGAAAGAAAGCGTTCACGTATGAAAGGCTTGCATACATGGTCTATAAATACATATAAAGAGAGGGAGGCCAGCTCCAAATTCGTGCTGGGTAACCATAAACTCCCCGAGTGCGTGGTTGCCGGGGGATACGGAATGAAAGCAGGGATGTGTGTGCCCTTGGGAAATTTCCTATCTATTTGGGATTCCAAATAGCCATAGAAACAAGTTTGCACTTCAAAGAGCCAGAGAAAGGCATCTTCTCTCTTTGAAGACTTTGAAAGGAAACGCGTGAGAGGGTCAGGGGCTGAGGCAGCGGGGTGGGTACTGTGCACCCCTGAGAACGGACTGGGCTCTGAGGAAGGCCTGGGTGGGAGGACGCCCACCGGGGCGCCAGGCAGAGGAGGGAGAGGGAACCGCGAGGGCGGGAAGCAGGCACCGGCGGGGCATCGGGTAGCGCGCTGGCGAAGCCCAGGGCCCCGCGTGAGTCAGCTCAGTGCAGTCGGTGGAGACGGCGTGCTGTCAGCAGCGGCAGCCTCGCCAGGACAAGGGAAGCTCGGTTAACCTTCGCCCTCTGAGGGCTTGGATTTAGGTTTCAAGAGTAGAGACAAAACACTCTTTTTGGCTCAGTTCGTAAGCACATTGTGTCTCTGTGATGGCTGCCTTAGAAACACCCCGCCTGGTGGTCTACAGCTTGTTGGGTGCGGGGTGGGGCAGTCCCTCAGTCCCCTCACATTCGGTGACTGTAACTGCCGCTCTTACACCGAACCCTGGAGGACAGCGAGGTCCCGGCTGGGACAGGCCTGAGAGCAGGGCCTTCGCTGCACGTGTGTGGACTCCGGTCAGGCCTGCATGGGGCGTGACGGGTTAGGAAGGAGATACAGCATTTCCACCGGCAAAGACCGTTCTCGGGGATCGCTGGGCAAGAGGATGGAAGCAAAATGCTTTTCAGAAATCCAGGGTCCCAGTGAAAACCCGCTTTTCAAAGTGCCTTCAACCCAATACAATAAGGCAGGTGTGCGAGCCAGTGAGCGCGTCTCACTGCTGCCGTGACGGGGGGGCACTGCCCGCTGTCCCGGACTCCCGCTGTCCTACGGTGGATGCCCTGTCATGTTCCGTGGACTGGGAGAGGGTGCCCCCCGGCCAGGGGCCACCACCCCTGCACGTGGGAAGCTGTCCGGCCTCAGGAGCGTCAGCTCTGGGCTGTGGCTTCAGGAGAAGGAGAAGCGGACGCCTGTCCTGTCCCGGTGACCAGCTTTGTGGAGCCCTGTCCACGTTAACGACCCCTCCCCTCCTTATTCTTCTTCAATTACAAATGTTAAAACGTAAAAAATGGAAGGCCCTTCAGTGTTCTCCCCTGGTGCCCCTCGCAGCTCCCAGTGGTAGGAGGAGCTAGCAATGTGGTGTGAGATGCTTTCAAACCCGAGCCCTGGCGCCTGCAACCTGTGTTCCCGGATGTTCTGGGTAGAGAAGCAAGGTCAGACCACCATCGAGGTCACCCACGAGCTGGTGGAGAGGTCCAGCTTGTGTGTTCCATGTGCCCATAAACGCACCTCTGTGTGTACGCCCTGTTCTGTATGCTTATCTGGTGCTCTTTAAAACTGGGCATCAGTTGCCAACGTTCACACATCGGGATATTTCACGTAAAAAACCTGAGGTCTGGTTAATCTTAAGAAACAGGAAGACATGCAAACACGCAGGGGCATTTTTTTCTGGGGCAACAACGGGCCAGTTGTGGGGAGAAACGCCCCCAGGGACACACAGCCTGCTGTTTGCCACCCCCCTCCCCCCAGATTGGTCTGGCTGTACATGAATTTGCACTCCTGCTGGTCCCTGGAGGCAGATAGTTGCTTTTGCAACTCTGTTCACTGCGTATCAGACTGAAGAACGAAACATGTTATAGACAGGGCGACCTACAATGAACTGTCCGGGCTGGGGCACCGGGGTGAGAAGAGGCTGGATCACCACACCAGGGCAGTGGCGGCCTAAACCCCGGCCCTCGTAGACGAGCCGGGCAGGCGGCCTCCTCTATAGAGCACGTTGTTGACTGAGGAGGAAACAAGACCAGAGGAGGCCGCGATTTGCCTGCATAATCACCAGTAAACTCGGGCAGGCCGCCCTCGCTCCCCGTCTGCCGTGCCTCCGTGGAACATGCCCTGTGGGATGGGCTTGCACCTCCCCCCTTGCACGCCTGGGCTTTTTACAGTTAATAGTCACCACAGAGCCAATTCCCGGTGAGAACGCACAACCGGCAGCTTATATCAGCAGAACTTTCTGTTATCAATGTGATGACCTGAGCCATCACATGTCTAGGGATGTTTAAACACTGGTCGGCTTGAGAACCAGAGAGAAAATGCGAGAGAAGCTTCTCATTGCACTCGCTACAGTCAGAGGCACGTTTAGAGGTGCTAATTGTTCTCGTTGTTAAAGTAAGTCTCTGGTAACTGGCTTACTAAAAACACCATGGATTGGTTTCGCGATCGTTCACTATTGGCCGGTAATTAATTATATCTTTAAGAGATGTCCCAGATCCCAGCTCCCAAATCCTTGGCCGGCTGTCCGTTGCCTTGTTGAGTTTCCAAGAGAAACTTGTACCAAGAGCGCGCCAGGTGAGGCCAGCGGGTACGTTTAGCCACGCCCTCCGACCGGCCCCCGCCCCGCCGGCCTCCCACCCCAGAAACCTGGACTGTGGCGTGTGAGCAGAGCGGAGGCCCAGGCTAACGACGGGCCGGGGACTCTGGAGGGTGCCGTTCCAGTACCTTGTGTGGCTCGCACGTGTCCTTCCGAGAGCCTGCAGGCAGACGCAGTGCAGACCGAAGGAGGCTCTGCTTGCCCCAAACCAAGCCGGAGCCGGCCCACGCCCCCCTCCACGCTGCCTCGCCCTGGGAATGGGCTCTGGGAGCTTTTTAAGTGTCGGGCCATCACCCACGCAGGTGACACGACCAGGACACTGTCTCCGCGCTGCCTTGCAAGTCGAGGAGAGCCAAGACAAGCAAAGTGAGCCAAGATCCCTTTCCCGCCCGCCAACGCTGCGTCCCCCGGACAGCGGCCTCCCCGCGGGCGGCCTGGCCGCGCCTTTTCCTCGGCCTCTGTGGGAGCTGCCTTTCCGTGGGCGACGTGAGGAAGGAGAGGCCGGAGCCCAGCCACGCCTGTCCACTCAGAATGCACACCGCACACGTGAGGGACGTTTCCTCGCCTCCGCCTCTAGAAACTTGAACAGGAAGGGCTGTTTCTGAATGAGCCGAGCCCACGTGCCTGACACAGACCGCCCAGCGAGGTGATGTTCGGGCCTGGGAAGTGCTCACACTCTGGCTGTCTCGGTACAAGTGAAAATAGCCTTTAATTTCAGTCTTTTCACTCATTTTAAAATTTTTAATTGATTGAAGAGAGAAACACGGATTTGTCGTTCCACTCCTTTAAGCATTCATTGGCTGCTTCTTGAATGTGGCCTGAGGATCGAACCCTCATCCTTAGTATATCAGGATGATATTCTAACCAACTGAGCTGCCCCGTGGGGGGGTGGGGGGGTTCTTTTTTGCTCTTTTAACGTGATCACTAGAAACCCTGCAGTGACCGCTGCTCACGTTACATTTGCACTGGACAGAGCTGTCCTAGGTGCGTGGTCACACACGCAAACGAAGCAGCACGAGGTGCCGGGGTGACGCTTTGCCATCCACGCCTGGCAGGAGGCAGCTTGCGAGCTGCTTCCCGCGCACCCCGGTGATCGGCGAGACCCAGCGTGGCCGGGCGCCGGGCGCGGGGAAGTCCCAGCAGGGCCTTTCCGCGGCTGTGCCAGGAGCGCGTGGAGCGCGTGGCACCTCTCCCCGTAAAGGAGGCTGGTTTGTAAAGGACCGGCCTCCTTCCCCACATCCCAGTGGCTCCCTTCCTGCAAGCTCCTTGCCAACCGAGCCTCGAGGGGCACCTGCTCGTTCCCACACCAGCCCTCACGCTTCCCTGCCACGGCACGTGGAAGGCAGGTGGGTCCACGCACCGCCAGCTGGGGGTGCCATATGGAAAGCCATACCGAACAGAGCTTTCCCGAAGCCAGGGGAGGGGAGCGTGTGACCGATCTAGCTCGTCTCTCCTTTGCCTTGGAAATGTTACTCATCGAAATGTCTCCAGGCTGTGATTAGAGTTATATACCGCGATCATTCCGGGTTAAAACTAAATATGCGCTCTGTTTTCTAGGGGAGTAGGGATGCGTGTGGACATGTGGGAATGCGGGTTGGCTGTCTGGACACGGACGGGGTGGGCTCGCCAATAAAAGGTGCGAGAAGGATGCACACGTGAGTGATGGCGCGTGCCTGTCTGCCGGCCAGGGCCCTTGGTGGGCGAGGCAGGCGCCCCGTCCTCCTGTGCGTGGCTGGAGGGGAGGTTCCGTTTCTGCTCCCCCTGATGTAGGTGCAGAGGTCACGTCTGTAGCTGCCGGAGGCTGACGGGGAAGGCCATTCTCTTGCCCGGGCCCCACCGCTGGGTGTGCCTCGGTGCCACCAAGAGCCTGGGCCAGGCCGTGAGGTGCGCCGGCCGCAGCCAGGCCCAGGCTGTGTGTTCCCGTGGAGTAACCTCTTTCCTTCTTCTCTCCTCCTACCTCCTCTAGGCAGGACAGGGCTGCTTGCTGACCTCTTGCCCAGTTTTGCTGTGGAGATAATGCCAGGTATTCCGTCATTTAACTCCTCATTTGCTGCCATTCCATCTGTCTGTTCGGCATTAGTCACTAATTGCTCCTTTAATGTATCTGCACATTCGTCTATACGTGTCTGTGGTCTTTTCCAGGATGAACTAAGCTCCTCGGGAGAGCCTGTGAATTGTATTTCCTCTGGTACTGGGCCCTAACAGAGTAATGGAAAGTAAAATGGCTGAGCTGGGCCCCGTCCTGACCACACGTGCCAGGCACGCAGGCTCCCGGCCCCTCCCCGCCCGTGTCTCGGCTGCACACCTCGCACTAAGTATCCTTAGCAGAGCCATTACTTGCCTGCGTTCCTGAGGCCCTGCGTTATAAGTTACCCACTCACTAGTGCGCGGCCCTGTCACTCTGAACTTCCCTTGTAGCCTCACCGGGACTTGTTTCTTCGAACTTAATGAGACCTGTGCACCCCTCCTCCCGTGAAGAGCGCACATCCACCTACCCACTCTGCTTGGTGTGCAGCTTCAGCGCCTTCGGGGCCCCTCCGTCCTGGGGTCTGGGGGCTGTCTCCAGGACACCTGTCCTGCCTTTTGTGTAGCTTAAGTTGAAGGCAGCAGCCGGGATCAGCCAGCGTCAGGCTGGCGCCGCCCGTCGTCCATGAGGAAGAGGCTCGGACCGGACAGGAATGGACGTGGGGCGGCACAGCCAGGCTCGGGGCAGGACGGGTTCCCTCTCGCTTTGGAGGGTTTCTTCCCGCGTCGCCGAACTGCCTGGGGTTGCCAGCAGCAGTGAGATACACAGTATCCATGGCCACTGGTTTCGATTTGATTCAAGGCTTCAGAAACACCCAGAGTCTCCCCAGGAGAGAGCGCCCCGCTATTCTTCCCGGATTCCCTGGCCCTTTCCCAACAGCTGACGAGCCCAGTACAGTCTTCCTCCTGTTCATCCCAAGGTCGCACAGAGCAGCCTCTGTGACCCCCTCGTCCAGGACTGTGGCAGCTTGTGCCTCAGAGAAACAATGTTACCGGCACCGCTTCTTCACATTAGAGATTATCTCGCCCAAGAAAGGGTTGCTGTGGTTTCCATCTCTGCTCCTGGAAACCTGGACACCCCTCCCTTTTGGCTGCAAGAATCCTTTCTGGGTAGCAGAGTTTCTTTTTTTTCTTTTTCTTTTTTAATATATTTTATTGATACTTTACAGAGAGGAAGGGAGAGAGATAGAGAGCTAGAAACGTCGATGAGAGAGAAACATTGACCAGCTGCCTCCTGCACACCCCCCACCGGTGATGTACCCGCAACCAATGTACATGCCCTTGACCGGAATCGAACCCAGGACCTTTCAGTCTGCAGACCAACGCTCTACCACTGAGCCAAACCGGTTTCGGCTGGGTTTCTGAAGGGCACCTGCAGGCTTTTCTCCTTGGCGGTGACGGCCTGGCCCGCCTGGGGCCGCCTCGCCGCACACCGCACCGGCTCCTCAGGCGCACGCTGACCAGGGCAGCGACGTGGCGTCGTTCCCACGGCCCAGGCCGAGCCGCGGCCACCGGCGCCGCAGCAGGAGTGCTCTCCGGACCGCAGAGTGATGAGTCTCTCTCCTGCAGGGCGGGGACCTGGCCGCTTCGCACGGGTGTGAGGGGGAGGCGGGCGGGACAGTCAGGAGGCAGGAGCTAGCTGCCTTCTCTTCGAGGAAATCTGTCTAAGCAAAGACCAGTGGCTTTGCCGCCATCACACACCTACTCAACAAAAGCGCCATGTTTTAAAGCTCTCACTGATCGGCCCCTTAAACCAAAGGAGTATTTAATACCCCAGGTTTAAGAAAATAACGCGTAAAGTCCATTGTAAAGGGATGTTTGGCAGATGATTTTCAATCAGAATTGCTGTAGCTTTTTAGCCTTTAAGGGAAAGCGCCATCACTAACCTCCCGCGCCTCCAGGGGGAGCCGGGCCCTCCAGCGGGCCAGCCTGGGGCAGGGGCAGTGTCTTTCCTCCGTCCTGGTCTCCCCATGGTTGGTTGCACAGGGATCAGCCCCGGTGCTGCGTTCAGGAAAGGCGCTGGGGCAAAGGGCAGGGGAGTGGATGGAGATGTAAGGACATGGACCACCAAACACATCCGATTAGGACCAGGTGGACATGGCGAAGTGTCTCAGGGCTCACACTTCCAGCGACAAGAGTAGCGACTCCCCAAGATACGTGCGCACAGAGCCCACGTTCTGGCTCCGCAGACCCGTGCCCTCCCAGGCACCGGTGTCAGAGCTCCGGCCCCACGCCCGGCCTGGCCCTGCGGTCAGTGCGGCAGACCCGCTCCCCGGCAGGCCCTGAGCCACCGCGGCCTGTGCTGGGTGTCCTTGTGCTCACAGGACCCCGTGACGGTCCCTGTTCACGCCCCAGCCCCTGGGGGCTGCACCGCTCACGCTCCCAGTGCCTCCCGAGTTTGGGGGCTCTGTGCCCCTGTCCCAGGCCCCTCGTCTGTCTCTCCGTGGGAGACTCGGTGAGCGGGCCGTCCTGACTCGGTTTCTCTGTGCATCCTTCCAGAGTGGGTGTTTGTCGGGCTGGTGATCCTGGGCGTCTTCCTCTTCTTCGTCCTGGTGGGCATCTGCTGGTGCCAGTGCTGCCCGCACAGCTGCTGCTGCTACGTCCGCTGCCCCTGCTGCCCCGACTCCTGCTGCTGCCCACAGGCCTGTGAGTAAAGGGCTGGGGCGGGGGCAGCCCCCCAGGATCCGTGACCCCCGGGGCGGCTGTGTGCCCTACTTCCTTCTCCACCTCCTTTCCTTCCGCCCCAAGTGTCGCTCATCCCATGCTCCTCCCGGCGGGAGCCCCGCTTCCAGAGCCGACACCCCGTGTGCCGTCTCACTCCACTCACCCCTCCATGCTTGTCCACGCCCGTCACCAGCATGTGCCGTCCTCGCTGAGACGGGGGTGCAGGAGGGGCAGGTGCAGGGGCGGAGGCTGTGGGAGAGGCGCCTGCCCTCTCCCGGGCGTTCAGACTCGAGGACCCTGCTCTGGCCGCGCCTCTTGCAGCGGAGAACCCTCTCTGACGAGCGGAGCGTGTAGACCAGTCCTGGGCACCGCCCGGCCCCTGGCGGGCTTTATGTGCTCCCATGGCCACAGGGTCACAGAAGAGCGAGTCCTCCTTAGGGGATTCCCCAGGTGCCAGGCCCCGGCAGGCATCACGTTGGGAATCCCCGCTGTCAACCAGACACGGCCCGCCAGAGAGACACGGCGCTGTGGTCGGTGCCCTCGGGAGGAGCGCACTTCCCCGCTCTGCTCTGGCTCACAAGCAGCCCCTGCTTTGCCCCAGAAGAGGCTCCGGCTGCCCTGGAAGCTGCCCTGGGCAGCCCCGGGGCTGGGCCGCTTACACAGGAGCCGCTTAGTGACTCAGTTGCCAGGTGCCAACTGATGTTGTCTGCTGACGAAGCCGGAGGAGTCCACGGCAGCGGGGAGAGGGCTTCCAGTTAAGTGGCTCAGGTCTAGGACACATGGGCACATGCATATAAGCACGCATACATGCACATGCATACCTAGACACACACACACACACACACACACACACAAGCAACCCCATACACACACAGATAGATATGCATAGGCACACACAACATATACATGTGTGTGCGTCAACACACATGTACACAACACACACTGGAACACAACATGCACCTGTAGACATAAGCACACACACGCACACATCCAGGAGGTCCCTAAAGTGCATCCTGGGGGACGTGAGGTTGAGGGGTGTGAGGGAGGGACGTATAATCTCTTGCTCTTCGTCTCCCTCCACAGTGTATGAAGCAGGGAAAGCAGCCAAGGCCGGGTACCCTCCCTCGGTGTCCTGTGTCCCCGGCCCCTACTCCATCCCCCCCGTCCCCCTGGGAGGAGCCCCCTCATCAGGCATGCTGATGGACAAGCCGCACCCACCGCCCCTGGCTCCAAGCGACTCCACTGGAGGAAGCCGCAGCGGTAAAGTGGTTCCAGTCCGCCCGGCCCGCGCTCCTGGCTGCCCCCGGGGACTGGCTCACGTCAGCTCAGGGACGCCCCTTTGGGAATGGCATCTCCATCCCAGAAGCTAGCCGTGGTTTCCTCCTCCCTCCCTCGCGCGCAGGACTAGCCGGCCGGTGCCGAGTGCCAGCACGTGCGGACATAGCCGTGCCAGGCCGTGTGCAGACAGACAGACGCCTTATCAGGCATTTGGGGGCTAGCGCGTGGGACTGGGGACTGTAGGAGAGAGCTGGCTGCCAAGTCTTCGGGAAGAGGTGAGGTCTGGGCTGGGCTGCAGGAATGAGAGGACGGGAGAGCAGAGTGGGGGGTCCCTGGGCAACCCCAGGAGCAGCAGGAGAAGCCCGAGCAGGAAGAGCACAGTGTGCTCGATGGTGTCCAGCTCCCGGCCCGGCTCCCAGAAGGGCTGGGGCTCGGTGCTGAGCGGAGCGTGAGGTGCTGACCGGCACGTGGTTCACAGGGGAGAGTGAGTTGGACCCCGAGCTGAGATGCAGCTAAAGTTCAGGGGACACGTGAGCATCTGGAGGGGGATCATGAGCTGAAATGAGGGCAATGGGACAGGTGTTTGGAGAGGAGCCATCTGGCGGACGTGGAGGTAACGGTGGTGCGCGTCAAGCCCCCCCCCCCCCCCCCCCCCGTGAACTCATTGGTCCGGAGGCCTGTCCTGATGAGATGGTCACCTAGGGATGATGGGTTATGGGCCCAGCGGAGGGGGGTTGGGTGGCGCGTTAAGGTGTCGCTCTCCTGGAGGCCTGGACCAGGGCCACAGAGCAGGAAGGTTGAAGCTGTGTAGGAGACTTAGATGATTTATAAATCCTGGGGTGGGTGAGCCATGGGGACGGGGAAAGCAGGCAGTTCTGCTCCGGGGAGGGGCATCTGGACAGGGACCAGGGCCTCGCCCAGCGGTGAACTGTCGGTACCGACCGTGGACAGAGCAGACGGCCTCAGCGAGTGATCGGCATTTGTGTTTTTCTGTCCCTGGAACTATTCACAGAATCCTGCCGCCTGAGACGGGAAATGAGTCACAGGCAGGGAAGTGGAAGTTAATGATCAAAGACGCAGGGGATTAGAGAGAGAGAGAGAGAGAGGCAGCCACTGCCCAGCGGGTGGAGGGCCAGGAGCCACCCAGGGACCTGGTCTCCGACTCTCTGGGCTGCTCCCCTTCCTCCAATTCCTCTCCTTCCTGCCTTCCCTCCAGAACCCTCCCCCATACTTCTAAGTCTGCGAGTCTCATAACAAAATGATTCGTGTTCCCAGAATGGCAAGGGCTTCCTCTCTCTGCTTCCGGCCTCCCCACCCCTGCGGGTGGCAGTCCCGTCCTTTCGGCCTGGCTGCCGTCCTGGCCAGTGAAGTTAGGAATGGCTGGGCTGAGGAAGGAGTTTTATTCCACGTAGCGAGAAGCCCCGGGGAAGGTGGCGGGGTGGGCTGGTGGAGCGGCTCACGGCGTCAGGGAAGGGCTGTTCTTTCTACTTGCTCTGTCCTCCTGGGCCTCCCTGGCTCTCCCGCGATGGCCGCCATCGTTCCGGGCACTGCGTTCTGAGGCGGGAAGCAGGCACGCTTCCTCCCTGCGCCGCCTTGTCCAGAGTGACGGCCTTTGCCACAGCCCCTCCTCCCGTCCACCTCTGCAGTCTTGAAGGCCAGCACTGTGCCCCAGGCCCCTTCCTAAAGCTGATTGGCTTGGACTAGTCAAGACCTATCTCTTGCCCTGGCTGGCTTGGCTCAGTGGATAGAGCGTCAGCCTGTGGACTGAAGGGTCCCAGGTTCAATTCCGGTCGAGGGCACATGCCTTGGTTGTGGGCTCGATCCCCAGTGTGGGGTGTGCAGGAGGCAGCCAATTGGTGATTCTCTCTCATCACTGATGTTTCCATCTCTCTCTCCCTCTCTCTTCCTTTCTAAAATCAACCTCTCTACAATAATAAAAGGGTGATATGCTAATTAGACCAGACATCTTCTGGACGTCCTTCCTGACCAAGCCAGGGCATGAGGGAAGCCAGCCCGGGTCCCGGGTGCCAGAGGGAAGCTGGTGCCAGCAGCCAGGGGAAGGAAGGCAGGCGTACTCTTGCATGAATTTTCGTGCATTGGGCCCCTAGTGCCCACACACACACACACACACACACACACACACACTATAGGCCTGATGCACGAAAATATATATATAACTCATCTCTTTGACCAAAGCACTTACTGACCTTGGAAATGAACAAAACCAGGGCTCTGTATCAGAAAAGGGGATGTCACACCAGCCTGGCCATGTGGGTGTCCCTGCTGGGCACATTTCTGTCCTCCTGGTCCCAGGACCAGAATTACTGATGACGCCAACGTTCCATGTACATTATTCTCTCAAGCATGTTAGACACGTTAAGAAAGGCCTTTTTATAAAGATGTAAATTTAGCATATTTTATATTTACATACCACCTCAATTTTGGGGTAGTCACCTAGCAACGGTAACTTTTCAGATCCGTTTGTACACAGTAGTGTTCTGCACACTGGGAGGTTGCAAAGGCAGCTTTGAGGAGCTGCGTATAGAACAGCCAGTTAGCTACCGCGAGGGAGACAGAGAGGCACCCAATGCCTTCTCCCGAACTTCATGGTGGGGACCTTCTACAATGAAAGATGGCTGCCTCCTCCTCCCCTGCCCGGACCCACCCCCAGCTCTGCTCCTCTTCCGTGGACATCCGCACTGTGCCCGTTCTGCCTCACGTCTCCAGCCTGCCTGCCTCCGGGCTCCTCCTGCCAGCCTTGGAAACCTTCCGTTACAGACAGCAGCCTGATCCCTTCCCTTCTCCCTCCCCCCCAACCCCCCGAAGCCCTCTGAGGTCACATCCCACCCCTGTCGCCTCTTCACTGCCAGACTCCTGGGGAGGGTTAGGAACATTTCACGTCTGCCTGTCCCTGCTCTCGTCAGCGCCCCAAGCTTCCATCTTGCTCTTGCCATCACTGCAGAAGCCAGCCCGCAGGCCGCCCCTTGATGAGGCCAGTGGGTCCTTCTCCGTCCTGGCTCCCCAGCTCCAGGGGACCTGCACCCTCACCCACTCTTGGCTGGGCCCTCCTCCTTGTGGTTCCGTGACATTTCCTCCTGCCCTGTCCCTTTGTGTGCGGCCCAGAGGCCAGTGTTCCTGCCTCCCCCAGGGAAATGGACTCACTCCCAGGCTGTAGCCATGGTCTGTACGCCCAACCTCCGACCTCTCTGATCCCCAGTCCCCGGGTCCGACTGCCTTCCTCGCGTCCTCACTGGACGCCTGTGGGCTTTCTAACCCCAGCCTCTGGGAAATGGAATTAATCTGCTGTTTGTCTACCGCAACTTGGCCATTTCTCCTTTCAGTGGCTGGCATTGTCCACCTACTAGCCAAAAGCTGGGACTTCGCCCTCCTCTCGTCCTCGCCCTCACTCCCCGCATCAGTTGGCTAGCAAGTCCTTCAGACTATAGCTCAGAATAACTCAACCCAGTTTTCTGCCCTCCACCTCCATCCCAGCCCTGGCCCCCCATCTCCACCCCAGCCCTGGTCCCCCATCTCCATCCAGCCCTGGCCCCCCATCTCCACCCCAGCCCTGGTCCCCCATCTCCATCCCAGCCCTGGTCCCCATCTCCATCCAGCCCTGGTCCCCCATCTCCACCCCAGCCCTGGTCCCCATCTCCATCCAGCCCTGGTCCCCCATCTCCATCCAGCCCTGGTCCCCCATCTCCATCCAGCCCTGGTCCCCCATCTCCATCCAGCCCTGGTCCCCCATCTCCATCCCAGCCCTGGTCCCCCATCTCCATCCCAGCCCTGGTCCCCATCTCCATCCAGCCCTGGTCCCCCATCTCCATCCAGCCCTGGTCCCCGCTGCCACCACCTCCCACCTGCTTGAGAGGAATGATTCACCTGCTCTTTCCCCATCCACTTTTCCCTCCTCTAATCCACTTCCTTATCACATCTGCCTGCCTCCTCTCACCTTTCTGGGGAAAGAATTGAGTAGGCAGGTAGGCTTTGGAAATGTCATTTTCAAAACTAATGAGGATGTGTCTCTATGCCCGCTGTGTGCACACAGAGAACACGCACATTTCCCGCACCACCTCCCCACGCTGATGCTGTCATCTGGGGTGGCAGCTGGCAGCTGCTCCATCATCCCCGGAGCCTCACTCAGCTCAGGAAGCTGGCACTCTGAGGCCACGGCCACGGCAGGGGCCTGCCTTAGGATGGGCATGGTTTGCAAGTTTTTAAGTTTCATCTGGCTGCAAAGGGGAAATTAACTGAAAAGTAGCTGAGCCTCCATGGGGACAAAAGTATTAGCTCAAATTTTTAGCAATAATGGTTCAACGTTATAGTGTGGCGTGAAAATGAGTATCCTCATGTCCCCTCTCCGGGGAAAGCAGAGTTGGCAAGGCTGACATGTTAGAGAAGCTGATGCAGAAGCCATGCCAACCAAAGGTTGTGAACCCGACTGAGCCTGAGAGAGAAATGCACCACCCACTAAACTGGAACGTCACTGGGAGCACGCTCCTTTTCCACAAGGTGTGGGCTTTGACACCGGTCTGGGACAATTCTTATTCAAATAGCAACACCCAGCACAGGTCTCTGGTCTTCAGACTCAGTACAGACAAAGTCAACCAGACACCGTCCTATTTATCTTCAAATCAATAAAAATTTCATACGTTCTTATAAAGTGCCCCTCAAGGAACGCATGGTCTAGGCCAGCCGTGGGCAAACTACGGCCCGCGGGCCAGATCCGGCCCGTTCGGCTGTTCTATCCGGCCCGTGGAGCCAAAAGAGCAGAGGGTTCTCTTGCTCTCCCCTCCGCTCCTTCACCAGCAGCCCAAGATGAGAGTGCCAGCATGGTCAGGTTGCTTTTGTTCCGGCCCTCCGGTCCAGTTAAAGAACCCACTGTGGCCCTCGAGTCAAAAAGTTTGCCTACCTCTGATCTGGGCTGTGGTCGGCAAACGGCGGCTCACGAGCCGCATGTGGCTCTCGAGCCTCGTTTTGCCGACCACTGGTAGAGGGGATGTACTGAAAACACTCCGAAGGAAACCGGGAACCCCAACGCACCCTGCTGGCAGCAGCTCCGCTCACACGCCCTCAGTAAGCGCTGCTCTGGGTACAGCAAGGTCCTGAGTGTTTTTACACAAAATGACAAGGACTCCTGTCCCTGCGGAGTCTGGGGAGATTACGCGTCTCTACAAATAACTTGAAACAAGCTGGAATATATCCAGGGCCGGGCTGAGAGTTCAAACTAAATGACTCGTAAGTTAGGAGTGAGACAGAGAAAGGAGAGAGAACTTCTCGAGTGATGAGAAGCAAAGCCTGTGAGAGGTGGCGGCCTCTGAGCTGGCCCTACTGACTAGAGAGAGCTCGGCGGTTCCGTGGCTTTGGTCTGTGCCGTCCTCTCTTCTTTACGAGGTTATCTAAAGGGTGGGGACTGGGAGTTGCCTTTTGTTTAATCCTCACCTGAGGACGTTTTTCCATTGAGTTTTAGGGAGAGTGGAAGAGAGAGGGAAAGACAGGGAAAAGCACATCGGTTGTTTGCCTCCTGCAACCAGGGCACGGGCCATGGAGGCACCTGCAACCAAGGTACATGCCCTTGGCTGGAATCGAACCTGGGACCCTTTGGTCCGCAGGCTGATGCTCTGTCCACTGAGCCAAACTGATGGGTGGCTGAGCTACCTTTTACAGACAGGAAAACAGGGACCCTTTATTTGGGGTCCCTCTGTAAACCGCTGGCATGTCCACAGGGTGCCCAGGCCCCACCCCCAGCCTGTATTCACCCATCAGATGGAACGGCCTCGGAGCAGACAGAGCAGCTGGTGGGATGATTGCGTTTTAATTGAACTGTCTGTACCACTCTGCAAACGAGGTGGAGACTGTGAGGCTTGATACATAAAACCATTTATTCTAATGATTGCTTCTGCAAAAGGATTATGGGTCTGCCCTCTGGGAGGAGTCCCTAAACGGCGTGTGGAGATTGTCTTGAAGTAACGCCACGATCTGATGGCCGTGGACTGCCCGGCTCGTGCTCACATACAACAGCGGCGCCTGCCAGGGGCCGTGTGGGCGCCGTGTCCGCCCACATGCCAGGCTGTGGCTGGGCGCTGGGGAACCGCCTATTTCAGTCTCCCCTATACATGGCTGTGGGGGCTTTGTCCACCGTAACGTGACCAGAGACCCGGAGGCACTCGGCTTCTGTGTGGCGCCTGCCTCCCCGTGGGAGCAGGATGCTGGCGCTGGGTCCCCTGCTTCCACCTCAGGGTACAGGCCCGCCGGGGAGATGGGCCACGCCTCAGCACCGCGCCCTGGCCCCCCGGGCTCCTCTTCCTCATCCTCTTCGTCTCTCCTTCCTACTGTGACCCTAGACTCCAAGACAGGCAAGATGGCCCGGCCGGTGGGACTGCAGGTCCCCGCTCTGGGACTGCCAGTGATCCGGGGGCAAAGTTAGGAAACTCCTTGGAGCCAAAGTTTTCTCAACCACAGACTGGCTAAGCACTGCACCTTCCTTGGGTGGCGTGAGGGCCAGGGGCCAAGCCCGCAGCGAGCTCCCGGCACATGCTGTCTGTCGCCATCATCGCTCTGTCCCATCCCGTGCTCTCCTGCTCCCCTCCCTCTCTTTCCCGTGAAGGTCAGCCCCCCCCCCATGGGGCTGGGATTGGACTAGAGTGATACGTAGGGGGCGTGGGGCTCTAACAGCTTTCGTCCCTGACGATATGAGTGATGGTGTAGGAGGTAGCAGCAGCATGTCTGTAGGATGCTTTAATTTTGTTATTAAGTCCTGAGAATAACACCTGTTTGTAACACACAGCAAGCAGCAGGTTGAAATTACTGGTGTTTAAAAATAAGAAAATGATGATAATCACGAAGTTTATACCTTACTTTGCACCAATGCCTATATAGCCTGTAATCTACCATTAGCTCCTGTGCACCACGCAGGTGTGGATTCTTGCACCATCTTCCCGGCCTCCAGAGGCGTTCAGGCCACCTGTGTCCGGGTCCCTCAGTGAGGTGTCTGTCTGAAGTCCCAGGAACTCCCGCCGAGTGCAGGCGGCAGGCGGTCTGTCTCAGCCTGGGGAGGGGCCTGGGCTCAGGGAGGACTCGGTCAGCGTCTGAGCTTTGAGAGGAGGGGCTCTGTGAGGAGCTGCTGGGGTGGGTCAGGAAGCAGCGGTGACCACATGACTGACATGTGCCAGCACAGAACTCTGTTTGGACCTGCTGGTCCCCCGTCCCGGGGGCACCTGTGCTGCAGGGGTCTCAAGTACACAAATATAGGTGCCTGTGTCTGCTGACCCCGAAGGGAGCTGCCACACGTGGGAACGTGGCTTCCACCTGGGAAAGCGCGCGAGGCCCGATCTCCCGAGTTCGCCAGCTCACACGCGTGTCCTCTTCCCCGCAGTTCGCAAGGGTTACCGGATCCAGGCGGACAAGGAGCGGGACTCCATGAAGGTCCTGTACTACGTGGAGAAGGAGCTGGCCCAGTTCGACCCGGCCCGGAGGCTGAGGGGCCACTGTGAGCATCCGTGTTGTGTGTGACGGGCCTTCCCTCGTGCAGGAATTCGCAGCTCACGGGGACTTGGAGGAGGGGAGGGGTCCCCAGACTTGGGCAGCTTTTGACTCTCAGGGTCAGAACCAGCAGGTGCTGGCGACAGCACCCTGAAGAAAGGGCCTTGGAGGGTGCAGCAGGGAGGGACCGGGGCTTCCGTGTGGAGAACAGGCGTGTCCAGCGGGTTAGGGTTCAGCATCTGTGGCGAGGGAATGCGCTGGGCTGGGCGGTGGGGATGGCGATGTCTTACGGGAACAGCCCCCTCCGCTGCCCCTCTAAGTATCTCCGGGACAGACTTCCACGTGGAAGCCGAGCGTTCAGTCTCCAACGCGAGAGGCCCCCGCATCGAACAGCAGCCGGCACTGGCCGCATGGAGACCCCGTGCGCGAGAACAACTGTGCTGATGCTTGTCGTGCGCAGAGGCCTTCGTGCCGCTGAGATGCCCGGCAGCAGACATGAACGGGCGAGCCAGGAGGCTGCCCCTGTCAGAGGACTTTTCAATCACCCACCCGGTCCCTGGGGACTTGGCGGCCCACACAGCCCACGCTTCCCAATGACCAGCTCAGCCGGGCGGGTGAGCGGGACTGGTGTAGCCCCGAGGGCTCCGCACTCTGTCTTTGAAGCCTCCTCACCCGGAGCCTGCCAGGGGTGCGATGGGCCCGCTGGGCACCGTGAACACAGCCCAGAGGACAACCAGTTCCTCCGCGCTCGCGGCTCCGAGTTCCTCCCGCGGAGCTGCATTCGCAGCAGCATCCTCCCACACCAACTATAAAAAGCCGTCTCCAGATTGGGATGTCAGGGATGCAGATGTCACCGCGCTTGACAAGCTAGTTGTAGCCGTGTTGTCATGGATCCCTGGAAGGGGACAGAGCCGGTGATCCAGGAGAGGAGCCTGGGAAGCTCGGCTCGGAGACAGCCAGGCTGGTTTGGGTGGCACGTCCTGTGTACCTGGGAGAAAATGGCCCCCAGGGCCTGGCAGGACACAGGGTCAGGGACTCTTGGTGCCCACGGGGACCTTGGAGATGGCCGGAACCACCTGTGCGGTGTGAAGACGAGGACACGGAAGCCGGAGGGAGCGAGTGACAGAATGAGACTGGAACCCAGCCCTGTGCTCTCGCACAGAAACCCGTGAGCAGGCTGGGTGGCTCCGTGGCTGCTGTGGCCACAGCGTCCAGCTCGTGGGACTTGGAGTCAAACCTGGAAGAGGCGGAGGTGCTGAGTCTCCCCGTATTGTGCAGAGGAGGGAAGGGAGCAGTGGGCGGTCACCAGTGCCGACGCCAGAACTGGAACCCGGTGTTCTGGAAGGTACCAGTTGACGTGGCGATAACGGCGCAGAGATGAGGCCGGAAAGCAGTTCCCGGGCGTGGAGAGCTTCTGTCCCTGAAGCCAGAGAACCCTGGGGAGGGTCATGGCAGTGGGGCCGCCTCGAAGGTCCCTTCTCAGAGAGGATCCGTGGTCTCAGGTTGCAACAAGGGAGGCATCCGCTCTGTGAGCCTTGGTATTCCAGGGCCCACTGGCCGTGTGACCCTCACTTGCCCCCGGGATGCCGTGAGTCTGGAATCCCAGCGCAGGGATCAGCAGACCCAGTGCAAGGATCAGCTCCCATGTCCCGCCTCCTGTCTCGGTGAATAAATTTTATTGGAGCAGAGCCAGGCCAACTCACATCTGTATCAGCGAGGACACCTTTCACGCTGCAATGGCAGACTTGAATAGTCCTGACAGTAAGGCTGGCAAATCCTAAAATGCTTCCTGTGTGGCCCTTTACTCAGGAGTCTGCCTGTCCTGCCCGAGTTACAGGTGTCCGTAAAGCGGAGGAGGGTGTGTGTGGTCATGTCCAATGGGCGGAGGCTTTAGAGCAGGCAGCCTGGCCCACTCGTCTGCTGGCGGGAAACAGCGGCCTCCGGACCTGGAGACAGGAAGGTCTGCCGCCGCTGCAGCCACCCTCTGAGGGCAGTTCTGGGACGACAGTGCGGTCTCTCCGCAGTCACACGTGACCACTGACAGTCCTCACCCTCGGTGCATTCGAAGGTTCTCTCCTGGGTGCTTCCTGGGAGCTTGTCCGTCACTAAGCTCCTGAGGAAGGAAGGTTCTAGATTTCATTTCTCAAGAGGCTCCGAGTTATTGTCGTTTAAATACAAACCAGTCCATTTTCCTTTGGAGGAAGAAAGGTTTAAAGTTAGATTATAATTCAAAGCCAAAACTGATGACCAGCTACCCGGCGCTGCTGCTCAGCCGCGTCCTAGAGAAGGAGAGGCGGCAGGTGCCGCTGGGGGAAGGACCACCCTCCCTTCGGGGGCAGCAGGGCCCCGGGGGGAAGGCACGGAGGGAACTAGGCCCACATCTGTGCCTCCCGCATCCCTTCCTGGCTTACCTCTCGCTCAGACCTTCCATGCTGTAAATGTTGACTTTGATAATATTTTGAAGTTCTAACCAAAGGATTTTAGAAAACAAATGGCTTGAATTGCAGTACAAATAGATTAAGTGGATTCGTTTTCTTAAGGAAAATGACATTCGATCCATTTCAAGGTTCTATAAATAAACAGGCGTGTGTTTTTCTTTCCGGACTGCAATGCTGGTCTTTTTCACGAGTGCTGTTGCAAATAGCTGCCGAGGCCGCCCTAGGAAATGAGGAGGCTGAGCCCAGCCCCTCCCCTCTCACAGCGTGGGGCTGGGGCTGGGGCTGGGGCTGGACCACACGTGGAGGCTCAGAGCTGGGGCAGCGGCGCCGTCCTGCCTGCACCTCCGAACAGCTGTCCTGGCCACCAGGCCACACACACCTAGGATACTCTTTCGGGCGGAGAAGGGTCCACCGTGGCTCTGGAAATAGCCATCTGGCGAGGGTGTTCCAGGTTCCCTGCTGAGCTCCCAGTGGGAGGTGGGCGGTCAGACACGAGGTGTGCATGCCCCCTTGGCCCTTGGACGCCTGCTCTGGGCACGGCTGCAGGAGGTTGGCACGGGTGCTTCAGGGCGGGACTCGGCCAGCAGGAGGGAAGACATTGTGATCTGGAGCTTCTCTCGCCTTTACCCCTTTTGGCTCAACATGCCTGGGGTCGTCACCGCTCAGCACAGAATCTCGCAAGAAGACGGCACATGTTTGCACAAGGGCACACGTTGGCACAAGATGATGATCGGGAGGAGACAGCTGCGGGCCGTGCTGGGAGCCTGCCTTAGGGGAGCAATGAGGACTGTTCCCCGTCTAAGAACAGAAGCCTCCCCCTCTAGGCAAGTGAGCTTCGAGCTGGACCCAGCGCCCGCCGAGCTAAGGACACAAACGGGCTCGTTCAGGTCTTCGCCGCCCTGGACAGATGGGCTGGGTGCCGGTGGGGTCCCCGAGGCTCCTGGGCTCGCTCTGGCCGGCCGGCCCGCCTGGCCAGCACATAGAACGCTGTCCTACCTCCTTTCCTCCCTGCAGATAACAACACCATCTCAGAACTCAGCTCCCTGCACGAGGAGGATGGCAATTTCCGCCAGTCTTACCACCAGATGCGGAGCAAGCAGCTCCCCGTGTCCCGGGACTTGGAGAGCAATGCTGACTACTGGCCTGGCGTCGCGGGGGGCAGCAGCGGGGCGAGCCGGGGGCCCTCCGCCGTGGAGTACAGCCGAGAGGACCGGGACAGCGTCAGGCACAGGTGAGGGGTGCGGGGGCTCCGGGGCGGGTGTGAGGGCAGGTGCAGGGGGCAGGCGGACCCGAGGCTGTTCTTCCCCGGTCGCACCTCTGCCTGCCATTCTGTTTCCTGCCACCTTCTCTCTCTGTGAGAACACCCCTCCCCACACTTACTAAGCAACATGACACGTGTAGTCACCTTCCAGCGCTGTGGCATGGGTCCTCTTAGTGAGCCCTGTTAGCCTTCCCCTGCCTTCTCACATGTTTGCCCCGTGGCCTCACATACCCCACCCGTCAGCTCATCCTTTCTGCTCATTTGCTCTGTGAAAGGTAAAATGCCAAGCACACACGCTGTTGCATCTGATTGTCATAGCTCTACAGGCAGCTCCCATTTTAACCTCCAGACACTGACCCCAACAGGGAGGCTGAGGACTTACCCCGGGTCACACAGCCAGTGAACGCAAGCAGGAGGCCAAGGTGTGGGGCCACTGCCCACGGGGGCGCCTTCCCCACTCACCTACCTCTCCCTTGAAGGGCAACCCCCCACCCCACCCCCGTCAAGGTGGGCGGGCCCCTGGGGCCTGCGCCCAGAGGAGACCTGCCTGTCAGTTGGAGGGCGGACAAGGCCTGTTTATCACCAAGTATCACGGGGCTCCTTGGGCCGCGGCCTGTGAACTGCCAGCCGCACTGGTACCCGGGGAGCTGAGGTGTGAGCAGGGCACAGGCTGCCCACACCCAGGTCACGTGGTGATGCTCGGGAGGCCCCGCCCTCTGGGTCACAAAGCCCCGCCCCCTGGGTCACAAAGCCCCGCCCCCTGTGCCTCATTGTGATGCTCCGCCCTGACCCTGGGGGGCTGGGGGGGGGGGCAGAGGCGCGTCCCTGACCCGGTCCCCTGACCAGGTCCCCTGCCCCGCAGCCAGCAGCGCTCCAAGTCCGAGATGCTGTCGCGCAAGAGCTTCGCCCCGGGGGTGCCGGCCGTGTCCATGGACGAGCTGGCCGCCTTCGCCGACTCGTACGCGCGGTCGCGCCGGGCGGCCGAGGACAGCCTGGAGGCCCGCGCCGGGGGCCGCTTCGAGCGCCCGGAGCCGCGGGCGCGCGGGGGCCTCTTCGGGGACGGCGCCCCCGAGGGCTACCCGGCCGAGGGCTACTCGCCCGAGCCGTACTTCGGGCCCCGGAGCCGCGGCCGCGAGCCCCCCGCCGAGGCCGAGCGCGCCTGGACGCCCGAGGAGGCCGCGCTGCCCCGGCTGGTGAGCCTGCCGGGCCGCGGGGGCAGCCTGGAGGCCCCGGCGCGGCGCGGCGGCCCCCGCTGCGCCTGGTCCCCGCCCGCCGCCTACCGCGCCCGCGGCCCGCGGGGCAGCGACGAGGGCGACTCGGCCGAGGACACGCTGCCGCCCTACAGCGAGCTGGAGCTGGAGCTGGAGCTGAGCCGGGCGCCGTCCCGCCGCGGCCGCGACCCGTCCGCGCACGGCGCCTCCTCGGAGAAGAGGCGGAGGAAGGAGCCCGCCGCCAAGAAGCCGGTAAGGCCCGGCCGCGGGCACGGCCTGTCCCGCGTGGGTGGCCGAGGAGGGGCAGAGTAGAGGGGCTGGTGGAGGAGGGCCCGCTGCAGGGAACGTGGGTGCCGGCCAGTCCCCCCCCACCTCCCTCTCCCTGCCACAGATGGGGTGAGGCAGGGCCTGGGAGCTGGCCAGGCAGGCGCGGGTGAGTGGAAGGAGAGGTTGGCTCCTCAGTGGCCATCTCTAACCAGCAGCGTCAGGGCTTCTAGGAGCCTTCCGTGGGCTGGGAGGCCTGTTTGCAGAACTTCCTGCACACGCGTGTGTGCACACCTATCCTGGGAGTGCATGCCAGGGGGGCAGGGGGGGTGCGGATGCCAGGCTGGGGCCAGGCCGCGGACTGTGCCCGCAGCACCACCCGTGGTGCTGGTTCCCTGGTGTGCGGCCTCATGCTGGGCTCTTTCTGCTCCTCCAGAACGACTTTCCAACCAGGATGTCCCTCGTGGTCTGAGGTTTGTAGGAGACAGCTCTCTGGATGACGAGAATCGGAAGTGGACAATGGGGACAAGTCCAGGAGCCAGCAGGCCCGGGACCTTCTCCGGCCGCCACCTTGGAAGGTTTGCTGATCTTTGCCTTGGCCAGGGATGGGGAAAGCCTGAGCGAGGCTGATGCCAAGCCTCGTACCATCTGCCTGGTTTGAGAAATCCGCCGTGGAAGTGACCGCACGCGGGAACCTTCCACACGCGCATTTCTCGCCCGCCGGGACTCTCCCGGTCCGGCCGCAGTGAGCGGGGGACGCTGGCCGCCAGGGGCGCCTCCAGCGCAGGTTTCCGGGCGTCCCGGCTGCGCCCAGAGGCGGCAGCGCTGCGACTGCTGTCGGAAGGCTTCAGGCTGAGCTCACCTGGTACCCGTCTCCTCCGTCCTGCTCCACGACTGCGGTTACACTGGAGGCAGAAGCTGCCTGTGAGCTCGTGACCGTGACCTGCTGGACAGTCACAGAAATGACTTCAGCTTGCTGTTCCGAAGGACAGTTCCTGAGTGGCCGGCACAGCACGGAAGAGAGTCTATACCTGTTTGAAAAGCTGTCTGAGTGGATTCCTTTTCCGTTCTGAGGACAGAAGCCGCTTTTTCTCTCTCTGCTGCACAGGCCTGAGTCGTGGGTGAGGGCTGGGGCCACACGCAGCCCCGCCTCCCTCCACATGCCGACAGGCTTTTTGATAAATGCTCCACGTCCGCACGTGCAGGAGGGGCGGGGGTGACAGGAGAGGATGCAGCAACGGAGTGAACAGAATACGTGTTCTCGTATTTGGAACACGGGCCATTCCCCCCACGGCCTCCGCGTGACCTCCCTGGGTTTGTGCTGCGTCTGCCTCCGTGGTTTCTGCCGCAGCAGCTCTGCTGTTCCGGGACCCGGAGACGCGCCCACCTTGGCCTCTCTGTGGCCACTCCAGACGCTCTGGAGACAAGGGGTGCTGCTTCCTGGGGAGCACTTCCTGTTCCCACCGCCACCTAAATGACAGGTCTGCCTCCCAAAGCTAGACCCTTCTGGATTTTGTAATTTGTGTAAACTGCAAAAACATGGCCACACTTTCCTTCTCACTGACACATGAAGTCTGTCTCTGGCACGGCCAGGTGATTTGATTGGGCTGGTGGCCCAGTAACAAACGTGGCACAAGCTGAGACGGAAAATCCTTGGGCATGGGATTGCCCTCTCTAGCTGATCATGCCGATCTTGGCAGTTACCACCAGGGGAGTGAGCCGGGCTGTCCCACTGCATGATGGGAGACGGGGCCCAGGGCCCCTCCCCCAGCCTGTCAACTCTCAGCTGATGGCAGACATGAGGGAGCCCAGCTGAGACCAACAGAAGAACCGCCAGGAGCGAGCCCACATCACCGACCTCTACTCAAGGCAGGAGACGTCGCTCTCTTTACATGTTCATCTTCTTCCCTGTCCAGCCCCTCACTCCACAGCCTGCACTTCCTGGGACAGACCTCCAAAGCCTTTCTCCCCGGGCTGTTTGGTGGGACTCGTGGTTGAATCCAATCCCTGGAGGGTGCTTGCCAGCCACACGGGTCCGTCCTCTGCCTGTGGCTCCGAGGACAGCTTCCTTCCTCAGCATCTCCTTGGGCTTCTCTAGGGCCACCGGACAAGCGAGGCCTCATTCTCGGAGGACCATTCCATTTACGTCAGTCGTACGTGTGCAATGAGGCGAAGAAGTGGCTGGGTGAGGGCCAGGGGATGGGTTGATGTCACTGCTGGAGAACTGGGCTACCAAGGACTCCACGGTGGCTCTGGCCTGTCCGGAGGGCCCAGGCGGACAGTGCAGCCCGCTGCTGGCACGTCCAAGGGCTGGAAGACATGAGCCATAACCCTGGTGCTGAGTCTTCGGCGTGCTGCTGTCCCTGGCCTCCAAAAGCCTGGTCCGGTCTGTCCGTTTGGGGCCCGGTCCAGAGGGGAAGACGGTGAAAACATCCTTTCCTAGTCACCAGCCTCGGAGCTCACCTGCTCAGGCAATCTTGGAGAACATCGGTAGCTGCAGGCGCGATCACCTCTTCATCCGCACCCTGAATCCGGCGTCTCGCCACCAAAGAGCCCCCCACGCCCGCCGCGGAGCCCCCACTGCTCCGAGACGGGCCCTCTGGCTTGGGTGACTGGAGGGGGCAGGGGGAAGGACTAAAATTGGGAACCTGCCATTCCAAGGACGACACACGCACCGACAGTGACAGACAGGACGTAGCCTGGGGCTGGGCCAGCTTGTCCCCTGTAGAGTGACTGAGACGACAGGGCCTTTAGTGAAGAGAGGTCACTTTTGGGTACGTGGGCAGGAGGTGAGGCTTCCGGACAAGGGAAGGCAGAGGGGCCGTCAGCCCAGGCTTTCTGACCCCTGGCTCCTGCTCTCCTGAGTCTGTCCTCAGAGGAAGGGCTCGCCCAGCCTCCTCCCCGGGTCGCCTGGGGCACAAAGCCAGTCTGGTGTGAGGCTGGCCCCTGGCCCCTGGGGGCAGGACACGCCCACGAAAGCACTGGGAGGTTCGTGCATCATGTGACACGCAGCGATGGATAAGTGACAGCAGACCCAGAGGTTGAAGTGTGTGTTTTATTTAAATGGGCATATTTTGATATTTTAGTATTGTGTGTGTGTGTCCATCCATCTTAGTTCAGGATATTCTCAGTGCTCGGAAAAGCTGATGCTAATAAAGAAAGGTGACTGGGAGAGGGAGGGGGGCGGAGGGCCCAGGGGTGAGGTGTGAGCTGCTGTGTTTGCCCGTGAGTCGCAGTGAGCGGGGCCTCCCCTCCTGGCCTCCCTCTGCCCCTGACGCGTGGTCCCCCCAGGCACTCCCTGCGCACCGCACCCGCCTCGCCTGGCAGTGCTCCTCGTCTCAAAGACACACGCTCCCGGGCCAGCTCAGCAGCCTCTGCCGGAGGCCGGGCGTGGCTTTAGCCGGGGATCGGGAGAGGGACTCCGCCGCCCGTCGGTGAAGCCACACACGGAATTTGGTCTCCGGACTCCAAGCCTTAGGTCTTTCCTGCCGGATCCGTGATTCCCCAAATCGCTTGACCACACAGATGACCTGACTGCCACATGTGGGGCGGGCAAGAAGAATCATCTTCCTCCCAACCTAGGTCCCAGATGTTTTAAACTGAAATAAAGCATTTTTCACCTCCTCGTGTGGTCAAGTTTCATGGTGAGCACAGCTGCCTGAACCTGGCAGGAGCCTGAGAGCGACTTGGGTGTCGGGAGCCAACCCACACGGGGCCCGGGTGCCTCAGGGCCTAGCTTTTCCTGCCAGGGTCCGCCTCCCACCTCCCGGGAAGCTGATCTGATCGTGAAGCTCGGAGTTGGGGGCTCTGGACACCCGAGTGGGCGAGGACGCTCGTGAGCTGCTGCCAGCAGCCGCCTGGGCCCCACGCGGTGAGAGGGTGGCTCTCTGCCTGGCGTTCAGGTGCTGCTGTTCCAGGCCCTCCCACATGCTGTTCCATTGTGTCTGTGAGAGGCAGGTGGGGTGGGGGGGGGAGGGGGCGGGGAGAGAGATGCTGGAGTCCCATCAAACAGTGAAAGAGGTTGAAAAAGAGCTTTTAAAAACCCAGAGCCAGGCCCACAGACTGTCTGTCTAGGGCTCTTTCTGGTTCCTGGATTCCGGAGGGTCTGGCTGGCCCTCCGCACCGCCCTGCACGGTGGCAGGAGCCCTGCGCTGGCCCACGGGTGGCAGCTGTGAGCACAGACACGCTGCCCGTCCTGCGGGCCCTGCCAGGCGCCTGCTGCGGTGCCGGGACTCGGCCTCGCCCAGCGCCGGGGGCGCCTGGACACTGAGTTACAGACTGTAAACTCCTCCTTGCAGAGGAATGTCTGAGCCAAAGCACAAAGTCACGGAGACTCGGGGTCCCGGCCTTGGGGTGACCTCTTAGGACCTAGCTGCCTGCCACTTCCCTGCACTGGGGATTTTTAGCGGAACGAAGCGGGCAGAGACCGAGGGCGGCAGAGGCGTTACTCTGCGTTGTGTTCGCTGGCTCGGGGCCGGGCCTGCCCCGGGAAGGCTGATCGAGAGGAGCCCCTCCTGGGCTTCCGGGGAGCACCCTGTGTGGGCGAAGGGCACACGCTGCCCGGCGCCTCCTGCGGGAGGAAGGAACGGGGCAGGGAGGCTGGGGAGGGTACTGACGTTCGTCTCTGTGCCTCGTCTGGCATCAAAACTGACCGTGTGTGTCTGCTGCCCGGGACTCCTTTTCAGTGTCACATGTACAGAGCGAATTGCATTGTGATGTTTTAAACTGAAATAAAGCATTTTTCACCTCCACGTGTGGCCAAGTCTCATGATGCACACAGCCGCCTGTGATCGTGACCTGACTGGGACCCCGCAGGAAGAACTCACACCCCGAGCTGCCGCCGGCTGCTTCAAGCCCTGGCCGCGGCGTGAGCGGCTGCTGCGGCCTCCGCCTCGGGAAGCGCCGTGCGTGTCACAGGTTTGTCCGAGCACCACCTCGGCTCTGCGCACACCGAGAGGGGCCGCTGGGAGGCCGCACAGCCGGTGGCGCCTGCTCGTGGCCAGAGGGGCACGTGCGAGAAAGGGCACTTGGGAAAGGAGGAAGGAAGCAGCTCATGGGAGGGCGTTTTCCAGAGGGACACTAATGAGGAGGCGTCTGGACGGCGGTGAGCAAACGAAGGGGTACGCCCTTCAGGCACCCGCGGTCCTCCTCCGGCCAGGCTCTGGCGTGGCAGATCCCGGGTCCTGGGTGAACAGGAAACCCGCCCTGGCGGGAAGCAGCTGGGCTCAGTTCTTTCCCATGAAGCAGCTACCTTCACGATGTTCACCCGCAGAGCCGCCGAAAGAGAGACTCAAATGGTGCCGCACCCCGATGCCCTGCTCCGGACTTCCTGCTGTCTGGCCCGTTGTTTTAATCCCATCGTGCTCGTTCGCTTTATAAAATGGTGGTTTGGTTTAGAAAGTGTTTTAGTCTCACCCGCGTGCTCTTCTACACGCCATTTCTTCCTGCGTTTCGTATCTTCTTTGGAGGTGTTCCCCCATTCTTTCTGAAGGAAGTCGCCTTCAGCGATGGTCTATGGGTACCATGCTCAACTAGTTCTTGTTTATCCAAAAAAACCAAATTATTATGCCATTCTTGTTCTTGAAAGATAATTCCACTGAGAATACAACTTTAAACTAATAGTTACCTCCTGTCCACACTCTCAAGACATCACTCCTCTCCCTCTGACTTCTGTTTTTGGTTGTTTTGAGAAGTCAGTTACCAATCGAATTATCCTTGCTTTGTAAGCATCTGTCTGGTCTATCTGGCTGTTTTTAAGATTATCTTTTTGTCTCCAGTGTTCTTTGGTTTCAATAACATGTGGCCAGGTGTGAATTTTTTTTAAAATTTATTCAGATTGGGATTTGTTGTGCTTCCTAAATCTGTGGATTGTATTTCCCATCAGTTTTTGATAACTCTCAGCTACTAACTTATCAAATATTTCTCCTCTTTAAACTCTTGAGAATTGTAGTTAAATGTGCTCAGACCTTTTCATTCTGTGCTACCTGTGGTTTAATCTACCTTTTGCATTTCCATCCCTTTGTCTGTCTGTACTGTATTCTTCAGGTTCATCTTCCAGCTTCCTACTTCTCTCTTCAGTTGACTCTAATCTCCTTCCAGTTTTATTTTTAATTAGTATATTTTTTCATTTTTAAACGTTCATTTTTTTTAAACCTGCATGGTCATTGTTGAGAGCATCTTGCTCTTTATTCCTGTATAAAATTCTTTATTTCTTTGAATATATTAAATGCACAAATTTTATATTTTACTAGGGGCCCAATGCATGAAATTTATGCAACAGTAGGCGTTCTTCCCACCCCCCCCCCCCCCACTGCCGGCACCGGCTTCCCTCTGGCACTTGGGACCCGGGCATCCCTCTGGCCCCGGGCATCCCTCTGGCCTCCGGCAGGCTGTTACCCATCCTCACAGCCCTAGCTTTGTCCAGAAGGTTGCCTGGTCTAATTAGCATATTACACTTTTACTAGTAGTATTGTACTCAGCGGTGCTAAAATCAGTAGTGTTTGTGGGTCTAAGTTTGAAGATCATTACTTCTGCTGTCACTCATGCTTTCTTGTTTCCTTGTGTGTTTTATATGTTTTTGTTTTTTTCCATTGCTTTATAGAGAGAGTGAAAGGGAAGGCTGAAGGGGGAGGGAGAAGAGAGAGAGAAACATCAATATGAGAGAGACTGGGGCTGGGGATAGAATCTGCAACTGAGTTACGTGCCCTTGACTGGAAACTGAACCGGAAGCCCTTTGGTGCAGGGCTTGTTCTAACCACTGAGCAACGCTGCCAGGGCTGTTTTATAGGTTTGACTGTGAACTCGTGTTTGGTAGAATGCCGTTTTACATTGGTGCCAGCCAGGAAAGATGCTCTTGCTCCGGAGCTGTCCCCCTTCTCTCCATGATAACGCCACAAACTGTAGCTGCCCCAGGGGCCGAGACGAACGAGTGACTGAGCGAAGAAGAAGTGGGAAAGCTAAGGGGGGGGGGGATCTAGAAGGTACACGCATTTCCGTCCGATGCAAGCCTCTAGACCGGGGGTGGGGGACGTCTGGCCCAAAGGTCAGGTAAGGCCTGTGAAATCACTGGGTCTGGCCTGCCAAGGCATTTTGGGTGAGTTAATTCAATGTTGGACAAACAGAGCAGGCCGGTTTTTAAGTTGATAATTCGGTATGGCCTGAGAACTGTGTTATAAATATGCAAACAGCCCTCGGCAGAAAAAAGGCCCCCACCCTGCCCTTGACTAACATGAGCCGGAGTTAGGGGAGAACAAGGAGGTTAGACTTCACAAATGGTTCAGTGTTTGATGGTTATAAGAGAGTCACCATTCTAACTACAGAAATAAGACAATTGGGGGGTTAGAAGTAAATAGGCCATTTATTATTCAAGAGCAACCAGAGACATTATGGATCTAGGAATCCTTCAAGAAGCAAAGAAGGGCTAGACCCATAGGACGGACTAGAATTAGGCAACTGAATTAGGGACAAAAACCATTATTAGAACTGGAATTAGGGACAAAAACCGTTATTTTATGTCTACACCATTCACTTCCATTTGATTGATGTAAAAGGCTTATTTTCATATCCGTTTAAGAAATAAAGAAATAGCCGAAACCGGTTTGGCTCAGTGGTAGAGCGTCGGTCTGCGGACTGAAAGGTCCCGGGTTCGATTCCGGTCAAGGGCATGTACATTGGTTGCGGGCACATCCCCGGTAGGGGGTGTGCAAGAGGCACCTGGTCGATGTTTCTCTCTCATCGACGTTTCTAGCTCTCTATCTCTCTCCCTTCCTCTCTGTAAAATATCAATAAAATATATTTTAAAAAAAAAGAAATAAAGAAATAGGCCAATTTCAGGTTCTGACAAATCTTGGCGGAGACACCCTGATACTACGCATCAGGCCACGGAGGTGACATGGTATTTTCTGCTGAACGCGTTGAAGCATTTCCGGAATGCTTAGCAGGTGGCCTGCGATGGCCACCTGACAGGCAGGGGCCGTAGAGGACCCTGGGCTGCCAGCGGCTCAGAGGGGCGTGAGTTAGCCTGCTGCGCCACCTGCTGGCACCCCTCGAAGGCACGCCTCTGGGGCAAACTTGCCAGGACTCGGGTTTTGTGATGAGTTAAAAAGTCCTGCAAGCATTCACTTTTGACAAACCAAACAAGTGCACTGGGCGCTCTCTGTTCAGAAGGCCGGGCTCCCCTGTGTTCTGAAGCCTTCGACCTTGCCACGGGTGTCTTCGAGGCAGATTCCTGTGGCGATCACGTGTTTCTTACGTGGGGCCAAGTGGGAACGGGGCACACGCCTCCTCTCTTAAATCTGTTTTAAAATGTGTTTTTGACGTCATTAGGTACAAGCACTTTGTGAAGGCAGTCCAGAATTGGACCCTGCTGCCACAGAATTATCAGGAAGCGAGTTTCTCGTTAACAGGTAACACGCCATTGAACGGTGGACCACAGGCCTCAGCAGCCCAGTCCCTGGCCTCTCGTAAAAAGAGGGATCCGGTCTCCCTCTCTGGTTCTCCTTCTCATTGCCTCTAAAATACAAGCAGAGAAGCGTCCATCCCCTCTGGTATTAACACACTTTCTAAAACACAATCCTGGCTTTGGGAGGCGTTTCCTTACGTTTGTCCCTATGTCTGTGCAGCACCGCAGTGCTGTCCCTGGCCCGTGCTGTCCCCGGGGACAGTTTGCTGGCTTCTTTTTAGCGCCATTCTTATAAAAGCCCTTTGCTCGGCTGAGCGGAATGGACGACACCGCCACCCGCCCTCCCGAAGCTGCTCCTGTGGGTGCGCGGTCCTGCCTGCCACGGAGACAGCCACGGAAGTTGCCCACGTTCCTTTCCTTTGCAGTGATATCAGCACGGGAAGCAGGAGAGGATGCGGTGGTTGTGAGGAGGCCCTGGGCTCTCCCGGATGGGGAGCTGCAGGGGCTGACGGGAGACCTGGGTCTGGGTGGTCAGATTCTCTGTGTCCATCACTCCCTCCTACTTGTCTCCTTACACTTACATGTTTCCCGGGAGGTCAGAGCTTCTCCGCCGGCCAGGCCCCCAGCAGCCCAAGGGTCACACTTATCCAGACACACAAGGGCCTTATTCGGGGGCAATCCTGGGAAAGGCCAGGGTGACTCACACTGAGTGCCCACTTTTGAGCTAACTGTTGTGGCCAGAGAGACGGCGAGTCCATTTCTGACCAGGAGGATGAGCTTCTGTGATGGAATGGACAGTGGACCGGCAATTTCTCCAAAAGACAGAGGGAGGGGTATTGACAGAGGTAGGAGCGGGTGCTGGGCAGACAGCGGGCATCCATTCCTGCATCCCAGAGTTCTTACCCAACAATTAAAGGGCCCTGCGCCCCCTCGGGCAGTCTCCCAATCTGGGCGCCCGGAGGCTGTTTTCCCCGCCATCTGTGGAGAACCCCAGGGCCTTCCACGTCCCAGGGCATCGCCTGGGTGGCACGCCGATCATTCTGAATTTAGAAATCATCTCTCACCTCCGACACCGCCTCAGTCAGGACTTTGATCTCTTTCCCTCCCTTCTCCTCCACCCCCTCCAGGCCTGTCCCTAATAGTTCCTCCCACTTCGTGGCCACAGTTCTCCATAGTTTCAAGGAAAACACTCGATATTGGGCAAGGTGTGTTCTCCTTTTGTAAGTTCATAGACCTGGGGACTTCTGGCCTTCCTCTCCACCTCTTCATTCTTTTTCTCTTAAAAAAATATGTTTTCATTGATTTAGAGAGAGAGGAAGGGAGAGGGTTAGCGGGAGAGAAACTTCAATGAATGAGAAACACCATTGGTTGGCTGCCTCCTCCCTCCCCCTGACTGGGGATCGAGACAGAAACCCTTGTATGTGTCCTGACCGGGAATCAAACCAGTGACCTCTTGGTTCATGGGCTGACACCCAACCACTGGGCCACACCGGCCAGGCCGCCTCTCCGGTCGTTTCTGTGGGAGCAGGACAGGAGAACTAGCTGGACTCACTGGGCTGCACCCCCCTGTAGAAGGTGAATGCACAGGCACCTTACTCATCCCGTCTGGTCCTGTGACCTCTGTCCTTCCTGTGCTCAGGACAGTCAGCACCTCTGCGCTTCCTTCTCTCCTGGGAGGGCGCACGTGGGTATCGCTGTCCCTATGTCCCTGGCGTCAGGCCAAAGCTGCATTCTCTCCCAAGGTTCCTGGAAACCCTGCGTTTGGGAGTGATCTGCCCCCTCGCAGCCCTCATTTGACTCGTGATCTCTACAACGTCAGGTACGGGGCGTCGGTCACGGGAGACCAGAGGGTGTCACCTTAAACCTCTATGCTTGCCAAGATGTTTGTTGACCTCAAAACACTTGTATGTGCTCTGGAAAGGACACATACATATGATTCTTACATCACATGTATGTGTATATTTATTTACATCATATGGCAGTGGCAAGGAGGGGGAGGATTGATGGAAGTGTTTTAGCTCGCAGAATGGTCACCATGGCAACAGGAGCCTGAATCATCTCTATGGCGACACAGTGCTTGAAATTATGCCTGGAGGGACCGTGCGCATTGGCTGGGGAGGGTCCGGAGGACGGCAAAGAGCTACGTTACCGATGTTTCAAAACGACGCTGGTCCTTGCTCGCGTGTCCCAGGCTCGCTTCAGGAGGGCTGCTCCAAACAGCACGGGCCAGGCATCGCCACGTGCTGTGGTCATCGTGGCTCGTGCCTGCGCCAGCCGGGAGGGGCCTTGTACTCAAAGCGCCGCCACCCGGCGTGGCCCGCACCGAGCATACAGCGCCCGGCAGCTGGGCTGTTGCCATGGACACCGGCTGCTTTTAGGGGAACCCTGGCCGGGCTTGAGCTCTACATGCTCTGGCGCTAAAGCAGGGCTTCAAACACCGTCCTTTCACTCAGCATCGTTTTGCCATGAGATGCAAAGTTGGAGCTTAACTCTTATGCATATCAATTAGCCCGTGGCAGTGGTCGGCAAACCACGGCTCGAGGGCCCCTTGAGTGTTCTAACGCCACTTATTCTTCGCATGGGCCCTGAAGTTTCAATCGCACCATATGTGCGCACCACAGATGGTGTTTTGTGGAATACTCAAGGGGCCAAAGAGCCGCATGTGGCTCGCGAGCCGCAGTTTGCCGACCACTGCCTATGGCAGCCGTGGTTTCGGTAGCCCTCGTTTCGCCCGGTTCCAGGAACCTGTGGACAAGGTTCAGTGAGGAGGGACGATTTGACTAGGGCCAGTGTGGGGGGCCCACCTGCTCCTCAGGCAGCTGAGGGGACCCTGATGGCAATGCCAGTGAACAATGCCTCTCCGTCCCCCCCCCCCTCCCCACAGGAGCTCCGGCCTCGCTTCAGGGGCCTGGGGCCTGGGCAGTCCCCGGGAGAGACTCACAGAGGTTCCAAGTCGCTGTGACTCCACGCTTTCCTGCCACCAGCTGGCTGTGGCCGCGGCTCCTTGCTCTGTCTGTGGTCACTGCCCACGCCACGCTGACCCGCCTTCTGTGCCAGCCACCACGTCACCTAGCCAAGCCACTGCTCCTCTCTGCCTGCCCTCCGGCTCCTCCTGAGCCCGCAGACAGCTCCCCCAGGCTCGCCGCTGGGTGTGGACTTTCTCAAAGCGCAAAGATAACCAATGGGGCCGGCCACCGGGTGAGACGGGTCCTCGTATGGGACACTCTGGGGCCCAAGGCCCGGGCTCAGCCCCCTCCAGGTGACAGAGGCATTTACCTCCCTCCTGGGATGCCCTCAGCACACCTGTATTCCTTTTTACAAAGCAAACCCGTGACGTCGACTTCTGCTGTGAGCCGCCAAGCTCCGTGGAACGTGCCCCCTAACCCCATCCGGCCACCGGCGGAGCCCCACGGGCCCTGTGCCGGCAGCACCTGCGGGGTTCGGGGAAACGCCAAGGATGGCTGCACCGTGGGGGCCCTGGTGGGGCTTCAAGAGACCCCGAGACCTGGGCTTCGTTCCCCGGACACTCTGACTGAGGCTGGAGTGTGGCCTGGGCACGGCGTTCCAACTTCCCCAGGGGACCCCCGCCAGCGCTGAGATACTGCTCTTAGCAAAGTGTTCTCCGGTACAGCAAAGTGCAGGCATCGCTGGCCACATCAGGTCCCAGAAATGGAGAGGAGACACCCTTTGTGTCTGGCAAAGGCCCCGGGCTCCCCGCCACCTGCCTGGGGAGCCCTGACCTCGCTGGGGGCCTCCAGGAGGTGCAGCGGGCGCCCACCCAGCGGCCATCATTGGCTGGGCCGACGTGAAGGCGACCTCAGTGGGCCTCCTGCCCTCTCGGGGTGGCGAGCTCTGCCTTCCCCACTCATGGCTCCAAGGCCCCTTTGGTCCCGAGCTCCCAGGCTGTTCCCCCGAATGGCGATTCATGGCTTTCCTCCTGCAGGTGACACTGGAGCCGCCGCTGCCAGGCCCTTAGGGTGGGTGGCCTCATGTCCCTGATGTGACGGTCCTCCAACATCCCGAGGCCTGAGCGCTCTCACCATTGGGCCGCCTAGCAGTGTGCATCCGAAGGCCAGGATTCTGCGGGCCCTTCTAATCCACAGGACGGATGCGCACCTGTCACCCCTGCACCCGACCCTGGCGTCCTAGAGGCAGGACGAGGGCGCATCGCCCCCTGGTGGCGGTCGAGCAAACAGCAGGGGGTGAGGCTGAGCAGCGGGGCCGCCTCTCCCTCCAGGTGTGCGTGCGGGGACCTGCGCATCCTCGCTGTGCTCCGAAGAGACAGCTGCTCCGCGCTGTGCGCCTGCCCCGCAGCGATTCCGCCCCCAAAGCCGTCTACCCGCCCTTTCCGGGTTTGCAGCCCAGGGACCCTGGTTTCCCCACAGGGTGCTGCCGGGGAGTCCGGCAGGGAGCCCAGGTCGCACCTGGGCGGCCCGCCGTGGTGAGATTCCCCCAAAGCAGCGCGGGCCCAGGGCTCCTGCCCGGGTCTCGGCCTCCCCGGAGGGGTCCGCTGTCTCCCGCAGACATGACTTGGGGCCACCCTGGAGCGCCTGCAGTCACAGCTTCGGGCCGGAGACAGCTAGGCACCCACCCTGGTGTGCAATCCAAGAACTTCCCAGTAAACTTTAAACTGCCTCTCAAAACAAAAAACAAAACAAAAAAATAATAAACTGCCTCTCTAGAAAGCAGTGGCAGGAAGGCCAGGACCCCAAATTGCAGAACCCGCGGCCCAGTTTTCCTTCACCAAGTGCCCGTCTGGGGTTTTCTTTTGGATTAAATCACTGCAACTTAGGCCCACAGTGGGGGGCATTCGAGGAATTGTGTGTGCTGAGTCCGCAGACAGCAGAGAAGCGGGTGCTGTTAATCCAGGGAGACCATCCCCCAGGGCCGTCCTGACCGCCAAGCCAGCGCAGCACTGAGCTTGAAAACTTCTAGGAAACGGAAACGTACACAGGAAAACACACCACTGGACAAAACAACAAGAAAAATGAGACACCGAGTGACCAAGGGATTGGATCGGGAATGTTAAAAGCCCGTCCTCACCAGCAGAGCCGGCTGGCAGGGGTTCGTGCAGCGTCTGTCAAATTTGCAAAGGACGAAGAAGCCCTCTCTCCCCCTTTTCCACGTTGTTTCAGGGGCTAGGAAAGGGGGGAGGCCCCCCAACTCCCTTCACGATGCAGTGTTTCTTCCGGGACAAGGGCATTCTCAAAGGTTTTGCATTCATATTATTAACGACCATATATGCAATACCCTACACATTTAAACACACTGCTGTGTTTGATTTGATAATATCATTTATCAAATCAAACACAGCAGTGTGTTTAAATGCATCTGAATTGAGGAGGATTTATCCCAGGAACACGAGAGCGTTTAACATTGAAAAAATATCTATCGTTGTTATTCAACACATGGAAAAGTAAAGGAAAAAACCAGACCATCCTCTGACAGACACAGAAACCCATTTGCCCGTCGGGTGAGAATTCATGGTGAAACTTCAGCAAACCGGGGCACAGGGTACCTTCCCGAGCGCAGGCCACGTCGTAGCTACGGGTGAAACGTGAGGAGTGCGGGTAAGGCAGGGCTAAGGCAAAGGAGCCCGCCCTGTAATGAGGGTCTGACCTTGAGATGCTCGATCCGGCGCCGCTAGCCACTTCCACAGGTGGGCCTCCAAGTGTAAATTGAGACTCAGTGCCTGCGTCTCACGAGCTCCACCTCCAGCTCTGAGCAGCCAGCGGTGGGCCCTCAGGGCCAAGTGCCTGCACGGGGCCAAGGGCGCTCATGTCCTCTTCCGAGTTACAATTCAGTTCTTCCGACGACAGCCAGAACTGGGGTGAGCCCCGCCCTGCAGATGTGACGCCGAGGCAGAGGGACCAAGTGACTTGCCCAGAGCCGTGGAGCCAGGACAGGAAAAGCCAGGAGGCAAACCGCGGCCCGCTGGCTGGAGCTTGCCCTTTGACACGATGCTCTTTTGCCTCGGTTCCCCTCCGTGCACCAACAAAACAAATTGGATAACATAACGGCGGGGGGGGGGGGGGGGGAGAACAGACCAAAAAAGATGTCTTTACAACAGTAGCACAATTTTTTAAAATATATGTTTTATTGATTTTTTTTTTACAGAGAGGAAGGGAGAGGGATAGAGAGCTAGAAGCATTGATCAGCTGCCTCCTACACACCCCCCACTGGAGATGTGCCTGCAACCAAGGTACATGCCCTTGACTGGGATTGAACCTGGGACCCTTCAGTCCACAGGCCAATGCTCTATCCACTGAGCCAAACCAGTCAGGGAAAGACACTTTGTGAAAAAACAACAATGAGGCACAAAGCAAACCAAAGTCATGCAAGACAGCTCCTTACCGGGGAGGAAGTCCTGGCTCCAGCCCCTCGCTCTGTCTGGCCAGGGCGGGTGGCCGCAGGTGGCCGCGAGACACTGTTCGGCACAACTGAAGCCGGTACCCCAGGCAGTGAAGTCAGCATCATCAATAAAGGACTTGAATGCAAGTGCTCGCTTAATAACTTGAGTATCTTCCAACCTAAACAATGTTGTAGATCTTCTTAAAGACAGTTCACTTCGCTGAAGGAAATTATCCAGCCAGTGTTGCGATGCTTTGAAGTCTTCGGGGGCTATGTCAAATTGTGGTGCTATTGCAAGGGCAAATTCTTGAATCTGAGCCCTATTCACAACCAAAGCCTTTGCTCTTCTGTCAGCAACCCATTCACAGATCAAGTCTTCCAGCTCAGAAAATAATGGTTGCCGACCTGATCCACACTTTTGCTTTTTAGCATTTCCCTTGTCCACTTGTTCAATGAGGTTACCATACTCTGCTCCCCATTTTCGGACCAATTGGATACTCAACATCTTCTCTTTGCAAAAAGCAGTAAGATTTTGGCCCCAAGAGTCTTCCATAATTCCTTTCTTGTACTCCAAGGAGTAGCTTTTTCTTTTTTCGCTCATTTCTAGGGGTAAAAAAAAAAAGGAATTGGGGTATCAAGGTGGGGGGAAGGGGATCACTTAAAATGACACAGGGGGGATCAAAATGGCACAGGAGAATCAGAGGGGGGATTACCATTTTAATAACCCCTTTTGATCCTCCTGTGTCATCTTGATTGCCCCCTCTGATCCTCCAGTGTCATTTTAAGTAATCCCCCTCCCCCCACCCCTGTACCACTGAACACCTTCACCAGACATCCCCCCTACCCCTTTATCAGACATTTACCCTCTGGGGCCTGCCTGGGGACTGCCACTGGGCTTGCTGGGGCCTGGATCTGGGCTAGAGCAGGGTCTGCCACTGACTGAGAACCTTCAGTCATCATGAAGGCGGCCGTGAGCATCAGGTAGTGTCACCAGAGACAGACCAGCACTCACCACCTTCGCTGCGTCCCGTCCACTCTAATCCTCCTGTTCTTCTACACGCATCTGCGAAAGTCTCCTCCTCTCTCCTGCCCCGTGCTCACTGCTCACTCCAACTTCCACTCTGCCTCCACACAGCAGTGACATCAGGACTCCACATAACGTCACTGGTTGCTAGACGCCAGTCGGGGCCCTAGGGACCAGTTTACGGTAAATTAATTTTCATTCTGAGACAGAGCCTGGAGGCCTTATTTTCGGGGGGATGCCTTATATTTCACTCAGAAGAAAACCTGTAAGTAGGTCTTATTTTCGGAGGATGTTTTATTTTCAGGGAAACACGGTACTTTTAAAAACATTATTCTGAGAAGGGCTGCAAAGCTTCACCAAACTGCCAACAAGGTCCCATAAATAAGGCCCCCCAAAATATTAAGAACCAATTTACCTCCACTGGTGGCCATAAAATAAACCCGTGTGGTCTCGGGGTGACAGGCCTCTCCAATAGTTTTCAACCATAAGTCTTACTATTTCCTAGTACATTCTGCTCTGTACCCTTTTATATTAAAACTTCTACATCAATACAGATATAGGCAAGAAAGAACATTGTATAGTATTGTCTGAAATTTTTAATTCTAGCAGACACATATACTTTGAGTGTGAGGCACTAGGTAACATAGTATAAATATATATATATATATATATATATATATATATATATATATATATATATACACCAGATGTACACATAATAAGATCACAAATTACACCGAACAGCATACTGATAAGTTCAACAGGGCAACCAGAAGGATCGATGTTTGAAAGCTGGACTGTAAGAACCCTTTCAGGAAAGCAGAGCCGCTGAGTCTGACAAGGAAACAGCTCACATGTGTGCTGTCAGGGCTCAGGGAAGGAGGCTAACCAGCTGATGCTAACCAGTGGAGTAAGTCAACCAACACATTTCTGCTGTGAGGCAGTGGTTTATAACTAGGTCTAAAGAACCGAAATATCCTATCTGGGAGAAATCATCATCATCATAATAACAACGACCAAACTGAGATATCTCACAACTCCATCAATACCCAATTTTACTGCCCAATACACCCGTGCTTTATAAATACAGAATCGGGAAGAATTCATCAAAGCGAGAGTAGGGGGAGGGGGGGAGGTAAGCTTTTAGGGGATATATAAGTAAAATATCCATGTGAAAATAAACTTTTGGGATGACTTTCCTTTTTGTAGTATTTGTACAGGATTATATTTATAATCCTAAATGAGGCCAAGCGTTATGCATAAAGTTCATTGTTGTTGCTTCTCACATAGAATGAAAGCGAGCACTCCAGAAACCAGGAATCCGGTTACTGTGCACATTCTATCCGTGGGGTACTTAACACGCTGGCATTAGAATCAGGACTAAAGGGACAGTGTGATACCGAGGAAAATACTTAAGTTATTATGTTATGTTAAAAACCCACCAACACTCAAAACTGAAGAGAGAGTATGATTCTAAATTATGGGCGTGGGGGAGAAATCTCAGTTAAAGGGTTTGGTAAAACGCGTTTTCTTTCTTCCCCTCTGATCCTCGGTGCATTTTCTCCATTTTTCACCATCATTTCATTCGCTCAGCAAAGTTGGTTAGGGCAGGCACTGCCCTGGGACAAGGCACACAGCATGGGGTAAAGGGAACCACCGCTCAGTTAGAGAGGGCGTAAGCTCAGCAGGATAACCCACCTGAATGGCATACAGATGACTGGTGTTTGGCGGAAAGGAGAAAACGGATGCTGCAGTCACTGTTTGACGCGGGGTGGGGCGGGGACAAGACACCCTGGTGGAAGGACTGGGCCCGGCGGCTCCCTGGACGCGCGGACGCGCCAGCCCAGCAGGTGGCGCTGCAGCCGCGCCGCGCGGGGGGGTCACGTGACCCGAGGGGCGGAGCCGGCGCGCCGAGCGCCGCGGACTGGGCCCCGCCCTTTCCCTTCGGGCCGGCGGGAGGGCGGGCGGGCGGAGCCGACAACCAAACCGACGTCTTCCGAGCGCCGGGGGCGGGGCGGGCGGAGCGGCTGGGCCCGGGCGCGAGCTCCGCGCCGCGTTGGTTCTTCGGTTGCGCGGCGCGGCGGCCGGGCCTGCGGTCGGCCGGGAGCGGGAGCAATGGCGACCTTTGTGAGCGAGCTGGAGGCGGCCAAGAAGAACCTGAGCGAGGCGCTGGGCGACAACGTGAAACAGTAAGCGGCGCGGCCTGCGGCCTCCACGGGGCGCCCGCCCGACCGCCCCGCCGCCCGGAGGCGGAGGCGCCGCGCCGCCCGGGCCCGGCAGCCGGCGTCGCGGGCGGCGGGGCCTCCGCGCCGGGCGGGCGGCGGGGCCTCTGGCGCTGCGGGCCGCCTCCGCCTCCCCGGGCGCCGGGCTCCGGGCGCCGGGCCTGCCCTGCGCGGAGCGGAGCGGGGGGAGACGCGCTTCCCGCCCGGCCTCCCGCGGCGCGGCCGGTGGGCGCCCGGAGGGCTCCCCGGAGGCGGGGCTCGGGCCCGGGAGGTGCCGGCGCCGGGGACGGCCGTTTGGGCCCCGGAGTGGGCTCCACGGGGCACCTTTCGGCGCTCACGGTATGGCAGCCCGGTGCGGTCATTCCCCCTGATAGGTGAGAGGATGGCGATCCAGAGCGCCCAGTAACTTCAGCCGGAGTCACAGCGGGACTGGCACCCCGTCTTCCCCCCCCCCCCATACCTGAGGGCTGGATGCCAAGGCCCAGGTGCCCAGCCACACCTCCCGGGCCACAGCGGGGGACCGAGGACGCTGCTGGGTCCGATGCTGAGGGCCGAGTGTACCATCCACCCTGGGCCAGGCCCAGGCCGGACGTGGTGGAGCCACCCGTGAGGTGCTGTGTGGTCCAGTGGGGTGTCCCATTCACACGGTGTGACTGTTCGGGGTGACGTGGTCACGTGTCTCGCTTCTCTCCAGGTGTCTCCAGTGCTCCTGGTCTGACCCGCTTGCCGGCCTTGCCTTCGGGGCCGGCTGGCTCGGTCTTGGTGTTGCTGAGGAAAACAGCCGTTGGGCTGTGGGCGCACAGTCAGCCAGCACAGGGACCACGACCCGGTCAGGCTTCCAGCCTTTGGCAGCCAGGGCTGCCTGTTTGGGCACAGGGTGTGCCCACGGCTGGACATCACCGCGTTGGAACAGCTCACCCGCTCCAGACATGCGTCTGTTTGCGTCTTTCTTGTAAGCCAGGGATGCAGGTTTCTTGTGTTACTGACCTCCTGTTGGATAGAAGCGGACGGGAAAGAGCTCGATTTCCCTTCCTCGTTGTTCCTGCCCCTTAGCAAACACAGTCCCTGAATGCCCGCTGTTGGGAAGTTGTCAGGACTGAGTGTGTGAAATATGGCGGCCAACTCTGGAACCAGACCTTTGGCTGTGGAGTGGAAGTCTTAGGTGACTTTAAGATTCCATTAAGGCTGCATGTTTTCTCTTGGAAAAAATTTTTTTTCACTCGAACCCAGAGCTTTGGCTGCAATTTCATTCATCCATAGCCAGTTCCATGCAGAGATCATGGCCATGTACATACAGAGACCATGGCCAGGTCTATGCACAGATAGATCATGGTTAGGTCCAAGCAGAGATCATGGCCATGTACATACAGAGATCATGGCCAGGTCCATGCCCAGGTGGTGGCGAGGTCTGTGCAGAGATCATGCTAAGGCGCCAGAAGCCAATCAGCGAACAGGGGAGGCCCTGCCTGGGGCCCGATGAGGCCGGGCATTAAGCCGTCTGGCAGAGAAATCTCTCCTTTTTTCTCTTCCTGTTAGAAACTCAGAGGAGCATTAGAAAGTAAATGAGGCCGAAACTGGTTTGGCTCAGTGGATAGAGCGTCGGTCTGTGGACTGAAAGGTCCCAGGTTCGATTCCCGGTCAAAGGCTTGTAGGCACATCCCCAGTAGGGCTGTGCAGGAGGCAGCTGGTCGATGTTTCTCTCACATCCATGTTTCTAGCTCTCTATCCCTCTCCCTTCCTCTCTGTAGAAAAATCAATAAAATATTTTTTTTTAAAAGAGAAAGTAAACGAGTGTGGACTGAAAGTGATCATGAGACATGCACTAACTTACTAACCTTGTTTGATGAACAGGGAGCAGCTTCCTCCAGCACTGTACCAAGAGGTGTGGATGTAAAAAAACTCATATATTTTACTCGTTTCAAGCGGTGTTATGTTAGAAAAGGTTGGATCTTCTCTTTTCTGCAGTCAACTAGTTATTCTTAATGGTTTTCACTTGAAAAACCACTAAGTTTCTGACATGTGTGGGTGTTTTCCTGGTGGTGAGCTGTTTTACAAACAGCCAGTTAGAGGACACTGGACTGTATTTGAGAGGAGGAGGAACGCCGGAAACGGTGTTAATGGCCACTCCCAGCCCAGAAAGCACACACATCTTCATATATAAATGTGTTTTGAAATTAAATTACAGTTTTGGATGTACAACAGAATGATTTCCTATTTGGAAATATTGGGAAATGATCACCACAGAAAGTCTACTTACCATAAATGTGTTGCCCTGTCTGGTGTACTAAGTGGTTAGAGCGGCAGCTCACACATCAAAGGGTCACGGGTTCGAGTCCCAGTCAAGGTTACATACCTGAGTTGCAGGTTTGATCCCCAGTCCCCATTGGTTGTGGCAGGGTGTGGAAGGCAACCAATTGATGTGTCTCTTTCACATCAATGCTTTTTTCTCTATCACCTCCTCTTCCTTCTCTCTTCCTTCCACTCTCTCTAAAAATCAATGGGAAAATTTTCTTCAGGTGAAGATTAACACACAAAAACAACAACAACAACAACAACAACAAAATATATATATATATATATATATATATATATATATATATATATATTTGTGTGTGTGAGAGAGATAAGATTTTTTAAGGTCTCTCTTAGCAGCTCTCCATATGCAGCACAGCATTACTAACTAGAGCAGCCGTGGGCAAACTATGGCCCGAGGGCTGGATCTGGCCGGTTCGGCTGTTCTGTCCCACCCACGGAGCCGAAAGAGCGGAGGGTTCTCTCGCTCTCCCCTCCGCTCCTTCACCAGCAGCCCAAGATGAGAGTGCCAGCATGGTCAGGCTGCTTTTGTTCCAGCCCTCCGGTCCAGTTTAAGATCCCATTGTGGCCCTCGAGTCAAAAAGTTTGCCCACCCCTGCACTAGAGCCAGTAAAACTAACTGCGAACATGGAATGGAGGCTTCTGGAGAGTAGTGGCCTCTTAGAAGGGGACAGTGAGAAAAGAAAGGGACAGCTGAGCTTTTGGCCACTGGGCGCACGAGTCCGATTCTGTGACTACCCGTCAGCCCCTTTCACAGAGGACTTCTCCTGTTGCCCTCCCGGTGGTATTCTGATTGCGGGGTGTGGTCTGCGGGGGTGCCCACAATGCCACGGACCGGGGGACCTAAACGGGCATGTATTTCCCACGTCGGGAGGCGGGAAGTCTGACATGAAGGGTCAGCAGATCCGTTTCCTCTGAGGCCTCCCCCTGGGCTTGGCGATGGCCATTGTCTGGTGTCTCTAACCATCTCATAGGGACACCGGTCACGGTGGGTCAGGGGCCACCCTGACACCCACGGGAACAGAGCACCTCCCGAAGGCCCTGTCTCCAGGTAGTCCGTTCTGGTGGGGGTCAGGGCGCTCACGCTCACACTGGGGAGTAAAGCTGTCCTCGGAGAGGGGGGGGGGGTGACACACAGCCTGTGGTCACACTGTTCCTGCCCCTGCAGGTACTGGGCCAACCTGAAGCTGTGGTTCAAGCAGAAGATCAGCAAAGAGGAGTTTGACCTGGAAGCTCACAGACTCCTCACACAGGATAATGGTAAAACAGCACCCCCCCAGGGGGGTGGGGGGTCCCAGGTTTGCAATAAATTAGGCTTTTCACTAAAACAAAAAAAAGTTTGATGTTAGTGGTCTATAAGGTCGTTTTCATAATGTGGATGTTTAAAATTAAGTGTAAAGAGTGGCAGAATGGGGACTATCCAAACCCTTTAAAAGCTGCACTGAAGTGGTGGTTTCCTTGGTGGTAAATGCAGTGTATTGACTCCTGCTCTCTCCCTTTCACAGTGCATTCTCACAACGAGTTCCTCCTGGCCATTCTCACGCGGTGCCAGATTTTGGTGTCTACCCCAGGTAAGGGAGCCGCAACACACAGCCCAAGACACTGGCTTCAGCTTCCAGAAGCAGACACGTGTGTCTGCAAGCGACATGTCCTCTGCAGGGCTGAGAGAGTGGGGTGTGCTGGTGCAGGTTCCTTCATGGCCACCTGAAAGCAGGATTCTCCCTACACCCCCAGCGCCTTTGGTCACGGCTCCCCACCCCTCTGGCTTCACACCGGAAGTTGTGTGAAGTGGGAAAGGGCTGGGTGGCCAGGAAGAAGACGTGAAGGCCAGTGCGGGGAGGGCAGCGGAGTGGGGATCACACCCTGTGGGGAACCTGGGCTTCCACTTGTGAGATACTGGCACCTGGACGGTAGGTTAGAGCTTCCACGTGTGTGTTTGACTGATTATTGGTGAAAAACAAAAGGTCCTAGACAGCAGCCTATTGGGAAGTTGAACTAAACGTGTGATAGAAACGCCCACCCCTGTGTCCCTAATTGCTTGGAGCTTAAGTGGTACAAGCCACCTCTTTCAGCCATCTTGTTTTAATCAACTAGTCCAAAACAAATGCTTGATTACGTGCAAAATTTGCCCCATTAGCCTGGGCTCTTGTTTAAAAGTGCCTTCTTAGGTACCTCCTGCTGTCGCTAAGTTGAACTTTTTTTAAAGAGCTATGGAGATGCTGATGACCATGTATTGAAAGCCCATATTTACCTAGAAATGGCCGGTGTTCTGTATCATCCACCCCGTGCCAACCCTATTGTGTGATGGAGAACTCAGAAAAGGTCTCCTGAGCCCAGCTCCTCCTCCACGAAGTCCCCATTGGGTGCGTCCCTAACCCTCCCTGCCCGCACTGCGCGCCCGGGCTCACACACAGGGGCCGGGTTTCTGTGGTCTGTTCAGCTGAGAGCGGACTCTGGCCGGTGGGTCCTAGAGGTAATCCACTTGTTTGTGAAAAGCTGATTTTATCGGAGAACCGGCCCGTGAGGATGAGATCTTACCTTTGAGCATACTGCGAGGCCCACACGCCCTGGAGATAGCGATCTGAAGTAAAAACCCTGGTTGAGTGGAGCCCCGGGTGCAGGTTTAGCTTGGAGAAAGGAGGTAATTATCGATGGTCTTAGCTTTAATTTGTAAAATAGAGACAGTGATGTCGAACCTACGGGATAAATCAATCAATCAATAAATAAGCAGCCCAAGCCAGTTTGGCTCAGGGGTAGAGTGTCGGGCTGTGGACTGAAAGGTCCCAGGTTCGATTCCAATCAAGGGCACATGCCCAGGTTGTGGGCTTAATCCCCAGTGGCGGGTGTGCAGGAGGCAGCCAATCAATGATTCTCTCATTATTGATGTTTCTCTCTTCCTCTCCCTTCCTTTTGGAAATCAGTAAGAATATATTTAAATAAATAAGCAGATGAAATAACAAGGAAAAAGGTGCTTTGAAAAAATACAAAATTCCTGTGCCCTAACCAGTTTGGCACAGTGGATAGAGTGTCTGCCTGCGGACCAAAGGGTTCCGGGTTCGATTCTGGCCAAGGGCACATACTTTGGTTGTAGGTCTGGGCCCTAGTCTGGGCTCATCAGGAAACAACCAATCAATGTGTTTCTCTCACATTGATGCTTCTCTGTCTTTTTCTCTCTCTTCCACTTTCCCTAAAAAATCAATGGAAAAATATCTTCAGGTAAGGATGAATACACAAAAACCCACAAAAATGCTTAGCAAATATGGAGAGTTATTAATAAGTATAGCTGGTTGACCTGAATTAAATAAAACCTTTGATATTCTTGAATGTTTATTATTGGCTATCCTATCTAATGAAAGAGTAATATGCAAATTGACTGTTACTCTAAGATACAAGATGGCCACCCCCATGTTGTTAAAGAAGGCTGCCCCTATGTGGACTCAAGATGGCCATCACAGGATGGCCCACAGGGGAGGGCATTTAGGGGTCACCAGGCCAACAGAGGAGGGCAATTGGGAGGGACCCAGGCTTGCAGGGGAGGGCAGTGTGGGCAATCAGGCCTGCAGAGAGGGCAGTTGGGGGTGACCAGGCCTGCAGGGAAGGGCAGTTGGGGGACCAGGGCTGCAATAGAGGACAGTTACAGGGGACCCAGGCCTGCAGGGGAGGGCAGTTGGGGGCAACCAGGCCATCGGGAGGGCAGTTAGGGGTGACCAGGCCAGCAGGGGAGGGCAGTTAGGGTGACCAGGAGGACAGTTAGGGGCAATCTGGCTGCCTGGGGAGCAGTTAGGCATTGATCAGGCTGGCAGGGGAGTGGTTAGGGGGTGATCAGGCTGGCAGGCAGAAGCGGTTAGGGATAATCAGGCAGAGGCAGGCGAGCAGTTGGCTGGTTGCCCCCAACTGCCCCCCCCCCCATGCCGACCTGGTCCCCCCCAACTGCTGGATTGTGAGAGGGATGTCCTCCCCTGTTGGTCCGGTGACCCCTAATTTCCCTCCCCTGCTGGCCTGGTTGCCCCCAACTGCCCTCCCCTGACGGCCTGCGCGCCCCGCCCCCCCCCCCCCCCCCACACACACACAGTAGTTCTGAATTGTGAGAGGGATGTCCAACCGCCCATTTAGGCCCGATTTCATCGGGATTCCAGATTGGAGAGGGTGCAGGCTGGGCTTAAGGTCCCCCCCCCCCCAATGCTCCTCCCATGCATGAATTTCATGCACCGGACCTCTAAGGTGTTTTTTTTTTTTTTTTTTTTAGATTAATACATTTATTCCAAGTAATTAATAAATTAAAAATAAAGTTAAACTTGTCCAAGCCAACTCATAAATTCTTTAAATCTTTTGAACAAAATGTACAACCCAAAACATTACACTATTGTGGAAATAACTTGGGAGAGGTAGAAAAAGGAACATATATGGGTTGTGGAAGAGAAAATAAATCCAATCCCAGAACAAGTTTCAGATATGCCTCTTCAGAACAGAAATGACTGCTATGCAATTTAACACAAACTTTATCACAGTACAATAAACAAAGGTAGTTTTTAGATAAGTGAAGAAACATTTGGAATCTGACAGATTATTTCTCCATCAACACCCAAAATATATTTTCTCAAAATGAAATTATTTAATATTGGCTAGCGATGAAGAGATTTCTCTTACAAGTAAAATATAGAAATGTGGGTCTGCACCGACAGCCCCTGCAGGTGGTGGTCTGCATCCCAGCTGGCAGGAAAGGTCAGTTAATACCATGCTCCCCAGAAATAAAACCTACTTACAGGTTTCCTTCTGATTGAAATATAAGGCATCTTCCCAAAAATAATGCCCCCAGGCTCTGTCTCAGAATGAAAATTAATTTACCGGAAACTGGTAGCTAGGGCCACCCTGACTGGTCTCTAACAACCAGTGACGTTGCGGGGAGTCCTGACGTCACTGCTGTGTGAATGGAGAGAAATCAGCCTGGAAACTTTGTGAAACCTAAACTGCAAGAAGTTGTGACTTGGGGGAAGAATTCATGGGAGAAAATCACTGACAGTTGCATTGCAAATGCACTGCGAGCAGGCTACCTTGACAAGAAGTACTCATTTAAAGACAGTGCTATTGCTAAACATGAGAGGTTTGGTCCACTGATTCTGAAAGAAATGGAGTCATAAGAAATTCACCAGGAAATTCAGGAATTGGATTGTTATGATGATGTTCCAGAAGATGATGACATGATTGTCATTGAATAAATGAGTAAATTCTTGATACTGTAGGATTCACAGTTTGTCTGGTTTGTGTTGAGAACTACCGTACTACCATACTGTAGACAGGTAATACATTTCCTTTATTTTCATTTAGCAATAAATGTGTACCATATTCTTGATGGGAAAATAAGACATCCCCTGAAAATAAGACCTAGCGAATCTTTGGGAGCAAAAATTAATATAAGACACTGTCTTATTTTCGGGGAAACAGGGTAACTATGTAAGGAGCGGCTGCAGTGGGCTGGACATTCACGTGCGTCACGTTAATCCCCACAGCAACTGGCCAGGGGCGTTTGAGCCTCTGTTTATAGATTAGGAGACAGACTTCAAAACAAGAAAGTTAGCTCCCAAGGCCCACCCTAGAGCCCGTGTGAGTGGCTCCCAGCTGCCGCCCTGTACTCCTGTCCTCGCTGTCTGTCACCCAGAGCATCTGGCCACGGGACAGCAGCGCCACCTGAGACCCAGGTTGCCTGACCTTCCCAAGTGAGGTCTGGGTGCTGAGATGCCTGGAGCGATGATTTCCCAAATAGTTCTTTCTAACCCAAGGAACTGGAAGGATTTTTCCCCCCAAAGCTTTAAAAACATCCTTCCCTCCCAATCGGTGTGGCATCAGCCCATGAACCAAGAGAGTTGCAGGCTCCATCCCCAGAATGGGGCATGCAGGAGGCAGCCAATCGACGTATCTCTCTCATCAATGTTTCTATCGCTATATCCCTCTCCTTTCCTCTCTCAATTCAACAAAAACATTTTAAAAAATAAAAATGTAAAAATAAATAAATAAATAAATAAAATCAAAAAGGTGTAAAGACGGAAAACTAAAAACTCATCCTTCCAAATACATCAAAATGGAAATAATGTTTTGGGTGATTTTATTTTTCTGTTACAAAATTTGGAGGATATTTTTTTTAGGTGAGTTACAGTGAGCTTGTATTACTTTTGAACAATATGCCGATGGCTGGAGAGGAGAGTGCAGAAGGTCTCACTATGAAAAGCTTCCCCCCCCCCCCCCAGCCCGTTCTCAGGGGCAGCTGCGCCTGCTTCTGCCCTGGGCCCTCGGGAGCTCCTCACGCAGACCCTTCTCTCTCCAGATACACGATCCTAGACGGGTGTTTTTTCAATCATCTTACTACCCGGTGTTTGTGAGATTTCCTCAACCCCTTTCAGCCTTTCTGGCTCCTGCGTCCTTTAACTCGGCATTCCCATAGAACCTTCCTTTGTTTTACGGACATGTGGCTGCTCAGACTTCTGAGGACACCAGCTAGGAGCGGCTTGAGTCCTCTGTGAGCCTGGATCCTTTCCCTCTCGAACCTCTATTTTTCATTTGCTTAACTTGGTCTTTCTTAAGGTGCTCCGGGTAGATTGTTGTCAGACGCCGGGGGCTTCTTCCCGGGAGGCCGGCATGCAGCCCCGCTGCCTTAGTAAACCCCGAGATGCTGTCCCTGCGCCCGGAACAGCCCCGCGCACCCTGTGTTCCTGTCTTACTGAGCCCGGCTGGGTAGGGAAAGGTTGTGTGGGTGACCTTTGCCTGTAGACCTTCCACAGATGGCATTACGGTGCCCGCTGCACTCCCCTTCTCCGAATCCAGGCTGGCTCCCACCTCATTGCCGGGCCTGTGAGGAGGTCCATGGTTGGGTTTGTACCTGGTCACGGCCAGCTCGTGTCTGCTCTGGAAGCCAGCACCGTGCAGCCCGCTGTGGCAATCTGTCCCCTGCTCATTGTCCTCTTTGTCTGCTGTGTGAGCAGGTCCTGAAGGAGAGCAGGTTAGCACACATGCTCGGTCCCCATTCTGAGCTAGAAAACCCTGCTCTGCTTCTGTGACACAGTCCTCCCTCTGTGACACGGCTGCAGGGACAGGAGCTGACGGTCCTCCCTCTGTGACACGGCTGCAGGGACAGTAGGTGACGGTCCTCCCTCTGTGACACGGCTGCAGGGACAGCAGCTGATGGTCCTCCCTCTGTGACACGGCTGCAGGGACAGGAGCTGACGGTCCTCCCTCTGTGACACGGCTGCAGGGACAGCAGCTGATGGTCCTCCCTCTGTGACCCGGCTGCAGGGACAGCAGCTGACAGTCCTCCCTCTGCAGTGACAGCAGCTGACGGTCCTCCCTCTGTGACACGGCTGCAGGGACAGGAGCTGACGGTCCTCCCTCTGTGACACGGCTGTGCTGTGGAAAACCAAGCTGTCATCCTGAGAGTAATCTTGGTTACAGCTAGAAAAGGAAGTGGAGGGAGTTGATGATTTTGTTTAGAGAAGCAGAAAAAGAAGATATGAATTTATTTTTTACTTACTTACATTATTTGAGCATTCCATGCTTTTTTTTTTTTGCCCAAAATGAAAACACTTCGCAGTTTCGGACGCGTTACTTCCTCTCACGGCCTTGTCTCCTGTCTCCTAGAGGGTGCCGGCTCCTTGCCCTGGACAGGCGGCTCCGCAGCCAAGCCCGGGAAGCCGAAGGGAAGGAAGAAGATGTCCTCCGTGCGCCAGAAGTTTGATGTAGGTTTAAGTTTTTAAATGAATATGAAGTTACTGGTAATAGAGTGGGAAAAGCGGGGGTGTCCTGGGGGGAAAGGTGTTACGGTTTGTGCAGTTGGTGCCTGAATTTTTCTAATTCTGGTTATTGCATAAACAACGTTCTCAAAAGCATCAGTGATTTTTCAGTGTCTGGGGCTGTGCCTGTTCCTTCTCCTCTGCAGTGTTTCTCCGGAGGGACTGTGTCTTGTCCAGCCGCCCGGGCTGTGGGCGGCAGAGGAGGCTCAGGGGCGTTTGGCTGTGGAATTGGTACAGTTTTAGAGTAACTGGCTCTTCCTGAGGGAACAAAGTTCCCTGAAAGTCTCCCTGCTCTCGGTGTTGACTGGGAGGCGATAGCTCTGGATAGCACCACCAGCGTCTCCCGCCTCTGCTGTTTGAGGTCCGCAGCATTCAGCCTCAGGCATCGACCCGGGAGGCCTTGTTCCCACACACGCTTGATTAGAATGCAGTGTTTCCCCTGGAAAATGGGAAAAACAAGTGTTGCTTTTCTAATACCAACGTCAAACGTGTTAGCTCCGAAGTATTGTATGTTGGGCTTAAACACCAGCTGCCAGGGGGCCGTCTCCGGTGATGACAGAGAATATAACGGTTCTCAGCGTCTCCCAGAGGACGGCTGAGGTTTTATGAGCAGAAGAAAGACCGAGAAAAACGACTTTAAGTCATGAGTGTGGCGACGTCTTGTTGGGAACTGCGAGGAGAAGGCAGTGGGAATGAGTAGTTAAGGACACGGCACAGGCCTGTCCTGCGGGAGAGGGAGACTTCCCGGGCTTCCTGAGTGATGTGCCTGACTCTCAGCACCCGCCTGCTTCATGGACACTTAGCGAGCTCTCCCTGTTTTGAATATAGTTTTGAGCCTTCTTAATGGTTACTCCAGCCCGGAGCCGTGTGCTCTGCGGTTACAGAGACGCTAATCATCACAGCAGTCGGCTCTGCATGCCAGCGTGCTCCTCAGGCCACGCCTCCGTTCCTTCCAGGGGACACGCGTGAGTCCGACTGTGCGTGACCGCTGCTTCTTGGTGTCCACCGGTGGCGTGGTCCGCAGTGAGGCTCTGGGCTGTGCGGTCCCGGACGTCGGTTCCTCGTGTCCGCGCCTCCTCGCTCGCCGCTGTCTGAATAACTTGGGAAGGTCTTCTCCCTCAGCACAGATTCCAGCCTCAGAACCCCCTCTCGGGAGCCCAGCAGTTTGTGGCAAAGGATCCCCAAGATGACGATGACTTGAAACTGTGCTCGCACACAATGATGCTGCCCACGCGGGGCCAGCTGGAGGGGCGCATGATCGTGACGGCGTACGAGCACGGCCTGGACAACGTCACGGAGGAGGCCGTGTCGGCCGTGGTCTACGCCGTGGAGGTGGGTGTGCTGCGTGTGATGAGCTTGTGTGTGTTGTTGGAAGTTGCTGCTGCGAGGCAAGAGTCACTGATCTCAGAATTGTCAGCGTTCACGTGGTTTTCTTCTGGGGGAGAAATGCATCGCACTCCAGGCCAGTGCCTTCCCTTTACAGGCGAGCTTCCCCGAGCACTGGTGTCCGAGCCCATGTGTCCTCGGTCACAAGGGAGCAGAGTCAAAGGGGCACAGGAGATGGTCGCTGTGCTGGCATTAGGAGAGCTCGGCGTGGCCTCTGCGCAGTGGTGCCTGTCGCAGACGCTCCGTCATGCACTCAGCTTTTCATGCCGTTACCGGAGTGACCCCGGGGCCTGGCGAGCACAGGTGCTCCGGGGACGCTGGTCACGTGGCACTTCTCCGGGTCTCCCTTCCTCACCCGACCTCGGAGGTTTAAGTTACAGACATGCCAGTGAGCTCCGGGTGCGGAATTCTAAACTGATGGAGAGGATCTCACTGCTGCCACTGAAATGCCATCCCTGATCCCGGTAACACCGCGGGCTGGGACGGGGCTGCCCTTCGCCAGCCCTCTTTCGTACGTGGCTTTCATAAGGTGAAGGGCTGGAACCCGGATTTCCTGTGTCCTGTGTCCGTGTTCACATCGCTCTGAGAGAGCCGGGTCCCCTCAGGGAGGGCTCAGTGGGTGGGGCACTGTAACCCAGAAGTCCCAGAGCCTGGAACTTTTTAAAGTAAGTTTCAAGGTGTGTTGCCTCTTTCTAAAGAAAATTACTCACTTATTTTTGTGTTTTTCTTTAAAGCTATCTGAAAATCATTTTTTAAATTTTTTTATTGATTTCAGGGAGGAGGGGAGAGGGAGAGAAGAGATAGAAATTTCAGTGATGAGAGAGAATCATTGACCAGTTGCCTTCTGCACGCCCCCTACTGGGGACCGAGCCTGCAGCCCCGCACGTGCCCTGACCAGGAATTGTGCCATGGCCCCTCCTTGTTGATAGGTCGAGGCTCAACCACTGGGCCACACCGGATGGGCTGAAAATCATTTTTGAGAGGAGCAAATTTAGAGATAGGAAACCTTTAAAAGTATATTCTATGTAGAACAAGCCCACCTCAAGCAGAACTCGGTAAACAGCCCACCTCCCTCCTCCTGGCTCCTCCGGCCTGGCTCCTTGGTGAACCTCGGGTGGTCCAGCACGGGCACCGCGCCCATCCCATCGGCTGCGTCCCGTGAGCGTGAGCGGCTTGGGGAGATTTGAGGATTTGCTCTTAAACAGGACTGCGTGCTGTTTTTCTTCTGGTTTTTACAGAATCACCTTAAGGACATACTGGCATCGGTCGTGTCCAGGAGGAAAGCGTATCGATTGCGAGACGGTCACTTTAAATACGCCTTTGGCAGTGACGTGACCCCCCAGCCCTACCTGAGGAACAGCATCGTGGTGTACAACAGCTTAATAGAAAGGTGTGTTCCTGGGCGACACTGCTCTGCACCTCGCCGTGGTGTGGCCTGCGAGCGGAGTGGTGGTGTTCATCCGCCACTTCCACAAGCTCTGTCCGGATTTTAAGCCTTTGGGAAGGAAAGACACTGTTTCCTTGTGGGAACGGGAGTGACTGCATTCTGCGGGTGCTGGGCGTGGTGCATCTGGTCAGAAAGCTGGGTGGGGAGGCAGCGCGCCGAGGCGCAGGTGGCGGAGGCAGGTGGGACAGACGGGGAGGGAGGGAGAAGTGGGAGGAGACAGTGTTGGCGCCACTGGGAGGGCTGTGCCCGCACCGTTCCTGCCGGGGACCTGACCTCAGCCCGGCTCACGACCCGGGAGGTGGCGATCAGTTCTCGGTCTCCTGCAGGCCTGTTTGGGATTACTGGTTCTCATTTAAGTCATTCTAGAGAAAACAAACCGAAAAGGGGGCTACTGCAGGGGTGAGTTCTGGGGACAGAGGCCCTGACCTGCCAGGCGCCCGAGCCGCCTCTCCCTGCGCGGTCACCCAGGCTCCTCGGTGGGCTGCCTCTGTCTGGGCCCGCTGTCCTCGCTCACCTCCTGATGTGGCCTCACGCCGGCGTGTTCTGTCACACGGGGCCTGCTGTGTTCTGGTGCTGACACTATGCCCGACTTCCCGCCACGGAGCCAGGGCCTGGGAACGGCCACGTGGGTTAGTTCCCCAGGGGCTGCCTTTCGGCCATGCCCCCTGGCAGTTCTTCCTGTCCTGCTGGCTCCGGCACGTCCACCTTCCTCTCCGTCGGCGTTTTGTTTCCTTTTCCTTGGAGTAAGGTCTATTAAGTTTTTTCAACTAGAAGCTCTTTAAGGGCAGGGAACAATAAATATTTTAATATTGTGGAGGGAGGGGGTCAAAAGTTGCTCTACATTTTGTTTCCTGTGTGCAGATGGGCTGCCTTAAAAAATGACAATTCTGCTCTTTGTGTGTGCTCTCACTAAAAATAGTTGGGTTCCCACTTCCCTTGTAGGTCTTCTTACAGGTGCATTCCCGCAGCCCGCTCCTGGTCTCGCCGTTAGTGTCTGTCTCCGCGGAGCTGCCGGTGTTTCTAACGTCCTCTGTTTTCAGCCCGCCAGCCCTTCCTGCCTCCTGTGGCGGCCAGAGCGCGGCGGCCCAGCCGCACCCCGACGACGCGGAGCAGCAGGCCGCGCTCCTGCTGGCGTGCTCCGGGGACACCCTCCCCGCGCCCCTGCCTCCCGTGAACATGCACGACCTTTTTGAAGCTTTGCAGGTAACTGCTCCGGGGGTTTTCCTGGGTGGATGGGTGGCATGCAGGAGCTTGCCCACTTCCGGCCTTTCGCTTTTCAGTTTGGGCTGTTTACTGTTAAAGCCATTCATCCCCCTCATTGTCAAGTCCTGGGCCCGAGTCCGTCCTGATTTCTCCCCATCCCCACTCCTCCCCAATGAGAAAGAAAAGGAAAAAAACAAAAACCCTTGTTCCCTTATTTCTATTTCAGGACCTTGTTATTTCCTGTTTTTGTTAGTGGGCTTGGGATTTGTTATGTTCTGACTTGACGTTTGGGTGTCTTTTGTGTGTGTTTTGTGGATCTAAACCTTTTGCATGTTAGAAAAGTCAGTGCCCTGAGAGTAACGGAGGCCCGTCCTGTTCCGTCCAGGTGCACAGGGAAGTCATTCCCACGCACACGGTGTACGCGCTCAACATCGAGAGGGTCATCACGAAGCTCTGGCACCCCAGCCACGAGGAGCTGCGGCAGGACCAGGTGCACAGGCAGCGCCTGGCCGCCAAGGAGGGGCTTCTGCTCTACTGAGGCCCTGCTCCCCGGCCACGCCGCGGACATACGCTGACCGAGCATCAGATGCCTCAGGTCCACACTTCAAGCCTGGAGTGGACAGTGTAAATATAGCCTTTCCTATGGAAATGGGACATTGAGTACATTTTGTGTTGCTACTGTGAAGCCGTTAGTAGAAATCTGACTTCGTGAGGGACCCATGTCTGTGTGTGGCCGCGTCCCCGCAGGGTGGGCGCTGAGGAAGTGGCCTGCAGGCGCCGGGCCCTCTGGTCTGCGTGTCAGGAGTGACCTCCTAGAACAAGGACGCTCGCTGTTAGAACGTTGCCCTGGTGACCTGCAGGCACCTGTGTGTTCAGTGGCGTCCTCTGCCCAGCGTCCGGCAGCCCAGGTTTTCGCCGGACTGAGAGAATCGCGCTCTTGGACTTTGGTTGAAGTAACCTGCAGTGTTAAGAACCAGACACCTCCCTTAGTGACTGCGGTAATTTTCAACAGACATTCTCTAGGCAGCTCCCTACAAATCATTACCCCTCCATGGACAGTCTGGCTCAGACTGGCCGTGCTACCGGACAGAAACACAACAGGCCCTCAGCAGTAACTGGCTAACCTCATGAAATGTCTCCTCTGACTCACGTTCCCTCCACTTAGTCCATGTTCCCGGACGCTGACTGGCAGGTTCTTCTATCCATCATTCCCCGAGGATGTTTAACGTTCACGGGAACATGTCGCATTGCTGCGTGTAATTCCCCAATTCCTGTTTCTGTCCTTCCACAAGATAAAGTGAAGAGAATTTTCATTTGGCAGTTACTGACAACCAGGGTTGTTTTTTAGAGATATATTGCCTTTTACTCGAGATAGAGTTGGTGGGTATGCAGTGTGGGTGTTAGGGGTGCCAACCCCCCACGCATTCAGAAATTCACTTATACCTTGTGACTTCCCAAGCTTAGCTGTCCCTCAGTCCATGGGGGATTGGTTCCTGGACTCCCCACTGATGCCAAAATCCTGACGCTCAGGTCCCTGCTACCACATGGCGTGGAACAATGTCTGTGGACTCCCAGCCGCCATCTTACGTAGTCCAGGCGTTCATGGGGGAAAGTCACGTGTCCGCGGCCCCGCGGTTTACACCTGTGCGGTCAGGGTCGGCTGCATTAGGATGGGTTTGGTGGTTTAGTAACGTGTGTAATATGTACACATGGGAAGCTGGCTCTGTGTGTCTGATTTTGTACCTTAAATGTGACAAATAAAACTTTTGGGAGAAAACTTTGTTTATTAAATAGAAAAAGGACCCTGCCTTCTGCAGAAACGTGAAAAGCCCTGTGGGGAGACCTTAGCAAGCAGTGTCAGAGAATGCTTCCTGCTCACCATCCCCTTGAGGAACGCCTCCACGAGGGAAATGCTGGGAAATGGGGTGGCTTCACACTTAGAACAAAACTCTCCTGCAGGAGCCGCCACAGTCGTGTTAGCTGCAGGTTCACGCAGGCCCACCCTGCTGTCCCGGCTCGAAGAGCTCAGCGTGTGCCCATCACCCTGAGCACCCACCACTGACCGGCCACGCACAGCTCTCCTCCCGGCACCATCCCCTCGGTGACCGCTTACCGAGTGGTCGCTCCTGACTAGTGAAGGCCTGTTCCCCATGGCACGGACCCCTAACCGAGGTGCCTCCGGGACATAAAATCAGGACAAGGGCGCCTGGTCTCAGGGTCACACCTGCTGTGGCCCACAGATTGGTTCAGAACGTAGCTCTGATGGCTTACAGGGAAACGTGGTCTAGGTTATTCTTGGAAAGTTAACTTGCTCGTTGAATCCATCGGGCGGGTAAACTGTCAGGACTGATTTTACTGAACACACACCATGAAAGCACGTGGAGGGCTCGCCATGCTTTCCTGTTTAAAAGGAACTGTTTGTGTTGGTCAGCGTGCTGGCACTTTTCCACCCATTAAAACCCACACCCCTAACGACTTCCTTCCTGATTCTGGTACCGTACCACCCCTCACAGCACCCGAGGCGGACTGATTGAGGGGAAAGCTATTTATGCCCCCCCCCCACCAGTTTGAAACCTCACATTGTGCTTTCCCCTGTAAAGACCCCATTACTGGTGTGCCATCCCACGAACAGACCTTTGGGTCCAAGGGGGTGACGTTTATTGGGACGATGGGTAAAGAAGGACGAGTCCTTGGTCGCCATGTGGCTTTTCACAATACCAGCAGGTGAGTGAGAAATACACCAACCACCACAGCCTGTGGTCTTCACTATCAAAGTTTATTGTGGGCCATGTGGGCCATTTCTACCTACTGAGGAGTAAGTACATCTATGTCTCAACATGTGCTGTCGTCCCTCGGGGTCACGGCCGCCCCGCAGCGCAGCTGTCCTGGGCTCCGGGAGGCAGAGGCTGTCAGTGGAAGCACAAGACACCCCGACAGCAGAGCTGTCGCTCAAGAGCATCCCAGAGCAGCAGCCGGAAGGCACCGCCCATCGGGGTAGAGACGGCGGTATCGGCGGAATGAATCAGGGAGTTGGACCCATTTTCCACGCATCTCTGCCAGAGAACTATGGCTCCGATGCAGGATCCCAAAATCAGGTCTTACAAGCATGCCCCACGCGAGTGAAACAGCAGCGAGGGAAGTGCCGGGAGCCAGAGAGGTGGAGGATAAATTAAGTGGAATTGCAGGGGGTAGAAAGTTCTGGAATGCAAAGTAGCTGGGATGTAAAAAGACACCATTTGAGATGACGGAGAATTCAGCACAGTTTGCCAGTAGGGCAATTCAAATACTGAACGTTACTCCGATACCAGAAATTAAGGGAGATTCCCCCTTTGGGAGGAAAACTGGTTTTAAAAAAAGGGTAAAGGTGTTTTGTCAACAGGAAGAGGAGTACCTGAGTAGAAATAGTGTGGCTCAAGGCGCCAAGAACAGTGTCGAGAAGGAATGGGGTCAACAGGAAGGAGACGCAGAGGCCTGCCACGGAATGACATTTCTCGCAGGGGCTTTGTCTGCGAGGTGCTGGCCCACTTCCTGTAGCGCAGACAGCGTGGAAGGAATGTTTCCTAGCATCGTCTCAGGCGGGAATGCAAACTCTCGTGTGAGAACTCCGTGACCTCCCACCTCCTGCAGGGGGGAGGGTCCTAACAGCTGTGGCTGCAGGCCGCGCCCTCTCACCACCCTCGTGAAGAATGAAATACGAACGTGAACAAAGCCAGCGCCAGGAGTCCGAGAGCCCTGTCCCGAGAGCACCGCGGGCAGCCCGAGAAGCAGGGACCTGTGGACCGAATGCTGTCCCACGTTACACAGAACCATAAGGAAACCCCAGAAAGCTAGCTGCCGACCTGGCTGGGGGAATTAATAAAACAGCCTGGTTTGTTTTAACCGGGATTGTCCCCACGAAGCGAGTTTGTCTGTAGAAAAGCCACGCTGGCGCCAGGCCAGTGTGTGTGTGGCGGTCATTAGTAGCTCCTTTCCTAAAGAGGAAATGTGTTAGGTACAAACATGGCACGTCTCTCCTCAGCCTGCTCCGCGGTCCTGGCCTGCCGGCAGCGGGCTCTACAGGAAGCCTTTTCAGAGGCAGAAGAACTTCTCCCCGGGAAGGACACAGCGGGGTGGCCGGTGGGGGCCGTGGGCGCTGATCGACATCTCCTCCAGGAAACGCCTTTCCACCTTCCCCAGGTTTCTGCTGGCGACACCGGAGTCACCTCTGTAAGAAACGGGGAGCAGTGTCGTTCCTGATCGTGTCTCTGATGACACGAGGGGTCCCAGACTTCCGTGACCCCCGCGGGGGTGGGCTGTGTCCGGGCGGATGCCGGCGCTGTCCGGACCGGCCCCTCGCAGCCCTGCGGCCTGGCCCGCTGTCCCTGCGGCCACACTTCCAGCGCTTTCCTCCTGGTGTCTCCCAGCGCCTCCAGCACAGTCCCGCTTGCTGGAAGAGAGAGAACCTACGTGTGAATTAACCTGGGACTCGGGGTGGCGTGTCCCCTTTAACAAGCGCCATTGTTCACTCGTCAGATTGCCGATAGCCGGGGGCCGTGGAAGGCCCACGTCTGCTGCGTCCCCGGGGAAGAGCACCCGCACCCGTGAGCGGGCCGGCGGCGACGCATCAGCGCCCACATCTCTCGGGCACAAGCATCGCTCTGTTCCCTCCCCCGTTCTGGCAGCTCGGACCCAGTCCTCTGGGTGGCAAAGAGCTCAGAACATAAAAAAATGCACAAAAATGTTACCTGGCAAGGAGAGGAAACAAGGTGAGAAAGGGACGAGCACTCACTAAGTCAGCGCGCTATGCAATGGCAGTGAGTGGTTAGCGCAGGGGTGGGCAAACTTTTGGACTCGAGGGCCACAATGGGTTTTTAAACTGGACCAGAGGGCCAGAACAAAAGCAACCTGACCATGCTGGCACTCTCATCTTGGGCTGCTGGTGAAGGAGTGGAGGGGAGAGCAAGAGAACCCTCCGCTCTAGCTCAGTGGGCCGGATAGAACAGCTGAAGGGGTCGGATCCGGCCCACAGGCCATAGTTTGCCCATAGTTTGGCCACGGCTGGGTTAGCAGAAAGGGAGGCTGAACCAGGGAGGAAGGGGGGCCTGAGAACAGACAGCTTTGGAGATTTCGAATGTCGTGGTAGGAACTGGGCTGCCCTGGAATTCTAGGGAGCCACACGGGCAGCTCGCAGGGCCCAGAGCCTCCCATCAGCACTCGGTGTGGAGCAGGAAGCGGACAGCATGGAAACACCTCGTCACGCTTCGGAAGGAAGTTCAGTCTGGGCCGCGCTAGGTCCCCTGTCCAGTGACTCCCACTCACAGAAGACCCCCCCGCCCTCCCACTGGGACTGAGCCCCAAGGCCGAGGCCGGTTGAAGGCACCCGGTGCTGCCTCACGTCCTGGACCTCCCGGCCAGCAAGGAAACAAAAAGAGCGCGTTTCAGACAAAACGTTAGCCCAGCGGTCAGACCATGCTCCGCAGCCCGGCAGCCAGCATCACAGAGCTGAGGTGCGTCCACAGGGGCCCCGGCCCCGGCCCACGATTACATAAAAGTGCTCGGGTCCAGCCACAGAGCCCAGGACACAGGAAGCCGGGTGACAGGAGTGTCACCCGAAGGGGACACGCGGGGGCCTGCACCCTCAGCACCGCACGTGGGATCTAGGGGTCCTGAGAAGGGGACACATGCAGTGAGACAAGCCTGCCTGGACACCAGCACGTCGCTGGGCGCGCACCGGGCGCTCCCCCCCCCCCCCCGGGGCGGTTACCTGCGCCGGCGGTCAGTTGCCCTCCGTCCTGCTCTCGGCGGGCAGCTCCCCTCCGCCCGGCAGCTCGCCCTCGATCTCCCACAGGACGTCGTCCTCGTCCTCCAGGCTGCTGGAGATGTGGCACCTGCGGAAGCCGCGCACGATGGCCTCGCTGGAGATGCTGTTCCAGGCGACCATGACCCACTCCAGGAAGAGGCCGAGGGGCGGCTTCTTGGCGTTGCCGGTGGGGCTCAGCGCCAGGTTCCCCGCCAGCAGCCAGTCCGAGTACTGGGCCCGCACGCTGTCGTTGAGCGGCTTGTACACCACCACGTCCAGCACCTGCAGCTGCGAGGTCAGGCCGCCGGGGAGGATGACCATGTCGGTGTCCATGCTCTCCATGGCGCTCTTCACCGCGTCGGTGGCGTGGCCCCGGAAGCCGTTGAGGACGAGCATCCCGCGCTGCCGGGGCACGGCGCCCGCCCGCCGCCGCCACACCACCTCCAGCCAGTCCCGCATCAGGTCCTCGGTCATCCAGCCGTAGCGGTGGCAGCGGATCTCCATGCCGCTGGGGAACTTCCCGGGGGGGATGTACGTGCCCCGCAGGATGACGTAGGGCGGCAGCTTCCTGCCGTCGGCCAGGACCCCCAGCATCGCCGTGATCTTCAGCTTCTCCCGGCCCGGCGTCTTGACCAGGACGGGCTTCTCGCCCTGGTTGTCCACCGTCACCCGGGACGGCACCTCCAGGCAGATGGGCGTCTCGTCCGCGTTGCCCATCTGAGCCGCCTGGTAGTCGTGCGCCCGGCGCAGGGCCAGCACGCGGCGCTGGTAGGCGACCAGCTTCTCCGTCAGGTCCTCGGGCAGCTGCTGGGGCACCGGCACCTTGTGCCTCAGGGACAGGTCGTACCTGCGCATCATCCGGCGGCACCAGCCCAGGCTGGCCTTGAAGCCCTTCTCGGGAATGTTCATCTCCTGGGCGATCTCGAGCGCCTTCAGTTGCATGGCCTCCCTGGTGATGGGGTCCCCCTTGGCCTGCATGTGCCGGACGTACTCGGCCACGCGCTGGTCCACCAGGGCGAAGCGCCCGTTCTTGGGGCCCCGGAAGGCCCGCCGCATGGCGTGGGCGTTCTGCAGCTGCGGCTTGACCTTGCGCCAGTCCCGGACGTTCTTCTCCAGCACGCCGAACTGCTTGGCCGCCTGGCAGTTGTTGGTGCTCTCGGCGAACTCCACCACCATCAGCTTGAAGCCCGCGTCGTAGCTGCGGCGCATGCCCCGGCTGAACTGCAGCTTGGCGGCCAGGTCGTCGGCCGAGAGGTCGTACCCCGGGAAGCCCATGGCCATGTAGAAGGGGTACCCCTCGCCCCACTCGGGCAGCTCGGCGAAGTCCCGGGGCAGCCGGAGGCCGAAGGCGTCCAGGGGCTGCGGCGGGGGGCACGGGGCCGCGCTGTGCACCGGGCCGGCCCAGTCCGGGGGCGTGGCGTCAGCGTCTTCGGTGTCTGGGGACAAACAGGAAGGGAAGAGGGTGAGCACAGGGTGTCCACGCGTTCCTGGCTCTGAGGTGGGGAGGCCACGCGTGGCAGGCGGGTGTGTCCCGTAGCTGAGCCGAGAGGTGGAGCTGAGCGGGGCACACGCACCGAGCCGGAGCCTCGGCACCTGGGGGCCATGTTTGGGCCAAAATGCCTCCCGTTTGGGTGTGAAGTCAAAGACAGCCGGTCCTGCCAGATCACGAGGAATGTGGCCTTTCGTGGCTGAGCCACTCCTCGACCCCAGAGGATCTGGCAGGAGCCGCACGCAGCAGGCCTGGGCTTCGAGGCAGCGGAGGCTCTCGGGCGCCGGTTGGAGCCGGTTTCCTGCGTGTGTGTGTGTGTGTGTGTGTGTGTGTGTGTGTGGAGGGCGTCAGGAAATGGAATACGATTCAGGGAAATGGCCCTAGCTCACCCATAAGTTTAAGAGTCATTCTCAATTCCAGAGACATTCAAGTGGCAGGGGGGAGACGTTGGAATCCATGACGCATGGCCAACTCCCACCTACAGAGAGGCCAGCAAAGCATCCTGTCTGCGGGAGGTATGCAGCCACTGCCACCACCGCCACGCTTCTGATGAAAGACATGTGCCTCAGACTGTGTGCCCCAGCGTGTGCCACGCCCAGTGCTGCCTGTCCACCAGGGAGGGGACAGGAGCCAGGCGGTAACCCTGGGCCCTGCCTGTCACCTGTCCTCCCTCGTCGCCGGAGGGGGCTGCGTGCACCGGGCTGTGTCAGTGCCGTTCGAGCTCCAGTTTGCTTCACCGGCCCACGGGGCACTGGGCCTCTGACCCCACAGACAGCGGAGCACGGAGGCTCAGAGCTTAGAGACGTTGCCTAAGGCCACACCGCACTGGAAGGGAGATTCTCAAACTCCAATGCCCATCCTCTCTGCCCGGCAGCCCTGCCTCCCTCCCACGCAGCCCACAGAACAGACACGGGAACGTAAAACCCGCTTCCCGAGCCCCCAGGACGGGTGCGGGCGGCTGGGTCACCTGCGAAGCTCCCCCCCGGGAGCGGCCACCGGTCCGGGGTCCGAGACTCTTCCTCGCCATCCAGCCGAGAGATCACGTCTGGCTTCGGGAACGGGAACTCTGTCCAGAGAAGTAACCGTCCAGTCAGTCCCTGAACCCTCACCGCCCCCTCCTCCAGGCGCGGACTTACGAACAAAGGGAAAAGGGCTCAGGACACGGAAGGAGAAAAGAGGAAGGAAGGGGCCTGTCCACGGGAATTCCTGGCTCTGCCGATAGGCCTGGCCGGGCAGGCCCGGACCCCCAGGGTGCAGCCCGGCACCTGACTGTCGTGCTGGGAGGGAGGGAGGATGCCCGGGCCCGGGGCCAGCTTCCGAGGCCGTGAGAGAGACAGCGAGCCGAGGAGCGGGGACGCTCAGGCCCAGACCCTGCGACACCTCCCAGTTCCGCTTTCTGATGCGAACTTCTGGGTTGGATGAGGGTCTGAGACCAGCGCACGTTACCGGGTAAAATGACACAATGTTTATGAGTCACACACCGGTGTGGAGGGGACAGAGGCCACGTCCGGAGAGAGGGTGCCAGTCCCGCCACCCGGGAGACACGGGAACACGCTCTGCGCTCGAGCTTCGCGAGGCACGGGCCCCGCGTGAGGCGTTACCCAGCGACAGCACCGTCTCGTAGTTCATCCGCATGACCTCCCGGTACAGGGCCTTCTGCGACTCCGTCAGGACGTCCCACTCCTCGTCGGAGAAGTAGATGGCCACCTCATCAAACAGGGCCGGCACCTGGGGCAGAGCGGGCCTCTCAGCGGCTGGCGGGCACTCGCGGTGACTCAGTCCGTCCCTCCGGCGGCCCCCCCCCAGGGGAGCCGGCTGCCTGCCGCACACACCGCTAGGGGCACAGAGGCCCCAGCACAGTCCCCGCGCCCTGAGTGGTCACCATCCCAGACGGCTCGCAGACAGGAACAGACCCCCAGGCCCAATCCCTGGCGGGAGACCCTCCACAGCCAGGGACACCCTGAGAGCGTCTCCCCCACCCCCCCACACACACACACAGCCTCCCCCGCCTTGTCACAGGCCCTCAGCGGAGGCTGGTTTGGGTGTGAGTTTGGTGGATCACTGCTGTCTGGACCTCAGTGGTTCCGGACGCTGGTGTCCATTTCCTGCTGACCCCCGTGCTGGACTCTGAGCACAGAGCAGCCAGCGACCGGAGGGCCGGCCTGTCCCAGGGGCAGGGCAGGAGGGGCTATGACAGCCCGGGTTGTAATGATTCCCCGGAGCAAACTGGACCGGCTCAGAGCCCTAAGGACAGGGCTGCGGGGAGAGGGGCCGGGCCGCCAACGGCCGCCGAGCCACCCTCACCAGCGCCTCGTGCTTACTCAGCCACCTGCTTTCACTTTACCACATTTTTTCCTCTCGGTCACTCAGAACCCTACTCCAAGGTCACCACATGCAGGACCGCCTCCTTCAGGCTGGCTACCTTGACTGCTGCTTTCAAAGCTGTTCCCAAAGCTGGAACACGCTCGCGGCACGCAGGGAGCACTCCCAGGGAAAGTCTGGGACTAACTCACTGCCACTCCCCCCAAACTCCCCACCTCCACCACCCCCCTCCCACACCCCCCCCCTCCCGTTCAAACAGGCACGAAGGAAGTGGGTTCAGAGAGGACGTGTCACTGTCCGAGCCACACAGCCAGTAAGTGGGACCGAGCAGTCTGATGTCCAGGCTCCAGCCGAGTGGCCCTCGGTGCCCAGGCCTGCCCTTCCCCTGCCTCCGTGCTCAGCTGTCCCCCCGCAACTCACCTCCGCCCTGCCGCGCCCCGCACAGGGTTCTCCCTCGGCCTGCAAGGTCCCCCATTCCCGGCCTGGCCAATACCCACCCTACATGGAGCCTCCATGTCCCATTCCCGGACCCGGCTGGAGCCCCTCCACGCCCCTGCCGTGGCCCGGGCCCGCTCTGCGGCGGCACTGCCACCCAGCCCCGCGCAGGGGCACAAACGTTGGCTCCGCGCCGGCTTCTCCCGCTAGAACACACGCCCACGGAGGGCAGCGCCGGCGCCTCCTGCTGTATCTCTGGTCACTTCAACAGAGGTTTGAATAAAAGGTTTAAGCAAAGACTCTCCAATTCCCTTTCGTTCCACGTGGAACAGCTGCAAAGGGTTTTACCTGACACAACCCGAACCCAGATGTTGGCGTGAGAGAGGACAAAAGCCCGTGTGGAGACCGGGAGGACCCGGCGCTGGTCCCAGCTGCCCTCCCCAGCTTTCCCCGGGCTGCGGCCTGTTCCCGGGGAAATGCCAGGGCCTGGCCACCCCTACTTATAGCCCCTTCCCTTTGCCGATTACAACGGAGGAGGGCTGCCTAGCCTGTCACCTCCCTGGTGCAACCAATCGGTCGAAGGCAGCCGCCCCGTCCCTGTCCGGGGCGAACACCGGCGCCTGGGCCGGTGCCGGCTCTCGTTTCTTTGTCCGAACCACAGGGCAGCTTCCAACAAGCCCACGTTGTGCTGCGGAGGCTCAGCCGTCCCTCACAGCCGCCCCGTGGCCCCGGGCAGGGCGGCGCCAGGCCGGGAGCGTGCCTCCCGCCTCCACGGAGCCCGTTCTCTGGCCGGCACAGCAGACGCCGACGGCGGCCGGGCAAGACTCAGGGGCCGGCAGCCCGAGGTCCCCCCAGGCCCCGACTGGCCTCCAGGGAGGGCGCCCAGCCCGCCCTCCTCCCTCCGCTCAGACCGGCCCTGCTGCCCGCAGGCTGTCCTCCGGGTCAGTGCCTGCTGCGCCCACACACGGCCCGGCCAGAACGCCGGGGGGATCTCGGAGCCGAGGGAAGGCGGTCCGCTTCCTGTACGTTATCTCACGGCATCCCTCACATGACACAGACACAGCGGTCAGCATCCTCTCTCGGGGAGGAACAGCTGTTAGGTGACATGCCCGAACTCACGGAGGGCAGTCTGACCACAGCCTGACCTTCTCCCGCTCAGGCCCTGCACGGGGCTGAGGGCGCCTCCCGCTTCCCTGGGAGAGATGCTGCAGGCCTGGTCCCCCAGAGCCACCCAGGAGCCGGCCCCAACTCCGCCCAGCACCCCACGCCCTCCTGGCCGGGCCTGGCCCACTTCCCACTCCTCATCCCCGCCACGCGCTTGGTTCTGGCTCCGGGACCAGCTCTTCTGCCCCCGCTCTGATCCGGCCTCCGAGCCGGGAACGTGAGCCCCTCACTCCCCTTGGCAGGATCCACTGGGGACGAGGGCCGGGTTCAAAGTCCATCTCTTTTTCTCCCGACGCTGCAATTCCACCCGGTTCCCCTACAGAGCATTGTTCTGGCATCCAGCACGGTCTGTCTGCGAGGTTTCCACTGATCACCCTTACAACCTCTCCACAAACAAAATACACGTGTGAGAAACAAATCTTTTCCCTCCCGGTTGAATGCCCTCGGGCAGGGTTTCGAACCTCCAGCCTCAGCAGAGCCGACACTGTGCCCAGACCGTCCTCTGCAGGGGGCCGTGCTGTGCACTGAAGACGCCCAGCAGCGTCCCAGCCTCTGCCCTGAAGATGCCAACAAGACCTCGACCCCCTCCCCAGTCACGATGCCCAAAGATGTCTCCAGATTGTGCCAAATTCCCCAGGAGGGGGGCCCACTGAGCAGGCCCGGGCCCGCCTTCTGCAGGAAGCCTCTGAAGCTGTCAGCCTAAGCGCGAGGCCCCCAGGAGGCGACCTCCACCGCTGCACCCCGAATACTGTGCTGGCGTTGCTTCTTTGCCTCGAGAGACAGCAACTCCGTGACCTGGCGGTCTCGTCTCAATAGCCCAGCACCGGGTGCTCCCTACGGACCTCCTCCTCCCGCGGGGGAGCTCAGCCTTCACCTCGGACGTGCCTCACTGTCCCGACACCCAGGCACCCACGTCCCTGCACCTGCTCCCAGGCCCCCACCCACCTGGCTGCGGGGCGGGCTCACTCAGCCCCCAAGCCCAGGGCTCCCAGGCCTGGAGCTCCGGCGCCGGGTCTCCTCAGCTGCAGATCCGGCCGGGAGGACGAGTGGGCAGAGCCCCAGCAGACAGGGTACTGCGGCCTCCACGGCTAGACCGGCGCCCAGAGCCTGGCGGGAGCTGTGTCTTTCTTTTATAAAGCTGAGATATGCAAAATGCATAACTTTTAAGGGCCTAGCTCAGGAGGCATTTAAGAACAATCAGTGTCCATGTGTGTCCTTGCGGCAAAGCATAAGCTCCCTGCACCCCAGTTCCTCCGGTGGGGGGGGCGCCGGATGACAGCAGCCTCCGACTACAGACCTCACCGGAAACGAAGGCTGTGAGGATACTGATGATGTGGACACGCAGGGCAAACGAAGCCAAGAGCAGGAATGTCAGCTTGTGGCTCGTTTAGAATATTTGCCATTTAGTCCAGTAAGGCCTGTGAGTAACTTCCCGACATAACGCCTCCTGTTACACTGACATGTTCACAAGTTTACCAAGTTGTCTCCACTGTTCTGTGTGGACTCGCTCCCCATCCAGCTGCCCAGCCCCGGCCCCTGCACCCAGGCCAGCTGGGGGTGCAGCTCCCCCTCAGCTCAGCGACCCCAAGTCTCGCTGGAAAGTGGTTCCCTTCAACCAGCCGCAGGTGACACCGACTCCTCCCCTGTGAGTCCCCTCCTGTCGCCCCTGCCCAGCTCAGTGTAGAAACCACCCCCCCACACTCCGAATATCCGATCACCCCGACCTGCCTTCAGCCGGAAGCCCGGATCCTAAGCACTCTTTCATCCACGGGCCCTCCACGCCGTAACCCCCTCCTCTTTACCGAGTTTGGCGTGGAGCCAGGTCTGTGTGCCCCACTGGGACACTGTGACCCCTTTCTCAGTGGTCCTGGGTGGGCCCTTCTTCCACGGGAACAACTGTCAGAGCACCTAGCGCAGGTCAGCAAACAGGTGTCCACCCCGCGCTGGCACTGAGCGGGGTGTGGCCTCCTGGACAGAAGGGCTGCTCAGGTAACCGCTCTGTTTCCACGGCGCCGTTTAAAGCCACAGCGCCGTTTTCCCGGGACCGCGGACAGCTGAGCGGGGCGGGGCTGGGCTGTGCTCCCTTCCTCTGTCCGCGCTGGGAGGCTTCGCACAAGCCGAGTGGCCCCTCGCCCCGACTTACCCAGGCGCCCTCCGAGCAGATGCGGACCTTCTGCATGTCGGCGCAGCCATCCTCCAGGTCCGGGCTCTGAATCTGTTCTTCGCTTTCCTCCACTTTCAGGGCCAGGTTCAGAGGGATGGCTGTGGACTCCATGTCTGCAAGCAAGACTCTTTCAGAAAAACCAGGCCAGTGTGAACTCCAACTCTCACGGCCTGAAAGGGCAGGGGGGGGGGGGGATAGCTCCGCCAACACAACCTCTTAGCCCCAAGCTCTGCTGGATGGAAGGAAGGGAGCAGTCAGGCCTGGGGGGGAGGGGGCGCCAGGAGGCTGGAAGGAGGGGCTGCAAGCAGAGCATCCCTGGCTGCCTTCAAACGTTTCAAAGCTCTGTGGGCCCTGGCTGGTAGCTCAGTTGGTTAGAGCAGTGGTCAGTGGTCGGCAAATATCAGCAGCACAAGGATTGAGATTTCTTTTGAGAGCCAAATTTTTTTAAACTTACACTATATAGGTAGGCACACTGTTATTAACTTAATTAGGGTGCGTGGTATTTTGTGGACGAGCCACACTTAAGGGGCCAAAGAGCACATGTGGCGAGCGAGCCACGGTTTGCCGACCACTGGGTTAGGGCACCCTTCCCACTCGCCAAGGTTGCGGGTTCAGTCCCAGGTCAGGACACATACAAGAATCAACCAATTGATGCGTAAGTAAGTGAAACAACAAATCGATGTTTCTCTTTCTCGCTCCCTTCCGCTCCGCTCTACACTCAATCAATAAACAATTTACAAAGCTCTCTGTGGAGGAGACCAGCCTGGTTCTGCAGGGACCCGAGGGCAGAACCCGCCGGGGTGAACATTCATTCGGGGGAGAGAGCAGGGAAGGGCAGAGCTCCAGGACTCAGCTCAGGGTGTGGGCTTCCGATCAGCGGCTCTGAGGTCGGACAGGACACTTGCTCCGCGGGGTGTGCCCACAGGCCAGCGGGGCGGGGGAGGTGGTGGCTCAGAATCGCCATCATCTGGATTCTCCAGTCAGAGGTTCTGTCCCAGAGCAGGCTCAGAAGCAATCGCTGCAGCCAGTGGCACACTGAAGCCGGGGCCGACAAGGTGCACAGGTCTGCCAGGGCCGGCGGCCGGGCCCGGAGCTGCCGCGGGCACAAGCGCCCTCCCAGGGGCGTCGGAGGCGGCACAAAGGGCCGCGCTCCTGCCCCCGGGGCGGGCTGAGCCCCCGGTGGGCAGCGAGGGAGCATCTGGGGGCCCCGACCTCGCGGGTGGCCGGGGAAAGATCGCTCCCGAGTTCAAAGCCGGCTTCGCCCATGTTTCCCTAAAGGACGGGGAATGCCGCCGAGAAGGGTCTGGGTACGCGGGAGGAACAGGCTCCGATCCCGGAGCGGGGCCCCTCCCGCCGGCGCCGGGGCGGCAGGTCGGGGTGGGAGGCGGGTGCCCGCGGCCGGGCCTCCGCCGGCGCCGCCGGGGCCGCTCGGTCTCTCCAGCCATCTTGTCCCAGTTCCCGGCCCCGCGCCCCGGGAGGCCCGGCCCCGTCCGGCCCCGCACCTGCCGGCGCCGGCGCCGATCGCCTCCCGCCGGCCCGCAACAAAGGCGGCGCCGGGGCCGCGGCGGCCCGGCCCCCGCCCGCGCCCCGGTCCCCGGCCCCGGCCCGGCCCGGCCCGGAGGATCCCGCCCCGCCCGCCCGCCGCGCTCCCCGCCGCCGGCCGCGCGCACTCACCGCCGGGCCGCCCGCCAGCGCGCGGGCGACGCCGAGGCCGGGCGGCTGTCACTGCGCCGTCCCGCCGCCTCCCGGCCCGCGCACGGCCCCTCGGGAGGGAGCGCGGGGACACGTGGTGGCGGGGGAGGGCCCGGCGGAGCTGAGGGTGTTGGGAGGCGCGGGGCGGGGCGCGCTGATGTCAGCGGCCCGGCGCCCGGGGACGCGCCCGCGCCCACCCTCCTCCCGCGGCTTCCGGCGCCCCGCGCGCCCCGCGCCTCCCGGCGGCGTCCCGTGCGCTGCGCGCGACCTCCGGCGGCGGCGGCGGGAACAGCGGAGCGCGCGCCCCTGGGCGCCCGGGCACTCCCTCCCCAGTGTTTGCAGCCCGGCCCTCCCTCTGCTGCCAGGAGGGCGATGTGCAGAGCAGACCAGCTAGGGCTGCAGGGGGCGTGGTGTGTGTGTGTGTGTGTGTGTGTGTGTGTGTGTATTCTAGTAGACATGTGTGCAGAACTTGTTCATATACATGGAGAAGGAACTTCCTGTTTAATCCCAAACCAAGTGTCTGGAAGAATCCTGCCCAAAATGTTCAAAGGAGCTGTTTGCTGGCAACTCCGGGGACCATACGAGAGCGGATAAGCCAGAGCCCTCTTGTTCTTGAACAAGATTCTGGGTTTGGATGTTGGGAATGCGTTCAAGAAAAAATTATTCTGGCACAATTACAATGGAAAGGAAGTTTTTATTTGGGATTATGGAGATAGGCGTCAAGGCAAGAGGGGTGAGACGTCCAAACAACTCCATCCAGCAAAGACAAGTTGGGAGTTACAGCTGAAGAGAGTGAGGGTCAGCGGGGAGGAATTCCCCAGCAGGAGGCAGGAGGGTGGAGGGATTCTTGCTAAACCGATTTGACAGGATTCTTGCAGGTGGCAGGCTAGATTGATCTGACAGATATCAAGGAGGTGGCTGGGGAGGGGGGATTCTAAAAAATGACAGGATTCTTGCTAAAACCAGGCTGGGAGGTCAAGGACAAGAGAGGTGTGCGTGCCAAGGCAGAGAGAGGCCTGCTGGGAAAGAGAGCCGGAGGACTTCAGTTTGGTCAAGGAGAGAGATTTGTCCACTTTTCCAATCTGCCCCCAAGATCTCTCTCCAAGCTTTTGTGGCCATTTGAACTGGATTTATATGTGCATTTCACTTGTCTCTATATGGGAGTGGCTACTGTGCAGCTCTTACTACACAAAATAGAGAGGGTAGCAGATACATCTCTGGTGGACAGCCCAATACCAGAGGTCTAATGGATGGATAGGGAACAGTGTTAGAACTTTTTGTTTTTATGAACAGGTCTTTTGTGTGTAAAGATAGGGTTTTCAGAGCAGCAGTGACACCTTAGCTCCCATGGATTGGCATTCCCACCTTAAGTCTTCTGAGGAGGGGCTGGTTGAGAGGAAAGAGAGGGAGGGCGTCAGGAGATGGGAACTGGGGCATTGTGGGAAACTCGCCAGAAAGTATTAAGACATAACGGGATAACCAAAGAGCGATAGCAGGTTAGGGTTTAGTCTCTGAGAGCCCTAACGTTCTTACCGAACTTCCATTAGATTTCCCCTGGAAAGAGGCCCATCAGCGGAGACCACCTGAATTCTTGACTCTGAGCCCCTGGTCTCAGTTGCGGTCTTGGGGCCCACCTTGGTGCTAGTCCATAAGTGCCAGCAAGTCCTACTCGTGGGCACAGCTGCTGGAGCAGGGACGAGACACTGTGGGCGTCCATGTCAGGCCATGGTCTCCGCCCGGCTCTCCAGCTAACCAGAGGTTGTCTGGACTCCGCCTCCACCCCGCCCTTCAGAGATTCCGTTCTCAGGAAGACAGGACTTCCTGTCGGTCTGAATGGGGAGGGACTGGAGCTAGTCCTTGCGGCTGGCATTGGCTGTGGCAATTCTGTCTGATGGAATTCTGTTGGTGGGTGGTTAACAAACGTGAGGCCAGGAAGGAATCAACATAACGGTTATTTATTGGTGCTAAAGGTCTGGCTCCATCTTCCCTCTTGAGCCAGCGCAGTTCACGGCCATGGGGTTTAGAGAAGCCCCGTTGGCCAAAATACTCACAGTGAACCGACCTTCCGCAGAGCTCCTGGCCCCCGCCCCAGCCCCGGGGAATGTGGTAGATTGAATGATGGGTCCTGTCCTTTGCATCCCTATGTAGCACTCCTCCCCCCCCCCCCCCCCGCCTGCCCCACTATTAAACAGCACACACTATAGGTCCCGTGTGTGCAGTGTGCCCAAGGGACCCTGCCCTTGGCCCGGCCATGTGACATGTGTTGGCCAGTGGGATGAGGGTGGGAGTGGCTGCGTGTAAATCCTGAGCACACGTCGCGAAAGGTGTCACAGGCTTCCACTGGGAGCCTTTGTCCTTGCCATGACAAAAACATGCCGAGGCACGCATGCCCCTCCAGCCTGGGCTCCAGAATGAGGCCTGTGCTGCGTGGCCATCCTGTGAACATGAGCTCTTCAGTGCCGGGGCGGCCGGTTAGGTGGCATTTTTGTGGCGATGGCTGATGGACACAGTGACAACAGCAACCTTGGACCTGGTGCACTCCACGGTGGCCCCATAGGGGTGCTCTGAGGCAGGGAAAGGTGAGTTGTTATTTCATGGTGGGAATCCTCAGATGTGTGGACAGGGACATTCTAGATTGGTGGGGAGGCGTGGGGAGAGGAAAACAAGTGGGTGGGAGGGTGTCACTGCTGACTGTATCTTGCTCTTCCCTGGGGTGCTGGCACCTCCGAGGAAGATGAAGACATGACCTCCGCTTTGGGTATTTGCCAGTAAAGCCTCAGCATGGCTGGCAGGTGTTGATAGAATGGGAGCGACACCTGTTCTGCACAGCTCTTGGGAGGGCTCCGGGTTCTTGGAGAGGAGGTGTGTGGTTAGTGCGCCTCGGAAGGCTAAGGAACACTTAGTGTCTCACTAGGAAAAGAGAAAGAGAATTTTAATACTGAGTATAGACTAGCTACTGGAACAAACAGCCCCCAAATGTATGAAGGCTCAATCAAGATTCTTTTGTCCACGTAGCAGTCCTTTGTGGGTATTCCTGGTCCACGGTGACCCTCCTCCAGGCGTGTTTGGGGGACCCAGGTTCCTCCCGTCTTGCGACTCGGTAGTTGTCTTTGTTCATCAGAGTGAAGGGGCGAGAGCAAAAGAGAGAAGGCACACCCTTTTCTTGGCCCCGAAGGGCCACACGTTTCTTTGCCTACACGTCCTTGGCCAGCACTGGTCACACGGCGGCAGGTGTGAGGAGGGCGGGGGGAGGGCAGCCACAGTCCAGTGACCCCTCCACACATGGGAAGGGAAGCTGGGTGTCTGTCTCTGCCACGGGGATGCCTTTTCTTTAAACACTTTCCACTGCAAAATGGTGCAGCTTTATTTCTCAACCCCAATCAGACCAGCCTGGTGACAAGTCAGGAGAGGGGAGCAGGTAAACAGAAAGGCAGTTTCTTTGAAATCAAAGCTTTCAGGAAATTGTGAATGATGCTCAGTTGGTTGGAGCATCGTCCCATGCACCAGAAGGTTGGGGGTTCAATTCAAGGTCAGGGCACATACCTGGATTTTGGGTTCAATCCCCAATTGTGGTGTGTATGGGAGGTGACCAAGTGATGTTTCTCTTTTTCTTTTTCTCTTTTTTTCCTCTCTCTCCCCCTCCTGTCTCTAACAATCAATAAAAAAAAATTAAAAAAAAAAAAAACAACCCAAACACAACCAAATCTCCACTGGAGGATTGAACAGAAACAAACAGGTCAGCGGCGTGCCCACAGCAGACAGTCAGTGCAGAGGTGAAAAGGGACAGTAGGGAGGACCCAGACACAGTGAGCGTGAAAACGCCCAACAACAGATGGCCTCGATGGAAAGCTATATTCCACTTACAGCACCGTTATCTTAGTAACTATTTTATGTGTCTCCTAGAGGCCCAGTGCACGGACTCATGCACAGTGGGGCCCCTCGGCCTGGTCTTCGGGCACCAGTGGACCTCTGTGCCGCTGTGGCCCAGTCTTTCCCGCAGCTCCCGGGCTCCAGCTGTCTGCTGTCTGCGTCGATCCCGCACAGCGTGGAGTAGTGTGTGAAGTGCAGGCAGCCAGCGAAGAGCCCGAGCTCAGGCTGGGCCGTGCTCTCACTTATCCGGCCGCTGCACCTGCTGCCACCGTTTGGGTGTGCTGGGGAGCTTCCCGAGGGAGGGGTTCACACCTCCTTAGCTGGCTCTCCAGCCTGTGTCTGGTGTCTGTCAGCTGAGTGGTGCTCCTGCTGTGAGAGGCACTGACCACCAGGGGGCAGCTCCTGCTTTGAGCGTCTGTCCCCTGGTGGTCAGTACTCTTCATAACGACCGGTCACATAGGCTTTTATAGAGACAGACCGGAGACTCAAAGCACAAAACTCATGCAAGAGTAGGCCTTCCTTCCCCTGGCTGCTGACACCGGCTTCCCTCTGCACCTGGGACCCGGCCTTCCCTCCAGCCCTGCTTCATCCAGAGGGACATCCAGAATGATGTCCGGTCTAGTTAGCATATTACCCTTATATTATTACAGATGCTGGAATTTTGCTACTTTTTTTTGACACATATCCATTATGGAAAATGTGTGAACGTGCCCTTAACAATAATTGCCTTCTCAGTTCCAGAGCCACCACGGGAAAGGCATCCTCTCTGACGGAGGATAGGCCTCTGTTCCTGGGACGTGAACCCAACCAATCCAACCCAGAAATAAAAGCCTTTCTGAAACTCCCTGGCACCTGCTCCCATGAGTGGCTCGGGCAGAGCTGGGGGCTGGAGGCTTCCTGGAACAGCTGGGCTCTGCAAGACCGTGAGCGTTAAGTTCAACAGGTAGGAATGAGGGGAGGAGTTAATGAATGTACCTCAGCCTGTCCTTCAAAGGCCGGAGATTTATAAACGGGGTCAAAGGCTAGTGGACCCCGAGGGAGAAAGTAATGTCGGAGGACTCGAAGGACGTTTCCCGAGAAGCCCGAGAAAGAGGCCATTTGGTGTGATAATTGCGTTTATAATTCATGGAAATGTCAGAGCATTTACAGTCTGATGAAAGTTTAAAGATGCTGATTGTTAACTAATAAAAATAGCTAAGTGGTGATATCACACAGCTGTGGTCCATATAACATCCGTTCGGATGCCTGGGTTAATAGATGAGGCGTGGTAAGGGGGGTAGATGCCGCTGGGGCTCATTACAGCGTTATATCTGCAAACTGAAGCTTTCCGGGCTCAGGGCAGGCTCCAGGAAGGATGCTCTGCTGCGCCTCAGGCAGCTGGGTGGGCTGGTGTGGAGGGGCTGACGTGTGCCTTTGGAACCTACACACGGCAGGCGTCCCATTGGTTCGCCCTCTGGACGAGCACCTCTCGCCAGCTGGTTCTGTCCACAGCGGCTAGGGAGCGGCAGATTGGAACGGGCCGGATGGAGAAGCGACGCTAGAATCCAGCAGTCTTCTGTCCAGCCAGACACTGGAGAGATTTGCAGAATGAGAGACACAATGCCACTCCCTTCACTGAAATGTCTTTGTTCTGGAAAGGGGGATTATTTTTCATAAAACATATTCTGTTAATAGGCATTGGGCTTATTATTGTTCTCCAGCAAGAAGCAAGTACGTATTTTTCGATGCTTTGATTTCGAATGTGGTAAATATCAAAGGAGGTAACCTACAGCGTCCTTGTGGAGTCTCCAGTGATTGTAAGGGTAGACAGGGGCTGAGAACTCCGGACATTACTTAAAATAAGGGAGAAATGTTGCCGTTTACTAGATGGCTAAAGGCCCAGATTTTTCACGTCGTTCAGGATAATTTAGGCAATTTATCAGTAAATAGCTAAGGGACAATGTATTTTATAAAAAGTATTACTCATTAGGGATAGCCTGTTAAGAATATGTTTAAATATTAATAGCAAATAACTATAGAATAAAACAAATCAGGCTAGAAAGGAAATAGAGCAATCTCCTAAATTCAAAAAACAAAAACAAACAAGGAGCCACATAGACATGGAAGATCCATTACCAAATCCCCAAGGGCAGAAGCGTGGACTTAGAGGATTATAAAGAAGGAAATTCTAAGAAGGGATGTCTTTTATATAAACACTAGAGGCCTGGTGCACGGAATTCGTGCTCGAGGTAGGGATGGGGGGTGGGATGGGGGGGTGTCCCTCAGCCCAGCCTGCACCCTCTCCAATCTGTGACTCCTCGAGGGATGTCCCACCGGGATCAGGCCTAAACGGGCAGTCGGACATCCCTCTCACAATCCAGGACTGCTGGCTCCCACCTGCTCGCCTGCCTGCCTTCCTGATTGCTCCTAACCACTTCTGCCTGCCAGCCTGATCACCCCCTAACCACTCCCCTGCCAGCCTGACTGATGTCTAACTGCTCCCCTGCCAGCCTGTTTGCCCCCAACTTCCCTCCTCTGCTGGCCTGGTCACCTCTAACTGCCCTCCCCTGCAGGCTTGATTGCCCCCAACTGCCCTCCCTTGCAGCCCTGGTCCCTTTCAACTTCCCTCTCCTGCTGGCCATCTTGTGTCCAATTGGGAGCAGGATCTTTGACCACATGGGGGCAGTCATCTTGTGTGTTAGAGTGATGGTCAATCTGCATATTACTCTTTTATTAGATAGGATAGAGGCCTGGTGCATGGGTGGGGACCAGCTGTTTTTCCCTGAAGGGTGTCCCGGATCAGGGTGGGGGTTCCCTTGGGGCATGGGGTGGCCTGGGCGAGGGGCCTGTGGTGGTTTGCAGGCTGACCACATTCCCTGGTATCTGGGGTTTATTTATCTTCTACAATTGAAACTTTACATCCTGGAGTGGAGCCAAGCCTCCTGCTCGCTCTGTGGCTGCAGCTATTTCTGTTGGAATTTATTTATCTTCTATAATTGAAACTTTGTACCCTTGAGCGGAGGCCTGGGCCAGCCAGGGTGTGTGGAAATTTTGTCTTCCTCCATCGCCAGGGAAACCCAAGCCTCCCTCCTGCTCCCCCTGTAGCCGCAGTCATCTTGGTTGGATTAATTTGCATATGCACTCTTGATTGGCTGGTGGGTGTGGCTGGTGGGCGTGGCTGGTGGTGTAGCAGAGTGATGATTGATTTGCATATTACTCTTTTATTAAATAGGCTAGTTCATTGAATAGAATTCTGGGATCATTGCTAAGAATACATTTACGGAGTCCAGGGACTGACACTCTATCCACTGAGCTAAACTAGTTAGGGCTGTTCTGAAGCATTAAAAATATTTTTTTTAGCCCTGACCAGTTTGGTTCAGTGGATAAAGCATCGGCTTGTGGATTGAAGGGTCCCAGGTTCGATTCCAGTCAAGGGCATGTACCTTGGTTGTGGGCACATCTCCAGTAGGGGGTGTGCAGGAGGCAGCTGATCGATGTTTCTCTCTCATCGATGTTTCTAACTCTCTATCTCACTCCCTTCCTCTCTGTAAAAAATTAATAAAATATATTAAAAATATTTTTTATTGGGAGATCAAAACAAGATGGCGGCCTAGGTAGTCTCCTAAGCTGCCACCTCATCAACAATTTGGAAAAAAACAACAGCTAAAATCGAAAGGGATCACATCAGATCCACAGGAAAGCTGGCGGAATGGGAGGGCGGCAACTAGAGACAAAGAAAAACACTGCTGCCGCCATGTGGAGTTTAAAACTACGGTGGAACTGGAGCCGCCGGAGCCGCCGCCTCCACTGAGAGTGAGGGAAGTCCACCGAGAGCAGAGCTTGCTTCACCCCGGGCCCAGGGAGTGGGCTGCTTTAGAGCTTGGCCTCCGAGTCCGAAGCCGTTCCGCTCCCATCCGGAACGAGACGCCTTGGAGCGTAGCCTCCGAGCCTGCAGCCACCCCAGCCCGCCTCGCCATGCTAGCGAGGAGCTGGCGAGACGCCTTCCGTTCGCGACCCCAGCGCCCCAGGAGAGCCGTGTGCCCCTGGGGGTCGTGTGCCCTGGGAGAGCCATGTGCCCCGGGGGAGCCATGTGCCCCAGGAGAGCCGTGTGCCCCGGGGGAGCCATGTGCCCCAGGAGAGCCGTGTGCCCCGGGGGAGCCATGTGCCCGGGGAAGCGGTGGGACCTGGCGGGGTGAGGGGGGCGGTGTGAACCGGAGGAGGAGCGGATTCTATTCGTGTGGTCCTGAGATAGTCACTATAAAACAAGCAGACTCTCAAATGACAGCGGGGAGGGGAGGGATATCTGGGGGAAATAAGAGATCAACAGAAGGACTGGTATGCATGCATATAAGTACAACCAATGAACACAGAACTCTGGGGAGGGAGGGGATGTATGGGAGGTGGGGGGGGCAATGGTAAGCTATGTACACATATAATTCCTTAATAAATTTAAAAAATATATATTTTTTATTGTGTAATATATTCAGAGGTTCATAAACTGCTGTAAAAGGAAACCTCGTGTTGCTACCATGCAGGTCGAGAAAAGGAGCACTGCCAGCTCCCAGAAGTCCCCACGCACTCCTCTCTCATCACATCTTCCGCACCGAGGTGGCCACTCTCCCGTCCTTTCTGATAACCACACACATTTCTTTACAGTTTTACTTTCCAAAGGATCCTCCCGTCGCTCTGGCCGGTGTGGCTGGGAGTCATCCTGTGCAAAAGGTTGCTGGTTCGACTCCCCATTAGGGCACATGCCCAGTTTGGGGCTCAGTTCTGCAGGGGGCAGCCCATTCACTCTCACATGTTTTTCTCTCTCCCCACTCCTTTCCTCTCTCTTTGAAAGTCAATAAAAATATGTTTAAGTGATATTTACCAGTCATAATTATTGTCCTATGGAAATGGAGGACTTTGATAGTTTCTTGTTGTATGTATTTGTCCAGTAGGCATTACAGTCAACTTGAATTTGTCAGGTCGTTCACATTCGAGGTGTGAAACTCAGGGGTTCACGCCGTAGATTTATTCACTGTAGCAGCTAGAACGCCTGCCGTCGTCCCTGCTGGCTATTGAATAAGAACTCAGGTAGCAGCAGGTTTTGCTCTTTCGTCAGCACCGGGATGCCACAAAATGCTAATGTGGGGCCGATGCCCATTTGAAGTTCCACACTAAACAGGCAAGACGCTCTTCTCCATTTTCAGATTTTTTAATGCAACAACTTAGAGTTTGGATGAATCAGGGGATGTAATTAATCTTAGTTTGCAAAAGGCTTTTGTAGACTTTCCACATAGAAAGTCATTTTAAAACCGGGGCGTCCTGGAGCTGAAGCCGGAATGTGGGGGAGCGCGGTGCTGATGCGGAATCGGCAGGGACCGGGAATAAAGGGCCGAGATAAAGGCCTCGTGGGATGTGGCCGCCTTTAAGTCATCTTGAAAATGCAGCTTTGCGGAGGAGAGAACGGTACTCCAGGAGGGAGGTGCTGGGATAAAATGTGGGAATGTCTGTTGTTAGAATTGTTAAGGGACAAAAATATAACCAATCAATCAAAAGGATTCCGCTCCTCTCTGCATTTTATCGGCAGTTATCCAGGTGAGGGCGGTAGTTTTAGGCATTTTAACTGCGTCCTGTGTGAGCCATCACTTTTCCATTTTACCGATGAGGAGACCGGGGCTCATTATGTTTCTGTAGCTTGTCCAAGGGCTGGAGCCTGTGTGCGGCGAAGGTGGGCTTTGCTCCGGAACTTTGTTCCAAAGCCTCTTCATACCAGTACCTTCCTCGTGGGAGCCCTCTCCGTACGCTCCCAGGAGGCTCTGAAGTGAGCCGCCGGCTGGGGGACACCGGCGATGGGGACAGAGGAGCGTCCTCGTCCTGGCTCAGCGGGGCCGGAGCTGCCGGGGGGACGTCCAACCTCCCCCGGCTCCGGGCACGGAAGCCGCAGGCGGGCCGTGCTGTGCTCAGCGAGATGGGATGCATTGAAATGGTTGTTGAAGCATGGTTTTTGGAACCATATTTTCCCAGTCAATAGTTAGTGGCAGTTTCATTAGTTTCATCCGAGGGTGTTGACTTTTTAAATTGTGGCATGGCATTTTCAGACTTACGTGGGAAGGAACCACTATTGTAAGTTATTCCCTATTAAGTGTGCTTATTGTTTATTTATTTAGACTAGTGGCCCATTGCAGGAAAATTCCTGCAAGAAGGCTTCCTGCTGCGGCCACTACCTGCCTGCTTCCTTCCCTTCTCCCCACCCACCCCACCCGCTTCCCTTCCTCCTCCGCAGCTTCGCTCCCTCCTGCAGCATTTGGCTTCTTTCTATGCTCTCTTTAGTCTTCCCTGTGGCCTGAATATGCAAATTAACCGTCATCTTGGTTGGGCTTATTTGCATACTCGTCTTGATTGGCTGGTGGGCGTGGCTGGTGGCCATAGGGAAGGTGTGGTCAATTTGCATGTTTCTCCTTTCTTAGGTAGGATGTCTTTATTTTATTAGAAAACTGGGCTGGGTGCTGGTGATGCCAAGAAGATTAAGACTCACTCTCTCTTCCTTGTGCCTGCATGTGGTCCCCTGGCTGCTTCCGGGTGTCATAGCCAGGGGTAGGCAGTGTGCCAGGAGCTCCGGAGCCTCCTCTGAGGAAAGGGTTTGAACCCTGACGCTTCTCTCTTTATTTAAATTAAGTTTATTAGCGTATCGTTTATTTTAAAAATGAATAATCTATTTGAAATGTACAGTTTCTTTTTTTATTTCAGAGAGGAAGGGAGAGGGAGAGATGGAAACATCAAACAGTGACTTCCTGATTCACATGTTGACGCCCAGCCGCTGAGCCACACCGGCCAGTCACTGTGCAGTTTGAAAAGGTGGCCTCAGACCTCGGCTCAGTGACCTTGGTACTGGAGTTCTGGCTGAGAAAACATTCAGAGCCCAGACTTAAACGACGAGGGAAAGTTCATCTCTAGAATGTCAGGTGAAAGAAGGGAGCCATAAAGGAAATGGGCCTAGGAAATGAGTTATAGAGACAAAAGAAGGGCCTTAGAGCTGAAAGAGGGAGCTGGCATGCAGAGAGAGAGAGAGAGAGGGAACACACTGGAGAGGAAGGGGAAGAGAGAGGGAGGGAGAGAGGGAAAGGACCCCAGGCGTCGCTGTCTGGAGAATTTTTATCTGGAGGTCTCAGGGGAGGATCTCAGTAGAACATTCCTTCACTTTCCAGGTGTGCCCCCTCCTCGTCCCCACTGATTGGTCAGCGCCAGGCAGGAGGCCATTGGTCGATGCTGGTCACAACAAAGCCATGGTGTGGTGCTCCCTCTGGTTTTGCTGCTTCTCTGGCCCGGAGCCCGGTGCCACCTCCGGGGGCTAACGCCGAGGCCGTGGTCCTGAGGGGCTTGTCGTTTTGCCGGTTGGTGGGCACTGGGGCCTTCCGCCCTGGTGAGCCTCCGCCCTGGCCTACGGTTCCTCCTCGGCTCAGACCTTGCTCCTCCTGCAGATCTATGTTGCCACTCCCTAGTCAAGATTTAAAATATTTCCGCCGAAACTGGTTTAGTTCAGTGGATAGAGTGTCGGCCTGCGGACTGAAAGGTCCCGGGTTTGATTCCGGTCAAGGGACTGTATCTTGGTTGCGGGCACATCCCCAGTGGGAGGTGTGCAGAAGGCAGCTGATCGACGTTTCTCTCTCATTGACGTTTCTAACTATCTATCCCTCTCAATTCCTCTCTGTGTAAAATCAATAAAATATAAAATATTTCCATCAACACTTCCCAGTGAACCTCCTCCCTCCCCCCACCATCCTTTGAGGCCTACGCAATCACTGCTGTGTTGGTAACCACAGACTAATCTTTCTGTTCTAGAACACCATGTCCATTGTCAGCGAATGCTACAGACTTCCTGTAAGGCTGGAAGAGCAGAGAGTTTGGGGACTTTGGGATCTGTCATAGCGAGGGCATAGTTGAGTACCTCAACTTATTTGTTCAGGAGCGGGGGCAGGGGTGGAAAAGCAGCCGCTCTGAAAACAGTCACTGAGGAAGAGCTGCAGGCTCCAGGATGTTGGACCGGGGACAGCGAGGCAACAAAGCTCTGGCCGCAAAACTCAGCAGACACTTTGGTAAAGAGCTGAGCTACCGGATGGAGTAGGATCTTGGGGGCAGACTGAAGCCACTGGGATCAAGCGTCAGGTTACCCTTGACACCCAGACACACTCTTTAAACCCCACTGAATCTCCCAGTAAGATCCATGATGCTCTTATTCATAATAATTTTGAATGATTATTATAGAAATAGAACCACATGCTCATCTGCTCTAGGTTGTAAGCTCCTTGCGAGCAGAGGCCACACCGTATGTATTTCTACCCAGGGCCAAGCACACTGTCTGGAGCGAGCCCACAACCAGGAATGTTGAAAGAATTCAATGCTTTAAACCAAGCATGTCAATCTCAGAGGCGAACACGGGCCAGATAAACCAGGCCTGCGGCCCGTGGGCTGCGAGTTTGCCATGCTCGCTTTAAACACAAGGTAGCATTTTCTGATCGTCTTTCCGTGCCAGCTTTTCCAAAATGACAAAACCCGAGATTTCGCTGGCAGTGATTACTTTCAGCGAGTTTAAGTTCAAATTAACTTTTAGCTTGTTCATCGAAAGGCCCAGGAGCTCACGGTCTGTAAAATCGCCCCCAGACTGAGGTGCTCCCTTTGTAGGGAGCGGACGGTGTGTGTGTGTTGGGGGAAGACTCCACTGCGGGTGAAACCCGTTTCTCTGCTGCTTCCTTGTCAGCCGCCCCTTAGCCGTCCCCGCAATGTGCCTCGGGCCGCCGGCTGCCCTGGAGGCTGCGGGGTCGCGGCTGCCACATGCACAGCCGGCTCGCCTCTGCCGGAGGGAGGGGCAGGCCCACCGCCAGGCCGGTCTCCCGGAGGAGGAGGCAGCATGTCGGCCGTGGGGAGGAATATTCCTGTCACGGTATAACCCGGCTCCCTGCGTGGGCCCGGGTCCGAGGCGGGTCCTCCCTGCGGGGGGGCGGTGCACCCCGATCGCGCGGCTGAGACACCGCAGAAACGCGCCCTAAGGGGCCTCGCTCCGCGGCCGCCTTCCCGCAGCGCCCACTCTCCGCACAAGCCCACGTGGCGGGCGCTCTCCACTCGCCCAGGGGGCGTCCACGGACCCGGCCGCGCCTGCCTGTCCGGGTCGCTCCCGGCCACGCCGCCCAGCGCCGCCCGGAGGGCCCAGAGCCGGAGGCCACGCGCGGGAGGGTCCACTGGGCCCCGCCCTCGGCCGCTCCCGCTCCAGACGCCCCGCCCCCGGGCACTGGGCCTCGCAGGGCTGCGCTGACGTCACACCGATGTCACGTGACGTCACAGCGCCCCCAAAGGGCCGGAGCAGCGAGGCTGGCCGCTCCCAGGTGCCCCGAGAAGCCGGAAGTGCAGCCTGACGTCACCGGCTCACGTCACTGGCCCTTCACGTCGCACCTGGGCCTCCAGTCATCTCAGAGCACCCGGGAGGAGGTGGGTGCAGCACCGCAGGTGTGAGAGACCAGCGCCTGGTGCTCCAGCTGCCCAGTTCTGGTTCCCGTTTGCTCACAGTACGGTGGCTGGGAAAGCTCTGGGCTCTCCTTGGAAATAGGAACTTCCACAAAGCCCACGCCATCACCTGCCCCAGAGAGGACTGCATTGACGTAGCCCGTGGGTCTGTGCGCCGTACGGCTCTAGCCTGCCGTCACCCGGTCCCTCCGGTCACTCCGGCCACTCCGGCCTGCCCCGGAGGCCCGCCTTTGCCCCGGACCCTGGGCCAGCCCCACAACGGCAGAGCTCACACCTGGAGGAGGCATGCAGGACGGTCTGGCATCCCAGGAAGGTCACGTCCCAGTTTCTGTCCTTACGGTTTGTTGTTACTCACCTGCCCTCGATTTGCCCTAGAAGTTCTAGTTAAATGGGACGAATAGGGTTCATTTCGTGATCTGAATTTTGCAGACTCAGCTACCAAAGGGACTTGGTGACCTTGTAAAACTGCCCCTGTGGGCCAGGATTCCGCCACCAGGTGGCAGTGGTGCGCTCAATTTGCAGTGAAATCAAGTTTCTGGAAAGATTCTGACATGGCCTTGGTTTCGCACCTGCTGCCTCCCTGGTTTCTCTTTCCAGCTCTCTTTCCCGTTTGGAACAGATTCTTCAGTTTCACGATTCACAGACATCCCCATTCTTGGGGAAAAGGAAAATGCTTTTATCCAAAAAGTTGAATCGGACAATTCATATTCAGCATGCCTAAGAGGTAATTTTTTCAGATATGTTTAAATAATCATGTTCTGGTTAGTGTATTTATATGCTTATTTTAATATTTAGACTCAGAGAGCTGTATTTTACGAAGTTTTGAGCGAAGGACCTGTCTGCGTTTTGAAGGAATGAACAGAACAAAACTTTGCGGGAAAGCAAACACCCAAACCACCAGAAAGGGAGTGTTGAAGGCCGCCGGAATGTCCAGGCTGGACGTGAGGGCCCGGGGGGGGTGTAGTGAGGCCGGGGAGGCGGGGGACAAATGCGAGCGGAGAGAGAGGGTCAGCAGAGCCCGGCTTCCCGAAGAGCCCACACCCGCTGAGGGACGAGGCGGGCAAGGCCATGGATCTTCAGGTCGGCTCCTGCCCTCCTGCTGTTCGCCTGGGCATTTTTAAAAAAATATTTTTTATTGATATTTTACAGAGAGGAAGGGAGAGAGATAGAGAGCTAGAAACGTCGATGAGAGAGAAACATCAACCAGCTGCCTCTTGCACACCCCCTACCGGGGATGTGCCCGCAGCCAAGGTACATGCCCTTGACTGGAATCGAACCTGGGACCTTTCAGTCCACAGACAGACGCTCTACCACTGAGCCAAACCGGTTTCGGCTGCCTGGGCATTCTTTACCATGTGTCCAGTCCACCTTTTCGCGGTGGTGGGGCCGGGTGCACATGTGCGGCAGGAAGTGGGTGAGCTTGGGGTTGGCCATGGAGGCAGAGGCGGGTGGAGTGGGATGCCTCGGGGTTCGGAAGGGTCTCTGTGGTCAGGGAGGGATCGCCTGTCTAAGGAGGGGCCAGGTCACGCTCCCAGGCCATGTTCTGTCTGGGTCCCTGATGCTGAGAGCAGAAGGCCTTGAGTCACTTCCTGTGTGGGACTGGGCCGGTTGTGGAGGGGATTGCAGGTGTGGGGACCGTGGGGACAAGGATGTTGGGGAGCCGTGGGCATGCTTCCCAGTCCTTAGGCCTCTCAGTGGTTTAAAGTCTTCCTTCCTTACCATCTCCTGGGCCATTAGTCCTCAGCCTGCTATCTTTATAAACCCCAGCATGTGGAGACACCAGTTATTTTATTTATGTTTATATTTATATTCATATTTATATTATGTATATATATTTCAGAGAGGAAGAGAGATATAGAAACATCAATGATAAGAGAGAAGCATAATTGGCTGCCCCCTGCATGCCCTTTAATGGAAATCGAACCTGCAACCTGGGCATGCGCCCTGGCTGGGAATTGAACTGTGACCTCCTGGTTCATAGGTTGATGCTCAACCATAAGCCACACTGGCTGGGCTCCACAGAGAAACATGGATGTGAGAGCAACACATTGAAGGGTTGCTTCTGGCACACTCCCCAGGGAGGGAGCCTGCAACTGAGGCACATGCCCTCGACCAGAATCAAACCTGGGACCCTTCAGTTCGAGGGCCAGCACCCTACCCATTGAGCCAAACTGCTAGGGCCATGTTCCCCTTTAGTGATACGCTTTTTCACAGTGCAACTAGATGTGTGAAGTCTACTTATTTTCAAAGAAAGAAATTCACTTGTAAAGTGTATCCAGATAACAATTTTCTATAGCAGTTACAGTAGTACTGTTATACTGAGCGTAGGTTATGACTTCAAGTTTTAAAATACGATGGTCCAGAACTATCGGAAGTGATTGCGTGCTTTTCCTGTTTAATGTCCATCATTTATTTCCGTTATCACAGTGATGGATGGATGTGAGGTAGGCCAAGCCAGCAGCCAGACGTGCAAGGCCCACGGTGCCTCCTTACCCAAGAGTGGCGAGGGAGAGCCGGTCTCACTCCTGAACTTTGTCCTCAGGCTGGCCAGCCCCTCTCGCTGGGTCAGTATGGCTCTCTGGGCCCCACCCACCTCCCCCTGGCCCCTGCAGCTGATTCTGGGGCCCAAAGAGAACCTCTGTGGCCAGCTTTGGAGAAAGAGGGCTTGGCAAGCTCATCCATTTACTCCATGTGACCCACTTGGATGGCTGGTGGGGTGTCGTCATGTACCTGGAACAGGTTTGAGGACAGAGCTTTGTGTCATCTGAAAGCTGCAAGAACGTCTACTCAGGGGCAATTAAACAGGAGTAGAAGCTAAGGTAACCCACTCTGCAGTCCTATATGCCCGTCACCACAGGCACAAAATAGATGCTTAATGAGTGAAATTGGAATATTTCATCTCTTCCTCTAAACGTTGATGAGAATGGCACTTGAATACCTTCTCAACCAATGGTTTTCCCCATGTTGCCACTTTTATAAAACTGATGATAAAGTGGAGTAGGTTAATGGGAATAAATTGTGTTTATATTGACACACACACACACACACACACACACACACAGTAGTCTTTGGAATCCTGACACAATATGGCAAGGTAATTGTTGCATATTTTCTGTCTATATTTCTCTTTACCACCAGTAGTCCAGCTTTTGTGTTTCCTGGTTGCAGACTTGAAGAGAGGGGAAGATAGAGAGAGAGAAGCATTGATGTGAGAGAGACACATCTACTAGTATTGGTTGCTTCCCACACATGCTCCCTAACAGGGTTGGGGATCAGACCTGCAACTGAGGTACATGTCCTTGATCAGAATTGAACCTGGGACCCTTCAGTCCCCAGGCTGACGCTCTACCTACGGAGACAAACTGACTAAGGCTGATAAATGTCTTCGAAGGCAGAAAGAGTGGAGACAGACAGATTTCACACAGTGTATGAGATAGAAGTGTGGTGTGAAAGAGTCTGGGAACCCCTGGCAAGATTTCAGGGGGAAGAGCTGTGTGGGAGAGAACCGTGGGATGAAGAAGCCAAGGATTAACCTGACCTGAACTCTCTCTCCGGCCTTCCCTCACTCGGGTGGCCCAGTGAGACTGGAGCTCAGCGACAGGCCGGGCAATGCCAGGGCTCACCTGGTCGATGGCAGTCAGAGTCCGATACTCCAGGTCAGGAGGGAGCATGAGCTTGTACAGGGACACTCTGTGCTCGTAACATGGATCAGACCATTGAGGGAAGGAGAAGCTGTATCAATAGGGAGGATGACAACCTCAAAGGTGGCACCCGTCTCCATGAGCGCCTTCACGCTGGACCTCACTTGGACTCTTCCAGAAAGTATGTGATTGCGCAGGTCATCACTGACAGTCGGATGCTGACTTAAAGGTCTATATAAATTGTTGGAAGTTACCCATTGTCTGTGCTATCAGGAAAGTGTAAACAAGGAACCCAGAAGGCTGATGGGCCTTGAGGTCTGGCAAGAGCCAAAGCTATGTGCCAATTGTTTAGTCGACAATGGTTGGTTCAAGCAATTTCCTGACCTAATAGTCTCAAAGTAAATCTTTACTAATATTTACTGACCTTTAAGAGAGTCTGTGTGCTCCTGGAATTGCCTGCCTGACGAAGGGCTATATGTGTATCTAAAATTGAATAAAAGGTTGGCAGGGTCTGGGCACCAGTGAAGCCCTCCCACTAGAGCTGGGCTCTCAGCCTGGCCCCCTGTCTCCAAATTCATATTTCTTGTCCAGTCTTGTCATTTGAGCGGCCATTCTCCAGGTCCTGAACCCAAGCCACACAGGACATGGTTATCACAACTTTCACAATAAACAACTCTCCCGAATTCCAAGTTAACAAATATGCTAAAAGAAAACCATGCATGCAATTTGCATCCCTCCTGAATCTCTCTGCTTACCTAACTTTCTGCCACTAATAATAGTGATTTTGAACGCTGAGTGCCTTCGTGGCAACCTCAGCTCTGCATGATTTGAAGTCTTATGTTTTATTTTAAAACTTGTGTGCATCTTGCTTTCTGTGCCCTGGTATTTTGCTAGTGTTAAAATATTTCAAACTACATTGAGTGGAGGGAAAATGGTGTATGACTATGGATTCTGGTTTTAAAAAGACAGTCATTAATTAGCATTAGCCTCTTCTCCACCTCACTTCCTACCAAATGATCATTTGTCAGGAAAATCAGTCTGCAAGTTAGATTTAGAATACATTTATAGCAGAATTAGTAATCAGGCACCTTACCCAAGTACTCATCCATGTATTTGTTAATGACTGAGCTGTGGTCTTAAACCACTTTCAGACATTCCTTAATCCATGCTCCAGAAGGAGGAAGACAGGGGAAGGGCAAAGTTTTATGTTGGGGAGCAGGATGCTTTTTCTAGGCAAACATTAGCCTTCCCAGCAAGTCCATTCGGTGGTCTTCCCCTGACTCTTATTAAAGAAAAGTGGGCCACATGACCTGCCCCCCAACCAAAGAATCTTCTGTTGCAAAGACTAAGGCACTCCTTGCCAATTCCAGGAGGGTCTGTGACAGATAGCTGCGACTTGAGCTTTGGAACTCAGAAGTTACAAGAGAAGAGACGGACACCTATGATTATTGAAAATTCAAGACACTCATATCTTTAAAGAGTACCATGAACTAAACCAATGGAAAAATGATATAATCAGAAAAATATGACATGGATAAAATATCTTGCCATGTGCATTGTTTCATACATCAAAAGGTGATGGGTTTATTTTTTTAAATATATTTTATTGATATTTTACAGAGATGAAGGGAGAGAGATAGAGAGCTAGAAATGTCAATGAGAGAGAAACATCGACCAGCTGCCTCTTGCACACCCCCTACCGGGGATGTGCCCACAACCAATGTACATGCCCTTGACCGGAATCGAACCCGGGACCTTTCAGTCCGCAGGCCGACGCTCTACCACTGAGCCAAACCGGTTTCGGCAAAAGGTGATGGGTTTAATTCAGGGCACATACCTAGGTTGCAGGTTTGATCCCCAGTCAGGGCATGAATAGGAGGCAACCAATCAATGTTTCTCTCTTACATAAATGTTTCTCTCTATCTCTCTTCCTTCTTCTCTATGTTAAAAAAAAAAAAATCAATAAAAATGCATTGATCTTGCCCTAGCTGGTTTGGCTTAGTGGATAGAACGTTGGCCTGCAACTGAAAGGCCCCAGGTTTGATTCCGGTCAAGGGCATGTACCTTGGTTGCGGACACATCCCCAGTAGGAGGTGTGCAGGAGGCAGCTGATCGATGATTCTCTCTCATTGATATTTCTCTCTACCCCCTCTCTTCCTCTCTGTAAAAAAATCAATTTTATATATATATATAATATTATTATGTATATATATATTATGGATCTTGGATCTTGGATCTTGGATCTTGGTTGCAGGTTCCCTTGCCCTGGTCGGGGTGCATGCAGAGGCAATCAGTCACTGTTTCTCTCACATCGATGTTTCTTTCTGTCTCTCTCTTTCCCTTCTACTATTGCTAAAAATCAATGGGAAAATATCCCCATGTGAGGATTAACAACAACAGCAAAAGGATTGACCATTTTTAAAAAGTTATTACAAACACAAAGCTCACAGCAACGACAAGGACTCTGGCCTCTGGTTTTGTTGTCACCACATTCATTAATTTTCTGAAGTGCAGTGTCGCCCGTCTGCTTTCTTTCCTTCCCTCCTCACACCTTCATTTTGTTGAAAGAGTCAAGCACATTTGTGGGAATTTCCCTTTGCTAAGGCACTTTGTTTAGAAGCTCTTTATTTAGTGTGGATAGCTCACAGTCCCAGATGGTCCATCTCTATCTGTTTGGATTTCATTATAGACAGATTGCTTACCTCCGTTCTCCCTTTTTCTTCATCTCCTTCCATGTTGAAGAATTGGTTCTGACTTATCTGTTGAGGATATATCCTCAAATAACTTTCCTTATTACAGATGAACCATATCTTGTTAGAATTTAGGATTCTTAGGTTGACAGCATTTTCTCTCAAAATCTATAGATCCTCTTCCACTGTATCTGAGGTTTCAGCATTGCAAATGTAAAGTCTGCTGACAATCTAACTAGTTCCCCTTTGTAGATAATTTTTTCTTTCTGGTTGGAAGCATAGTCATGGAATTCACCTAAGGGTGTGTCTGTGTGAGTGTGTGTGTCCTTGTGTGTGTGTTTTCAATAATCCATCCTGGAAATTTTTTGTTATTTCTTTGAATACTCCATCTGTTCCCAATGCTCTCAGCCCATCCAATAACCATTCTCTCTCCTTCCATCTATCTACTATCATATTTATGTCAGAAGTGTTTTTAAGCTTCAAAGAATATTTGTGCTGTACTTGAATCTCCTTAAGACCTTTCACGTGTTTTTATGAAAATTGACTTCTCTTCTGTTTTTCTAGACTTGCATTCTAAGATTCTGATTCTCCTCTCTGGATGCACACTTAATTTATATGAGGGTGTTTTTCTTGGATAGCTACCTGGGGTGCTGTGTTCTGCAGGTGGAAAAGGTGAAGTGGGCCACCTGTATAGGCCCAGGATATAGAAAAGAGCAAGCACTGAAACTCGTTTGGCTCAGTGGATAGAGCATCAGTCTGTGGACTGAAAGGTCCCAGGTTCGATTCCAGTCAAGGGCATGTGCATTGGTTGTGGGCACATCCCTGGTAGGGGGTGTGCAGGAAGCAGCTGGTTGATGTTTCTAGCTCTCTATCCCTCTCCCTTCCTCTCTGTAAAAAAATCAATACAATATATATTAATATATAAAAATCAATAAAATATTAATTAATTAATTAATTTTTTAAAGAAAAGAAAAGAGCAAACAGCCCTTCACTTGTTGAGGTGCCCAGGGAAAGCCTTTCTGCCCCTGACTTTGGGGCATTTCCTGGCCTCAGGAAGGCTGAGCCTCTGCTCCCCAGCGCTGGCCACCCATTTTTCCCTGAGGGCAGCTGTTGGCTTTCACCGAAGAGCTCCACACGGAGTCTCACCCAGGATCTGTTGACCTGGTCTTTACCTTGAAGATCCCTGACTGGGTCTCCAGGCACTGGCCTGGCCCCTGGGGAGAAGGGTTGCCGAGAGCGCAAACCCTTCATGAACTCCAGTCGTCTTTAGGCTCTGGCGTCTGTCTGGCTCGGGGGATAAAGGCAGACAGAGCTGGGATTGGAGGGAGAGGGAGTTATACCCACATGCTGTTGAGAGAATATTCTTTTCTGCGTTTTGTTTGCAGTCGAGGGTTTTTTGAAGAATAGACTGCAATGGTTATGAGATTGTGCTGGAATGAACCTAAGAGAAGTTATTTCATCATTTTTATCCTTCCTAATTTATACCTCAAAGTCAGGCCTCTCCTCTGAGTTCCAGACCCACGTCAACTGCCTGCCCATTATTTATCTCCATCCAATTGTCTCCTTGGCATCTCACATGCCACAACAGAGCTCTCAGTTCTCACCTCCACCTGCTCCTCCTCTGCCCCGCTCCCCTCCCCATTGCCACCAGGGGCCCACTTGTCAACCCAGGTATTCTAGTGAAGAGCGGGGAGCTTTGATTTCTCTTTCTTTTATTACCCTTCCACATTCCACCCTTCAGCAAGCAATGAGAAAAAAAATGCATAAATACAAAATAAAAAAAAAAGTTTTATTTTCAAAGCCCACCAGGCATGTGACCACTGTGTCCTCACCACTCTCGCTGCACTAATGCACACCAGTTAGGGTGCATTCCCTTTCACACATGCACACAGTTACACACATGGAGACTTCTTGTTCTCACCTGTGCTCAGGCTGCAGGCACAGTGTGCATGATTTTTAAAAATAATTCTTTATTGTTGAAAGTATTACACATGTCTCCTTTTTTACCCCCTTGTCTCCCTGCAGCCCACCCCCGCCCCCCACCAGGCGGGCGTGACTGAATCGGGAGGTCCCGGTCTTCTCCAGGTGGGAATCCACCAGGGCTGTCCTGCTGTGTTCTGGGGAAGGCGATTGACCTGAGTGAAGAAGGAACTGTCCACGGGATGGATGCCCTTTATCCTGTGTCTCACGCTGAGGAAAACTGGAGGGAGGCAGAGAGCAGACCATGAAGGGGAGAGAACACTCCTCAGGAGACTGTTTTTATCCGAATCTGTCTGCCCATCACCCAGGGTCAGGAGCGCTGTCCACTGAGAACGAGGAGGTAACCACTGCCCTGTGCTCGCTACTTCGGTTTGACCAGAGCCATCGACTGGTTTCCCGGGAAAGGCTTCTCTGTGAAAATGGTCTTTTCTGTATGTTTCTGAGCTAGAGTTTAAAAAAAGTCCTGGATATTGGCACAGCTGTACTTCCTATATAATGAGAATTTGGATTTAAAACGGTGTGGACTATCCTCTTAACTACCAGTCAATTTTACTTCAAAATAGAAATGTGCATGTTTGGTCCGACAGGTGTGGCTCAGTGGCTGAGCGTGGACCTATGAACCAGGAGGTCATGGTTTGATCCCCGTTCAGGGCCCACACCTGGGTTGTGGGCTCCATCCCAAGTGTGGGGTGCGTAGGAGGCAGCCAATCAATGATTCTCTCTTATCATTGATGTTTCTATCTCTCTCCTTCTCCCTTCCTCTCTGAAGTCAATAAAAATCCTATTTAATAAAAGCATAATATGCAAATTAACCATCATTTCATCACAAAGATGGAGTCGCCCATAGCCATAAGATGGCGGTGCTCAGTACTCTCAGCCCTGCTGGAGTCCCCCAGTCCCAAGGGTGTGATGATGGAGGGAGGGGGGGGGGCAGCTGCTGAGAGCAGCAGCGTGAGCGGCCTGGCGGAATGCTTGCTTAGGGCTGGACCCCCAGAATCGGAGCGTGCATGCACAGGGACAGGGGGCCGGCCCGCAGCTGAGCATAGGCCCAGAAAGGAGACGGCGGGCCTGCCTCCCTCAGAAGCGGCGGCAGGCCTACAGTGCTCGATATCACATGACGGGCTGCTAGTATATATATTCTTTAAAACTTTTTTGAATCATACTATTCAGGACTAGCATCTTGCTTAACCATTAATGGCATAGAACCAGAATCACTCTCAGATCTTTCTATAACGTGTAAACTCCCTGTATTCTGATACAATTAGAAAATACGTTGTATTGTTCGTTTGATTTTGGTGTCGTGCTAATCTTGAGGCAATCATGTTGAATCCCAATTCTTGTTGATCAAACCCAGAAGAAGGGATCTTGGGCGTGGGGGGTTGGTGATGATGCATTTTCCTCTTAAAATGCTCGTCAAACCTTTAAAAAATTACCGTGTTAGTAGGTGGCTTCATAGCAATTTCTCCTCAAAGCTTAATTTAAGTGGTAATAAATAAAAATACATAAGGAAACATAATTAGGATACCTGAATAGCCTAGTAGGTTGAGGTGTTTTTTCCCCATCAAAACTTGTTAAATATAGTTAATAAACTTGTATTCAAAAGGTAACTCATTTTCTTCTAAACCCGGAGCACTGTTAATTTTCCAGTGGAAGAAAGAATACTGGATAATCCATCGTAAGTGAAGTTCTTGAGTAACTTGCTTTGTGTGACATGAATATGCATAAAGCAGAATGTGCCCCCTCCCACCGGACTCCATCGATGGCCACATTCCAGCCCTCCCGCCATGGAGACCAGCCACGGTCATCTCTACTGATCCTCCTCTAAGGCCCTGAAATCCTGCCACCAGAATCACTGATCCCGGGCGCACTCCATTTTCCTGTCTTCACCACCGGGAAGTCTGTTTCAGGAACCAGGAGCTACTGCGATAGCAAGAAAAGTCAGATTCATTACCTGCCTCTTCATTCAGCTGATGTTTTACTTCATTACTGGGTGTTACAGTTTGTTTGCATGCTTTCCACTGTGGACAGGAGGCATTTGATTGACATTTACCCTCTGCTCCCGCGACTGAAACACATTGAGGCCTGGCCCTCGGCCTTCACGTGGGCGGTCCCCACCGGCAGCGGCCTCCCTAGGGGAATGGCGTTTCCAGGGGACAGACCTGCTTTGCTCGTGACTGAGCTCCATGGCCACGCCGGGCCAGGATTCCCCACACCAGCCACGATGATACTCTCCGCTGGAGAGTCCCCAGGACTTCTGAACCCGGCTTTGGACATGATGGACTTGGACTTCTTAGTGCCGGTGGGGGAAGAAGAGGGATTCTCGTTACAGGGACTCCTATTCAAGCGACAGCTCATCACAGAGTGGAAACGTGTGTTCTGTGTGATCTGAAGGCGCCACAGCCTTTGAGTCCGGGTCAGTGAATTGCCCTGAAACTTAATGTTGCGTTTCACAGCGCCCAGAAGGGAGTCAACTCAAACACGCCCTGTGGGTTCTGACTGTGGGTTAGGGATCTTCTACCGGAGTCAACGGTCCTGTCTCGGACCGGTCCAAAACGAACACTCCCCAACCGTTTCCCATGGTCTAACCGTGTGACATCGTCCTCGTGGTCTTCACGGAAATGGTGACGCAGGAGGCTGCTGGTGGGTGGCTGTGTTTACCATTCTCTGCGGAGGTACCGGCCGCTCTTCACCAAGATGACCTCCCTCCCTTCCCAGCGACGGACACCTCGCCCGGTCCCTGGCTCTGCTGAGGGCTCTGTCACAGCCCCACTCTGTCTGCCGTTCTGAGATTGTCCCTCTCTGGATATGCTCCTACATCTCCCCCTGAAGCTCTCCAAATGTACACACTCCATGCCTCCCTATGGGGAGCGTCTGAGCAAGGAAGCAGTCAAACAACAAAAGCTAAAAACATATATCATCGTTAGTCAATAATCTATAGATTATATCATAATCGGGTCAGGATTTCCAGAACATATTGCATTTTAACATTCAGAAGATTGAATCCTATCATTTTATCAATGGTTGCGTCAGTGTGTGGACACAGAGAGGTAGTATTTGTCGCACGTAACTCAGGTCGTCAGTTGGACCACCACAGTCCCAGTTCAAGTCCCTTGACTTCCATTAAGGGCTCTTCAGCTCTCAGTTTGCCTTAACCCCCTAGAGTTTTGTGTGATGGTTTTTTAGGCGTCATAGGTGGCACTTCGATAGCAAGTGTTTGTTGATTGACTCCTATAGCAATTGATGGTAAGGGAGAGTCATGGAACAGGAATTAAAGGAACACCAACATGTTGATTAAATCTCAGGGGCCAATGACAGTAGGTACAGTAACTGTTTTACACTCAGAAAAGCCTATGAAAACAGAGTAAATTCATCACATTGACCTAGTGCTCCTTGGCTAATGACCTAACAAGCTAACCGAAGGAACGGGGGAAATTGTCTTAACTCTTTTCGAAGTTTCTGACAGAGGATTGGTGACTAGTCTCAACGCTGTGCTTTCATTAGAGCTCAGAACTCACTCACTCATCTTCTAACCGCAAGTTTGTAATGTTGCTAAGAGACTAGATCTTAAATGTCCTCACCACACACCAAAAATGAGAACTATATGATGTGGCAGAGGTTAGCTAACACTGTGATGGCAGTCATATTGCAATGTATACATGTATTAAATCACATTCTACACCTCACATTCACCATGGCCTGTGTGAGTCATAGCACAATAAAAATTAGAAGAACAAAGCACATTAATGAAGATGGGTTAAGAGTGGGAAGACCGCCGAGACTGGTTTGGCTCAGTGGCAGAGCGTCGGTCTGCGAACTGAAAGGTCCCAGGTTCGATTCCGGTCAAGGGCATGTACATTGGTTGCAGGCACATCCCCAGTAGGGGGTGTGCAAGAGGCAGATGGTCGATGTTTCTCTCTCATCGACATTTCTAGCTCTCTATCTCTCTCCCTTCCTCTCTGTAAAATATCAATAAAATATATATTAAAAACAAACAAACAAACAAAAAAGAGTGGGAAGACCCTGCACTTTTTAAATTATTTAAATATTAGCACTTAGTATCTGTGAGCCCTAGATTGCTCACTCACTGGTTTACTTTCCCAGTGACCTATTGGTTCAGCACGTATGGATCCCCAACTACCGGCAGGCACAGTGCCTGCTGCTGGGGCCACAGGAGCACGACGCAGCCCGGGCCTCAGGCTCCCGTCGGAAGGAGGGCAGCCACGGCACCAGCTGTGACTGTGAAGGTTAGGACACCTCCACCTCGTGGACCACTCCTAGTGACGAGACCCTTGCCTTTTCCTGTGGAAATGGCCATTTATTTCAGATGCTGTTTCCACTGTAAAACCTCCCATGAGCTGCTCAGGCATGGGTAAGCCCATCCATCCTAAGCCGGTGACTACCAGCGCCTGCACAGATCTCATGTATTGCACTGAGCACACCTTTTTATTGTTTATAATCCTACCTGCCTTGTTTTACTAAGTAAAAGGCACCTGGCATGAGTGGAGACTCAGCTGACACCCAATAAATGCCTTGAGAACCAAACTTGTGGAAGCAAATTCACTTCTAAACTTTCCTACTTTTCTGTACTTGCTAACATACTGGGACAGTAATATACCACACAACTGTAATGAGATAAAATACATTAGTGACTGTTCCCACAAAGCAATATATATGATGAGGCAAAGAAAACAGACTCTCCTTTGAAAAGAAGGAAAATCAAGTTTAACTTCAGTTTCTCATTGAAAGTAGATTTATTGCTCCCTCAGTCTTCTTTAAAATAAAGCTATTCCACAGCAATTTAAAGACTTTTATAGATTATTGAATTTGTTCATGTTTAATCCTTTCCCATGACTCCTCCAATTTGGATTAAAAGAAATTGCCATGAGCCTTTTTGGGAAGAGACCAGGTATAATTCGATAGAATTTGCAACACCCACAGGTACTGGTTTGCGATGAATTTTAACACTAATCAGCACAATGTGAAAACCATTCAAATGAAATAATTTTCATTGACTAGAAAAAGTATGAAAATATTTTAGAAACTAAGAAATGTTAATTCACTTTTCACAAATAAAACATTTGCAGGATATTTTATGTTAAGAACATTTTAATGCATTTATGTTAAAAATTTTTAATGAAAATAATGTTTGGCTTATAACTTCTATGATAAAACAAAATAGGCCATAGTTCACAAAGAGAAACATCACCGCGTTATTAATTACTAGAGGCCCAGTGCACAAAATGTGTACACTGGTAAGGTCTCTAGTGGCTGTGGGCTGCTGACCGGGCCCCCCTCCCTTCCTCTGGCTGCTTGCCACCGCCGAGACCTCCTTCACTTCTGCCCGGCCAATCCAATCCCTGGTCGAACTCCTAAAAGAATTCCATTTGAGGGGACAATTTACATACCATGCTTTTATTATATAGGAATGTATTGAAATGATGGAACCGGAGGTGATGAAACCTAACCCTCACCCTAGTCCGCGCTCTAGACCTAACACCAACCATAACCTAACCCCAACCCTAACCCTAGCCCTAACCTAGACCTAACAAAACCATAACCTAACATTAACCCAATACTATCCCTAGCCCTAGCCCTAACACTAACTCTCCAGGTGAATCCAATGTGCATCCAAGGACACAGATCCTAACCCTAACCCTAGCCCTAGCTCTGATCTTAACCCTAACCCTAATCCTAATCCTGGCCCTAACCCTTGCCCTAATCTTAACCCTAATCCTAACACTAATACAATTCCTAAACCTAGCCCTAATCCTAATCTGAACACTAACCCTAATGGTAGCCCTAGTCCTAACCCTAACCCTAACCCTAACCCTCACCCTAGCCCAACCGTGCGCAGACTACGGCACGAGGGCCGGATCCGGCCCGTTCGGCTGTTCTATCCGGCCTACGGAGCCAAAAGAGTGGAGGATTCTCTTGCTCTCCCCTCCGCTCCTTCACCAGCAGCCCAAGAGGAGAGTGCCAGCATGGTCAGGTTGCTTTTCTTCTGGCCCTCCAGTCAAGTTTAAGAACCCATTGTGGCCCTCGAGTCAAAAAGTTTGCCCACCCCTGGCCTAGCCCCAACCATAACACTGACCTTATCCTTAACTCCATCTCAAATCATAAACCTTACCTAAACCCCTAAACCTAACCATAACCCTAATTCTAATCCTGATCTTAAGCCTACTAACCTTAACCCTAGCCCTAACCTTAACCCTATATCAATCCCTAACCATAACACTAATTCTAACCCTGTCCCTAACCTAGGTCTAGCCTTAAATCTAACATTAAACCTAAACTAAGCCCTAACTATAACAATAATCCTAACCCTATTCCTAACTCTAAATGTAGTCCTAACCCTAAATCTAGGTCTAGTCTTAAACTTAACCCTAACCCTATCCATAGCCCTAAGCTTAACCCTAACCCTAATCCTAACTCTAACCCTAACCATAACACTAACTCTAATCCTAACCCCAGCTCTAATTCTAAACCTTACACATCTGTGAAACCTAACCCTAACCCTAGCCCTAGCCCTAGCCCTAATACTAACCCTAATCCTAATCCTAATCCTAACCCTAGCCCTAAACCTAACCCTTACCCTAACTCTCCAGGTTATTCCAATGTGCATCCAAGGACCCAGATGCTAACCCTGACCCTAATCCTAACCCTAGCCCTTGCTATAACCTAGCCCTAGCCCTAGCCTCGCCCTATAGAAGCTTTGAAAGCAGCGGGTGTCCCAGCTGGACCTGGAGAGAGTCCTGGGTGTAGGTCTGCATTTCACAGATGCGGACAATTCAATGGGTGCCCCGGGCTCCCAGGTTGCACAGTCAGGAACTGGTGGGATCCTCACTTGCACCCCAAGACTGGCAGATGCCAGGACCTTTGCCAGTGGTTTCCACCTTTCAGGTGTTTGTGGCAGGCTTAGGACTGGAGCTTCTAGCAGTTTCCTTGAAAGGCTTGACCCCACCCTGGCCTGGGAGACAGTGCCCTTCTGAGCCGCTGGGTGCCCTGGCTGCTCCTGTGAGGGGAGGCCGGGCGGCAGGAGGTGCTGCCTGACGGCAGGCGGCGGCGGAGGGAGCTTGTTCCCCTGGACGCGTCGCCATGTCCCCGCTGCTGGCTCCCATCGCCCGGCGCCTTCCTCTCCCTGCACCGGAGGCTTGGTGCCGAGCTGACACCGGCCCACGGCGCCCGCACACCGACGGCACCGGAGAGCAGTGAGGGTGCCGCCAGGCTTCGGGCGGGTGGCCTCCATCTGTCTCAGAGGTGCTGGTGGCTTTCTGCAGGAGGGAGGGGGCCCATGGGAGAATGTCAAATTCTTCTTTATCCTAAAGTTAAACTCTTAAGGTCTAATACAGAACTTCTCTTTAACTTAGATTTTGTTAACATGCTAAGCTTAGATTTTTTTTCTATTCAGAAAACTTTAATGTTAAAAAGGCATTTCTGCCAAGAGCTGGGCTCTGGCCTGTGTGGGATGAGCTGGTTCTCTTTGGAGCTGGCCACCCCCGGGCGGAGGCGGGAGGAGGGAGGGCGCTCCTCCTCTGGGTCTCCGAGCCAGGAAGTGGGGGGCACAGGATGCTTTGGTCACGGTGGTACCTTTTCTCTACTCTTCTCTCTCCGCCTTCAATGTATAAAGCACACTTCTTGCCTCCTCGTATTTTTGGCTGTTTTTGTGTTTTTTTCAAGATACTCCTCACTTTTCTTAAAAACCTGGTTTTGAAACTGTGCCCTGTAGATATTTCCGCAGCGAACGCTGTGATGAGGTGAGACTTTGATTTCGTTTGGGTCGGAGAGGACTATTGCTTCCTGAGCATGAACATTGTTGGTAAGACTTTGTAGGCACAACGTCCCCGAATGCTCACAATGGCCTGGTTACAAGAGGCACGTCTCCAAGTCACAGCACAACAGGAAGGGGGTGAATGGTTTGGGTTGGGGGGTCCAGGGGGAGGAGCTGGAATGGAAACCATGACTTTCCGCCTCCAAGACCCTCTTCCTTACTCAGGTTCAGCCCCTTTCATGACGGCCCGACTGGCCCCTGGATCCTCCTCCTATGCAGAGGGGTTCTGTGCCCTTGAACCTGGGGGGCGGAGGGGTGGGCTGTGACCTTCATGACCAGCAGGACGCCGACGGTGGATGAGGGCATGAAGAGGAACGCAGTGTGGCGCTCACAGGACCCTCACGCCAAGGCCCGAGCTCCAGGTGAGTCCACTCCTGCAGCCACCACACCATGAAGGCACTGGGGACACTCGGGGGGCCGAGCGAGCCTGACCGGGCACTCAGCCTGCAGCTCCGTCGCCTACGCTGAGGCCCGGCAGCGTGAAGCCGACACCTTGTGTCACTCGTACGACGCCTTGTGTTTCTTCTTGAGTTCTGGGCCTAGAACCTGGGAGTGTTCCAACAATGGGTGTCTGCAGCTTCTGAGTTTGGGGTAATTAGTTACGTGGCTACAGGAACTAGAACAAGTGGCCACTGTGTTTCGGTTGAGTGACCCTCTGAGCAAAATACTAATATTAGTATTAGGGCAGCCGGTCTCAAGCATCTGAGCTCTGGTTGGGACCATGGCAAAGCGCAGGGAGCAGGAGGCTACTTCTCAGGAAGGCGTGGCTCCGTCCGGGAGCCTGCCCGTCTCTTGGGCTTGATGTCCACACAGTGAGCAGAATGAAGAGGCTGCCCCAGCTAACGTGCTGTCTGCCCTTCACCAGGCTGCCTCCGATGGCTGGCCGCTTGTCCGCAGGGAATCCCCAGAATGTCCTGTGTGTCCACTGGGGCTGTGGCAAGGGGAGGACGTGAGGCCTGCAGGGCCACGAATGAAAACTGCTTCTCCTCCGCCACGCACAGAGCCTTTGTGGCCCCTGAGTCTGCAGACAGATTATTCTCTAACTAGAGGCCCAGTACACGAATTCGGGTACCAGTGGAGTCCCTCAGCTCGGCCTGTGGGATTGGGCCAAAACCAGCTCTCCAACATCCCTCGAGGGGTCCCGGATTGCAGGAGGGTGCAGGCCAGGCGAGGGACCCCACCGGTGCACGGTTGGGGCCAGGGAGGGACACGGGAGGTTGCCCAGCTGGGGAGGGACCACAGGAGGGCTCCACCAGACCTTCTTCTCAGTCCTGATGGGCCGGAACCCAGAAGCAAGCTAACCTACCAGTTGGAGCATCTGCCCCCTGGTGGTCAGTACATGTCATAGTGATCGGTTGAGTGACCTTAGCATATCATTAGCATATTACACTTTGATTGGTTAATGGCCCACCAGATGACTGACACTTAGCATATTAGGTTTTTATTATATAGGATGATATGCTTAAGGCCCCACAGAGCCATGCCACTGCATGGACAGAATTCCATCGCTACCCCCACCCTGAATGGCAGGGAGTGGACACGGGGGAGGTGGCTCTGCACGTGCGTCTAGAGTGCCCAGGGTGGCCCGTTTGTCTCTCAGTGCCAACCCCACCTCTGCCCAGAGACACGTTTGTAGCACCTGCAGGAGGACTTGCAGCTGTGAGCGTGGTGGTCACTCACACGCGCTAGCGGCCTTCTGCTCTCTTCTTCTCCGGCTGGGGATGCAGCCCCCCTGGCTGTCCTTCCTCCGTGGCTTTTCCAAAACGGTGGCCCTCAGCCACCCACCCAGCCAGCCTTGATCCTGGTCCTACTGTGCACTGCTATCCATCAGCCCTGGAGGCTCAGGGATTAACCCGTTACAGTCCACACCCTGGAGAACCCGAGGCTCTGGCTGGGAGACATTAGCACTAACCGCAGGGCTGTCTGAGCAGGAGTAACAGATCCTTTCACAGAATGGGCATGGCACCAGCAGCGCTGTGGGGGCAAGGGGGAGCCTGATGCCTCCCACGCTGCCCTCCCTACTGCCACGGCGCTGGTTCTGGGGTTTGTACCTCCTGCTCATGGAGAGAAAAGGGAAACTGAGGCATGTGGGGAGAGGGAGAGGGAGGAAGGCAGGCAGAGTCAGGTTCTGCAGACTGCTACTCTGAGCGTGTGCGGTGCGGCTGCGTCCCTCCGCCAGCGTCCCTCGGTCAGGTCTGCGGCGCTGAGAGCGCCTGGGCAACACTGTCAGTGAGGGGGACACGGGGGCCAGAGAGCAGAGGGCCAGCCCAGATGCTCGGGCCTGGGTGAGACCCAGTGACATTGTTCTGCCATCAAAAGAGTCCATGGGGGTGAGGGGAGCGGAGCTTTTGTTGCTGGCAGGGTAGGCAGTCTGGTTTTCCGGAGCCTGGTGGAGGGGAACGGTGTCTACCACAGTGTGCGGTCTGTGGAGACACAGCTGTGTCATCGCCACAGAAAAGGCCGCTGCCTTCGGCTCTTACAGCTTCAATCGGCACAGCCACCCCGAATCCCGTGGCCCTGGCTTATCCTCGGGCGTCGGGGTTAGGTGCCCTTGTCTTTCAAAAGGACAGCTTTCTGGACAGGACTTCCAAACATTCCGGACATTCTTTCAAATAGTGGCAGAATAAAGAGCAAGATGTAGCAATCTTTTCTCAACGTCATTTGTACTAAAATTCTTGCACCAATTTTAGGAAAAGGGCCCTGTCTGTAAAAAGCTTGACTGTAAAGTACTTGCTACAAAGCAGGAGGGACACACTATTGCTTTCCTTTATCCCAAGACAATAATCTTAAACAGGAAAAAGCTCCAAGAGCAAAGATACATCTGCATTATTTGTGATAGAAGAAAACAGAATAATTGCATGTAGATATGGCAGGCTTTATATGGCTCTTAAAACCATACAGTATTGATGGAAAGGCTGGGAAAATGTTTACAATATAATGTTTTGAAAAGTGTCAGATGAAGAAAAGTATATGTATACTAGAGTTCATATACTAGAAAGTATATGTATACAGAGTTCTGCCCGTGTAAAAGTGTATATTTATGTAGACTAAGTGTGATGGGAACATGAAGAAATGGAAACCATTGTTGTGTCCATGTACCTGTCAGTTATGCTGCAGTAACAAACACTCCCTGTCTGCCAGCGGCTCACACAGAAGCTCATGCTACGTGATCAGGCTACAGGGGCCCAGGCTGGAGAAGGTTTCGTCTTCACACCTGCTTCTTCAATGATCTCAGCCTCTGGGAGGGGAAAAATGTGGTTGCCACATCTTTTTCCCCCTCTTTATTTTATTTTTTCCATCACCATTTATCCCCCATACCTCCTCCACCTCCATCCCCCACCTCTCACAATCACTACACTGTGGTTGTTCATGTCTGTGAGTTCTCTCTCTTTTTTCCATTTTGCTCAATCCATCCTCCCCCCCACCCAGCCGCCCCCACCACAACACTCCCTGCATCAGAGCTGTCTGCCTGCTCTCTCTCTCTCTGAGTCTGCCTCTATTTGCTTGGCAGCTCAGTTTGTTCATTAGATTCCATACATGAGTGAAATCATGTGACATAAGTCTTTCTCTAATTGGCTTATTTCACTTAGCATAATGCTCTCCGGGTTCATCCTTGCTGTTGCAAATGGTAAATTTTTCTTCTTTTTTATGACTGGGTAGTATTCCACCATGTAAATATACAGACACTATGTCTTAAAGATTCTGCCCTGAAGTCAAACATGTCACTTCTTCTTGCTTTCTATTGGCCAAAGCAAGTCACATGGCCATACCTGCTTTCAAAGGGTCAAGGAAGCTCAGTCCAGAAACTGGGAGTTGGTGATCGGCACCACACTAATCATTCACAGATGACTTTTAATATAGAATCCTCCAAAATGGATATTCTTCTACTCAAACATTTTAAATTGATTGAGACGACAAATATTTTCACGTGAGAAAACACAGTTTGATTGAAAAATATTTCTGGCTTCACATCCTTGTCATATGCAATTGGTGAAGGGTGAGGGAGGAACACACTACTACAAGACATTCTGTTTAACTATGTATCAGTGCTGACGGGAACATGCCTCTTGTGCTTACGTACATTGGAACGATGTGCTTGCTTCAGCAAGCAATCAGCAGTGAAGCAAATACATACTGCCACCCTAGCAGCGTTCTTTAGTGCTCCAGTCCGTCAATTGCTGAAAAACATCTGTTGAGAATGAATGGGCCGTAGAGCGAAGAATGCCAGCCTTGGTACCAGGTGGGTTCAAACACTGACTCACTGTTTACTACATAACCTTGGGCAATCTACCTGGGCTCCACCTGCCACACACAGGGCAGGAGTGGCCACTGGCACCAGGTGGCCACCACACAGAGAGGGGGGCAGCACAGAGCAGCCTCAGGGAGCTGTCTCAGCAGTAAGGACAGTTAGATCAGCCCTGGCTGGCGCTGCTTGCTCAGTGGTTAGAGCATCAGCCCACACACCCAAGGGTCTCAGGTTCAATTCCCAGTTAAGAGCACATACTGGATGCAGGTTTGATCCCTGGGCCTGGCTGGGAGACTGCAGGAGGCAACCAATCAATGTGTCTCACTCACATTGATCGCATCTCTCTCTCTCTCTCTCTCTCTCTCTCTCTCTCTCTCTCTCTCTCTCTCTGCCTCCCTTCCATTCTCTCTAAAAATCAATGAAAAAAGTACCCTCAGGTGAGGATTAAAAACAACAAGAAAGAACAGTTAGAACATGTTGCTTTGGCCAACTAGCTCTACGTGCCTGTCCATCACAGAGCGGGACTGGAAAGCTATCTGCTCCCGTGACACAGGGCTGTTATCGTGTCACCACCCAGCAGTGACAGTGCTCTGGGCCGGTCCCAGAGGGGCTGCACCCTATGGAGATGGGTGCGAGGCTGTCACCGTCTCCCTCTGTCCTCTGTACTCAGAGCTGTCCGTACACATGGTGCCCAACAGACATTAGTGCTATGATTATTTTTTAAATATTTTTTTTTATTGATTTCAGAGAGGAGGGAAGAGAGAGACAGAAACACGAATGACAAGAGAGAATCATGGATCGGCTGCCTCCTGCACACCCCACACTGGGGATCGAGCCGGGTATGTGCCCTGACTGGGAGTCAGAACGTGACCTCCTGGTTCATGGGTCGATGCTCAACCACTGAGCCACACTGGCCAGGTAGCTGTTTTTATAAAGAAGCGTCTGGGCCAGTGTTGGGAGGGATTTGAGCGGCGTACACAGGACGGGATCTCCGCGGGAAGTTGGGAGTTTCTGTGAAGGTTAAGTTGAGCCCCAGGCTCCAGACTGACCCCTCAGGGTTAGTGTCCACAGTAAGCGGGTCCCTCCTGTCCTGGGAGCCACTGACTGGAAGTGAGTCCCGGGAACAGGAACGTGGGGAGGGCAATGAACCCCTTGTTGTTTTTCGTTTTCTGGGGCCATCTCCGAGGGAGTGGGCAGCCTCCGCAGGCAGCTCCGTGGCGGCTGTGCTGGACGGGCCGCATTGGCCTCCGTTTTGGGGGGCCGAGTACACGGGCAGCGGGTAAATGCTAGGAGCCCCAGCGACCAAGCGGGGTCCCATCCGTCTCCACGGTGAGCTTTGTCTTGACAGGAGGGCATACAGAATCTCTCTCTAATTCTCATTTACGCACCAGATCTGCCACTTCCCCTGGCAGCCAAAAGGGGATCAAATAGTAAGACACTCTTTTCTTCCTCTCGTGAGCGGGAGGTGGGGGGAGGGGGGCTTGGTCTCCCCAAAGAGTCCAGGTCTGTGTGAGGGTGTGAGTGGGACTGCTTACCCAGTCCTCACTGCGGCCTGCCAGCCGATTACAAACCATCCTAGACACCGAATGTGGTGTCTCCTCGGACCGGACTCGGGTGGTAGCTGGCTCGGCAGTCGCTCCCTGGGTCTCTGGGGCCACTAACATACATGTCACATCTCAGCAGCGCCCAGCACCCTGCAAATAGGGACTTGGTGGCCCTCACTGTTCAGAGAACATCGCTTAGCGGTGACATCACATAAGCCTCACTTCGAATCTCTCCAGTCACGGGGCCGGGAGGCGGCGGAGGGATGTGTGTGGAGGAGGAGGGGTGGGAGGCTGGGATCTTGGCTCCTAACTTCCCGTGCTCTGGGGCGGCCAACCTCTGTTCCCCACCAGCAGAGGCCAAGATACCAGAGCCCTTTCCTGTCCCTGGGACCGCGCCGTGCAGAGCGAGCCCTCGTGCGGACAAGTGAACGGGAGGGGGGGGTGGCACGGTGCTGAGTTTGCTCTGGGCTGAGTCCTGCCTGGGCAGTGACGGGGACAGAAGCAAGGGGAGCGGCTGCGGCTGGTGGCAAAGCCCGCAGAACAGCCACAGTCCTGGCACCGGCTAGCCCTTCCAGTTCCTACGTCTCTTTCCTGTGCTGCGTGGGTTCTCACCACCGCGAGAGGTGGCCCAGGCTCCCAGTGGACAGCGGAGGACCCTCAGGCCACCGGAGGGAAGTGACTGCCACGGCCAGCTCTCCCCCGGGAAGAGGCGCCAGGCAGACTCCGGCTTCCTCCTGTCTCAGCCAGTTCCTGCCACTGCCCCCCCCCCCCCAGTTTCCTCCAGGACTGCCCCCCAGTCTCCTCCAGGACTGCCCCCCTCCCCCCCCAGTCTCCTCAGGACTACCCTCCAAGCCCTCCAGGTTCCAGCAAAGAATTCCGCTTCCAGCAGTGGTTTCAACAACACCTGCGTGGGAGCCCAGGAACTTCCCTCCTGGAATGGAATTCCCAAGGCCAAGCAGCTCTTCAGGGTCCCCGCTGCCCCGGCTGCACGGGAGAGGACGCCGAGGCGGCGATGAGGGGGACTCTGCGGTGGGGTCCGGCCCCTGGGCCAGTGGTCAGGATCCAGGGCAGGGATCGGCAGCTCCCATGGCCCCTGTGATGTTTCCCCCATATCTGATGGGTTGAGACCATGATTCTAACAAGTCTCTTTTTCTTCTTCTTCCTTTAAAAAATGTAATTTTGAGCTCTTTGCTAGGAATGTGCTCTGGCAGGTTAGTCATTTTCAACGTGACCTTCTCAGGGTTCTGACGGCTGTGCTCCTAAAACCCAGTCGGGTCAGGGAGTCGCCAGCTACGTTCTCGGTTCTGAGCGCCGCGTCAGAGCAGCTCGCGGAGGAGCCGGAGGGGGCAGACCTGCTCCTGGCCTCACACTTAGGTCCCTCAAAATATGCTGAGAAGCTTCCTTTTAGGGACAAACTTTTTAGAAATCAATTTTTGAGACAGTCAGTGCCATTGGTCACATCCACGAAGATCATGTGCACAGAAGTGTGGGTGCAGGGCCCACGGCAGAACCTGCGAGTCCACGCAAGGTCCCTGCAGAGGGGACTGGAGCCACTGACGGGCTGGCACGTGTCTGCCATTCCCGTTAAATGAGAGCCAGGAGCTGGGAAGCAGACGTCATGGCGACAGGGAGGCAGAGCCTGGCCGGTTCTGTGGGGACAGGAAGCTAGGAGGGGGGGTGGGGCCGTGGGAGTGGGCAGAGGGCAGAGGGCTCTCCCCTCGGAGCATCTCCCGGGGCCTCTCTCCTCTGAAGCCCAGCACAGCCTCGGGCACATGTGGCTCACCCACATGCTGTCACCAACACCACCCACCCTCTTGCGGTCAATGTGGATGGAAATAAACGCTGCTCCTGAGGCAGCTTTGTCACCCGTTTGTGAGGCGGGGGCCCTGGGCCTGTTTGCCTGTCAGCGGCAGCACCACACCGAGCTCAGCCCGTGCTGGGGCTAGGGCAGTGCAGGGGCGGCCGGAGGCCTGGGAACAGAGCTGACTCAGGGACCACGAGGCCCGGCATGTCCCTCCCTCCCTCCTCACGCCCACACGTGGCGGTGGTGGCACCGAGTGAAGCAGCGCCAGCCGGTGCCCACTGCTCTAGACACCTCTTATGGCCATTATCACGCCCTGTTTGGGGCCTCATCCTAAAACTTAAAGTTAATCTTATTTTCTACTGAATAAGGACCGGGCCTAGCTAAAGATGGCCCGCAGAGATGCCCCAAATTGGAGAAAGGAGGCGGGGCATTCACACCTCTGGGCAGTCACTGGCACAGTCTGCGCCCCTGGGTCACCCTGGGCCAAGGGCACATCTGCAGGGGGGCTGGGAGCTGTGCTGGAGAGTGGGAGTTTGGGACATGCTTCCAGAGAGGCCAGGACCATGCCCCAGATAGAGGTGTCAGTGTGACACCAGGCCAGGCCTTGAGGTAGGGTCTCATGGCCCTTCCCAGCACGGAGGCCTTCTTTCACAGAACACTGTCGGCTTTCTGAAGGGCAGGATGACCTTGGGAACAACATGATCGTCAATGGCATGACTCTGACGTTGCTTGGGGAAAACTGTTGTGTCTTGGGTTGCTTGTTCTGCAAAAACAGGATGTGGTAAATGTGCTTAAAAGCGGTCTCACACAAAGGGTCAGGGCTGCTCTCTGGTCTTCCTGCGTGGAGAAAGGCAGAGCAGTCGCCCGGCTAGTCACTCTCCCGGCAGGCTAGTAAAGGCTCCCCAAATTTTAATTTGGTCTGAGGTCCAGTGGTCATTCACTCGCATGCGCTCAACAACAGCTGTCCCTCGACACCGCCCAGAATCCATGCCGAGGCCTCAGTGCCACCAGCGCCGGAGGACCGCCCGGGACGAGGTGAAGAGGCGTTCAGGGAGGAGGGTGCTCAGTCAGCCTCAGCCCCCTAAGCTGCAGCAAGCAAGGCTTTGTCTCTGGACACAGAGCATCCAAACAGCTCCGGAAAGGTGGCCCAGCGCGTGGCCCGTGTGACTGAGAAGGGCTCCTGGTCCCTCGTCTCAGTCCTCACATCCCGCACGTACGTCTTTCCCGGAAGGAGCGAAGGGCGGGCTTTCTTCCTTGCAGCACTTTTTTAGGTTTGGCTGTCAGTGTTTCCTTCACAGGTAGGGGCATGATCATCGTCCTGCCTCCCACACTGTCAGCACCACGGAGGATGAGGCCCTGCCAGGCCTGGATCGGACAGGAGCCTGTTGTGCACTGGAAACTGTTGTAACGGGGACCTCGGGATCTTAGACGTACACCGGGGTCTCCAAATGGGCCCAAAGAGGTCCGTTCTAGACAAGGTTTTCCCAGCAGCCCTGACCGGTGGGGTGATTGAGGTCAGGCTTTGGGAGATGCTGGGAGTTCCAGCACCCACCAGGCACTAGAGGGCGCCACGGCCTCGAGGAACTGAGTGGCTCCAGGGAGTGCTGTCTCTCAGCTCATCTTGAAGGGCCAGGAAAGGGAAGACGCAGAGTGGAAAGTCTCACCGCAGAACCGGATGCTGGGCCATCGGCGCTGGTGCAGGCTGCACTGTCAGATGGACGACTTCAGAACGGGATCCATCCCTTTGTGCTTTTCTCCTTTAGGTTTTGTTTTTAATCCTCACCCAAGGAATGAGGATATTTTTTTCCATTGATTTTCAGTGGAAGTGGAAGGGAAGGGGGAAGAAGAGAGAGAAACATTGATGTTTTGCTCTGTGGATCGGCTGCCTCCTACATGTCCCACACTGTGGATCGAGCCCAAACACTGGGCGTGTGCTCTGACTGGGAATTAAACTGTGACCTCCTGGTTCATAGGTCAAAGCTTAACCACTGAGCCACACGAGCCAGGCTATGCTTTTTTAACAATAACAGAGCTACTTATTTCCAGACTATTTATTATCCTCCAGGCACTTGTAACAACAAGCACTTCATCTGCATTAGCATATTTAGTCCTCCCAGCAGCCCTAAATAGGTTATCCGAAGTTTACAAATAAGGAGAGAGAGGCAGAGAGGTTAAGAGATTTGCCCAAGATCACAGCTAGTAAATGGAAGGGCAGGATTCAAATCTAGGATCCCTGTGGAGTGCTGATACACAGTGTCGTGATTATAGTCAACAGACAACAACAATCCTACCTAATAAAAGAGTAATATGCAAATTAACCATCACTCCGCTCTACCAGCCAATCAGAGCGAGCATGCAAATAAACCCAACCAAGATGGCTATAGCCACAGAGAGCAGGAGGGAGGTGTTTCCCTGGCAATGGAGAAAGCCAAGCTTTCCGCCTGCTCTTGCCAGCCTAAGCCTCCACTCAAGACTACAAACTATCAATGATAGAAGGTAAACAAATCCAAACAGAATGGCTATAGCCACAGAGTGAGCAGGAGCTTGGCTCTGCTCCAGGTTCAGTTGTAGAAAGTAAATATATCCCAGATACCAGGGCCTCCACTTGGGTGACTGGGGGGTGTGGCCAGCCTGCAAACCACCACAGGCCCCTCGCTCAGGCCACCCTACCCTGATCCAGGACACCCTTCAGGGAAAACCAGCTGGCCCCCACCCGTGCACCAGGCCTCTATCCTATCTAATAAAAGAGTAATATGCAGATTGACCATCACTCCAACACACAAGATGGCTGCCCCCATGTGGTCAAAGATCCTGGACACAAGACGGCCAGCAGGGGAGGGCAGTTGGGAGGCACCAGGACTTCAAGGGAGGGCAGTTGAAGGTGACCAACCTTGCAGGAGAGGGCAGTTAGGGGTGACCAGGCTGGCAGAGGAGGGAAGTTGGGGGCAAATGGGCTGGCAGGGGAGCAGTTAGACATCAATCAGGCTGGCAGGGGAGTGGTTAGGGGGTGATCAGGCTGGCAGGCAGAAGCCGTTAGGGGCAATCAGGAAGACAGGCAGGCGAGCAGTTGGGAGCCAGCAGTCCTGGATTGTGAGAGGGATGTCTGACTGCCAGACACCCCTCAAGGGGTCCCAGATTGGAGAGAGTGCAGATTTGGCTGAGGGACACCCCCCTGCCTCTGTGCACAAATTTCATGCACCGGGCCTCTAGTAATCTATAATTATAAAAGCATAATATGCTAATTAGACCAGACGTCCTTCTGGATGATCTTCCAGACGCAGCCGGGCTGTGAGGGAAGCCTGGGTCCAGGGTGCCAGAGGGAAGCCGGTGCTGGCAGCTGGGGGAAGGAAGGCCTGCTCTTTCACCAATTGTATGCATCTGGCCTCTAGTACAATTATAATTAGCATATTATTAACAATTATGATTAATAAATAATGTATGTAATATAGTAAAATACATATATAACATACAATAGTTATACAATTACAAACTTCAAAGTTGCTAAGAGACCAGCTTTAATTGTCCCCACCATAAAGAAGAAATAATTATGTGTCATGATAGAGGGTAATCATATTTAAATATCTAAATGTATCACATCCATCAACACACTGTATACCTTAAACTCACACAATGGTATATGTCAGAGTCCCTATAAACGTTTTATACTATGAGTTTAATTCCCTTACAGATATGGATACATAATTCTACATCATTTTGGGGCTGAAAACAGACTTCCTCGCCAAGAATTCCTTCCTCGCCAATGATGCCTCCTCGGTCGATGTGGTGGAAAGATGGTCTCTGAGCCTTCGGGGTCCCAGGCCACGCAGGGAGGCCTGCATCCCCAGCTGTTTCCTCCCTCGACTGGTTTCGTTTAATTGGCCCTCGGATGTTCACATGCATTTCTGACTGAGTTCTTCTATCTCTTAAGCCATAAAACTCTTTCCATCGGAAAGAGGTAATCAAATGAGTTAATCAGCTGGTACCCACTGGGGGTCGGGCTCTCACGTCTCGGTGGTCCACAAACTCACGGCCTCCCAGGCCATCCGTGTGCAGCGACCACAACCTCTCTCCTTCCCACCGCTCTACCAGGCCCGGCCTCAGTGGAGCGGAGCGGAGGGATGGGAGAGGAAGGAAACCCCGGGCTGGGGGTTACGTCGTTGCTGCACTCAGGCAGCCATTCACACCATCCGGGAGCCCGAGCAGTGTTTCTGTAATGCGAGGAGCTTGTCACACTGCAATGGTCTTTCAGCCAAGACTTTGATTTAAGGTTGGTATCAGAGCATGGACCACGTTAAAATACAATTACAAAGGAAACGAATTTCGCTGGAGAATTGCAGGGAGCAGAGTGGAGCTGAGGAGGCTGCTGAGAAGCGCTGGAGGAGAGAGGGGAGGAGGGCCAGGGTGGGCTGGGAGGAGCCCCTGTCCCTCCGGTCCACACGGAAGGAAGGAAGGAAGGCGGAGATGCCCACTTCAGGGAGAGAGCGCGAGATTCCGACCCCTTAGAGGTCTGGGGTTCTGCCTCCTGTGAGAGCGACCGCCGGAGTCGCTGCAATGCCGTCCCTCCCGCCACCTCCTGTTAGCACATCCTGCATCTCTCTTCATGGGCCCATTTCCAGTGGAAAATGACGTTTCTGGGGAATTTGGGTAAGAGGATCAGACATCTGGGGGCTGAAATCCCAGCTGTACCATTTACTATCCGTGTGATTGCGTGGGTCCCGGCAATTTGTTAGCACAGCACTAAGCCTTTGGCTGAAGCGTAGGTTCTGTCTGTGGGAAAGGTGCCGGCACGTAGCAGGGGCTCCGTACACAAGACGACGCTGGCTATCACTCGGTTCCAAATGGGTCCAAATGGGTAGATTAGTCAGTGGTCTCACAGTAGGGTGCCTGTAACCAGGGGTTGCCAGGTGCCTCACGGGGGCCTGAGAAGGAAATATTAGAATTTCTATTAATGTGTATCTTTAAAATATATATATTTTTATTGATTGCAGGGGAAAAGGGAGAGGAAGAGAGATAGAAACGACAATGAGAAAGGGGCCTTGTGGGTGAGACAGTGAAACTGAGGGTGAGGGTGACTCGGTTTGGGACAACTGGGCTTTATGAGGGGATCAGGTAGGCCTGGTCAGGCACCGAGGTGGAATGAGGAAAGAGTGAGTGGGGAAATTCAGTAAGATGCAGTGTGGGTGAGGTGGTTATGGCTGTGAGGCTAATCCATCTACCCCATAATAGAGGCTGAGGAGGGACAATTCAGGAGGGCAGAATAAGTGGCCCCAGTGTTGATTAAAAAGGACATGGGCTTACCTGCCACGTCACCCTGTGAGGCTCTGTCCTGGTGACGTAAGTCTGTGGGGCCCTCAGGGCCTGGGCAGCTTCCGTCTTCGGTGGCCAGTCCCAGGAGGTCAGGGAGCTCCCAACCGGGTCCACAGGGCGGCCTCGCCGAGGTCCGACCGGAGGGGCCGGGCTGCAGCCTGATTTCCCGGGGCCTTCCCTGCACCGTGGGCAGGGCTCAGGCGGGGTCTCGGGTTTGAGCTGGACTTGGCCTGTGTCCTTCCTCGCTGCATGTGAGGCTGGGCCTGGAGGAGGCTTAGCTCCTCACTCACCCGCGGTTGGAGGACCGGCAATTTGTTTGGAGTTCGTGAGAGCGGTGGCTAGGAGCCGGAAGGCCTCCTTCTGGGCCTCAGCCCTGGCCTGATCTCACCTTTGTTGTTGGTTTTTGGGTCAAGGCCAGAGGTCTCCGAGGACTGAGTCAGCTTCGGGGGCCGGCGCAGAAATGGCAGGTGAAGTGGATGGAGGACATGGTGGAGGTCTTGACTTTCACCATTGACTCTAAGTTTCCTCTGGCTCCCGTGTCACTTCCCCATTTATACTTGGTGAGGGCCCTCACAGGAGAGAGTTTTAAAATGCCCCGGGTGAGCTGAGTGTCCCAGGGGGCCGAGTGCCCCGGGCGAGCCGTGTGTCCTAGGGGAAGCAGTGGGACCCAGGGGAAGGGGCGGTGAAAACCAGAGGAGGAGCGGACTCTATTCATATGGTCCTGAGATAGTCACCATAAAACAAGCAGACTGCCAAATGAGGAGCAGATTTTATTCTTTTTTTTTTTTTCTTTTTTTAAAAAAATATATATTTTATTGATATTTTACAGAGAGGAAGGGGGAGAGAGAGAGAGAGAGAGAGAGAGCGAGCTAGAAACGTCGCTGAGAGAGAAACATCGACCAGCTGCCTCTTGCACACCCCCTACTGGGAATGTACCCGCAACCAATGTACATGCCCTTGACCGGAATCGAACCCGGGACCTTTCAGTCCGCAGACCGACGCTCTACCACTGAGCCAAACCGGTTTCGGCCAGATTTTATTCTTGGGGTCCTGAGATGGTCACCATAAAACAAGCAGATTGTCAAATGACAGCGGGGAGGGGAAGGAGACCTGGGGGGAGATAGGAGAACAACCGAGGGACTGGTATGCATGAACATAAGTACAACCAATGAACACAGAACTCTGGGGAGGGAGGGCATGAATGGGAGGTGAGGGGGGGCAATGGTAAACTATGTACACAGAAAATACCTTAATAAAATTAAATTTTAAAAAAAATAAAATAAAATGCGCATCTGATCTCTCACTATCCCGCCTCAAACCTGAGCTCCTTAGATATCAGCAAGTGATTCTTTCTTAAAGGAAAAGCCAATCATCTCACTTTCTTTTACATTTAAAAATATTTTTATTTATTTCAGAGAGAAGATATGATGAAAGGGAATCATTGATCAGCTGCCTCCTGAATGCCCCCTACTGGGGATCAAGTCTGCAACTGGGGCATGTGCCCTTGACTGGAATCAAACCCGGGACCCTTGAGTCCATAAGCCTACCGTCTATCCACTGAGCCAAACCAGCTAGGGCTACCAATGTGTACCTTTTACCTAAAAAAATAAGAGCAAAGTTAACCTTTATTCATATTTATGTGATAGACTAACAGTAGTTAACCTCTAGGCTCAGCACACGTAGTAAGCACTATAGATGGGTTTGCTGTAATTGTATGATTGTGTGTGTGCTTGTGGAACAGAGTCTTGTATATGTGTGCGTGTTTGGCGAGCGCTCAAAATTAGTTTTAATTATAGAGATGTACAATAAAACATCTTGAGACCAATGTCTAAGCAGTTTGTGCTCCAGGGGAATAAGGTGAGAAAAAGAGAGTTGGGGGGGGGGGGGAAGGGGCAAAGGATGGGAAGAGGTGAGGGCTCCACGGGATGGGGTGTCCACAGGTGGACGGCGCTGCTCACAGGAGCGCTCTTGGCTCACTGGCCAGTGCTCCCCTAGTGCGATCGGGACGGGCAGGAGCCGGGACGTGTCCTCCTCCCCTGCAGGGGGCTGGGACTTCTGTTTCCTCCGAACCCTGAGAGCAGTGCTCTCCTGCGGGCAGGGCCACCTCCCAGGCCGCACTTCCTGTCCAGCTGGGGTGTGGCCGTCTGACAGTTGAAGTGTGGCTCAGCCCCTTGAGGATGAGGCCGTCACTGGTGTCTGACGGGACCTCAGACCAGGAGGGCCTCACAGACCAAAACTTCTCCACAACCAGGCCAGTTCCCACGGAAACCTCGTCTCGTCTGAACCATTTCAGCCCACCTCTCCCTCGGGCCCAGCTTAGTCCCCAGTGGCCTGCCCTCCCCAGACCCTAGCTTCTCCAGCCAGGCATTTGGTACATGGCGCCCGGCCAGCCTGGGGATGCAGGCCTGCTGGGGCGTTCTGACGGCTGGGGGATGCCCTCAGCCTGGGGCGGGTAAAATACTCTGCCTCCAAGTTCAGTTAGTCTTCACCTAACTAATGGGAAAGACTCAGCCACCAAGCTCTTAGAACTCTGGAAATAAAACAAAGCTACAGGTCCTGCCGTGGCCGGTGTGGCTCAGTGGTTAGAGTGTGGGCCTGAACACTGACGGGTCCTGGATTGCAGGGTAATCTCCAGTCCCGGTTGGGTCAGATGCGGGAGGCAACCAATCGATGTGCCTCTCTCACATTGATGTCTCTCTCTTTCTGTCTCACTCTCTCTCTCTTCCCCTTCCTCCCTCCCTCCCTTTCACTCTCTAAAAATCAATGGAAAAAATATCCTCAGGTGAGGATTAAGCAAATAAATCAGTGAAGCCATACATTCCAAAGAGCTGACTCTACCCCATGCCCTGGCCCTTGGGCTGCGGACACCTGGTGTCCCCGGTGTCCCCCCGCCTGCCCTGGGAACACCCTGCCCTGCTCTGAGCACTCAGATCTGGCCAGGGGTCAGGTCGCCCTCAGCTCCTCACACTCAGCAGAGCGTGGCCGCCTCCTGACTGGGATGATGACTTTTTCATCCTTACAGGCCCCGTAGCCAGCACAGTGCGTGTCACCCGGGCCCCCCAAAATGTTTGTGAAATGAATGAGAATGTCCCCCTGCGTGAGAGGAGGCTCCTGGGTCATCCCCCAGGGCGATTGCTGCCGTCTGGGCTTCTCCTGGCCACGCGGCTGCTGGCAGGGCAGCTGACCTGGTCCCGGTGCACCACGGAGGATCCAAGCTCTCCCAGCAAGGGGTCTGCGTCACGTGACAACTCCTCTCGGGGGGCTTGTTCCTCCACCACCCGGGGTGGTAATGTGGCTGAGAGGGAAGCATGCTGACGGCTGTTACAAGCCAAGTCGCGTGTCTCCAGGGCGACCACGCGGTGCAGGCGACAGGCATATAATTAGTCAACAACTAGGCTCGCTTTCCAAAGAAGAGAAGAGGAAGGAAGAGGGAGGGTGGCTTTAAGATGAGGAACAGGAGCCCGGCCGATGGAAAGGTGTTGGTGTCCTCTCGGCCTCCGGCCTGTACAGGAGCAAAATCCAGGACGCCACACTGCTCGGCAGGGTGAGCCCGGGGACATCTGGGCGGCCAGCTCACCTCCGCGCCACCCAAGCTGCGTAGAAAGTAAACTCTGAACACGAAGGCAAGGCTGAAGGTGAACAATCCGGTATCCACGATCCCATCTGCGGTTCTGTCTCCCCGTGGCAGTCTGCTGTGATGCCAGGACTCCCACTGACGACTCCCTCCCGGACCATGTCCCTCCAGACCATGTCCCTCCAGACCATGTCCCTCCCCACCATGTCCCTCCACACCATGTCCCTCCCACGCCATGTCCCTCCACACCATGTCCCTCCAGACCATGTCCCTCCCACGCCATGTCCCTCCACACCATGTCCCTCCACACCATGTCCCTCCACACCATGTCCCTCCCACGCCATGTCCCTCCACACCATGTCCCTCCACACCATGTCCCTCCACACCATGTCCCTCCAGACGATGTCCCTCCAGACGATGTCCCTCCAGACCATGTCCCTCCAGACCATGTCCCTCCCCACCATGTCCCTCCACACCATGTCCCTCCCCACCATGTCCCTCCCCACCATGTCCCTCCACACCATGTCCCTCCACACCATGTCCCTCCACACCATGTCCCTCCCACGCCATGTCCCTCCACACCATGTCCCTCCACACCATGTCCCTCCACACCATGTCCCTCCCACGCCATGTCCCTCCACACCATGTCCCTCCACACCATGTCCCTCCACATCATGTCCCTCCAGACGATGTCCCTCCAGACGATGTCCCTCCAGACGATGTCCCTCCAGACCATGTCCCTCCCCACTATGTCCCTCCACACCATGTCCCTCCCCACCATGTCCCTCCCCACCATGTCCCTCCACACCATGTCCCTCCACACCATGTCCCTCCCCACCATGTCCCTCCAGACCATGTCCCTCCAGACCATGTCCCTCCAGACCATGTCCCTCCACACCATGTCCCTCCCACGCCATGTCCCTCCACACCATGTCCCTCCACACCATGTCCCTCCCCCGCCATGTCCCTCCCACGCCATGTCCCTCCACACCATGTCCCTCCACACCATGTCCCTCCCACGCCATGTCCCTCCACACCATGTCCCTCCACACCATGTCCCTCCCCACCATGTCCCTCCAGACCATGTCCCTCCAGACCATGTCCCTCCACACCATGTCCCTCCACACCATGTCCCTCCCACGCCATGTCCCTCCACACCATGTCCCTCCACACCATGTCCCTCCACACCATGTCCCTCCCACGCCATGTCCCTCCCCACCATGTCCCTCCCCACCATGTCCCTCCACACCATGTCCCTCCACACCATGTCCCTCCCCACCATGTCCCTCCAGACCATGTCCCTCCACACCATGTCCCTCCACACCATGTCCCTCCACACCATGTCCCTCCCACGCCATGTCCCTCCACACCATGTCCCTCCACACCATGTCCCTCCACACCATGTCCCTCCAGACGATGTCCCTCCAGACGATGTCCCTCCAGACGATGTCCCTCCAGACCATGTCCCTCCCCACCATGTCCCTCCACACCATGTCCCTCCCCACCATGTCCCTCCCCACCATGTCCCTCCACACCATGTCCCTCCAGACCATGTCCCTCCAGACCATGTCCCTCCAGACCATGTCCCTCCACACCATGTCCCTCCACACCATGTCCCTCCCACGCCATGTCCCTCCACACCATGTCCCTCCACACCATGTCCCTCCCCACCATGTCCCTCCCACGCCATGTCCCTCCACACCATGTCCCTCCACACCATGTCCCTCCACACCATGTCCCTCCCACGCCATGTCCCTCCACACCATGTCCCTCCACACCATGTCCCTCCCCACCATGTCCCTCCACACCATGTCCCTCCCACGCCATGTCCCTCCCACGCCATGTCCCTCCACACCATGTCCCTCCACACCATGTCCCTCCACACCATGTCCCTCCCACGCCATGTCCCTCCACACCATGTCCCTCCACACCATGTCCCTCCACACCATGTCCCTCCAGACGATGTCCCTCCAGACGATGTCCCTCCAGACGATGTCCCTCCAGACCATGTCCCTCCCCACTATGTCCCTCCACACCATGTCCCTCCCCACCATGTCCCTCCCCACCATGTCCCTCCACACCATGTCCCTCCACACCATGTCCCTCCCCACCATGTCCCTCCAGACCATGTCCCTCCAGACCATGTCCCTCCAGACCATGTCCCTCCACACCATGTCCCTCCCACGCCATGTCCCTCCACACCATGTCCCTCCACACCATGTCCCTCCCCCGCCATGTCCCTCCCACGCCATGTCCCTCCACACCATGTCCCTCCACACCATGTCCCTCCACACCATGTCCCTCCCACGCCATGTCCCTCCACACCATGTCCCTCCACACCATGTCCCTCCCCACCATGTCCCTCCAGACCATGTCCCTCCAGACCATGTCCCTCCACACCATGTCCCTCCACACCATGTCCCTCCCACGCCATGTCCCTCCACACCATGTCCCTCCACACCATGTCCCTCCACACCATGTCCCTCCCACGCCATGTCCCTCCCCACCATGTCCCTCCCCACCATGTCCCTCCACACCATGTCCCTCCACACCATGTCCCTCCCCACCATGTCCCTCCAGACCATGTCCCTCCACACCATGTCCCTCCACACCATGTCCCTCCACACCATGTCCCTCCCACGCCATGTCCCTCCACACCATGTCCCTCCACACCATGTCCCTCCACACCATGTCCCTCCAGACGATGTCCCTCCAGACGATGTCCCTCCAGACGATGTCCCTCCAGACCATGTCCCTCCCCACCATGTCCCTCCACACCATGTCCCTCCCCACCATGTCCCTCCCCACCATGTCCCTCCACACCATGTCCCTCCAGACCATGTCCCTCCAGACCATGTCCCTCCAGACCATGTCCCTCCACACCATGTCCCTCCACACCATGTCCCTCCCACGCCATGTCCCTCCACACCATGTCCCTCCACACCATGTCCCTCCACACCATGTCCCTCCAGACGATGTCCCTCCAGACGATGTCCCTCCAGACCATGTCCCTCCAGACCATGTCCCTCCCCACCATGTCCCTCCACACCATGTCCCTCCCCACCATGTCCCTCCCCACCATGTCCCTCCACACCATGTCCCTCCACACCATGTCCCTCCACACCATGTCCCTCCCACGCCATGTCCCTCCACACCATGTCCCTCCACACCATGTCCCTCCCCACCATGTCCCTCCACACCATGTCCCTCCACACCATGTCCCTCCACACCATGTCCCTCCCACGCCATGTCCCTCCACACCATGTCCCTCCACACCATGTCCCTCCACACCATGTCCCTCCCACGCCATGTCCCTCCACACCATGTCCCTCCACACCATGTCCCTCCACACCATGTCCCTCCAGACGATGTCCCTCCAGACGATGTCCCTCCAGACGATGTCCCTCCAGACCATGTCCCTCCCCACTATGTCCCTCCACACCATGTCCCTCCCCACCATGTCCCTCCCCACCATGTCCCTCCACACCATGTCCCTCCACACCATGTCCCTCCCCACCATGTCCCTCCAGACCATGTCCCTCCAGACCATGTCCCTCCAGACCATGTCCCTCCACACCATGTCCCTCCCACGCCATGTCCCTCCACACCATGTCCCTCCACACCATGTCCCTCCCCCGCCATGTCCCTCCCACGCCATGTCCCTCCACACCATGTCCCTCCACACCATGTCCCTCCACACCATGTCCCTCCCACGCCATGTCCCTCCACACCATGTCCCTCCACACCATGTCCCTCCCCACCATGTCCCTCCAGACCATGTCCCTCCACACCATGTCCCTCCACACCATGTCCCTCCACACCATGTCCCTCCCACGCCATGTCCCTCCACACCATGTCCCTCCACACCATGTCCCTCCACACCATGTCCCTCCCACGCCATGTCCCTCCCCACCATGTCCCTCCCCACCATGTCCCTCCACACCATGTCCCTCCACACCATGTCCCTCCCCACCATGTCCCTCCAGACCATGTCCCTCCACACCATGTCCCTCCACACCATGTCCCTCCACACCATGTCCCTCCCACGCCATGTCCCTCCACACCATGTCCCTCCACACCATGTCCCTCCACACCATGTCCCTCCAGACGATGTCCCTCCAGACGATGTCCCTCCAGACGATGTCCCTCCAGACCATGTCCCTCCCCACCATGTCCCTCCACACCATGTCCCTCCCCACCATGTCCCTCCCCACCATGTCCCTCCACACCATGTCCCTCCAGACCATGTCCCTCCAGACCATGTCCCTCCAGACCATGTCCCTCCACACCATGTCCCTCCACACCATGTCCCTCCCACGCCATGTCCCTCCACACCATGTCCCTCCACACCATGTCCCTCCCCACCATGTCCCTCCCACGCCATGTCCCTCCACACCATGTCCCTCCACACCATGTCCCTCCACACCATGTCCCTCCCACGCCATGTCCCTCCACACCATGTCCCTCCACACCATGTCCCTCCCCACCATGTCCCTCCCCACCATGTCCCTCCAGACCATGTCCCTCCAGACCATGTCCCTCCACACCATGTCCCTCCACACCATGTCCCTCCCACGCCATGTCCCTCCACACCATGTCCCTCCACACCATGTCCCTCCACACCATGTCCCTCCCACGCCATGTCCCTCCCCACCATGTCCCTCCCCACCATGTCCCTCCACACCATGTCCCTCCACACCATGTCCCTCCCCACCATGTCCCTCCAGACCATGTCCCTCCACACCATGTCCCTCCACACCATGTCCCTCCACACCATGTCCCTCCCACGCCATGTCCCTCCACACCATGTCCCTCCACACCATGTCCCTCCACACCATGTCCCTCCAGACGATGTCCCTCCAGACGATGTCCCTCCAGACCATGTCCCTCCAGACCATGTCCCTCCCCACCATGTCCCTCCACACCATGTCCCTCCCCACCATGTCCCTCCCCACCATGTCCCTCCACACCATGTCCCTCCAGACCATGTCCCTCCCACGCCATGTCCCTCCACACCATGTCCCTCCACACCATGTCCCTCCACACCATGTCCCTCCCACGCCATGTCCCTCCACACCATGTCCCTCCACACCATGTCCCTCCACACCATGTCCCTCCAGACGATGTCCCTCCAGACGATGTCCCTCTAGACGATGTCCCTCCAGACCATGTCCCTCCCCACCATGTCCCTCCACACCATGTCCCTCCCCACCATGTCCCTCCCCACCATGTCCCTCCACACCATGTCCCTCCACACCATGTCCCTCCCCACCATGTCCCTCCAGACCATGTCCCTCCCCACCATGTCCCTCCAGACCATGTCCCTCCACACCATGTCCCTCCCCACCATGTCCCTCCCCACCATGTCCCTCCACACCATGTCCCTCCACACCATGTCCTTCCCACACCATGTCCCTCCAGACCATGTCCCTCTAGACCATGTCCCTCCAGACCATGTCCCTCCCCACCATGTCCCTCCCCACCATGTCCCTCAAGACCATGTCCCTCCAGACCATGTCCCTCCCACACCATGTCTTTCCCAGGTCATGTCCCTCCAGACCATGTCCCTCCCCACCATGTCCCTCCACACCATGTCCCTCCCCACCATGTCCCTCCCCACCATGTCCCTCCAGACGATGTCCCTCCAGACGATGTCCCTCTAGACGATGTCCCTCCAGACCATGTCCCTCCCCACCATGTCCCTCCACACCATGTCCCTCCCCACCATGTCCCTCCCCACCATGTCCCTCCACACCATGTCCCTCCACACCATGTCCCTCCCCACCATGTCCCTCCAGACCATGTCCCTCCCCACCATGTCCCTCCAGACCATGTCCCTCCACACCATGTCCCTCCCCACCATGTCCCTCCCCACCATGTCCCTCCACACCATGTCCCTCCACACCATGTCCTTCCCACACCATGTCCCTCCAGACCATGTCCCTCTAGACCATGTCCCTCCAGACCATGTCCCTCCCCACCATGTCCCTCCCCACCATGTCCCTCAAGACCATGTCCCTCCAGACCATGTCCCTCCCACACCATGTCTTTCCCAGGTCATGTCCCTCCAGACCATGTCCCTCCCCACCATGTCCCTCCACACCATGTCCCTCCAGACCATGTCCCTCCAGACCATGTCCCTCCAGACCATGTCTTTCCCAGGTCATGTCTCTCCAGACCATGTCCCTCCACACCATGTCCCTCCACACCATGTCCCTCCAGACCATGTCTTTCCCAGGTCATGTCCCTCCCCATCATGTCTCTCCACACCATGTCCCTCCAGACCATGTCCCTCCCAGACCATGTCCCTCCAGACCATGACCCTCCTACCATGTCCCTCCTGACCCTGTCCCTCCTGACCCTGTCCCTCACGGACCATGTCCCTCCACACCATGTTTCTCCAGACTATGACCCTGCCAGATCATGTCCCTCCACACCATGTCCCTCCCACACCATGTCCCTCCCTCTGTGTAAAAAAACCCTCTCCCCCTGACCCCCCCCCCAATCCCCAGCGAAGAAGGCCTCAGTGGTGGGCCAGTAGGGGAATGGTGGCTCGGCACAGCCAGCACCGAGCCCGAGGCCCGGCTCTGACCACGTTTCCACACTCACCAGTGCAAAGCCAGAGGAGAGCGGCCAGCTCCGTCCCCTCAGAGGCAGGAATTCTCCTGCAACTCCTTTCCATCCTCCATCCCGAATGGTTTTCCTCGCTCTTCACCCACCGCTGCCTCTTGTCGGTGCAAATGAGGGGAAGCTTTGTTGTTGCCATGGTTATACCATCTCCAGAAGCTGCTGTCAGGTGTGAGCTGGCCTGAGACGCGGCTGAGCCTGGAGAAATGGGGGCTGCGGTGGCAGGGCGGCCGCACGGGTCATCTGGCTGCAGAGGACGGTGCTCTCCGGCCCCGGCCCCGGCCCCGAGGCGCCCCGTCCGCCTGGGAGGGCGTGAGGACGGCTCTCCCTGCTGTCTGCACAGGCAGCCACGAGGCCTCCGTGAGGCCGTGACCGTGACCGTGGCCTCTGGGGGCTGCCCGCTGGCCTTTAACCGGGGATGCAGGGCTGGCGTCTCAGGGTCTGGGCCATGGAGGAAGCCCGGCCCAGTGGAAACACTGAGCTCCTTCCTTTGCTTTTTATTTTCTTTTTCTTTTTTCTTGTTTGAATGATGTGTTCTTCCTGCTGAAACCTCACCTGCCCTTCCAGGCAGGATGGACAGATGGCTCTTGAGCTCTAATCCCGAGTTCCGGGCACGACCTCGAGGCAGCCGCGTCCTTCAGCCACTTCTGTGTTGCAGCCCCGGGCTCTAGGCGAGCGAGAGGCCCAATGGCTGTCCTCTGCGTGGCCTGTGAACTCCTTGAGGGCAGTGGTCATGCGAGCGCCTCTCCCCCGTGAGAGACGTGAGGACTGGTGTGAGCTTCTTAGGTTCACGTGTACTTGTTGTTGCTAATCCTCAGCCGAGGATACACGTTTCCGTTGATTCATTTTAGAGGAAATAGAAGGGGGAGGGAGAGACAGGGAATGAGAAACATTGACGTGGGAGAGACACACTGATTGGTTGCCCCACTCATGCCCGATGGGGCCAGGGATTGGACCTGCAGCCGAGGGACAGGTGTGCGCCCCTGACCGGAATCCAGCGAAGGCCTTGAGGAGCCAGCGGGTGTGTAAGGAGACCACATGGAGGCTGCTCCTCTTGGCCCGGGCGCTTAAGACCTCATCGATCCACGTCTACACCTCGTTCATCCGAACCTGTGGCTCCTACACCCACATCTGTTTCTACGGTAACTGGGCTGCTGTGGACAGGTGGCCCGGCGGGGTGCGGGCATGGTGGGTGCTCAGAAATCAGCACGCGGGGGCCCAAACCCTCAGCCAGACAGTGGGCCCCTGGCTCCCGTGGGGCAGGAGCAGAAGGCCATCCCTGTCTGGGCGTCCCCACAGCAGCGTGGCTCATAGACCTTCTAGAATTCAGCACGCGGAGGGTTAAGGAACTCCTGTGCTGAAGTGCCCCTTCCTCTGCCCAGAAAGCCCCGAGTCCCCGAAGGACCCCCTGCCATTCCAGTCTCCGAGTTCCCGTTCCCCGAACCCTTGTCTGGGCCACAAGCACTTCTCCTTCCGCGTGGGTTTGGCACAGATCGCATCAGACTGCACGTCACCTGTGCGCCTTCCTGTTGTTTGTTTTCCTGCCTAACGGTCTGGCTCGTGCAGCTTTTAGCTCATAAGCCACGCGGCCCTTCCTAAGAGTGGGCCTTGTTTTGGGGGCCTACGCCGGTGCCTCACTGTGGGGGCGAGCTCGGGACCGGACTGCAGGCTCCCGGCTCTTTCCCGGCTCAGCCGCCTCGGCGGCTCCAGGTGCCGGGCCTGAGCGCCATCGTGTACATCCGCTGTTCGGGCTGAGGGCGTCCACTGAAGCCGCTAATAGCTGCTCTTGGAGAGGCCTCAGCAGTAGCTTTCAGACTCCCTTTCCTCTCTCTGCACCAGCTTCGCACTAAGCCAGGCCCTGTCACCCAGAACGCCCGCACACACTCACACCTTTAAAAAAGTGCAATCTCTGCCCTAGCCGGATGGCCCAGTGGATAGAGCATCAGCCTGGGGACCAAAGGGTGCCGGGATCGATTCTGGTCAAGGGCACGTACCTTGGTTGCAGACTCCTTCCTGGTCGGGGCTCGTGCAGGGGGCAACGAATGGATGTGTTCCTCTCACACTGATGTTTCTCTCTGTCTTTCCCTCTCTCTCCCACTCTCCCTAGAAATCAGTGGGAAAATCTCCTCGGGTGAGGAGATTAATTAATTAATTAATTAAATGTCATTAACATCGGGTGAAGGGAAGGGGGAGCGGGAGGGCCGGAAAGACCTGTCGGCCTTATGAGCAGTCTCTGATAGGGAGGGGTTAAACCGCCGCTGTACTCCTCGAAGACCCTGCTGCACCGGGGGAAGCTTGCAGAGAAGACAGGGTGGAAGAAAGCCGCGGGAGGGACTGGAGAACAATAAGGCTTTTTATGTCGGGGAAGAGAGTGGTGCAGACGTAAAATGGAAGGCGCATTAGATAAGCGATTAGCCCAGAGGTATCCACGCTGAGCTTTACTCACCGAAAGGCAGCCGCTGGCAATTAAGAGCTACTGTGATCCCATCAGAAAGCCTCGGCTGCGCTGCCAGGAAGGGGAGGGCCTGGCCGCTGGGTGCCGGCAATTAGCCGGGCCCTGTGGCCGGAGCCCCGGGAGCCGGAATGAACCCGGCCGGTCAGGCTCACTCATCAGCGGGGCCAGCAGGGTGGCCCCAGGGCGGGAGGGGTGGGCGCTGCACAACTCCAAGTCTCTCAAGACGTCCCAGGAAACCAGTGGGCAGTGCCAAGGAAGCACAGCACCTGGCGGGACCCGTGTGCACGCTAAGGCCAGCTGTGTGTACATGCTGCGTGGATGCAGCCAGCGGATGCCACCGGAAGCAAGGCCGGTCGGCTTAAACCCGTTCCCAAAGGAAGAAATCAGCAGGACCGAGCGCACCCGGCTGAGTGGCAGGATCCTGTCACTAGGCTGGCGTGGGAACAAGCCGGACCTTTCCCGGAACTCAGGGCCGGGCCGCCTTTGCTGCTGCCATTACTGGGGTTACAGAAAACAGCGGCATCTGACTTACCACCACCATGGGCCAGGCACGGGCTAAGCATTCTACAGGTAATGCGCTCCTTAACCCTCAGAACGTCCTGGTGCTTACGTTTGTTCTCATTGTACAGGGAAGGAAAGGAGAGCTCCCAGAGGTTAACCAGTGACCGCCACTCGTCCCTGCAGATGGACAGCCCTTCCCTGCCCGCCCCTGACTCGCCTGCCTCCGGCAGCCACAGGGCGCCCTCCTGTGGGCACCTTGGCCTCTGGCAGCCTTGGTTTTGCTCATGCCTGTCGCGTGTGGGGTGGTGCCACCAGGAGTCCTACGATAGCAGGTGGAGGCGCCTGTGGTAGAAAGAACAAAGGCTTAGCATGCGGAGAGAGCGGAGTTTGATCCGTGCCTAATTCCCTCCTGTAGCATTAGTGCGATGCCAGCTTTGGTAATCTATTATTTCACTCTAGTGCTATACTGACCAGGAATTCCATGAAAACCGAAATATAAAATGGTAACGCACAGGATAAAAACCTCTTTGGAATTAATGTAACAATTTTACTGCAAAATTAATAGTTTCTAACTGTGTTACCAGTGCTGTCCAGTGAGATGCTATCATAATCTTTAAAGAGGGCGCTCCTCTGTAACTTAGGAAAGTTCTGAAGGTTTTCTTTCCGTAAGTCCCTCAAAATTGAATCCTGAATCTAATAGCTGATTCCAGAGTCTCTGAGAATAATGAAGATTATCTTCTAAAGACAATTTGTTTTCGATGAACTATCATACCCAATCTCTTCCAATAAATAGTGTGTGTGCATGTAATAGAAATATTTGGGGGAAATTTATTCCATTTTGTCTGAAGACAATGATCTTTCTTTCTTGGCTGCAGTGAACATTTATCTTTGTAACTTCCTCGCTGTGCCATTTTAAATCCTCAATCAGCCCCATTCACGGTGAGAGGGCCGGCTGCGAGGCCGATGAATTGTAGAGCTTCCCGGGTGGCCTTCATCAGACTTGATTTGGTCAAATCAGTCTTCCCCCTAATCAGCTTCCGCAGGGTCCTTGGGCGGAGACAAACAGAAATTGCCAGATGGCTGAATCGGAACAAAATCTGAACTTCACTCTCCCACCGGAAATGGGCCAACGGAGGGAGGGTGGTGCCGCCGAGACTACTGTCGCCGAGGCCGGGATCGCTTCCTGATACCAGGTGATCTGAGGGAAAGACAGAGGCCGCTGGGATTTCTGAGCACACACCGTACGGAAGCTCTGAGATTCAGGACTCAGGTGCTCAGATTCGTCTTCACATCTGACACTCAGACAACCCCTGAGGGGCGGGTGACTGCCCCTCACTCCACCACAGCTGCGCACACCAGCACAGCGGGGTCAGGGCTCATGTCAGGGCCGATGTCAGGGCTGATGTCGGGGCCGATGTCAGGGCTGATGTCAGGACAGATGTCAGGACAGATGTCAGGACAGATGTCAGGACAGATGTCAGGGCCGATGTCAGGACAGATGTCAGGGCCGATGTCAGGGCTGATGTCAGGGCCGATGTCAGGGCTGATGTCAGGGCCGATGTCAGAGCTGATGTCAGGACAGATGTCAGGACAGATGTCAGGGCTGATGTCAGGACAGATGTCAGAGCTGATGTCAGGACAGATGTCAGGGCTGATGTCAGGGCTGATGTCAGGGCCGATGTCAGAGCTGATGTCAGGACAGATGTCAGGACAGATGTCAGGGCTGATGTCAGGGCCGATGTCAGAGCTGATGTCAGGGCTGATGTCAGGGCCGATGTCAGGACAGATGTCAGGGCTGATGTCAGGGCCGATGTCAGGGCTGATGTCAGGGCTGATGTCAGAGCTGATGTCAGGGCCGATGTCAGGGCTGATGTCAGGGCAGATGTCAGGTCAGATGTCAGGGCAGATGTCAGGGCCGATGTCAGGGCCAATGTCAGGGCCAATGTCAGGGCTGATGTCAGGTCAGATGTCAGGTCAGATGTCAGGGCCGATGTCAGGTCAGATGTCAGGACAGATGTCAGGGCTGATGTCAGGGCTGATGTCAGAGCTGATGTCAGGGCCGATGTCAGGGCTGATGTCAGGGCAGATGTCAGGTCAGATGTCAGGGCAGATGTCAGGGCCGATGTCAGGTCAGATGTCAGGGCAGATGTCAGGGCCAATGTCAGGGCTGATGTCAGGGCTGATGTCAGGGCCGATGTCAGGGCCGATGTCAGGTCAGATGTCAGGGCTGATGTCAGGGATGATGTCAGGGAACATGTCAGGGCCGATGTCAGGGCCGATGTCAGGTCAGATGTCAGGGATGATGTCAGTGTCGATGTCAGGGCCGATGTCAGGAACAGCCCCCGGGGTGGGTAGGACCTCCCTCCTGGAGGCTGAAGCAGGGACACCCTGCGGGCCAGAGCACAGGTGGTTGAGGTTTCCCATAGTCTGTGCCACAGGAACAGACTTCTGCTTGGATGGTGTCCTCTTCTTTCTTCTTAAGCAATCTTGGAAAGGCAAACAAGAAAGAATTTCTCCTTCTTTGCTGGAATTAGGAGACATCTGTCACCTGAACCACAATAGAGAGGAAGTCCCCAAGTTACCATAAGGTCTCCGGCAGCGTGGGGCCGTGAGGGGCCATGGCATTAGGGTTCAGGCAAGCCCAGCAGAAGAGAGTTCCTAAAGCAGGGACACCCATAGTTCCCTTTGGTCCAAACCCTGGGGAGGCGGGAGGTGGGCTCAGCGGGAGGGGAATCACACAGACCGCGGTGGCAGGTGGCAGGAGGCAGGAGGAAAGACACTAAGCTGGGGCCAGGCCCGTGCCCTCTCCTTGGCGGGGAAAGAAGGGAGGTGCGGGCGGGAACGATCCCATGGAGGGGAGTCCGGGCCGCCTGGCGAGCTCGGCCCCTCCCAGTCACAAGCCTTCTGCATCAGCTCCAGAGGGCTCAGCTAACCCGGCAATTACTGACGGAGAGACATGCTGCCTGGCCATAAAGAAAGTATAAGACGGAGTGTAAGAGGCGTGGGAGAAGCAGGGGCAGGCGGAGAGCCGTGCCCCAGAAGGCCCTGTGAGGGAGCAGGTAGGTATTTGACCAACGCGTCGCACCTGGAAAAGGTGATGAAGCTGAGCCTTCCGAGAAGCCGGCCTGCGGAGCAGAGACCCGCTCCGGGCTCCGGGCTCCGGGCTGCGGGCTCCGGGCTCCGGGCTCTGGGCTCCGGGCTCCGGGAAGACAGGCACGGCGTCCACAGGGGAGGAGCTGGCAGGGAGAAGAGTGAGGCCTGTCCCAGACACAAAACGCACGTGGGGAGCCCCACCAACGGAAGAAACCCCATTGAAAACGTACAGCAAACAAGTGGGCTGAAGATTTAAAACAGGAGGATGAGAGAGAGAGAGAGAGAGAGAGAGAGAGAGAGAAAGAGAGAGAGAAGGGGAGTGGGGAGGGATGAGAGAGACACATAGGGACCCAAAAGAAGATAATCCAAACAAAGGACAAAAACAATTATTTAAAGGTCTAGTTAAATAAAACCCTGTAATAATGAAAGACGCTTTGCCAGCTGACTGGCGAGGTGAACGGCCCGGAAGCAGAGGCGATCTGACAAAACACAAGGCTTCCGAGAAAGATCCGCGGCTCATTGGACAGAAAGACTGAGTCGCGCAGACGGAGGCAGATGAGGCGAACGGTACGCGACTGCGTGACACGCGGCCGGGCGGTGGGACAAAACAAACCGTGAAGTGGTTCGGGGAACACGCTAACAAAGTCCCGGGAGCTTTGTTATGTGACCAAGCGCTTCACATCCTGACAACATCCATCCAAACGCAAAGGGAGCAGGAACGGCTGCTACGGGCCCGCTGGCTCTCAGCACCCCCACCCCCAGGCCTTCTGGAGGAGCGGGAGCCGAGCTTCTCCGTGCGGGTGATGGGATGCGGGAGGAGCCGCTGGAAACAGGGAGGAGCGCCAGCACCGCCGGAAGAACCGGACGCAGGGCGAGGGAGCGGCAGCCATGCCCGCTTCGCCCAGGCCCCACGGGCAGCCTCCCTCCGGCTAAAGCCTCCTGTGTCCTCGGCTGCTCACTGCTCCATGCACAGCCCTGCCCTCGCTCAGGAGCAGGTGTGTTTCCGGTCACTTCGCACACGTGTGTCGGAACCGGTGTTGGCTGAAGGCTGCCGGCTGCCCTGGAGTTTCCCGGCGACTTGCCAGGTGGAGACAGTTCTCTCTGGAACCTTCCATGCGATGCTCACCGTCTTCAGCTTCCTCCTTTCCAGAAACACGGGCGTCAGAGGCTGCCAGCCGGCTGGTCGGACAGGGCTCTGCGCTGGGGAGCCTGGACCCTCACGCGCACCTCGGAGTGTCCCTCTTCCCCGTCCACCCGTCCCCCTGCCTGAGACGTTCGTGCGGCAGCCGCAGCCGGCACTGCCCTGCCCGGCGGCCCAGGGCCCTCGGGAGCCGGGGTAAACCTGCAGCGTGGGCTCGGCCCGGCCAGCGGCTCCTCCGACCGGCTCCGGCCCGCCACGGGCCCTGAGGGCAGTGACTTTCCAACAGCCTCGGCGTTGACTGTGACCGGCTACCCCCCTGCCAAGTCCCAGTCCACAGGGCTCCCCTCTGACCCAGGAGAGGCGGCGCCCCGCCCCTGCTGTCACTCAGGTCAGGGCATTGCTCCGGCTGGGACTTCCTCTGGGGAGGGAGGCTCCGATACCCACTGGGCACGTCCTCCTGGCTCAGCGGGTTCCCTCCAGGCGCTTCCTTGTTTAAGCCTCTCGTTTCTCAGAAGGGAGGAACAGTCCTCTGCCGAAGAGGAAACTGAGGCTCAGAGAGAGAAGACATGGGGAGAACTCCACGCAGGGGAGGGGCCGGGTGTGCTGGGCGGTCCAGGGGGGTGTGGGGCTGCCGCCCCCAGAGGGTGCTTGTCGATGAGGAAGGAGAGGCCGGGCCGGGCTGGAGAAGCGGGAAACCAGAGGGTCACCCACCAGTCATGTGGGAGTCCGAGGCGGGGGTGGGGGTGGGGGGGGCTGGGAAATGCAGGGGGGGCGGCCTTTGTGGCTGGCCGCTCCTGGGACACAAAGGGTGGGGGTGTCCTCACTGTTGCAACTTCCTGGGAGCATAAAGCTCAGAAAGAGTCACCATTGTCAGCCCCCCACTTTGTTCAGACGAATGCCACCCACTGCTGGGCACCCCAGAGGCGATGAGGCGCCTCCTGGGAGGGCGAGGTGGGCAAGGAGGGCGAGGAGGGCGAGGAGCGGTCTCCCAGTGCTGCTCCCCCTAAGCAGGGGGCGGCAGAGGTGAGCCTCTTCAGGGCAGACGTCCTGGAAGAGGGACGCCTGAGATGCCAACGGAATACTAGCATGAAGGCGAGGTGCTCCCACTCTGCTGCCCACGACCGCCGTTACCTCCCCTAGAGCAGTGTGTCCCACCCTCCCCTGGTGCAGACCCAGCCGGTCCCGGGCAGTGCTGGCCGGGTTTATACTGAGTCTCTGGGTGCCGCGTGGGGGGCTTCTTTGGCTCACAGGGGGGAGGGCAGCCGCAGGGCGCCCCGGGTCCTGATGGTGGACCGGGGCGGGCAGAGCCAGCTCTCGGGGACACCAAGGCAGGTGGGAGGGAGAAAAATGGAAAAGTCTGTTTGGAGGGTAGGAAAGAAAAGTTAAAAGATGTTACAATGTGGCAAAGAGTGATCATTTGATCAAAGCCATAGGATCCAGTCCAGTGATCATTTGATCAAAGCCATTGGATCCATCCATGTTGGCAGTTTTTCTGGGAGGGCAGGGCGCAGCCGGGAGGTGTCTACAGAAAGGGGGGGACTAGCAGGGTCTGGGGTTACCCCCCGTTTTCGCAGGGAAAGAGCCGATCGGAGCTCGTGCAAGAGCAAGGCAGCTGGCAGGGTTCGTTTCTGTGCTGAACAAGATGAAATTCAACCCCAAAATTTCAGGCTCATGTATGAACGTAATGATCAACCGCGTTTCAACTTTGTATAACAGCTATTATGTCATACATAATTGGGGACAACTCTGCTAAATGCAAATTTATATTTTTCATAACATTAGGCATTAAGTAGAAGTAACGCTGGCATATTTGACAAATGGACCTGCATCTGTTTAGGAAATTTAAGGCGAATAAACGTGTTGTTTTTATTGTACTGAACGCCAGCTCAGAGAAAACATTGCTGCTTTTATTGCAGTCTTGGTGCCAAAGACCGACCCAGATTATGTGAGCGTGAATTATTAAAGCTCGCCTGTGGTGTGTGTGACAATGCCTTCTTCTCACACGGGGACTCCCGAGGCCTGTTCCTGAGTTTCCGGGACTCTCCGACCACGTCGCTTACAGCAGCACCTGCCGCCCCGGGGCCCTCAGCACAGAGCTCCCAGCAGGAGCTCACAGTCCAAGGCGGAGACTCACTCAGAAGCGGAGAAACGTTACAGCGCACACGATGAGAGCGGAGGCCTCTGTGAGTTAGACACACAGACACCCGCAGGGCACCTCCCAGCTCCCGTCTGAACACAATCACCAGCCCCTGTGGGCCAGCCGCCTCCTTCCCAGGGGCACAGACTCTTAAGTGACTTGAAGTCAGACAAACGGAGAAAAGACTCGCAGATCTGATCCCGTGGCGTTTTCCACCCGGCAGAGGAGAGGGGCCTCGTGACAGGCCGTTCCGTGCCAGCGACCTGCTCCAAGAGCACCCGTGTGTGACGAGGAGCCGGAGTCAGTGAGTTCTCAGATCCCAAGTCCTGGGATCTTCCAACCCGACCTTGTGCCCCCCGCTGGGTCCCAGTCAGGGGTCAGGAAGGGAGCACAGGGAGCGCTGAGAGGCGTGAGGACAGATGGAGAGGATGGCAAGGTGAGGTCCAGTCTTACTGAGTCACCGAAACTGTGAAAGACAACATGCACCAGACAATTAGGGATAAGGTTTCAGTCCGCCCGGCCGGCGTGGCTCCGTGGTTAAACGTCCACCTATGTACTAGGAGGTCAGGTTTGATTCCAGGTCAGGGCACATGCCTGGGTTGCAGGCTGGACCCCCAGTGTGGGGGGTTCAGGAGGCAGCTGATGAATGATTCTCTCTCATCATTGATGTTTCTAGCTCTCTATCCCTTTCCCTTCTTCTCTGAAATCAATAAACTGTGTGTGTGTGTGTGTGTGTGTGTGTGTGTGTGTGTGTGTGTGTAGGGGCCCAGTGCACCTGAAAAGGAACTGTGGGCTGCAAGGCTATAGTAGGCACAGGGTTGGATCTCTGACCATCCTCTACAACCCTGCCCAGCCCTTCCCACCATGGCCCACAGTCCCGTCTGCAGGCAGCCCTGCTCCTGCTGCTGCTGCTCCCATGTGCTGATGTGCTAACCCCACTCTCACCCTCTGATGGTGCAGAGCAATTGGGGCCAGTGCAGGCAGCAGGTGTGGGCTGCAGCTGCTGCCCCGATCACCCCTCAGGAGCAGGGGGAGGTGGAGAAGTCCTCAGGGGCAATCAGGGCCGGCAGCCGCCGCTTGCAGCTGCAGATGGAGCCGACTGACTGGGACCAGCACCGGGTTGCTGGTGGGTGTAAGCAGTGGGTGTAAGCAGAGGCTCTGGTGCTGCTGCAGGTATAAGCAGAGCCGGCACTGGCAGTGGGTGTGAGAGGAGGCTCCAGTGCCAGCAATGGGTGTGAGGGAACTGGCACCAGCAGCAGGTGCAAGCACCAGGTGGAACCATGGCAAGTGGGAGCAAAGAATTTTCAGTAACCACCGGAGGCTTGCCCGATGACAGCGAATGACAGTGACTGGCACCCCGCCTTGGTCTGGCGCCCCTGCTCACCTGCTCCACCATCCCGCCATGGCCAACGCCCGCCATGTTCTGCACATGCCCCCTGGTGGTCAGCGCACATGATAGCCACCAATTGTTCAGTTGTTCTGCCGTTCAGTCTATTTGCATATTAGCCTTTTATTATATAGGATCTACACTAATAAAAGAGAGAAATGCAAATCGACCGTACCTCCACAATGCCAATCAGGAGTGAATATGCAAATCAACACAACAAAGATGGTGGGTTAATTTGTATACGCAGGCACCCAGCGGCCTGGGTCTCAGGAACATCTTCAGTACCCAGGCTGCTCAGAGCTTGTAGGTCTATGTGTAGGCCCTGGGCAGCCGGGGTCCCAGTGGCTCCTGGCCACTCCTGGCCTATGGGCCTTGGTGCTGAGCGGCCAGGGGCGGGTGGCAGAGGCTTGATCAGAGTCAGGGGACCTGCTCACACCGAGGCAGAGGCTTGATTGGAGCTGGAAGGCCCTTCCCAAGCCACGGCAGAGGCTTGAGCAGGCCCCGGAGACAGGGGGTGTGCCAGCCTGGACTTGCCAGCAGGCCCGCCTCTGCGTGTGAGCTACAGAGGAAACACCTTTGCTGACCACTCATTGGCTAAGCTCCCGGTTTGCCACCCTCAGTGTTCTTGGTAACTTGGGTGATAAGAATCCAAGAAGGTGATCTAGGGTGTTTCCACCTCACTCCTGGAGGAAAAAATGAAAGTCCGCAAGTCCGCTGCTGGAGGGCTAGAAAATGTCTTATCCTGCCTCAGCCGGTTTGCTTCAGTGGATAGAGCCTCGGCCTGCGACCACAGGGTCCAGGTTCGATTCTGATCAAGGGCATGTACCTAGGTTGCAGGCTCCTCCCTGGCCGGGGCCCAGGTCAGAGCTCAAGCAGGAGGCAATCAATCAAAGTGTCCCTCTCACATTGATGTTTCTCTCTGTCTTCCCCTCTCTCTTCCACACTCTCTAAAAGTCAATGGAAACATATCCTCAGGTGAGGATAAAAAAGAAAGAAAGAAATGTCATATTCTTTGAAAGACACATCTTGAAAATGCCTAAGGAACCTTGTCATTTTTTCATGGTGAAGGGACGGAAGACCCTGTTGATGAAAACACCTTGGAGGCTGCAGTGGCTGGCAGTGGCTGCAGCAGAGTGATGGGGCTGGTGCCGTCCCCCTTGTTAACGAAAAAAATCCATTGAAACCTGTAGAGAATTTTAGTGAGCTTATTTGTGCCAAACTGTCAACATATGCTGGGAAGCAGAACCTCAATAAATTGAGATAATGCTCTGAAGAATGGTGGGTTACATTTCTATTTATACATTGCAATCAAAGGAGGGACATAGGTGAGTTACATGAAGTTCATTGGTGACGGAGTAAGGAGGTGGGATAAAGCAAAGCGGTGGGAAACCCCTGGGATTGGATAAAAAGTAAAATGATGGACGTGTACTTAGGTGGGTGCAGGAACAATTAACATGATAACGAAGGAATCTGAGGCATCTGTCCTGGCGCCCACCACATTTGGTTGTGCCCCAGGGGCTCCAGAAAAAAAGGAAGTTACAAGTTACCCAGACATCTCATAGATATATTATCTTAGAGGCAAAAGGGCAAACAGGCTCAGTAAAGAAGATCTAAGTTGATCTTTGTCAGGGAAAGTATCGGCCTAGGACATGACTATCCACTATAACCTGTTTGTTGTTTAAATATTTAATTTTCAAACCATCTTTTATGATTATTTAGGTCTCTGAGTTTGCAAGACTGCCACACAGGCCTCCCCTGAGCTTGTCAGGTTAGCGTGTGGCTTCTTTCCTTCACACCCTCATCAGTCTGGTTGCCTCCCACAGAGGGAGGCCAGACTACCCCTTAGCCCAATCCCACTGGGGAGCGGGCCTAAGCCATCAGTAGGACATCCCCTGAGGGCTCTCAGTCTGTGAGAGGGGGCAGGCTGGGCTGAGGGCCCCACCCAGTGCACAAATTTCATGCATCAGGCCCCTAGTGTGTGTGTGTGTGTGTGTGTGTGTGTGTGTGTGTGTGTGTGTGTCCAATTCTTCTTTTAAAAAAGATTCTATTCAGGCTACTGAATTGGAAGAACACTCACTAATGAGGAAGGTCTCGGGTAAGGAAGGGGACGGGGATTTAATGGAGACAGGTGAACAAGGGCACTATTCTGAGTCCTATGGGAGTTAAGAGGAAGGATGGAGGCAGGTCTTATCTCAGAACGTGCAAGGCCAGGGGTCCTTTGTGTCAGCTGCTCCTGGAGTACAGGGCGCAGGTCGAGTCCAACGTTGTCCAAAGCCTTGTTCCTTTAAAGGTGAGATGTTTCCAGTCCTTTTCCTTCCGACCTCTAGCCTCCCCTCCCAGTCATGGTCCTGGTTCCGGGCAGATAGAGGTGCTTAATGAATGCGTGCTGAGCTCACTTTAATCAACACTACGAGGGAGACCCTCCTGTGAGGCAGGCCTGGGGAGGGAGGAGGCCCCCCCCAGGGGGAGGGGAAAGGGAAGGGGGAAGGAGAGGGGGAGGGGAAGGAGGAGGGGGAGGGGGCGGCTGAGAATGTCAGCAGGGATAGACCTTGATTGGAGGGGAGACTTCGCAAGGCTCACACCCGTCTCTGCCACTGGAAACGCTAGTGACTTTGCAGACCGGTGTTTTCGTCTCTGCAATGGGAGCACAGCCGCATCCTTCGTAGACCTGGAACCTGCAGTGACGCGGTAACAATACAGCTGCTGCCACACACTGGGCTCAGCATTCCCTCTGCCCTCCCATCCCCACCCTGGCCCAGGGCGCTCTCCTTAGGACTCAGCTCCAGCCCCGTCTCAGTCCTGGGACCACCTCTCACACCCGCTGCCAGCTCTGTCTGAGCCCGGAGCGTGTGTAACTCACCTTGGAATCCCCTTTGCACGCTGAGCACAGTAAGCCCCCGAGAACGCCAGCCTCTGCATCAGATCGGCTCCGGCTGAGCAGCTATAACGAAGAGCCCCGAACAGACAGTGTCAGAAGGAGCAAGTGTCTTTCTTTGTCACAAACTGGCTGTGCAGGTGGCTGTCCGGGCCGATGGGGACGGCTCCACGGGACGCTTCAGGGACCAGGTTCCTGCTCTGTGGCTCGGCCTTAAGGCAGACTCCGAGGGTGGGGTCGACCAGCTGCAGTCCATGGAGACCACCTGCGCTTTCAAAGCCCATCTTCACGCGCACACAGCTGAGCCCACGTGTGACATATGCTCGGGGCTGCTTCTGCGCTGCCCTGCAGAGCTGGAGCATCCGTGCAGCCGCACACGGTCCGGCACCCACCGCCTCCCCTTCCCGAGGCCGCCCTGCCCTCGGACCGTCCCCGTCTGCGAGGTGAGGCGCAGGGGTGGGGGGGGGGGGACAGAAGGTGGAGGGTTAGAATAAATGCTGTTGTTTCATTAGAGGCGATGGGACTCTGCAGGCCTCATTGCCATCTCCTCTCGGGGCCACGCCCAGCTGAAGGATGCTGGGAAAGGACCCCAGCTGGGCAACAGGTGCCCAGCTCAAACCCAGAACCCAGTCTCCAAGACGGAACTGCGGCCACGCTCCTGACTGAGGGCCAGAATCTCGGCACACGGAGGACTCTCAGGGGGACGGTCCCCCCACTCCTGGGGACGGCCCCCAGAGGGAGCACCCCAATGAGCTACGGGCAAGGGACCACGCAGGCTCTTCCCTGAAGAGGATGCACAGGACAATAAGCAACATCAAGGAGGTGCTCCCGGCCACTCGCCAGCAGGACGACGTGCGATTAAACCGGGAGGAGGCGAGGCTCTGACCTAGGAGAACTGCGAACAAAGCAGTGGCCACGCCGTGCCGGAGTGAGGATGCGGAGAAACGGACGGAAACGGCGCTGGCCATTCGGCAGTTTCTTGTGGATGTGCAGCGACCGCTGGACTTGGCCACTGCCCGCCTGAGCATTCACCCGGAGAAATGAAAACGCGTGTTCACCCGTGACCCGTGCGCAGGCTCACAGCCCACGCCGGGAACGAGGAGGTCTTGGTCCGAGGGTGAGCGGGTCCACACACGGCGGCGCCACACACGGAACACGGCTCAACACTAATGAATGGATTGCCACTCAGATGCATCTCAAGGGAGTTTCGCTGAGTGGGAAGCAGCCGGTCCCAGAAGGGGACACAGTGCGGGGGTCCATCTATAGAACACGCTGAGGTGCCGGAGTTCTCGAAATGGAAGAGGTCGGTGGTTGCAGGGATTGGGCCAGAAGAGGGGGTGAGGAGAGAAGGGGCAGATGGGGGTGAGAAGGGGACGGGGGGTGAGGAGAGGAGAGGATGGGGGTGAGAAGGGGACGGGGGGTGAGGAGAGGAGAGGATGGGGGTGAGAAGGGGACGGGGGGTGAGGAGAGGAGAGGATGGGGGGTGAGAAGGGGACGGGGGGGTGAAGAGAGGAGAGGATGGGGGGTGAGAAGGGGACGGGGGGGGTGAGGAGAGAAAGGGACGGGAGGGGTATGAAAGGGGGACAGAGGGATCCTGTGGCAGGGAATGAGTCTCTGCCCCCTGGCCACACGGTGGGCCCCCAAACCTGCACTGACGATAAAATCGCACCGAAGGAATTCCAAGCGCACAAACGCCTGCATGTGAAACTCTGGAGATTTGCAAAGAGGAAGGAGACGGGACGGGAGAAACGTGGGGGCTGTTAGCAGTCTCCGCCACCGGGTGTCCGCAGCCTGGTGCCCATCTAACAGACAGAGGAACAATCCGTCCTCTGGCCTGTGTCTGCCGCTGCTCCTAGCGATTCGTGCCTGGAAGGAGAAGGCCTTCCGATGGTCAGCTTTCTCCCCCTCGTCCTCCTCTTCCCCACCCTTCCCTCTCCCCCCTCCCCCGCTCTTCCACTACAGCCAGAGAGGACGCGGTCTCGCCTGTGACAGCCCCCGAGTCACCTGCTCGGTCCGGGAGTCCCTGGGATGCGCGGCCACACGCCCAGCTGGGGTCCCGTCTCCCCGGAAGGAAAGTGGTCCCCTCACTGTGGTTAGGAGACAGTGCTGTGATGAGTCTGCTGTCTCGGTCCTGGCCCCCCTGGGTGACCTTAGTTAGCCCGAGGGCCTCAGTTTCCCCACCCCCCCACATGGCAGTCACCGCCTCTGGCTCCCTGGCCGGTCGGGACAATAACACAGGGGGTGCTTAGGACTGGGCGTGGCTAGAGCAAGGACTTGCTGCAGTCTTAAAGACCCTTGTTTCATGTCTTTTTCACCTTAGCGGATTTCTCTGATTCGGGGGTATAGGTCTTTCTGTGACCTGCCTCCAATCCCCGCCGCCCCGGGAATTCGTTTCCTCGTGCGACAGAAAGGTCTGACTCTCAGCTCCCGGCAACCGGGGGTTCCTGTGGGGTCTCTATGCACAGGATGGGGGTTCACCCAGGAGGGTCCCACGGAGGCCTCTGCTGGGACCCCCATGTGTTCCTGGTTGGAGCACTTTTCTCCTCCGTTCCTCAGACTGGCACCCGCGCTGCACAGGAGGGAGAGCTGGGCTGGTCCCCGCCCCCACTCCTCGCGCCTGCCGAGGACCCTGACCCCTAAGGACGTGGCGTCCGGGCGTGAACAGATGGCAGAGCGACCGGAGCGCTGGCCTCCCTTCGAGGAAAGGGCAGCCCTTTGAGGTTCCCGGTTGGAAGCCGGATCTTCCTTTCCACTCCCCTCCGTCCTCGTCCCCAGGCTGAGGTCTCATTTCCTGCTCCCGGAGGGCAGCACCTGCCAGGTCCGGAAGGCCTTCAGCTGGGTCCCGCCCCCATCCCCCACCCCTTCATGCCCCCAGCATCCGCCCACCCCCACCCAGCTTCCCGCTCCTCTTCTCCGCTGGCGCCTGAGGATGCTCTTCTCTTTCTTTAACATGTTCAGCGCATGTCCGTCACCGGTAACTGACACTATGGCACTCTCCTCAGGAACTCTTCCGTCCCTGGAGGAATCGGATGCGGTGAGAACGGATACCGCGGGCTAATCGGAAAGGAAGACAAAGCAGCTTGGTGCTTAATGCCTTAAGCACAGGACTCAGCCATGCACTGGAACAGGCTTAACCCTTTACCAGTCAGTTCTGTGCTGGCAGGGGAGGGGCCTGCTGTGCCCGCTGCCTCTGGGATGGGCCCTGCGCTGGTTTGGAGAGGTAGCACGCTGAAGCGTGGGGTGAGGAATGAGAAGGAGAGGGAGTCTGACCCCCCACGCCCACGGGGGCCCAGCAGGGAGACCACCCACCCCCCACCCGTGGGCCTGCACAAAGATTCCGAACTCTGGGTCGGCCCGCCCGCCCAGTCTTGAGCCTGATGGGCCGAGCCGCCCCCGCGGAGGAGCTTGCTCAGCGAAGTCCTCTGTGGGGGCCCTGCGCCCCAGGAACGGGGAGGCCAGGCGGGGAGGAAGAAAGAGAGGAAAGGGCTGGGCCGAAGGCAGAGGGTCGGAGGCAGTGACCAGAGGGGCGCCGAGTGGCCTGCCCAGCACAGGACGGGGACACCCTCCGGGTGGGCTGCCCCCTCGGGGCTCCAGGCTTCAGCACCCCCACTTGTGGTGCCGGGAGTCCTCCCCCCGTGCCACGCGCTGGACAGGGACGAGGGGACACCCTGCTGCACTGTCATTTCCGCGTGCACTCTACTCTCCTACGGTGTGAGTGCCAGGGGTGCCGCACCGAGCTGCCCAGCTGCACCGCGGACAGGGAGCCCCCCCGGCAGCACCGGGGTTCCCAGCGCTGCTGGCGCGTTCCCGGTGCTGTGCTCCTGCTGCCCGGTGTGGACAGCCCAGCCACCGCGGCCACGCCGCCTGCCACGCACGGAGCACGGCGTAGGCGCGGGGCACAGCGGTCCTGTGCCTCGTGTTCTCCGTCTCGTTTTACTCGTCGCCTCCCGCTTAGCACCTCCCCCTGAGGGAGAGGGGAGAGAGACAAGGCTGTATGTTACAGGGCTGTACCCTTTCTCCGCGCGCGCGTCCTCACTGTGTGATTTTACAGGACTGAAACATTAAAATCCCAGGCGGGCATGGTTGCACTTGCCTTACTTCACAAACTGCCCAGTGAGCCTTTAAGAACATGAGCATCTAAATCCGTGGTCGGCAAACTGTGGCTCTCAAGCCACATGCGGCTCTTTGGCCCCTTGAGTGTGGCTCTTCCACAAAATACCATAGCCTGGGTGTGTCTATTTTGAAGAAGTGGCATTAGAAGAAGTTTGTTTTAAAATTTTGGCTCTCAAAAGAAATTTCAATCGTTGTACCGTTGATATTTGGCTCTGTTGACAGGTGAGTTTGCCGACCACTGATCTAAATAAAGCAAAGTCCGGAGCAGTCCCTCCCAGAGCTGGACTCCGCCCGAGGCCAGCCCCCCCTTCTCCCTCGGAGTTAGGGGGGCTAAGTGCCATAGCCTCGGAACAGCTTTGTTCGGTCTCTGTTTCAAGCCAAAAAGGTTCTAAAAATTCTAGCATGAAGTTCAAAGCACCTCACTTCGCACTTGAGAATTTTAAAAAGTAGGAAATGCTGGGCAGCTATACGATCCACGTCATTTATTGTTATTTTCATTTTACAAGCTGAGAAATGGAAACACAAAAGCTTTCACTCCGATATTAAACGCTGGCCAGCGTGCATGTCACAAATGAGTAGACTGAGGCTCAGAGAGTGGAAGCAGCCACACGCCCCTCCAAGGAGGGGAGCTGCCCAGTGCTAAGTGCTGCTCACGCACCAGCCTGTGCCAAGCAGAAGGACCTGGGGAAGATGCCTAGAGAAACGATGAGCCCTC